>CM077093.1:165358028-167758028 GCA_039513925.1 Platanthera zijinensis | reverse complement strand
GGTATAAAGTTATTTCCTTTATTGTTGTTTACTTTGGCAACTTGTACTGTGGCGGACTCTAATTTTATTGTGCTAGTATTTCATTTGTCGTACAATTTGCGGGACGTATTCTATGTGCTTAATTAATTGCATCTCGCCTAATTTGTGACCAATACTTGTTTTATTATATCAAAATTTGGCAAAGCTTGTGCATCTGTTAAATTTTTTAATAATAATTAATTATTTGCTGCAATTCTCGAGGGCCACTTTTGCACTTGCATTCCACCGCATCGCATTAAAGTTACATTTAGAGGATCCACCCCGTGTCGGCCTTACGACTGCATCAATCTGCTTCCCAGATATTGTCTTTGAAATATCAGGTTGTTAAGCTGCACTGAAGGCTAGCAATTTAGAGAGTAGTACTAGACTAGTTTGGACAGATACACATTGGGAAAATTTAATGGAAAGGGGTACTTAGTTTGCGGCGAAGACAGGTCAATGGACTTTTTTGGCATTAGGGACTTTAGAGAGTATTATATGGGAATGCCAATATTTCTTAGGGGATAAATGAAGAAGAATGATTATCCTTGGTTGAGTGTGTCATGAGCTCCATCAAGATTTTTATAGCTAATAATGCCTTCTTCAATACTGCAGTTGAAGAGACTGCAATTGGGCTTTGGAAGAAACTTAGAGACCTTATATGGCGAGTCAGTCTTGGTGAGGCTACTCCTGCAGTAACAGTTATATAGGCTAAATATGCAAAAAGGTGACAAGCTGCAAGATCATTTTAATGTGCTCAAATTTTTTAGCCAGTTCATAATTGGTGTAAAAGTGGAAGAAAAATACATGACTCTATTACTTCATATTTCGCTTACCTCTTCTTACAACTAGATATTGACAATGCTCATGTGTGGGGAAGATATGATGAGGCTGGAGGAGGTCACTACTTCATTTTTATGCAGTTAGATGTTGAAAGGCCCAGTTCTGGGCGAGCATGTTTTGTCAGTAGAAAAAGAGGAATGTCGTTCGATAATGGATTGACTTGATAAACATCATAGAAGGACATGCCTTTATATCAAGCAAATATATCAAAAGAAATATGAGCAACATGCAGAAGACAGTGGAGTGGTAGAGATGCGACAATGTTGATGTTGGGTTGCGATCATGATAGCCTTTATGTTTTGTTACGAGTCCACGTGTCGCGGACACATTCACTCAAGTAGACCCCCTTCGTCATAATTTGTGGAGTGCGCGTATGGAAGTCGTCTTGGTCGTGGGCGCGTTCACTCAAGTAGACCCCTCATCATAATTTATGGAGCGCGCATATGAAAGCCGCCTTGATCGACCTTCTTAAAATTAATTTGTATGAATTAATTAATTGATATTAATTAATTCATACTAATTAATAGCAATCAATTAACTTAATTATTTTGTATTTCCTTGTTGGGTTGTCTTTTGTATTTTCTTATTTGGGTGTCTTTTGTATATCCTTGTTTAGTTGCCCTCCCTCATCTATATAAGGGGATGAGTTTATGTGTGAAACCATCTTGGAATGTATGAAGGTATTTTTTAGGGTTGCTCTCTAATTTCGCCTCTTTTCTTACTTCTTCCTTCTCTCTCACCCCCGCCGGCCCTTCCCCTTGCCGGATTCCTCTCGGGAATTAATCGTAATTGTATCAATTAGTGTTACGAGTACACGTGTCGCGGGCACATTCATTCAAGTGGACCCCCTTTGTCATAATTTATGGAGCGCACATATGAAAGTCGTCGTGGTCGTGGGCGCATTCACTCAAGTGGACCCCCTCATCATAATTTATGGAGCGCGCATATGAAAGCTTCCACGATCGACCTTCTTAAAATTAATTTGTATGAATTAATTCATTGATATTAATTAATTCATACTAATTAATAACAATCAATTAACTTAATTATTTTGTATTTTCTTGTTGGGTTGCCTTTTGTATTTTCTTGTTTGGGTGCCTTATGTATTTCCTTGTTTAGTTGTCCTCCCTCATCTATATAAGGGGGAGATGTTTATGTGCGAAATCATCTTGGTATGTATGAAGGTATTTTTTAGGGTTGCTCCCTAATTTCGTCTCTTTTCTTTCTCCTTCCTTCTCGCTCACCCCCGCCGACCCTTCCCCTTGCCGGATTCCTCCCGGGAATTAATCGTAATCGTATCAATTGATCCGACCTGCCGCACCGCCTGCCAACCCCGCCGCCGGTGCTCCAGATTGTGCGCAAAACCCTATTCATTAATTTGAAACCTGCCGCTACTGTGTGCCAATGCGATTCGATGCATATTTACTCCGCCTGCTGCGCCGAATCCGAAATCGGTGTCCAACTACTTGCCCGATCCGCTCCCTCTTGGAGGCCGACCGCCCATTTTGCATCCTGCACGCTGCTTCGCCGTTTCCTCGCGTGTCACGAATCCTCGCCGCAATGAATGCGTCGCATCCCTGTGCGATGAACGACCGAAACCACGGATCTCCAACCAGAAGCCCTCAGGCCGGTTTCCTCCGCACGACTCCCGCGTCCGCCTCCTCTTTGCAGCCCCAATTTCGCCGTTCCGTTGATTTCCGCGCCCAGATTCGCCGGCCTTCCCCTGAAATTGCTTGAGTTCGCCCAGATCTGTCGGCCTCCGCCCAATATCACACCGATCTGCTCGATTTTGTCCAGATTCCGCTCATTCCCACCCAGAATCACCCCTCTCCGCTGTTCCCGCACCGTTTCTCTGGATTCCGCCCAGTTTTCGCCGTCGTCTTCATCAAATCTTCCCCTACCGGCCGCTCCCCGCCAGATCTGCCATTTCTACACACCAATCGGTCAACATGATCTCCAGTCTACCTCCTTGGCAACATGGTCGCCGCCCAATCGACCGCGCCTGGGCCGCTGTTCTTGCCATCGCCGATCACCAACCCTTGACTAGATTTTGCTGCCCTGGCTGCACAAATCCAGGCCACATGCGCCTCCCTTCACGTCAAAGTCGATCGTCTTCTCGTGTACCACGGACGGGCTTCTGCAATCCCCCACGAGGTTCTCTGCCCTAAGTTGTCTCTACCACGGCTACCTCATGCACCATGCAAGAGTTATCTTGCCATGCCGCTCCCAACATTCCTCTACGACACCAACCAGCCCCTACGCTCCGCAGTAGATCCTCCCGTTGAGAGCGAACCGGCCGCTGACGTTCCACATCTCTCCACGGTGGTCGTACCTCCACCGCTTCCGCCACCTCCCCGGTCACCCGCTTGGCCGCCTCCTTCGACCATCTCACTGTCTCCTATCTCGGCTCTTGCTCCGCCGGCCTCTGCCTTGCTGCTTCCACCGGCCGCTTCGCCGGTTCTTCTGCTGTCCCGTGCCCTGCTGTCCTCGACGGATCCATTCCTGTTGCCTGTCGTTGCGTCTCCGGCATCCTTATGGCTGTTGCTCACCACCGTTCCACTGACCTCGCGGAAGCCATTACTTTTGCCGCCCATCTTTCCGATGGCGCCGCCGCGACTCGCCAATACCGTCGGCGCTGCTCATGGTTGTAGATGTCGGATATCGGGGACACATCAGTTTAGGTTTTTCATGTCGGTTTTAATATGTCGGGGATATTTCATATATCGAGTTTTAGTATTTAATTATTTAAGTGTAATTATTTATAAATATAATCCATTTTTAATTTTATATATTAATATATTATTAATTTGATTTTTATTGAACTTCTAAATTTATCAAACTAATATAAATATTTTGTGTTACACATGTAATAACGGTATAACACGTGAAATAAAAATGGAAGTCGAATGTTGCGAAGTTGTCGATAACAATGGAGGATAGAGAACGTTTAGTTCATAATTCAAAGACCATGCATAATTGAAGTCGATGACGGACTTGAGCAAGGAAGAAAGTCAGAGGAAGGGAAAAAACAACCTGAACAATGAAATAAATTTGGTATATTGTCTATTTGACTATAAACACTAATTAAAATAAATTAAAATAACCCATCGCTGAAATGTCTAGATATATCGGCCGATATATCAGCGAATATATCGGTCAATAGTAGACTTATCAGAGGATATATTGCAAAAGGATATTTTGCAAAAAAATATCGAAAATGTGTCGTTTTGTCTATGAAACCTTTATGTCGGCCGACATGTCGGAGGATATCCACAACAGTGGCGCTGCTACACGCAACCTGGCCTTGTTCTGGCGGGAGGTCAAGGTACCAGATGATCCGACCACCCGTTTGGTACACGAGCTCAAGGGCAAGCTCGTTTTGAAGGACGGATGGAGTGTTACGAGTCCACGTGTCGCGGACACATTCACTCAAGTGGACCCCTTTCGTCATAATTTATGCATCACACATATGGAAGTCATTGTGGTCGTGGGCGCATTCACTCAAGTGGACACCCTTATCATAATTTATGGAGCGTGCATATGGAAGTCACCATGATCGACCTTCTTAAAAATAATTTGTATGAATTAATTAATTGATATTAATTTATTCATACTAATTAAATTATCTTAATTATTTTGTATTTCTTTGTTGGGTTGCATCTTGTATTTCCTTGTTTGGGTGTCTTTTATATTTTCTTATTTAGTTGCCCTCCCTCATCTATATAAAGGGGAGAGGTTTATGTGTGAAATCATCTTAGAATATATGAAGGTATTTCTTAGGGTTGCGCCCTAATTTCGTCTTTTTTCTTCCTTCTTCCTTCTCGCTCACCCCCGTCCGCCCTTCCCCTTGCCGGATTCCTCCTGGGAATTAATCGTAATCGTATCATATTTTCACACTCATTGAGAGTATTGATTATTCAGATCGTTGGATATTGGATTTATATCTCTCAGTAGGATTACATCATTGTCTACTACCTTGGAGGTGAAGATTGGATAAATTTATGGAAAGTTTTTAGGTGCACATAATGCACGTAAAGATGCATTGCAAGCCGTGTGATCTGCCCGGCCCGCCATCCGATCAACAAAACTCCTGCCTATTTTTAAATGTTTTTTTGCTCCCTTTAATGCTGGCTGTCAGATCTCAAATCCGGCTCCTAAAAACGTATTGCACCTACCTCTACGTGCACGCGGGTACCCTAAAAATTACTCTAAATTTATATTGGCGACAACTCAACTTGTGAGGTTGCCTGTGAAGAGACTATTGATTTCAAGATGCAGGATGACAGTGCCCAGACACAGATGGGGTTCAAATTGTATTAAAGATGCAGCAGTATCTAGTTTTGTTGGGCAAAATGGACTCCACATGCTGTGAATTTTCAGCAAGAGGAGCTCTGGTGGCGAGGCGTTAGTACATTGTGCTCATGGGAGGATAAAATTGTTGTTGCATTTACCAAATGATGGAAAACACTGTGTGAGGCGGCGCTCCCATGATTTCGACTTGGCCGGATTCAACTAGTCTCTTGCATTGATCTCGGTGTGCCGATCGCCCGTGCGTAAATCTTGTTGCAAAGATAATGCATGAATGAATTCGAGCCAGACTCTAATGTGGAACCAGCGTGCGACTAATCGACTATTATCTAAATTTTGAGGCTGTTATGTGTGCAGTTAAGGTTTCTTGTAGGCCGTGGTTTTGGGATCTTGAATCGATGTTTGCTGGGTTTTTGTTCAGGCCCAGAACTGAATTAGTTCGATTAAGGCTCTGTTTGGGGAATCTTCTACCATGGGAGGTGGAAAGATAGCGGGCCTCAACGCGTCCGGATCCAGTCCAAACGGAGCGCTTCGGCACGGTGGTAGACAAGGCCAAACGCTGCCGCGACTGTTTGGGTCGCCTCCGTGCCGGAGCCCTAACGGCTCTGCAAACGGGGCCTAAACCAGTTGATGATGAGAACTAAGCTATAAATATGATTGGAAGGCATTTGAAATCTTAGCCTTTCTTTTTCTTCACACAGGACTGTAGAAGGGTGCACGGTTTAGAGGCCTGCAGATATAGGCTCCGTTTGTGGGGGGGGGGGGGGACTTATTTTCACCAATTAAGCGGTTACGACCGAAGGTCCGGTTCATGTGGTCGTAACCGCTTGACCGGTGAAAATAAGTCCCCTCAAACAGAGCCATAGTTTCTAATGGCGATCGGTAGTGCATCCAACAATTTTTTGTCGGATTGCAATAGGTAGAATTTATTTGTATGAATTTTTGCTCATCCTTTAATCCTGTCACATTTTCCTCTTTTCATCCACTAATTTTAGAGTATATATTCCCTTCAATCAATATAGAAAATCTGATTAGTGTCAGTTATTTTAAACACATCTATTTATAATTTCATGTGTTTCCGCTTCCAATATATCCTAATCAATTTTTCTCGCGCTCATTCTTAAATTTCATGCTATGCCGCACTTACGCAGGGCGTCACTAAGGGCCTCGTCGCCGAGCATCTTCTCTCACTGATGCAAGAGAAGAACATGCTTCCAGACTTTGTTCTTTGCATTGGTGATGATAGGTCAGATGAGGATATGTTTGAGGTCATCAGCAACGCAAATGAAGGGCTCGCCTTCTCTCCGGTGGCCGAAGTTTTCGCATGCACCGTCGGGCAGAAGCCGAGCAGAGCGAAATATTATTTGGAGGATACCACGGAGATTGTGCGAATGTTGCAGGGTCTCGCCACGGCCTCGAATCAGAGGGAGTTTGTTTCAGCTTCTCAGACTTTCAGCATTCTTCATGTCATGTGATTTATGTTATGTGTGTATGTGAATATAATACATATTCTTAAGCATGTGGTGTGGTTTGAGTTATTTTAATGCAGCTGTGTTTTGTACTGATTGTAGTTTGAGTTTCTAAACAGCTCTGGATAGCTGGGAGTTAGCAAATGGATGAGCTTGAGATATTTTTCTGTTTTCCACTTTGGTCGAATCCCCGATCTGTGGCAACCGCACCACACGTGAATCTGGCTCAAATTTTTTGTACGTGATTCACACATAGGAATGCGCGGGACCTCTTGACAAAACTATAGTTGTAACATAATTTATAGTTGTAATGAACTGCAAATTAGACATTTCCTACAAAAAAATACAGTTGTAAAATAGTTTTAAAAAACATCTTTTTTACATTTTATCTCAAAATATATACATGCGAGTATTTAAAATGGTCGTAAAATATATTGATTAGTATTCCGTTGATTTTTTTAAAAAATTGTATTTTTGCACAAAAAAAATGATCCACGCGAAAATCACGCACATAATTTTGGACCAGTGTAAAGCTGTCGCGGTTTCGATTCTACTAAAATCACGAACTGAGCCGATAACGTGGTTCTTCAAATTAGAATCAAACTTATTTGGTTTGACCGGTTCTGGTTCCGGTTTCGAAATAATTTTTAGAATCACTATGTTAACGGTTCCGGTTTAACAAGAACCAAAATCAAACCGATCATTAACGGTTTGACCTGGTTCTATGCGGTTCGGTCCGGTTTCAATCAGTTCCAATCGGTTCCAATTGGTTCCAAGTAGAACCAAAACTAAATTTGACGAAATGAATGAGAGAGATCAAAAAAAATAGCAGAGGGGAAATGTAAATTCGTTCAATTTTTTTTTGCAAGAGGAACTTCGACGTCTGGGTCCCGGACATAGGAATATTGCATTACTTCAAGATGAATTACTTTTTTTGTATAATATAGTAAGTAACGGTAAAAGTTAAAAACTGAAATCACACCAAATCGCACTGAATTTAAACCACATCGATTTTAAACCGCATCGATTTTAAACCACACTTAATGGTTTGATTGTAGAGCGGCTTCGTAGGTTGCAAAATAATATAGTTTGCAATGCGGTTCTTGGCGGTGCAAAATCGACAAAACCGCGCCGCACCGTCTTCTTCGCGAGGGCCTGACATTTCAATCGTCGCTAACGAGTACAAGTTACTTTAATAATTTCAGAAAATTGTAAGAGTAAAATTGAAAATACATTATATAATAGTATAAAAACCGAAACTGCACCGCAAAAACCGACTCAAAACCGCATCAATGTCAAACCACACCACACGGTTTTGGCGTGGTGCGGTTTTGTTCGGTCCAAAATCGACGTCTTTTAGTACGATTACAATTTGGGTTCAAATAGCGCTAGTTTCACCCATAATAGTAAGTATAGATATTATAGATAGATTAATATTAATAATAATAAATAATAATATTAAACCGGTTGCGGTTCGGTTCTACTTTGGTCCGATTCAGATCAGGTCTAAAACTCTTGGGACCGCTTGAAACATGTATGTTCCGGTTTCTGTTCTGGTCCGGATAATAAAATGAAATAAACACATCCAGACCAATGTTGTTCACGGTTCCAAAATTCAAACCGGAAGCCGAATAATTTGCAAACGGTTCGGTTCTATTCTTTGCAGTTTCGGTTCGGTTCCGATTCAATTTACGATTTTCGATTTTAAGTGACAACTCTAGACCCGTGATTCTGGGCATGCCATCATTATTCGACCACATTTGAAGGTAGAGGAAGGAAGAGCGACTGAGCGGGCCCGCTTGGTTTTATTATTTAGCTTCAACAATTGGATGCCGCATCTCCAAACCAAATTTCGACTGTTTCCTCAAGTATCCATCATTATGAATAATTGGACAAGCCAGTTGGACCGCTAGCTGATTCAACAGGTGATGAAAGTGTGGCCCCAAGGCAGCTCTTTTTAAAAAAACATTGATAAAAAATTGAAGTAACACTAAGATATTTAACAAGTATCTACCAACTGTGCACGGAAATAGAGCTTCAGATTCTATTAAAATCATGAATCGAATTGTTAAGGTAATAGTTTTTCAAGTTAGAACTAAAATCTTATTTGATTTGACCGATTTTGGTTCTTCTTCCCGTTCCAACATATTTTTTTGGAACCGTAGAAGCCTACGTTCCGGTTCCGGTTTGTTAAGAATCAAAACCTACTTAATTAACGGCAGTTCGGTCCGGTTCTAGGCGGCTTCGATTCCGTCATATTTTATCTATTAATTATTGTATGTTTTATGAAATTATTGAAGTGGAAGTGGACAGTCTGTTTGGGCAGACTGCACAGACCGCAGCCGGTTAGGCGGCGAGGTGTTGGCGGATAGCTGGGTTCCGACTTCTATTCTTCTTTGGTGCAGTCTGGATCAGTAAGCTCCCTGGGAGGTAATCGGGCGGTTAGCAGTGGGCTAACCGTGGCTATTGCGGTCTGTTTCGTGAGACTGCGGAGACTGCTTGAAGCTGGCAGGTTCTCTGGCTAGCGTAGAGGCAGACGGTTAGACCAGATAGCAGAGACTAATCACACAGTTCGATGTGTTCTGCTTGCGCGGTTAGAGGCAAGAGTTCACTGGTATTGTGCACTTGGTCACCGTGCCGTGACAAGTCAGGTCGGGGTGCCTAGTCGCAGAGACTGAAGGGTTGCGCGGTCTATTTCTGGAGTTCGCGGAGACCGCTATACCGCGCGGTCTGATCGCAGAGACCAACAGTTCGTCATAGGCGCGTTGTTGATTCAGGACGTGTGGTTGGATTTCTCAAAGTCCACGCGAACTGAGATTGTTGTCCGCTCGGCTATGCGGACTGTTGATTCTTACAGCGTGAGCAGTTAGATGGTTTTCACGCGCGGTCTGACTATGGTATCTACACTCTTGTGCGGATAGGTAACGCTAGCTGCAGGATGAAGGACAGTTATCCTATCAATATGAGCGGTGATCACATTCACCCCCTCGCCTATAAATAGGGGTAACCGGCTTGCCAAACAAAAAAAAGATGAGAACAGTGAGAACTCAACTTGCGTTTTGAAGTTGCGATTAAGTTTTTATGACCGGTGTGACTAAGTGAAGTTGACTTGTACTGTGAACACTAGCACCGAACAACTAGACAACTAGTGGGAAGCTCAGTTTGAAACAGTTCGCGATTTACAGTTGTGGCATACAACATGTAGCGGTCTAGGCAGCTTGAAGTCTCTGTACCAAGAAAGCAAGTGTAACAAAGAACATTGAGACCATGTTTGGTGACACCACATTATATACCTTAGTTGTAAAATGGAAACAAAAATTTTCATGATGAACATTCCGAAATGCAAAAATCGACAGAAAAATCAGACAAAATTTATGTGAACAGAAATAAAAATAGTGAAAAGGGCAACGGGTGATTTTCTACACAAATCTGTTAGATGTTGATTATTTGAAAGTTCCTCTTTTTGTTAAAAGAATGCAAAATTTGTATTGTCATAAGTTAAAGATAAATAAAATACTAATTTATTCGAGCTTCTAATGCAAAAAGTGTCATGAGTAAAAAAAAAAGAATTTTTGTCAAATTAGAACTCACAATCAGTTGACAAAAAGTCCGACAGAAGCAAAAGTAGTTGTGTAAATGTATCTGTTGCAGATTAATTTGATGTCGCGATCGGATCGGATTTACTTGGATCATCTTAGCTTACGGGGCGGTCGAGTGCGCACACAGTCAATGTAAATAAAAGGTTGACACAAGATGCGATGACGTGGAAAAACTCCTCAACCGGGTAAAAAATCACGTGACCGGATCTGTGCCGGTCAAAGTCCACTAGCTGTTTGCGGTTACAATGTGCTCGGAGAATCGAGGGCAACAAGCCGCTCTCTGTTACAACTTGGGGGATGAGAGAGAGATTTCCGCTCCCAACGGACAACAGGCTGCGCCGCGGGAGCGACTTGGATACTGGAATCCGAGAAGTGGTTCTGGTGCTTGGAAGTTTGGAGCGCGGTTTCAGCGCTTGTCCGCTTGCAGTGGTCGTCTTCCTCCTTCTTTCGTTCGTTCCAGGACTTAGGTGTTTTCCTGCTGGTGGCACACTGGTGGCTCGAGGTGGCTGGAGGATGATCTGAGGGAGGAGTCTGACAGAGCTATTGCCTGAGAAAGAAGATGACCGGGAGTCAAAAGGTGAATTATGAGGAGGCCTTGGAGCTCCTTTTATAGCCTCCGAGAGAGGATTATGGCGGGCCCCACCACTAACTTGGTGGGTTAGTGGTGGTTACCCACAAGATCGGACGGCGAGGAGAGCCCACCACGATCGGACGGCTGACAAGTCGTCGACGATGGTGGGGCGGTCGGGCGGCGGCGGCGGACGGCCGGCGGCGGCCTGGGCGGCGGCGGCGGCTGCGGCTTGGCCTGCGACGGCTTGGCCTGGCCTGCGGCTGCGGCTTGGCCTGCGGCGGCGTGGCCGGCGACAGTTTCCCCTTAAAGGGGGTGGTTTTTTGGTGGAGAGGGAGGGAGTGGGCCCCCTATGTTTCCTTCATTATGGGGAGTTCATGGGAGGTGGGGTTGACTATTCAACTCCATGATCTCCCACTTTGAGAGGAGATCATGGGAGAATCCTCCTTATAAATGGTGATGCAACTCATGAGTATCCATACAATTCTCCAACTAGAAGTATCCACAAAAGAAATCATTTGAAATGTGAGCAAATAATAGAGCTTGTAAGAGACAACAATAAGGAGCGTATTAATTAGACCTTTTACAAACATGAGCCAACGTACCCTCTGTCAACAATACCATACGCAAAAAAATAATCGACGATGGAGTTGGTACCTGAGCTGAGAAGTGATCGGGGATGGAGTTTAAAGAAACCTGCTATGCAGCTTGGAACCCTGCGGCGAGATCAGAAAAAAGCAGAACCTGAGCGGGAGAACACAGAACTATAGCTCCATCGGGAGATGAGATGTGCTAAGTGTGAGAAAATTGTAGGTGGGTTACTCCCATGTATCTCTAGGTGGGAGATACGACTGAGATTTTCAGTTAAATAAGGATTAACGGCCGAGATATGACCGTATCGATGCGCGGTACATACGGTGGTATCTCCAACAGATATGACCGTATCTCGGCTGTTGAATGCTCGATCCTACGGTAAATACACATCTCCCACCTAGAAATACATGTGAGTAACCCACCTACAATTTTCTCGCTAAGTGCAGACAAGAAAGTAACGTATAATTCAAGAAAAGCAGGCCACCACAGAGTACTGAGTATAGAACCTTGGGTGACTACTGAGTGCTGACTGCTGGAAGTGAAATAATGAAATGTGATTTTATTTTAATTATCAATATATTAAATAAATACTAATTATATGATAAATACATTTTTTTAGATTAAAATAATAATAATAAACGTGTTGCGGTTCGGTTCTGTGTCGGTTCGGTCCGGATCGGGTCTAGAAATTTTGAAACTGTTCGAGACTTGTATATTGCAGTCCCGGTTCCGGTTCGGATAAAAAAAATGAAGGAACTGCCCAAGACCATAGTTGTTTACGGTTCCAAAATTCAAACCGAAACATGAATAATTGATGAACTGTTCGGTCCAGTTCTTTGCGGTTCCGGTTCGGCTTGCGGTTTTCAGTTTTAAGTGATAGCTCTATGCGTGATGGTGCAAATTTTATATCCGAAGTCCTTCCACACGCAACACATTGGGAAATTCGGCGGAGAGGGCGGAAACTGCATTCGACCGGTTATTGGCCCTGCGGTAAGTTTAGCGGGCTAAGGAGAGCGCGAGAAAGAGACGCCGCTGAAAGAGGCAAACACCAGACTTGACCGACCGCAGTGAATGCCTATCTTGCAACGGGTTTCTTGATTGATAAAGAATGGTTACAAGGGAAAAAGGAGAGAAAAAGTTAGGGACGAACCGAGCATCCACACCTACAACCGAGTAGGAACTGGTCTCCGTTCGCCTCCCTCATTTGTGCGCCTCTGACCCCTATTTATACTGAAGGGTAGGCCACCCGAACGGTTGCCGAAAGGCCTGACATTTAATTCCTTACTTATGGTAGCTTTAAATGCGCAGTCTCCCGAGGTACACGAGGAGTCGGACATCAGAGAGTTGAGAGAAGAAACCGCCTATGCGGCTGCAAGACCGGAGACCCCGCATAAACCTCTGAAGAGAACTTGCAGCGACTTAGCCAGTTGTCCACGAGTGGGTTCCCAGAAAGGCGTAAGCTCTGTTGACTGTACCTGCGATCTCTCGGGGGGGGGGGGGGGGGGGATGCACGGACACTAGGGAAGTCTGTCTACATGATGAACTGTTTTCTAACCACGGGATTTAGGTTAACATAATTCCCGCACTTTTTTGAGTTCTGCAAAAACACCAAAAAAGTATGCTTGTTAATCCGCAAATTCCGCGGCCCAGGTCCCGAGCCGTCTGGTCTATAAATATCGCTGGCTATCCATTGGACACATCTACCTCCTGAAGCTTTGAAACGTTTGTGCGTATAATGAAAAGCATGAAGGCCGAAGTTCTTGAACAACTGAGAAAGAAGACCGCTTCCCTGCGGCTTGACAAGGCGCTGGTAGGCTGGTCCAACAACTCCAAAAAATTACAAGCGCCTCTACAAAATAAACCGCCGTTGGCGGGTGAGCAAATCCTGAATTCGGGCGAGGTTGACGATCATAGGAAAAAATTTCCCAGCATCCAATGTAGTTCTGCATCAGAGACCGAGAGGAGACTTCCTGCGAACGCTTTTGTTCGTTTGCCATGCACTTCCCAAAAACCGAAAGTTTTGAAAGGCGCAAAAGATTTGCGCCAGAAAGATGACCCCACTAAAGGACTTGAAAGAACCTCACGCGGATATGGTTTGACCCAGAGAAGGCTCAAAAAGTGACTGGGGAGCTTGCCTTTGAGAATCAAGACCCTTTAGGCAGCAAATCCTGGGAGATGAGACTGCCCAATCGAAGCACCAGCTGTCAGAGCTTCAGCCGCTTGAGGAAACAGTGTGTATGGGTGGTGGTGAGGTGGGGGGGGGGGGGTGACGGTGGAAGAGAGATTGATGCAGGTGATTGGAACCTCGAGGGCAACAATTTTAAAAAAGAGCTCGCGAACCAGGAAGACATCCTCGACGGAAACTCAAAAAGGAAAGTGGTCTTCACCTCCAACCGGCCGCCGATGAATGCGGAGCTGTCCGAGAAACCGACCAAGTAAAGGAAGAGGAGCGACGTTGATCCGAAGGCGGATGCTCGCCGAATGCGGGTGGAGAAGCTCGCCGAAGGTACACCTATTTATTTCTTTCCTGCAATTTGCTGCAAAAGAAGTTTTAAACACTTCTCCTGCATGCAGCGAATGCTTGAGCACTCGCCGCATTACAACAAGAATTTTGGGATGCCCACACACATTGCTCAGCTAGAGGAAGAGGTGACTGGCTCTTCGGCGGATAACAACCGAGGGTGTTCATCCTGCCCCCCCGCGAACAAGCGTAGCGGCCCAGTAAAGTTCGCCACACCCCTCGAAAGTGATCCAGAGATAAGCCTAGAAAGTGAGAGAGGATTTTCACGCTATTCACACGTTGGGCGCCAATATGAATAAACAATTGATAAGTGCGGCGAGCACACTCATCGAGATGACCGATAGCTTGACATCCATAGGTGTGGGGCGAGCTGCTGGAGTAGTCGTGTTCAAAAAGCCCCCCGGGCTCGGGCCTAAACCGGGCCTCCAGGGCCCGGGCTTTCCCGAACCGGGCCCGGGCCCTGATTGCAGCCGGGCCGGGCTTCTGGCTCCGGGAGCGGCCGGGCCGGGCCCTGTTTTTATAATTAAAAAAAAAAGAAATACGCGCCTTTTTGAACTGCGTCTTTTAGGGCCATTTTCAGGAGAAGTATTCAACATGAAAGTTGTAGATCTCGACGATATCTACAACTTTCATGTTGAACACCTTTTGATTTGAAGCTGTTTAGGCCCCCGAAAAAAATCACGCGGAACATTTGATTTTTTTCGGTGGCCAAATCGGGGGCCTAATCGGCCTCAAATCAAAAGGTGTTCAACATAAAAGTTGTAGATATCGTTGAGATCTACAACTTTCATGTTGAACACTTCTCTCGAAAATGCACCTACAAGACGCAGTTTTAAAAGACGCGTAGGAGCCGGGCCCGAGCTTAGCCCGGGCCTAGAAACCGGGCTTTGCCCGGCCTGGCCCGGGCCAGGCACCGGGCCGGGCAAATTCTCATATATGGGCCTTGTTAGGCCCCATAGTCCGGCCTGGGCCCGGGACGGGCCTAGCCCGGGCCCGGGCCTAGCCCGGGCCCGGGCCTAGCCGGGCTTTTACCGGGCCGGGCCCGGGCCCGGTTTTTATGCAGGTACCTTATCATGTAACCTCTCTATGATAAGGTTATTATATAAAGAAGATTAAAAACAACAGGAATACCACGAATTTATTTGATATGTAATAATCCCAAACAATGTGGTCGGACATGTCGCGTGTCAACTCAGACATACATTCTTTCTTACGCTCATCATTTCATTATATATATAATAACCTTATTGTGGTTGCAGAGGCAATATTTTCTTGCAAACATATGCCTGTCATCATTGATTTTGCAGGTACCTTATCATAGAGAGGCCACCGCGAATACCTATGAAGGACGCTAGGCTCCAGCGACATTTTTTTAGGTCATAATTCGCACAACTTATAAATAGATCAGAAATTCTTCACATTTTCAGAAAAGAAGGACGAGCGATTCCGAAGGGGAGCGAGTTCCGACATCGGGAGCCGCCCGAGCGGATTGTGCGGTCTCCTTTCTTTCGCACGAGCCATGTAGTCTCGTGATCTCCGATGAGGAATTCACAACACATCTAGAGAGGATCTGTAACGTTTCATTTCGTACTAGACCCCTCGCGCACGTTATAAGTCAAGAAGGCTGACTCAAGCTCGGGGTGCACCAATAAAAGGGGTCGAGTGATACTCGACTAATAGGGCAAATATGACTTAGAAATATTCTGGATGGTATAGGTGTTGAGTGGTCTCAACACCACTCGACAAATTTAACTTAGAATAGTCCTGGATTCGACAAAGCGTCGAGTGCGTTGAGTGGTCTCAACGCCACTCGAAGAATTCGGACTTAGAAATATTCTGGATGCTGAAGCGTTGAGTGAACTTGACGCCATTCGACGACGGCGTCTTTGACTTGAAAAGTCCTGCACTCAACGAGTCGTTGAGTGGTCTCAACGCCACTCAACGATTTTGACTTAGAATATTTTCTGGACTCAAAGCGTCGAAAGCGTTGAGTGATCTCAACGCCATTCGATGAGGCGTTGAGTGTTTAACTTAAAATTATTCTGGGCGTTGAGTGGACTCGACGCTACTCGACGAAGTGTCGAGTGCGTTGAGTAAACTCGACGCCATTCGATGAATTGTCAGGAATACTCAACGAGGCATTGAGTGGTCTCAACGCCACTCAACGCTTTTAACTTAGAAGGATTATGATGGCGTTAAGTGAACTCGATGCCACTCGACGGGCGTTGTGTGATCACGACGAATCTCGACGATTCGTCGAGTGTGTATGGTATACACGATGCTTTTGACTTAGAAGATTTTTTTGGCCACTGTTTGCTGGTTCATATAGATGGGCTGAACCGGGTTTTCGGGAAATGCGCCAAACGACTTATCTGGACCCGGTCTTTTCAATAAGACTTATTTAAAGTAATAATAGGCAGTCCAACACTAGGGTGACATGTGGCAGGAGGTCTAACCCTAATTCCTCTTATAAAAGGAGACTTGCGGGAAAACCCTAGCCGTCACTTCATCCTCTTGCCGAGCAGTTACTTGCCGAAACCGTCGGAAGTGAGGACGTTGCCGGAGTCGATTTTCTGGAAGAAGAGCCGATCTACCTTCCGGGAAGAACAACGCCAACAAGGAGAAGATGCCACCGAGAAGGATAACAAGATCCATGGTCGGAAAAGAGGTGAGCTTCCTACCCTCTCTCTTGGTGCTAGATCTATAGTTATTATCTAGGAGAGATGTCGACTCAAAAGAGTTTGATTTGCGAGATGAAGATCTCCTAGGAAGAGACCATACTAGGACCTTGTCATAGGGATTTGATGTCTTCAACCTCTCCTCTCTTCTATGTGAAGATGAGGGACTTGGTTTTGTGAAGAGGAATGATCTATTGAGGGTGAATAAGGGAGGAGGAAAATCTGTGAGTGATTTTGAACAAATAACTAAAGGAAGAAGATTAACCAATGTCGTTCATCTTGCCTTAAGTTGTGTGCAAGAATCTGTTTCCTATGCGCAACAAACTTCAAGGCCGCTTTCTAGTATGATACGGCCAGAAATGGATTATTGACTAAACACAAAATTCATAGCCCTTGGAAACACCTTTTCAATGGATGGTTACACGTCTTCATACGAGTCCTGCAGCCTTGGGAATGTCTATTTGAAGTTGTTGTACAGTCATGACATAAGTACATGTTGTTCTTGGGTTTGTGTAGAACCGGGTTTGGTTTTGGTAGAGAGATTGTAGCAAAATAATGTTGAGGTTTTGATAAACTTAGTTTATACGTAATCATGATTAACAAATGATTTGGTGAAACATAATGGTACAAATGGTTTGAAGGAGTTTGATAAAAAAAAGGTTTGGGTAAGTTAGTGAACAAATGAATGGATACGTTTGGTTGTACAAATGATATTCTTATGAAATCTGATAGGAATGTGCATGATTATAATCAGGAGAATGAAATAGGTTTTGGAAAGAAGGTGTGAAGTCCGACAACTGAATGCATAACCATAGCTATGTTATCATGCTTGATGTGTATGTGAAGTATCTTTATGTCATTGTGATTATCATATGGTGTCGCACTTGTTGTGAATGCTTGATCATGTGGAAAGGAATTGGATGTGGTTAATGCATGACCATGTGGTTTGATGATTAATGGAGTGTGTTTAGTAGTTCACTGCTTAGAGTTGTGTCTCTCTACGGGTAGCAGTGTGAGGTTGGCGTACTGTATAAGGTGGCTTGCCACCTATGTAAATGATGAACCCTTATGTTGTATGGTAATGTGCAAGGGTTGAAGTGCGTGTGTGTTTGCCACACTAGAATAATGTGTTGATAAGGTACTCGGTGTGGAGCCCTTGCGTGTTGTTGAACATGAGATGTGAATAATAAAAAGGGACTCAATGTGGAGCCCTTAAATGTGAAATTGCATGCGATGTGAGTCGACATGCGGTATCATAATCCTGGGTTAAGGATAGTGTGGCAGGTCTATGGGCTCGCCAGTCGTCACACCGACGGGAGTTGACAGATAGACTTTGGACGATTTGGCTGTGTCCTCGGTGCTCATTCCCGAGGCCCTTTCCATGCTAAGTGGATGGATTGGCTGTGTCCTTTGTGCTCATTCCCGAGGCCCTTTCCTTGCCACACCGGTAGGCCAATTTGGGCTATGTTCTTGGTGCACATCTACCCAAGACCCCTCTAAGCCATAACACACATGTGAGCTACGCTGTTGTGTCCTTAGCATTGAGGCGTACGGAGGCCTAGGTCAGGTAGTGTGGAGACCAGCCTAGTAGTGAAAAGCCCGTTCCACTATCACCGTCTGGCCATGACGGATGGCGCCTGAGAGGTTAGCTACCTGCTCGAAAAGTGGGAACTATAAGTCAGTGTCGACATAGCAGTGTGTATATGTGTGAGCATGGGTGAGTCATCATATTGCATTCATTTCATTGCATTGCACCACATAAGATCCTTATAATATAAGTTTGTATGAGCACTCTTATATGATGAGTTAGTTTACTGTTAAGCCGATCCTTAACTTATATGTTTGTATGAACATTCATATAAGTTGAGTCACTTTCCTGTTGTAGGATCATACTTGTATACTATTGTTGATAGTAGAAATGCTAGTGTAGATTGATATACTCACTTGTTTTACTTATTGGATACTCTGATATTGATTAGTCCTATACCAACTGCTTATACTACTGCTTACATATATATATAATGTACCCTTTTCCTTTCCCTGCCTAGTGCCTAAGAGTCGCTGGAGGA
This sequence comes from Platanthera zijinensis, assembly GCA_039513925.1. NCBI lineage: Eukaryota > Viridiplantae > Streptophyta > Magnoliopsida > Asparagales > Orchidaceae > Platanthera > Platanthera zijinensis. The sequence goes on along the minus strand of CM077093.1, from coordinate 167,739,361 downwards.
GCGGATGTGATAGCCACTTAGTATTTATGACTAATGGTTGCTACGTCTTCCTTTTTAGGAGGAAACCCCACAGATAGAGCAGAAGCAGGTTGCATAGGAGGGTAGCCAGGCCAGAGTGACGATACCATCACTGCCATCAGTTACTGATGTGAGTTTTTGAGAGATTCTAGTTGTAGCCCTTTGGGCAAAGTTTTACGTACTCTGAGATTATAGAAGCCTGATGATGCTTCTTATTATTGGTGTGCTTATGGACTTATTACTTATGTTGATTTTGACTTCTGTTTTGTTCTTTATGTTGGGTTGACATGAATGATATTAGTTTTAGCCAGCAGGATAGGTGTCTTGTTGTATCAGTCAAGTCGTGTATTAGTGTTACCGCAAGACAGATGTTCTGGGCAAAGGACTCCCCTCGGTCGTGTCTTGTGTTCCGGGAGGGGGGTCTTACAGGATCCGCTTAGATCTAGCATTTTTACAAGCTCGTATCCATTCTCCTATAGAACACCTTCACAATGTGTCCGACCATGGATTGATCGTCCACTTCGAAAATTTGAAGTGGTTGGATTTTCCCCATCTTACCTGAGGTGGTGGAGACCTTGAACTTTTTTGGGCTAGTGCCCGCCCAACTTTCTCCAAACTCAATTACAGTTGTAACTACCTTCTTCATGTTTCTGCGGCTCCAAGGGATCCAGTTTAGCCTTACAGTATTTCAGAACCTCTTCCACATGCGCACACGATTGCACGAGCATGTAAATATAGGTTCCAAGATCCTGCGGGTGTTGAACCAGCCAAACAAAGTACATGGGTGATAAAAGCGGTTCTCCATCTTCGAAGAGAACTTCAGCGGCTTAGAGACCATTCCTGATCCTCAGGAGGAGGTGGTATTCGGGAAACCTCCGATTGCTGCTGTAGAGAAAGTGATTGTGGAGTTTTTCGACAAAGCCTCTCTTCATATTGAGTACTACGGAGCCTGCCTCGAAGTGGCAGCGAGCCTCGACACTTCCAACTATAAGTGAATTTCAAATTCATTCATTAGTTTTCATACATACGGGTGCTTACTGTTAAAATTTCTCAAGATGATCAACGAGATAGTCTGACGCCAAATTAATATTCTCGGAGCTATCAAGATCACACCTTGATCAAGCGGAAACTGGGAAAGCAAGCTCAAACACTAGATGCAAATAGAAAGAACAAGCAGATCAAATTTTTATTATCTTCTTTACAGTGCGAGGTATACATGGCGAGACATAATTTCGCCAAGTACAAACAGGAAGCAAGAAAAACACAAGCAACAACCCGAGCGGACAGAACCGGAGATCGCCGAAACCGCTAGTCCGCCGAAGCCGCCGAGACCGCACGAACAGTTGCTGCTACACTAAACTGAAACTATTGAGTCCGCATGGACAGTTCGCCCAGGCCACCCGGTCTGCCCGATCACCCACTTCCACTTCACAAATTTCAACACTCCCTCTTGAAGTGAGATGTGGTGATCAAGCCCAGTAGTCCCCGTAGCCGTTGAAATGGCCCCTTCGATAGTGGTTTCATGAAGATGTCAGCAAGGTTGTCTTCACTCCGAACATGCTCGACCATAAGAGATCCCTCAAACACTTTCTCCCTTATGAAGTGGTGCTCGATATCTATATACTTGGTCATTGCGTGACAAACTGGATTGTTCACCAGTTTGAGAGCACTCTCATTGTCAACTCGGAGCAGAGTAGGACCTTGCACTTCCTCATGGACGTCCTCTACTAGCCTCCTTAGCCAGATGGCTTCTCGAGAAGCTAAGGCCGAAGCCTTGTACTATACTTCCTTAGAAGAGACGAACACTGAGTCCTGCTTCTTGCTACACCACGAGATTCTAGCTGATCCACAAGTGAAAACATAACCCGATGTTGATCTTCGATCATCCGAATCACCACCATAATCAGCATTTGTGTATCCTAGCAATGAAAAGCCCGTGTCCCTCCTATAAAGGAGTCCCATATCAGAAGTAGCCTTGACATACTTCAAGATATTCTTTACCGCCACCAGATGAGACTTCCTTGGCTCTGCCATAAACTGACTTACTCAGCCAACAATATAAGAAATGTCTTGCCTTGTAATCGTTAGGTAGATCAAGCTCCCCACTAGAGATCTGAACACCAAGGGATCAGGAAGAATCCTTCCTTCATCTCGTCGAAGATTCAGCCCATAATCCAGAAGAGTACAACAACTCTTCCCTTCCCTCATGCCGAATCGATTCACAATGCGATCCACATATCCTTTCTGGTAAATGAGTATCCCGCTCTCCTTCCTCTCCACTTCAAGACCGAGAAAGTGATGAAGCTCTCCCAAGTATTTCATCTCGAAGCGAATAGCTAGCTCAGCCCTGAGCCTAGCTACCTCCTCCTCGGAATTCCCTGTGATGATCATGTCATCAACATATAGCAGGACCACCTAAAGCTCTCCCTTCTTCTTGATGAACAAGCTTGAATCCAAGTTAGAAGCAAAATATCTGCAGAATTAGAGGTATTCTGCTTTCTTCCCATACCAAGCTCTTGGATCTTACTTCAACCCGTAAAGAGCCTTCTTGAGTTTGTAGACGTAGTCCGGATGAACTTCAAAGATAAATCCAAACGACTGATCCATGAAGATGTCCTTATCAATCTCTCCGTAAAGAAAAGCGTTCTTTACGTCAAGATGCCACATCCTCCATCCTTGGCAAGCAGCCAAGACGATCACCACCCGAACCGAAGTCATCTTCGCGACTGGACTAAATGTCTCCTCATAGTCCTCTCCATACTATTGTGAGAATCCTCAAGCAATAAGGTGAGCCTTGTATCTTCCGATGCTCCCATCAGCCTTCTTCTTCAACTTGTACACCCACTTGCAAGTCACTAGAGTAATGCCATCAACCCTGGGCACAAAGTCCCATATTTCATTCTTATTGAGAGCAGCCATCTCCTCTTTCATGACATCTTCCCACTCCTTTACTCTAGTGGTCTCATTGAAGCTTGAAGGCTCTCGCTCATCCAGAGGGCCTGCAAAGAAATAGGAGACAAAGCTTACTGCATTCCCTTCACAGTATCGAGCCGGTGGCTTGATATTCCTCTTTGATCTCCGAAGAGTCTGCTCCTTGCTCACCACCTCTGTTGCTTCTTCAGGCTCAACTCCATTTTCGGGCAAACTTTGAGCAATGCTTCCCTTGCTTCCTGAACCAGAAGCCTCTGTCCCAAAGCTTGAAGCAATAGGAGCTGTTGGTGATACATCAAGCTCCTCTTGAATAACTTCAGCAGCCACCTTCTGCTCTTCATCAACCTTGCTCTCTAGTAGCTCAACCGAGCTTACTCCATACGACATCAATTCATCAAAGACCACGTCTCTTGATACAACAGACTTCTTCCTCGGAGGATCCATGCACTTCCATCCCTTCTTTCGCTCATCATAGCCTACAAAGACAAGCTTCCTTGCCTTTGCATCAAGCTTCGTCCTTAAAAAATCCGGGACATGCACATAGCAAGTTAATCCAAACACCTGAAGGTGTTCAACAATGGGCTTCTCCTTGAACACCATCTTAAAAGGAGAATACATATTGATCAGACTCCGAGGCATTCGATTGATGACATAAGAAGCACAAGACATCCTCTCTGCCTAATAAGACTTAGGGATGCCTTTAGCATGAAGCCATCACTTGCAAGTCTCCGTCAGATGACGGATCTTCTGCTCTGCTACTCCATTTTATTATGGAGTATGAGCACAAGTAAGCTCTCTTTGGATGCCTTGCTTCCTGCAGAAGTTAGAGAACTCGAAAGAGATAAACTCACCACCATTGTCTGATCTAAACTTCTTGATCCGCAGGCCAAAACGACCCTCCACCAGCTCCTTGAACTCCACAAATAACTAGAAGGCTGCTTCCAAGACTAGCGGTAGCAGTTGGCCCCATCAAATCACCATGGATGCACTCCAATGGTGCCTTTCTCATTGTTTGAGACTTATCAAACAGAAGGCGATGAGCCTTGCCGAACTGACAACCTGCACAAACATGACCATCTCCGTAGGATGACAACTTTGGCAAGCCTTTCACAAGGCTCCTCAATTCCATAGATTTCAGCTTGTCCATCCCTACATGCCCTAGCCTTTCATGCCAAATAGCAGTGCTATCGTTGGCCCTCATCCGATCAACGTAGGAGCTTATTGCAAGAACAAACGAGTCCTTTACTCTCCTCCCAACGTGAGCAACATCAACCTTCACTACTGATACATTGCGAAGAAACTTCACTTCTGTTGGCCCAAACAGAACATGATAGCCTGTGTCTACTGCATTGGTCACAGAGAAGAGGTTCTTCTTCATGCCCGGTATATGATACACACTCCTTAACGTGAGTGATCCCTTATCACTACCCAAGGACACAACCCCCTCATTCTCTACTGCATGAACAGTAATCAACAGTAATAATAACTTCGTTACCTGAGTAAGTCTGCAGCGAGGAAAACTTCGACTTGTCTCTGGTGAGGTGATGACCACACCCGGAGTCCATGATCCAGTCGTCTTCGAAGTCGATGGCGGATAAGGCACAAACACAAGTACCCGTCATGAAAGCTCCACTCCATCCAGCTTCCTCAGTACTAGAGGAAGCTTCCTCCTTGCCTACAGCATGCCCAGGCTGTGGCTTGACCTTGCAGTCACCTTTGAAGTGACCCGGCTGATGACACCTGTAGCACTTCCAACTCTTCTTCTAATCTTTCTTAGGAGCAACGCTCCTCTCTTGCTGATAAGAGGTGGAAGGCTCATCTTCAACATCGGTCTTCTTCTTCTTCCCTTCCCATCTCTTCTTCTTCTTGCCTGTGAAGAGCGCTTCACTAACTCCTTCAAAGATAGTGACTCCAATCATATGTCTGGCCAAACTTTCCTGTAAAGCAAGCAGGTTCTCAAGTTCCAGCAGAGATGGCTGAGTTGCCCATCCTTGAATAGAGGTTATAAAGGCCACATACTCCTTCCGCAAGCAGCGGATTATGTGCCTTTTCAACTTAGCCTCAGAGATGGGCTCATCAGGATCAAGCGCTGATAACTTAGCACATAGACTCTTCATCTTTAGAAAGAACTTTGAGATGGTCAGGTCTCCTTGAGTTGTCTTAGCCAACTCATTCTCCAGGAACTGTTGCCTAGCTATGTTCTTCCTGTTGAACAACCCATCGCAGGAAGTCCAAATATCAGCAGCTGACTCACATCCAATGATGTGATCAAATAGCTCCGGTGAGACAACCCGCTTGAGGGTAAACTCAGCCTTTGCATTAGTTTTCCTCCAGACTCTCACTTGTTCAGCAATTCAAAAAGCAGTAGTCATTTCTTGCCTGTCATCACCACCGATGACTTCCCATAGCTCCTCACCCAGAAGATAACTCTTCATGCACGACTTCCACTTCTTAAAGTTAGTCGAGCTCAAGAGTTCAATACCTAGACCCCTTATATAACCTCCTTCCATTACAACAACCCTGGTCTAAGCTTCCAGAAGCACAGAGCATAACACAAGTTGATCACTACTCAATCAACTGAACCTCCCTCTGATACCATGTTAAAATTTCTCAAGATGATCAACGAGATAGTCTGACTCCAAATTAATATTCTCAGAGCTATCGAGATCACACATTGATCAAGCGAGAACTGGAAAAGCAAGCTCAAACACTAGATGCAAACAGAAAGAACAAGCAAATCAAAATTTTATTACCTTCTTTACAGTGCGAGGTAAGGATTTGTAACGTCCCAATTCGTGCTAGGCCCCTCGTGCGCGCTTTTGAGTCAGGAGAGACGATTTGGGCTCAGGGAAGAGAAGTTAGTCCAGAAAAGGACACGGGTAGTGACACGAGCGTGTCCCTACCCGTGTGGGAAATTGTGGAATTTCTAGAGAAGTACACGGGTATTCATATGGGTGTGTCCCTACCCGTGTGAAGAGGACACATGTAAGGGCACGGGCGTGTCCACTACCCGCGTGTATAACTGGCATTATCGATCCTGTGTCCCGAGCAGGGCACGGGTAGGGACACGGGCATGTCCCTACTCGTATGAATGTCTCCAGGAAACCAGCCGTGTCTCCTGAGCAGGACACAGGTAGAACACGGGCTTGAGCACGGCCGTGTCTCGTTGATACGGATAGTGGATACGGGCGTGTACCTACCCGTGTTTTTGTCCATTCGACACTCTAACCATCGACGACGCTTCAACCGAGCGGGACACGAGTAGGAACACGGGCGTGTTCCTACCCGTGTTGGTCCTATTTATATAGGTTTCTGAAAGTTGGCCGTTTTTCCATTCTCTTCCTAAGCCATTCTGCGAGAAATTTCTGGAGAGGAAGAAGTGGGTGTGGAGCCAACCTTCATTCCATGGAGAGCCGACGCCGCCGAGGAGAAGAAGATGTCGCCGCAAAGAGTGACAAGATCCATGGCCAGAAATAACAGAAATTCCGGAAACGAGGTGAGCTTCCTCCCCTCTCCCTTGGTACTAGATCTGTAGTTAATCCTAGGAGAGATATCGACTCAAAAGAGTCTTGATGTGTGAGATGAAGACTTTTAGGAAGGGGCCATGCTAGGACTTGTGTTCTAGGATTTAAACATCTTCAACCTCTCATTCCTTCAAAGTGATGATGAGGATGGTCTCATGAAGAGAAATGGCCTGATGAGGATGAATAAGGGAGGATGAATTTTTGGGTATGATTTGGGAAGATCGGCTGGAGGAGGAAGATGAACCGATGCCGTTCCTTCTGCCTTAAGAAGCGTGCAAAAATCCGTGTTCTTCATGCAACGATCTTCGTGGCCATTTTCAGGTAAGACATGACCATATCCGGGCTTTCGACTAAACATGAAAGTCGTAGGATTTGGAGAGATCTTTCCAACGAGTGGTTACACGTCTTCAGGCGATGCCTGATGCCACAGGAAAATCTGATCGAAATTAATGGCTAATAAAATAAACGTGCAGAAAATTGTATTCTGCACGTAGCAGTCTTAAAAGCCGATAACAAGTGTGATACGACCAAATCTGGGCTCCTGACTAAACACAAAAGTCGTAGCCCTTGGAAATACCTTTCCAACGAGGGGTTGGACGTTTCACAAGATTCCTGTAGCATCAGGAATCCCCGTTTGAAGCAATACACGCTATACAATTTCTGCATGCTTGGTTCTTTTGTTTATGTAAACCCTACTAGAATTAGTAGAGAGATTGTGGGTAGTTAGCTTGAAGGATGGTTGTGAGTTGTTGGTTGATCCTTTATAATCAAATGATGAAGTAAAACCTACTTGAATGAAATGGTTGGTTGATAGATCTTTAGGTGAACAAGTGAGTAGACGAGTTGGATTGAATAAACAAACTAACTAGTTGTGCAAACCGGTAAGACGAGCTTGCAGCTAAAAAAGCAATGAATAATATGATGAAGAGGATTGAATAAGGTTAGTGCATGAATATTATGAAGTGTTGATGGTGCGTGAGTATTTTCCGCACTTGGTCGATTGTGTTGTTAAGGGACTCGGATAGGAGCCCTTGTGAGCTGCCGAGCTCGAAATGTGAGATTGCATGCGGTGTGAGTCAACACATGGTGTCGTAATCCTAGGTAAAGGATAGTGTGGCAGGTCTACGGGCTCGCCAGTCGTCACACCGACGGGAGCTGATAGTTAGACCTTGGGTGGTTGGGCTTGGTCCTTGGTGCTCATTCTTGGAGCTCCTTCCGTGCTAAGTGAACGGTTGGGCTTGGTCCTCGTACTTTTTCCGAGGCTCCTTCCGGGTCACATCTTAGGCTAGTTCGGGGCTTGGTTCTCAGTGCACATCTACCCGAGACTCCCGCTGAGCCGTAGTACGCATGTGAGCTCCGCTGTTGTGTTCTTAGCGTTGAGGCGTACGGAGGCCTAGACTAGGTAGTGTGGATGCTGGCCTAGTAGTGGAGATGCCCGCTCTACTGTCACCATCTGGCCACGACGATTGGCACCTGAGAGGTTAGCTACCTGCTCGAAAAGTGGGAACTTCAGAGTCTGTGTCGACACAACAATTGTTTGTGCGTGTGCATGGTGAGTCATAACATAACATTCATTGCATTAATAAGATACTCATCGTATAAGTTTGTATGAACACTCTTATACGATGAGTTACTTTGCTATTAAACAGATCCTTAACTTATAGTTTGTAAGGGTATTCATATAAGTTAAGTTACTTTCCTATTGTAAGATCTATATGCTTGACCAATTGTTATAGCTGTGTAGAACTGCTAGCTTAGAATGCTGATAATACTGTTATACCTTACTTTATTGCTACTCATGTCATATATATTACTCCACCTACTTGTACTACTGTGTATTTGATATTGTACCATGCTCCTTTCTCCGCCCGGTGCCGAGGAGTCGCCGGGGGAGCGGATGTGAAGCCACTTAGTCTTTATGACTAACGGTTGCTATGTCTTCCTTTTTAGGAGGAAACCCCATAGGTAGAGCAGCCGCAGGTTATGCAACAAGACAGATATGCCAGGATGACAGGGCTTGAAGGGACAGTGTAGTCGCTACCGTCGGTTACTGATGTGAGTATGAGAGATTTTTGATGTAGCCCTTTTGGGCAGAGTTTTTACGTACTCTGATGCTAGAAGCTTGTTGTAGCTTCTTTATATGTTATACTTTTGGACACTCATATACTTAAGTGTGGATTTGATTTCTGATATTCTTATTCTGGTTGGGTTGGCATGTTTGATATTGGTAAAGGCCGGCAGAATAGGCGTCTTGTGATACAGGCTAGCCTGAGTGCTAGAGCTACCGCAAGGCGGCTGTTCTGGGCATAAGACTCCCCTCGTGCCATGTGTTGTGTTCCGGGAGGGGGGGGGGGGTCTTACAAATGGTATCAGCTTGCTACGATCTTGAAATGAAGAATTCATTCAACAATGGTGTCACCCCCGTTTGATTAGTCAGTTTGGGGACAAACTGACTTAGCGAAAGCAGTGGTGTGCCCATATATAATTCACACTAAGTATGTCCAACTTTGACCTTATGATTTGCCAACCTGACATTAGGATTGTATTATATGTATAGATCCCAGTGCACGTTGAGCCAGTGGGGGGCACCCACACCCCATCCGTACCCACACAATTTCAACAATCGGAGCTAGGGCAGACGCTCACAGCTATCCTGGATGCCTTCAGATCCCAACAAGCCCCTGTACAACAACAAGGTTCGGGCTCCAATTGGGTGAGCACTTTCCGAGCTCTCTCCCCTCCTGCTTACCTTGGGACAGAGTCGGCAGTGCGTACACAGGAATGACTCGACACCGTGCAAGAACTGCTGACAGTAATTAGATACGCAAGCAATATGGCTGTGACCCTCGTAGTGACACTCCTAGAACAACACGCCAATAGTTGGTGGAAGTCCCTCATGGGCTCCACCTTTCAAGGGCAAGTGTATACGGAGATCAGCTGGAACGAGTTCTCGGGAGCCTTCCTAAAGCATTTTATCCCTTTGTAAGCCCGAGATGAACTTGAGGAAAGGTTCCTGCAGCTGAAGCAGGGATCCAAGTCAGTGATGGAGTACCAGCGGGAGTTTCATCATTTGGCTAGATTTGTTGACTCCTATGTGTTGGATGACAGAGGATATGCTAAAAGATTCTACAAAGGCTTGCGAGACCCCCTAAGGCAAGCCTTTTTGTTTATAACGGACTCCAACCTGGCGGAAATAATTAACATGGCAAAGAGGCTTGAAGCAGACCACTTGGGAAGTTGTAAGAGACCTGCTGAAGGGGTGATGGAAGCTGGACCTAGCAATAGAAAGAGACATGACTTCAGAGGAGGAAGAGGACATCAGAGAGGTGGCAGGCGTTTCCATCGGAATTATAGAGTGGAGCACCCGGTTCCACAGCCTCCAGCATTGCCTCCACCACCACAGCCTCAACAGTTTCAGCAACCCGGTTGATGACAGGAGCGAGTGTGCTTCGAATGCAACCAACCGGGCCACATCCGACGTTATTGCCCGCAGCTATTTGGAAATGCGCCTCTTGCTCTCCCTCCGGCAGCTCCTTGAGGGCGGGGGCACAAGCGTGGTCGAGGACGAGGACCATGAGGAGGAAACCCTGGATGTGCTCGGAATCAGGTGTTCGCACTGGACATGACACAGGAGCGGAACCCTCAGGAGGTGATTGCAGGTATGTTACAGTTAGTTATCACATTTTCATTGTTAATCTTAAGTTCTTAAGACATACTAGATATCTAGCTTTGAGGGTTGCTATTGGTACTTAGGCACCGTGGTGGTCGGCGGGAAACTGGCCTATACGTTATTCGATACCGGTGCCTCACACTCATTTGTGTCTGCGGACTTCATTAAAGATTTGTAAGGAGTGCAATCCTTCACTAGTATTGCTCGAAGAGTACGTCTCCCAGATGGCTCTGAGATGAATGCAACCGCAAAGTGTGAATTGGAGATACTTATTGGGGGAAGATCTTTGATACCCCTGCCACAGTTTTGAGAATGCCGGAGTTCGACCTCATTCTAGGCATGGCATGGCTGGATTGACACTACGCAAGAATTGACTGCACGGAGAAGCGAATCTACTTAAGACATGGGGATACCGATGTAATCTTCTAAGGTATAAATTCACACCACGTTTAATATTATCTTCGATTCAGACCTTGAAAGCTCACATTAGAGGGGGTGAAGTTTACATGATATATTTCGAACTGAAGGAGATGAAAATAGATATGAAGGACGTGCGGGTGGTGCGAGATTTTCCCGAGATATTTCCTGAGAAATTACCAGGTTTACCCCCGCATAGAGAAGTGGATTTTCAAATTAAGCTAGTACCAGGAGCTAAGCCCGTCTCCAGGGCCCCTTACCGAATGGCCCCAAAGGAACTCGTAGAGTTTAGAGTTCAGTTACAAGAGTTGGTAGAATCAGGGTTTGTTCGCCCCAGCTCATCACCTTGGTGAGCCACTGTTCTGTTCGTTAAGAAGAAGGATGGAACCTTGCGATTATGTATAAACTATCGGGAGCTTAACTGACTGATGGTATGAAACACCTATCCGCTACCTCAGATCGATGAGTTGTTCTACAAATTGGTAGGAGTGGATTGGTTTTCCAAGTTATATTTGCGTTCGGGGTATTATCAGTTGAGAATACAGGAGCAGGACATTCAGAAAACAGCCTTTAGCTCAAGGTACGACTTGTACGAGTTCACTGTGATACCGTTTGGGCTCACAAATGCCCCTTCAGCTTTCATGAGTCTGATGAACAAAGTGTTCGAGCCTTATCTAGATGTCTTCGTTATCGTTTTCATCGTTGACATTTTGGTCTACTCTAAGATGGAGAAAGAGCATGTCGAACATTTGACCTTGGCACTGAAGAAGCTAAAAGAGCACGGCTTGTTTGCCAAGTTCAGCAAGTGTGAATTTTGGCTCCAAGAGGTTGCCCTCTTGGGCCATGTGATCAGTGGGGCTGGGTTAGCTTTGGATCCAGCCAAAGTGCATGCCGTGAAGGAGTGGTCGCCCTTAAAGTCAGCGGCCGATGTGCGGAGCTTCTTTGGACTAGCCGGGTACTATCACAAGTTTGTAAAAGGCTTCTCAAAGTTCTCCCTTCCTCTTACTACGCTGACAAATAAAGGTGTGCCGTATGAGTGGACACCCTAGTGTGAAGCTGCGTTTCAGGAACTGAAGGATCGACTTTCATCCGCACCCATCTTAGCCCTTCCATCCGGGAAGGAAGGATTTCAAGTTTACACTGACGCATCGTATCAAGGAATGGGAGCGGTACTGATGCAGCACGGGCATGTGATTGCATATGCTTCAAGACAGTTGAAGAAGCATGAGATCAACTACGCGGTACATGATCTAGAATTGGGAGCGGTGGTGTTCGCTTTGAAGATTTGGAGACACTATCTATACGGCATGAATAAGGTTAGTGCATGAATATTATGAAGTGTTGATGGTGCGTGAGTGTTTGCCGCACTTGGTCGATTGTGTTGTTAAGGGACTCGGATAGGAGCCCTTGTGAGCTGTCGAGCTCGAAATGTGAGATTGCATGCGGTGTGAGTCAACACATGGTGTCGTAATCCTAGGTTAAGGATAGTGTGGCAGGTCTACGGGCTCGCCAGTCGTCACACCGACGGGAGCTGATAGTTAGACCTTGGGTGGTTGGGCTTGGTCCTTGGTGCTCATTCCTGGAGCTCCTTTCGTGCCAAGTGAACGGTTGGGCTTGGTCCTCGTGCTTTTTTCGAGGCTCCTTCCGGGTCACATATTAGGCTAGTTCAGGGCTTGGTTCTCGGTGCACATCTACCCGAGACTCCCGCTGAGCCGTAGTACGCATGTGAGCTCCGCTGTTGTGTTCTTAGCGTTGAGGCGTACGGAGGCCTAGGCTAGGTAGTGTGGATGCCGGCCTAGTAGTGGAGATGCCCGCTCTACTGTCACCATCTGGCTATGACGATTGGCGCCTGAGAGGTTAGCTACATGCTCGAAAAGTGGGAACTTCAGAGTCTGTGTCGACACAACAATTGCTTGTGCGTGTGCATGGTGAGTCATAACATAACATTCATTGCATTAACAAGATACTCATCGTATAAGTTTGTATGAGCACTCTTATACGATGAGTTACTTTACTGTTAAACCGATCCTTAACTTATAGTTTGTATGGGTATTCATATAAGTTAAGTTACTTTCCTATTGTAAGATCTATATGCTTGACCAATTATTATAGCTGTGTAGAACTGCTAGCTTAGAATACTGATAATACTTTTATACCTTACTTTATTGCTACTCATGTCATATATATTACTCCACCTACTTGTACTATTGTGTATTTGATATATTGTACCATGCTCCTTTCTCCGCCCGGTGCCGAGGAGTCGCCGGGGGAGCGGATGTGAAGCCACTTAGTCTTTATGACTAACGGTTGCTATGTCTTCCTTTTTAGGAGGAAACCCCATAGGTAGAGTAGCCGCAGGTTATGCAACAGGACAGACATGCCAGGATGATAGGGCTTGAAGGGACAGTGTAGTCGCTACCGTCGGTTACTGATGTGAGTATGAGAGATTTTTGATGTAGCCCTTTTGGGCAGAGTTTTTACGTACTCTGATTCTAGAAGCTTGTTGTAGCTTCTTTATATGTTATACTTTTGGACACTCATATACTTAAGTGTGGATTTGATTTCTGATGTTCTTATTCTGGCTGGGTTGGCATGTTTGATATTGGTAAAAGCCGGCAGAATAGGCGTCTTGTGATACAGGCTAGCCTGAGTGCTAGAGCTACCGCAAGGCGGCTGTTCTGGGCATAAGACTCCCCTCGTACCATGTGTTGTGTTCTGGGAGGGGGGGGGGGTCTTACAAATGGTATCAGCTTGCTACGATCTTGAAATGAAGAAGTCATTCAACAATGGTGTCACCCCTGTTTGATTAGTCAGTTTGGGGACAAACTAACTTAGCGAAAGCAGTGGTGTGCCCATATATAATTCACACTAAGTATATCCAACTTTGACCTTATGATTTGCCAACCTGACCTTAGGATTGTATTCTATGTGTAGATCCCAGTGCACGTTGAGCCAGTGGGGGGCACCCCCACCCCATCCGTACCCACACAATTTCAACAATCGGAGCTAGGGCAGACGCTCACAGCTATCCTGGATGCCTTCAGATCCCAACAAGCCCCTGTACAACAATAAGGTTCGGGCTCCAATTAGGTGAGCACTTTTCGAGCTCTCTCCCCTCCTGCTTACCTTGGGACAGAGTCGGCAGTGCGTACAGAGGAATGACTCGACACCGTGCAAGAACTGCTGACAGGAATTAGATACCCAAGCAATATGGCTGTGACCCTCGTAGTGACACTCCTAGAATAACACGCCAAAAGTTGGTGGAATTCGCTCATGGGCTCCACCTTCCAAGGGTAAGTGTATACGGAGATCAGCTGGAACGAGTTCTCGGGAGCCTTCCTAAAGCATTTTATCCCTTTGTAAGCCCGAGATGAACTTGAGGAAAGGTTCCTGCAGCTAAAGCAGGAATCCAAGTCAGTGATGGAGTACCAGCGGGAGTTTCAGCATTTGGCTAGATTTGTTGACTCCTATGAGTTGGATGATAGAGGATATGCTAAAAGATTCTACAAAGGCTTGTGAGACCCCCTGAGGCAAGCCCTTTTGTTTATAGCGGACTCCAACCTGGCAGAAATAATTGACATGGCAAAGAGGCTTGAAACAGACCTCTTGGGAAGTTGTAAGAGACCTGCTGAAGGGGCGATGGAAGCTGGCCCTAGCAATAGAAGGAGACATGACTTCAGAGGAGGAAGAGGACATCAGAGAGGTGGCAGGCGTTTCCACCGGAATTATAGAGTGGAGCACCCGGTTCCACAGCCTCCAGTATTGCCTCCACCACCACAGCCTCAACAGTTTCAGCAATCCGGTGGGCGGCAGGAGCGAGTGTGCTTCGAATGCAACCAACCGGGCCACATCCGACGTTATTGCCCGCAGATGTTTGGAAATGCTCCTCTTGCTCTCCCTCCGGCAGCTCCTTGAGGGCGGGGGCACATGCGTGGTCGAGGACGAGGACCACGAGGAGGAAACCCTGGACCTGGTCGGAATCAGGTGTTCGCACTGGACATGATACAGGAGCGGAACCCTCAGGAGGTGATTGCAGGTATGTTACAGTTAGTTATCACATTTTCATTGTTAATCTCAAGTTACTTAAGACATACTAAATATCTAGCTTTGAGGGTTGCTATTGGTACTTAGGCACCGTGGTGGTCGGCGGGAAACTGGCCTATACGTTATTCGATACCGGTGCCTCACACTCATTTGTGTCTGCGGACTTCATTAAAGATTTGTAAGGAGTGCAATCCTTCACTAGTATTGCTCGAAGAGTACGTCTCCCAGATGGCTCTGAGATGACTGCAACCGCAAAGTGTGAATTGGAGATACTCATTGGGGGAAGATCTTTGATACCCCTGCCACAGTTTTGAGAATGCCGGAGTTCGACCTCATTCTAGGCATGACATGGCTGGATTGACACTACGCAAGAATTGACTGCGCGGAGAAGCGAATCTACTTAAGACATGGGGATACCGATGTAATCTTCCAAGGTATAAAATTCACACCACGTTTAATATTATCTTCGATTCAGACCTTGAAAGCTCACATGAGAGGGGGTGAAGTTTACATGATATGTTTCGAACTGAAGGAGATGAAAATAGATATGAAGAACGTGCGGGTGGTGCGAGATTTTCCCGAGGTATTTCCTGAGAAATTACCAGGTTTACCCCCGCATAGAGAGGTGGATTTTCAAATTAAGCTAGTACCAGGAGCTAAGACCGTCTCCAGGGCCCCTTACCGAATGGCCCCGAAGGAACTCGTAGAGTTTAGAGTTCATTTGCAAGAGTTGGTAGAATTAGGGTTTGTTCGCCCCAGCTCATCACCTTGGTGAGCCTCTGTTCTGTTCGTTAAGAAGAAGGATGGAACCTTGCGATTATGTATAGACTATCGGGAGCTTAACCGACTGACGGTATGAAACACCTATCCGCTACCTCAGATCGATGAGTTGTTCTACCAATTGGTAGGAGCGCATTGGTTTTCCAAGTTATATTTCCGTTCGGGGTATTATCAGTTGAGAATACAGGAGCAGGACATTCAGAAAACAGCCTTTAGCTCAAGGTACGACTTGTACGAGTTCACTGTGATACCGTTTGGGCTCACAAATGCCCCTTCAGCTTTCATGAGTCTGATGAACAAAGTGTTCGAGCCTTATCTAGATGTCTTCGTCATCGTTTTCATCGTTGACATTTTGGTCTACTCTAAGATGGAGAAAGAGCATGTCGAACATTTGACCTTGGCACTGAAGAAGCTAAAAGAGCACGACTTGTTTGCCAAGTTCAACAAGTGTGAATTTTGGCTCCAAGAGGTTGCCTTCTTGGGCCATGTGATCAGTGGGGCTGGGTTAGCTGTGGATCCAGCCAAAGTGCGTGTCGTGAAGGAGTGGTCGCCCTTAAAGTCAGTGGCCGATGTGCGGAGCTTCTTTGGACTAGCCGGGTACTATCACAAGTTTGTAAAAGGCTTCTCAAAGTTCGCCCTTCCTCTTACTACACTGACAAATAAAGGTGTGCCATATGAGTGGACACCCTAGTGTGAAGCTGAGTTTCAGGAACTGAAGGATCGACTTTCATCCGCACCCATCTTAGACCTTCCATCCGGGAAGGAAGGATTTCAAGTTTACACGGACGCATCGTATCAAGGAATGGGAGCGGTACTGAAGCAGCACGGGCATGTGATTGCATATGCTTAAAGACAGTTGAAGAAGCATGAGATCAACTACCCGGTACATAATCTAGAATTGGGAGTGGTGGTGTTCGCCTTAAAGATTTGGAGACACTATCTATACGGCATGAATAAGGTTAGTGCATGAATATTATGAAGTGTTGATGGTGCATGAGTGTTTGCCGCACTTGGTCGATTGTGTTGTTAAGGGACTCAGATAGGAGCCCTTGTGAGCTATCGAGCTCGAAATGTGAGATTGCATGCGGTGTGAGTCAACACATGGTGTCGTAATCCTAGGTTAAGGATAGTGTGGCAGGTCTACGGACTCGCCAGTCGTCACACGGACGGGAGCTGATAGTTAGACCTTGGGTGGTTGGGCTTGGTCCTTGGTGCTCATTCCTGGAGCTCCTTCCGTGACAAGTGAACGGTTGGGCTTGGTCCTCGTGCTTTTTCCGAGGCTCCTTCCGGGTCACATCTTAGGCTAGTTCAGGGCTTGGTTCTCGGTGCACATCTACCCGAGACTCCCGCTGAGCCGTAGTACGCATGTGAGATCTGCTGTTGTATTCTTAGCGTTGAGGCGTACGGAGGCCTAGGCTAGGTAGTGTGGATGCCGGCCTAGTAGTGGAGATGCCCGCTCTACTGTCACCATCTGACCACGACGATTGGCGCCTGAGAGGTTAGCTATATGCTCGAAAAGTGGGAACTTCAGAGTCTGTGTCGACACAACAATTGCTTGTGCGTGTGCATGGTGAGTCATAACATAACATTCATTGCATTAACAAGATACTCATCGTATAAGTTTGTATGAGCACTCTTATACGATGAGTTACTTTGCTGTTAAACCGATCCTTAACTTATAGTTTGTATGGGTATTCATATAAGTTAAGTTACTTTCCTATTGTAAGATCTATATGCTTGACCAATTGTTATAGCTGTGTAGAACTGCTAGCTTAGAATGCTGATAATACTTTTATACCTTACTTTATTGCTACTCATGTCATATATATTACTCCACCTACTTGTACTACTGTGTATTTGATATATTATACCATGCTCCTTTCTCCGCCCGGTGTCGAGGAGTCGCCGGGGGAGCGGATGTGAAGCCACTTAGTCTTTATGACTAACGGTTGCTATGTCTTCCTTTTTAGGAGGAAACCCCATAGGTAGAGCAGCCACAGGTTATGCAATAGGACAGACATGCCAGGATGATAGGGCTTGAAGGGACAGTGTAGTCGCTACCGTCGGTTACTGATGTGAGTATGAGAGATTTTTGATGTAGCCCTTTTGGGCAGAGTTTTTACGTACTCTGATTCTAGAAGCTTGTTGTAGCTTCTTTATATGTTATACTTTTGGACACTCATATACTTAAGTGTGGATTTGATTTCTGATGTTCTTATTCTGGTTGGGTTGGCATGTTTGATATTGGTAAAAGCCGGCAGAATAGGCGTCTTGTGATACAGGCTAGCCTGAGTGCTAGAGCTACCGCAAGGCGGCTGTTCTAGGCATAAGACTCCCCTCGTGCCATGTGTTGTGTTTCGGGAGGAGGGGGGGGGGTCTTACAAATGGTATCAGCTTGCTACGATCTTGAAATGAAGAAGTCATTCAACAATGGTGTCACCCCTGCTTGATTAGTCAGTTTTGGGACAAACTGACTTAGCGAAAGCAGTGGTGTGCCCATATATAATTCACACTAAGTATGTCCAACTTTGACCTTATGATTTGCCAACCTGACCTTAGGATTGTATTCTATGTGTAGATCCCAGTGCACGTTGAGGCAGTGGGGGGCACCCCCACCCCATCCGTACCCACACAATTTCAACAATCGGAGCTAGGGCAGACGCTCACAGCTATCCTGGATGCCTTCAGATCCCAACAAGCCCCTGTACAACAACAAGGTTCGGGCTCCAATTGGGTGAGCACTTTCTGAGCTCTCTCCCCTCCTGCTTACCTTGGGACAGAGTCGGCAGTGCGTACAGAGGAATGACTCGACACCGTGCAAGAACTGCTGACAGGAATTAGATACCCAAGCAATATGGCCGTGACCCTGGTAGTGACACTCCTAGAACAACACGCCAATAGTTGGTGGAAGTCCCTCATGGGCTCCACCTTTCAAGGGCAAGTGTATACGGAGATAAGCTGGAACGAGTTCTCGGGAGCCTTCCTAAAGCATTTTATCCCTTTGTAAGCCCGAGATGAACTTGAGGAAAGGTTCCTGCAGCTGAAGAAGGGATCCAAGTCAGTGATGGAGTAGCAGCGGGAGTTTCAGCGTTTGGCTAGATTTGTTGACTCCTATGAGTTGGATGATAGATGATATGCTAAAAGATTCTACAAAGGCTTGCTAGACCCCCTGAGGCAAGCCCTTTTGTTTATAGCGGACTCCAACCTGGCGGAAATAATTGACATGGCAAAGAGGCTTGAAGCAGACCTCTTGGGAAGTTGTAAGAGACCTGCTGAAGGGGTGATGGAAGCTGGCCCTAGCAATAGAAGGAGACATGACTTCAGAGGAGGAAGAGAACATCAGAGAGGTGGCAGGCGTTTCCACCGGAATTATAGAGTGGAGCACCCGGTTCCACAGCCTCCAGCATTGCCTCCACCACCACAACCTCAACAGTTTCAGCAACCCGGTGGGCGGCAGGAGCGAGTGTGCTTTGAATGCAACCAACCGGGCCACATCCGACGTAATTGCCCGCAGCTGTTTGGAAATGCTCCTCTTGCTCTCCCTCCAGCAGCTCCTTGAGGGCGGGGGTACATGCGTGGTCGAGGACGAGGACCACGAGGAGGAAACCCTGGGCCTGCTCGGAATCAGGTGTTCGCACTAGACATGATACAGGAGCGGAACCCTCAGGAGGTGATTGCAGGTATGTTACAGTTAGTTATCACATTTTCATTGTTAATCTTAAGTTACTTAAGACATACTAGATATCTAGCTTTGAGGGTTGCTATTGGTACTTAGGCACCGTGGTGGTCGGCGGGAAACTGGCCTATACGTTATTCGATACCGGTGCCTCACACTCATTTGTGTCTGCGAACTTCATTAAAGATTTGTAAGGAGTGCAATCCTTCACTAGTATTGCTCAAAGAGTACGTCTCCCAAATGGCTCTAAGATGACTGCAACCGCAAAGTGTGAATTGGAGATACTCATTGGGGGAAGATCTTTGATACCCCTGCCACAGTTTTGAGAATGCCGGAGTTCGACCTCATTCTAGGCATGACATGGCTGGATTGACACTACGCAAGAATTGACTGCGCGGAGAAGCGAATCTACTTAAGACATGGGGATACCGATGTAATCTTCCAAGGTATAAAATTCACACCACGTTTAATATTATCTTCGATTCAGACCTTGAAAGCTCACATGAGAGGGGGTGAAGTTTACATGATATATTTCGAACTGAAGGAGATGAAAATAGATATGAAGGACGTGCGGGTGGTGCGAGATTTTCCCGAGATATTTCCTGAGAAATTACCAGGTTTACCCCCACATAGAGAGGTGGATTTTCAAATTAAGCTAGTACCAGGAGCTAAGCCCGTCTCCAGGGCCCCTTACCGAATGGCCCCGAAGGAACTCGTAGAGTTTAGAGTTCAGTTGCAAGAGTTGGTAGAATCAGAGTTTGTTCACCCCAGCTCATCACCTTGGGGAGCCCCTGTTCTGTTCGTTAAGAAGAAGGATGGAACCTTGTGATTATGTATAGACTATCGGGAGCTTAACCGACTGACGGTATGAAATACCTATCCGCTACCTCAGATCGATGAGTTGTTCTACCAATTGGTAGGAGCGCATTGGTTTTCCAAGTTATATTTGCGTTCGGGGTATTATCAGTTAAGAATACAGGAGCAGGACATTCAGAAAACAGCCTTTAGCTCAAGGTACGACTTGTACAAGTTCACTGTGATACCGTTTGGGCTCACAAATGCCCCTTCAGCTTTCATGAGTCTGATGAACAAAGTGTTCGAGCCTTATCTAGATGTCTTTGTCATCGTTTTCATCATTGACATTTTGGTCTACTCTAAGATTGAGAAAGAGCATGTCGAACATTTGATCTTGGCACTGAAGAAGCTAAAAGAGCACGGCTTGTTTGCCAAGTTCAGCAAGTGTGAATTTTGGCTCCAAGAGGTTGCCTTCTTGGGCCATGTGATCAGTGGGGCTGGGTTAGCTGTGGATTCAGCCAAAGTTCGTGCCGTGAAGGAGTGGTCTCCCTTAAAGTCAGCGGCCGATGTGCGGAGCTTCTTTGGACTAGCCGAGTACTATCACAAGTTTGTAAAAGGCTTCTCAAAGTTCGCCCTTCCTATTACTACGCTGACAAAGAAAGGTGTGCCGTTTGAGTGGACACCCTAGTGTGAAGCTGCGTTTCAGGGACTGAAGGATCGTGTTGGGTACATTGGAAAATGTGTACCTGATTTGAAGAAGCCCAACTTAGCTCAATGATATACATCAAGGTGTATTTGATGTTGTTTTGAGTTGACATGTGCAGGTGAAGAAGTATTAAAGAATGCAGAAAAATATTCTAAGTCCACGTGTCGACACCTGAAGAAATAGTGTCGAAACTTCAGAATATTTGTGTCGACACTTCAGAATATCGGTGTAGACACAGAGAAAGATAGTCGACCACATTTATATCGACACTGGGAAGCAGTGTCGACACATAAAGAAAATCATCGACCTCAGCACTGGGAAGCAGTGTCGACACAGTGAAAGATAGTCGACACCCAGAGAAAGTTAGTCGACCAGTGAAAGATAGTCGACCAGAGAAAGATAGTCGACTAGTGAAAGATAGTCGACCAGAGAAAGATAGTCGGCTAGTGGAAGATAGTCGACTAGTAAAAGATAGTCGACCAGAGAAAGATAGTCGACTCACAGAAGAAGATAGTCGACCTCAACTGTGTCGACACAGGGAGGATGTGTCGACACCTTGAGATTGAGTCGACACATTTTGGCAGGGTTGAAGATTGCTGTGTCGACACCTGAAGGCTGAGTCGACACATACTGAGCTCTGAATCTACAACAACTGTGTCGACACACAGGACTTTTGTCGACACACTGCAGAGTCAAGACCAAGTTATTTTCTGAAGAAGCTGTGTCGACTTAAAGGCAACTTAGTCGACATCATCAAAGACTGTGTCGACACCAAAGTCACTTGTGTCGACACAGATAGACAGATTGGTCTCGACACTTTCTGACAGACTGTCTCGACATTTTGCTGTCCAAGGCTAAGGTACAGGAACTGTTTGAAGACTTGACAGCTGTGGGTTGCCACCGTTTAACTGAAGCTGTCAGACATGTCAGAAAACAGTTAAAAACCGGGTCAGCCGGTTACCATGAAGAAAGTCTATAAATAGACATATTCAGAAGAAAATCAAATAGAGAAGAAGATCTAAGAAGAAGAAGAAAAAGGATTACGATCCTATTGAAGTTTCAATTCAAGAAAGTGCTAAGCTCTAAAGAAGATCTTCATCAGAAGATCTAAGAAGAAGAAGTCTGAAGTATCAGAAAAGGTGTTGGATAGAGAGGGATCCAGTCATCTTGAAGAAGAAGAAGGAAGCCATCAGTGGTTTCTCAAGAAGCTGTTTGGAAATCAACTCAGCTAAGTTCAGATTCAAGAAGCTTTGAAGAAAGCTCAGTTTCAGTTGATTTCATCAGCTGATCAAGAAGTGTCTTGTCCTCTTCTCTCTCAACAAAGGCAAGACATTAAAATATCTTTTCTAAATTTCTGTAGGATCTGTTTACACAGATCTGAGTTGTAAGCCTGTGTTATAAAGGCGGAGTGTAGGAGAGGTGATCTCTGAGTGGTAGGGCTATTTGCCTGAGTGTAGGAGAAGGTTCTTCTCTGAGTGGTAGGCCTTGAGGCAAGGCTGAGGTAGGGCTGTTGAGCCTGAGTTGTAGGAACCTATCCAGGTTCTGAGCTGTAGGATCTGCGGATCTGAGAATAGTGGAAGTTTGGCCGAATCTAGCATACTGCTAGATAGGTGGAGGGAGAAAGTGGATGTACCCAAACCTTGGGGAACCACTATAAAACATTGTGCAATCTGTGATGTTTCAATTTCTGTGATTGCTGTGCTGGATGTTTTATTTCTGCAATTGAATTCTGCCTAGAAGTATAAACAAGCAATAAGAACCTATTCACCCCCCCTCTAGGTGTTTAGGTTGTCTTGAAAGTAAAACTATCAAGTGGTATCAGAGGCAGGTTCCTCAAAAAGTACTTAACAGTCTGAGGTAGATCTGAAAGGCAGAATCAAGATTCAAAAAGATGGGTTCTGGTGAGAATCATAAGGAGCTAGGATCTATGAAATTACCCATATGCAAGAAAGAAATTTTTGGAATTTGGAAAGAAAGAGTCAGATTGTTTATGGAGGCATCTGACCCAAGGATTTACATCACAGTACAGGAAGGCCCCTTCATTCCAATGAAGGTATCAGTTCTTGATGCAAATATCCAAACTCCAAAAAGTTATTCAGAAATGATCAAGGATGAAATCACCTTGGCAACCATGGATAAAAGAGCTCAGAACATTATTGTTAGTGCCATAGATGATTCAACATTTCAGAATCTGATTCACTGCAAGACCTCTAAAGAGATGTGGGACACATTAATTGTCTACATGGAGGGATCTGAAGAAGTAAGGCAGGACAGGAAATCTATGCTCAATCAGGAGTATGAAAGTTTTAGACAAGGAAAATCTGATAGCATAACTGAGTGCTACAAGAAATTATATAGAATTGTGAATGAGCTTATGTCCTATGGAAGAGTCTTCAGTACTTATGAACTGAATGACAAATTCTTGAGATCCTTAACAAAGGATTGGGACACAAAGATCTGTGCCATAAGAGAAGTGGCTAAATTGGCAGAGATCTCTCCTCCCACCTTGTTTGGAAAGTTGCTATCCTATGAAATGCAACTTATGGTGAGGAAGGAGGAAGAAAAGAATTCAAGAGGAGTGTATAGAGAAAAGATTGTGGCATTCAATGCAGAAGCCACTAGAAAGAATAGGAGGAAATCACCATCTCCTCCTAAGGAAGTTGCAGAAGATAGTTCTGAAAATTCAGATAAGGGTTCAGAAAGCTGTGATTCAGATATAGACATTGCTGCATTCACAAGGCAATTCCAGAGGTTCTTGAAAAAGAAGCAATGGAAGTCTAGGCCTTCCACATCACAGCAATTTGATGACTATTATCAAAAGAAAAGGTCATCAAGGAAAGAGAAGAGCAGATCAAAGCCCAGCAAAGCCACTACTTCAAAGATTGTCTACTATTGTTGCAATAGGCCTGGACATGTAGTGGCTGACTGTCCTGATAAGAGAAAGGAGTCTTCAGACAAGAAGAAGACTCATCAGAAAGGTAAGAAGGAGAAATCCTTTGTTGCAAAGAAAGATAAGAGTCTAACAGACCAGTCAACTTCAGAGTCAAAATCTGAAGCTGAAGCATATATTGGACTATATGCTGCATCTGAAGAAGAGGAGTTTCTGCAGTTGCTAGACTCCATCAATGAACAAAAGGATCATCAGTGTATGGGGCTGATGGCAGGATCAGAAGAGGACATATGCCAGAATCAGTCTGGTCCTAATAAGGTAAAATGTCCTTCTATTACATCTGTTTGTAGTACAAGTGAAGAATCAGCTACATCTGCATCAAGAGATGTAGATGCATCTGAATCTGAAGGATATGTCTATCAATTGATAGACAAGTATGAGGATTTGTTGCAGGCCATTAAGAAAAGCAAGAACCTGGTTAAATCTCAGGCTCAGGAAATTGCTGAACTAAGGGTTGCTACAACTGAGTTAGAGAAAGTTATTGATCAAAAATTAAATGAAATTGCCAAGCTGAAGAATATAACTATTATTCAGATGGGCACAATTAATTATACTAATGATCAAGTGAAGAGTCTGGAGGCCAGACTTAAAATTGAAAGGGATTTAGTGGCTAGTTACTCTAAGCCAAAATCTGTCTTACCCTTGATAGATGAATTTGTCACTCAAAAGGGTAAGGCTGGATTAGGATTTAAAGGTAACTCCAGGGATGGCAGATTCAACAGGAAAGGCAAAGCTCCTGTTCAGCCACTAAACCTTTCAGTCCCCATAAAGTTTAGTAAGGTGGAAGTGCCTTCTAACAAATATGATCATGAAGATATTCAAGGTCATATTAAGACTAATGTTCTGAAGAACAAGTAAATGCAAGCAGGCCTACCCATGGTCATAAACCAAATGGTTTTAAGAAATCAGTAGGTGAAGTTGCTGCAGCACCAGCAATGAACAGAAATTCTTCTGACAAGGATGTATCTAGATCTAGATACAATAAGTTTGAATGTTGGTGCTGTGGCAAGAGAGGCCATTTTGCACTAGACTGCTGGTATAACACAAGTGTTATAAAGAACAATAGTCTACCTGTTAGAAGAGGTTATGGTAGCTTTATTAATGCTAACCTGAACCAAGAACCCAAGACTTACTTGGGTTCTAAGGGTAAGTAATTCTGTGTTGCAGGATAGTCCAAGTGGCCATGCCCCTATATGGTACTTGGACAGTGGTTGTTCCAGGCACATGACTGGAACAAAGGGGCTGCTGAAGGAGTATTCATCTGTCAAAGATGGACCTAAAGTGATCTTTGGTGGATCTGAAAAAGGAGTCATCAAAGGGTTGGGTAACATTTCTTCTAACCTAATTACTATCACTCAAGTGGCTTATGTAAAAGGTTTGAAACATAATCTAATAAGCATAAGCCAGCTAAGTGATTTAGGATATGGCATTTCATTTGTTAAAGATGGATGTCATATCAAAAGGTCAAGTGATCAAAAGATCATATTGACTGGGTATAGGAAGAGAAATGTATATTGTCTTAATTTTGAATGTGAGAATAAGGCTTCTTCCATCTGTCTTGTAGCTGATGACAATGCTTCTCATTGTGTTAAGTGGCACAAGAGATTGGCTCATCTAAACTACAAGACAATTGGCCAACTCTTTAGCAAAGAGTTAGTGAGGAATGGATCTCAAGTTAAGTGTATAAAGGAAGGGATATGCTCAGCTTGTCAAAAGGGCAAGCAGACAAAATCCTCCTTTCAAAGCCTTGAAAACAAGGATTCTGTGAGGTGCTTATACCTCCTGCATATGGATCTTTTTGGTCCTATGCCAGTTCACAGTCTAGGTAGGAAAGTCTATACTTTTGTGGTTATAGATGACTATTCTAGATTCACATGGGTGTTCTTTCTGAGACAGAAATCTGAAACCCCAAGTGTATTACTTAATTTTGTAAAGCAAATTCAGAATGAACTGAATAGTACAGTGGTCAAAATCAGAAGTGACCATGGTACTGAGTTTCAATCTGAAAGCATATCAAAATTGTGTAAAGACTTTGGGATTTTCCAAGAGTTCTCCTCACCTAGAACACCTCAGCAAAATGGAATTGCTGAAAGAAAGAATAGAACATTAATTGAAGCAGGTAGAACTCTGTTGAGTGACACCTCTCTCCCAGAATATTTTTGGGCTGAGGCAGTTAACACTGCTTGTCATGTAATCAATAGGGCTACCATCACCAAAAGCCACAAAATGACTCCCTATGAGATTGTGAAAGGCAGAAAACCAAATCTATCTTACTTTAGGATCTTTGGTTGCAAGTGTTATATACTTAACAATGGCAAGTCATATTTGACTAAGTTTGCTGCCAAATCCTAGGATGGGATATTTGTTGAGTACAACACAAATAGTAAGGCCTATAGAGTCTTCAACTTGACTACTCAAGTTGTTGAAGAATCTGTGCATGTTGTGTTTGATGAAACAAGATTAATCAACTGTGAGTTGTCTTGTAGATCAAATGACTCAACAAGTATAAGTAAAAGTATGGACAAGCTCTCCATTACTGAAGTATCAAAGGAAGATGGAGCATTGGAAAATGAAGGCTTCTGTCCAGGGGGAGAACAAGACACTATAGAAGCTGATGAAAACCAAGAGATTCAGCTAAATGAAGGAGCTGGAGATGTTCAACCAGAAGGGAATCTTCCTCCAGCTACAAGACATTTAAGAGATCATCCAGCTGATCAGATAATAGGTGATCCAAGACAGGGGGTGCAAACTAGAAGCAGAAATCAAAACACAGGTCTACATTCAAGTTTCCTGTCACAAATGGAGCCTAAGAAGTTT
Organism: Platanthera zijinensis; assembly: GCA_039513925.1. Lineage (NCBI taxonomy): Eukaryota > Viridiplantae > Streptophyta > Magnoliopsida > Asparagales > Orchidaceae > Platanthera > Platanthera zijinensis. The sequence goes on along the minus strand of CM077093.1, from coordinate 167,713,033 downwards.
GAAGAAGCTATCCAAGACCAGCACTGGATTGATGCTATGCAAGAGGAGCTGAATCAATTCAGAAGGTGCAATGTCTGGGAGCTTGTTCCTAAACCAAGAGGCCACAACATAATTGGCACAAAATGGATCTATAGGAACAAGCTAGATGAAAGTGGAATAATAGTGAAGAATAAAGCAAGATTGGTTGCAAAAGGATACAGGCAGGAAGAAGGGATTGAATTTGATCAAACCTTTGCTCCAGTAGCAAGGCTGGAGGCAATCAGAATGTTCCTTGCCTATGCAGCCTATCAAGACTTCAAAGTATACTAGATGGATGTGAAGTCAGCATTTCTGAATGGAGATCTTAAAGAAGAAGTATATGTAGAGCAGCCATCAGGTTTTGTAGATCCTCTTAAACCTGATTTTGTTTATAAGCTTAGGAAAGCTCTGTATGGGTTAAAGCAAGCTCCAAGGGCTTGGTATGAAACCCTGTCTACTTTTCTCATTGAGAATAAATTCTCAAGAGGAAAAATAGACAAAACTCTATTTCTTAGGGAATCCAAAGGTAAGATCATCTTAGTCCAGATATATGTTGATGACATAATCTTTGGATCTACTCAAAACAACCTTTGTAAAAAGTTTGCCAAACTTATGCAAGGGAAGTTTGAGATGAGCAGTATGGGGGAACTTAAGTTCTTCTTGGGACTCCAAGTAAGACAGACTGATGATGGCTTGTCCATATCCCAGTCTAAGTTCACCAAAGAATTGATTAAGAAGTATGGTATGGAGTCATCCTCCACCATGAGAACTCCTATGGGAACAAGTATGCCCATATGCAAAGATGATGCAGATAAACCTGTTGATGAGACTTTGTATAGAGGAATAGTTGGCTCACTACTATATCTCACTGCTAGTAGACCAGATATTATGTATGCTACATGTGTCTGTGCTAGGTACCAAGCCTGCCCTAAAGAATCTCATTATACTGCAGTCAAAAGGATCCTGAGATATCTTAAGGGCACACCTAATCTAGGTCTTTGGTACCCTAGGAATAGAGATTTTCTACTAACAGGCTATTCAGATGCAGATTTTGCAGGATGTAGAGAGGATAGGAAGAGTACTACAGGTACTTGTCAATTCCTGGGAGGAAGACTAATATCATGGAGTAGTAAGAAGCAGACCAGTGTGGCAATTTCCACAGCTGAGTCTGAGTATGTTGCTGCTGGAAGCTGCTGTGCACAGCTATTATGGATGCAACATCAACTTAAGGATTATGGTATTCAAGTAAGTAGAACACCTCTTTTGTGTGATTCTAAGAGTGCAATTTCTATTGCTAATAATCCTGTTTCTCATAGTAGAACTAAGCATATAGAAATTAAATACCATTTTCTTAGAGATCATGTAGAAAAAGAAGACATCTCATTGGAATTTGTGAAAACAGATTATCAAATAGCAGATGTGTTTACTAAGCCCCTAGATGAGACCAAATTCAATAAATTTAAAATTGAATTAGGTATGTTAACCATTGATTAGTGTAATCACAAAATCATCAATAATGAAGTTGAAGTGGTAACAAGACATTCAAGTGATATAAAGACACATTGAAGTAGTATCAAGTACTTTGTAGTACTTATAAGTTTTGTTGAACAAACAGAAATTAGCTAAGTAAGATGGTATCGACACATTCAGTAATAATGTGTCGACTCAGGGTAGTAATGTCGACAAGTCAGAGATATTGTGTCGACACAAAAAATATGTGTCGACACTTAAGAATCTTATTGTCGACTTATCCAGAAATGTAGTGTCGACTTCACCAGGATAGTGGTGTCGACACTTACAGATTTTGTGTCGACACTTATACTAAGAGTCGACACAGAATTTCTGATGCTCTACTATATATCTCTGGTGTCGACATATCCGCAAATTGGTGTCGACACATAATAGACGGACTTGAAGTCGAGACAATAGAAGCTTGTGTCGACACATTCCATCTGTGTCGACACTTATAGTCTGTTTTTGGCGACTTTTGATCTTCTTTAAACAGAAGGTATAAATAGGTCAAAAACTCATTCTGTCGACACGCTTACAAGGTTTTCGAGACTGAAACCTTGTGTCGACATTCTCTCTCTCTCTCTCTTTCTCTCATCTTTCAAGCTTTCTCGACTGATCTATGGCGCCAAAGATTGAAGATAATATAAATGAAGGATATGAGTTGGTGCGCCAGGCCTTTGCTGCTGCCCCACCAGATGTTCACGGGGTTATCTCTCTCCTCTCCGGCCCGGGATTAGAATTTCTGGTCTCCGAACCATCTAAGATATGGAAGAAGGAGGTGCATGAGTTCTTTACTTCTGCATCTGTAGATTCTGAAAGTCACGAGATAAAATCCACAGTTCATGGGTCAACAGTGGAAATTACTCCAAGTAAGTTAAGAACAATTCTTCAATTACCTATAATTGAGAATGAAGAGGACGTCCCTGCTTCTAAATCAAGGGAGGCTCTTCAATGGTGTGGATTGGATTCCACCATGAAAATTAGAGCTGCTTTCAACAGGAAAGGAATGCATCAACAGGGCAAGTTTCTGTCTGAGGTGGTTGGCAAAGTAATTCTGTGCAAGCCAGGTGGACATGATAGGATTTCCGCCTATATGTTCAGCCTCATGACCAGGACTGTGTTTACAATTCCAACAGATTGGTCCACTGTAATCTTTGAAAAGATTAAGGAAGGAATCAAGAAGCCAAATCTGGCTAGAATAATGAGTATATACCTAACTAAGGAGATTCCTGATGTTATGCAACAACTACCTGGAACAAAAATTAATCACATTAGAAGGATGGACATGAGATTGTTTTCCAGATGGGATAGGGTGCTGACCAAAGAGATGCCTGAAGTGGAAAGGCAGGATTCACCTGAGAAATCCCCAGGTCATGCTACCAGTACTGAGCACCCACAAGAAGAGCAAGTAAGACAAGAGGTTGAAAATCAGCCTGCTTCTACACAAGTTCAGGATGCCACTGTACCTGCAATTCAAGGAGAAGAAGTAAGAATACCAGCTCAACAAGTTTATTCACCTACACAGGCTGTATCTACTCATGATCAGGTACAGGTGCAGGGGGAGCTGGTGTATTTTTCTACAAAAGACGTTTCTAATATTTTTATTTCTGCACAGGTTCAGGGGAAGCAAGTGTCCTCACCTGCCCAGGACATCACCAATACTGAACAAGTATAGGGGGAGAAGCTGTCTGAGCAAGTGCAAGAGGAAGCTCAAATTGATTTATCTCAAGATTTGAATACTGCAGATGTTCCAGCCCAGAAGGAATATACTCTAGATGAGTTATTTCCAAATGATGAAATAGTTACTGATAGAATAGAAGTGGAGCAAACAATTGAGGGGGAGCCTGTGCATGTTGAGGCTGAACAACATGGCACTGAAGCAGATGTTCCTCCTCCTCCCAAAGAGAGAGTTCAAATTGATAGTACTTCTGATTCTGAGAATAAAGAAGCCAGGATGGCTAAGAAGAGAAAACTTATGGTCTTCAAGAGAAGGAGCAAGAGCTATAAGTAGGCTCTACAGCCTACAACACATCACACTCCTTCTGAATTTGATTATAACAAGTTTATGGTCCATTTACAAGTGAAATTGGATGAACACAGAGTGGCTATTGAAAAATATGTTGATGAGAACAACAAGTCCCTGCAATTTGACTTGGCTCAGGATATAAAGTCTATTCGATTTGAAGTCAATATGCATAAGAAGGAGATGACAGATTGCTTCCTTAAGGGAGGTAATGCTGTGGTATATTTGGCAAAACAACAGCAGTCCATCATCCCTAAAGTGGATGATATTGCTTTAAAGCAAAGCTATGTTTTGGAAAATCAGATAAGGATGAATGATAATTTAACTGAATCTTATCAAGAGATCATTGATGAATTGAAAAAGACTATTCCAGGCCTGCCTGCAGCTAGAGCAAAGGAAATGGAAGAATTTGATAAGAAATTTCAAGCTGCTATTGATTCTGTTAAAACTGCTATCACTACCTCTCAAAAGGACATATCTGACAAGCTTCTAAAGTTAAAACCATTTTTTAAAGAGGGTGTGAATTATCTGGATGGACAAATCAGATTTTAGAAGGAAGATCTAAGAGATCATATTACTAGAGAAGCCATAAAGGGGGAGAGGTTGTTAGTTCATGCAGGCTCAGAGCACACCAAATGGTTGACCAATAGTTTTCGAGCCACATTGGGATATCCACCTTTGTGTGATGATGCTATGGTGGCTGAGTCAGGAATACAAACAGGTCTACTTGAAGGCAATCAACCTGAGATTGCCCAAGTCATTTACCCTCCTCCAGATTTTGATATGATTGATCAGCAAGTTCAAGGAATGTATAGTCCTCCAAAGGAGGTTAACAGGGTTGTTATTGGGAAAGTAGATAAGCCTGAGGCTATTTTGAAAGAACAGCAAGATGCTCTACTATCTAAGAAAAGATTTAGAGAGCAGGCTGAACTTAAGCCAGACTTTGAGCAGTGGAGTCCTACTTCCAGAAACATTATACTCACTGCATGGAAGGCTGTCAAAGACCAAGTACATGAAAGAGGCAAGTGGTTCAATGAGATGGAATGGCAGAAGTATGAAGTCAGGCAAGAGGCAATAGTACAGTTTAGAAGAAAAGCCAAGCTAGGTAGGCTGCCACCAGATGCTCAGGAGCCGAGCAAGTACTTTCCAAAGCCCTTTCATTATTTTGAAAGACAAAGGCTCAAGGAAGAAGCTCTGAAGAAAGCTGAGCTAAAAGGCAAGAAACCAGCTGAAGATTCTGAAGCTCCTGTGAAGGCTCAAATCCAATCTGGCAAAGGGATTATCATAAGAGAGCCTGATCTGTCTTAATTTTTAGTTCTTTCAAAGTGTTTTGTTATGTTTTGATCATTAAATGTAAAACTCTGTATTCAAACATTATCAAGTTATAAATAAAATATTGTTTGGTATCATATAATGTTCATTCTGTGATGGATTGTTTTTATTTTGTTTATATTAAGTATTCCTGTTATGTCATATATCATCAGTTTATACTTTTTATAAATGGTGTATATCATTGGCTATAAGGGTTATGACTTCTCCAAATAGGGGGAGATTGTTGGGTACATTGGAAAATGTGTACCTGATTTGAAGAAGCCCAACTTAGCTCAATGATATACATCAAGGTGTATTTGATGTTGTTTTGAGTTGACATGTGCAGGTGAAGAAGTATTAAAGAATGCAGAAAAATATTCTAAGTCCACGTGTCGACACCTGAAGAAATAGTGTCGACACTTCAGAATATTTGTGTCGACACTTCAGAATATCGGTGTAGACACAGAGAAAGATAGTCGACCACATTTATGTCGACACTGGGAAGCAGTGTCGACACATAAAGAAAATCATCGACCTCAGCACTGGGAAGCAGTGTCGACACAGTGAAAGATAGTCGACACCCAGAGAAAGTTAGTCGACCAGTGAAAGATAGTCGACCAGTGAAAGATAGTCGACTAGTGAAAGATAGTCGACCAGAGAAAGATAGTCGACTAGTGGAAGATAGTCGACTAGTAAAAGATAGTCAACCAGAGAAAGATAGTCGACTCACAGAAGAAGATAGTCGACCTCAACTGTGTCGACACAGGGAGGATGTGTCGACACCTTGAGATTGAGTCGACACATTTTGGCAGGATTGAAGATTGCTGTGTCGACACCTGAAGGCTGAGTCGACACATACTGAGCTCTGAATCTACAACAACTATGTCGACACACAGGACTTTTGTCGACACACTGCAGAGTCAAGACCAAGTTATTTTCTGAAGAAGCTGTGTCGACTTAAAGGCAACTTAGTCGACATCATCAAAGACTGTGTCGACACCAAAGTCACTTGTGTCGACACAGATAGGCAGATTGGTCTCGACACTTTCTGACAGACTGTCTCGACATTTTGCTGTCCAAGGCTAAGGTACAGGAACTGTTTGAAGACTTGATAGCTGTGGATTGCCACCGTTTAACTGAAGCTGTCAGACCTGTCAGAAAACAGTTAGAAACCGGGTCAGCCGGTTACCATGAAGAAAGTCTATGAATAGACATATTCAGAAGAAAATCAAATAGAGAAGAAGATCTAAGAAGAAGAAAAAAAAGGATTACGATCCTATTGAAGTTTCAATTCAAGAAAGTGCTAAGCTCTAAAGAAGATCTTCATCAGAAGATCTAAGAAGAAGAAGTCTGAAGTATCAGAAAAGGTGTTGGATAGAGAGGGATCCAGTCATCTTGAAGAAGAAGAAGAAAGCCATCAGTGGTTTCTCAAGAAGCTGTTTGGAAATCAACTCAGCTAAGTTCAGATTCAAGAAGCTTTGAAGAAAGCTCAGTTTCAGTTGATTTCATCAGCTGATCAAGAAGTGTCTTGTCCTCTTCTCTCTCAACAAAGGCAAGACATTAAAATATCTTTTCTAAATTTCTGTAGGATCTGTTTACACAAATCTGAGTTGTAAGCCTGTGTTATAAAGGCTGAGTGTAGGAGAGGTGATCTCTGAGCGGTAGGGCTATTTGCCTGAGTGTAGGAGAAGGTTCTTCTCTGAGTGGTAGGCCTTGAGGCAAGGCTGAGGTAGGGCTGTTGAGCCTGAGTTGTAGGAACCTATCCAGGTTCTGAGCTGTAGGATCTGCGGATCTGAGAATAGTGGAAGTTTGGCCGAATCTAGCATACTGCTAGATAGGTGGAGGGGGAAAGTGGATGTACCCAAACCTTGGGGAACCACTATAAAACATTGTGCAATCTGTGATGTTTCAATTTCTGTGATTGCTGTGCTGGATGTTTTATTTCTGCAATTGAATTCTGCCTAGAAGTATAAACAAGCAATAAGAACCTATTCACTCCCCCCTCTAGGTGTTTAGGTTGTCTTGAAAGTAAAACTATCAGATCGACTTTCATCCGCACCCATCTTAGCCCTTCCATCCGGGAAGGAAGGATTTCAAGTTTACACTAACGCATCGTATCAAGGAATGGGATCAGTACTGATGCAGCACGGGCATGTGATTGCATATGCTTCAAGACAGTTGAAGATGCATGAGATCAATTACCCGGTACATGATCTAGAATTGGGAGCGGTGGTGTTCGCCTTGAAGATTTGGAGACACTATCTATACGGCATCCACTGCGAGATCTTTTCAGACCATAAGAATCTAAAGTATGTGCATACACAAAAGGAATTGAATTTGAGGCAGTGGCGGTGGTTAGAGTTTTTATGCGATTACGAGTTTACCTTGAACTACCACCCCGGAAAAGCAAACTCCGTAGCTGATGCTTTGAGCAGAAAATTACCAAAATCGAACTCAGAGTCCCGATTGATGAAAATGAAGTTAGCCCGGATGCTCGAAGAAATGGAGATCACCCTGGTGTACAAAGACCAATCAGAAGGGTATATAGAGTACCTAACCACGATGAGCATAGTCTGTGCCATTCGAGACCAGATCCGGGCGGAGCAAGGAAAGGATGCGGCTCTGGCCCCGACAATCAAGTCAATTGATGATGGGACAACTGATGAGTACTCCTTGAAAGACGGCCTCATCCATCTCCGCGTCCGGCTTTATATTCCCAAGGGCGGTAAAATTCGGGAAGACATTTTGAGAGAGGCACATTGCACACAGTACTCTGTGCATCCTGGGATTGCAAAAATATACTCTGACTTACAGAAGACCATGTGTTGGCCAGGAATGAAGAGGGATGTCCGATGTTTTGTTACGCACTGTGAGGCATGTCAAAGGGTGAAGGCAGAATGCAGGAGCCCCGGTGGATTATTGCAGTCATTGCCCATTCCCGAGTGGAAGTTCGAGGATGTATCCATGAACTTCGTCCACAGTTTTCCCCGTTCACGCTAAGAGAATGATTCAGTATGGGTGATCATTGACCGTCTGACAAAGGTAGCCCGGTTTATTCCTATGATAAAAGAAGCTCATGTGGATGTTTTGGTATGCCTCTTTGTGGAGTAGTTCGTACGGTATCATGGTGTGCCAAAGACAATTGTTTCTGACCGGGATGGTCAGTTTAACTCTAAAGAATGGAAGGCAGTATAGGCGTATTTGGGCTCACGTCTTACCTTTAGCACAACATCTCATCCTCAGACGGACGGGAAATCTGAGAGGACCATCAGAACATTGGAGGATCTATTGAGTCTGTGCATATTGGAAAGAGGAGAGCCGTGGGAAAGACTCTTACCCCTGGTGAAATTTTCATATAACAACAGTCACCAGGCTAGTATCGGGATGACTCCCCATGAAGCCCTTTACGGAAGGTGTAGAACACCCTTGTCTTGGGTGCAGGATGAGGACCCGAATACTTTGGGAAATGAATACATTGATGATACTGATGCGGTTGTGAGACTAATATGGGACCGCATGCTTGAGGCTCATAATCGGCAAACAAAATATTATAATGCAAAGCACCAGATTGTGGAATTTCAAGTGGGCGACCAAGTGTTTCTGAAGATCAGGCCGACGCATGGAGTATCACGGGTACGTGGTGTGAAGAAGCTCAGCCCAAGGTACGTTGGGCCCTATATTATATTGGAAAGGATTTGCCCGTTGGCCTATCAGTTGGAGTTACCGCCAGAGCTAGAGAATCTTCATGACGTATTCCATGTGTCGTCACTTCGAAAAGTGTTGTTGCAGACTGATCAATACGTTCCCACCACTAACAGAACAGTTATGACTGATATGTCGGTGCGACTAGAGCCTGTGCGGATAGTAGACAACGAGACAAGAATTTGCGCCGCAAAAGTGTTCCTTTGGTAAAGGTGCTGCGGTCTAATCATGGGAAGGAGGAGTATACATGGGAGCCAGTGGACTTGATGCAAAAGCGCTACCTGGAGTTGTTTCCTCCAGGTAAATTTAAAAGCATGTTTTAATTTATTTTTCATGCTTTCTTTTCCTCATAGCCTTAGCCTGATTTCGGGGACGAAATCTTTTATTTTGTTTATAGGATTTGTAACATCCCAATTCGTGCTAGGCCCCTCGTGTGAGCTTTTGAGTCAGGAGAGATGATTTGGGCTCAGGGAAGAGAAGTCAGTCTAGAAAAGGACACGGGTAGTGATACAGGCGTGTCCCTACCCGTGTGGGAAATCGTGGAATTTCCAGAGAAGGACACGGGTAGTGACATGGGCGTGTCCCTACCTGTGTGAAGAGGACACAGGTAGGGGCACGGGAGTGTCCACTACCTGTGTGTATAACTGGCATTATCGATCCTGTGTCCCGAGCAGGACATGGGTAGGGACACGGGCATGTACCTACCCGTGTGAATGTTTCCAGGAAACCGTCCGTGTCTCCCGAGCAGTACATGGGTAGAACACGGGCTTGAGCACGATCGTGTCTCGTGGACATGGGTAGTGGACACGGGCGTGTCCCTACCCGTGTTTTTGTCCATACGACACTCTAACCGTCGACGACGCTTCACCCGAGCGGGACACGGGTAGGAACACGGGCGTGTTCTTACCTGTGTTGGTCATATTTATATAGGTTTCTGAAAGTTGGCAGTTTTTCCCTTCCTAAGCCATTCTGTGAGAAATTTCTAGAGAGGAAGAAGAGGGTGTGGAGCCAACCTTCATTCCGTGGAGAGCCGACGCCGTCGAGGAGAAGAAGATGCCACCGTGAAGAGTGATAAGATCCATGGCCAGAAATAGCGGAAACGCCGGAAACGAGGTGAGCTTCCTCCCCTCTCCCTTGGTGCTAGATCTGTAGTTAATCCTAGGAGAGATATCGACTCAAAAGAATCTTGATGTGTGAGATGAAGACTTCTAGGAAGGGGCCATGCTAGGACTTGTGTTCTAGGGTTTAGACATCTTCAACCTCTCCTTCCTTCAAAGTGATGATAGGGATGGTTGATGAGTCCGATTAATATAGGGTTTTTCGGACTCATCTGGGCTTGTTTTCTTGCATTTGCGCTTCACTTTTAATATGTTACTGCTTATATTTCACTTATACACCATTATCACATAAAGTGCACATTTTGGCTCATTATGGTGTGCGATTGTGCACTATTCTGTTAGGGGTATGCACATGGTGCTCCCCAAGTCTCTTAGTTTTTTCTTTCTATTTTGTATGTTGGTGGCTTGTACCCCCATTGTGAGGTTTGCTGTGCAGATGGTCAGAAAGCCCAGCCTACAGATTGTTTCCTGTGTAAAACACACAGTCGTGCGTTTTCTTCGCGCACTGTTTCAGTGTAATCGTGCATTTTACTCAGTGGTTTCATGGGATTTTTGATCCGCCCGTGCATTTGGTTCCCGCACGGTTTGTTCCAAATCGTGCACGAAGGAATCACACATCCTGCCTGTTTTGGCCTTGTTCTGGGTGCTCTGTGATTACCTGTGCGTTTTGGCCTTGCACGGTTGATTCCAACTGTGCGTAACCATTTTCGCACGCTTTTATTAATTATTCCTGATCGCACAGTCGTGCGTTTCCTTCACGCACGTTTCAGGCTGATTGTGCGCGATCATTTCACAAAATATTCAGTTCTGTTTTTGCCCGTGCGTTTTTCTTCACGCACGGTCTGCGCCCGTGCGTTTTGCCCGTGTGTTAAGAAAATTCTGCGCGATTTCTATTTAAACCGCTGTTTTTCAGGGTTTTGGGGACCGGATTTTGCAGCCGTTTTCTTCCGTCGGAAGGGGGTTTTGCTCTGTTCTTCATCCTCAAATCTAGGGCTTTGCTCCCTATGAAGTTCCCTTGCATCCATGACATAAAGAAGTGAGTTTCCACTCTACAATCTCCGCAAAGTAAGGAAGAAGTGAAGGTTTGACGTGGACAACATAGACCAACGAGAAGACAGGCGCTTAGGAAGCGGTGACAGCCTTCCCCGACCCCGGACGCAACCGATGAGTGGCTTGCTGGACACAGATTGACAATCTGGTGCTTCCTCCCACGTCTATGGAAAAGACTCGTTCGTTGTTTGAATCTCTACCTTTCTCTTCCACATTTCTAGGTTTTTGCATTGGATTTTCATTATTATTTGATGCAAGAACTTTGATGAACCTTGGGCTTAATGCTATTTACTATTGTTCATGCTTGTGAGTGATGCAGTTGTTTGTTGGCTTAAGTTACTTGTGGTGTAAATGTTTGTGTTTGCTATAATTACAAGTGCTAGGTTTGAGTGTAGTGATGAGGTGATTACGACCCTCAATTCCGCAAGCCTTCTCGGCCATCCATATTGTGAAGCGGTGCATAGCAGCCCGTATAATCCACTCACCTTGCGAAGCGGTGTAGGCGACCAGCATTGGTTAAGTTAGATTGTTTTATTTTCTTTTACGCAAGTCAAAAACATTCTCCCATCGTAACCTCGACCTAAGGACTTCAATCTCAAGTCCTCCTCGATATTAACTCCCCCTTATTGTGTTCCCTCGAGATCGATAGTTGGAGAAATTCGCCCAATTTATATTACTTGTGCGACCGGTACACTTGCCGAGATTGCATCAATGGTCTCATGAAGAGAAATGACCTGATTAGGGTGAATAAGAGAGGAGTTTCTGGGTATAATTTGGGAAGATCGGATAGAGGAGGAAGATGAACCGATGCCGTTCCTTCCGCCTTAAGAAGTGTGCAGAAATCTGTGTTCTGCATGCAGCGATCTTCGTGGCCATTTTCAGGCATGGCCAGATCCGGGCTTTAACCTAAACACGAAAGTCATAGGACTTGGAGAGACCTTTCCAACGATTGATTACACGTCTTCAGGAGATGCCTGTTGCCACGGAAAAATCTGATCGAAATTAATGGCTAATAAAATAAACGTGCAGAAAATTGTATTCTGCACGTAGTGGTCTTAGAAGCCAATAACAAGTGTGATACAGCCAGATCTGGGCTCCCGACTAAACACAAAAATCGTAGCCTTTAGAAATACCTTTCCAACGAGGGGTTGAACGTTTCTACCGGATTCCTGCAACATAAGGAATCCGCGTTCTAAGCTCTACACTCTATACAATTTCTGCATGCTTGGTTCTTTTGTTTATGTAAACCCTACTAGAATTAGTAGAGAGATTGTAGGTAGTTAGGTTGAAGGATGGTTGTGAGTTTTTGGTTGATACTTTATAATCAAATGATGAAGTAAAACCTACTTGAACGAAATGGTTGGTTGATAGATCCCTAGGTGAACAAGTGGGTAGACGAGTTAGATTAAATAAACAAACTAACTAGTTGTGCAAACCAGTAAGACGAGCTTGTTACTAGCAATGAAATGAATAATGTGATGAAGAGGATTGAATAAGGTTAGTGCATGAATATTATGAAGTGTTGATGGTGCGTGAGTGTTAGCCGCACTTTGTCGATTGTGTTGTTAAGGGACTCAGATAGGAGCCCTTGTGAGCTGTCGAGCTCAAAATGTGAGATTGCATGCGGTGTGAGTCGACACGTGGTGTCGTAATCCTAGGTTAAGGATAGTGTGGTAGGTCTACGGGCTCGCTAATCATCACACCGACGGGAGATGACAGTTAGACCTTGGGCGGTTGGGCTTGGTCCTCGGTGCTCATTCCCGGGGCTCCTTCCGTGCCAAGTGAACGGTTAGGCTTGGTCCTCGTGCTTTTTCCGAGGCTCCTTCCGGGTCACATATTAGGCCATTTCGGGGCTTAGTTCTCGGTGCACATCTACCCGAGACTCCCGCTGAGCCGTAGTACACATGTGAGATCCACTGTTGTGTTCTTAGCGTTGAGGCGTATAGAGGCCTAGGCTAGGTAGTGTGGATGTCGGCCTAGTAGTGGAGATTCCCGCTCTATTGTCACCATCTGGCCACGACGGTTAGCGCTTGAGAGGTTAGCTACCTGCTCGAAAAGTGGGAACTTCAGAGTCTGTGTCGACACAGCAATTGCTTGTGCGTATGCATGGTGAGTCATAGTATAGCATTCATTGCATCACATTACATTGCATAAATAAGATCCTCATCGTATAAGTTTGTATGGGCACTCTTATACGATGAGTTACTTTGCTGTTAAACCGATCCTTAACTTATAGTTTGTATGGACATTCATATAAGTTAAGTTACTTTCCTGTTGTAAGATCTATATGCTTGACCAATTGTTATAGTTATGTAGAACTGCTAGCTTAGAATGCTGATAATATTGTTATACCTTACTTTATTGCTACTCATGTCATATATATTGCTCCACCTACTTGCACTACTGTGTATTTGATATATTGTACCATGCTCCTTTCTTCGCCCGGTGCCGAGGAGTCGCCGGGGGAGCGGATGTGAAGCCACTTAGTCTTTTTGACTAACGGTTGCTACGTCTTCCTTTTTAGGAGGAAACCCCGCAGGTAGAGCAGCCGCAGATTATGCAGCAGGACAGCTAGGCCAAGACGATAGGGCCTGAAGGGACGGTGCCATCACTACCGTCGGTTACTGATGTGAGTGTGAGAGATTTTTGATATAGCCCTTTTGGGCAAAGTTTTTATGTACTCTGATTCGAGAAGCTTGTTGTAGCTTCTTTATATGTTATACTTTTGAACACTCATATACTTAAGTGTGGATTTGATTTCTGATGTTCTTATTCTGGTTGGGTTGACATGTTTGATATTAGTAAAGGCTGGCAAAATAGGCGTCTTGTGGTACAGGCTAGCCTGAGTGCTAGCGCTACCGCAAGGTGGCTGTTATGGGCATAAGACTCCCCTCGTGTCGTGTGTTGTGTTCCGGGAGGGAGGGGGGGGGGGTGTCTTACCAATGGTATCAGAGGGAGTGGCCTGTGGTTGGTTGGCATGTTTGATATGGGCATTCATATAAGTTAAGTTACTTTCCTGTTGTAAGATCTATATGATTGACCAATTGTTATAGCTGTGTAGAACTGCTAGCTTAGAATGCTGATAATACTGTTATACCTTACTTTATTGCTACTCATGTCATATATATTACTCTACCTGCTTGTACTACTGTGTATTTGATATATTGTACTATGCTACTTTCTCCTCCCGGTGTCGAGGAGTCGCCGAGGGAGCGAATGTGAAGCCACTTAGTCTTTATGACTAATAGTTGCTATGTCTTCCTTTTTAGGAGGAAACCCCGCAGGTAGAGCAGCCAGAGATTATGCAGCAGGACAGCCAGGCCAGTACGACAGGGCCTTAAGGGACGGCGTCGTCGCTACCGTCGGTTACTAATGTGAGTGTGAGAGATTTTTGATGTAACCCTTTTCGGCAAAGTTTTTACGTACTCTAATTCTAAAAGCTTGTTGTAGCTTCTTTATATGTTATACTTTTGGACACTCATATACTTAAGTGTGGATTTTATTTCTGATGTTCTTATTCTGGTTGGGTTGACATGTTTGATATTGGTAAAAGCCGACAGAATAGGCGTCTTGTGGTACATGCTAGCATGAGTACTAGCACTACCGCAAGACGGCTGTTCTGGGCATAAGACTCCCCTCGTGTCGTGTGTTGTGATCTGGGAGGGGGGGGGGGGGTCTTAAAAATGCTATTAGAGGGAGTGGCCTGTGTTGGGTTGGCATGTTTGTATGGGCATTCATATAAGTTAAGTTACTTTCCTGTTATAAGATCTATATTCTTGACCAATTGTTATAGCTGTGTCGAACTGCTAGCTTACAATGCTGATAATACTGTTATACCTGTATGTGATTAGCTAGACTATGCGGAGTAGTTATATGTGCACAACCTTCCTTGGATGTAACAAATGAATGGAACACTCCCCCTACACATAGCGCTCCCCCTAAATAAAATACTCCCCCTAAATGTGGAGACATCGGGATAACTTCTTGAGAATGAGTGATTTCGTAATGTCTAAAGTGCAACGTAAATTCTCCCCCTTGGTATTGTCAAAAGATAACACAGAGTGTCTCGGAAGCAAAAGAAGAACATGCAGAAGGAGCAAACCAAGTATAGAAATAACGTATATAAATGAAGAATGGGAGTTATCACTAATATTGATACCAACATTCGTCCAATTGAATTATATTCATATACTTGTTAGGACTCAATATGTGTTATCAACAAACTCTCACTTGTGCACCCCATTATCTTCTCTAAAATTTCTTCTCATGAGAATTGGACCGAAAATGATTCACACTTTGCCCTCACAAGAGTATTGTGTCTATAATTCAACTGGATGAACGTTGGTATCAATATTAGTGATAACTCCTATTCTTCATTTATATACATTGTTTATATACTTGGTTTGATCATTCTGTCTGTTCTTATTTTGCTTCCGAGACACTTTGTGTTATCTTTTGACAATACCAAGGGGGAGAATTTACGTTGCACTTTAAACATTACGAAATCATTCATTCTTGACTTTGCGGAGACCTGTGTTTTTGGTCAAAAGTCGCCCGGGCCTGGTCACTGCGACCCCCTTTTTGAGGAGGCACCCCTTTTCCCGAAGTTACGGGGCTCTTTTGCCGAGTTCAGTTGTCTCGCGCCCCTAGGGTCTACCCACCTGTGTCGGTTTCGGGCATGTTGGGCCTTTTGTTGAAGATCGTTCGAGCTTTTCCTGGGAGTATGGCATGGGGCGCCGTAGCGCCTGGTACTCAGACATTGGCTCGAGGCATTTCCTCTACCCCTGAAAAAGCAGGGTTACCTTGCGTCCTTGAACCGATCACCATCTTTCGGCCCTCCTCCGTCCAAGGAAGGTTGTGCACATATAACTACTACGCGTAGTCTAGCTAATCGTATCACCTTATATGCTATTCATGATTTTGTCTAAGTAAATTTGTTATTATCAAAAGGGGGAGATTGTTGGAGCATGCGTTCCACGTTTCTTGATTTGCTAATAACAAATCTCGTTTGTATTTGATTATTGGGTGTTTGGTGTGCAGATAACACATGACTAACCAAAGTGACATTAGAGCTTTGATTCGGAACAGAAAAAGAGCTAAGGCGTTGTCGCCGGCGACAGCCAGTATCGCTATCCGGCGACAGCAAAAGTGACAGCTGGCCCACGATAAGAGGAGTGATGGTTTTTGTCATTGTCGCCCCGCGACATCGATGTCGCCAGGCGACAGTGCACGTTTCAGAGGAGTTCGATCTGAAGTGCGAAAATGGTGATTTTGTGGGACACGTGTCAGCATATGCGATGTCGCCAATCAGCGACAGTCATTGTCGCCGGCGATATCATCAAAGTATAAAATTGATGAAAATTTCGGTTGACATGACGAATTGGAATTACCTGGAGTACACCTTGCTGTTCATTCCATCCAGAGAGCTCCAACATCAAGAATTACTTCCATACTCTCAAGAAGGTTAAGGCACGAAAGATTGACGAAACGTACGCGATCCTCGAAGCATTCCTCACAAGGATTCGTCAGCATCTTCAGCGCACCGTTAAGAGGGAGTTTTCAATTCAGAAGTTTTTCTATTATCTTGATTCTTACTTTACATTGTAACTAAGATAGAAAATTGCCGTCTTGCAGGTGGCGTCTAAGTCCTTGTGTGGCTTAGGAGAGAATCGCCGTCTTGTGCGTGGCATCCAAGCCCTTGTGCGGCTTAGGGAGAAATCACTGCCTAGTGTGCAACGTCTAGATCTTGATTTGGTCTAGGAGAGGCTAGGAGTAGGATCTAGGGAGAGATTCGCTTTAGCCTGTTGGTTCTAGGCAGAAGGACCGACGATATCATCAGTTTATATTTTTCTTTGTAAGCCTTATCTCTAGTTCTATAGAGATTTTGTTGTATGCATATCTGATATTTTTGGTATAAATTATTGTTGTTATCTATTTCAATAAATTCTTGAGTGTTCATTTCTGTTTATGAAAAATCAATTCTGTGTTTTCTTGGATTTGGATAAGTCTTGCTAATAGTGTTAAGTAAATTTTTAAGCCCTTATTCAACCCCCTCTAAGGGCGCCTTATGATCCAACAAGGTATACATGACGAGACATGATTTCTCCAAGTACAAATAGGAAGCAAGAAAAACACACAAGCAACAACCCGAGCAGACAGAACCGGAGAACGCCGAAACCGCTAGTCCGCCGAAGCCGCCGAGACCGCGCGAACAGTTGCTGCTACACTGAACTAAAATTATTGAGTCCGCATGGATAGTCCGCCCAGGCTGCCCGATCACCCACTTCAACTTCACAAATTTCAACGCTTACCCTTTACATTCACAGCCGCCTTCGGATCCCCTACACAAAGCCATTTGAACCTCCTAGCGGAGGCTTGATTGCCACAGAAAGTAGAATAGTTGCGCTTCCACACCCGGCCATGACTTCTCAGAGTACTCGGCCAGCTCCCCTTGCTCCCCAAAACTGGCGGCCCGTACTGGGAGAGGAGAGAGAGAGAGACAAAAGGTGAATGTTGGAAACGTGAATGGGCCTTTGCTTCGGACTACACCACTAAAACACTTAGCACAAAACCACTGAAGTAACCGGCGAGTTCGCCAAACCTAACCGCCTACCCGCGCGAGCTCCCACCTGCGAGATGATCAATGCGAGACTGCCACTCGCAAGAACCTACTCGCCAACACCACTCGCGGCTCGCACTCGCTCCTAACTCGGCAACCTCCTTCTCGCGCAGCGAGATACCAACCCGCGAGTACACCACTGCGAGTACACCACTGCCGAGCTTAACCTGGCGAGACACCAACCCGCGAGTACACTCCTGCGAGCCAAATACCCTTGCGAGACCGCAGCCTCTGCAAGCTCCAACTCGCGCAGCGAGATACTTAACCGCCCGACCACAACACTTGTGAGAACCGTCTCGGCAGCGAGACTACTACCCGCGCGGCTACCCTTCCAGACCGCCCGGTTAGCCGAGTTCTCCCCTTCTAGCGCTGCAACGCCCTCTCACACACACAAGGCCGAAAAACACACTTGGGAGAAATTTTTTCTCTTTCAATTTCAGCAAGCAAATAAGTACAAAGGTGGGGCCTTTATATAGGCAAAGCAAAAAAACTCTCCAACTACCCTATTAAATGCAAACTCTCTCTCTCCTTATTAAAACACAATAAAGCAAATATATAACTCCCATGCATGTGGGGCCCGGTCAACATGTCAAACAACAAAAACTCTAACAAACTCCCCCTCAAACTTGGCAGCACATGCCAAGTTTGCCTTTGAGTTTTAAGAACGTGTCCACCTTCAACGCCTTGGTAAAGATGTCCGCTACTTGCTCTCCGGTCGGGCAATACTTGACCTCCATGGTCTTCAGCTCCACCTGCTCCCTAAGGAAGTGATACCTTGTCTCGATGTGTTTGCTCCTCCCATGCAGCACCGGGTTCTTCGCGAGCTGGATGGCCGACATGTTGTCCACCAACATGGTCGTTGGTCCATCCACTCCATGATGTAGACTCTCCAGAAGGTTCCTTAACCAGATGGCTTGGCAGGTGCCAGCCGCAGCTGCAATATACTCTGCCTCGCAAGACGATAGAGCTATCGTAGCTTGCTTCTTCGAACTCCAAGAGAACACTCCTGTTCCCATGTTGAAAGCATATCCGGAAGTGCTCTTCCGGTCATTCACATCCCCGCCGTAGTCACTGTCCGAGTAACCTACCAGCGTCAGCTCCTCTCCAGTAGCATACTTCAGCCCATGACCTCTTGTCCCATTGATGTACCTCAGGATCCTCTTCGCTGCTGTGAAGTGGTCTTCCTTTGGTTCCTCCATATGTCTACTCACCACCCCGACCGCATACATGATGTCCGGTCGGGTGAAGGTCAGGTAGCGCAGACTTCCCACCAAGCTCTTGAATAAGGTGGAGTCCACCGCTCCTTCCTTCGATTCCTTGCTCAGCTTCATTCCCGGGTCGGCAGGAGTGGAGATAGGCTTACTATCCTCCATCCTGAACTTCTTCAAGATCTCCTCCACGTACTTCTTCTGGGATATGAAAATCCCGTCTTCTCCCTGCTTCACTTCCACCCCCAGAAAGTAACTCAACTCTCCTAAGTCTGTCATCTCGAACTCCTTCTTCATCATCTCTCGGAACTCTTCATACATAGCTGTGTTGTTCCCCGTGTAGATCATGTCGTCCACGTACAAACACACTATCATCATGCCTCCATCCTTGTCCACCTTGGTATAGAGAGCGTACTCATGCGGGCTCTTCTGATAGCCATGCTTCTGCAGATAAGCATCTATCCTTCCGTTCCAAGCTCTAGCTCCTTGCTTGAGCCCGTAGAGTGCTTTGTCAAGCTTGCAGACCTTCCTCTCCTGCCCTTTCACCACGTACCCTGGAGGCTGTTCGATGTACACCTCTTCCTCCAGGTACCCATTCAAGTAAGCAGAGACCACGTCCATCTGCATGATCTTCCACCTATGATGAGCAGCTAGGGCGATGATCAAACGGATGGTGTCAATCCGTGCTACGGGTGCGAACACCTCATCATAATTGACACCATGGACTTGGCGGTATCCCTTCACGACTAGCCTGACCTTGTGCTTCTCCACGCCGCCATCCTTGTTCTTCTTTACTTTGTATACCCACTTCACCCCGAGGGGTTTGTGGCCAGCAGGAGGGTCGACCAGCCTCCACGTCTCGTTCTTCTTGATGGAGGCGATCTCCACATCCATCGCCTTCCTCCAGCTTTTCTCCTTTGCGGCCTCATCATAGGAGCACTACTCGACATCTGCCAAAAGACAATATAAAGAAAAATTGTTAAGGACCGGTGCCGTCTCCTCATAGATTTCATCCAGCCCCTCATCCTGGGCTGAGGACGATTGTCCTTGCTCCCACTGGTGCTTGCTCCTCCAGAGCCGCCTCCACTTGTGTTTGCACCACTAGAGTAAGGGGTGAGAGCTCCCCCTGAACCTCCGCTAGGTGGTGATGGTGGCTCCGCTCCACCCATCTCGGCTTCAGCCTCTTCTCCACCTTCTTCTTCATCTTCCTCGTAGAACATCCCCTTGATGCCTCTCATCGCTTCATCCCAACTCCAGCTGCTTCCTTCCTCAAACACAACATCTCTTGAGATGATGGCCTTCTCCGTCTCCGGGTTGTACAACTTGTAAGCCTTGCTCGCGGGAGCGTAGCCTACAAAGATGCATCTCTCACTCCGGTCATCTAGCTTCCTCCTCCTCTGGTCCGAGATGTGAGCATAAGCAACACACCCGAAGACCCTAAGGTGCTTCACACTGGGCTTCCACCCACTCCATGCTTCAAAAGGTGTCTTGAACTTCACGCTCTTCGTTGGACAACGATTCAGCACGTACACTGCTACCTGCACTGCTTTCGCCCAGAACTTCTTTGGCAATCCCTTGCCCTTCACCATACTCCTCGCCATGTTCATGATGGTAAGGTTCTTTCTCTCTGCCACACCATTCTGCTGAGGCGAGTACGCCGCCGTTAGCTGATGAGAGATCCCCCATTACTTACAGTACTCATCAAACAGCCTAGAGGTGTACTCCCCACCCCTATCCGTTCTGAGCACCTTCAGCGGTTGACCACTCTCTTTCTCAGCCATCGCCCGGAACTCCTTGAACTTCTCCATTGCCTCAGCCTTCTCCCTTAGAAAGTACACCCAACACTTCCTGCTGAAGTCGTCGGTGAATGTGATGTAGTATCTGCTTCCACCTATTGAAGTAGTCTCAAACGGGCCAGCGATGTCCGAGTGAACCAACTCCAACGGCCTTGTTGCTCTCCGGGACTTGCCACCCTCAAAAGTCTCCCTTCTTTGCTTCCCCTTCGTGCATGCCTCACAGACCCTTTGAGGAGGTGTGATCATAGGCAGCCCTTCCACCATCTTGGATCCAGACAACAGCTTCAGGCCTGTGAACCCCAGATGTCCCATCCGGTGGTGCCACAGCCAAGCTTCTTCCTCCTCTTCGGTCCTCGCGAGACACGCCGTCTCCTTCACATCCATGCTCAAAGTAAAGAGACGATTCGTCGTCATCTTTACCCTCACCACTTCTTTCCCTTGACCATCTTTCATGGCTAGGGTTCCATCCCTTAATAAGACCCGGTAGCCCTTCTCCACCAGTTGCCCGAGGCTTAGGATGTTACTCCTCAAGCCTGGCACGTAGAAAATGTCGTTGATGAGCACCTCCTTCCCATTCAACACAACCGCCACTACTCCTCTTCCTTCAACCGAGATCTTAGAAGCGTCGCCGAAACTCACCTCACCACCATTTGGTTCAAGGCTCGTAAACAGCTCCTTCTCTCCGCACATGTGATTACTGGCTCCGGTGTCCAAGTACCATATTCCATTCTTTCCGCCTCCAGCCCCTTGGACGGTAAGGAACATCATCGGGTCGCCTCCCGTGTTGCTCGTCTCCGCATAATGGTTGGCATCTCCTCCCTTCCTAGGAGCCCAACAATCGTAGCTCATGTGCCCGAACTTGCCACAGTTGTAGCATTGGGTCTGGGACATGTCTCCTCTTCCTCCTCTGCCTTGACCTCTGCCTTGATCTCTTCCCTGACCTCTACCTTGGCCCCTTCCTTGGCCTCTTCCTCTGCCTCCTGCGTCGTGTCTCCAACCCTAAGGTTGTTCTACCCCACGCTGGTTGTACTGATTCCTTCCAAAGTCTCTTCCACCTCTTCCTTCTCTACCTCTGCCTTGGTAGCCTCGGCCGCGCTGGCCTCCTCCTCTTCCTGAGCTTTCTCCAAAATTGAGTTGAGTCTGGCGTGCTTTTCCCAAGCCACTCGACTCCTCCTCATCTTGCATCATCCGATACTCATGTGCTTGTAGCGAGCCTATCAGTTCATCCGCCGTCATCACCGTGAGGTCCTTCGATTCTTCGATGGCCACCACCACATGTCGGAACTTCTTAGACATAGAACGCAGGAGCTTCTCCATGAAGCTGACCTCGTCTATCGTCTCCCCGTTTATCTTCATCTCATTTGTGAGCATCCGCAGACGGGTCACATAGTCACCCACCTTCTCCGAGCCTTGCATCCTCATCACCTCATACTGGACTCGGAGGGTTTGCAGCTTCACTTTCTTTGCCTTGTCCACTCCTTGCATGGAGTGCTGCAGTATCTCCCAAGCTTCCTTTGAAGTCTCGGCATCCGAGATCTTCTCAAATGTAGCTTCATCCACCCCTTGGTACAAGATAAACAGCGCCTTCTTGTCCTTCTTCTTGGCTTCTCTCAATGCTACCCTCTGAGCGTTCGTCAACGCAGCTTCTGCTTCGGCAGTAAACTCCTCAACACCATCCTCTACCACCTCCCACAACTCCTTGGAGGCTAGTAGTACTCTCATCTGTATACTCCAATTCCCATAGTTTGTTTTGCTCAACTTGGGGACCTGCCCCGGCATACCGCTTCCCATTTCCATCACTACTCTTTGCAAACGTAACTTCCAGGAGTCTCCGAACCTCCCTCTGATACCACTTGTTGGAAACGTGAATGGGTCTTTGCTTCGGACTACACCACTAAAACACTTAGCACAAAACCACTGAGGTAACCGGCGAGTTCGCCAAACCTAACCGCCTACCCGCGCGAGCTCCCACCTGCGAGATGATCAATGCGAGACCGCCACTCGCAAGAACTTACTCGCCAACACCACTCGCGGCTCGCACTCGCTCCTAACTCGGCAACCTCCTTCTCGCGTAGCGAGATACCAACCCGCGAGTACACCACTGCGAGTACACCACTGCCGAGCTCAACCCGGCGAGACACCAACCCGCGAGTACACTCCTGCGAGCCAAATACCCTTGCGAGACCGCAGCCTCTACAAGCTCCAACTCGCGCAGCGAGATACTTAACCGCCCGGCCACAACACTTGCGAGAACCGTCTCGGCAGCGAGACTACTACCCGCGCGGCTACCCTTCCAGACCGCCCGGTTAGCCGAGTTCTCCCCTTCTAGCGCTGCAGCGCCCTCTCACACACACAAGGCCGAAAAACACACTTGGGGGGAATTTTTTCTCTTTCAATTTCAGCAAGCAAATAAGTACAAAGGGGGGGCCTTTATATAGGCAAAGCAAAAAAACTCTCCAACTACCCTATTAAATGCAAACTCTCTCTCTCCTTATTAAAACAATAAAGCAAATATATAACTCCCATGCATGTGGGGCCCGGTCAACATGTCAAACAACAAAAACTCCAACAGTGAAGAGGATGGAAGGAAATGAGAGAGTAGAATCCGCGCTTTCAGGCGACAAGAGGTTAACATATAAATTTGGTGGCCAATTACTCATCCGGGACAACGAGGCAGTATCTCTCAGCACAGCCCTCCCCTCGTGGAGGGAATCACAGGAGGAGACCTCACATGCTCTGTCGGTCGCGACGATGATTATTGGAAATCGTTTCTGAAGATGAGTTGGCGCAAAAATAATCCAGGCCAGCATTGAGATTGCTAACCTACAACAATGCCTCCTGGCAGGCTTTAGAGTGGGTGCAAGCAGAAAATATTCGTTTGCGGAGAGTGTTAATTAATGGTAAGTTTTAAACTCAAAACATATTTCATACGTACATTTGTGAATTCTAACCGCCTCTCCTGTGTCTGTCAGGCGAGCTTAACGCCGGGAAAACCGGCATTTGTAAGGGCGATTCTCAATGCTGGGACCCGTGCAGTGAAAAATGCTCTTGAAGATCTTCCGGAAGCAGGCATATTCAGGAGGGAGTTTGCCAATGCCACTTATGAGGAGATGTTTCCAGAGGGCGCTGCCTTAAACTGCTCTAGAGACAACGAATTTATCCCCTCGAGTGGGTACACGTCTATCGAGAGCTTGGAGAAGAGACCCAGATCTGAGGGCGATTATGGTGGGGAGGAAGCACAAGACACCCAGTATGATGACGACGACTTTCAACAATTATGGTTTCTTCTGTTAGAACCTACTAAAGACATCACACTTTTTGATATGAGGAAAAAACAACTTCATATTTCTTCTCTTCATTCAACACAAACACTGAGTACATATAGATGAGGGAGAGGACTAACAAAAGAAACGGTAAAAAACTGCCTAAAACAATTAAGGCAAGAAAGAAAACTGAAATAGCTTTGAATAGGAATAACTCTCAAGAATGAAACATCCAGATTGGACTTAATTATCATAACCGACAAAGTAATTATTAACATTCAACCCCTAATTAGTTTGTCCTTCACGTCACGCACTCGAAGTCGCTCCCGTATTTCAACGAACTTGATCCTTGCGAGTGCCTTAGTGAATATGTCAGCAAGTTGGTCGTTAGTATGTACATACTCGACCTCGATCATCCCACGCTCCACGCAGTCCCGAATGTAGTGGTAACGAGTATCAATGTGCTTTGACCGATCATGATATACGGGGTTTTTGGTTAGCGCAATTGCTGACTTGTTGTCAACAAAGAGAGTTGCTTTGCACCTGATCCGCTTCCGAATATCATCGAGTAGGTTGAGTAACCATACTCCTTGCTGCGCCGCAATCGAAGCTGATATATATTCGGCCTCGCAAGAAGATAATGCTACAACCCGTTGCTTCTGCGTCATCCAACTAATGATGTTCGGTCCTAGGAAGTAAGCGACTCCCGTAGTGCTCTTTCTATCATTAATGCTCCCTCCATGATCACTGTCGCAGTAGCCAACAAGCCTCGTTCCTCCACGAAGATTCCTCTCATAAGAAAGACCAAACCCAATTGTACCTTTCAGATACCGCAAAATCTGCTTCACCACCGCAAAATGCTGGGTATTGGGCTTCTCCATGAACCTGCTCGCTATCCCAACGGCATATGCAATATCCGGACGCGTATTTACCAAATATCTTAAGCATCCTATTGCGCTCCTGTACTTCGTAGGATCCACCAAAGGATAATCGCCCGTCTTGCTCAATTTGAGCCTTGGTTCCATCGGAACTTGAGAACTATTGCAGTCTCCCATCCCAAATTTCTCAAGAATTTTTAATGTGTACGAAGACTGACAAAGGGTGATTACCTGAGGTGTTTGGGATACCTCTATCCCCAAGTAGTAGGTGAGCAATCCGAGATCGCTCATGCAAAACAACTCCTTCATCTGAGCTTTGAACTTGTTTATTTCCACGCCGCTTGATCCGGTGATGATGAGATCATCCACATAGACTCCAACCAGTAAGATTGAATCTCCCACAACTCGCTTGTAAACAGCGTGCTCAATCGGACTCCTCTCAAAGCCCAATGAGGATAGACTTTGATCCAGCTTGAAGTTCCAAGCCCGAGGGGCTTGTCGAAGGCCATACAACGCCTTTTTGAGCTTCAACACCTTGTGCTCTTCACCAACAATCACAAAACCGGGAGGTTGAGAAACGTATACCTCCTCGACTAGATCCCCGTTGAGAAAAGCCGATTTTACATCCATGTGGTGGATGTCCCATCCTTCTTCCGCTGCCAAAGCAATGAGCAGACGGACCGTCTCCAATCTCGCCACGGGTGCAAAAACCTCGTCGAAGTCAACCCCATGTCGCTGCACATACCCCTTTGCCACAAGACGAGCTTTATGTTTCACAATGTTTCCCTCCGGGTCCCTCTTCGTCTTGAAAACCCACTTGAGTCCAATGGATTTTTGACCATTCGGGAGGGTGGTGATCTCCCAAGTATTATTGTCCCGGATGGAATTTAGTTCCTCCTCCATAGCTCGTTTCCAACTTTGATCGTCTTTAGCTTCCTCATAAGTTGTTGGCTCTCCTGCAGCGAAGAAACAGAGTCCAGCCTCCTCCTCCTGCATCTCTTCAGTTTCGCCGTAGATCTCCTCAAGTGACCGGAATCGAATCGGTCCGCTAGAGCTCGAAGTTGCCTCGGAAGTGGGGGAGGCACTGGCCGCGGGTGAGCCGCGGTGAAGGGTGCAGGTTGCGGGTGAGCTGTTTGCTGCGGGCGACGCGCTGGCCGCGGGTGAGCCGCGGTGGGGGGAGGCCGGCCCGTCGCCGGTGGGGGTGGCTGGTACTAGTGCAACGAGAGGAGCTGCTGCTCCTTCTATCGTCAAAAACTGATCGTAGCCAGAGAGCATTTCTCCGTCTTTCTCTTCCCAGTCCCACTTTGCTTCTTCACGAAAGATGACATCATGGCTGATCACGAGCTTGCCCGTCTCTGGATTGAACAACCTGTACGCCTTAGAACCCGCCTCGTAGCCGATGAGTACCATCTTGGTGCTCCGATCTTCTAGCTTTGCAAGATTAGGCTTTGTTGTCTTCGCGTACGCAAGGCAACCAAAAGTGCGAAGGTAGTGCACTTTTGGTTTCCTTCCGTAGAACGCCTCGTAAGGCGTCTTCCCAACAACACTATGAGTAGCCGCCCGGTTAAGAAGATGCACCGCGGTTGTCAACGCTTCTCCCCAAAACTTCGCCGGCACGTGTTTGCACTTTAAAAGACTTCGAACCATTCCCATGACAGTTTGATTGCGGCGCTCCACCACGCCGTTTTGTTGCGGAGAGTAAGGGGCTGTGAGAAATCGTTTGATCCCGAATCCCTCACAATAGGCATCAAACCCCTTGGAGGTGAACTCCCCACCTCGATCGCTACGGAAGCCCTTTATTTTGAACTCCGTTTCCATCTCCGCTCGCGCCTTTAGCCTTTTGAATGCATCCAAGGCTTCGTCCTTGGATCTCAATAACTCCACCCACATGAACCTGCTATGATCATCCACTAGCAAGAAAAAGTATTGTTTACCTCCCGGAGTGGCCGGAGTGATGGGTCCGCACAAATCTCCATGTACAAGTTGAAGAGGCTTTGTTGCACGGCCCGCCGCAACACTCGGAAATGGTAACCTTCTTTGTTTTGCCACCAAGCACCCGTCGCAAAGTTCTTGTGAGTGCTCAATGGAGGGCATTCCCTCCACCATCTTGAAACGCCCCATGTCATGAAGTGCTCGAAAGTTGAGGTGTCCCCATCTAGCGTGCCATAGCCACGCCTCATCTTTGTATTGTTCCGCTAGCAAGGCCACCGGAGAATCCGTCTTCATGTTTAGGATGTAGAGACGATTCTTGGACCTCTCCACCTTCGCCAAGAGACGCCTCTCTTGATCGAATAGACACAAGAATCCGTCCTCCATGACGATCTTGCATCCGTTCTCCTCCAATTGTCCCAAACTCGCAATGTTTGTGCGGAGTTTCGGGATGTAGTAGACGTTGGTAAAAACTTTGTGCTGCTCCTTTTTGTCTTTGAGGAAGACTGCTCCCCGACCACATATCTCCACCGAAGAGCCATCGCCAAACTTCACCTTGCCTCTCACCGTCTCATCTAGCGAGGAGAAGAAATCCTTGCAACCTGTCATATGGTTGCTAGCCCCCGTATCAAGGTACCAATCCGATTTCTCCACGTCGCCGGGAAAAATGCCCGGTTGCACATTTTCTTCATTAAGGAGAAAATTTGAACATACCATTTTCGGGTGATCTTCTTCGCCCTCCGCCAATAAAAGAGCCGGTTCGATATCCTCGAAGGCTTCGGCCATGTGCGCTCTCTCCTCGTTGTCCTTCTTTTTCGAGCGGCACTCCGATGCATAGTGGCCCATTTTGTGGCAATAGAAGCACTCAATTTTTGACTTATCTTTACCACCGTCGTTGCGATCTTGACCGTCGCGTCGATCGTTGTTGCGATGTTGTCCGCCGCGCCCTCGTCCACGGCCGCGGCCTCCACGGCCTCCGGTTTGGTGTCCTCCACCATTATATGGCTTCTTGTCACGAGCCATAAACTCCCTCATCATCAAGAGGAGTTTTTCCTCGTCTTTGTTGGTAGCCCCACCAACACGCTCTTCATGAGTCTTGAGACGGCCGACAACCTCCTCCACGGTCATCGTCGTGAAGTCGCCAAATTGCTCTATCGTCGAAGCAATCTGGACGAACTTCGATGGGACGGATCGCAGGAACTTCTTCACAACCGCAGCCTCCGCTACCTCTCCTCCCAACGCCCTTTGCATATTGACGTTGGTGGTGAGCTTCATTGTGAAATCATCTATTGAATCCGTCTCCTTCATGCGAAGCATCTCAAACTCCGTCTGCAGAGTTTGGATCTTTGCATCCTTGACGCGGTCCGCACCTTGGTACATGATCCTAAGCATGTCCCATATCTCCTTCGCAGTTTTCTTCTCCGCAATCATTTGGAGAACGTCATCTGGAAGTGCTTGTTGGATGATCGAAAAAGCTATTTTGTTCTTTTTCTCATCCACTGTCGCCGTCGGATCGAGTGGTTCCACCGCCTCCAAAACATCCTGGACATCGAGGATCCCCCTCATTCTGATAGCCCAGACGCCGTAGTTGCTCCTCGTGAGCACCGGGTATTTGAAGTGTCCATGGAACCCATCCGATTTTGAAGATGTCTCCGCCATTTAAGAAACAACGTTTCTTCCTCACAATAGAACGATCTCCTCCCGAGAATGATAACAAAGTGACAGCGATGTCTATCCTATAGAAAGTTCAACAAAGGCCTCTGATACCAATTGTTAGAACCTACTAAAGACATCACACTTTTTGATATGAGGAAAAAACAACTTCATATTTCTTCTCTTCATTCAACACAAACACTGAGTACATATAGATGAGGGAGAGGACTAACAAAAGAAACGGTAAAAAACTGCCTAAAACAATTAAGGCAAGAAAGAAAACTGAAATAGCTTTGAATAGGAATAACTCTCAAGAATGAAACATCCAGATTGGACTTAATTATCATAACCGACAAAGTAATTATTAACATCTTCTTCTCTTTTTTTTATCTGCGTTATAAAATAATACATATATACACGATTTTTGCGCTTGCGAGAGAACTCGCAACCATATTTGTCTGCTCATACTACTCATGCATACACATTTTAATTTGCTTTGCTGCGCATTTTGTTGATAATAGAATTGCTACTACTGGAATGTTCAATTTGTTGGCTTTGACTTCGTTGACTTGGTCAAGAAGTCTTTAATCTATTTTGAGTTTATTTTAAATATTATATGATTGCATGCATTCAATAAGGAGAGCGAGAGATTGAATTTATAAGAGGGTGGTTGGAGAGTTTTTTACTTTGCCTATAAATAGACCGATCCCTTGTAGTTCATTTTAAAGTTGCTAGAATAGAAGAGAAAAATCCTCCCAAGTTATTTTTTTGGATTTGTTTGTGAGTGTGAGAGCGCTGCAGCGCTAGAAGGGGCGAGTGAGATTCTTGCCGAGCGGGCTGCCCATCTCGCCGAGCGGGTTAGTTCTCGCGAGTGTGCCGAGTGAGAAGTTTGCCGAGTCAGGCGGTTAGAAGGAGAATCGGGCGGCTAGGTGGCAGTGCTGCGCGAGTGAGTGCTTGCGGGTTGCCGAGAGGATTGTTCGGCGGGGATGAGTGCGAGTGGAGGGCGGTCTCGCCGGGTGTAGTCGCCGGTCGCATTCGCTCTCGCAGCCGAGAGGGTGATCACCATAGCTAACTGCACGGGTACTTCAGTCTCGCCGGAGCAGCTCGCGCTGGGGGTGATCTCGCCGGAGGAGCTCGCTGCAGAAGTTGTTCTCGCCGGTTTTGGTGGTGGTGTTGAGTTGGCAATTGGAGTTGTACGTGGGTGATCGTCAAGGTGTATTTTAGAAGTGTGGGCGTGCTAGCGTTTCCAACAAGTGGTATCAGAGCAAGGTTCGACCCCCAGGAAGTCGTGTGGAAGTCGTTTGGAAGGCTAAGTGTGATGGAGATGGGAAGTGGAATGCCGGGGCAAGTCCCTAAATTGACTAAGACAAATTATGAAAATTGGAGTATACAGATGCGAGTGCTACTCGCCTCCAAGGAGTTGTGGGAGGTAGTAGAAGAAGGCGTTGAAGTGCTTACTGCTGAAGCGGAGGCGGCGTTGACTAACGCATAGAGGACGACAATGAGGGAGTTGAAGAAGAAAGATAAGAAGGCGATGTTCATACTATACCAAGGTGTGGATGAGGCGACCTTCGAGAAGATCTCAAATGCGGAGACATCGAAGGAGGCATGGGGGATTTTGCAGCGCTCCATGCAAGGAGTGTATAAAGCTAATAAGGTGAAACTACA
Organism: Platanthera zijinensis; assembly: GCA_039513925.1. NCBI lineage: Eukaryota > Viridiplantae > Streptophyta > Magnoliopsida > Asparagales > Orchidaceae > Platanthera > Platanthera zijinensis. Next base: position 167,683,285 of record CM077093.1, on the reverse strand, counting down.
ATCCCTCCGAGCTCAATATGAGGTGATGAAGATGCAAACCTCGGAGAAGGTTGGTGACTATGTGACCCGTCTGCGGACGCTCACAAACGAGATGAAGAGGAACAGAGAGGTGACAGATGACGTAAGCTTCATGGAGAAGCTCCTACGGTCTATGTCTAAGAAGTTCAGGCATGTTGTAGTGGCTATTGAGGAGTCGAAGGATCTCACCGTGATGGCAGTAGATGAACTGGCTGGCTCGCTGCAAGCTCACGAGTATCGCATGTTGCAGGATGAGGATGAGTCGAGTGGCTTGGGGAAAGCACTACAGACTCAGCTAAATTTTGGAGAAAGCTCAGGAAGAGGAGGAGGCCAGCGCGACCGAGGCCACCAAGGAAGGGGTAGAGGAAGAAAAGGAGGAAGAGACTTTGGAAGAAATAAGTTCAACCAGAGAGAGATGGAGCAACCTCAAGGTTGGAGGCATGATGCAAGAGGAATAGGAAGAGGCCAAGGGAGAGGCCAAGGAAGGGACCAAGGAAGAGGTCAAGTAAGAGGTCAAGGAAGAGGAAGAAGTGATATGTCCCAAACTCAATGTTACAACTGTAAAAAGTTTGGGCATATGAGCTACGACTGTTGGGCTCCGAGGAAGGGAGGAGATGCCAATCACTATGCTGAAGCTAGTAACACGGGTGGCGACCCGATGATGTTCCTAACTCTCCAAGGAGCAGGAGGTGGAAGGAACGAAGTGTGGTACTTGGATACAGGGGCAAGTAACCACATGTGTGGAGAGAAGGAGCTGTTCACCAGCCTGGAGCCAAATGGCGGTGAAGTCAGTTTCAGCAACGCTTCAAAGATTTCAGTGGAAGGAAGAGGTGTGATTGCGGTCACTATGAATTGAAGGGAGGTGCATCTCAATGATGTATTCTACGTACCAGGCCTGAGGAGTAACATCCTAAGCCTTGGGCAGCTAGTGGAGAAGGGCTATCGTGTCCTGTTGAGGGATGACACCTTAGCTATGAAGTGTTGGTACCCTAGTTTGGATTTGAGTTCAGCTCTTCTCTTTTAGTTTCTTGACCCAAGATTTATCTATGGTCAAAGGTTAGCTAATAGGTTAGATTCCCTTAGTTGTAGAATTGCTTATCCAGATAAGAATTTGGTTAAGTTGTTTTTTGTTCAACTATGGTCGAACGCCGCTCGACTATCGTCTATCGACTGGTCAACGATCGTCTATAAGTTGTTCGACGTTCGACTGTCTGCAGATCGTCTGTCTCTGAGTTAGTTCAACTCTTGTTCGCTCGACGTTCTGTGGAATCTGCCTCGCCGATCGTCGAACCCCGCTCGACTTTTATTGACCAGACAGATTTCTTGATAGTTCAACTATCTGCTTGGATAGTTCAACTATCTGATAGTTCGACTATCTGTTTGATAGGTCGACTATCTGTGTTGCTTGATAGTTCGACTATCTGTCTTGATAGGTCGACTATCTGTTGTGTCTTGATAGTTCAACTATCTGCTTGGATAGTTCAACTATCTGATAGTTCGACTATCTGTTTGATAGGTTGACTATCTGTGTTGTCTGATAGTTCAACTATCTGCTTGAATAGTTCAACTATCTGATAGTTCGACTATCTGTTTGATAGGTCGACTATCTGTGTTGCTTGATAGTTCGACTATCTGTCTTGATAGGTCGACTATCAGTTGTGTCTTGATAGTTCAACTATCTGCTTGGATAGTTCAACTATCTGATAGTTCGACTATCTGTTTGATAGGTCGACTATCTGTGTTATCTGATAGTTCGACTATCTGTTTGATAGGTCGACTATCTATTTTTCTTTGATAGTTCGACAATCTGTTTGATAGGTCGACTATCTGTTTTCTTTGATAGTTCGACTATCTATTTGATAGGTCGACTATCTGTTTTCTTTGATAGTTTGACTATCTGTTTGATAGGTCGACTATCTGTTTTCTTTGATAGTTCGACTATCTGTTTGATAGGTCGACTATCTATTTTCTTTGATAGCTCGACTATCTATCTTGATAGGTCGACTATCTGATAGCTCGACTATCTGCTCTGATAGGTCGAATATCTGCTGTGGTAGTTCGACTATCTGCTTTGGTAGTTAGACTATCTGTATCGTTCGACTATCTGTTTGATAGGTCGACGATCTCTGTGCTTCGGTCGACGATCTCCGAGGGTCGTTCGACGTTCTGCTGTATGTCTTTAGTAATTTTGTCCTCTTCTATTCTATGATTCATTTCATATTTATTTGGCATATTATTTCAGTAAATTTATACTATTATTTCCAGTCAATCTCTGCTCCATTCCTTATGCTTGAGCCAATCTTTATCTGACAAAGTGTTTTGTCTTATTAGTTGAAATATATTTTCTGCTTTATCTGCCAGGCTGTCCTTTATAGCCGTTAGACTCAGAAAGTCTTTTCTGGCCGTAAAGAGTTTTTTCTGATGTGACTTTTTCTAGCCTCTTTTATCTGATTGGATATGCAGCTTCTTAGAAAGCTTTATCCCCTTATAACATGTCTGTCTGTATGATTTGTTTTTGCTTTATGCTTTTTGCAGCCCAGATTACTGATTCCAAATGAAGACAAGATTCAAACTCAAATTAGAGCCGTTGCAAAGGCTCATATATAAAGAGTGTCTTTTGAAAGGAGAACATAATACAAATATACAGAATACAGATACACAAGAAGTTTACACTCAGCATTATAGAGAAAGAGAGAAAGCAAGAAAGTTCTACAGCTCTCAGATATTCACATTCAACTGAGAAGATCAAATCTCTTCAGCATTCTTCTTCATCCTGAGTTCATCCTGCTTACAGGAAGACTTTCACTCAGAGGCTTTTTAGAAGAAGAAGAAGAAGAAAGGAAGCTGTTTGAAGAAGAACACCTTTTCCAAATCAAGAGTCTTCTTCAAGCTTCTCCTTCAGAACCCCAAGACAGTTCTTTGTCTTAGTTCAGAAGAGTTCCTGCACCCTGAAGCAAGACTCCTTCCTGGATATTCTCTAAGCCAGGGGGAGCCTTGATTCTTTAGAGCTTTCTAGCTCTATGCAATCCACTAGCTTCTCTAATCTGTTTAACAATAGAGAAGAAACCTTAACTCTCTCAATCTCCTGTACAAAGGGTTATTACTCTCTTCAAAAGTGAACCTTTGGTGGCAGGGCACCTGATCAAAAACCTGTGTTGGATTTTGAGCTCCTGATCAAAAGCTCAAAGGGTCTACTTGATCTACCTGAAGCAGATCAGTATGTGGCAGGGCACCTGAACAAAAACCTGTAGTGGATTCCTACCAGGGTGGTAGAAGAGTGGACGTACCTATTTAGAGGGAACCACTATAAATTTTCTTGTGTCGTCTGTGCAGCTTATTTAATTTATTGCACTGTGGCTGTGAGTAGAAATAACTAGGATTGCTAGTTGCTGTGATAGGATCCCAAACTTAACTGTAATTACAGTTAGCTTTCTCTTGTGCACTACACTTTGTGTTAGGCTCTAGGGTTATCAATATCTATAAACTAATTTCGCAAATTAATTCTAAGGGAGTTGAGTAGGGTGTCATAATTTTTGAATACTCTATTCACTCCCCCTCTAGAGTTGTATCTATCCTCACTTTCAATTGGAAGCAGATTAACTGGGCAGGAGTTTTGTTTGATTTGATAAGGAAAAAGAATAGCAAGAAGGAAGTCACCCTGGGTAGGGTGCTTGGGATATTTCTAAAGGAGAAATATCCCCATCTGTTGGTCTCAGTTTCTACATCCATCAATGCCAGCAAAAAGATGGACCCAACCCTGTTTGTCAAGTGGAAAAGGAGCTTTCTGAAGCCCGCTCCAGCAGGGGTTGCTCCAGTTACATCTGAGAGCACAAGGACTGCTTCAGTCACTCCCCTCCTTCAAGAAGCAGGCTTAGCCAATCTCTCCTTTCCATCCACTTCTTCTGCATTACCCTCCACTGAAGTGCCACCATCTACTTCAGTTCCATCTACTTTAGTTGAAGTTCCATCTTCTGTATCTCATCTTCTTAATTCCTCCACAATTCTCCATGCATCACCACCAGTATCTCCTCTCCCTCCTCATCTTGCTAGGATATCTCATCCTAATTTTGATTTATTGGCGTCTGAGCTATCCACTCCTCCTCAGTCACCAATTCTTCATTCAGATCATATTGATCTTCTTGCATCCACCCATCATTCTCCAGTTCACTCTCCATCTCATCAAGAATACACCATCCCTGCTGCTCATCCATCTACTGTGATTCCCCCACCTTCATTTGAAATCACCCCAGCCTTCATCTCAAGCATCTTTGAGTTAATTACTCCTTCAGTCAAAATCATGATTGAAGAAGAATTACTCCCCTTGTATCCTCCATCTCTTCTCTGACTGCCTCCATCCAAGCCCTCTCAAAATCTGCTGAGTCCTCTTCATCTAGGGGCCTGGTTTCAGTTTCCACTGAAATCAGGCAGGGGGAGATGCTCTATGAAGATGCCTCTGAATTGCCCCTGGCCTCTCTTCCAGCAGATCCTCCAGCAGATACAGAAAAAGAGATAGAAGAAACAGTACCTCCACTGTCTGAAAAAGATATTGCTGATGCTATAATGAAAACTAAATTTGTTGTCAAAGTCTGCCTAGAAGAATTCTCCACTCCCCTGGTTGCCTCTACCTAGAAGGAGTCATTACCTCCTTTCTAGATGAATTATGGGAGTTAGGACATTCTGAGGGAAATCCTGAAGGTAACTCATTTACTAATTTTCTAGACTTAATAACTGACATGTTAGTATGGGAATACCTAGAAGGAATGATACGATTTCATTTAGCAAATTTGTGTTCATAATACTACAGATATAGTGGAAGAAGTGTTAGATGTCCAAGAACTTGATCATCAACCTGCTCTAGAAGTTCAACCTGACCCAGAACCACTTGTTCAAGATCCTGAGGCTGCTCAACCAGCTCAGTTAGCTGTGCAAGAAGAACTGGTCTCCATGACAGTTACTGATGAACAAGAGAAGGTTTCAGAAATTCAAGTGGAAAAGTCTACAGTCTAGGATGACTCCCCTGTACTAGATTTAGACACTCTTTTGGCACAGGATGCCTTGGAAGAAGAGTTAGAAAAAGGTTCTTTAAAAGAGAAAGAAAAAGCTGTGCAAGAAGCGTTTGATCCTTATGATCATCTTCCTTCATCAAACTCTGAGGATGAGGATGATTCTGATGAATCTGAAGAATCCAAGAGAAAGAAGTCTGCCAAAAAGAAAAGAAAAGCTGTGGCTCCTCCTCCTCCAAACCCTGACAATGATATCCCTTATTATATCTTGAAAGGAATTGATCCCAAATCTAAAGAGTTTCAGCATTGGATGGGATTCTCAAAGAATCAGCAAAAGTTAAGAAATAAATTTAAAAGGTATGACAGTCTTGCTCCAAAATGGACTCCTAGAGGTCCTCCTCCTCCACCTCCCAGTGCAGGAGCCTCTGGCAACTTGTCTGCAAATCCTTCTGCTCCGTCTGATAGGTTTACTCCATCCCAGTTTTCTCAAAGGAAAAGCAATCAAGGATATCAAGGCAGACCGCAATCTGGATACCAAAGACATGATGCTGATGCAAAAGAACAAGTGAAGGAGGTAGTTTATCAGAAACCAACCTTTTCTCCTCCTCCTTCCAATGAATCCAAGAGCATATCTTCTTCAAAGCCAGATCTTGCAGAGAAAACTGTTTCAAAAGGTAAAAGAGTTATTTTCTCTGAAAAATTGAGTAAGAAATTTGCTGAGTTTGCTCCTTCTTCTTCTCTAGCTATTCAGGAAAATAAAGAGCCAGCTGAAAGCCTATTAGATCTCTCTATTAAATTTAAAGCTGTGAAACCTGTAGATCCAACTTGTGAAAATGTGTATGAAAGTCAAGAGCTTGATCCTAATTACAGGATGGCTAGATTTCTTGAGCTAGTTGGATTAGCCCAGATTAGGAAAGCCAAAGCTGAAGGTAAAGATACTACAGAATTAACAACCATGTACAAATTCAGAAAGAAGGAGCTTGATAAATTCCAGGTTAGACCTGAGGTATTTGACCCTTCAAAATATATGGAAAAGCATCCTGAAGGAGTTGTTCCAAGGGCATCAGAATCTAAAATTATTGGAGAGCAAGATCTAAAGCTGACAAAGAAAGAAGCTCTAGACCCTTTCAAGAAAATTTCTTTTATTCCTAGTTCATCTGTATCTAAACCTAATTCTGATGCCTCTTAAACTTCATTGATTGACAGTTATTTATTTGTCTGTTTGATTGATGTTATCTGCTGCTTAGATATTTTCTTTCCTGTCTTGTTTTTATTTCCAGTAGTTTGTTTTGTGTTTTTGTTGTTGTTGAGAGACTTAACTCAAATAGGGGGAGATTGTTGGTACCCTAGTTTGGATTTGAGTTCAGCTCTTATCTTTTAGTTTCTTGACCCAAGATTTATCTATGGTCAAAGGTTAGCTAATAGGTTAGATTCCCTTAGTTGTAGAATTGCTTATCTAGATGAGAATTTGGTTAAGTTGTTTTTTGTTCGACTATGGTCGAATGCCGCTCGACTATCATCTATCGACTGGTCGACGATCGTCTATCAGTTGTTCGACGTTCATCTATCTGCAGATTGTCTGTCTCTGAGTTAGTTCAACTCTTGTTCGCTCGACGTTCTGTGGAATCTGCCTCGCCGATCGTCGAACCCCGCTCGACTTCTTTTAACCAGACAGATTTCTTGATAGTTCAACTATCTGCTTGGATAGTTCAACTATCTGATAGTTCGACTATTTATTTGATAGGTCGACTATCTGTGTTGCTTGATAGTTCGACTATCTGTCTTGATAGGTCGACTCTCTGTTGTGTCTTGATAGTTCAACTATCTGCTTGAATAGTTCAACTATCTGATAGTTAGACTATCTGTTTGATAGGTCGACTATCTGTGTTGTCTGATAGTTCAACTATCTGCTTGGATAGTTCAACTATCTGATAGTTCGACTATCTGTTTGATAGGTCTACTATATGTGTTGCTTGATAGTTCGACTATCTGTCTTGATAGGTCGAGTATCTGTTGTGTCTTGATAGTTCAACTATCTGCTTGGATAGTTCAACTATCTGATAGTTCGACTATCTGTTTGATAGGTCGACTATCTGTGTTGTCTGATAGTTCGACTATCTATTTGATAGGTCGACTATCTGTTTTTCTTTGATAGTTCGACTATCTATTTGATAGGTCGACTATCTGTTTTCTTTGATAGTTCGACTATCTGTTTGATAGGTCGACTATCTGTTTTCTTTGATAGTTCGATTATCTGTTTGATAGGCCGACTATCTGTTTTCTTTGATAGTTCGACTATCTGTTTGATAGGTCGACTATCTATTTTCTTTGATAGCTCGACTATCTATCTTGATAGGTAGACTATCTGCTCTGATAGCTCGACTATCTGCTGTGGTAGTTCGACTATCTACTTTGATAGTTCGACTATCTGTATCGTTCGACTATCTGTTTGATAGGTCGACGATCTCTGTGCTTCGGTCGACGATCTCCGAGGGTCGTTCGACGTTCTGCTGTATGTCTTTAGTAATTTTGTCCTCTTCTATTCTATGATTCATTTCATATTTATTTGGCATATTGTTTCAGTAAATTTATACTATTATTTCCAGACAATCTCTGCTCCATTCCTTATGCTTGAGCTAATCTTTATCTGATAAAGTGTTTTGTCTTATTAGTTGAAATATATTTTCTGCTTTATCTGCCAGGCTGTCCTTTATAGCCGTTAGACTTAGAAAGTCTTCTCTGGCCGTAAAGAGTTCTTTCTGATGTGGCTTTTTCTAGCCACTTTTATCTGATTGGATATGCAGCTTCTTAGAAAGCTTTATCCCCTTATAGCATGTCTGTCTGCAGGATTTATTTTTGCTTTATGCTTTTTGCAGCCCAGATTACTGATTCCAGATGAAGACAAGATTCAAACTCAAATTAGAGCCGTTGCAAAGGCTCATATATAAAGAGTGTCTTTTGAAAGGAGAACATAATACAAATATACAGAATACAGATACACAAGAAGTTTACACTCAGTAGTATAGAGAAAGAGAGAAAGCAAGAAAGTTCTACAGCTCTCAGATATTCACATTCAACTGAGAAGATCAAATCTCTTCAGCATTCTTCTTCATCCTGAGTTCATCCTGCTTACAGGAAGACTTTCACTCAGAGGCTTTTTAGAAGAAGAAGAAGAAGAAAGGAAGCTGTTTGAAGAGGAACACCTTTTCCAAATCAAGAGTCTTCTTCAAGCTTCTCCTTCAGAACCCCAAGACAGTTCTTTGTCTTAGTTCAGAAGAGTTCCTGCACCCTGAAGCAAGACTCCTTCCTGGATATTATCTAAGCCAGGGGGAGCCTTGATTCTTTAGAGCTTTCTAGCTCTGTGCAATCCACTAGCTTCTCTAATCTGTTTAACAATAGAGAAGAAACCTTAACTCTCTCAACCTCCTGTACAAAGGGTTATTACTCCATTCAAAAGTGAACCTTTGGTGGCAGGGCACCTGATCAAAAACCTATGTTGGATTTTGAGCTCCTGATCAAAAGCTCAAAGGGTCTACTTGATCTACCTGAAGCAGATCAGTTGGTGGCAGGGCACCTGAACAAAAACCTGCAGTGGATTCCTACCAGGGTGGTAGAAGAGTGGACGTACCTATTTAGAGGGAACCACTATAAAATTTCTTGTGTCGTCTGTGCTGCTTATTTAATTTATTGCACTGTGGCTATGAGTAGAAATAACTAGGATTGCTAGTTGCTGTGATAGGATCCCAAGCTTAACTGTAATTACAGTTAGCTTTCTATTGTGCACTAGACTTTGTGTTAGGCTCTAGGGTTATCAATATCTATAAACTAATTTCGCAAATTAATTCTAAGGGAGTTGAATAGGGTGTCATAATTTTTGAATACTCTATTCACCCCCCCTCTAGAGTTGTATCTATCCTCACTTTCATGAAGGATCATCAAGGAAGGGAAGTAGTGAGGGTGAAGATGACGACGAATCATCTATTACTCTAAGTATGGATGTCAAGGAGACGACATGTCTAGCGAGGATGGAGGAAGAAGAGGAAGCATGGTTGTGGCACCACTGGATGGGCCATCTGGGGTTCACAGGCCTGAAGTTGTTATCTCACTCAAGGATGGTGGAAGGACTGCCTATGATCTCGCCTCCTGAGAAGGTCTGTGAGGCATGCACCAAGGGAAAGCAGAATAGGCAGACGTTCGAGGGTGGCAAGTCCCGGAGGGCGAGAAGGCAGCTGGAGCTAGTTCACTCGGACATAGCTGGTCCGTTTGAGACTAACTCAGTTGGAGGAAACAAGTATTACATTACCTTCACCGACGACTTTAGTAGGAAGTGTTGGGTGTATTTTCTGAGGGAGAAGGCTGAGGCTCTTGACAATTTCAAGGAGTTCAAGACGATGGCTGAGAAGGAGAGTGGTCAACCATTGAAGGTACTTAGAACGGATAGGGGCGGGGAGTATACCTCTAGGCTGTTTGATGAGTACTGTAAGCAGTGGGGGATCTCTCACCAACTGACGACGGCATACTCACCTCAGCAGAACGGGGTGGCAGAGAGAAAAACTTGACCATCATGAATATGGTAAGGAGCATGGTGAAGGGCCAGGGATTGCTGAAGATGTTTTGGGCGGAAGTAGTACAGGTGGCTGTGTACTTGCTAAACCGATGTCCCACGAAGAGTGTGAAATACATGACCCCATTTAAAGCATGGAGTGGCTGGAAGCCAAGCGTGAAGCACCTGAGGGTCTTTGGGTGTGTGGCTTATGCCCATGCCCCAGACCAAAGGAGGAAGAAGTTGGACGATAGAAGCGAGAAGTGCATCTTCGTAGGTTACGCTCCGACGAGCAAAGCCTACAAGTTCTACAACCCGGTGACAGAAAAGGCTATCATCTCAAGGGATGTTGTATTTGAGGAAGGTAGCAGCTGGAGATGGGATGAGGAGGTAAGGAGCATAAAGGGGATGTTCTTTGAGGATGAAGAAGAAGAGGGTGGTCAGGAAGCTGAGGCCGAGATGGGTGGAGTTGAGCCACCATCGCCACCCAGCAGGGAGTTAGGGGGAGCTCTCACCCCCTGCTCGAGTGGAGCGAGTACAAGTAGAGGTGGATCTGGTGGAGCAAGCACGAGTGGAACTAAAGACGATCGTCCTCAACCTCGGATGAGAAGGTTGGAGGAGATCTATGAGGAGACGACACCAACAACTAATAATTTTTCTTTATATTGTCTTTTAGCAGATGTCGAGCTGTGCTCTTGTGATGAAGCAGCAAAAGAAAAAACTTGGAGAAATGCGATGGATGTGGAGATCGCCTCCATCAAGAATAATTACACCTGGAAGCTGGTGGATCCACCTGCGGGCCACAAACCCCTCGGGGTGAAGTGGGTCTATAAGGTTAAGAAGAACAAGGACGGAGGCGTGGAGAAGAACAAAGCAAGGCTTGTTGTGAAGGGCTACCACTAAGTATAAGGAGTGAACTATGATGAGGTCTTCGCCCCTGTAGCGCGGATAGACACCATCAAGTTGATCATCACACTAGCTGCTCATCATGGGTGGAAGATAATGCATATGGACGTGGTCTCTGCTTACTTGAATGGTTACCTGGAGGTGGATTTGTACATCGAGCAGCCTTTAGGATACGTGGCGAAGGGGCAGGAGAGAAAAGTATGCAAGTTGGACAAGGCTCTGTACGGGCTGAAGCAGGGAGCTAGAGCTTGGAATGGAAGGATTGATTCTTATATCCAGAAGCATGGCTATCAGAAGAGCCTCCATAAATACGCGCTCCACACGAAGGTGGAGAAGAACGGTGACATGGTGATCGTATGTCTCTATGTTGATGACATGATCTTCACAGGCAACAACCCCTCCATAAGCAAGGATTTCAAGAGGATGATAAAGAGAGAATTCGATATGAAGGATCTGGGAGAACTGAACTACTTCTTGGGAGTAGAAGTGCAAAAGAGAGAAGACAGGATTTTCATCTCACAGAAGAAGTACGCGGAAGAAATCTTGAAGAAGTTTAGGATGGAGAATAGCAAGCCTATCTCCACTCCTGCTGACCCAGGGCTGAAGCTAAGCAAGGAGTCGAAGGAAGGAGCGGTGGACTCCACCTTGTTCAAGAGTTTGGTGGGTAGTCTACGCTACCTGACCATCACCCGACCTGACATCATGTATGTAGTCGGGGTGGTGAGCAGGCATATGGAAGAACCGAAGGAGGACCACTTCACGGCGGCAAAGTGGATCCTAAGGTATGTAAATGGGACAAGAGGCCATGGACTGAAGTATTCAACAGGAGAGGAGCTGAAGCTGGTATATTACTCAGACATTGACTACGACAGGGATGTGAATGACTAGAAGAGCACTTCCGGGTATGTTTTCAATATGGGAACGGGAGTGTTCTCATGGAGTTCAAAGAAGCAGGCCACGATAGCTTTATCATCATGTGAGGCGGAGTACATAGTAGCAACGGCCTGTACCTGCCAAGCTATCTGGATAAGGAACCTACTGCAGGGTCTACATTATGAAGTGGATGGGCCAATGACCATGTTTGTTGATAATATGTCGGCCATCCAGCTCGCAAAGAATCCAGTACTACACGGACGTAGCAAGCACATAGAGATAAGGTACCATTTCCTACGTGAACGGGTGGAGCTGAAGACGGTGGAAGTTGTGTATTGCCCTACCGGAGAGCAGGTCGCAGATATCTTCACTAAGGCGTTGAAGGTGGAAACGTTTCTGAAGCTCAAAGGCAAACTCGGCATGTGCTGCCAAGTTTGAGGGGGAGTTTGTTGGCTTTGACTTCATTGACTTGGTCAACAAGTCTTTAATCTATTTTGAGTTTATTTTAAATATTATATTATTGTATGCATTCAATAAGGAGAGAGAGATTGCATTTATGAGAGGGTGGTTGGAGAGTTTTTTACTTTGCCTATAAATAGGCCCCTTGTAGTTCATCTTAAATTTGCTGGAATAGTAGAGAAAAATCCTCCCAAGTTATTTTTCGGGTTTGTTTGTGAGTGTGAGAGCGCTGCAGCGCTAGAAGGAGCGAGTGAGATTCTTGCCGAGCGGGCTGCCCATCTCGACGAGTGGGTTAGTTCTCGCGAGTGTGCTGAGTGAGAACTTTGCCGAGTCAGGCGGTTAGAAGGAGAACCGGGCAGCTAGGTGGCAGTGCCGCGCGAGTGAGTGCTCGCGGGTTGCCGAGAGGATTGTTCGGCGGGGATGAGTGCGAGTGGAGGGCGGTCTCGCTGGGTGTATTCGCTGGTCGCATTCTCTCTCACAGCTGAGAGGGTGATCACTAGAGCTAACCGCACGGGTAGTTCGGTCTCGCCGGAGCAGCTCTCGCTGGGGGTGATCTCGCCGGAGGAGCTCATTGCAGAAGTTGTTCTCGCCGGTTTTGGTGGTGGTGGTGAGTTGGCAATTGGAGTTGTACGTGGGTGATCATCAAGGTGTATTTTAGAAGTGTGGGTGTGCTAGCATTTCCAACACAATTGACGTGGAGAGCGCTTGTTGCAAATGCGCCAAGCTAGGTATCCACCGTATGCTTGTGCGATAGTGTGCGCGGTGGATACTTCTCTATTTTCGAGTGCCCACACAGTTTATGTATCCAAGGTACTGAATTGAAAAGCGCCTAAGGCTCCTTGTTGATCTATTGCTACTAGTGGGGTTGTAGGTGCCCTATGGCCAGAACATCTCTCATAAAGACATGAAGAAAGGCTAATATTATAACAGCTGATGGGTCCATTACTAGGGGTCAATATTTTCCAGTCAGGCATATGACATATGTAGGGCTCTCTTCTGTAAGCAGTGTTGAGAACACTGAAGGGGATTGAAGCTCTTGCTGGTCGGAGCTCGTCCTCGGAAAGGAAAATAGTAACAATAGTAATGCCCCAATAGATGTGCAGTTGGTTAACATATCCAGACTTGCCACATATGTCGATCAGGACCATCTCCGCGAAGGTAATCATAGTTGTCTTAGGGTGGAGGAAGTATCTCGTTCTGGAAGGAGGGTCGAAAGCTTGACAACCGCTGCTCGAGACATCCAGATACATGTGAGGCGGTGCTGAGCAAGTTCCAGGACTCACTGAGCTGGAGATAAGAGGCTCAAAAGAGCAATTCCACACCTTTTTATAAAAGAATATTAGCCAAGGCAACTCGTCTCCTATCGATTGAAACTCATACCATACTTCTTGTTGCAGACTAACTCGATGCCCTGGTCAGACCGGATTTACTTGGACCGCCTTAGCTCGCGGAGCGGTCGAGCGCACACACAGTCAATGAAAATGAGAGGTTGATACAAGATGTGATGACGTGGAAAATCCCTCAAATGGGTAAAAAACAACGTGATCGGGTCTGTGCCGGTCAAAGTCCACTAGCTCCTGGTTATTATAACGTGTTGGAGAATCGGGGCGACAGGCCGCTCCCGTTATAGCTTGGGGGAGAGAGAAAAAGACTACAAATTCCTGCGGGCAACAGGCTATGCTGCGGGAGTGACTTGGATGCTGAAATGCGAGGGATGCACCTGGTGCTCTGATGCTGGGGGCTGCGTGCGCTTGCTTGCAGGGGTCGACTTCCTCCTTCGGCTCACTCCGGTACTTAGGCGTTTTCCTACTGGTGGCGCGCTGGTGGCTCGTGGTGGCTGGAAGATGACTTGAGAGAGGGGACCGACAGCTATCACCTGAGGAAGAAGATGACCGGGAGAAGAAAAAGTGAAGAATGAGGAGGCCCTGGGGCTCCTTTTATAACCTCCAGGAGGGGTTCATGGCGGGCCCCACCACTAATTTAGTGGGTTATTGGGTGGTTACCCACCAGATCAGACGGCGAGGAGAGCCCCCCACGATCGGATGATGGGTAGGCCGTCTATGGTGATGGGGCACCAAGGCGGTGGAGGAGGCTGGGCGGGTGGCCGACGACGGAGGCGGCTAGTGGCGGCTTAGGCCGGCTGCGGCCAGGCCCGGCTGGTGGATAGGCCTTGCCACGGCCTACCACGGCAAGGCCGGCAGGCCTGGCTACCAGCCTTGCCGGCCGCGGCAAGGCCGGGCTAGCGGCTAGGACGGCAACGGCCTGTCGCGGTAGGGCCGGCGGCCTGCCGCGGTAGGGCTGGCGGCCTGGATGGAGGACGGGCTGGCTGCGGCGAGGCCGAAAGCCGACCGGCTGTCCGACGGCGGCGGCGATCATGTCGATGACAGCGGCGGCTAGGCCAGCGGCATCGACGTATTGCCTGGCGGGCGGCGGTTTTTCTTCATGGGGAGAGGAAGTGGGCCCCACCCCCATGTTTCCCTCATAATGGGGAGTTCATGGGTGGTGGGGTTGACTAGTCAACCCCATGATCTCCATTTTGGGAGGAGATCATGAGGGAACTTTTCCTATAAATGATGGTGGAACCCATCACTTGCCCCCCAAATCCTTGTTGTTTGGGAGCGAAGCGAGCGAGAGGAAGGATTTTCCCGCTGTCTTTTCTTACCTGCTGTAATGACTACCTCCAGTGAGAAGATGGAGGCGGCGAAGGGCAGTTCTTCAAAGGTATCCGGAGCAAATTTGCCGAAGAAGAGTCGGCCGGCGAAGATGCCGAACGCGGTCCATCGCGCCTGTATTGTGCGGCGGTAGGCCACACACATGTGCTTAGACCGTGTGCGGCTACGCTGTGCGCGACCAGGCCGCGCACGCGCTGGCGGGCCACGTGCGCAGCCAGGCTACGCGCACTCAGATCGCACGTGCGCGGCGGGCTATGAGCGCTCAGGCCGCGCTCGCGGGGCAGGTTGCGTGTGTCTAGGACGTGCGCGCGAGGTGCAGGCTACGCGCGCGCAGGCAGCGCGCATGAGGTTGGTCGCGCGCCCATGCCGCGCACGCGCGACAGGCCGCGTGTGCGTATGCAACACACGCGCGAAGCTGGTAGCACGAGCGCTTGGTCGCGTGCGCGCGGCAGGCCACGCGCGCGAGGCTGGCCGCTTGCGCGGCTGGTCGCGTGCGCACGGTAGGTCGCGCGCCCAGGTCGCTCGCCCAGGTCGCGCACACGTCCAGGTTGCGCACACGGTAGGTCGCGTGCGCGTGGCTTTTTGGGCGCGCACTTGGCTACGCGTGCCTTGGTCTTATTTTGTGCATCTATCTTGCTTTGCGCGTCATTCGGGCCACACATGCTCGGATGTGTGACCCCAAGCCTTCACTCTTTGGGCAAACCTGACCTTTTTTTGTGCTGTGCAGGTCTCGAAGAGTTCTTTCGGCCCGATGCGTCTGCGCTCCTCTTTAAACGAAGACGGTGTGGAGATTTGGAGGAACAAATATGGGCTTCCTGCTGATTTGGAGGTGAGGATCCCACGTCTTGAGTCCAGAATCCTCCTCGTAGCTGGTTGATGATTTGCGAAGTTTCCCTGAGGTCCGGCTTCCGCTTCCCTCCATGCGAGGAGGTGATTTAGATTTTGAAGTTCTGTGGGGTGCCAATTTCTCAGTTTGTCCCGGTTGGAATTGCCCGAATTATGGGCTTAGTCGCCTTTCTCCGCAAGCATGGAGGGCGGTTTTCTTTGAACTAATTTTGAGATTGGTGCGACGTCCGTTCTGATGGTGGTGAGCGGGTGGAGGTTCACATCAACAAGAGTTGGTTGGAGTTTGAATCCCGCAAGGACCGCCGTTATGGTAATACTTTGTTTGGGTATGTTAAGAATTCATGGGGACTTCCCGAGGCGTGAGATGCGCTTCCCGATCGTTGTCGCCGCGTGAGGGGGAGGGATCAAGATTTTTCCCAGGTGCTTGGGTTTTCTGAGCCTCGTGAGCTAGCAAACCGCCTCTTTAATATTTACATCTATGTGGAGGAGAAGCGCTTATTGCGGTGTGGTAATTCTTTGGACACAGCTCAGACTGCCGGGACTTCTCAAGGAGGGGTCCGGAAGAGGAAAGCCCTGACAGCCCCTCCTGGTGACCTAGACGCGGTGGTAGCGGTGGATTCTTCTGATGCTTGTCATTAGTCGACTCCCGAGGTGCAGATACTTGCGTCCCCAGTTCCCCAGGTTTCGTCGGATATAGTGGCTCCACAGATGTCCTCTTCCTTAAGGGCAATGAGTGATGCGGTAAGGACTTGATTTGTTCACAAGGTTCCTTTCCTTGCTATTTGATGCTAATTCTGGCCTTTTCATTGTGCAGATTGAGACCCAGGTGCAGATTGCAGTAACCTAGAATGACCATTACGTGAGTCTGAAGGATGGGTACCTTGCTCTTTAGGAGAAGCTACGGTCGACGTCGAGCTCGCTTGCCTTCCTGAAGGAGGAGCATGATCAGGATATTGCGCGATTTCACTGGATCGGATCGGGGCTGAAATCCGAGCTAGAGGATGCATACATTGGAAGTGGAGAAGACCCTAGTGGAGAGTACCACCCAGATGTTGAAACATTCGAAGGAGGAGACTTCGGGCATGGAGACCCAGTTGTAGGCGGCGCGGGAGGAAGCCAACGGTCTTGAGACTCAGCTACGGGAGGCTAAGGCGCAAGTGGAGATGCTATCCTATGTTGGACATGCGTCAGAGTTGAAGGCTGTGGGACTTGCAGAGTACCTGGAATCATTGGATTATATGCGAGACCGTAGTCTGATTGCAGAGAAGGTTCGTGACGAGATTTGTTCCAAGGAGGTGGATCCCCAGATGGATGATATTCGTGAGCTAGCACTCCGACGCGGTGTCTTGAAGGCCTTTCGCTTTGTTAGCAAGAGCTTGGGATGCGACACCTCCTGCTTCAGTTTTGCAGCTGTCTCTGAGGATGGGCATTCTGACTCGGATGTCGAGGACGAGTAGTGATTCTCATATATTTGTTGTTGCGTATTTACATTTCATTGTTTAGTTGGGCGTATTGTATTTTGCCCCTTGTTTAACATTGATTGTTTTTACCTCTAGGCGCTGATTGTCTTTCTTGTATCATTCCAGCTTTGTTTTGTTATGACATATTTTTAATGTCATCTTAGCTACTTTGTATGCATGACACTAGTCCGTGGCTTATTTGCGCGAGGACTATTCGCGGCTTAGTTTGCGCAAGGGCTGCTCGCGATATAGTCTGCGCGAGGGATGCTCGCGGTTTAGTTTGCGCGAGGACTACTCGCGACTTAGTTTGTGCGAGGGCTGCTCGCGACTTAGTTTGCGCGAGGGCTACTCGCGTCTTAGTTTGCACGAGGGCTGCTCGTGGCTTAGTTTGCATGAGGGCTGCTTGCGGCTTCATTTGCGCGAGGGCTGCTCACAACTTCTTCGTGAGGGGGGGGGGGGGGGGAGGCCCCCACGGTGTTACACGAGGGCTGCTTGCGGCTTAATTTGTGTGAGGGATACTCGCGGCCTAGTTTGCGCGAGGGCTTCTCGCAGCTTAGTTTGCACGAGGGCTACTCACGACTTCTTCGTGAGGGGGGCAGGCCCCCACGGTGTGGCACAAGGGATACTCGCGGCTTAGTTTGTGCGAGGGCTGCTCGCGGCTTAGTTTGTGCGTGGGCTGCTCATGGCTTAGTTTGCGCGAGGGCTGCTTGCGGTTTCTTCATGAGGGGGGTAGGTCCCCACGGTGTTGTACGAGGGCTGCTCGCGGCTTAATTTGCGCGAGGGCTGCTTGCGGCTTAGTTTGCGCGAGGGCTGTTCGCAGCTTAGTTTGCGCGAGGGCTGCTCGCGGCTTAGTTTGCACGAGGGCTGCTCGCGGCTTAGTTTGCGCGAGGGCTGCTCGCAGCTTAGTTTGCGCGAGGGCTGCTCGTGGCTTAGTTTGCGCGAAGGCTGCTCGCGGCTTCTTTGTGAGGGGGGCAGGCCCCTACGGTGTTGCACGAGGGCTGCTCGCGACTTAGTTTGCGCGAGGTCTACTCGCGGCTTAGTTTACGCGAGGACTGCTCGCGTATTAGTTTGCACGAGGGCTGCTCGTGACTTAGTTTGCGTGAGGGCTGCTCGCGGCTTCTTCGTGAGGGGGGCAGGCCCCCACAGTGTGTTTGCGTGTGTCATCTGTCCTGTTTGTGTAAGCAAGATTTGTAGCAACATAATTTAATACTTGAATGAAGATAACGTGCGCGGGATCAGGCCTGCGGCTTACATACATCATAGTCGTAAATAATGCGTACACATTTAGACAATTATAAAACGAGAAATCACTGATAAAATCTGCGCAGCTTCTGCGCATTCTAGGTAAGGGGAGAGTCTTTCCTTCGGTGCTTCGTAGATTGTACGTCCCTGGCTTCACCATTACTGTGACGATGAAGGGGCCTTCCCAGATCAGAGATAACTTGTCGCCATACGTTCCCTTCCCAGCTGCTTCCAGAGTGCGAAGGACCAAGTCTCCTACGTTGATCGGGCGAGGCTTCATTTTGTGATTGTAATAGCGGGCCGTACATTGCTGGTAGGTTGCGGTGCAGAGAGAGGCTTCTTCGCGGGTCTCAGAGATAAAATCTAGATTATCTCGGAGAGCGTCATTGTTCATCTGGAGGTTGAAGTTGGAATCCCTGGGGCTTGGGACGCCGATGTCGACTGAGATGATAACTTCAGTTCCGTAGCAGAGATTGTATGGTGTTTCTCCGGTGGGGGTTCTTTCTATTGTCCAATATGCCCACAACACATTGGGGAGTGCGTCGACCCACTGCCCCCCTGCGTCTTGGAGTCACGCCTTTAGTCCCTTCAGAATGGTTCGGTTGGTCACTTCAACCTGCCAGTTGGATTGAGGATGTGCCACGGTCATGTGTCATAGTTCGATCTTTAATTCTTCGCATAGCTTGGTAAAAGACCTTCCTGTAAACTGGGTGCCATTATCGGTGATGATTATTGCTGGGATGCCGAAATGACAAATGATGTTTTTCCACACAAACTTCTTTGTGTTCTCCTCAGTAATCTTGGCAAGGGGCTCCGCTTCCACCCACTTGGTGAAGTAGTCGATGGCCATGATGATGAATTTCCTTTGTACCGAGGCTTGAGGTAAAGGGCCGAGTAGTTCAATCCCCCAATGTGCGAATGGCCAAGCTCCTTGTAGGGCGGTTAAGATGACGGGAGGTTGTCTGGGGATGTTGGTGTGCAGCTGGCAGCTTTTGCATCTCTGGACGAAGTCTGTCGCTTCCTTTCTCATGGTTGGCCCATAAAAGCCCTTGCGTAGGATTTTTCGGGCTAATGCTTTTCCGCCTAAATGTTCCCCCACAGACCCCTCCATGGACCTCGCAGAGGTATATTCAGCGTCTGTTTCTGTTAAACACTTCAGGTAGGGTCCCGCAAAAGACCTCTTATAAAGTTCTTCGTTGATTAGTGTAAAGGTGGCTGCCCTCATCCTTAGGCGACAAGCCTCCTTCTAATATTCTGATAGTCGCTGGTTCTGCAAGTAATCAACTAACGGGATGATCCATGATCTTTCTTGTTCTTTGATCTCTAGTACCTCCCACGACCCCTGGATACTGGGAAATGTAATTTCTTCAACTTGACGTCTTCTTGATTGATAATGAGATGGTGATGTGGCTAGCTTTGACAGGGCGTCTGCTCGGCTGTTCTGCTCCCTTAGGATGTGGAGGATTTGGGCTTGCGATATCTGAAGAAGGAGAGATTTCACAAGTTGGAGGTATTGGGCGAGCTGCTCAATGTTTGCTTCATAGTCACCCTCCACTTGGGAGACGACGAGCTGGGCGTCGGAGTAGATGGTTATCCTCCTAGCATGGCAGTCGATGGCGAGCCTAAGCCCTGTAATTAAGGCCTCATATTCTTCTATGTTGTTAATGGTAGGAAACTTTAACCGGAGCCCGTACTCCAGAGTGACAAGCTCCGGGCTTATGAGAAGGAGTCCGGCTCTGGCGCCCTCCATTCCGGAGGCTACGTCAATGTACATAGTCCATCCTTATACTGGCTTTACTGGTGCGATTTCTGGTTCTGTTGGCAAGGTATTTTCAACGATAAAGTCTGTTAAGACCTGGGATTTAATGACTGGACGTGACATAAAGTGGATGTCGAATTCGCCTAGCTCAACCGCCCATTTGACCATCCAGCCAGATGCCTCAGACTCTTGAAGAATGGCACGGAGAGGTAGTTCAGTCAACACTTTGATGGTGTGGGCCTGGAAGTAAGGACGAAGCTTTCTTGCTGAGAAAACGAGTGCTAAGGTTGTCTTATCTGCAACCGAATACCGGGTTTCAGCATCTGAGAGGATCATGCTGAGGTAATAGATGGGGCGTTGAATCTCTCCTTCATCTTTCACAAATACGGAGCTTAATGCGGCTGGCGTGATGGCGAGGTATAGAAAAAGAGTTTCTCCTGGGGACAACTTTGGCAGGAGCGGAGGGGAGGCCAGGTATTGCTTCAGTGCCTCGAAGGCTGATTGACATTCGTCTGTCCACTGGAAACCGGTGGTTCTGGCTCCCCGGAGAATCTTGAAAAAGGGGAGGTATTTATCTCCGGTCTGTGCCAAGAATCGAGAGAGTGTTGTAATTCTTCCATTCAGCCTTTGTACTTCCTTAAGAGACCGGGGTGGTGACATGTCTTCCAAAGCCTTAATCTTTTCAGGGTTGACCTCTATCCCTCGCTGGGTTACTATGAATCATAAGAATTTTCCTGACGTAACCCCAAATGTACACTTGGTGGGGTTAAGACTCATGGCATACTGCCGGAGGATCTTGAAACATTTCTCGAGATCTTCAAAGTGATTTTCCCGACAAACACTCTTCACTAGCTTGTCATACACATATACTTCCATTATCTTGCCGATAAGGTCTTTAAAAACTTTGTTCATGAGCCGTTAGTAGGTATCTCCTACGTTCTTGAGTCCAAAGGGCTTAACTTTGTAGCAGTATACCCCTTTATCTGTTTGGAAAGCCATATGCTCTTTGTCTTCCGGATTCATTCGAATCTGGTTGTATTCGGAGTAAGCATCCATGAAGCTGAGGAGTTGGTGTCCGACGGTTGAATCGACTAACTGATCAATTTTGGGGAGCGGGAAGCTGTCCTTAGGGCACGTTTGATTGAGGTTGGTGTAATCCACACACATCCTCCATTTCCCCAAAGACTTTTTTTACTAGGACAACATTAGATACCCAGGTAGGGTATTTTACTTCTCGGATGAAATGGGCGCTGAGGAGCTTCTCTACTTCTTCTCCGATTGCCTGGAGGTGTTCTGGGGCAAAGTTTCTCTTCTTCTGGATGACAGGTTTGCACGCTGGGTTTATTTTGAGAGAGTGCTGAATGACGTGAGGATCTATGCCTGACATATCTTCCGGAGCCCAGGCAAAGATATCCTTGTTCCTCTGGAGGTAGGCTGTCAGTTCATCTTTCTCTGCTGTGGTAGGAGCGACCCGAGCTGGATAGTGCATGCCGAGTCTGTTGCTGAAAGGGGGACTTCAATTAGTCCTTCCATGGGCGTTCCCCACTGCAATATCATCTCGTCGCGCAAGTCGAAGCCGTCTATATTTAAGGTGGTGGCCTTGGTTGGCTGTGCCTGTTTGGAGTAGCAATTTTTGGCGGCCTCCTTATTGCCGCGCATGACTCTGATGCCTTCCCGGAGTGGGGAACTTCATGACAAGGTGAGGAATCGAGGGGATAGCCTTGAAGATGGACTGAACGGGTCTTCCAAAAATAACATTGTAGGCCGAGCTTGAATCTATTACGATGAACTGAATTTCATGCATCACTTGCCTTGGGAATTCCCCCATGGTAACTGGGAGGGTGATCATTCCCAATACCTGAACTGGATGGTTGTCAAAGCCGTAAATTGGTCCGGCTGCCGTTGTCAAATGTTGCGCCGGGATGTTCATACTTTGGAGGGTAGCTGAGAATAAGACGTCGACGGAACTTCTGTTGTCGACGAGGATTCGTTTGACATTATAACATGGATCTCCAATCCCAGCACTGATTACCAGGGGGTCTTGGTGAGGCGTTCGGAGTCCGATGCGGTCATCATCTCCGAAAGCTATGGTGGTGTCTTGCTTGCACTTTTTGTCCTCGTGGATGCCCACTTGCGCGCACACTGAGAGGATTTGAGCGGAAAGAAAGGGTGATCCGACAATGGTTTTAATATTTCCGACCATTTTCCTACCACCAGCTCCTCCTGGCGGGGCATTTTGCTGATCTCTGGGTGGCTGAGGCGGGTCCTACTATTCTTGTAGGCATCCCTGCAAAAACCGTCCAAGAAGTCCAAGAGGGACAAAGTGCTCGATTTCTTCCTTCAGGTGGGCATAGTCCTCGGTAATGTGTCCTGTAGCTCGGTGAAATTCACAATATTTGGACTAATCGCTCCTGGGGTTATGGGCCGGTTTCTTGGGCTGATTTAAAGCTAGCTCATTCTGAATGGCATAGAGTACGTTCGTGTGCGTGGTGTTGAGGGGAGAATAATCCTGGGGTGGTTGATCTCTTTGAAGGTTTTGCCGGCGTTGCCCATTTCGGCGCTCTTCCCGGAATCTTCCTTCTTGATGTTGGGGATCCGGCTCCTTTTCTCTCTTGCGCTTCTGAGCCCCATCAAACTACTGGCGATGGGCTTCAATAGCTTCGTCGGCAGCAATTTGCGCCTCTACTCGGTGGACGAGGTCACGATAACTACGGACGGTTCCCCTCATCAGTTCTGAGTAGAAGCCACTGGGGCGGAGGCCTCCGAGGAACACACCTCTTAACAGTTTGGGGTCGACCCCCGGTATCTGACGGGCTTCTGCAGTAAAACGCCGGAAGAAGTCCTTCATTATTTCTCCTTCGTTCTGGCGGATTCCTGACAAGTGGGAAGGGTCACGAACGATCCTGCGATTAGCGATGAACTGATCAACGAATTGCCTTATTAGTTCTGTGAAGTTGGCGATGCTAGTAGCCCTTAGTGAATGGAACCATGTTCGGGCCTGCCCTTTGAGAGTAGCTGGAAACACTTGGCAAAGCAACTGGTCGGGAGCATTATAAATTTTCATAATGGTGGTGAAGTGGTTAACATGTTCAAGCGGATTGTCGGTACCATTGAACGTCTCAATGTTTTGAAGTTTAAATCCATGCGGGATTGGATGGTCGAGGATTTGGGGTGCAAAAGGGGAGCCTTGGCAGAGCGATCGGCGGGCGTGAATATCTCTTCTGCCTACCCGGTGATATTCTTCTGCAATGACTTCTCGAATTTCCTCCAAGGTAAATATTTCAAGCGGAGGAAGTCGGGCATCATTGGCGGGGTTGTGATAAGGATGGTCCGCTCTCACCACTTTCTGAGCCGGAAGAGCGGAACTAGCGGCTTCGGAATATTCTTTGGGTCCTTCCTGTCTTGAAGGAACTTCTTAGGCCTTATGCTGATTTGGATGTGGCGGAAGGTTAGCTGGTGCTGGCTGCAGCGGGGGAGCAGGAGGTGCTCCTAGGTTTCGGAGAAGGGTGAGCATCTCAATTTGTTGCTCTTCCATTTGGCGAACACGCCCCTCTGGGGTGGTGATGGGGGAGAAAGCGGTTTTCGCTATTAATGACACACCCAACAAAGAGTGAGAGCGTGCGGGTTCGTCGTGTCCGCCAAGGGCGGATCCTTCAGTGGTGCGGGTGCTTTTTTTTGCCATTAGAGCAGAATTTGGAAGCGGCAAAGCCAGTGATCTAACTTTTTTGAAGGATGCTGGGAATCGTGTTCCAACAAACGACGCCAAACTGTTGCGGACTAACTCGATGCCCCGGTCAGACCGAATTTACTTGGACCTCCTTAGCTCATGGAGCGGTCGAGCGCACACACAGTCAATGAAAATGAGAGGTTGACACAAGATATGATGACGTGGAAAAACCTCTCAAATGGGTAAAAAACCACGTGATCGGGTCTGTGCCAGCCAAAGTCCACTAGCTCCTGGTGATTACAATGTGTTAGAGAATTGGGGCGACATGCCACTCCCGTTACAGCTTGGGGGAGATAGAAAAAGACTACGACTTCCTACGAGCAACAGGGTGCGCTGCGGGAGTGACTTAGATGCTGAAATGCGAGGGATGGCCCTGGTGCTCTAATGCATGGAGCGACGTGCGCTTTCTTGCAGGGGTCGTCTTCCTCCTTCGACTCGCTCCGGGACTTAGGCATTTTCCTACTGGTGGCGCACTGGTGGCTCGCGGTGGCTGGAAGATGACTTTAGGGAGGGGAATGACAGAGCTATCACTTGAGGAAGAAGATCACCGGGAGCAGAAAAAGTGAAGAATGAGGAGGCCCTGGGGCTCCTTTTATAGCCTCTGAGAGGGGTTCATGGCGGGCCCCACCACTAATGTAGTGGGTTAGTGGGTGGTTACCCACCAGATCAGACGACAAGGAGAGCCCCCCACGATCGGACGGTGGGTAGGCCATCCACAGTGATGGGGGCCAAGGCGGCGGAGGCGGCCGGCCAGGTGGCCGGCGGCTTAGGCCGGCAGCTTAGGCCGGTTGCGGCCAGGCCCTACTTGCGGCCAGGCCGGCCGCGACTTGGCTACTAGCCAGGCCAGCCGCGGCATGGCCGACAGCAGTCCGCCGTGGCCTGGCCGCAGCCTGCCGCGGTAGGGCCGCGACCTGGCTGGCGGCCGGGCCGGCCGGCTATCCGGCGGCGACGGTGGTCAGGCCGGCGGTAGTGGAGGACAGGCCGGCGGCAGCGGTGGCTTGCCTTGCGGGCAGCGGTTTTTGTTCATGGGGAGAGGGAGTGGGCCCTACCCCCCATGTTTCCCTCATAATGGGGATTTCATGGGATGGGGTTGACTAGTCAACCCCATGATCTCCATTTTGGGAGGAGATCCGTGGGGAACTTTTCCTATAAATGATGGTGGAACCCATCACTTTTTTTTTAAAAGGAGTAGATGCTGAATGAGAAAAATGAGTAATATATGGAATTTAAACAAAAAAAGAAGATAATGCCTACGAATAGTACCTCTTCAATTCATCACCGCTCCATATTTTGGATATTTCTTCACCCTTGTGCGACTGTAGCCAATACGCCCCGTTCTTTAGTGTTTCTTTAATGATGAAGGGCCTTTCCCAATTAAGGTTGAGCTTCCCCACCGAGGCGGATCTCCCGACTACATCCACCTTTTTCATCACAAGGTCTCTTAGTAGGAATTATTTTATTCTGACATTCTTGTCGAAGTATTTGTCTATCCTCCGCTTTTCCTCTGCTTTCCTGATTATTGATTGATACCTCAGCTCGTCGATCAGATCCAGGTTGCATTTTAGTTCCCCGCTATTGTTTTCCATTCAATCACTATCGTCTTGCTTGGAGAGTTGCACTCGAGGGATGGGTACGTAAAACTCTATAAAAGTATCTAGTTGTCAACCTAAATTACCAAGAGGGGGTGAATAGGTGAATCATACGACTTATAGCGGAATAAAAATCGAGTAAAATTAAAGCGCACAAAACAAGAGAATAAGCATAGCACAGACATAAGATTTTATAGTGTTTCCCCAAATTGGGTACGTCCACATTCCTGCCTCTCCTATCTAGTACTTCGGGTTAGACTTGGCTACTTCACCAAAACTCAGATTAATAATAATCTTACAAATCAGAGTCTTCCACTTCTACAAACTCAGAGAACCACTTCCCATACACTCGACCCTTCAACAAGGATCTATAAAAACTCGGAAGAACAAACTTTCTACAAAGTAATACAAAAAATATTGTTTGAAAGAAAACTCTTTTTCTTAGATCTGAAAATATAGTCCTTCGTTGCTTGAAAGCTCTGACTCAATTCTTGAAGAAGAAGAATCTGAAATTACTGCACTGATCGGATCTGAGAAACGACTGATCTCTGAACGAATATAAATATGAAATCTTGAGATCGATCGAGTCTTTTCTTTCCAAGAGAAATCGCGGATCGGGAGAGTTGTCGGCGACAAAGTTTTTCGTGAAGTCGATTTGAATTCCCGATCATTTTTTTGCAATATAAAATTAGAACACGATTTGATTTGTGATTATGATTTTATGAAATAATCCAAGACTATTTATAGACGATTCCTCACTAAAGACTCGATTTCAAACTTAGGTGTACCTTCCATGTGTACTGCAAATGGCGGAAGCCCTAATTTTGGAAAGCTGTGAAAACGAGAATGATGCTGAATAAAAATTCACTTAAGTCCAATTCATCGAGATATCACGTGTACTCTCCAGACTACTCGACAAACTAGTCAAAATGACTTGGGAGAGAGGTAGCGTAAGATGTTCAGACTACACGAGACCTTTCGATGAATTAGCTAAAAGCTCTCGAGAGAACTCGATGAATTTACTTATCATCTCAACGAATTTTACTTAGAACCAGCTAACGCCAACTTTCTTTAGAGTATAAAGGTAGTTCACTTAACTTCTTGAGATGACTCAACAAATTCAACGAGTACTCACGTAAGTACTCGACAAATTCACTTGAGTACTCGACGAATTTACTTAGCCATTATGTTCAACAATTCTCAGTGATCTCTCAAGTGCTCTTGAGATCACTCAATGAATTCTACGAGAGCTTACGTGAGTACTTGACAAATTTAATGAGACCTCACATGATCACTTGACGAATTTTCCTTTGCCAAAATATGCAACTTCTGAACAACAATTTCCTTTGAGATGATAGATGAAGTACATCCCATTAGAGAAATTACACATGGTTCAACACGATATTCTATACAATGAAGGATAATTTTTGTAACGCCCTAGTTTTCATCAGGTATAACACTTTGAGAGCTACCGCCCGACGATAGTACTAGTGACAGCGGTAACATGACCGATTTATTTGGCATGGATCTCTATGAGCTACCGCATGGCAGTAGTATTACCACGTGATGGTAGTGGCTGTTCGTCATAAGCATTTCAATGGCACGATGCTTCACTTACCGCTCGGCAGTAGTGTGGTACCGCGCGGCGATAGTGCGATAGTTGTGATATGGCCACATGTCAGCATGTGATTGGAGAATTTGAATGGTGGGCTTGCCAGAGAAGCCACCTATTAAGGCTACCGTGCAACAGTACCTTCTTACCACACGGTGGTAGCACTTTTTTCAGAGAGCCGTTCTGAATCAGGGCCGTTCGTCACAATCCGACAGTGGGCTATGTTTTATGGTGGTTTACGTCCGTGAATGGGGAGTTATCTCTCATTCAAACCTAAACCACTATATTTCTAAGAGGCGGAGAGAGGGAGAGCAAGGAAGAGGAAGGAGAAGGTGATTACTCCATTGTTAAAGCATCGGAGCTTTGAGTCACGAATCGAGTTCAGATCCGCGGAGGCGAGTCCATTATGGTCATTTTCATCCGGCTAGTTTCTCTTCTATGGTGCCGAAACGAACCTAAAAGGTAATAGTCTTCCTCCTTGGACATGTGAAGTCCTCTTTTTGGCGTGCTGCATGGGATCCCCCACTAATTGGTGGAGAGCGAAGGGATTTCCAACAATTTGATCTTTGGTTTCCCTGGTGAGATACTTACATTTAGAATCCGAAATCAAAGTACAAAATATGCATGTTATGTGAAACCCATCCGGATAGGTTGGTCTGGATTGGTGATAGTTATCTTGTTGATTTGCATTCTGGCGAAGACTCTGTGGTTAAATGAGTAGTTTTGAAGTCGTGGGGTATGTAGGTCACTACAAAGAGAGTACTGGAGATGGTCACCAGGAAAATACCCTGTTATGGGGAAGAATGCATGTTCTGTCTATAAAGACCCCATTTTTTTTCTGGGTCTTATGCCCAATAACGCCGCTTTGTGGTGACACCAAATCTCGAGGAGGTCATCGCCACAAATCGCTGATACCGCCGGTAAATACTTGAGTATTTACATAGAAGAAAAGAAGCGGTATCCATAAAGATAAACCAATCCACTATCATATGCAATATATATAAGTCCACATAAACTCAAAAGCTGATCAACATGAAATAGTAAGTCTGAAAGGAAAGATAAAAGGGCTCCTGCCCAGTATATATAATACTCACTACATAACACTCGCGGAAATAAAGCTACTAGTCACTCATTGATAATATGACTGCTGCTGCTGCCATACCTGGACTAGGCTGGTTCACCTCCTCCTGGTTGTGCTGGTTCCCCTAGTGCTGCACCTTGTCTACCAGCAGGAATCCCTGGGGTTATGCCCATTAGGCCGTTAGTTTAAATTAACACTTGGTCCCCCTCCCCTCCCCTATGAATACTAGGCACCGTGCGAGGGAGGATGAAATGGGAGGTACTGAAAGTGGAGAGTAAACAAAGCAGGTGATAGTGTCCCTAACTATCATATGCTAAAAGTATCTATCACAGTAATGATAGGTATATAAATGAACAGATAGTAAAAGTAGCAACATAATGGAAGCAACAGATTAAAGTAAAGGTAGAATAACTAACTATCATCATAGAGAAAGTAACCTCAGTTTATAAGAATGCCCATACAAACTTATACATTAAGGGATCATTTTGCAAGACCTAACATATATAAGATCCCATAATAATTTATACATTAGGGGTAGAGTTTTTATGCAAGTTATGTATGACATGAAATGCTATGCATGCTAGATAATATGTTTCACACAAGTGTAACGCATCGACACGACTCTATGCGCACAGACCTTTAGTTTCCCCATTTGGAGTTAGATAAACTCTCAGGTACCTCTCGTAGTGGCAAGCAGAGGCATTGGGTTGGGCCTCAACACTCCTAGGCCGGTATTCACACTACCTAGCCTAGACCCTGCGTACTACTCGGTATACCCACAATCAGATGCTACGAAGTATCTTGGACTAATGCTAGCAAATCCACCAGTCTTTATGGCTAAGTGAACACTTACACTTGCCGAGTCAACGTGTTGGATCAAGCGCATACCCAACTATTCCAAAATCTCGAAATGTTGGAAAGGGCGCTACTTAATTTCTTAAATAAGTAGCAGAGCGCCACGAGTCAAGTGAAGGAATGCCGGACCCAACAATCCCCCGACGTCCAGCAAAACCCGTCGGCTCAGAGGTGGGGTTACCACATGGCCCACACGACTCAGAGGTGGGGTTACCACATGTCCACGGTTGCCTGACATGCCGGACCCACACAAGTAGAAGGGAAAAATCGGGATTTAATAGCGCCCCCCGGTCTTGAACCCGTGACCCCCTCTGATACCAAATGTTGGATCAAGCGCAGAACCAACTGTTCCAAAATCCCGGACTGTTGGAAAGGGCGCTAATTAATTTCTTAAATAAGTAGCAGAGAGCTACGGGTCAAGTGAAGGAATGCCGGACCCATCACAATGTATCGACGTCGATGTGAATGACTGTCAAATAACGAGGAACCACCACTTAATGCACATGCACTCATGCTATAAAGAGCTCCCAAGTCGTCGGCTCACCAAACTAAGCCTTCTATTCTATCAAACACAGAGTCCACTGCTCGTGGATCTAAACTAACTATCCTCCCGGAATGATGGAATGAACATACATGATGATGGTTTATTAATGGTTACTCTTTTAGTCGGCTTATTCTTACGATTTAGGGTTAAACTTGGACTGCCCAGGGCATGCCTTGTGAAGGGCTCTAGAGGGCACAAGGAACTATGATGGGCTGAAGCCCAAAGTTCCCTTTCTCAAGGAACATACTTTTATAAGTATCTCTTAATTACCAACCCTTTCCCTCATTGCTCTTTAGCTAACCCTAAGTGGATTACCATCCTCAGGATGAAGACGATACTTCGTCAGCCCTGAGCACAACTCTATCTCTTTGGTACCCTAACTACCCGACACTTGGCCCTAAGGATGACCTCATCAAGACTCCACCTAACTCGGTGCACCCTCTATATTGTCCCCATGTGAGGCCTACACTTCTACCATGAATACACCAATTGACTATAAGTAGACCAACTGACCAACTTATGTGTATGAAAGTGAATACTCAAATTCTCGCTGCCAACATCCTTAAGATCATTTCTAGGGGTCTTCCATGACATGTTGAGCCCAAATCCAGTATTTGGTATTTTTCTTAGTTAAACCCGCCTTTTATTAATTTTCCTAAAATCATGCCTCCTATGACTTTGAACATGAAGCATAAGATTCTGACATGCAATGATCTCATAAAAATTTTCACAACTCTCTATTGACTATATAACAACAAGGTATGAATTTCATGATTTTCCTAAAATGATTTCTATCATAAAACAAAATACAAATCTTTTGATCAAAATGATAATTAACAAAGAGAGTATAAGTTTTTATCATCCAAAAATTACCAGAGGCCTATAATGATCAGAAAGTGTTACTGCCAAAATTTTATAATCTTCCAAATTCATTTAGCCACATAAATAAATTAATGAAGAGAAATTCACCTAGGGCAATTTATGAAGGAACCTCTCTATATTTACTTCTAAAAATTGCAATAAAATTAACAAGACATCATTGTGGTCTGAAATATTTACTAGCCAAGTTTCATAATTTTTCAGTACTTAGTTTGTCCTGAAATAATAAATTTCTCTATCCAACTATCTCTAGAATTACAAAGAGAGTATTATAATTCTTCAACCAAAAATTACGTTAAAATTTACAGACATAAGAAACACCAGTAAAGACCCATTACCCAAGTTTCATGACCATTCAACACTGTATAGACAGGTATTTTGCACTTGATAAGAAA
Source organism: Platanthera zijinensis (assembly GCA_039513925.1). NCBI lineage: Eukaryota > Viridiplantae > Streptophyta > Magnoliopsida > Asparagales > Orchidaceae > Platanthera > Platanthera zijinensis. The sequence continues at coordinate 167,652,822 of CM077093.1, read as the reverse complement.
GTCATATTTTAAATAATATGTGATTTGTGGGGGAGGAGTGCCCATAAAATTCCAATTAAATTATCCAAGGTGTTTATCCACTCAATGAAACTACCTTCAAAGTCTCGAGCCAAGGCTTGGAGATATGACCCTATGTCCTTCATTAACCCTAATTGGCAACCCTAAGGCTTGAACTAGGGTGTCATGGTATTCCAACTCTAAATACTTCTAAGACTACTTCATGGGATGTTTCAATTGATAATATGTCAGTGGCCAAGGTTTCACCTTGTTTGGTTGAGGGGTTGATCACTCAACAATACCATGTGCACTATTGAAGAACTAGGCCTATTTCCTTTAGATGGCCAACTTTGCTCACTATGTTACCCCATCAAATCAACTCCAAATGGGCTGATATTTCTTTCATAGGCATATAATGACCCCTCTAGTCATCCACCAGTGTTTGGTGGAAATTTGAGGTCCATAGACGCTAATTTAATCACATGTATAAATTATTAAATTTTAACAAAAACTATAGGAAAATCATCTCCGAAAATTATGATTTTTGTATATGTTGTGGGTCATGTCCAGACCAGCCTATGGTCAACATTTCAGGCCATTTGACTGAGTGGGCCACTAGAGGCACTCATTTTAATTTCTGGTTAGCCTTTTGACACCTTGTACCAAACAGTGTGCTTAGGGAAATCCAGTGATCCAAATGGGTTCATTCAAATTTTGTATTAAACTAGACATTAATGACTAGATTTTCTATGTTGGACATATTTACAAAAAATGCCTCTAGCTATTTTTAATAATTAAAACAAAGTAGCTGATAAAGTGTGACCGAATGAATTAATATATATATTAAAATTTGGCCTGCCTTTATCTGATCACGCCGATCCAACAGCTCCTGGTCATCGTCCTCGATGAGCTAAGGGCCAAAATCAAAGTTTGTTGGAGCTTTTCAAACTCCAATTCCAAGCCACCCGGCCACCTCCCTGGCCGGCCACCGCCACCACCACCTTCGTTGAGGTGGTGGCTATTGCCTAACGGAGGTACGACCGCCGGAGGGGACATTTCTAGCGAACCCGCAGGGCTGAGTTTTCATGGCAAATTTCTCATTTTATCCTCACTGATCGGACTCGATTGAGCCAGATTTCTCCACCTAAAGATCTACAGATCTAGCACAAAGGAGAAGGAAGAGGACTAGACCTGCATGGAGACTTGGCGGCATGTGTGGTGATGATATGCCATTGCCGACGATCTCAAATCTTTTCCTTGCAAAATTCTCAATCCTCCACCTAAACCAGTGATGTAAAAGTTCATTTTGATTGCTTGGAAGCTTTTAAAGCTGATGGAGGGGTTGATTTGGGGAGTAGGAGAGACAACACTTGCATTCGACCATGGTGAATTGGTGCCCTCTCCTATGCTTGGCCGACTGGAATTGATGGCAAACTTCTCCCAAGGGTCAGGGGAGATGAATGGAGGCTTAGGGAAGGGGAATGGGGAAGCCTCCTTACATTCTCCATTATTCCCCCTTTTTATCTCTCCTCCCTTGAATGAAACCTCCACTTTCTCTCTCATAGTCACCATTTCAAGAATTTGAGTGGCTCTTTAGGTAATTTCCACTGGTTATAGTTAGTGGGCCATCACAATTGGACCTAGCCCAATTGGTTTGAAGTTAGTTTTGACTTACTTCCCCATTTTGGGCTTGATTTGACCAAGGTTGACTTGGAGGTGTTGACTTGGTCAAATGTGTGGGTTGACTGGTCAACTAAGTGTATTGAGTCCCTTGACACCACCCAAGTCCATTTGTTGCTAGGTGCAATCAATTTGGGTCATGTTAAGGCAATTTGACTAACTAGGGTTAGGGTTGACCCTGGTTAACTTGACCTCTTTGGTTGTCCCTAAGTAGGTTGTTAGGGCTATAAAGGGTCCCCATGAGATTGGAAGTGGTTTAGTGGGTCAAGTAGTCAGGTTGGGACCCACAAGCCAAACCCTATCTTAGGTGACTAGAAATTACTATTTGCATACCAAGGTGCTTTTACCTATTTACCTAGGCACCCATGGTCCTCTTGGTCTTCTTAGAGTTTTGTCATGATCTAGTCATGAAAAAAACTTCCCAGGGGTCTGGTTGTTTGTGGGATGTTACAAATCTCAATACATAAAAATAAAAATTTCGTCCCCGAAATTAAGATTAGGCCTACGGGGTTTGCACTAAAAATTTAAGGATAGGAAATTCTCGGGTAGTTAAGGTTATACCTGCCATGAAGAGTTCCGGGTACTGTTACTGCATAAGGTCTAGAGGCTCCTAAGTGTGTTCCTCCTGTCCGTGATTAGACCACAGGACCTTGACTAGCGGAACCTTCTTTCGCTGCAGGACTCGTACCACCGTATCGTCTATCCTGACTGGCTTCAAATAGATTGATCGGTCAGATGCTATTGGGCCAATCATAGTGGAAATCTTCTACTCTATCCGTAGGAGAGCCCTCCTAAGATAAGAGATGTGGAAGACGTCATATAAGCCTGCCAACTCCGGCGGTAGTTCCAGTATATAGGCTAAGGGGCCGATTCTCTCCAGAATCCTATAGGGCCCCATGTATCTTGGACTGAGCTTCTTTCGACTGCAAACCCGCGAGATTCCATTCATCAGGTATATATTTAAGAATACCCAGTCAACAATCCGAAACTCCACCTAACGATGACGCGTATCATAGTATTTGGCCTGTCTACTCTGGGCCTCTAGCATCCTATCTTGAATCAGTTGTATTTGAGCATCTATATCCTCCACAAACTCTCAGCCAAGCACCTTTGGATCCTCATCCTGGATCACAGATAGTGGAGTCCTGCACCTTCGTCCATACAATGCCTCATAAGGAGCCATGCCTATGCTAATATGGTGACTGTTGTTATAAGAAAACTCGATAAGTGGCAATAGTCGTTCCCACGGCTCCCCGCGATCCAGGGTACATAGACGTAAGAGATCCTCCAATGTCCGGTTTTTACGCTTTGTTTTCCCATTAGTCTGGGGGTGGAATGTAGTGTTGAAGGTCAATCGGGAGCCCAAGTAAGCCTGAACTGCTCCCCACTCCTTAGACATAAAATGACCATCCGAATCTGATACGATCGTCCTGGGTACACCATGATAATAGACAAACTGCTCCACAAATATCTATACTAGAACTCCGAATGGAGCGTCCATCCTGACTGGGATAAATCGGGAAACCTTCGTCAATCGGTCAATAATCACCCATATCGAATCATTTCCTACATGAGAACGAGGGAGTCTATGTATAAAGTCCATCGCTATGTCATCGAACTTCCACTCCGGCAGCGGTAGTGGCTGCAGTAATCCCACCAGGCTTTTAAATTTCGCCTTCAAAAGTTGATAAGTCTCGCAATGCATCACAAAGTAGGTGATCTCATTCTTCATGCCTGGCCAGTACATGGTCCTCTTCATATCAGCCGTCATCTTCATGATCCCAGGGTGCACTGAGTACCTACTAGTGTGTGCTTCCATCATAATATCTTCTCGTATCTGTCCTCCAACTGGTATATAAACTCTGACTCTGAAGCATAATAGGCCATCCTTCAACGTGTATTCTCCCGCTGTGTCAGCCTCCAAAGCCTTGAATATTGGCTTTAGTTTAGCATCCTGCCCCTGCCCGTCTCTGATGCGATCACGTATGTCATTGGTAATACTCATCGATGATAAGTACTCCTCATATCGTTTTGGATCTGCCTTATACACCAAGGTTATTTGCATATCCTCCAACATTCGAACTAGCTCTATGATCATCATCTGGGGTTTTGCTCCTGCTTTGGTATCTCTCCTGCTAAGAGCATCAACTACTACGTTTGCCTTCCCTGGGTGGTAGTGCATCGTGTACTAATAATCGGAAAGAAACTCCACCCATTGTCTCTGTCGCAAGTTTAACTCCTTCTGCGTGTCCACATGCTTGAGATTTTTGTGGTCAGAGAAGATATCATAATGAAATCCATAGAGGTAATGCCGCTAGATCTTCAACGCAAAAAATACCGCCCCCATCTCTAGACCGTGTACTGTGTAGTTTTATTCGTACTTCTTCAGCTAGCGGGAAGCATATGCTATCACGTGTCCGTGCTGTATCAGGATTACACCCATTCCCTGGTAGGATGCGTCAGTATAGACTTGGAATTCTTCCTTTCCAGAGGGAAGGGCAAGGATAGGAGCCAAGGAAAGCCGATCCTTTAGCTCCTAGAAGGTAGAATCACACTGCGACGTCAATACAAATGGTGTATCCTTCTTCATCAGGGATGTAAGTGGGAGTTCAATCCAGGAAAATCCCTTTACGAACTTCTGGTAGTATCCGACGATTCCTAGGAAACTTCGTATGTCTAATGCCGTATTTAGTGGCGACCAATCTCACACTACTTGGATCTTTGCCAGATCTACTGCTTACCCCGCTCCACTAAAAATGTGACCTAGAAAGGCCACTTCCTTCAACCAGAACTGGCATTTACTGAACTTTGCATATATACTGTGCTCCCGGAGTTTCTCCAAGGTCAATGCCAAGTACCGTGCATGCTCCTCCTCTTTCCTCGAGTAGATGAGGATATCGTCTATAAACACGATGATGAAGACATCGAGGTAGGCCTCAAATACTTAGTTCATCAGACTCATAAATGCAGAAGGTGCATTCATGAGGCCAAATGACATTACCGTAAACTCATAAAGACCATACTGGCTACTGAATACGGTCTTCCGGATGTCCTCCTAGATCTGGAGCTAATAATATCCTGACCTCAAATATAGCTTCGAGAACCAGTGGGCTCCCTATAGCTAATCAAAAAGCTCGTCTATTCTCGGTAAAGGGTACGTGTTTCGTATCGTCAACCTGTTCAATCCTCTGTAGTCTATGCATAGTCTGAGAGTCCCATCCTTCTTCTTTACAAACAATACCGGGGCTCTCCACGGTGAGGAGCTTGGTCTGACAAACCCAGCTTCAACTAACTCCTACATCTAGCTCCAAAATTATACTAGCTCCTTTGGGGCTATATGATATGGAGCCTTATATATTGGATTAGCTTCCAGTACTAGCTGGATCCGAAAGTCCTTCTCACGGTACGGTGGCAGTCCTGACAGTTTCTATGGGAAGACATCAGAGAAATCCCATACCACTGGAATGTTGGAGATAGAAGTCTCTTCCTTGATCATCTAGAACCACACCTGATAAACCTCATCCTCCTGGAGGTGGGCCTTGACGGCCCAGATAGAAGAAAGCAGACAGCATGAGACTGGGTTAGTACCTTCAAAGGTCGCGTAGGTGTCGCCGTATCTCAGCACAAACTTCCTTGCTGGGCAATTAATCTGTGCATAGTTCCAGGTGAGCCATGTCATCCCAAGACAAGATCAAAGTCCGACATCTTCAAGATCAATGCCAGAGCCTCAAATGTTAGGCCGTTGATGGTCACCTCTAGAAAGTATTTTGCAGTAGATAGGATCTTCGTCCCATTGGGAAGATGCACCTTCTTGGTGACTCCTGTAAAATGTTGGACCTGGTCCAAGTCCTTGACAAAAATCCTCCGTGAAGAAGTTGTGGGATGCTCCCGCATCGAATAAGTTATGGGATGGCTTGCCACATACCGTTACTATTCTTGAATTTGTTAAACAATCTTAGGTGGCTAGTTGTATAGTTTTCTTCCTTAGTTCTACCAGTTTAATACTAGTTCAATTATTTAGGGGAAAAGAAGGATAGGAAATTAAATTGCTAGATTACCTGCTATAACCCTATCCGGGTCCCAGGGTTGAGCAAGATCCAAAGCATACATCTGATCTCTATCAGGCATATAGTCTCCGCCTTAGAAACCACGTCCTCGACCACATCTCCGACCCTTGATCTACTGAGCAGGTGGAGTAGCCTAAGGTGCTGGTAGTGGCGCCTGTCTTCTAGGGAAGTTAATCCGAATGTGTCTAGGCTGGTGGCAGTGATAACATACTGGTGGGGGAGGTTCCCCATCCTCTAGCCTTGGCATCTCCCGCATCTGTAATGGCTGATGGCTCAATACTTCCAGATCCCTCTGCTCCTGTCTATGCTTTGGGCGGGGTTGATCCCCATTTCTCTGATCCCTCTATTGTTTCCTCCTCCCACCAATAATCGTGTCGTCTGCCAGTCTTTTTCCCCCGCCTCGAACCGTGAGCTGGTCCGCCTCCAAGATAACAGTCAGTGTTTGACCCATCTCTGATTGCTGGAAGGGAGTGGGAACTGGCGGGGGTGGAACATCCTTCGAAACCGGAGGCGTTCCCTATTCAAAGGTCAGGGTTCATTATAAGCTTCAAAAGGAAGGGTTTTCTAATAAGGTGGTTGACTAAAATCTAGTTAAGAGTGGGCTGTTGCTTGTGATTCCCTTTATGGGCACACCATAGCTTCCGCTACTTAGTTTATCCCTAAACTAAACTCGAGCGGAGGTGTCCCATGGTTTGTGGACTTCTTTTCTTCGGGTCGAGGTTTTCCTCTGATACTAGTTGTAAGACCCCAATTTTTTTTCTGGGGTCTTATGACAAGAACTGCTATTTTGTGGTGACACTAACTCTTGAGGAGGTCATCGCCACAAATCACTGATTCTGCCAGAAAATACTCGAGTATATACACATAAGAAAAGAAGCAGTATCCATAGAGATAAACCAATCCACCATCACATAGAATATATATAAGTCCACATAAACTAAAAAGCTGATCAATATGAAATAGTAAGTCTGAAAGGAAAGATAAAAGAGCTCCTGCCTAGTACATATAATCCTCACTACATTACGCTCGCGGAAGTAAAACTACTAGTCACTCACTAATCCCATGACTGCTATTGCTGCCACACTTGGACTAGGCTGGTTCACCTCCTTCTGGTTGTGCTGGTTCCCCTAGTGCTACACCCTGTCTCCTATTTGGAATCCCTGTTGTTATGCAAATCAGACTATTATTTTAAACTAAGTCTTGGTCCCCCTCCCCTCCCCTGCGACTCCTAGGCACCGTGCGGGGGAGTATGAAAAGAGAGGTACTAAAAGTGGAGAGCAAACAAAAGCAGGTGACAATGGCCCTAACTATCATATGTTAAAAGAATCTATCACAGTAATGACATGTATATAAATGAACAGATAGTAAAAGTAGCAGTATAATGGAAGAAACAGATTAAAGTAAAGGTAGAACAACAAACTTTCATCACAGAAAAAGTAACCTCAGTTTATAAAATGCCCATACAAACTTATAAATTAAGGGATCGTTTTGCAAGGCCTAACGTATATAAGATCCCATAATAATTTATATGTTAGGGGTAGAGGTTTATGCAAGTTATGTATGACATGAAATGCTATGCATGCTAGATAATATGTTTCACACAAGTGCAACACACCTACCCGACTCTATGCGCAAAGACCTTTAGTTCCCCCTTTTGGAGTTAGCTAAAATCTCAGGTACCTCTCATAGTGGCAAACCGAGGCAGTGGGTTGGGCCTCCCCACTCCTAGGTCGGTTTTCACACTACCCATCCTAGACCCTACGTACTAGTCAGTACAACCACAATCAGGTGCTATGGAGTCTCTTGACCTAATGCTGGCAAATCCACTAGTTTTTACAGGCTAAGTGAACACTTACACTTGCCGAGTTAACATATCGACGTCAGTGTGAATGTCCGTCCAATAACGAGGACCCACCACTTAATGCACATGCACTCATGCTATAAAGAGCTCCTGATTTGTCAGCTCACCAAACTAAGCCTTATATTCTATCAAACACCGAGTCCACCGCTCGTGGATCTAAACCAACTATCCTCCCAGAATAACGAGGTGAATATACATGACAATGGTTTATTAATGGTAACTCTTTTAGTCGGCTTATTCTTACGGTTTAGGGTTAACCTTGGACTGCCCAGGGCATGCCTGGTGAAGGGCTCTCGAGGGCATTAGGAACTACGATGGGCTGAATCCCAAAGTTCCCTTTCTCAAGGAACTTACTTTTATAAGTATCTATTAATTTCCAACCCTTTCCCTCATTGCTCTTTAGCTAACTCTAAGTGGATTACCATCCTTAGGGTGAAGATGTAACTTCATCGGCCCTGAGCATAACTCTATCTCTTTGGTACCCTAACTACCTGACACTTGGCCCTAAGGATGACCTCATCAAGACTCCACCCAGCTGGGTGCACCCTCTATATTGTCCCCATGTGAGGCCTACACTTCTACCCTTAATACACCAATTCACTGTAAGTAGACTGAAAGATAGGGGATAGACCTGATTTACTCTAGAGGGGGGGGGGGTGGTGAATAGAGTAACTTAAAACTTTTGGTTGTTTTTGATTGTATCAGATAAATTAGTGATAATAGTAGTAGTATAGAAATGAAATAAAAACTAGGCTAAGCTACACTATCACAACACAACAAAACAAAAAAAGAATGATAACACAGACAACATAAGAATTTTATAGTGGTTCCCCAAATCTGGGTACATCCACTCTTTTACCACCCTGGTAGGAATCCACTAACAAGTTTTTGATCAGGTGACTGCCACCACAGGTTTTTGCTAAGGTGCCTTGGCACCACAAGAGCTATTTGCAGGGAGATCTCACAACCCTTTAGGCTTTTGATAAGGTGCTCAAAAACCAACACAAGAACTTTTGAAGGGAGTTAATAAACCCTTTTTACAGTGAGGAAGGAAGGTGATGTTGTCTTCTCTTTTCTCCATACAACAGAGTAGACTGGTGGATTGCTGTTGTCAAAGCTCCCCCTAAAATGTTGAATGGTTCAGGAAGACAGGAGATTTGCTCAGGGTGTAGGTCTTTAGCCTTATCTTGATGAGATCCAGGAACTAGTAGACTGATCTAAGAGTTGTTGTTCTTGAAGATTCCTGGTGTAGAAGTTGAAAAAGTCTCTTGATATATGATTGATATTCTTCTTCAGTCTTCTGTAAGATCAAGGTAAAACTGATTGTTTTCTACAAAGAGAAGAAGCAGATATTCTTCTGTATATTTCTGTTTCTCTTCTCTATAATACTTCTTGTGTTCTCTATATTGTTTCCTGTGTGTACTATTGTATTTCGAGCCGTCTAAAAATTCTCTTTTATATCCTGCTGTCTAATTCTCTTCTGAATTTTGAATTACAAGAATTAATTGTAAATTGGATTCTGGAGAATGAAACGATTGGAATATAATCTTTAATGAGTTCCCCAACTGTCCCAATAAAATAAGCAAGTAATTAACTCTGATGAAATCCATAATTAATGCTGCCATGAATGACTATATTCTTGAGAATATGAGCATTAATTACTCAAAGAATTATTGCCAAAGAATAGAATGAATAGAGGGACAGATATGGAAAAACTTATCATTCTGACTCGGGATAGAGTTCGTCGACCTCTGGGCAGATTTCGTCGACCGGAGTTCCAAGTTCGTCGAGCTGAGAAATCCTATTCGTCAACCTAAGCTCAGTGAACCTCAATCTGGAAATATCTTGATAAATCTGCACTCCAAGATCGTCGGCCAGATAATCTGTCTAGAGGAAGAAATCGTCGACCTAAGATCGAATATCATCGAGCTCAACTCAGAGAAAGAACTCTGAGTTCGTCGATCTGAGATCGACTATCATCGAGCTGAGTTCGAAGAACTTCGAACTGATAATCTGAACTCTAAATTCTTCTAAGTCTTGAGTATCTTGAAGTCCACAGCAGGCTGGTCCATATAGATGATTCTAATGACTAGCCTAAACTCTAGGACTAACAGACTTTACCCTGGCTATACAAGGTGGGTCAAACATCCTAAGTAGTGAACCTAGCCCAAATCCAAACTAAGGATCCAACAATCCCCCCTATTTGGGTGAGGTCACTAACAAGAAGATAAAATACAATCACAAAGCATAATAACAGATATCTGGCAGAGAATAAAAATCTAGCAGATATATGTACAACAGGTGCTTTATGATTAACACAAATAGTTAAAAAAAAATAAACTTATCAAAAAGTTATTTGTTTTTCTTGGTCTTTTCTTTCTCAGCTTTTTCAGATGGCTGCCTGAATATGATTTCTCTATTAGGATTTGCTGCTTCTCTCTTGGACATAATCATGTTAGATACTCCAATGATATTACAAGAAGTAGCTCTTAGTACAACAGCTTCTAGATGGAGACTCATGTAATCATCTATATTGAAAAATTTGTTTGCTTTGTCATACCTTTTTAACTCTTATTTTCTATAGGAGGACATAGTGGAGTACTGATATGGATCCTTGCCTTCTACTTTTGCTTTGTTAATCAATGATAGTCCAAATAACTATTTAAATCTGGCCATTTTGGCAGTGGTCTCTTGTTCTGGATCCACAAGGGGAATTGGAGGAGATTCTGGCCTTTTAGGACTAGTGTCCTTCTTTGAATCATCAAGATATATTGAAATACTTTTCTTCTCTATAGATGGAGGAGGATTGCTCTTTGAAGATTGCTGTTGTTGATCGCTGCTGCCTTGAGAACTTGGCTTGGAATGTCTTTGATAAGTTTTGGTGATTGGAGTTGATCTGTGAGAGACACTTCCAAAGGCCCCAACTGATGGAGGAGGAGGAGGAGGAGGAGGGTCTTTCCTGAATTGCTTGGGAGGAGACCTGTGACTTCTTCTCTTCTTCCTTTCCTTCTGCTCATTCTTAGACAGCCACATCCATTGAGGCATGCCAGGGTAAGGAGTAATCATTTGTAGTATGTAGTATGGTGCGTCATGAGTTGGATTAGGCTTGGAAACAGCCTTAGGAACAACTTTTCTTTTCTTAGATAGCTTCTTCTTAGCTTTTGGTTCATCAGAGTCTTTAGAGTCCTCATCATCATTGTCATCAGAGGAACTAAGGGGATTATCATATAAAGCATCAATTTGTTCAATTAGCTTAGATTGATCTTTCTTGGGAGCTATTGGCTGTAAAATATCAATCTCTATACAAGCCAAATTAGGAGTATTCTGAGCATTTTCAAGATCTTGTGCAATATATTGAGTAATTAAATCATCCAGATTAGGAATTGGACTTTCATCCATAATATAAGTTGGATCAGAAAAGCTTGGCTCAACCTTGTCTATTGTAACATCTGAAGGTTCCACAACCTTTGGGGCAACAAAACTTTCCTTTAGTTACTTAACAACTTCAGGGCTTATTGGGGAGGTATAACAGACAATAGCCATAGATTGCTCTTGAAAAACTTCTGAAAGATAATTTATATATGCAGAATCAAAAGACCTCAATAAAATGAATAGATCCACTGTGGGATTGACAAAGCAATCACCAATAGTTAATATCTCTAGTAGATCTTCTTGTTCATCTGTACAAATCATGTCAATCTCAACTGCTGTATAAATATATACATTTCGAGCTGCTGGTGCTATTGCTGCTACTGCTGGAGGAGAGAGCACTGGAACTTCTTCATTGGACATATCCCCCTGCCTAGTTTCAGAGGGTCCTGAAGCCAGGCCCCTAGAAGAAGAAGGGACAGTGGGGGCAACAACAAAGAGAGCAGAAAGAGAGGAAATGGAATCAGCAAGAGGTTGAATTGCCTCTGCTATGAGATTTTTGAGGATAGGAGTGATGAGTTCCAGGAGATAGGATATTGAAGGAGAATCCAACTTCATTAACTCAGGTGATGTTTGAGTTGATACAGATGGATAGATGATGGTAGATGGAATGATAGGAGGAATGGGAATGATATCAGTCATGTCTTCATCTTGGATGGGTGAAGATGGAGGAGTATGTAAGGGGGATGAAGTATGATTTGTTTGTGGAGATGAATGTGCAGATAGTAGATTAAAGTTTATGGATGACATGAGGTTTTGTGGTATTATGTTGGCAAGGTGAGGTGGAAGACGAGATGAAGGTGGTGTGATTTGTTCTGGATATGCAATGGGAGTTGGTTCATGCACTGGTGAGGCAGGTGGTGTTGGAACATCCTATGGTATTTGGATTGGGGATTGAGGAGGTTGAGATGGAAGTTGTGATGTTGAAGTAGTGTATGGTTGTTGGAGGGGAGTTTATGAAGGAAGAAAAACTTATGGAGGAGTAGGTTGTTGTTGAGAGGGGGGTAATGGAATCTGAATGGAGTGAATATCTTCCAGAGGGGGAGGAGAGGCTATCACTACCCTGGTGTCCTCAGTAGTTCTGAAAGAGGATGAAGCCTTGGATGGCTTAATGATTGTACTCTCCCATCTTCCAAACAAGGATAAGTCAGCCTTTTGGAAGCATTTATGAATATTGTCTGGGAGACCAGTGATTCAGATGCCATTTCCTAAAGGAAAATCCCAAGAACTCTCCCAAAACAAACTTCCTTCTTACTATTCTTCTTTCTGATTAAATCCAACATAATCTTTGCCCAGTTCACTGCTTTCTTATTCACCACAGTACACATTACTAGAAATTGGTGCCTGGTAATGTAATCATGAGCAGTATGCTTGCCTAGCAAGACTTTTCCCACAACATCAGCCAAAAACTTATATTCAGTAGATAAGTTTTTCTTGAGAAGCTTGTTAGGGTTCTCACCAGTATGACCCATTTTTATTAAAATATCATCAAAATCAGAACTTTCTATCTCTATATCCTCTTCACCATTAACTAAACCAAAAATTTGAGTTAGAACTTGTGGGGTTAGAGTAACCTGATGTCCAAAGAAAGTGCTGGTCATGGAGTCGGCGTCTGGAGTTGACGAAGTATACACCCATTCTATAATCTTAGTCGCTGCTATCTTGATCCTGGTAGTCATGAATTTCTTTAACTATTGAATCTCGAACAATTGTAGTATATTCAAGAATATCTGATCAGAATGTTGGAAAGATTCAAAATCAATATCAAAACCGGTGTCAAATTTCATGCTGGTAAGGGAACTTCCTGGAATTGCCATTGTCTTCCTGCAAAATGAAAACAAATATCAAGTGCTAGAGAACTGAAAGCGTGGGATAGAGCTCGAAGAAAAACCCTATTATAAGGTTTTGGAATATGAAGCGACGAGCTCTGTCCTGCAAAAATAAACAAAATTCTTCGATCTGAGTTCGACAAAATATTTTATTAACAAAAGAGTTCGTCGATCTCAGTCTGAAGAGAGGAAAACTTTTCATCATTCTCAGGTCGACGAAACCTTTTCTGAAGCAATGTCGTCGATCTTTGTTCGACGAAAAAGACTTCACATAAAGAGTTCGTCGATCTCAGGTCGACGAATTTCTCAAGAACTGTCCTCAGATCATCGATCTCCGTTCGACAAACTGTCACCAATTCTTCGACCGTAGACATAAAATTAAATTAAAGCTTCTCCATTGATCATACCTAGTTGATTCAGAAAGAACAGATGGTTCCTCTCATCCAATGGTTTGGTGAAGATGTCTGCTATTTGCAAATCAGTGTAGATATAGACAAGCTTAATTTTATTTTTGTCCACACAATCTCTAATGAAATGATGCCTTATTTCTATATGCTTAGTTCTACTATGATACACTGGATTTTGTGTAATGGAAATTGCACTTGTATTATCACATAGTAAAGTTGAATTATTTAAGTTGAAACTATAATCTAGGAGTTAGTTCTGAATCCACAGTATTTGGGAACAACAACTGCCAGCTGCTATGTATTCAGCTTCTACAGTTGAAGTAGACACAGATGTCTGCTTTTTACAAAACCAGGACACAAGTCTAGCACCAAAGAACTGGCTTGTACCTGAGGTGCTTTTTCTTTCCACTCTACATCAAGCAAAGTCAGCATCTGAGTATCCAGTCAACTCAAACTCTGACTCAGTTGTATATCAGAGTCTTAGACTAGGACAAATCTTTATATATCTTAAAATCCTTTTTAGAAAAGTAAGGTGAGATTCTTTAGGGTTCACCTGGAACCTAGCACAAAGGCATGTAACAAACATTATGTCTGACCTACTTGCTGTGAGATATAACAGGGACCCAACAATGCCCCTATATAGTTTCTGATCAACAGGCTTTCCATGTTCATAAGAGTCAATTACAACATTAGAAGCCATGAGTGTTTTCTTTATTGAGGCATCTGACATCCCAAATTTTTTGATTAGATCCTTAATATACTTGGACTGGGATATGAAGATGCCATCATGCAGTTGCTTTACTTAGAGGCTAAGGAAGTAAGAAAGCTCACCCATGCTACTCATTTCAAACTTGGAATACATTAGGTCGAGAACCTCTTGCATAGTTTGGAATTAGTAGAACCAAAGATAATGTCATCTACATAAATTTGTACTAATAAGATTTGATCCTTATGATGTCTAGTGAACAATGTCCTATCTACTATGCCCCTAAAGAATTTATGCTCTAGAAGAAAGCTAGCTAAAGTTTCATACCAAGCTCTTGGAGCTTGCTTTAGACCATAGAGAGCCTTATGCAATTTAAAGACATAATAAGAATGGGTTGGAGAAATAAAACTTGGTGGTTGCTCCACATAAACCTCTTCTTTAAGTTCATAATTTAAGAATGCACTTTTGACATCCATTTGATATACTTTGAACTTCTTGTAGGCAGCATAAGCAAGGAAGATTCTGATTGCTTCCAGCCTTGCAATAGGTGCAAATGTCTTGTCATAGTCAATGCCTTCCTCTTGCCTGTAGCCTTGAGCAACTAGCCTTGCCTTGTTACTGATGATAATACCTCTAGCATATAGTTTATTTCTGAATACCCATTTAGTTCCAATGAATGGGTAGTCTTTGGGTCTTGGAACTAAATCCCAAACTCTACATCTCTCAATCTGGTTGAGCTCCTCTTGCATTGCAATAATCTAGTGTGGATCTTGCTCAGCATCTTTAATGGATTGGGGCTCAGTTTGAGAAATGAAACAAGCATGCATCAAGTCTTAGTGGAGTTGATGCCTTGTCTGCACACCCACTGACATGTCTCCAATCACTTGAGATGCATGATGATCTCTAAGTGTAACAAACTCAGTAGGTGGAGTTGGTTCAGCAACAGCTTGGGGAATTAATTCCTCTTGTGGAATTATGGGAGCTGTTGTTGGTTCAACATCCACTTCAGTGGATTCATCTTCACTGTCTTCAATAACATGTGGAGAAGGATGTGAAACAACCTCTTTTGTGAGCGTCAACTCATCCAACTTCTCACACAAGTGTGGTACCTGCAAGGTTTTACTGGTAGAAGAATTATTCTCCTTGTAAGACATGTTAGTTTCATCAAATGATATATGTACAGTCTCTTCCATTTTCATAGTAGATTTATTATATACCCTATATGCCTTGCTGATTTGGGAATATCTAAGAAAAATTTCTATTTCAGCCTTGGCTTCAAACTTTCTAAGATATTTCTTGTCATTGTTATGAATGTAACATAAACAACAAAAAATTCTAAAGTAATCTACTTTAGGTTACTTCTCTTTGAGTAGTTCATAGAGAGTCTTGACCTTAAGCTTATGTATCAGGCTCCTATTTGGTATATAATTTGCTGTGCTTACAGCCTCTGCCCAAAAGGATAGTGGCAAGTAAGCATCTGCAAGTAATGTGCCCACAGCTTCAATCAGGGTCCTATTTTTTCCTTTCAGCTACCCCATTTTGTTGAGGAGTTCTAGGAGCAGAGAAGAAATGCCTGATAACTTCCTTCTCACAGAATTCTTGCATAGGAAGAGACTCAAACTCAGTATAATGATCACTTCTGATCAATGCAACTGGAGTAGAATACTCAATCCTTATGCTCTTAAGAAAATCTATTAGAACCTTAAAGTTATCAGACTTGTTTCTCAAGAAGAATACCCAAGTAAACCTTGAGAATTCATCTAAAATCCCTAAGGTATAAGATTTCCCTCCTAGGCTATCTACAACAATGGGTCCAAAAAGATCCATATGGAGCAAATACAGAATCCAAGGTGAATCACTCTTATTAAGTGACTTAAAATGGTTTTTGGTTTGCTTGCATAATTGAGAAGCCCTGCAAAGGCTTTCCTTCTTGTATGGGTAAGAAGGCAATCCTCTAACATGGTTGTCCCTAGTGAGTTTAATAATGTTTTTCAAATTAACATGTCCTAATCTCTTATACTAAAGTTCATTATTATTGCTAGTTTGATTAAATAAACATATTTTAGATTTAGCAGATTTAAAGTTAACTACATAAATGTTTCCTACTCTAGTTCCAGTTAACACAACTTTGTTATCTACTGAAGTAATAATACAGGAGTATTATTGAATGATACCTGAAACCTTTCATCACATAATTGACTTATGGATATCAGGTTGTGCTTCAGTCCACTTACATATGCTATCTTCCTGAAGGTGACAGCTCTAATTTTAACCTTCCCATAGCCTTCAGTTTGGCCATAGTTGGAGTCACCAAATATTACTTTTGGACCTAGATTAGACTTATAGTTTATTAGATTATCCTTGTTGCCAGTCATGTGCTTTGAACAACCACTATCCAGGTACCACTGTTCCTCTATGGTGGGATAGTCTTTCACCTGCATCTAAATAGATTAGATATTCTTGACCCAGGTTACCTTGGGTCCTTGTTTCTTTTCATAATTAAAACTGGAAATATAAGAGTATTCAGGTTGATTTTTATATCCTAGGGGATGATATCTTCTTGATGGAATTATCCACTGGGTGAATGGATTAATATATTCTCTTAGTTGATTAAATGGTCTGTAAGAATTAAATTTCTGTTATTCTGAACTGAGGTCGACAAATTCTGGTAAGTTCGTTGATCTGAGGCCGATGAACGGGGATGAGCTCGTCGAACTCCGCTCTGAGAATGAAAATATTCATTCTCTGTGCCCCAATATCGTCTATCTCTGCTTGAAGAACCATACTGGTTTCATCGATCGCAGTTCAGAGAGTAATCATAATAAAAGTCTGCATTCGGATTTCGTTGGCTTGAGTTCGACGAACTGTACATATTTTGTCGATCTGAGTTCGACGAAATCTGCTGAACATTGTTATTATTTACATTCTTCTTGTTCTTTTTCTTAGATTTCTTGGTTATTTTAGTTGGTTTGTTCTTATGTAATTTCTCTTTGCCTTTTTCAGAGATAAATTTGATATGTGTAGAAAGTATATTTTTCTTTAATATTGGAGGTAAGCTTGATGAAGCACCTAAGCCTAGCTTGCCATTTAATCTGGCATTAACAGTGCTTGTGATGTCCAACAACTTAAGGCTTCTCCCATTGAGAGATTCCTTAAGTTGCTATGCCTCACATAATTCAGTTTTTAGTAAAATGATTTGTTCATTAGCAATAGTTAGTTCATCCTTTAATTTAATGTTTTCTGATTTAAGATTGTCTTGTTCAGTTATTTTATCTCTAAGTAGTTTAATTTCTTTCTTAGAATTAATCAAGTCATTACATAATAATTTAAATTCAATTTTAAAACTATCTGAATTAAAATCAAATGAAGAGATTACCTGATCCTCTTCAGATTCTGTTCCTTTTCAGATTGTTCATCTTCAGAAAGGCTGCCTGATGCATTGATAACCATCAAGCAAACTTCTCTTGCTTTTGCTTCCTCTTCAACTTCACTTGAGCTGTAAGATGAGGATTCTTCTTCTGAATCACTCCAGGTTTCAGCAACAAAACCCTTGTCCTTCCTTTTGTACTTGCTGGAGGAGGGCTTGTTGTGATTTCTTCTGGATTCCTTTTCTCTTCTTTTCTCCTTATTCTTATTCTCTGGACACTCTGAAATAATATGTGTAGGTTTCCTGCATCCAAAACACACAATCTCTTTAGTAGGTGTTTTGTCATACCTTGGTTTGTCATCCTGTCTAGATGACTTCCTTTTGAAATCCTTCTTGCCTATTTTGTAGAATCTTTTGGCTAGGAGACTTAGAAGTTCTTCACTAGCTAATGGAGCTTCTGATCCTTCAACTACTTTGAAGGCAATGCTTGGCTCTTTTCTTCCTGGTATGGAGGTTTTGTACTTAACAGCTTCTCTGGTCTTCATTAACTGCTCATAAGATTTGAGTTTTCCCAAAAGAGATTCAGTAGTGATCTCGTTCAGACTTCTGGCTTCCTTGATTGGCCAGATCCTTGAATCCCATGAGCTGGGGAAGCACATGATAATCTTGCCATTGATCTCAGTCAGGGTTATGTCCTTGTCCAAGGTTTTCAGCTCATTGACAATTGAGCTAGTTTATTATATATATCACCCACTGACTCAGATTCTTCCTTCTTAAAGTTATCATACTGGGAGATGAGATTAGACCTTCTGTATTTTCTTTAAACAACAGATCCATCAACCATCTGATTGAGAGAGTCCCAGATGGCTTTAGCAGAGGTGCATTCAACCACCTTTTGGAATATGTCATCTAACATAGTCTGAGCCATAATGTTTATGGCCTTGGCATCAGCTATCTTGGCCTTCTTTTGTGCATCTGTCCACTCAGGTGGTGGAACATCATGAGTACTGGAAGTTGCAGTAGATGTAGCCACTGGAGCTGGTGGACCTGGCAAGATAGAATTAAAAATATCTTCATCAATGGAGTTCATATATAATTTAATTCTTGCCTTCCAGATAGCAAACTTGTTTAAGTTACAAATTGGAGGTCTGGTGCTTGCATAATCCTTGTTCTGTTCCATGATATATAATAAACAAAATAACTAGAAACATAAAATCAGATCTATCTAGGATTTTTTTGGTTTAAGTGTTAGCTTGTGAAATCAAAGGAACACCCCTCTGATACCAAGTGAAAGATAGGGGATAGACCTGATTTACTCTAGAGGGGGGGGGGGGGGTGAATAGAGTAACTTAAAACATTTGGCTATTTTTGATTGTATTAGAGAAATTAGTGATAATAGTAGTAGTATAAAAATGAAATAAAAATAAGGCTAAGCTACATTATCACATCACAGCAAAACAAAGAAAGAATGATCACACAGACAACACAAGAATTTTATAGTGGTTCCCCAAATCTGGGTACATCCACTCTTCTACCACCCTGGTAGGAATCCACTAACAAGTTTTTGATCAGGTGACTGCCACCACAGGTTTTTGCTCAGCTTCCCTGTCACCACAAGATCTATTTGCACGGAGATATCACAACCCTTTAGGCTTTTGATCAGGTGCCCAAAAACCAACACAAGAACTTTTGAAGGGAGTTAATAAACCCTTTTTACAGTGAGGAAGGAAAGTGATGTTGTCTTCTATTTTCTCTATATAACAGAGAAGACTAGTGGATTGTTGTTATCAAAGCTCCCCCTGAAATGTTGAATAATTCAGGAAGACAGGAGCTTTGCTCATGGTGTAGGTCTTCAACCTTGTCTTGATGAGATCCAGGAACTAGCAGACTGATCTAAGAGTTGTTGTCCTTGAAGATTCTTGGTGTAGAAGTTGAAGAAGACTCTTGATATATGATTGATGTTCTTCTTTAGTATTCTGTAAGATCAAGGGAGAACTGATTGTTTTCTACACAGAGAAGAAGCAGATATTCTTATGTATATTTCTATTTCTCTTCTCTGTAATACTTCTTGTGTTCTCTGTATTGTTTCCTGTGTGTACTATTGTATTTTGAGCTGTCTGTAAAATTCTCTTTTATATCCTGCTGTCTAATTCTCTTTTGAATTTTGAATTGCAAGCATTAATTGCAGATTGGATTCTGGAGAATGAAACAGCTGGAATATAATCTTTATTGAGTTTCCCCAACTGTCCCAATAAAATAAACAAGTAATTAACTCTGATGAAATCCATAATTAATGCTGCCATGAACGACTATATTCTTGAGAATATGAGCATTAATTACTCAGAGAATTATTGCCAAAGAATAGAATGAATAAAGGGACAGATATGTAAAAACTTATCATTCTGACTCAGGATAGAGTTCATCGACCTCTGGGCAAATTTCGTCGACAAGAGTTCCAAGTTCGTCGAGCTGAGAAATCCTGTTCGTCGACCTGAGCTCAGCGAACCTCAATTTGGAAATATCTTGATAAATCTGCTCTCCAAGATCGTCGACAAAAGAATCTGTCTCGAGGAAGAAATCGTTGACCTGAGCTCGAATATCGTCGAGCTCAAATCAGAGAAAGAACTCTGAGTTAGTCGATCTAAGATCGACTATCATCGAGCTGAGTTTGAAGAACTTTGAACTAATAATCTAAACTCTGAAATCTTCTAAGTCTTGAGTCTCTTGAAGTCCACAACAGGCTGGTCCATATAGATTTATTCTAATGACTATCCTAAACTCTAGGACTAACAGAATTGACCCTGGCTATACAAGGTGGGTCAAACATCCTAAGTAGTGATCCTAGCCCAAATCCAAACTATGGATCCAACACAGACAAACTGACCACCTTATGTTTATGAAAGTGAATACCCCAATTCTCCTTGCTAACATCCTTAGGATCATTTCTAGGTAGTCTTCCATGACATGTTGAGCACAAATCCAGAATTTGGTATTTTTCCTAGTTAAATCAGCATTTTATTAATTTTCCTAAAATCACGCCTCCTATGACTTTGAACATGAAGTATAAGATTATGATATGCAAGGATCTCACCAAAATTTCCACAGCTTCCTATTAACTATATAACAACAGGGTATGAATTTCATGATTTTTCTAAAATGATTTCTATCATAAAACAAAATACAAATCTTTTGATCAAAATGATAATTAACAAAGAGAGTACAAGTTTTTATCATGCAAAAATTATAATAAAATTAGCAGAGTCCTATAATGATCAGAACTGGCAAAATTTCATAATCTTCCAAATTCCTTTAGCCACATAAATAAATTAATGAAGAGAAATTCACCTAGGGCAATTTGTGAAGGAACCTCTCCATATTTACTTCTAAAAATTGCAATAAAATTAACAAGGTATTATTTTAATCTGAAATATTTACTGGCCAAGTTTCTTAATTTTTTAGTACGTAATTTGTCCTAAAATAATAAATTTCTCTATTCAACAATCTCTAGAATTACAAAGAGAGTACTATAATTCTTCAACAAAAAATTACAATAAAATTTACAGGCATAAGTAACACCAGTAAAGTCCCATTACCCAAGTTTCATGACCATTCAACACTATATAGACAGGTATTTTGAACTTGATAGGAAGGTTCATATTTTAAATAATAAGTGATTTGTGGGGGGGGGGGGGAGTGCCCATAAAATTCAAATTAAATTATCCAAGGTGTTTTTACACTCAATAAAACTACCTTCAAAGTCTTGAGCCACGGCTTGGAGGTATGGCCCTATGTTCTTCATAATTGGCAACCCTAAGGCTTGTACTAGGGTTTCATGGTATTCCAACCCTAAATACTTCTAAACTACTTCAAGGGGTGTTTCAAGTTATAATATGTCAGTGGCCAAGGTTTCACCTTGTTTGGTTGAGGGGTTTACCACTCAACAATGCCAAGTGCACTATTGAAGAACTAGGTCTATTTCCTTTAGGTGGCCAAATTTGCTCTCCAAGTTACCCCATCAAATCAACTCCAAATTGTCTGATATTTTTTTCATAGGCATATAATGTTCCCTCTGGTCATCCACCAGAATTTGGGGGAAAGTTGAGGTCCATAGAACCTAATTTAATCACAAGTATGGATTATTAAATTTTCACAAAAACTATAGGAAAATCATCTCCAAAAATTCTAAATTTTTGATAGGTTGTGGGTAATGGCCAGGTTAGCCTATGGTCAAAAGTTCAAGCCATTTGACTGAGTGGGACACCAGGGGCACTCATTTTAATTTCTGGATAGCCTTTGGACACTTTGCACCAAAAACTGTGCTGAGGGAATTCCGTTCATCCAAATGGGTTGATTAAAATTTTGTATTAAACTAAACATCAAGGGCTAGTTTGTCTATGTTAGACATATTTACAGAAAATGCCTCTAGCTATTTTTAATAATTAAAATAATATAGCTGATAAAGTGTGATAGAATGAATATATATATATATTAAAATTTGGCCTGCCTTTATCAGATCATGCAAATCCAATGACTCCTGGTCATCGTCCCTGATGAGCCAAGGGATAGGATCAAAGCTTCCTGGAGCTTTTCAAAATCCAATTCCCGGCCACCCGACCACCTCCCTGGCCGGCCACTGCCACCACCACCTTCGCTGAGGTAGTGGCTATCGCCTGACGGCGACACGACTGCCGGAGGGGACGTTTCTGGCGGACCCGAGGGGTTGAGTTTTCATGGAAATTACTCATTTTCTCCTCACTGATCGGGCTCGATTGAGCCTGATTTATCCACCTAAAGATCTATAGATCTAGCACAGAGGAGAAGGAAGAGGACTAGATATGCAGGCGGGCTTGGCGGCGTGTGTGGTGGTGATGTGCCATGGCCGACGATCTCAAATATTTTCCTTGCCGAGTCCTATATCCACCACCTAAAATAGTGATGTAAAAGTTTGTTTTAATTGCTTGGAAGCTTTTAAAGCTGATGGAGGGGTTGATTTTGGGAGTAGGAGAGACAACACTTGAATAACCATTAATGGCCATGAAGGGAGCATTCAGCCATGGTGAATTGGTGCCATCTCCTATGCTTGGCTAACTAGAATTGATGACAAACTCCTCCCAAGGGTCAGGGGAGATGAATGGAGGCTTAGGGAAGGGGAATGGGGAAGCCTCTTTGCATTCTCAATTATTCCCCCTCTTTATCTCTCCTCCCTTGAATGAAACCTCAATTTTCTCTCTATTAGTAACCATTTCCAGAATTTGAGAGGCTCTTTAGGTAATTTCCACTTGTTATAGTTAGCGGGCCATCACAATTGGGCCTAGCCCAATTGGATTGAAGTTGGTTTTAACTTCCTTCCCCATTTTGGGCTTGGTTTGAACAAAGTTGAATTGGAGGCGTTGACTTGGTCAAATGAGTGGGTTGACTTGTCAACTAAGTGTCTTGAGTCCCTTGCCACAACCCAAGTCCATTTGTGGCTAGGTGCAATCAATTTGGGTCATGTTAAGGCAATTTGACCTAACTAGGGTTAGGGTTAACCCTAATTAACTTGACCTCCTTGGTTGACCCCAAGTAGGTTGTGAGGGCTCTAAAGGGTCCCCATGAGATTGGAAGTGGTTTAGTGGGTCAAGTAGTCAGGTTGGGACCCATAAGCTAAAGCCTAGCTTAGGTGACTAGAAATTACTATTTGCCAACCAAGGTGCTTTCACCTATTTACCTAAGCACCCAGGGTCCTCTTGTGTTGGATCTAGTGGTCAATGTTAGAGGGAGGGGGGGGGGGAATAAGTTTTGCATTGTTTATCAAAAAATTCAAATTATTTCGTTCCAAGGAAAAACTAGTTCAGGAATCTACCGTGGGGCGTTAGTTATCTAACACGCGGCGGTATATCTCTGAACTCGATTTTCTGGGCAGATTCTCCCTTAGATATATATGCACTCTTCAGGACAACACAAACTAACATTCACAGCAGTACACACAAGTAAAGAAGCAGGAAATAAATTTCATTACAAAAACTAAATCAGCAACTATTTTAACAATTATAAAATCTTGATCACCGTGACGCCGGAGATCGAAGGCGTTGAGTGAAAAAGCTTTTTGGTTTTCTATACCGACCTGCTCCACGGACTGATTGGCTCCCTCCCTTTCCCTCCAAGAAAGTTCTTCGAGCCGGCTCTTCACCTCCACATACGGAAGGGTCTTAGAGCCCCGCTAGATCACCCAATCTAGACATCCCTTCCCCGGGATGATTTCTCACGGAATCCTACCCAGGATTCCAACGACCTTCCCCGGTTGATTTCCTTCTCCACAAGCAAAATAGAGAAAGAGAAAGAATACAATCAAAGTTTAAAGGATTTTAAAAAAAATTAAAATCTCCCTCTTGACAATTCCTCCATCAAGCAATTCACGGCCGGTGCTTGAGATCTTCGTGTGCTTACAACCGGTCGTCTCTTCGTAGTTGATGTAGTTCTTGGCTTATTGGAGTTCTTCGTGTGCAAATGGGAGGGAGGCAGTCTTCTTTTCCTTTGACGGAGACAGCAGAACGGACCATAGAGAGGCGGCTGAACCCTAGGAGTCACAGAGCTAAGTTTCTTTTCATCTTGGTAAGGAACACATAAAATGAGGTGCCTTTTATACGTCTTTGTAAAAATAGGATATCGCCGACGGTAAGGCTAGCACCCAACGATAAGTTCACGTGCTTGATGTTGACAGCTGTCCTGCAAATTTGGAAAAATATTCAAAATAAATATTTTCCTTTTTCCAATGCTAGCGCGACGCGGTAGGTAGGTAACTCCCGATAGTAGTCCAATTATCTCGATGCTTTTGTCTCGATGATCGTTGAGTGTGTTACCGCGACATGGTACCAAGCTAGCGCCCAGAGGTAGTTTAGTTGTCTCAATGCTTCCATCTCGACGATCGTTGAGTGTGTTACCCCGACGCGGTATAATGCTATCGCCCAATGGTAGGAATGGTATCGCCTGGCGAAAGGTCAGGCGTCTCCTAGGCTAGCATGGCGCGGTACAAAGCTAGCGCCTGGTGCGGTAGGTTCCCGAGAGCCTGGACGAATTAATTCCTCGAATTAGCGCATGCGGTAGGAATAGCGCGGCGCGGTAGATTCCCGAGCACCTTGGCCATTTAATTCAGGCTACCTCCCGACGTTAGCTACTACCGCTCGGCAGTAGGTTCCCTAGGAGTGCTATTTCTTAGACCTGTAAATCTGCGCACTCTACCAAACATAAGATATAATCAAATACAATATGAGAGTTGATATTATCAAACTAAGGATATGTGAACCGTCGGCTCCAACAATCTCCCCCTTATGATAATATCAAGTCCCGTTCATGAGATATAATAATGAAGTGCCTGATACATCATATATATATAAGAGTTAGTCTTGATAGGTTTTAGGTTCTATATAGATCCCCTACTCACGCGCTCCCCCTATATATGTGTTCTACATTCTCCACCTATCTACGTGCACACAGTGAACTAAGCTCCCCCTACATGTGATCTACACTTACCCATGACTCATGAACCATCTATTCTCTCCCTTTAATATTATCGAAAGGGGATGGGCTAGAACATAAACACACATACACATGCATGGGAGAAATAGAATGCAGTATATAATGAGCATGAGGAAGAAAGTAAATAGTGGTTGAAAGGAGGGTATTAGTTCGGATTACTCTAGCGGGGGGGGGGGGGGGGTGAATAAAGTATTAAAACTTTGGCCCTTTTTCTAGATTATATCAGAGTAAATATAGTTATACCATATATTAGTTAAGGAATAAGAAAACTAAGCTAAACAATTCAGCAATCACAAGCACAATAACAACAAATGAAAAAGGAGCAACCAGACGACACAAGAAGTTTATAGTGGTTCCCCTAAACTTGGGTACATCCACTCTTCTACCACCCTTGGTAGGAATCCACTAGCAGGTTTTTATCAGGTGACTGCCACTATAAGATCTGGTTCAGGTAGATCAGGAAACCCTTCAGGCTTTTGATCAGGTGCCCAAAAACCAACTTCAAGTCTTTTGGAGGGAGACTTGTCAACCAAAATAACTTTTGAAGGGAGCTATAACTCTGTACAATGGGATGGAAAATGTTGATGGAAGTCTTCTCTTTTCTCAAATATAACTTAGAAGACTGTGTGGATTCTTGTGTTGTCAAAGCTACTTCTGAGAAGTATAATGTTTCAGAAATAATAGAGCTTTGCTAAAGGGTGAGTAGGTCTTCAGCTTGATCTGCCAAGGTCCAGGAAATCCAGTAACAAATATTGAATAGAATGTTTCTGAGGATTTCTTGAACAGAAGTTGAAGAAGACTCTTGATCTTGATGATTTGTTCTTCTTCAAACTACAGTGTTGGCAGAGAATGAAAAAGCATTTAGAGCGTCGAGTGCTTGTTCAGAATTTCCTGTGCAGTGCCTCCCGATTTCTCTTCCTGTCTCTCTAACTGTCTTTCTTGTTTGTTATTTTTCTTGAAGAGGAGAGAATTACTTTTATTCCACTGCTGAAAAATTCTCTTTGAATTTTTGAATTCTTTCCATAAATGCTGGCTACTGGGGGAATAGAAAATTGCTGGAATAATAGTATTAATAAGTTTCCCAACTGTTCTTGATAGAATAAGCAAATATTTATTCTGAAGAATACCACATTTAATGCAGCCAAATAATGGCTATATTCAGAAGTATATTTGCATTAAATGCTCAGAATAATACTGTTAAAAAGGAACAGAAGAGGGAAGGACTCATTCTGGAACCACACAGAAAACTTCAAACGCAAAACAGAATTTGTCGACCTGAGATCAAAGATCGTCGACCAGGAAATTCAAGTTCGTTGACCTGAGCTCTGTGATCTGCTACCTGGGAATAACTTTCTAAATCTGCACTCTGAGTTCGTCGAGCTGAGAAACTGACAGAAGAAAACTAAGCGTCGACCTGAGCTCTGAGAATGTCGAGCTCAACTCAGAGAATTAACTCTAAGTTCGTCGATCTGAGATCGACGATCGTTGAGCTGAGTTCGAAGAATTTCGAACTGATCACTGTCTTCTAAAAGCTGCAAAATATGATTCCCTGAAGTCCACTTCTTGCTTGTCCAAGGAGGTAGCACTAATCAAGACTTAGCCTATACTCTAGGACAACTACTCATGACCCTAGCTATACAATGATGGGTCACACTCAGCCTAAGTTAGTGAACCTAGCCCAAATCCAACTAGGGATCCAACAATCTCCCTCTATTTGGGTTAGATCACTAACACAAAAACAAAACAATCTTAAAGCAGAAGAAAATATATCTGACAGAAGAAAAATATTCAGCAGATATTTACAGAGTTATGCTTCATGATAAATTAAGAGAATAGAGTTCAAAAGACAACCTAGAAAATAAAAGAAAGGAAACTCATTTCTTCTTCTAGGCTTTGTCTTTGTCTGAATCTTCAGAAGGTTGTCTGAATTTGATTACTCTGTTAGGGTTGGTAGCTTCTTTCTTTGATATATACATGCCAGATGCTCCAATTATAGTTTGAGAAGAGGTTCTGGGTACAACAGCCTCTGAGTGTAGTTTCATATAATCATCAACATTGAAAAATTTATTAGCCTTAACATACCTGAACAATTCTTCTTTTCTATAGGAAGACATAGTTGAGAATTGAGAGATATCTTTGCCTTCAGCTTTTGCTTTGCTAATCTGAGAAAGTCCTATAAGCTCATGGAATCTAGCCATCCTGGCAGAATTCTCCTGTTCTGGATCAACAAAAGGAATTGGAGGAGACTTTGGCCTTTTTGGACTAGAATCCTGCATTGGTTCTTCAGTAGGAACTTTCTTTGAAGAATATGATGGTCGATTGCTTGAAGAGGACTTTTGATAGCTTTGTTTGGGTTGTCTCTGATAAGTCTTTGTCATGGAAGCAGGCTTTTAAGATAAATTGCCTGAGGAACCTGAAGAGGGAGGAGGAGGAGGACCTCTCCTGAACTTTTGAGGAGGAGGAGAGTACCTTTTTCTCTTCTTCCTAGCCTTTTGCTCATTCTTACACAACCACATCCACTGTAGCATACTAGGGTAGGGAGTAATCTTTTGTAGTATATAGTATGGAGTGTCATTACTTGGATTTGGCTTTGGAACTGCCTTAGGAGGGGCTTTCCTTTTCTTAGACATTTTCTTTCTGCTATCATCAGAATCTGAGTCATCAAATTGATCATCATCATAAGATCCTTGAGGATTATCATACAAAGCATCAATCTCAATAATGACTTATTTTAGAACTTGCTTTCCAGCTGGAGGAGGGATAATTGGAGGAGGAACTACTTGAGGTGGAATGATTTCAATAGGGACTTCTACAGTTTCTAGATCCATATCCTTAGCAAAAATCTCATCCATGTCAGGCAATGGAGAGGTAGAGAAGACAAAGGTGGGAGGAGAAAATGCCTTGGGCTTATAAGATTCATCCTCAGCTACCTGAATAAGCTCAGCCTCTGGAACTAAGATGAGTTCAGGCTCAGGAGCTTCAAAACTTTTCTATATCTACTGCAAAGTCTATAAACTGATGGGAGCTGAGTAGCAAATAATATCTGTACACCCATGAAAAGATACAAAAAGAAGACAATTTTTGTACAAAAGATCAAAAGATCTTAGAACTGAATCTAGGTCAAAATCTAGAGCAATGATGCAATCTCCATAAAGAATTTCCAAAGGATTGCTCTCAAATTCAGTATCCAAAAACTCAACAAGATCTGCATCAATAAATTCAGTATCAATAAAGTCAGCTTCTGCTACAAATTCTGTATCTGCTTCTGTATCTGCTACTGCATCTGCTACTGCTACTAGAGTAATCTCTTCACTGAGTATCTCCTCCTGCCTGGTTTCAGTGGCTAATGGAGCCAGGCTCCTGACAGAAGAGGATGGGACAGAGAAGGTAGAAAGCTGAGCAGCAAGGGTAGAGATAGACATAGCAAGAGGTGAAATAGCCTCACCTATCAGCTGTTTGAGAAGGGGTGTGAGGGATGATAAGATGAGAGAGATGGAGGGAGAAGATGAATCTAAGAATTCTTGAGGGGTTTGGGTAGAGATAGATGGATTGATGATGGAAGAGGATGAGGGATGACAATCTAACATTAGTTCATCTGAAGAATTGCTTGGGGATGAAAGAAGGTTGAAAGAGGGTAGAGAAGTGAGATTTTGAAGATGAAATGGAAGGGGGGGGGATAGAGGTGGAGTTGTAGAATCTGGAGATTGAGATTGTTCTAGAAGTTGTTGCACTGGGGATGAAATGATGGGGGACTAAGGAGGTGTAGGTTGATGAACTGGAGTTGAGGAAATTTGTTGGAGGGATGATGAAAGGGTTTGGTCAAGAGGGGGAATGGAACTTTCTTCTGCAGGGTGGGGAGTGGCTGGTACTGCCCTAGTACTCTCAGAGGTTTTAGAGGAGGAAGCCCTGTACGACTTTGAGATAGTCCTCTCCCACCTGCCAAACAAGGCGCAAGTCAGCCTCTTAGAGGCGTTGATGAATATGGTCAGGGCGACCAGGGATTCAGCGGCTTTGGCATTAAGGAAGATTCCAAGAATCCTTCCAAAGCAAACTTCTTTCTTATTATTCTTCTTTCTAATCAGATTGAACAAAATTTTGGCCCAATTAACTGCCTTCTTATTTACCACAACACTCATTACTAAGAACTGTTGCCTGGTAATGTGATTATGGGCTGTATGCTTGCCCAACAACACTTTACCGACTACATCTACAAGAAATTTATACCCAGCAAATAGATGCTTCTTCAGCAATTTATTTGGGTTGTCTCCATAATAACCCATCAAATTCAACATTTCCTCATCTTCAGAAGATTCAAGTTCAATATCTTCTTCACCGTTAACTAGTCCAATGATTTCAGAAAGAGTATCTGGGGTTAAGGAAATAGCATTTCCCGATATAGATCCAACCATCGTGTCAGCATCTGGAGTAGATGAAGTATAAACCCACTCTCTTATTTCAGAACCAACAATCTTCATTCTGGTAGACATTAGGGCCTTCAAACTGAGTTCCTCGAATAACTGCAGAATATCTTTGAAGATCTGGTCTGATTGTTGAAAAGAATCAAAATTGATGTTGAAACCCATATCGAACTTCATGCCGGAAAGAGCTCCTGCTAGAATTGCCATTAGATTCCTGCAATATGAAAGCAAAAAAGATCAAGTGTCGGGGAACAGAAAGCGTGGGATGGAGGTCGAAGAAAACCTAGTTATAAGGTTTTTTAGAATATGAACCGACAAACTCCGTCCTGCGAAATAAGAGAAATCTTCGATCTGAGATCGACGAAATGTTTTATAGTCAAAATAATTTGTCGATCTCAGTAAGAAGAGGGGAAAACTTTTCATCGTACTCAAATAGATGAAAATTTTTCTGAAGCCAGATCGTCGATCTCAGGTCGACGAAAAATGACTTCCACAGAGAGTTCGTCGATCTCAGGTTGACGAAATATATCAAGAACTTCTCTTAGTTCGTCGATCTCAGGTCGACAAATTTTGGCAAGTTCTTCGACCACAGACAGATAATTAAATTAAAGTATCACCATTCATCATGCCTAACTGATTCATAAAGGATAGATGTTTCTTCTCATCCAAGGATTTGGTGAAAATGTCTGCCCTTTGCAAATCAGTGGGAATGAAAGTAATATTAATTTTCTTCTTGTCCACACATTCCCTAATGAAATGATGTCTAACATCTATATTCTTGGTTCTAGAATAATGCACTGGATTCTGTACTAATGAAAGTAATATTAATTTTCTTCTTGTCCACATATTCCCTAATGAAATGATGTCTAACATCTATATGCTTGGTTCTAGAATAATGAACTGGATTCTGTGCTATAGATATAACACTGGTACTATCACAAAATAGAGTTGAATTTTTTAGGTTATAACCATAATCTAGGAATTGATTTTATATCCATAGCATTTGTGAGCAGCAACTGCCAGCTGCTATATATTCAGCTTCTACAGTTGATGTAGACACAGATGTCTGCTTTTTACAAAACCATGAGACAATTCTAGCACCAAGAAACTGGCATGTGCCTGAAGTGCTTTTCCTGTACACTTTACATCCAACAAAGTCAACATCTGAGTATCCAGTTAACTCAAATTCTGATTCAGTTGGATACCAGAGTCATAGATCTGGGCAACTCTTTATATATCTTTAAATATTTTTCAATAAAATTAGGTGAGATTCTTTAGGGTTCACCTGGAACCTAGCACAAAGACATGTAGCAAATAATATATCAGGCCTTCTTACTGTAAGATATATAAGGGACCCAACAATGATCCTATATAATTTCTGATCAACAGGTTTCCCTTGTTCATCAGAATCAGCTACAACATTTGTAGCTATGGGTGTTTTCTTAGCTGAGGCATCAGCCATCCCAAAACTTTTAATCAGCTCTTTAACATATTTGGATTGAGATAAGAAAATGCCATCAGGAGTCTGCTTCACTTAGATGCCAAGGAAGTAGGAGAGCTCACCCATGCTACTCATCTCAAACTTGGAATGCATAAGGTTAGAAAACCTTTTACATAGTTTGGGATCTGTAGAGCCAAATATTATGTCATCTACATATATTTGTGCCAAAAGAATTTTATCATTATGATGCTTGAAAAACAAAGTCCTATCTACCATGCCTCTAAAAAACTTATGCTCTAAAAGAAAGGTAGCTAAGGTTTCATACCAAGCTCTTGGAGCTTGCTTTAGACCATAGAGAGATTTATGCAATCTAAAAACATAAGAGGGATAAGATGAAGAGATAAAACCTGGATGTTGTTCAACATAAACCTCTTCTTTTAATTCTCCATTCAGAAATTCACTCTTTACATTCATGTGGTAGGCTTTGAATTTCTTTAAAGCAGCATAAGCAAGGAAAATCCTTATTGCCTCTAGCCTGACAACAGGTGCAAAGGTTTGATCATAATCAATCCCTTCCTCTTGCCTATAGCCCTAAGCAACAAACCTAGTCTTGTTCCTTACAATCACACCTTGAGCATCAAGCTTGTTCCTGAAAACCCACTTGGCCCCAATTACTGGATAGCCTTTAGGCCTTGGAACCAAGTCCCAAACTCTACATCTCTCAAACTGATTGAGCTCCTCTTATATTGCAATAATCAAGTAGGGATTTTGCTCTGCATCAGTTATGGATTGAGGCTCAACTTGAGAGAGAAAACAGTCATGCATCACATCATGGTTGAGTTAATGTCTTGTTTGTACACCTACTAATATGTCTCCAATCACTTGAGATCTAGGGTGATCCCTTGGTGTGACAAGATCAGATGGTAGAGTTGGTTCAGCAACAACATTTGGAATGAATTCCTCTTGTGGAATTACATCTGCTGTTGGAGGAAGTTCAACTGCTACCATAGTTTCTTCTTCACTTTCTTAATCATATTGTGGAGGAGGATGTGATATAACCTTTGGTTTAAGGTTTAGTTCATCCATTTTCTCACACAAGTGAGGTACCTGCAATAGCTCATTGGTAGAAATTTCTTTCTCCTTGCAATACATATTAGCTTCATCAAAAGTTACATGCACAGATTTTTTAATTTTTAAAGATGAATTATTAAACACCCTATAAGCTTTGCTGGCTTGAGAATATCCTAGAAAAATTCCCATTGCAGCCTTTGCTTCAAATTTTTTAATATATTTCTCGTCATTGTTATGAATATAACATATACAACCAAATACTTTAAAATAGGTGACTTTAGGTTTCTTCCCTTTCAGTAACTCATAAGGAGTCTTATTCTTAAGTTTGTGTATAAGACTTCTATTCAGCACATAATTTGCTGTGCTTACAGCCTCTGTCCAAAAAGATCGAGGCAAATAAGCATCTGCAAGTAATGTGCCTGCAGATTCAATTAGTGTTCTATTCTTCCTTTCAGCAACCCCATTTTGTTGAGGTGTTCTAGGAGCTGAGAAGCAATGTATGATACCTTCTTTCCTACAGAACTCTTGCTTAATAAGAGACTAAAACTCAGTACCATGATCGCTTCTGATCAATACAACCGGAGTAGAGTACTCAATCTGTATATTCTTGAGAAAATCTGTAAGAACCTTGAAAGTATTTGACTTAGATCTCAGAAAGAATACCCAAGTGAATCTAGAAAAGTCATCTACAATCACTAAAGTATAGGATTTCCCTCCTAGGCTTTGTACAGCTATAGGGCCAAAAAGGTCCATATGTAGTAAGTACAATATCCTAGGTGAGTCACTTTTGTTTAATGATTTAAAACTAGATTTAGTTTTCTTACCTAACTAACAAGCCCTGCAGAGACTTTCCTTCTTATAGGGGTAAGAAGGCAATCCTCTAACAAGGTTGTCTTTAGAAAGCCTAGCTATGTTTCTCAAATTTACATGACCTAATATTTTATGCCACAAATCATTTTGATTGCTTACAAGATTAAATAAATAGATTTCTGAACTAGCAGATTTAAAGTTTACTAAGTATATGTTACCTTGTCTAATTCTAGTTAAAACAGTTTGATTGTTTGCAGAAATAATACATTGAGATTCAGAAAAGCAAACCTGATAACCTGAATCACATAACTGACTTATGGATATGAGGTTATGCTTGAGACCATTAACATATGCTACCTTTTTGAAAGTGACATCTCCACTTTTGAAGTCTCCATAGCCCTCAGTCTGTCCAAAACTTGAATCTCCAAAGATGACTCTTGGATAAAGTTTAGCCTTGAAGTTGATGAGGCTGTCCTTACATCCAGTCATGTGCTTAGAAAACCCACTATCCAGATACCACTTATTTTGAGTGATAGGATATGTCTTTACCTGCAACGAAATAAATTAAAAAGTTCTTGACCCAGGTAACCTTGGGTCCTTGTTTCTTCTCAGATGAAAAACTGGATATAAATGAACATTCATGTTGGTTCTTATAACCTAAGGGGTGAAATATTCTAGGAGGAATTATCCATTGGGTGAATGGGTTGATATTCTCCCTATGTTGGTTAGGTTTAATGTTACTGTTTATGTTGGAATTTAAGTTTCTATAATTATGATCTGGGATCAACAAATTCTGGTGAGTTCGTCGACCTGAGCTCGACGAATTGGAATGAGATCTACGATCTCTGCTCGAAGAAGGAAAATATTCATTCTCAGGGCACCAATATCGTCGATATCTGGTCAACGAACCGTACTGGTTTCATTGATCGTAGATTGAAGAATTCTTATTATTATGGTTTGTGTTCAGAGTTCGTCATTCTGAGGTCGACGAACTATTCACGTTTCGTCGATCTGAGTTCGACGAAAACTGCTGAACATTGTTATATCTATTGTTTTTCTTGTTCTTAGATTTTTGTTTTAATTCCATTTTCTTTAGAACTTCATTAACCTTATTAACCTGTTCAGTGTTCTTCTTGCCTTTATTATAAATGAAATTTACAGGTTTTGATAGATTGTTCTTTTGGATTAGAGATGGTTCACTAGATGAGGCACCTAATCCTAGTTTACAGTTATTAGTCCTAGTATTTAAGGTACTAGTTATATCTAGTAATTTAATGTTCCTGCCATTTAGAGATTCCTCTAGTTTCTTGGCCTTAGTTCAATTCTAAGGAAAACTTTTTTTTCATTAGCTGAATTTAGTTCAATTGACAATTTAGCATTTTCAGCAAGATATTTATCTTGATCAGTTAATTTCTCTCTAAGAAGTTTGATTTCCTTCTCAGAGCTTATTAAGTCTAAGCAAAGATTTTTAAGTTCAGATTTAAATTCTTCTAATTCAAAATCATAGGAAGCAATTACCTGATCTTCAGGAGACATAGATTCTTCATAATCTGAATCTTCAGCATCTGATTTGCTGCTGCAGGCATCAATTGCCATTAGGCAGACTTCCTTTGCCTTTTGCTCTTCTTCATCATCGCTGGAGCTGGAAGAGGATGATTCTTCTTCTGTATCACTCCAGGTCTCAGCAACAAAACCCTTTTCCTTCCTCTTGTGCTTGCTTGAGGAGGGTTTGCTGTGATGATTTCTTCTTGACTCCTTTTCTCTTCTCCTATCTTTCTTCTGAGCTTCTGGACACTCAGAGATGTAGTGTCCTGGCTTCCTACAACCAAAATAGACAATTTCTTTAGAAGGTGTTTTATCATACCTTGATTTATCATCTTGTCTAGATGACTTCCTTCTGAAGTCCTTCTTTGTCATTTTGAAAAATCTTTTGGCAAATAGACTCATCAGTTCTTCATTGAATTGAGTCCCTTCAGAGTCCTCAGTAGCCTTGAAAGCAATGTTATGCTCCTTCCTGGTAGGTATTGGAGTCTTTATTTCAGCTGCTGCTTCTCTGGTCTTCATCAGTTGCTCATATGATTTGAGCTTTCCAAGGAGAGACTCAGTTGATATCTCAGTCATGCTTCTTGCTTCTTTGATAGGCCAGATCCTTGAAACCCATGTGCTGGGGAAGCACATAAGGATCTTGTCATTCACTTCAATCAGGGTAATTTCCTTGTCAAAGGTTTTTAGCTCATTGATGATTGAGCTTAGCCTATTGTACATGTCACTAACTGACTCAACTTCTTCCTTCTTGAAGTTCTCATACTGGGAGATGAGATTGGATCTTCTGTCCTTTCATATCTTCTGTCCTTTCTCTCATCAGCAGATCCAGCCACCATCTGGTTTAGGGAATCCCAAATGGCTTTGGCTGAAGTGCACTCAACCACTTTATGAAAAATGTCATTAGACATAGTCTGAGCTAAAATATTCATGGATCTTGTATCTGCAATCTTGACTTTCTTCTAGGCATCTGTCCACTCAGGTGGTGGAACAACTTTAGTGCTTGAAGTAGAAGTTGAAGTAGTTGCTGTAGTAGTAGGTCCTGTCAAGATAGAGTTAAATATATTCTCATCAATAGAATTCATATACAACTTAATTCTTGCCTTCCAGATGGCAAACTTATTTAGGTTGCATACTGGAGGTCTGGTGCTTGCATAATCCTTGTTTTGTGCCATTGTGATAGAGAATAGTTAGGAAGAGGAAAATTTGATCTAACTGGATCTTGGTTCAAGTGTTAACTTATACATCCAAACAAACACAACCTCTGATACCAATTGAAAGGAGGGTGTTTGATCAGATTACTCTAGAGGGGGGGGGGGGGTGAATAGAGTATTAAAACTTTGGCTCATTTTCTAGATTATATCATAGTAAATACAGTGATACCATATATTAGTTAAGGAATAAGAAAACTAAGCTAAATAATTCAGTAATCACAAGCACATCAAAAACAAATGAAAAAGGAACAACCAGACGACAAAAGAAGTTTATAGTGGTTCCCCTAAACTTGGGTACATCCACTCTTTTACCACCCTTGGTAGGAATCCACTAGCAGGTTTTGATCAGGTGACTGCCACCACAAGATCTGGTTCAGGTAGATTAGGAAACCCTTCAGGCTTTGGATCAGGTGCCCAAAAACAAACTTCAAGTCTTTTGGAGGGAGACTTATCAACCAAAATAACTTTTGAAGGGAGCTATAACCCTGTACAATGAGATGGAAAATGTTGATGGAAGTCTTCTCTTTTCTCAAATACAACTGAGAAGACTATGTGGATTCTTGTGTTATCAAATCTCCCTCTGAGAAGTAGAATGTTTCAGAAAGAACAGAGCTTTGATAAAGTGTGAGTAGGTCTTCAGCTTGATCTGCCAAGGTCCAGGAAATCCAGTAATAGATGTTGAATAGAATTTCTCTGAGGATTTTTAGAACAGAAGTTGAAGAAGACTCTTGATCTTGATGATTTGTTCTTCTTCAAACTACAGTGTTGGCAGAGAATGAAAAAGCGTTGAGAGCATCGAGTGCTTGTTCAGAATTTCCTGTGCAGTGCTTCTCGATTTCTCTTCCTGTCTCTCTAACTGTCTTTCTTGTCTGTTGTTTTTCTCGAAGAGGAGAGAATTACTTTTATTCCACTGCTGAAAAATTCTCTTTGAATTTTTGAATTCTTTCCATAAATGCTGGCTTCTGGGGGAATAAAAAACGGCTGGAATAATAACATTAATGAGTTTCCCAACTATTCTTGATAGAATAAGCAAATATTTATTCTGAAGAATACCACATTTAATGCAGCCAAATAACATCTATATTCAGAAGAATATTTGCATTAAATGCTCAGAATAATTCTGCTAAAAAGGAACAGAAGAGGGAAGGACTCATTCTGGAACTACACAGAAAACTTCGAACGCAAAATAGAATTCATCGACCTGAGATAAAAGATCGTCAACTAGGGAATTCAAGTTCATTGACCTGAGCTCTGCGATCTGCTACCTTGGAATAACTTTCCAAATCTGCACTCTGAGTTCGTCGAGCTGAGAAATTGACAGAAGAAAACTAAGCATCGACCTGAGCTCTGAGAACGTCGAGCTCAACTCAGAGAATTAACTCTGAGTTTGTCGATCTGAGATCGACGATCATCGAGCTGAGTTCGAAGAATTTTGAACTGATCACTGTCTTCTGAAAGCTGCTAAATCTGATTCTCTGAAGTCCACTTTTGGCTTGTCCAAGGAGGTAGCACTAATCAAGACTTAGCCTAAACTCTAGGATACTACTCATGACCCTAGCTATACAATGATGGGTCACACTCAGACTAAGTTAGTGAACCTAGCCCAAAGCCAACTAGGGATCCAATAGTGGACGTTATAAAAAGTGAAATGAGAGGCGAAAACAATAAGGGTGACCAAGCATGAAATTAGAGAATATTAAGCATTGAGGTCACACAGATGAGTGTAGTACGTAGAAATAGTTTTAAATAACTGTTCAGAGTTACAAAAGATTGGACAACACAAGTAGACTAAGCACATAATGATGTAGAGTACAATACTATACTTGTTTTAGAATTAATGCAGAGGAACATTGTGTTGGAGCATGCGTTCCGCACTTCTTGGTTTGAAAATAGCAAATCTCAGATGTATTTGATCTTGGTATGTGTGGTATAATGTGACGGGATAACAGGTTTATAAGTATTAAGGATGGGTTGAGTAGAACATTGAAGAAAAGGAAAATCTCGCTATCACTTGTGATAACGCTAGCGTGGGCGATAGCGTACAATCGTCACGTTCTCCACTCAGATCTAAAAAAAAGCACGACGTGTGCCACATGTCGAGCCACGGAGTTTTTCACTATCGCTGGGCGTTAACTCTACCGCAGGCGATAACATGAAAAGATATATACGACCAAGAATTTCAGGGACAAAAAAAAGAATAACCAGAGCCTTGATTCCCAGGGGATTTTTTGTGCCAGTCATCTCTATTTCCAGACAAACTCCCTTGGGCCATTGCAATCTCGAAGAGCGAAGGAGATACGTCCGGGCGTTAACTATTGTACTTTCATTTTCACTTTGTGCTTTGTAATTGGGAAGGGAAAATCACCATACTGTGTGTGGTGTCTAAGTCCTTGTGTGGCTTAGGGGAAAATCACCGCCTTGTGTGTGGTGTCTAGGTCCTTGTGTGGCTTAGAAGTAAATCGCCGCCTTGTGTGCAGCGTCTATATCATAGGTTTGATTTAGGGGGAGGCTAGTGGCCATATCTAGGGAGATATTGGATATAGCCTACCGGTTCTTGGGAGAAGGACCGGTGAAAAAGTCAAGAGATTTTTATTATTATAAGCCTTGATTTCAAGCTTCATTGAAATCATTTTCTACTTTTCTTGTTGATGAAATAAACTTTTACTTTTCGTTCAAACATTAGTCATCAACTTTGTGTTTTAAATTACAAATATTTGAAAAATTTATCATTTTAATAGAGCCCTTATTCACCCCCCTCTAAGGGCGCCACAAGATCCTACAAGTGGTATCAGAGGTGGTTATTCCTCATACGGTTTCACCACCAGGAATTATGGCGCAGAACGACCATGCTTTCTCTGAGGGGCAAGGGATTAGTAGACCTCCCTTATTTACTAGATCTGACTATAATTATTGGAAAACTAGAATGAGGCGTTTTCTAATTTCTCTTAATATTGAAGTATGGAATATGGTAGAGAGTAATTATACTAATCCTATTTATAAAGTAGGAGATGTCGAAATGGAAAAGCTTAAAGATAAATAGGATGATCAGGATAAGCTGCGATGAAAAAATAATGCAAAAACAATGAATGCATTATTTTGTGCATTAGATAGAACTGAATTTAATAGAACCTGTGCTTGTAATAATGCTTATGAAATTTGGAATTTACTTGAAGTTACTCATGAAGGTACCTCACAGGTGAAAGACTCGAAGATGTTTCAACTGGAGTCAGAATTTGAAAAGTTTAGGATGGAAGTGGATGAGGACATTGACTCAATGTACACCAGATTCACCAAGATAGTGAATGACTCAAAAGTACTTGGTAAAATTTGTTCAAATGGTGATTTGGTGAGAAAACTTCTTAGATCACTTCCCCCTAAATTCAGTCCCAAAGTCACGGCTATTTCTGAATCTCATGATCTTAAATCACTTAATATTGAAAGCCTGATTTGGAATTTAAAAACTCATGAAGTTGAATTAAAAATTCAACAACAAGAGTATTTGGAGCCAAAGAAGAGGGGTCTGGCTCTAAGATCTAAGAAGGTGGAAGTCAGTGATTCTGAGGAAGAAGAAGAAGATGAGAAAAGCTTATTTGTGAGGAAGTTCAAAAAATTTATGAGAAATCCGGAGAGAAGAAATTCATTTAAAAAATATTTTAAGAAAGAGACGTTTAGGAAGAAAAAAGGAAAGGATGATGATGAGGAAGAAGAGAGACCCTCACCGAAATGCTATCACTGCAAGAAGATAGGACACATACGAAGCAAGTGTCCAAAATACTTGAAAGAAATTAAAGAAAAGAAGCACAAGGGGAAGAAGGTGTTGAAGGCAGAAACATGGGATGACACTACCTCCGAAGGTGCAAGCAGTTCAAGCTCAGGCGAAGAGGAGGAGGCCAACATGTGCTTGATGGGAAAGAGTGTCATATCAGATGATGAATGCAGTGTCCAGAGCGACACTGAGGTAACTCCTCCAACATATGATGATTTACTTTCTGAATTTCTACAAACTTGCAAATCTCTTGAAAAAAGCCTAGAAGACAATGACCTTCTTAAATCTAAAAATAAAGTTTTACGTAAAGAAAATAAGAAATTGCTAAATGAAATTAAGACTATTGGAAAAAAAAGGTTCTTGCCAACGGTGTGATCATTCTATGGGAAGAATAAAAGAGCTTGAAGAATCTCTTTCCAAATTTCATTCTACAATAAAAATTATCACTAAAAAGAATGAGATTTTAGAGAGAGATTTGAAAGCTTCTATTTCCAAAGTCCATGAAGGAAATAAAGCTTTTGAACGTAGATGCGTAAATCTAGTATCTGAGAATACAGAAATGAGAAACCAGATTCATGACTTAACACTAGCCATGAAAAAGTTTGGAATGGGACAAAGATCACTGGATATGGTCTTAGGTTACCAATGCCATGGATATGGAAGGTTTGGACTCAGATACACAATTGGAAGCTATCGCCCAGCGATAACCTCTATCGCCGGTGATAGAGAAAAATACAGAAAATCTGGTTTAAAAATTTCTAATGATAATAAATTATCTAATACTGCATCATCTTCCAGCAAAAGTCCAGAGAAGTTAAACTCTTCTCAATACATTACATGTGCCAAATTCAAAAGGTTTGGACACACCACAGACTCGTGCTAGAGGAAAGGAAAAAGTAAAATCAAACAAATCTGGGTGCCTAAGGCTTCTACCTATATTATAGGTGGAACCACTTGGGTAGCCAGATCTTTAATCACCCCCTCTTTCTAGGTGTGTTGGCAGGTTAAGGACAAAGAAGACTTGTGGTACTTGGATTCAGGGTGTTTAAAGCACATGACAGGCAATAAAGAGAAGTTCCTTAGCCTAGAGATGAAGAAAGGAGGAGTTGTAACATTTGGAGACAATAGTAAAGGAAAAATAATCAGCATCAGTGTTGTGGGTAATGAAAATTTTTCATTTTCAAATGTCTTATTTGTAGAAGGATTAAAACATAATTTAATTTCTATTAGTCAATTGTGTGATAAGGGTTTAAATGTTTTATTTGAATCATCTACAAATTTGTGCAAAATTATTGATTCTAAAACAAATGAAATTGTATTTACCGCACCTAGATGTCATATTGTATATATGATCAAATTTCTTGATTTTTCCAATTCTACGTTAAAATGTTTTTTGTCAAAAAATGATGAATTAGAATTATGGCATAGGCGACTTGGACATGCAAGTATCAAGTTAATTTCAAAACTTTCAAAGGATAAATTAATTAAAGGTCTAACATTACTAAATGAAAATTTATCTTCATTATGTGAGCCTTGCCAAAAAGGAAAATTTTCAAAATCATCTTTCAAAAGTAAAAATTTTATTTCTACCACTAGGCCACTTCAATTAATACATATGGATTTATTTGGACCAATTGAAATTTCTAGCCTAGGAGGTAGAAAATATACATTTGTATTGATTGATGATTATTCTTGTTTTTATTGGACTTTATTTCTAACCTCCAAATCCGATGCATTTTCAGAATTTTCTAAATTATGTTTGCGTGTACAAAATGAGTTTGAGTTAAAAATTAAACGCATACGATCAGATCATGGAGGTGAATTTGATAATGAGAAATTTATCTCTTTTTGTATGGAGTTAGGAATTAAACAAGAATTTTCTGCTCCACGCACACCACATCAAAATGGTGTAGTGGAAAGGAAAAATAGAACTCTTCAAGAGTTTGCCCGTACGATGCTTTCAGAGTTTAAATTACCAAAATTATTTTGGGCCGAAGCGGTCAATACGACATGTTATGTAATGAATAAAATAATGCTTCGCCCTATTTTAAACTTAACTCCTTATGAATTAATTTTTAATAAAAAACCAAATGTGTCTTATTTCAAAGTTTTTGGTTGTAAATGTTTTATTTTGAATTCTAAAGGTTCTTTAGATAAATTTGATGAAAAATGTGATGAAGGTATTTTTATTGGTTATTATTCAACTAGTAAAGCTTATAGAATTTTTAATAAAAGAAAAAAGGTAGTTGAGGAATCCATTCATGTTAGGTTTGATGAGTTTATTCCATGTGTAGAAAAGAAAACTACAGGGAAAGAAGATGAACCCCTTACTTTGATGGAAAATGGTGATGAAGAACTTGGAGAAAATGGAGGAGAAAGAGAAAAAGAAAGAGAAGAAGAAAGAGATGAAGAAAGAGAAGAAGAAAGAGAAGAAGAGAGAGAGAAGAAAATATGCCTCCAAGTGAATTGAGATTTTCAAAGGATCATCCAAAGGAGCTTATTATTGGAGATCCGCTTAAAGGGGTTAGTACACGATCTTCTTTACATGTCTTATTTTCAAATCTTTGTTTTGTTTCTGAAATTGAACCAAAAGATGTTTCCACCGCATTAAATGATGAATTTTGGTTTTTAGCTATGAATGATGAACTCAATTAATTCGAACGTAATAAGGTTTGGAATCTTGTAGAAAGACCTAAAAATAATATAGTAGTTGATGTAAAATGGATTTTTAGAAATAAATTGGATAGTGAATCTAGAATTGTAAGAAACAAAG
The DNA here is from genome assembly GCA_039513925.1 of Platanthera zijinensis. Lineage (NCBI taxonomy): Eukaryota > Viridiplantae > Streptophyta > Magnoliopsida > Asparagales > Orchidaceae > Platanthera > Platanthera zijinensis. The sequence continues at coordinate 167,610,929 of CM077093.1, read as the reverse complement.
CCAGATTAGTGGCTAAAGGTTATGCCCAAATTGAAGGAACAGATTTTGTTGAAACTTTTGCAGCCGTAGCAAGACTAGAAGCGGTTAGAATTTTTCTTGCAGTTGCTAGTTTTAAACGATTTAAATTATATCAAATGGATGTAAAAACCGCCTTTTTAAATGGGTATATAAAAGAGGAGGTTTATGTTGAACAACCTTCTGGCTTTGTAAATGAGAAATATCCAAATTATGTTTATAAATTAGATAAAGCGCTTTATGGTTTAAAACAAGCGCCTCGTGCTTGGTATGATAGATTAACTCAATATTTGTTAAAGCACGGTTATAAAATGGGAAGTGTCGATTCTACACTCTTCATTAAACAAATTGATGATGATTTAGTTATTTTGCAAGTTTATGTTGATGATATTATTTTTGGAGCAACTAATGAAGAGTTATGTAATGAAGTAGTTAAAATTATGAAAAATGAATTTGAAATGAGCATGATAGGAGAACTTTCTTTTTTCTTAGGTTTTTAAATTACACAAAAATATGACAGTATCTTTATTAGTCAATCTAAATACATTCATGATATGTTAAAGAGATTTGGTTTTGAAAAACTTAAGCATGCTAATTCTCCTATGAGTGCTTCATTAAAATTAGGTAAAGATGAATATGGAATTTCAATTGATCAAACCCTTTATAGGAGTATGATTGGTTCATTATTATATTTAACTACATCCAGACCTGATATTATGTTTGCCGTTTGCTTATGTGCTAGATTTCAAGCTAATCCCAAAGAATCATATTTAAAAGCGGTGAAACGTATTTTTAGATATCTTATAGGAACATCTAAACTTGGGTTATGGTATCCTCATAATGACTCTTTTATTTTACATGGATATTCTGATTCTGATTATGTGGGAAGTTCATTAGATCGAAAGAGCACAAGTGGCACTTGTCACTTTATCGGCCCATCACTTATGTCTCTGTCGAGTAGGAAACAGAATTCTGTTGCCCTCTCTACAACTTGTTGTGCTAAAACACTTTGGATGACACAAACACAAGAAGATTTTGGCATACACCAAAATAATGTTGAATTAAAATGTGATAGCAAAAGTGCTATTGATTTAACAAACAATCTCGTATTACATTCTAGATCAAAACATATAGATGTTCGACATCATTTTATTAAGGATCACATAAAGAAAGGACATGTTAAAATAAATTTTATTGGAACAGATTCTCAAGTAGCAGATATTTTCACTAAACCTCTTAATGATTCACGCTTTTCAAGGTTAAGATTTGAACTTGGAGTCTTAGAATTATAAATTAAAAATAGTTATTTTTTCTGAAAATTTCAAGATTTTATTTTTATAAAATTTGCCTACGAAAATTACTCAAATATATATATATATCATTTAGTTAATTACACTATTAACAATTCTTTCGCAATAACCACCATAACATAACATGAAACTGGAAAATACATAGGATAAAACTGAAAAAGTCAATACAAATAACAAAACCACAAATTCATAGAGTTTTCACTATCGCCAGATGATAGTGCTGTCGCCGGCGATATCACAGATTGTGTCAATAACAAAATATTACATCACTGCAAATAAAAAGTCATTCATCCATGTTCTCTTCAGTAGACACATTCACGTCTTCACTGGAAGTCGGTGTTGGTTCTCTAGGTCTTCGAGCACGCCTTATTGAATGTCGTGGAGGATCCTCGAATGGACTCCCCTATTATCGTTCTTCTTCTGGAGTTGGCTTCAGTTTCAGCCCCTTTACCAGAAAATTCATGAATTTGCGAAATCCTGAATGACTTCGCCTTTGTTCCTCTTTCATCTCTTCCACAGTCTCTCGTAGGTCATCGATACATTCACGCAAAGAAACTCCCCTTCAGAGTGATTGTCTTGATGAAGAGGTAGCCCTTGGAGATGGAACTCTAGCTGGTTCTATGGTATGTGTCGCCGGGATACAGTCATCGATGTAGAATCCTTGATCTATCCAATAACATTTGTGATATACGATTTTTTGAATAACACTTCCTAATGGAAGTGTATTTAGTTTCCTCCTAAGAGGATGCTTCATTTTATACGTATATCTTATGATGGATAACACAAAGTCAGCAACATCAAACTTGACTCGTTCTAATACATAGTACGTCACTAAGCTCAATTGAGCCGCTATCTTCGTTGTATCACCGGATTTCAACATAACCGTGTTTCTTAATATATCTTGCACTATAAATGCATTGCGAGTCAGTGATGAGATATCTTGAATCAAACTCCTATTTTCCTTCCCATTAAGGACTTGATTCAATATTCTCCAATCATGATCTTTTCGGTAATTCTCTACAATGTCCATAAAATTGTCTTCACAAGTGACAAGATTATACTCCCGTCTTAAATCAGCATGTGTAATGTCTATTTCAACTCCTTGGATTTTTGACCTTACTCCTCCATTCAAACCAATATATTTAGGGTCTTCCAAGTTGTTATAAAAATCCCTTACAAACATAGAGGAAAAAAGGTTCGGTATAATGAGAGACATTATACCTGCCTCCACAAGTAATTCATAGATATGTGGTGGCAGTGATTCATCCAAAAGTTTAGCAACACCAAAAGATACATTATCAATTCCCGGATATGTTTGATATGATGCGTGTGGGTTGTGGCTGGTGCTTTTTCTTGTACGGGATGATGATACCATTTCCTGAAAAAAAAACATTCAAAAATCATGTTAAGTCAAGAAATTGATTTATACGAATTTTTCACTATCGCCGGCGACAGTACTATCGTCGGGCGATAATGCAAAATTTTATTCTCTTTGCATGATTCTCTCAATAAATCTTAAGTTCCATGATTACTTGATGTTCTATCTATAAAAATCCGAAAATGAACAATTTATCAACATTTTATTTATTATTCCTTATTTTTTTCAATTTACTTTTAAAAATCAAAAACCTTCTTTTAGATTTGGGCTTGACATTCGACATTTCGTGTAGATCTACTCTTCACCTTGCGTTATAATTTCTACAATTAAACAAATTCCTAAAATCTACCTCCTATGACTCCTCATTTGTTGAAAATTTGAATGATCATTAACATTTTCTTCAAAATATTTTTCTTATAAAATGTATGACCAAAATTAAATTTTTTTTCATAGATTTATCTTCTTTCATCATCTAGAGTCAAGATCTAAATTTTTTTTGAGAAAAACACAAAACTAAAGAGAGATCTAAACATACCTTTTGGAGTTCTTGAGGGTTTCGGTGGAACTAGATGAAGCAAACTGGTCCAGGGTCGGTCAAATGAGCATATGTGACATCCCTATCCGCTTTTTCGCCTTTTATAACAAAAACTGATATCGCCGCACGGTATCGCTACCGCTGGCGATAGTGACTTTTTCAGCAATTATTTTATCAATTTATATGATACCTATTTACACACTTATTTCTAGTGTTATACTAATTTTTTGAATGATTATCAGGCTAAAATACCTAGTACATGTATGTTAGTTTATAAGTTCTTTAAACATTGTTCTAAAGTTGTCATGCTATCGATATCTACTTATATCTATGGTGACTAATAATTGAGTGGAATTATTTCCGCATGCCTCTAAGTATGAGTAACATTTTCTATTTGATAATGTGCTAACACTTACACAGACTGATAATTAACATATACTTAAGTGTAATATTACATGATATTGGTTTGTTTCAAAGCCTTGAATGCATAGCTAAAGTTTTCATTTATGCTTCATTCAAATAGATTTTCAAAATTGATGGCCATTTTAAAAAAAACAAAGAAAAAAAACACACACAAAAAAATATTCTTATAATATTTGCATTACAAGTGAATTCGGAGTCCTACGTCAAAGTTTATGAAAAAAAATGAATTGAAAAACCATTAAATAAATATGGCTAGGATACTCCATCAAGCTCTACTCACCCTCCTGATAAGTCTTAATGAGCATTGTGAGATTGAGCACCTTGAAAAGAATTGTAAAGTGTCTTGTGCAAATAGTCTTGGCCATTTTTTAAATCATTATGACATGAAATTATTTATGGAAATATATTAGTTATAAATGTTTCTTGTATTAATATATTACAAACCTTCATGTAAAATTACCTTTTAAGAAATATGTATACTTTATCACTCTTCACATGTACACCTCATTATCTTTTATAAAATTTCTTCTCATGAGAATTGGACCGGAAATTGTTCTTCTCTTCTATTTCATCACTTCTACTACTTTAGATATCTTGACATGACTGTTTTCAATGTTTAAATTCCACTTTTAAATTAATTTTTTCCACATGATACATTTTTTTATGATTACATTCCAAATTTTATTGTAATACTATTCCATGGGTATTAATGTTGATATCCCACTCCTCTTGGTTCAAATTTCTGTTACTAATCTCTAAATTCTTTAAGCTTCCGCCTTTGCAACTCACTTCAAATTCTTTCTTATATTTTCCTTCCATACCCCCACCTTCTTTTGCTAACACCAAAAGGGGGAGAATTGAGTAAGAAATCAAGTACTCAATTGATTAGTACACTTAGGGGGAGTAATCGTTCTTAGTACTCTTTGGAAGGAAAGACTTTATATAGGGGGAGTCTATTATCTATCTATACTTATGCACTTTGATTCATCATGTTTATCTGAATTGTTTCACATTTTATTGATCTCACATAATTTCTTTCTTAGTGGATTTATTATTATCAAAAGGGGGGAGATTGTTGGAGCATGCGTTCCGCACTTCTTGGTTTGAAAATAACAAATCCCGAATGTATTTGATCTTGGTATGTATGGTATAATGTGCAGGGATAACAGGTTTACAAGTACTAAGGATGGGTTGAGCAGAACATTGAAGAAAAGGAAAATCTCGCTATCACTGGCGATAACGCTAGCGCGGGCGATAGCGTAGACAGTTACTGCTGACGTTGGCCATGATCCGCATGTTGCCGCGCATGAATTCACGTCTCAGCGCTATCACGGAGCGATATTGCTGTCGACGCGCGATAGCCCACGATCGTCACATTCTCCACTCAGATATAAAAAAATGCGTGACGTGTGCCACGTGTCAAGCCACAGAGTTTTTCGCTATCGCGGGGCGTTAACTCTACCGCAGGCGATAGCATGAAAAGATATATATGACCAAGAATTTCAGGGACAAAAAAAGAACAACCAGAGCCTTGATTCCCAGGGGATTTTTTGTGCCAGTCATCTCTGTTTCCAGACGAACTCCCTTGGTCCATTGTAATCTCGAAGAGCGAAGGATATACGTCTGTGCGTTCTAGATTGGAGATCTTCTCAACGGTCCACCATCATCTTCAGAGCTCGTGTTTGAGGGAGTTTTTGAGTTTTTACTATTGTACTTTCATTTTCACTTTGTACTTTGTAATTGGGAAGGGAGAATCACCATCCTGTGTGTGGTATCTAAGTCCTTGTGTGGCTTAGGGGCAAATCACCGCCTTGTGTGTGGTGTCTAGGTCCTTATGTGGCTTAGAAGCAAATCGCCGCCTTGTGTGCAGCGTCTAGATCATATGTTTGATTTAGGGGGAGGCTAGTGGCCATATCTAGGGAGATATTGGATATAGCCTACCGGTTCTTGGGAGAAGGACCGGTGAAAAAGTCAAGAGATTTTTATTATTGTAAGCCTTGATTTCAAGCTTCATTGAAATCATTTTCTACTTTTCTTGTTGATGAAATAAACTTTTACTTTTCATTCAAACATTAGTCATCAACTTTGTGTTTTAAATTACAATTATTTGAAAAATTTATCATTTTAATAGAGCCCTTATTCACCCCCCTCTAAGGGTGCCACAAGATCCTACACATTGTACAAGTCATGAATAGAAATCGTGTGCTCGAACTTGCGTGCTATATATATAGATATATATAGTGCCATGTCGGTCCAATTCGTATGCATGGAAGCACTAGATAGAGCAATGACGTATTTGCGTGTAACATCAGAAGAAAAATTCCAAGTAGAGTGAACATTCATTACATGGTTTATCTCAGTAAGTAAAAATGTTATCGCAAGAGAAATAAGGTGAAAATTCACGTCACGGTGCTATCTACGAGATATCAAGACTAAAACTAGGGGACATAAACTTAAGGTACTAGTCTGTGCACAAGATCGAAACAATTTTTGTACCAAGGTGCTCATCCTCACAATGTTCATAAAGACTTATCAGGAGGAGTGAGTAGTGCTTGGGGGGTATCCTTGACTCAAGGCTTGATAGCATGCATTGTTTGTAATTTATACGCGTTCAACTATCAAATTCAAAAATTTGTTTTGTCTGGATTTCAAGGACCCCAAATCAATCAAAATCTACCAACATAGATAGATATATTTTAACTTGTATACACATGACTTGACCACTAGAGATTTTCCCAAAAATTCTACCATTTATAAAAACGCATATGTATCATGACATTGATTCTTCAAGGTATTTCTAATGTGGTAGACACAATATCACGAGTTATAACATGTAAGCATATACTTTCTACAAGAGTGCTCCATCTAGGGATGTGTGAATAGTGTAACATCATTCTGATATCTAAATCCTCACACACACCTAGAGGTATATTCGATGAACACTAATATATCTACTCGCACTCAGTATCTAAGCACCTATATATTCGACACATCATGATATATATAGACAATGTTCATAGGGATTAGCATGCTTAAGTCCAACATTGTACGTAATTATTATGCTCTAAGTTCTAGCCATGTGTGTCCTAAGAATGATCACTCCACAAATTTTTTTGTTATTTTTGGGTTTTATATAATTTTTTTGATTTTTTTTAATTTAGAAAAAATAAATATCACATGCAAGATAGAATAAACAAACAAAGGTATTTTAAAATGAATACTTAAACACACCCAAACAAAAAGTACACTCGAAGCAAGTACACCAAATAGGTAGTATAATGGAAAGAATAAACAAAGGACATCACGATAGGGTAGTATGTAGGGTATTGACGAACATGAGAATGAGACATGAAATACTATTTGGGCTATGCATATGGACCAATAAGAGGATACTCAAGACACAAATGACCCAAAAGTATGTCAACACCCATGAGAATGGGTTGGGTATTGTATCCACAATGTACCTGATTTGAAGAAGTCCCTAAACAAGCTAAGGTGAATAGATAATGTATTTGATAATTTTCTTCAAGTTGTGCTTGCAGTTATTCCACGCTAAGTACACACCAATGTCAGGGTGCAGTGGGTCAATATACACGAGTCTACGCAATATAATCCCTCGTTGAGCAGATCAGTATGTTGGCTCACGTGTACTCTCTCTATTGGAGTGTACTTATTTTCAAGTATAGGGTTGAGATTGATCGAGAGCTGAATAGGAGCTGGAAAATTCGACGGGAATCACCAAGTGATTCTCGCCGATTCGACGGGAATCACTAGTGATTCTCGCCGAATCGTCGAGAATCACTCGCCGATTCCCACCGTCTGCTTCCGGCTGACTCAACGCCTTCAAGAATTCTGCTAAGTCAGAATCGGCGAGAATCAATAAGTGATTCTCGCCGAATCGTCGAGAATGACTCTGCATTCTCGCCGATTCATCGAGAATGGTTTTGATTCTCACCAATTCACTCTGGATGGCACTCTTTTCAACTGGAATTCTCCCAAGGAAAAGTCGACGGGAATCATGAGTAATTCTCGCCGACTTCGACGGGAATCATCAATGATTCCCGCCGAATTTGCCTTAGGCGAATTTTGTCGGCTCACTTGACCGAACCAATTTATCAGGCGCTGTTTGAACAAGGCTTAGGGTTTCGTCTGGTGGGGCCAACAACGGTCATGAAGGCTAGATCTACAGTATAAATACTCGTGTATTTCTAACTCCAATAGCAATCAATCACGAGAAATCAAAGCCGCCGAGCGTAACCTAGCCGATCGCGAAACTCGTTCCGTCGCCGTCGCCGCTCGCTAGATAGTTGCTGCCGCTGATCTTAGAGGTCATCTTTGATCGTCCGGAGACAGCACCAAGGCTAAGCTTAGCATCTAACATTTCTATCTTGAGATCCTTTGTCTCTTAATTTGTTGATCGGGAATATTTCTCCCCTCCGAATCGATTGAGACGATCGATCGAAGTAAGATCGTTGGTAGACCTCGCTAGCTTCGTCAAGAAGTTTGGATCAACAAAGCATCGCCGCCGCAATCCTTTACCGCCGCCGATCTCGGGAAGATCCTCTCCAAGAGAGTGCTTCGGTCGTGGACTCTTCGTATTCTTCAAGAATGCTTCATCGAACGAAGAGGGACACCGAGCTCTCCATACGTAGTTTGTATTTCTAGTATATTCTATTTTACTTTTGTTTTAATGGAACTTTGTTTCCTCGTTGTAAGGGGTGGGTGTAACCCGTGGTGGAGGAGTAGTGACTCCTTCGGGTGGAAGGGTTTCTTCCATAGTGAGAGGATTGGATTTCAATCCTGTTGGTGAAGTGACCGAGTCGTCCCTTGTTGTAGATAGGTCGAAGGGGGAGAGTGGACGTACCCAAATTGGGGAACCACTATAACTGCCTGTGTGTTTCTTTGTTGTGCTTGTTTTGTTTTCTTGTGCAGGTTTATTTTTAATTCCGCAAAAAGACTGCAAATCACCTATCCCCCCCATAGGTGAAGGTAGTTGACACTAGATAGACTTTCAAGTGGTATCAGAGGGAGGTTACTCGTCAATAAGGTTAACACCTTGAGTAAGTTCCCGCATCTAGTGTCAAGAAGAAAGAAGATCTCAAAAAGGAAGGACTCAAGTATTCAGGGAAGATCCCAGTGTGCACCAAGTTGAACTTTCCTATCTGGAAGGAAAGGATCAGGTACTACATGGAAGCAGTCGACCCCATGACTCTTCATGATAGTGGAGGAGGGACCTTATATCCTCACTAAGGCCTCCACCATTGATCCTACCAAGAAAGTGCCCAAGAAACTTTCTGAAATGGATAAGGATGAGATGGTGCTTGTCGGGCTTGACAAGAAATCTCAGAACATTCTGGTAAGCGCCGTCAATGATTCCATGATGCAGGTTTTCTACAACTGCAGGACTGCAAAGGAAATTTGGTACTGCCTGATCATCTTTATGGAAGGCACTGATAAAGTAAGTGATGATCGAAGATCCCTTTTGAACCAGAAGTACGAGGCCTTCAGGAAAGGTCCCAAGGAAGAAATCAGAGTGACATTCGAGAACTTCCTGAAGATCGTCAATGCCCTGAAGGGCTATGGCAGAGTGTTCACCGATGGTGAACTAAATGACAAGTTCCTTAGATCCCTTACTAAGGAATGGGACACCAAGATCTGCGCCATTAGAGAATTTTGCAGGCTGGCAGAAACAGATCCCCAGATTCTGTTTGGGAAACTTCTGTCCTATGAGCTTCAGCTGAACACCAGAAAAGCGTAAGAAGAAGCCGATGAAGCCGCTGCCAGAGAGAAGACTGTGGCCCTAAAAGCCAATCACTCAAGGAAAGGCAAGGGTGCAGCCTCATCCCGCTCTTGGAAAATGGATGAGGAATAAGAATCTGAGCCATGCTCTTCCGGCTTAGAGCTATCTGAAGAAGACTTCTCCCTCATCACTCGGAGTTCAAGAAGTTCCTCAAGTTGAGGAATCAAAGAAAGAGAGACGGCTCCTCCTCCAGACATCAGAAGAAGAATTATTCTTCTGACAGATATGAATCCAAACCGAACAAACATCGCTCTAATGATATTATTTGCTTTGGATGCAATAAGCCAGGTCACGTCATCGCTGACTGCCACTAAGGCAAGAGAGATAAGGGGAAGGGAGAGGAGCACAAGTCCTCTAGAGATAATAAGAAGGAGAGGAGATACATCGCCAAAAAGCCAAAGACACTGAGTGAGTTTGATTCTTCAGACTCCAGTGATGATGAGGAAGCCTACTTCGGGCTAGTGGGTCGCTCTGACTCAGAAGGAGACTGACCCCCATTTACTGGGAAGGTAAAAGCTCGTACCCCCCTCTCTGACTCAGACTATGAGTCTCCTGATGATGATCTCGAGGACAGCCCATCTGCCCGTGAAGCTGAGCTCCTCGAAAAGTATGAGCTTCTACTCAATACCTTTGAGGAATGCCATAAGAGGTTGAGGGATCAGAAAAAGGAAGTCAAATTCCTTAAGGCTGAGGGTGTGTCTCTAAGAGAAGAGATCACTAGCTTGATCTCTCTCCGATAGGAACACCTAGGCCTGACTTCTGAGCACTCAGAGTCTCTAAGGCTCCTTAACCTTAAACAGGAAGAAGTCAATAAGTCTGAAGAACAACTTGCGGTAGAAAGGAAGATTGTCAAAAGCTTCTCTATGCCAAAGACTGTTCTTCCACTGGTTGATACCTTCTCTGCTCAGGCTAAGGGGGCTGGCTTGGGGCATGTGGGTGTGCCTGGTAAATCATCCAGGAGAAACAGAAAGCAGAGGAAAAATAAGGCTACTAAGAAAGCCTCTGCTGCAGAAAAAGGAAAGGCCCCACTCAACCCTGTTGAATTCAGGAAGCCTGGCTTTCCCTGCAATGAACAGGACTTTGAGTCAACCTATGACCACTTCTTCCGGCCCTCGGTTGAAAAGCCCAAGAGCCGGTATGATGGTTGGGCCTTCCCCCGCAACTATGGCGAGAGTGTCTTCAAGGCACCTTATGAGGAAATCCAAGTGGAAAATTATGGCCACTTCTCTAGCGGCCATAATAGGAAGTAGACACCAAAAGCCAAGCCTGTTATACTGAAGGAATAGGAAGTGAAGAAATCATGTGATTGTTGTCATCATGATGCCTCCACCTCCAGATCCAAGGCCCTAGCTGGACCCACCGTTCCAAGGGTGAAGCTGGAGCCTAGGAAGCGGTACAACAGGTTCGACTGTTGGTGCTGTGGCAAAGTTTGTCACTTTGCCGTGGATTGCTGGTTTAATCCAAAATACAACGAGACTCCTCATGTTAGCAATGCGAGACCGACCACTCGTAAGGTTAACCACCCGAGGGGGAGTATGCTAACAAGGAATCTAGGATCCAAGTTCGATTGGGTTCCAAAGGGAAACTGATTCTGTTTTGCAGGTATGTCCAAAGGCCACCAAAACACCTATCTAGTACTTGGACAGTGGATGTTCCCGACATATGACCGGGATAAGAAGCCTGCTGCGTGATTACTCTCCAGTCGAAAATGGACCCAAAGTCATCTTTAGAGGATCAGATCGAGGTGTCACCAAAGGTTACAGTATGATTTCCAACGGTATAATCTCTATCACCGATGTGGCCTATGTTGAAGGGTTAAATCATAACCTGATCAATGTAAGCCAGTTGTGTGATAAAGGTTATGACGTTAAGTTCTGCAAGGATAAATGCTTGATAATATCGCGTGCCTTTTCAGAGACGGTATTAACTGGCATTAGGAGCAGAAATATATTTTGTTTAGATTTTCTTAGCATAGATTCTTCTACCCCCGTGTGCCTAGTAGCAAAAGGCAGTGCATCCCTTTGTGAACAATGGCACAAGAGATTGGCACATATTAATTTCAAGACTATTAATATGTTGTTTTCTAATAATTTAGTAAGGGATGCTCCCATTATTAAGTGCATCAAAGATAGCCCCTGTCCTGCATGCCAGAAGGGCAAACAGACTCGGGCTACCTTCAAGGGCATTGCAGACAAAGACTCTTCCAGATGTCTTTATCTTCTGCATATGGACTTGTTTGGTCCAGTGGAAGTTCATAGCTTGGGAGGCAAGTCATATACGCTAGTGATTGTTGATGATCACTCTCGATTTACATGGGTGTTCTTCTTAAAATGAAAGTCAGATACGTTTGACATCTTCACTAGCTTTGTCAAGCAAATTCAGAATGAACTTAACTGCTCAGTGGTCAAAATCAGAAGTGACCATGGAATAGAATTCAAATCTGGGGCTATGACAGAATTTTGTGAAGAACATGGTATATTTCATGAGTTTTCCTCCCCGCGTACTCCTCAGCAAAATGGAGTTGCGGAGAGGAGAAATAGAATGCTCATTGAAGCTTGCACGATAATGTTGAATGACGCTTCTCTCCCAGAATACTTCTGGGCAGAGCCTGTCAATACGGCTTGTCATGTACAAAACCGAGCATTGATCAACAAGAACCATCGTAAGACGCCTTATGAGCTACTGAAAGGCAGGAAACCAACCATGTCCTATTTAAGGATCTTCGGCTGCAGATGCTATGTACTCAATAACGGGAAGTACCCGCGTACTAAATTTGGTGAAAAATGCTTCGAAGGTATATTCATGGGCTATAGTAGCCAAAGTCGGGCATATAGGGTTTTTAATAAGAAAACCCTTGTGGTAGAGGAATCCATTAATGTTGTATTTGATGAAGGAATCTTGCTTAACAGCAATTCTTCCAGTGGCATTATTGAAGATGCAGGTGCAAGACTTGAACAGCTAAGTCTCGATGAGACTGCTAAGGATGTAACTCCCAAGTACGTCAAGGTTTCCACCTCAATGCCAACTGGAGAAGTTGACGATCAGGATGGATAAAATCTCCTAGAAGAAGGAGAAGCCCGAGAAGATGTCAGAGCACCAGATGTCAGACTCCTAGAGCTCCGACACATGAGGGATCATCCCAGAGATCAGATCATAGAAGATCCTCGTGACGGTGTCAGAACTCAGAGAGGTACAATTAACGAGATTTTGCACCTTAGTTTCCTGTCATAGGTTGAGCCAAAGAAGTTCGACGAAGCGAACAAAGATGCAGCTTGGATATTGGCCATGCAAGATGAACTGCATCAATTCGAACGATGCAACGTCTGGATGCTTATTCCCAGACCAAAGAACCAGAATGTGATCGATACCATGTGGATCTTCAGAAACAAACTGGATGAACACGGTGTCATCATAAAGAACAAGTCCAGGCTGGTAGCTCAAGGTTACAGACATGAGGAGGGGATTGACTTCGACCAGACCTTTGCACTAGTTGCAAGGCTCGAGGCGATCAGATTGTTCCTGGCGTATGCTTTGCACAAAGGTTTCACTGTCTATCAGATGGACGTGAAATCTGCATTCCTCAATGAAAAATTGAAAGAGAAAGTATATGTCGCGCAACCCATAGGTTTTGTTAATCCTACATTCCCTAATCATGTTTATTTTCTTAATAAAGCATTATATGGCTTGAAACAAGCTCCTCGAGCTTGGTATGAGACTCTGTCTAGTTTTCTTCTTGAGAACAAGTTCTCGAGAGGAAAAATAGATAAGACATTGTTTCTTAGGGAAGTCAAAGGCAAGATATTGCTGGTGCAAGTCTATGTCGATGACATAATTTTCGGCTCTACGAATAACAATCTTTGCAAAAAGTTTTCTAAACTTATGCAAGGAAAGTTTGAAATGAGCAACATGGGAGAGCTAAAGTATTTCTTGGGACTTCAAGTGAAACAGTCTGAGGATGGAATTTTCATCTCTCAGACAAAGTTCACAAATGAACTCCTCAAGAAATTCGGAATGGAGAATGCAACCTCTATGAGGACTCTAATGGGATCCACTGTGTATCTGGACAAGGATGAGAAAGAGAAACCTTTTGATGAAACTAAATACAGAATCATAATTGGATCCCTGCTCTACCTTACTGCTAGTAGACCGGATATTATGTTTTCCACATGCGTATGTGCCAGATATCCGGTGAACACTAAGGAATCTCATTATGTTGCTGTAAAGCGAATGCTTAGATACCTTAAAGGTACACCTAATCTTGGCTTGTGGTACCCTAGAAACAATGATGTCGAGCTAATAGGCTTTTCAGATGCTGATTTTGCAGGAAGCAGGGTTGATAGGAAAAGCACTTCCGGGACGTGTCAATTCCTCGGAAGACGGCTTATTTCTTGGAACAGTAAGAAGCAGAATTGTGTCGCAACCTCCACGGCTGAATCTGAGTACATCTCAGCAGGCAGCTGTTGCGCACAACTTCTATGGATCAGAAATCAGCTCAAAGATTATGACTTGCAGTTCAGAGAAGTTCCGATGTATTGCTACTCCTCGAGCGCAATAGCAATTGCGAACAATCCGGTGTCGCATAGCAGAACGAAGCATATTGAAGTGCGCTATCACTTCATTCGGGAGCATGTGGAAAACAAAGATATATCTCTCTACTATGTCCCCATGGATAAGCAGGTTACAGATATCTTCACAAAGCCCAAAGACGAGGCCAAGTTCAGTCTCTTCAAAACTGAACTCGGCATGCCGAACTATGAAGAGTGAAGACTGTACGGCTCAAGGCTCTTGGATCAAGGGGGAGCATCAGCAAGAAAATCAAGCTCGAGCATGGTTGCAAGATCTGAGGGGGAGCATGTGGCTCCAAGTGAAGTCCCAGATTTGTAGAAGCCGAAAAGGGGGAGATTACCCTCTCGGCTAAGGCTAAGGTGGCTGGCAACGTTAAGTATGCTCTCAGGAAAATGGTAATGAATCTCACTATAAACTGAATTCTTAGGTTATGATTTTAATTCCCATATGTCCTATTCACCTTAGCTTTTAGGGTTTAGGCTTCTTCAAATAGGGGGAGATTGTTGGGTATTGTATTCACAATGTACCTGATTTGAAGAAGTCCCTAAACAAGCTAAGGTGAATAGATAATGTATTTGATGATTTTCTTCAAGTTGTGTTTGTAGTTATTCCACACTAAGTACACACCAATGTCAGGGTGCAGTGGGTCAATATACACGTGTCTGCGCAACGTAATCCCTCGTTGAGCAGATCAGTGTGTTGGCTCACGTGTACTCTCTCTATTGGAGTGTACTTATTTTCAAGTATAGGGTTGAGATTGATCGAGAGCTGAAGAGGAGCTGGAAAATTCGACGGGAATCACCAAGTGATTCTCGCCGATTCGACGGGAATCACCAAGTGATTCTCGTCGATTCGACGGGAATCACTAGTGATTCTCGCCGAATCGTCGAGAATCAATCGCCGATTCCCGCCGTCGGCTTCCGGATGACTCAACGCCTTCAAGAATTCTGCTAAGTCAGAATCGGTGAGAATCAATAAGTGATTCTCGCCGAATCGTCGAGAATGACTCCGCATTCTCGCCGATTCGTCGAGAATGGTTTTGATTCTCACCGATTCACTCCGGATGGTAAGCTTTTCAATTGGAATTCTACCAAGGAAAAGTCGACGGGAATCATGATTGATTCTCGCTGACTTCGACGGGAATCACCAATGATTCCCGCCGAATTTGCCTTAGGAGAATTTTGTCGGCTCACTGGACCGAACCAATTTATCAGGCGCTGTTTGAACAGGGCTTAGGGTTTCGTCTGGTGGGGCCAACAACGGTCATGAAGGCTAGATCTACAGTATAAATACTCGCGTATTTCTAACTCAAACAACAATCAATCACGAGAAATCAAAGCCGCCGAGCGTAACCTAGCCGACCGCGAAAATCGTTTCGTCGCCGTCGCCGCTCGCTAGATAGTCGCCGCCGCTGATCTTAGAGGTCATCTTTGATCGTCCGATGATAGCACCGAGGCTAAGCTTAGCATCTCACATTTCTATCATGAGATCCTTTGTCTCTTGATTTGTTGAGCGAGAATATTTCGCCCCTCCGAATCGATTGAGACGATCGATCCAAGTAAGATCGTTGGTAGACCTCGCTAGCTTCGTCAAGAAGTTTGGATCAACAAAGCATCGCCGCCGCAATCCTTTGCCGCCGCCGATCTCGGGAAGATCCTCTCCAAGAGAGTGCTTCGGTCGTGGACTCTTCGTCTTCTTCAAGAACGCTTCATCGAATGAAGAGGGACACCGAGCTCTCCATACGTAGTTTGTATTTCTAGTACATTCTATTTTACTTTTGTTGTAAAGGAACTTTGTTTCCTCGTTGTAAGGGTTGGGTATAACCCGTGGTGGAGTAGTAGTGACTCCTTCGGGTTGAAGGGTTTCTTCCATAGTGAGAGGATTGGATTTCAATCCTGTTGGTGAAGTGACCGAGTCATCCCTTGTTGGGAGATAGGTCGAAGGGGGAGAGTGGACGTACCCAAATCGGGGAACCACTATAACTGTCTGTGTGTTTCTGTGTTGTGCTTGTTTTGTTTTCTTGTGCAGGTTTATTTTTAATTCCGCAAAAGACTGCAAATCACCTATCCCCCCATAGGTGAAGGTAGTTGACACTAGATAGACTTTCAGAATGCTCAAAGCACAATTCACCCAAGTAATGTGTCATCACTCTAGCCCCGTACTAAGTGACGGATGAGCATGAGGAGCTGCACAAGTGCCGTAGGGTGGGGTGTTAATCCCTATGCCCTCACAAGAAACCGCTCAACCTAACACTCTTTCCACCCCAACATCACATAAGGACCCACTAGAACCCTTCCCAGGTTAAGGACGAGACATGGATTACAGGTTAGCGATCCTAATGACGACACACCTACGCTCCTGCTATTATGAGACACACCACAGTGAGTCTTGTGTTGACATTTATATTAGCAAAGTAGTGAAGATACTGGGACTGATAGTTAGGAAATAGTACAAAAACGAGTGCTACTGCCGATGGTATAGTTACGGCGCCGCGGTAGCTTCAGGATATATATGCCGCATTCTGACCCAGTTCATCACTTTTACTCGCTTGCTCTCACTCCTTTGGCTATAGTATTTCACTAGTACTCCCAAGATCTAGGTAGACTCTTCTCCTTTTCCCTTTAATTTCTAGTGCGATGAGTTTTGGAAGTGTAGGTTGTAGATTTTAAGTTGTTTTGGACTCAATCCGCTGCGGTTTCACGATGATTTGATGTTTGATTTGTGAATTTTTGCTACGGGTCATGGTCTTTTTCACGGATCTAACTTGTTGAAGCTTGGATCTCGCATCCTTGATGTTTTTAAGTGAACAATCTTCTTAAAAATTGAGTTTTTTGTGAGATCCGGAATTGGAATATAATCCCGGGAGATTTCAACTATTTTCCATTTTTGATTTGTGAATTTCCTTCACGGATCTCATTTGTTTTCCCCGATCTACTTTGCATGAGCTTAGATCTATCTCCTATACCCATTTTGAGTAGAAATTGGTAAAAAAATTAATGGAGTTTTGGTAAAAATCTAGCAGAGGAAGATGGGTTGCAGTCCGTCACGCTACCGCGCGGCGGTAATAGATTATCGTTCCGCGGTAGGATCTAGAAATCAATTTTTCTTCCCCCCTTTTTTGTCTGAATAATTTCGTGTTTTCTCTTCAGGTTATGGCTTTATCAAGCTCCCAACCTCCTCGCCCCAGTTTCTCAAAACGCTCTTGAGTGCCTGTATTGACCTTTCCCTCTATAGATGAGGCGACAGTGAGCGTGCCGATAATCATCGATATTGATGATCGGTATACTCATATTTATGGATACTTAGAGAATTCGGGCGTGCTTTTTGTGATCTCTTCTGGTGCTCCATTTTCCTCGATCCTCACTCGGGAGTCGTACAATAATCTTAGAGATCCCGCTCACACGCAACTAGGTGGAGGTGTGCAGTTCTGTATCAGGACTGAAGTAGTGACGATACTATACTCAGATCTCGAGAGGAAATATGTCTGGATGCCCAACTCTCCATACCTTGACATCGTGGAGTCCTTCAAAACTAGCCGGAACTGGAACGATATAAACGAGGTTCTCCACGGTGTGGAGGGGCATACAGATCTCATCACTACGGTTGATACACTCACTCCCGACGCCCGCATCATCCAGGATGTCCTACATCACTCATTAATGTTCAAGGCCAAGGACACTAAGAAAATCACGACCCAAATCTCAATGGTGACATACTGTATCCTGGATAAGAAAGACTTCAGCGTCTCGGATCTCATCCTCTCCATGATGCGCTATACCTATCGCCTCAAATCCCTTGACCGCTAGCAGATGAACACACTGCCTTTGGGTGGTGTGATCCAGAGCATGCTGATAGAGAAGTACCTTTCCATCGACTGGTTAGCGTATATTATCGATAGTTGCCCTCTGATATACAAAGTAGGTGGGATTCCCACTTCCTCACGAGCACGACCACCTACACCACAACCTCCGTTACACCTTACCGGGTCTCTCAGGGAAACCACCCAGGACATCTACAACATGGTGGAGGAACAGGGCCAGGAGATCTGGCGCAGTGATGGAAGTAAAGGGAATGAAGAAGAAGCTCAAGAAGATAATGAGCAAGTTCAACATTTCTCCTACTTCTTGAGAGGAGTAGCTTTCTTTATTTTATTTATATATATATTCTATTTTGTAATAAAGCAGGTTGAACTGTCTTGCCATTGGTTAATATTGTAAAATCCCAAGTTTCTGTAGTCAGGAAAAGAGGATACCGCGTGGCGGTAGGATGATACCGCATGGTGGTAGCATTAGGCGGCGAGAGCGTTGAGTGAGGCAAGGTGACTCAATGCCTAGTCTACCGCGCGACGGTAGGTTTTTAGTGCGTGACGTTAGCCATTTATTTTGCCGAGCTCTCAGGAAGCTATCGCCCAGCGGTTGAGTTACCGCAGGCAGTAGCTTGGCAATTAATTTGTCAAAGCGCTCAGGTTTCAACCACGCGGCGGTAGTAGCTATCGTATAGCGGTAGCAGGAGTGGTTGTGTCGTAACCGTCGCTAGCTACCTCGAGGCGCTAGCATCCTAATGCCCTGCAATAACGAAGCTATAACGGCGTGGCCATGTGTTGGCCTATGATTAAAGGTCCTTGGCGGTTGCGCTCGTATCGAGGAATTGAATAATGGTACCGCGCGGCGGTAGGTAGGTACCGTGCGGCAGTAGATTTGTTTATCGTACTTGTTTTGCCGTTTCAATTCATTTTCCTTTGGAGTGAGAACTTGGCTGGATCTTTTGAAGGAGGAGCAGCAACGCCAGAAAGGAGATCTCACCACCATTTGAGATTCAGAACTCAGATTCACGAAGAGAGTTCGGATCTACGGAGGCAAAGCCACAACAGCTGTGTTCTTCCATCTAGAATTTCTCCTATGGCGCCGAAGCGGACTTCTTGGGTAACGATCCTCTTCCTTGGACATGTGAAGTCCTTTCTTTTGGCATTAAAGGGTAGACGCTCTACGAATACATGGAAGTGGTTCTCCTGACGGGAAGATCTATGTATCCTCGTTAGTTTACATTTAGATCCAGAATCGAAGTATAGAATAGACATGATATATGAAGCCCATCCGAACGGGTTGGTCTGGATTGGTGATGTTGTATGTTTTGTATGCTGGAGAAGACTCTGTTGTAATCACATAGATTTTTAGAGTCACAGGGTGTGTAGATGACTGCGTTGAGAGTACTGGGGGTAGTCTCCAGGAAAACACCCGAGTAAGGGGAAGAAGCGATAGTATTTCCCCTACCGTGCGGCGATAGCACTACCGCCGACGTTAGCTCCCTGTGAGTAATGTATTGTTGAGAAGCCTGTCTCTGGGAGACCCATGGGCTATTTTGTGATGCCTATCTTGTGAGACCTGGGGGCCGTGATTGCTTGTCTCTCAAAGACCTGGGGACAAAGCGAATTACCTGCTTATTTTATTATTCATGTGTGGCCGGCCTGCATGCAGATGTATGCAATACATTTTAATTTGAGTTGAACAATGTAAGGCTTTAAGACCAAGACCTTATTTATGTATTTGTTTACATTCCTAGTTGTGGTAGTGGACATTCATGTTGTTGTTGGGTTCTATTTTTAACCTTTAAACTACTTCCCCTAGAATGCATTCTGTGTTAGGATGTGTGTACATAGTTTATGATTTCAATTAGTAACTCCTTCGGCTATTCGTAGTATATGGCATCAGGCCCCGGCCGGACCTTATGTTATATGCTATGTGACGAACGAGGATGTTACAAAGTTAGTATCAGACTCTGGTGTCGGTCTTCCTTATTCAAATTCGTGGTCGAATTCTTCTAGAGGTTGGTGAGCACATGTATGTGCGTTACCTTTGTAACATAAAAGAACCCATGAATGTCCACTTAAGAATGAAAATACACATGTGTGAGGAACCTGTGTATTCCTATGATTATTTTTTGGCAATTGTTTGTCACCTAATTGAATGTTTCACGATTATAGGTGACTAGGAGTGGTGTAGAGAAATCATAATGTCAGCACTCTGTGAAAAGTAGTGCGCCCAATGACGCACCTGCAACCCATCCTTCTACTGAAACCATTCGAATGGTAGCTGAAGCAGTGTTCACTATGATTAATGACCAACCATGGAGGTAGGTGCAACCTCCTGCTCCTAGTTTAGGTCACGTACCACTTGGCGTAGTGGAACCTTTGGTGGCAGATCAAGTAGCGGTAGAGCCTGTAGTGCAGAGGAGAGCAACTGAGAAATAACTAAAGCACGTGATGAGCTTTAACCCACCAGTGTTTTTGGGGATTGAGACCCCAACACAAGCTGAGGACTGGATTTACAGAGTTAAGAGAGTCATGTACGCAATAGAGACTAAGGAGTGGCAGAAGGTTATGATAGCCCCTTTCCTTTTGAATAGTGAAGCAAGGTTATGGTGGGAGGAGTTCGAGCTACATCACTTCGCTGGGAGGAAACTTGCTGATATCTTGATGGAGGAGTTCTCAGGACTATTTCTGGCACAATTCATCCCGTCAACGCAGAAAATAGCTATGGAGAATCAGTTCTAGAGACTGACTCAGGGTGACAGTAGCATGGACGACTACCTTCATGAGTTCACGAGATTGGGGAGTTATGCTGGCTCGACTTTTACCGATGATAAGTGCAAGACCAAATGTTTCTACGAAGGACTACGTCACAATATGAGGTTGCTACTCTCATGTCCTAAGACCCAGGACTTTCTAGTCTTGGTCAATACTGCCCGATCTCTGGAGAAGGATCTGAAGAGAGTTCAAGGTAAGAAGGAATCATCGGTGAAGAGGTCGGACTTTAAAGTCCCAAGTTCATCGAAGTCTGGGTACCGAAAGTGGAACAAGAATCCCAAAACTTCTGGACCGACTACTTCATCAATTACTACTAGAGCATCGTCTGGGCGTGGCGGCTTAATTCAGTGTTATAACTGTGGCAAACCGGGGCATATAGCACCAATTGTTGGAGTGGCAAATCAAAGAAGAAGGCAGGAGCATCATATATGGATAAAGGGAAGACAGTTGAGTCAACCGCATCCCATCAAGCTCCAGCCAAACCAAGAGTCTACAACCTGGGCCAGTAGGAGGCCATCAAGCAAGGCGATATGGTGACATGTCTGTGTTAGAGTTTAGCCATAATACTTTGCATACCTTGCATCTCATGCTTTGGTCGTATGAATGTCGTGTTATAGGCTTTGTCGTGGTTACGGACTATCCGGCTTGAGCACTGTTTGATATAGGAGATTCACACTCTTTCCTATCTGAGGACTTCGTGTCATGTATCTGAGTGCCCTCTTATGTGGCAAAGGATGGATTGGATGTGCTGTCACCTAATGGGTGTTCAATGCGTACAGATTGAGTTTGTCGCGTTAAAGTGCTGATCAGAAGTCAAACTTTTGACTTGGAAGTATCTCTACTACAAATAGAAGAGTTTGACATGATCTTTGGCATGGATTGGCTCTTAGAGCAATGTGCGTTCATCGATTGTAGTTCGAAGACTGTCAAACTGGGGTTGAATATTAGCCATGAAACTACTTTCTCTGGTCTGAAGGGATTGAGCAAGACGCTAATGTCTGCTCTCCAAGTAGTTAAGGCAGTTCATGAGGGTGCATAGCTGTTCTTCACCCTTTTAGAGGCTAAGAAGCCAAAGTCTAACTTGGCTAGTATTCCTGTGGTGTTGAAGTTTGCCGACGTTTTCCCTGAAAATCTCCCTAGAGCCCCACCTCTGAGAGAGATCGAGTTCACCATTGAGTTGGTGTCAGGTGCCAAGCCGGTGTCACGGTCTCCTTACCGCATAGCACCAAGAGAGATGGTGGAATTGAAGGCGCAACTTCAATAACTAATAGAGAAGGGGTTTGTGCGTCCAAGTTCATCACCTTGGAGCGCCCCGGTCCTCTTTGTGAAGAAGAAGGACGGAAGTCTGTGACTCTGTATCTATTATCGGGAGTTGAACAAACTAACAGATAAGAACAAGTACCCGATTCCAAGGATCGATGATCTTTTCGACCAACTAGTTGGGTTGACTGTGTATTCAAAGTTAGACTTGAAATCTTAATATTATTAGCTGAGAATAAGGGAGAGTGATGATGGGCATTATGAGTTCACTGTCATGCCTTTTGGGCTGACAAATGCGCCATCCGTATTTATGGACTTAATGAACATGACGTTCAAGGATTATTTGGATCGGTTCATGATAATGTTCATTGATGATATCCTGGTGTAATCCCAAACTGAGGATGATCATGTGGAGAACTTACATATTATTCTGGAGACATTGAGGAGTAATCAGTTGTACGCCAAGTTCTCCAAGTGTGAATTTTGGATATCTTCTATGGCATTTCTAGTTCATATTGTTAGTGGTGAGGGTATCGCGGTGGATCCAGCAAAGGTTATTGTAATCCGGGAGTGGCCTGTGTCGTCTTCTGTGGCGGAGGTCCGGAGTTTTCTGGGGCTTGCCGGCTACTATAGGCATTTCATGGAGAATTTCTCGCGGATGGCTTTACCCCTCACTATCCTTACAAGGAAGGATCAGAAATTTGTTTGGTTGCCAGCGTGCGTGCAAGATTTCAAATAACTGAAAAGTCGTCTGACCACGACGCCTATTATTTGCTCTCCATGTGGGACAGAATGCTTTGAGATCTACAACGATGCTTAAGGTAGTTGCTTAGGCTGCATTTTATTGCAGCATGGGAAAGTAATAGCTTATGGTTCACGTCAGTTGAAGGTGCATGAGAGGAATTATCCAATCCATGACTTGGAGTTAGCAGCAGTGATATTTGCGTTGAAGCTCTAGAGACACTACTTGTACAGCGTAAAGGTCGACATTTACACAGATCATAAGAGCTTGAAGTACCTGTTGGATCAGAAGGACCTAAATATGCGTCATCATAGGTGGATGGAATTCCTTGGGGACTACACCTTCAAGATACATTATGCACCTAGCAAAGGTAATGTGGTTGCAGATGCGTTAAGTTGCAGGGCTACCGCGTAGGCCAATTGGTTATTGATGCATGACAAACGTTTCATTCGAGATATAGAGGCCTTATAGATCTCTTGTGTAGATAGGAGGTCTAGTGTTGAAGTACAGCTGAACTGGGTAGAGGTACAGTATGACCTCGCCAATCAGATTTGGTAGGATTTGGAGTTGGATGACAGCATGAAACACTACATGGCTGAGTCTTTTGAAGGGTCACATGCCCAGTTTAAGGTTGATAATGGGATGTTATGGAAAGACAGTCATTTGTGCGCCCTAAAGGTAGGAACAATACGGGAAGAATTAATGTACGAGGCTCATTATACCAAGTAATCGATTCACCCAAGGAGCATGAAAATGTATAAAGACATGAAAAAGTTATTCTGGTGGCCAGGACTGAAGAAGGACATAACACTATATATAGCAAAGTGTCAGACTTGTGCCTTAGTGAATACTGAATGTCAGAAGCCCGGTGGATTTTTGAAGTCACAACCTATACCGGAATGGAAGTTCGATGATATATCCATGGATTTTGTGCATGGTTTGCTGAGATCACAGAAGAGAAATGATGCCATCTGGGTGATCATTGATCGTTTTACGAAAGTGTCGCACTTCATCCCGAATAGGATGACGATTCGGTGGAGAAAATGGCAAAATTATTTGTGGATAATATTATAAGACTGCATGGTGTTTCTTGTAGCATCGTGAGTGACCAAGATGGTCGCTTCACGTCTAATAACTGGAGGCTGGTACATCAATTGTTGGGTACCAAACTGAAGTTCAGTACGGCCTTTCATCAGCAGACGGATGGTCAGACCAAAAGGGTAAATAGGACGATGGAGGACATACTTCGTATGTGCGCCCTAGATTTCAAGAAAAAGTGGGAGGATCACTTGTATATGATCTAGCTTGCTTACAACAATAGCTACCAAACAAGCATTTAGATGGCATCCTTCGAGACCCTATATGGTATAAAGTGTCGTACTCCATTGTCATGGTTGGAGATGGGCGAGTCAAAGTTGTATAAGCAAAAGGAAGTTGAGGATGCGACTTCCATTGTTCGGATAATCAGGGAGCAGTTGTTGATAGCGCAGGATAGACAGGCTAAATATTACAACGCCAAGCACAGAAATGTTTAGTTTGCCATTGGCGATTGGGTTTACCTGAAAATCAAACCGTTCAAGGGTGTGTCAAGGATTCAACGACTGAAAAAGCTAAGGCCGAGATACCTTGGACCGTTTAAGGTTTTGGAGTGCGTTGGTGAATCCTCTTATCGTTTGAAGCTTTCAACAGAGCTTAGTGGTCTACATGACTTATTCCACATATCTGTATTGTGGAAGGCAGTGCAAGAGCCCACGCAGGTGATTGTGGCGGATCAGGTACCGATTGATGGTGGGTTGAGAACGAAGGTTAAGCCCATTCGTATTGAAGACTCAAAAGTCAAGCAACTTCGGAATAAGTCTATCTGGGTGGTCAAGGTCTATTGGGACAAATTTGGCCGAGAGTTGCTAACATCGGAGTGGGAATAAACCATGAAGGTGGAGTTCCCCGAGCTTTTCGTTTGAGGTATACTTTCACAATATTGATACTCTTTCTTTTCCTGCAACGAGTAATTTCAGGATGAAAATTCTTTAAGTGGAGGAGATTTGTTGACCCTCCCCTTTTTTTCTTCTCTTCTCTATCGGGTCTTATGCCCAAAATCACCATTTTGCGACGACACCAACACCCGGGGTGGTCATCACTACAAAACGCCGATCTTGTCGGCATTAGTTATCACCAAAGAAGTATAAATATCAACTAATACAAATTTAATCAAGTCCATAAAAGACACACATATATATATATATATATATATATATATATATATATGAGCAATAGTCCACAATGAGTATAATAGTACTGAAACCAAATGAAAATGTAGAAATATAAACGAGCTCATGCCCAATACATCAAATCCTCACTACAACACTCTCGCGGAAGCGAAGTAAAGCTAAACACTCACAGAGCTAGAGGCTGGTGGGGTTGCTTCCCTCATGGGGCAGTTCCTCCGAATGTGCCCTGGCCCCCAGGTGGTTGCACCGATAGCATTTCGGTGAATCCTCCACTGCCCTCGACATCTCCCGTTGCTACTCCCTATCTCCCATCTAGAGTCCCTAAAATGTTTGGTCCACCAACTGTTAGTCAAAAGACTAAGCCTTATTTCCCCCACCCCTCCCCCAGTGGATCCTAGGCACCGTGCAGGAGGACTGATAAGAAAGCTATGATGGTGAAGAGTAGATAAGGAAGATGACGGTGGACCTAATCTAGCAGATTATATTATAAAAAGAAGAGCAATAATGCAATCAAGATAAAGACAGAGCAGTAAATACATGTAAGGTAAACTATGAAATAAGTAACCTTAACTTATATGAATGCCCATATAAAATTATAAGTTAAGGGGTCTTTTGCAAGGCTCCTATCGTATAACCTATCCAATACTAAATTATACGATGGGGTGTCAGGTATATACAGGTATGTGTGTAATGACATATTATGTCATGATTCATGCAAGTGCAACTCACACACACGACTCTATGTGTACAGACCTTTAGTTCCCCAGTTTTTGAAGCTAGCTTCACTCCCAGGAGCCTCCGTAGTGGCCAACGGAGACAGTGGGTTGGGCCACCCCACGTTTAGGCGGGTATCCTCACTACAAGACCTAGCACTTTGTATGCCTCAATGTGAAGAACATAACTGCGGAGCCCTTGCGTACTCTGTTGGCAAATCCACCAGTCTTTTCCTTCGCTAAGTGAGAATCACACTTGCCGAGTCAATGTATCGACGTCGGTGAGAACGACCATCTAATATCAAAGACCCACAACCTTTATGCACATACAATTATGATAGATATAAATCTCTGAGCCATCGGCTCCCCGGACTAACCCGTCTGTCACAACAACCTTCCGAGTCCTCGGCTCGCCAGGCTAACTTGCAGATTTCCACAACCACCGAACCTACCACTCAAATAACCCAACCATGCTAACCTCTCGAGACATCGGGGTGAGTGAAAGTGATACCCTAGATTTACTAGTTGCTCTTTACTATTTATTCTTACGGTTTAGGTTAACCTTGGACTACCCACGGTATGCCCGGTGAAGGGCTCTCGGGGGCACTAGAAACTATGATAGTAGCTGAGGCCCATCGTTCCCTTTCTCAAGGAAATTACTATTGTTGGTATCTACCCAGGTCCCAACCCTTAGCATTACACTTGAACTAACCCTAAGTGTACTTTAGACCTTCCAAGAGAAAGACGATCCATCGCCGGTCCCGAGCACCACCTTGCATCCTAGCCACCCAAGCTCTCACAACCTTGAATCCTATTGGTAACCTCATTACCTTCCAAATAGATTGGGCACTCTACCATTCCCCTATACCCAGGTCAACTTGTTGCCTCAATTCTACTGCTTTACTTTGTGCAGACCTACATAAGCTATATGATGAGCATGTGTGGTGGCCCTTTCAAATATTCATCCAAATGCCCTATAATTATTACTGGGAGTCTATCATGACATATTTAGACTAAATCCAGAAACTTGAAAATTTCATAATTAATTTAGCAATTATTAAATTTTTCCTAACATTAGACTATGGGTGGTTTTGAACATGAAGTACTACATTTACTTAAGTTATGACCACCCAAAAATTATGAAAAATATATGATGCTAAAATATTAGAGAATACCAAGTTTCACAAATGTTCATAAGTGTATTATCCCCTAATTAATTAATTCAATAAAATTGCAATAAATAGAGGTAAAGAGGGAAGTATCACCAAACATTATCCAAAAATTACACAAAAATTACCAGAGCTTTATTATAATCATAAAATATTATTGACTAAGTTTCATACAATTCCAAGGTCAGTAAGCTATATTTAAAAATACTTCAAATAAATCCCTAATATGGCACTTTGTGGAGAACCATACTTGTAATCTCTTCCAAATAACATGTAATAATTTATCAAGCTTTAATATGCCCTAAAAGGTTCTCTGGCCAAGAAACTTAATTCTCTTGCAGGATATAATATTTATTATCTATTCATCAAGATAAGGTGCACTAGTTCACTTAACACCTGAAGTACTATGAGATAAAGTCCAATCATTCCAAATTACTGACTAGTGCATATGAATGATATTTAATCAACATTTCCAGAGTTTCATAACATTCTAAGTTAATTTAACCATGATTACTTCAAAACTATCAAAAGGGGAACTTGAAAGTTATAACTATAAGTATGAGCTACTATCTTTCAAACATCCTATAATAAATCACAGTGGCTTATATTGCTATAAAAACTCTTCTGCCAAAATTTCATAAAGATCCAAGGTCATATGACCTTTCAATTTTTCCATAAAGAGGTATAGGCCTAAACAATTTCCAATTGATTAAGTTGTGTGCATGTGTCTAAATGTCACCAAATTTCTTCCTAGGGCTATTCACCACCCTAAGATCACATGGACTAAACTCAAAGTCCATACAAGGACATATCACCCTATGTCCTTCACAAACCCCCAAAGTTCAACCTTACGGTTTGAACTAGGGTCCTATGTCAAATCCACCCTAATCCACCCCAACCTCAAAGTGAGGGTGTTTTAACTGACCTTGAGGATCTTTCCAAAGTCCCATCCCTTTTGGGTGAGAATTGGCCCCTCCATGCCCCAAGCACCCTTTTGCCCTAATTTACCCTTAAGGGACCAAACTTTGGTCACACCAATACCTATATAAATCAACTCCAATTGGGCTGAAATTTTTACCAGGGTCATATCATGAATCTATTGGACAACCACCAAAATTTTGGGGAGTTATGAGGTCATTAGACTCTCTAATTAAATCATACATGATTTATTAAATTTATACAAAAACTATAGAAAAATGTTTTCAACAAATTTCCATTTTTGGATATGTTAGATAAATAGATG
Organism: Platanthera zijinensis; assembly: GCA_039513925.1. NCBI lineage: Eukaryota > Viridiplantae > Streptophyta > Magnoliopsida > Asparagales > Orchidaceae > Platanthera > Platanthera zijinensis. The sequence continues at coordinate 167,582,964 of CM077093.1, read as the reverse complement.
AGAATAAACTATGATCCAAATTTCAAAGCATTTGGATGAGTGGTTTAGTGGGGGCACATAACTTTGTGTCTGGTTCACCCTAGGTATAGCCTTCACCATTTGGTGTGCTGTGGTCAGACCAGTGACCCAAACTGGTTGAAAACAATTTTAACATAAACTATACTTTAAGGGCTATAACTTTTATGTTAACCATTTTTCCAGAAAAGTCACCTAAGTATTTTTAATAATTAAATCTAACTACTGCATAATGTGTCACAGATATTGAAATAAAATGAATTAATAAAATAATCATTGGCATGAATCTTAAAGCATAACCGACGGGATCGACTCATCATACTCCTTGAGCCAACGGACCCGATTGTCCCGTCTTGGACCGATTTAAGAGGCATTTTTCCGGCCACCTGAGCGTCCCCCCAGCCGACCAGTGCCACCACCACCTTCATTGAGGTAGTGTCCGGCAATAGGCGGTGGTAGGCTGACCGGAGGTGGCCGAAATAGGGGTTTATGGTTGGAATTCAAAAGCTTGAAAAACCAAGCTTTCGGCCATGCCGATCTTGGGCCTATAGGCCTCAATCCCGGTAGCCGTCAGGAGTGGATCTATCCACTAAAGAAGGGGGGGGGGGTGTTGCCTTGCCGATCTCCTAGTCGCTATGGCAAGTGGTGGTGCCACTCGGTGTTATGCAACAACACTACCAAAGGGCTCGTCTGCTTCAGGTAAAATGTGGAAACGACTGCTGGGGGTCTAGGGGTGCTTTTAAAATGTTCAGATTGGGAGGGGAAAGGCCATGGCTTGATTTCCCATTTTAACTATTAATGGTGAATTTTGGGTAACTAAATTCTCAATGAATTCAGCCCCTTTGTGATCTGAAAAATGCTCGAAACTCCTTCCCTACTCCTGAGGAGTTGAATCCAACCATCAATGGGGAGGTTTGTGGGGGTTTCACCTTTTATGCCATTATTGACCACTATTTCTCTCTCTTCCTAATTGGAGAAAATTGATTTTAGCCACTTTGGTGGCTGGTCATGGTTGTCAATCTTCTCCTAACTGACCAGGGAGGAGGGACCTTGCCATGGGAGGAGGATTGAGAAGGCCCTTGGCCTTCCATAGCCATTAAAGCACACTTTCTCTCTCTAGAAGTTGGTGGAACTCCCATTTTCTCTCTCCTAGTCACCATGGAAGAATTTTGATGATCATTTCATCCAAAAAGCACCCATTAACCCATATGAATAATTAAAGTGAGATTAGCTCAAGTGGATTTGTGTTTGAGCTTGACTTAGCCTAATTGGGTTATATTGACCTAATGTGGGTTAGCCCAACCCTAGGCCATATTGGGTGACCTAACTGACCCTAATGGGTGGTTAGTGACCCTTTGGACTCCCCTAAGGGCTAGGAAGGTCAGGGTAGGGTCAATTGGACACATTAGAGGCCAATTGCTCTTAATTAGGGCACCTTGCCCAATTTAGGGCTAGGGTTGACTTGAGTCAATTTGACCTTCTAAGTTGACCCCAATGGGTCCTTAGTGACCCATTGTACTCCCCTAAGGTATAGGGAGACTTGGATAGAGTTGGTTTGGCACCTTGGTGGTTACTTGACCCTTAATTAGGGCACTTTGACCACTTTAGGGCTAATGTTGACTTTGGTCAACTTGACCTCTTGGGTTGACCCGAATGGGTCCTTAGTGACCCAATGAATCCCCCTTTAGGGCTAGGGAGGGTTAGATGGGGTCAAATTGGCTAAGTGAAGGTCCACTGGCCCTAGATAGGCACTTTGACCATTTTAGGGTTATGGTTGACTTTGGTCAACTCAACCACTTTGGTTGACCCCAATGGGTCCTTTGTGACCCAATGAACCTTCTAAAGGATTAGAGGTGTTATGGTGGGGTCAAAGAGTCAAGGCGAGTCCCTAAAGTTAAACCCTAGGTTAGGTAATTGGAAAGTGTTATTTACAAACCATAGTGATCTTCACCTTCATGCCGAAGTTCACATGATCTCTTTGAGCTTCCTAGGGTTTTGTCATGACCTAGTCGTGACAAAACCATCTTAGGGTTCTAGTTGAAAAATGAGATGTTACATTTGTAACACCCCAAGTTTCTGTAGTCAGGAAAAGAGGATACAACGCGATAGTAGGATGATACCGAATGGTGGTAGCGTCAGGAGGCGAGAGCGTTGAGTGAGGCAAGGTGACTCAATGCCTAGTTACTGCGTGGTGGTAGGTATTAGCGCATGGTGTTAGCCACTTATTTGGCCGAGCTGTCGGGAAGATATCACCCAGTGGTAGAGTTACCGCAGGCAGTAGCTTGGCAATTAATTTGTCAAAGCGCTCGGGTTTCTACCGCGTGACGGTAGTAGCTACCGCGTGGCGGTAGCAGAAGCAATCGTGTCGTAACCATTGCTAGCTACTGCGAGGAGCTAACATCCTAACACCTGATGATAGCGGAGCTGTAATGGCGTGGCCACGTGTCAGTCTGTGATTGGAGGGCCTGGGTGGTTGTGCTTGTATCGAGGCATTGATTAACGGTACCCCGCGATTGTAGGTAGGTACCGCACGACGGTAGCTTTGTTTATAGTACTTGTTTGGCCATTTCACTTCATTTTCCTTTGGAGTGAGAACTTGGCCGGATCTTTTGTAGGAGGAGCAGCAATGCTGGAAAGGATATCTCACCATCGATTGAGATTTGGAACTCATATTCGTGAAGCGAGTTCGGATCTACGGAGGCAAAGCCGCAATGGTCGTGTTCGCCAGTCTCGAATTTCTCCTATGGTGCCGAAGCGGACTTCTTGGGTAACGATCCTCTTCCTTGGACATGTAAAGTCCTTTATTTTGGCATTAAAGGGTAGATGCTCCACGAACACGTGGAAGTGGTTCTCCCGACGAGAAGATCTATGTATCACTGTTAGTTTGCATTTAGATCCGGAGTCGAGTCGAAGTATAGAATAGACATGTTGTGTGAAGCCCATCAGGACGGGTTGGTCTGGATTGGTGATGTTGTATGTTTTGTATGCCAAAGAAGACAATGTGGTAATCACGTAGATTTTCGGAGTCATGAGGTGTGCAGATGACTACGTGGAGAGTACTAGGGGTAGTCTCCAAGAAAACACCCGAGTAAGGGGAAGAAGCGATAGTCTTTCCCCTACCATGCGGCGGTAGCGCTACCGCCGGCGTTAGCTCCCTATGAGCAATGTTTTTTTGAGAAGCCTGTCTCTGGGAGACCCGTGGGATATTTTGTGAGACCTATCTTGTGAGACCTGGAGGCCAGTTTTGTGGAGCATGAGCTTGAATTGCCCAGCTTTGGTAGCCATGAGTGCTAGCATAGGATCCTTACAGAGTTATGGATCATGCAAAAAAGGGAAAAGGGATGCTGACCCGCGTCAGGCTTTCGAGCCGAACAATTTGAGCATGGGATGTGGCTGAACTGTATCCTCCCCCGGTCGACTTGGAGTTGTCAATGTGTAAACTTGTCGTAGCACTGTGGCATTTTCTCTGGCCTTTGGCCCTTATGAGACTGAAAGCTCAAACATTGTTGACCTTCATAGAGAATGGTGGTGCGACCCTTGTGGTCATGTGCACCAAGAATGTGCCCTGAGAGCATAGGGCGTTGGGCATTTGTGCCAACGTCCGTGGAGAAATCTTCTTAAGTTGCACATTTTGATTGCTAATACATGATTATACTAATGCCTGCAGGGAAGGAGCACTGCCACCCCGGGTGAGGGGTGGGGTCATTATAGTTTGGTCAGCTAATTCTGAACATTACAATTATTTGCCACCATGCGGTGGAATGTTTTGTGTAGGTACAGCCGAGCCAAGAGGGATATAGCGGGCTTGAGCCCAGGATTGCTAAGCTGGCCCTTGAAGGCCAAAGCGAATTACCTGCTTTTTTTATTGTTCATGTGTGGCTGGCCTGCGTGCCAATGTATGCAAGACATTTTAATTTGAGTTGAACAATGTAAGGACTTAAGGCCAGGACCTTATTTGTGTATTTGTTTACATTCCTAGTTGTGGTAGTGGACATTCATGTTATTATTGGATTTTATTTTTAACCTTTTAACTACTCCTGCTAGAATGCACTATGTGTTAGGATGCGTGTACATAGTTTATGATTTTAATTAATAACTCCTTCGACTGTTCATAGTATATGATGTTGGTCCCCGACCGAACCTTCTATTATATACTATGTTATGGACGGGGATGTTACAAATATCAATTATGGAATTTGCTTTATTTTTGTTGATTGGATTTGTGTCAACACCTCTGCTTATCATGACTATTATTGTTCATTTTATTCTCATGAGACTATCTATCGTGCTAGTTCAAAACATAGAACAGAGCCAAAAAAGAAAAAAAATGTACTACGATAAACCTAATTACGAAAATAAGAAAAGATAGAAGAAAAACAAGACAACCTACTAGGCATATCGTGAAGTAAGATATCATGTAGTTCTTTTGGAACTTACTTCATGCAGATTGTGAATGCTAATATATAAGAGATTTAAGTATCTAAAATGAGACAGAGGTGACGGTTCCTTTGGGTACCCAAACACATCGTGATATACCGTGGGGAGGTGATGATGAATGGACCCTTTTGAGTGGAATGTGTGGTCTATTCAAAATGATGGGTCTCCATTCATATTTTTGTTTAACGTTATTCTTATGTTGCAAGCTTTCATTTAGATTTCTATGAGTCTTTCTGTGATGATCTTCAATTGAATAATATTGTATTGGAGGTTTATATATATTGCAACTATTCGTCAAGTTAACATTACTATGCTCAACATAGAGACTCATAGAGTAGTAGTTTCTAGAAGACAATTTACGTTCATTCGATTTTAAGAAGGGAGTAATTTGTTTTTGCAGATAGAGGTCATTTGTATGTTTAGGAGCTTCACCTGCTTGAGCTAGGGGTTTTCTACTCCCATTGATTGACTCAATTATTATATGACCGTTCATATTCAACATGCATTTGGGTTTTACTTGAAACTTAGGAGTCGTGTATTGTGAGCTTTTCAACATAATTTCATTAAGCACGCAGATTTTTGCATTTAATTCTTTATTTTTAATTTTGATATTCTGTCTAGCTCTAATGTATGCGATTGTGCTATTCTTAAGAGTGGAGATGACTGATTTAATATGAGCATCATACTTACTCCTGAATTCGTGAAACGTCTCATCCATCTCCTTAATCTCATTTTTATAATCATTACATCTAGCACAATCTCCTTTTACCGATGATTCTTCTAGATAGAGTTTCTCAGTTTGTTCTTTTGCAGAGAGAGGCTCTTTTTCGCAAACCTTATGTATTTTATTTGATTTATTACAATCTATATAAGGTATAGAGTTGTTATCTAAAGAACATGAAAGAGAATTAGGCACGATAGCGGTAGATTCTTTATTTACACTAGCTCTTAAGCGGTTGTTTTCTAAACGTAGTTTTGAGTAAATACTTTTCAGTTTCCTAATTCTACATCTAGCAAAATCTAGCATATTCAGTATAAAAGTATAATTGCATATAAGAGGGGAGTTTAACTTTCTTATAGTGCTCTTGGATGGGGCAAGATTGGAGCATTGAGTTTATTTGCTTTTTTTGTGAGTTGCCCCATCCATATTTGAGATTACAACTTCCCTCTCCAATGATATGATTTTCATGTCTTTCTCTAAGAGTAGATCTCCTCCTGGTTCTTCACTTGGATCCATGAGAAATTACTCAATCTCATCAATTACAGAAAGATGATTATAACTAGACTCAAGAAATTTCCATATATCATATGTAGTGGATAGGATGTAGATGAGTTTAAAGATTTCCTGACAAAGTCCACAAAATAAACTATTCATAGCTTTAACGTTTATATGACATTCATACTTAGTTAAGTTATTTGGCGACTTGATACACGTTATGTTCCACACTCTTATGTCTAGACTTATAAGAAAGTTTCTCATCAGGACTTTCCATCCTTCATAGTTTTTGCCAAAAAATAATGGTGGTGCTAGTGATTTTTTAGTGTATAACTTTTCATCCCCAATTGTAGATTCGTGATCAGGGTTAGCATTATTCCCGATGGAGAAACCATTTTTGGAATAACCTCACTCTGATATCACTTGTTGGATCTAGTGGCCAACCTTATAGGGGGAATGAATAAGGTTTGCGTCGTTTATCAAAAAATTCTAATTATTTCGTTCTAAGGAAAAACTAGTTTAGGAAGCTACCGTAGGGCGTTAGTTATCTAAAACATGACGGTATATCTCTGAACTCATTTTTCTTGGTATATTCTCCCTTGGAGATCTATGCACTCTTCAGGACAACATAAACTAACATTCATAGCAGTACATGCAAGTAAAGAAGCAGGAAATGAATTTCATTGCAAAAACTAAATCAACAGCTGTTTTAATAATTACAAAATCTTGATCCCCGTGACTCCGGAGATCTAAGGCGTTAAGTGAAAAAGCTTTTTGGTTTTCTATACCGACCCGCTCCATGGACCGATTGTCTCTCTCCCTTTCCCTCCAAGAAAGGTCTTCAAGTCGGCTCTTTACCTCCACGCAAAGAAGGGTCTTAGAGCCCCGCTAGATCACCCGATCTAGACGTCCCTTCCCCAGGATGATTTCTCACAGAATCCTACCACGAATTCCGACGAGCATCCCCGGTCGATTTCCTTCACCCCAAGCAAAATAAAGAAAGAGAAAGAATACAATAAAAGTTTAAAGGATTTACAAAATTAAATCTCCCTCTTGACGATTCCTCCGTCGAGCAATTCACGACCGGTGCTTGAGATCTTCGCGTGCTTGCAACCGGTCGTATCTTCATAGTTGATGTAGTTCTTGGCTCGCTAGAGTTCTTCGTGTGCAAACGGGAGGGAGGCGGTCTTCTTTGCCTAAACGGACCATAGAAAGGCGGCCGAACCCTAAGAAGTTGCAAATCTAAGTCTCTTTTCGTCTTGGTAAGGAACACAGAAAATGAGGCGCCTTTTTATATGTCTTTGTAAAAATAGGCTACTGCCGGCAGTATGGCAAGCGCCCGGTGGTAGGTTCACGCGCTTGATGTTGACAGCTATCCTACAAATTTGGAAAAATATTCAAAACAAATATTTTTCTTTTTTCCAATGCTAGCATAGCGCGGTAGGTAGGTAGCACCCGGAGGTAGTCCAGTTATCTCGACGCTTTTGTCTCGATGATCATTGAGTGTGTTACCGCGGTGCGATACCAAGCTAGCGCCTGATGATAGTTCAGTTGTCTCGATGCTTCCATCTCGATGATTGTTAAGTGTGTTATTGCGATGTGGTATAATGCTATCGCCCAACGGTAGGAATGGTATCTCCCAGCGATAGGTCAGACGTCTCCTGGGCTAGCGCGGCGTGATACAAATCTAGCGTCTGGCACGGTAGGTTCCCGAGAGCCCTGACAAATTAATTCCTCAAACTAGCGCTGACGGTAGGACTAGCACAACACAGTAGATTCTCGAGCGCCTTGGCCATTTAATTCAGGCTACCACCCGACATTAGCTATTATCGCTCGGTGATTGGTTCCTGAGGAGAGCTCCTTTTATCTCTTGGACCTGTAAACCTGCACACTCTACTAAACACAAGATGTAATCAAATACAATATGGGAGTTGATATTATCAAACTAAGGATATATGAATCTTCGGCTCCAACACTCTTGGTATTCTTAAGGCTTTGTTATGACCTAGTCATGAAAAAAAATTCCCAGGGGTCTGGTTGTTTGTGGGATGTTACACTATCCCCTACTGCGTGGTGATAGCGCTACTATCGACGGTAATTCCCAGTGAGTTTTGTGAGTCCTGTCTCATGGAGAGCACAATCATGTATGTTAAGATGAGAGATTAAAGTGCTTCACTATTATGGTCGTGAGAGCTAGTCTTGGAAAGGGGAGGCTGACTCGCATCATGGCCCATTGCGCCTGACAATTTGAGCAACGGGAAAGAGCTAAATTGTAACCAACACTATGCTGTTCGCTTGGAGTGAGTCATTGAGCTGGATCTTTGTGATCGCCTTTGAATTTATCGTAGCCATAGGGAGGAGTCTTAGTCTTCAGGACAAAAAGACTAAAAATGCTCAAAAGAATGTTGAACCATCAGTGAGTATAATGGTGGGACCCTGGGAAATTCCGATACACCGATAATGTGCCCTGAGTGCACGAGGCGTGTGGCCGGCGTGCCAACATCTGCGGTGAATGGTGCTTAAATTGCACGTTCTATTGCCATTATATGCACATGCTATTTACCTTTAGGGAAGGAGCACCGCCGCCCTGGGTGTGGAGTGGGGTCGTTATAATTTGGTCAGCATGTTTGCCACCATTGGGGTGAAATGCTTTTGTGCAGGTGTAGTCGAGCTAAGTGTAAAGTAGTAGGCAAAATCCCTTGTGTTAAGCCGACCCTTGAAGGCCAAGCAAAGATTCTCTTCTACTTTATGTGTTTCCGGCCTGCGTGACGATGTATGCAAGACACTTTATTTGATTGGAAACATTTGTAAGGCCTTAAAGCCAAACTATTTGTGTATTGTTAATCAATCCTACTTTTGCTTAGTGGACATTACTGTGGTTGGGTTCCTATTACTTATAATACTTCCGCTAGAACGCACTTTGAGTTAGGATGCACGTGTGGTTTGGTTTCAATATGTAACTCCACCGACTATCTGTGGCATATGGTGTGGGGCCTAGACCAGACCTTCTGTTATATCCTTCATGACGGATGAGGGTGTTATAATATTTATAGAAATGTGTTTGAAGACCCATTGTAACCTGACAATGGTTTGTACTTGGCAATAAAACTTGCATCACACACAACTAAAACTAACATGAAATACACCCTCAATTCAACTTAGTTCAAAGGACACTTCTTCAAATCTGGGCTATTGTAGATAAAATACCAACAACCTCCCCCCCATTTGAAGAAGCCAGAACCCTATATACTAAGCTGAATTGCGCAAATAAAAAGTAAAGAAACAAAAGACACAAAAAAGATATATGAATTTAAAGTAACAAGAGATGAACAAAATGTCAATATTTATATAAAAATTCTTGTGGGCATTCTAAAACATTCACAGAATATAATGATCTCAAGAATGCTCCTTGCACTTGGTCTTTTCATGCTGCATGTCAAAATAAGCATAAAGCTTGGGATAGTATTTTGATGGAGGAGGAGCATCAGGATTATCTCTTTCATGCTTTATAAAATGAAGCCTCCTCTTTACATTTGATACATCATGCTTATCCCATTCCTCTTTGCTATAATATGCCTTTGGCTCTTCATTTGTTGGGTCAACTATGCTGAAAGTGTCCAAAATAATGCCTTTGGAAATAGAACTCCACACTTCAACATACTTCCTGTTTTCTCTATTAGGATTAGATCTTCTAGCTGATGGGCCTTCCCGATATCTTCTCCTCTTTTGAGAAGGTCTAAAAGAATCTTCAAGAATCGCTACCTCTTCCTCAATAATATCAGTCCATATTTGAGTGTATTCTTCAGGAGGCGCATACTATCCACCTTCAGGATGTTGCTCAAAATATTTTATACCCTCAACATGGAACTCTCCTCATTAAGCAGGTTATTCAACTTAAAAAGGTAAAGCATGAATTGAAACTTTCCCTGTCAACTGTTCATGTAGCCACTTGAAATTCTAATAACTACAAACATTGGCACTGTGCATTCTGTTGCGTACATCCCAATTCAGCTCACTCATCCTTCTCTATAATCTACCCTCCCCCTTTCTGACATCTAAAATAAGGGTTTGGATGATCTCTTCCTTGTAAATTCTCATTTTCCTATCAATATGATGCATGCTCGCATCATATGAATGTATCGTAGCATCATGAGATTTAGATAAATGAATGACCTCATTGTAAACCTGACCAATACTCTTGATTGAATGGTTGATGGCCTTACCACCTTGAGTTAACCATTCTGTCAGAGAGGTCTTCAACTTATCCATATTGTGATTGAACTGAGCCATGCCATAATTCAGATCCTTTTCAACTCCAGCTACTCTGCAAAAGACTTGTTAAATGGAGAAATCAAAATGTTCTTTTTTGCTTCACCATCATTTAATCTATTGACTTTATCAAAGAACTTTTTGTACGAGGGGCACTCTCACCTTGAGACCTGGAAGCTGCAAGATTGTCAACATTAGTCTTAACACTGTTGGAAATTGCTCCCCTTGAGTGGTCTTTGAATAAGATTGGTTCTTGGGCAGGATACTTTAACACAACCTCTCTAACTTTTTTAGAGAGAACTACCAAGTCCCCACCCCCTCAATAGAAACTCTTTCAGCAATGAGGTCCTCTTAGAGCAAGTCTTTAGCTAAGGACCCCCCTCAGGTTCAGCAGGCAATTCTTCCAAATCAGATACTCCATTATGTGTCGATCCCAAAATAGCTTGAACTTCTGGCTGGACATCTGGCTCTATCTGAACATTAGGTACTAGAGATGGAATTTTTGTTTGCACTGGTGGAATATCAAATTGTACTGGTGGAATGACAAGTGTCTTAACATCTACAGGTAGACTCGCCCCCTCAGCCGCTGTATTAGCAATCTCAGTTGCTTTATGGGGGGGGGGGGCACATCCTTCTCTATAGACTAGACTCAGTGTGAGGTCTGTCCTGCACTCCAAAACCATCACCCATCTCTCTCTTCCCCTTGCCTGGGAATTCTCTTTTCCTATAGAGCAAAGATTGATGCATCTATCTTTTTCAGGTGATGAATTTGAATACCAGTGGGCATATCAAATTGATTCTTGTCCAGCTGGTTGAGATAGAGAGAGATGATTCTTCCAAAATTTAGGGCTGAGAAACATGCCTCTGTCAAAAAGAACTATTCCCCAGTTCATTCTCTTTCTGCAGATCATAACTATCAGCAGTTTGAACATGTCTCCTGATATATAGTCATGCGACCCTGTCTTGCAAAAGAACACTTTCCCAATAACATGAGTTAGGAGCTTGCCTTCATCATTCATTTTTTGCGTCTGATGGTTGTAGTTTTATTTTTCAGGTCATGAAAAGAGAGTGCTCTGTTCATTCTCACTTCAAAATTTCTAACACTCCTTTTGATAAGGGATCTTTCCCACTTGAGCTATGCATTCTTGTATAATTCCAGTACTTCTCTGTCAAGGACTCTATAGTCTTTTTCCAGAATGAACATCAGTCCGACGATTTTTAATATAAGAATGACATTTTGGAATTCGTCCGAAGCCGTAGAAAAACTAGAGAAAACGAGTTCTCCTCCCACCTGGAGATTGCCAGCGCCTTTGCGAGCCATTTTTGATCTGATTCGAGGAGAAACAGAAGAAACTTCTGAAGAATTGGATACAAGCCGACAGTGCTTTCTGCAGGTCGATAGGAAACTGAACAGTTGGAGAAGTCTCGACAAAATGAAGCCCTTGAACCATATATATATATATATATATATATATATATATATATATATATATATAGTAAAATTGAAAAGGCACGTACCTGAGGATTTGAGACAAATAATTTTTCGAATCCAATAATAAAGAAAGTCTGAACCAAGTCCAGTTTGTCAAATGCATACAGGATAACACGTCTAATTTGTTGAATGAGTTTGAGACTTCTCGTCGAATCATCGAGTATTCATGAGTATTCGTCAAATTTACTTGCGATTTCTTGATTGATTTCACGAGTGCTTGTGTGATGACTTGTTGAATTTGATCTTCACTTAAGCATATTTCTTTTGATTCCTTAACCACCTTAAGAATTTTTGTTGAGCATTCCAAGTTTAGTTTTGAAATATGTGAACTTGGTTTCATCTAGCGGCTTTATGAAAATATCAGCAACATGCTTGACCGTTGATACATAATGAAGGTTGGTATACTAATTCTTCACATGCTCCCAGATGAAATGATATCGTATCTCAATATGTTTTGTCCGACTGTGAGAAACTGGATTGTTGGCTATTGTTATTGGGCTTGATGAATCAAAAAATATAGGAATCTACTTCAACTTCTTGTTATGGTCTTCAAACATATTTCTTATCCATAGAAGTTGTGCGCAACAACTGCCTGCAGAGATGTACTCTGACTCAGTAGTTGATATTGCCACACAATTTTGCTTCTTGCTATTCCATAAGATAAGTCTTCTTCCATGGAATTGACATGTCTAAGAAATGCTTTTCCTATCATCCCCGCTTCCTGTAAAATTAGCATCTGAAAAACCAATTAGCTTACGGTCATTACTTCTTGAGTACCATAAGACAAGATTACGCGTGTCTTTAAGGTATCTCAAACTACACTTTGCAACGACATAGTGAGTTTCCTTAGAGTTCACATGAAATCTAGCACAAACACATGTTGAAAAAATTATATCTGGTTTACTGGCAGTGAGATAGAGCAAAGATCCAATTATGCTTCTGTACTTGGTTTCATCAAAAGGTTATATTTCTCATCCTTGTCAAGAGACATATGAAAGTTATTACTTCAAGGTTAGCTAGTCACCTAGAGGGGGGGGGGGGTGAATAGGTCTTTGAAATTACTTAAGTCTTTTTGCTCTTTATAAATTTAGTGATCAGAGCGCGTCCTAATTACCTGCAATATAAAAAAAAGAGCAAGCACATCACAACACATAAGTATTTATAGTGGTTCCCCAATTGGGTACATCCACTTTCCTTCCCACCTTTCTAACTTATGTTATACAAAGCACAAACTCCTCCAAAATGCTCCTCATAGCTTACACCTCAGTCCCTCAACCTTATACTCAGGTTCTCTTCAGAACCCTACCTCAGAACACAAAAGGTTCCTACCTCAGAGCCCTGCAGTGCTCCTACAACTCACTGGTCCTCAAACCACCTACCTCAGCCTTATCTCTAAGGCCTATAGCTCAGGTTTTTCAGCCCTAAAACTTCAGGCATAAGGCCCTACTCTTAGAGTGCTACAACACCCCTACAGCTCATTACCCTTCCAGGTACCTACCTCAGTGCCCTTCCAGGCACCTATAGCTCAGCCTCCTCCAAGGCCTACAACTTAGTGACACACTTGTCACCTACAGCTCAGTGACCCAACAGTTACCTACATCAGGCACTAGGCCCTATACTCAGGCTGGGAGGATAACCCTACCTCATATCCATACTAGGATCCTACCTGAAAGTGAAGATAGATACAACTCTAGAGGGGGGGGGGTGAATAAAGTATTCAAAAATATGACAATCTACTCAACTCTCTTAGAGTTAATTTGTGGAATAAGTATATAGATATATGAAATCCTAGAGCCTAACATAAAGTGAGGTGCACAAGAGAAAGCAAACTGTAATTACAGTTTAAGCTTTAGTCCTAACACAGCAACTAGCAATCCTAGTTAATTCTACTCACAGCCACAGTGCAGTAATTAAGATAAGCAACACAGACAACACAAGAAGATTTATAGTGGTTCCCTCTCAATAGGTAAATCCACTCTTCTACAACCATGGTAGGAATCCACTACAAGTTTTTGTTCAGGTGCCCTGCCACCAACTGATCTGATTCAGGTAGATTAAGTAAACCCTTTCAGCTTTTGATCAGGAGCTCAAAATCCAACACAGGTTTTTGCTCAGGTGCCCTGCCACTAAGGTTCACTTTTGAAGGGAGTAATAACCCTTTGTACAGGAGGTTGAGAGAGTTTGAATGTCTTCTCTATTGTTAAACAAAATTAGAGAAGCTAGTGGATTGCACTGAGCTATAGAAAGCTCTGAAGGAATCAAAGCTCCCCCTGGCTTAGAGAATATCCAGGAAGAAGCCTTGCTTCAGGGTACAGGTTCTCTTCAGAACTCTTGATAGAGAAGATCTGTTGTCTTGAAGTTCTTGAAGGAGCAGCTTGAAGAAGACTCTTGATGTGGAATGGTGGTTCTTCTTCAACAGCTTTTCTTTCTTCTTCTTCTACTTGAAGCTCTGAGTATGAATGTTCCTGTAAGCAGGATGAACTCAGGATTGAAGAAGAGAGTTGTTCTACACTTGTTCTTGTTGTTGAATCTGTGTATCTGTGTATATGAATATCTGTATTTCTGTATATGTATTATATTAACTTCTCTTACTAGCTCTTTATATATCAGCCTTTGTAACGGCTTCTAACTTTCTCTTGATTTGAATATTGTCTTCTTCTGAGATCTGCAATCTGGGCTGCAAATAACACATAATACAAATAGCCTGCAGAAGAACATTCTATAAAGAAGTAAAGGTTTCTTAGAATCTTCTTATCTATTCTGTAAGTCCAAAAGATATTAGAGAAAATCACATCAAAAACAAACTCTTTACGGCCAGAGAAAGACATCTGTGTCTAACAGCTATAAAGGACAGTATGGCAGATAAAGCACACAGATTTGTCCACTAATAGGACAAAAGACTTTGTCAGATAGAACTTGACTTATGCATAAAGAATGAGGCAAAGATTGCCTTGATATGTAAGCATAAAATCAATGAAATAATCTTTAATAAAATAAGCCAGATATATAAGAAATAATTCACAGAAGAGAAAGAGTACAATATCTCTAAATATAGACAAAAAGATAGTCGAACGAATCACGACGATCGTCGAACTATCAGAGCAGATAGTCGAACTATCAGAACAGATAGTCGATCTACAAGAAATCTATCGAGACAGAAAAAGTCGAGCAGGACTCGACGATCGACGATACTGAGACCACAGATCGTCGAGCTTAACAGAGATGAACTAACTCAGAGATAGTCGATCTGCTGTCTGACGATAGTCGATCAACTGATAGACGATAGTCGATCAACTGATAGACGATAGTCGAGCGGCGTTCGACCATAGTCGAACTAAAAACACTTAACAAGATTTTCAATCTGGATAAACAACAACTCTACACAACTGATAAGATCTAACCTTAATCTAACCTTTGACCATAGATAAATCTTGGGTCAAGAAACTAATTGAGAAGACTTAACTCAAATCCAAACTAGGGTACCAACAATCTCCCCCTATTTGGGTCAAGTCTCTCAAAATAAAAAGAATACTATAAATAGATATAAAAACAACAATAACCTGTTAGGATCAAAGTGTATCATATCATATCAATAAGCAACATTTCATATCAAACATAAAATCAAACAATCAAGCAAAACAGACTTTTAATACAAATAAATTTAAACAATATCAGAGTCTAGTTTAGAAGTGAAATAAACAGGAAGGAAGAAAATTTTCCTTTTAGGATCAAGAGCATCCTTCTTTTAAATCTTCAAGTCCTATTCTCCAATAATCTTAGATTCACTTGCTCTGGGAAAAACAGCCTCTGAATGCTTTTCCATATATATTGAGGCATCAAAAACTTCTAGTCTGACTTGATATCTGTCTAGTTCCTTTTCTTTGAACTTTGACATAGTTGTTAAGCCTATTATGTCTTTGCCTTCAACTTTAGCTTTTCTAATTTTGGCTGATCCAACTAACTCAAGAAATCTGGCCATCCTGAACTCAGGATTAAGATCTTGGCTTTCATAAGCATTTTCATTAGCTGGATCTAGAGGCTTTATAGTCTTGAACTTTGTAGAAAGGTATAACAGATCTGCAGCTGGTTCTATGTCTTCTTGAATAACAAGAGATGATGGTGGAGCAACCTCTGCAAATTTATTGCTTGACTTGTCAGAGTAAATTACTCTTTTTCCTTTTGAATCTACTTGCTTAATCTGAGCTGGCTTTTTGAAGGGAAGAATTTTGCTCTCCTTAGAAGGTGAAATTTTTCTTTTAGGTGAAGGAGGAGGAGAAAATGTTGGTTTCTGGTAAGTCATCTCCTTCACCTGCTCTTTAGGTCCGGCTACTTGTCTTTGTTGGCCTGAATGAGATATGCCCTGGTAACCTAGGTTTCCTCTTCTCTGATAGGCTTGAGAAGGAGTAAATATGGCTGGAGGAGCTGAGGGATTAGAAGATACATTCCCTAAAGCTCCTGCACTACGAGGAGGAGGAGGACCTCTAGGAGTCCACTTGGGAGCTGGAGTATCATATCTTTTGCTCTTCTTCCTCTTCTTCTGCTGATTTCTAGACAATCCCATCCAATGTTGAAAATCCTTAAACTTGGGGTCAATCCCTTTCAATATGTAATAGGGGAAGTCATTCTCTGGATTAGGAGGAGGAGGAGCTTGAGCTTTCCTTTTCCTTTGAGCAATTTTCCTTTTCTTGGTTCCTTCAGAATCCTCTGAATCTTCCTCATCATAAGAATGAGATGACTGAGGTTGGTCATATGGATCAATGATATCTTGAACAACTTTTTCTTTAGCTTTTAAAGCAGCCTTTTCTTTTTCTTCTTCTATGGCATCCTGAGCCAATAGGAAATCAAGGTCTAATCTTGGAGTATCATACCATACAGTTGATTTCTCTTTTTAAACATCTGTAACTGTCTTGAAGACCAGTTCTTCTGCAGTAGGTTCTGGAGTAGGTTCTGGAGCATCTTGAGCTTGATCTGTAGCCAAAGGGACACAAAAATTTTCTAAATGGTATAGAAACATCCCTTCAAGGTATTTACAAGTTAACATGTCAGTCAACAGGTCAGTGAAATGAGTAATTGTATTACCTGCAGAATTTCCTAACTCCAATAAGTCATCTAGGTAGGAGCTAATGACTCCTTCTAGATACATGGCAACAATAGGAGTAGATGATTCTTCAAGACAAACTCTGAAAGCAAATTCAGCCTCAGTTATAACTTGAGCTTCTGGAGCAACAGCTGTGTCTTGAATTTCATCTGTAACTTCAGCTGTATTTTGAACTGCAACTGCAATTGATGTTGTAATCTTTGAATCTACAACTGTATGAATTTCATCTGATGGTGTATCTTCTGGAACTGCAGCTGAAAGAATGACCAGTGGAAGTCCTGAGACATCTTCCTGGAACATCTCCCCCTACCTAACTTCAGTAGGTACTGAACTCAGGTCCCTAAGAGAAGAGGGCTCAGCAAAATTTTAGAGGGCTGTAATGGCGGATGTAAGAGATGAAATGGAGGCAACAAGAGGGGCAATTGCTGCTTCAATCATTGATTTGATTAAAGGAGTAATTAGCTCCATGATGCTTGCAATGAGAGCTGGTGTGATTTCAAAAGATGTAGATGGGAGAATCACAACAGATGGATGAACATCAAGGATGATGTTTTCCTGATGAGATGCAGATGCATGAACTGGTGATGGAGATGCAGATGTATGAAGATCAATATGATCTTGATGTGAAATTAGTGACTGAGGTGGAGTTGGAAGTGTCTCAGTAACCAACAAATCAATGCTAAGATTTGAAATCCCAGCAAGGTGTGAAGGAGTTGGAGATGCTGGTGGTGATGCATGGAGAATAGAAGTGGATGTAGATGGTACTGCAATAGAAGTGGATGGCAATGCAGATGCAGATGTAGATGGAATGGGGGGAAATGGAAGAGCCTCCTTCAATTAGGTAGGGGTGACTGGTACTATCCTTGTGTTCTCAGATGGAACAAGAACAACCCCAGCAGATAAAGGCTTCTGGATATTCCTTCTCCACTTGATGAACAGAGTGGGATCCATCTTCTTGCTTGCATTGATTGATGTTGAGACTGTTCCCAACAGCTGAGGATACTTCTCTCTTAGAAATATCCCAATCACCCTACCAAGGGTTACCTCTTTCTCTGAATTCTTTTTCCTGATTAAATCAAAAACTATTCCAGCCCAATTTATTGCTTTCCTGTTAGCAATAACACACATTAAGGCAAACTGCTGCCTGGTAATATTATCGTGCGCAGAGTGATTTCCAAACAACACTTTCCCTACTAGTTCTCCTAAGAACTTGATCTTCATCGGGAAGCTTACCTTCAACAACTTGGAAGGAATGCCTTCAGCATGTCTTAGCTTTAATAGCATCTGGCTATACTCCTAAGTATCTTGATCATACTCTTCTTGACCATTGATCAAAACAAAAATCTCAGTTTAGACGGCAGGAGTCAAAATTATCTCCTCGCCCCTGATAGGCCCTGTCATCGATTCGTCGCTGGAAGACGACGTATAGACCCATTCTTTGATTTCTAGAATATTTATCTTAATCCTTGTAGACATAAGCTTCTCCAGTCCTTGATCTTTGCATAACTGTAGCATTTCGAGAATATCGGCATCGCAGGCATTGAAAAAATCAAAATTGACGCTAAAGCCGGCATCAAACTTCATCATGGTCAGCAAAGCTGGAGCAATCACCATGGATTTGGTTGGGGAAGACGAGAGAGACGAAAGCAGAAAGCGCAGGGCAGAGCTCAAGTCAAACCTTTCAAGCAGGAATGAGTAATATGAAACGACGAGCTCAGTCAATTACAAAAAGCACGATCTATTAACCTAGGTCGACCATCGGTTTATATTTAAACAACAATCATCGACCTATTTCAACAGATACTAGAAACAATGGTAGATTGATCGTTCGATGATCGTTTCTTGAAAAAAAGTAGTCGAGCTATCGATCGACTATTTCTGTCTTCACAAACAATCGAGCCATCATCAACCATAGGTCGAGGATAGGCTCAACCTGTTCGACTATGGTCGAACGACATTCGACGATATTCGAGCAGATTTCAACATAGGCAGAAATTACACTTGGTCTACTCCATTTATCATACCTAGTTGATTCAAAAAGAATAGATGCTTCTGTTCATCTAAGGGCTTGGTGAAAATATCACCTCTCTGAAGGTCAGTGGATATGAACTCAAGACTGATTTTGTTCTTTTCCACACAATCTCTTAAAAAATGGTGTCTGATCTCAATGTGCTTGGTCCTAGAGTGGTGCACAGGATTTTGTGCTATGGAAATAGCACTGGTACTGTCACACATGATTTTTGTGTTCTTGTGTGTGTACCCATAATCCAGAAGCTGGTTTCGAATCCACAGGATCTATGAACAACAACTAGAAGCTGCTATATATTCAACTTCTGCAGTTGAAGTTGAGACAGAAGCCTGTTTCTTGCAGAACCAAGAGACTAATCTCTCTCCCAGGAACTGACATGTCCCTGAGGTACTTTTCCTGTCAACTCTACAACCAGCATAGTCAGAATCAGAGTATCCAATTAACTCAAATTATGATTCAGCTGGGTACCACAGTCCTAAATTTGGACATCCCTTCAGGTATCTCAAAATTCTCTTGAGAAGAATCAAATGAGATTCCTTGGAGTTGACCTATAATCTAGCACATAGGCATGTGGCAAACATTATGTCAGGTCTACTTGCAGTTAAATACAATAGGGAACCAATAATGGCCATATAGTTTTTCTAATCAACTGGCTTACCCTTATCATCAGAATCTATAACTACATTTGTAGTCATGGGTGTATGCATTGCTGAAGCATTAGCCATCCCAAATTTCTTTACCAATTCCTTGGCATATTTGAATTGGGAGATGAAGATGCCATCAGCATCTTGCTTTACTTTGAGACCAAGAAAGTAAGACAGCTCACCCATACTACTCATCTCAAACTTAGAGTGCATCAGGTCTGAGAACCTTTTGCATAGTTTGGGATCAGTGGAACCAAAGATAATATCATCCACATAGAATTGAACTAACAGGATTGTGTCCTTTTGATGCTTAACAAACAGGGTTCTATCAACTACTCCCTTAACAAAGTTGTGCTCTAATAGGAAACTAGCTAGAGTCTCATACTAGGCTCTGGGTGCTTGCTTAAGTCCATAAAGAGCTTTTTGCAACTTATAAACAAATGAAGGTTGAGTTGAAGAAACAAACCCAGGAGGTTGTTCAACAAACACCTCTTCCTTTAGCTCACCATTTAGGAATGCACTTTTAACATCCATTTGAAAAACCTTAAACTTCATATAGGCTTCATAGGCTAGAAAGATCCTTATTGCCTCTAGCCTTGCAACAGGGGCAAAGGTTTGGTCATAGTCTATACCTTCCTCTTGTCTGTAGCCCTGAGCTACAAGAATAGCTTTGTTCCTTATAATAGTTCCTTTGGCATCCAAATTGTTTCTGAACACCCACTTGGTGCCTATGATCAGTTAGCCTTTTGGTCTTGGAACCAAAGTCCATACTTTACATCTTTCAAATTGATTAAGCTCCTCTTGCATAGCAATGATCCAGAGGGGATCTAGCTCAGCATCTTTAATGGCGAGGGGCTTAATTTGTGGAAGGAAACAAGCATGCATCACATCCTGTCTTAATTTATGTCTTGTTTGCACACCAGCTGATATATCACCAATCGCTTGAGATGTAGGATGATCTCTAAGTGTGACAAGATCAGTAGGTGGGATGTGATCTTCAACAACAGTTTGGATTAATTCCTCTTGTGGAATAGGATTAACTGTTGGTGGTACAGCAACTGGTTCCACAAAGTATTCATCACTGTCTGAATCAGTAATATGAAGAGTTGATAGAGGGGGAATCTCTTGGGTGAGATCCTTGCATAACTCTTGTACCTACAATGAGTTTGAGGAAGGAGAAGTTTCCTTCTCCTTGTAAAACATTTTTGACTCATCAAAGGAAACATGCACAGACTCTTCTATTTTTAAAGTTGATTTGTTAAACACCCTATAAGTTTTGCTTACTTGGGAATATCAAAGAAAAATTCCCATTAAAGCTTTTGCTTCAAACTTTCTAAGGTATTCTTTGTTGTTATTGTGAATGTACACTACACAACCAAAGACTCTAAAATAGTTTATTTTAGGTTTCTTTTCTTTAAGTAATTCATAAGGAGTTTTACCCTTAAGCTTATGTATTAGACTTCTGTTCAAAACATAATTAGCTGTGCTAACAGCTTTTGCCCAATAAGAGAGAGGCATGTTAGCATCTGCCAACAATGTTCCTGCAGCTTCAATTAGTATTCTATTTTTCCTTTCCACTACCCCATTTGTTGAGGAGTTCTAGGAGCAGAAAATCTATGTTTGATACCTTCTTTCTCACAGAATTCTTGCATGAGAAGAGACTCAAACTCAGTACCATGATCACTTCAGATCAAGGCAACATGAGTAGAATACTCAGTCTGCACACATAGCAGAAAGTCTGTAAGAACTTTGAAGTTATCAGCCTTAGTTCTCAAAAAGAACACCCAAGTGAACCTAGAGAAATCATCTACAATCACTAAAGTGTAAAATTTCCCTCCTAGACTCTGTACTTTTATTGGGCCAAAAAGGTCCAAGTACAATAAATACAGGATTCTAGGTGAATCACTCTTATTTACAGATTTGAAAGAATTTTTGGTTTGCTTGCCTAATTGACAAGCCCTGTATAGACCTTCCTTCTTGTAGGGGCAAGAAGGTAAGCCTCTAACAAGGTTGTATTTAGATAACCTAGATATATTCTTGAGGTTAACATGGCTAAGCCTTTTATGCCATGAGGTGTTATTATTGGTTACTTCATTAAACAGACAGATTTCAGATTGAGTTGAATTAAAATATACTAAGTAAATGTTACCCTGTCTAATGCCTACTAACACTACATTACTATTTAAAGTAATATTGAAAAGAGTGTCAGTGAATGATACCTGATAACCTGCATCACATAACTGGCTTACTGAGATTAAGTTGTGCTTCAGCCCAGTTACATATGCAACCCTTTTGAATGTCACTGCTCCAATGGTAAACCTACCATATCCTTCTGTTTGACCACAGCTGGAATCCCCAAAGATCACCTTTGGTCCAAGCTTGGCCTTGAAGCTTGACAGATTTTTTTTGTTTCTTGTCATATGTTTGGAACAGCCACTATCCAAATACCATTTGTCTTTAGTAATTGGATAGGTCTTCACCTACAAAATAAACAGTTAGACATTGCGGACCCAGACAACCTTGGGTCCATTATTCTTCACATAATTAAAACTTGAAATGAAAGAATAAGCAGGCTGAGGTATATATCCTAAGGGATAGGATCTCCTAGGTGGAATACTCCATGCAGTTGATGGGTCAATGAACCTAGTGTTTCTATTTACCATAGTGTTTCTAAGGTTCTGATTATTATTTTGAAAATCATGTTCAGATCGTCGATCAATGTTCGATGATCGATGCCCAGATCGTCGAGTATCCGTCGACCATTGGGCCTGCGATCGTCGAGCATAGTTCAACGATTTTTGTATTTCTTTAAATTTCTGTTTTCTCTTTTCTCTCTTAGCCTTATTTAAAGCTTTGTTAACTTGATTTACTTGCTCAGTATTCTTTATTCCATCAGCTGAAATAAAGTTTACTAGAGTGGAAAGATTGTTTTTCAGAACCATAGGGGGTTCACTTGGTGAAGCTCCTAAGCCTAGCTTATTGTTACCTATCCTAGTGTTTGACATGCTAGTAATCTCTAGCAGCTTAAGACTTCTACCATTAAGAGATTATTCTAATCTTTTAGATTTGGCTAGTTCAGTTTAAAGAAATTTGATTTCTTCAGTAGATCTAGTGAGTTCAGCTTCTAGCCTAGCATTTTCACTAGATAGGGATTCTAATTCAGCTATCCTATTTTTAAGCTCCTTAATTTCCTTCTCTGAGCTAATTAAGTCTAAACAGAGAGATTTAAATTCAATAGAAGTAAAATCATAAGAAGACAATACCTGATCTTCAGTAGACATTTCTTCTTCATCAGAACTCTCTGTAGCTGAATAATTGCTGCAGGCATCAATTGCCATTAGGCAAATTTCTTTTGCCTTCTTCTCTTCCTCATCTTCACTGGAGCTTGATGAGGAAGATTCCTCATCAGTATCACTCCAGGTTTCAGCCATAAATCCTTTCTCCTTCTTCTTGTTTTTGTAGGAGGAGGACTTGGAATAGTTCTTCTGATATTCTTTGTATTTTCTCTTCTCCTTATTCTTTTCCTCTGGACACTCAGGTAGAATGTGTCCAGGTTTCCTACAGCCATAACATATAAGTTCTTTAGCTGGTGTTCTGTCATACCTTGGCTTGTCTTCATATCTGGAAGACTTCTTTCTGAAGTCCTTTCTGCCCATTTTGAGAAACCTTTTGCCAAAGAGTGCCATTAGCTCCTCATTTGATTGGCTTTCTTCAGATGCATCAGCAGCCTTTAGAGCAAGAGTTTGCTCATTCCTGGTAGGAGTGGGAGTCTTGGCTTCAGCTTCAGCTTCCCTGGTCTTTAGTACTTGCTCAAATGATTTGAGCTTGCCAAGGAGAGCTTCAGTTGAGATCTATGTTGTACTTCTGGACTCTTTGATGGGCCAGATCCTGAGATCCCATGTGCTGGGGAAGCACATCAATATTTTGTCATTGACTTCTGTCAATGTGATCTCTTTATCAAGGGTTCTCAGCTCATTGATGATGGAGCTGAGCCTGGTGTACATTGCATCAACTGATTCTGCTTCAGTCTTCTTGAAATTCTCATATTGGGATGTGAGGTTGGACCTTCTGTCATTCCTCTCATCAGCTGAACCAACTACAATGTGGTTCAGTGAGTCCCACATGGCTTTTGCTGAAGTGCAATTAGCAACTTTCTGGAAAGTTTCATCAGACATGGTCTGAGCCAGAATGTTCATAACTTTTGCATCAGCTATCTTTGCTTTCTTATAAGCATCATTGTAGTCAGGAGGTGGCACTGCACTCAGATTTGTTGAAGTTGTAGCAGTAGTTACAGCAGGTGGTGTTGGTGGTCCTGTCAAAATAGAAGAAAAGATATCTTCATCAATAGAATTCATATATAGTCTAATTCTTGCCTTCCAGATGCTGAACTTAGCTAAGTTGCATACTGGAGGTCTGGTGCTAGAGTAATCCTTGTACTGGGCCATGAAGTGAATATCTATAAACTTGGTATCTATCTAGATCTTGAGACTCAGGTGTTAACATGTACAGTCAGTCAACCTCCCTCTGATACCAATTGAAAGTGAGGATAGATACAACTCTAGAGGGGGGGGGGGTGAATAGAGTATTCAAAAATATGACAATCTACTCAACTCCCTTAGAGTTAATTTGTGGAATAAGTATATAGATATATGAAACCCTAGAGCCTAACACAAAGTGAGATGCGCAAGAGAAAGCTAACTGTAATTACAGTTTAAGCTTTAGTCCTAACAAAGCAACTAGCAATCCTAGTTAATTCTACTCACAGCTACAGTGCAGTAATTAAGATAAGCAACACAAACGACACAAGAAGATTTATAGTAGTTCCCTCTCAATAGGTACATCCACTCTTCTACCACCCTGGTAGGAATCCACTACTAGTTTTTGTTCAGGTGTCCTGCCACCAACTGATCTGATTCAGGTAGATCAAGTAAACCCTTTGAGCTTTTGATCAGGAGCTCAAAATCCAACACAGATTTTGCTCAGGTGCCCTGCCACCAAGGTTCACTTTTGAAGGGAGTAATAACCCTTTGCACAGGAGGTTGAGAGAGTTAGAATGTCTTCTCTATTGTTAAACAAAATTAGAGAAGCTAGTGGATTGCACTGAGCTATAGAAAGCTCTGAAGGAATCAAAGCTCCCCCTGGCTTAGAGAATATCCAGGAAGAAGCCTTGCTTCAGGGTGCAGGTTCTCTTCAGAACTCTTGACAGAGAAGATCTATTGTCTTGAAGTTCTTGAAGGAGCATCTTGAAGAAGACTCTTGATGTGGAATGGTTGTTCTTCTTCAACAGCTTTTCTTTCTTCTTCTTCTTCTTCTACTTGAAGCTCTGAGTATGAATGTTCCTGTAAGCAGGATGAACTTAGGATTGAAGAAGAGAGTTGTTCTACACTTGTTCTTGTTGTTGAATCTGTGTATCTATGTATATGAATATCTGTATTTCTGTATATGTATTATATTAACTTCTCTCACTAGCTCTTTATATATCAGCCTTTGTAATGACTTCTAACTTTCTCTTGATTTGAATCTTGTCTTCTTCTGAGATCTGCAATTTGGGCTGCAAATAACACATAGTACAAATAGCCTGCAGAAGGACATTTTATAAAGAAATAAAGCTTTCTTAGAAGCTGCTTATCCATTCTGCAAGTCCAAAAGATATTAGAGAAAGTGACATAAAAAACAAACTCTTTACGGCCAGAGAAAGACATCTGTGTCTAACGGCTATAAAGGACAGTATGGCAGATAAAGCACACAGATTTGTCAACTAATAGGACAAAAGACTTTGTCAGATAGAACTTGACTTATGCATAAAGAATGAGGCAAAGATTGCCTTGATATGTAAGCATAAAATCAATGAAATAATCTTTAATAAAATAAGCTAGATATATAAGAAATAATTCACAAAAGAGAAAGAGTACAATATCTCTAAATATAGAAAAAAAGATAGTCGAACGAATCACGATGATCGTCGAACTATCAGAGAAGATAGTCGAACTATTAGAGCAGATAGTCGACCTACAAGAAATCTGTCGGGACAAAAAAAGTCGAGCAGGACTCGACGATCGACGATACTGAGACCACAGATCGTCGAGCTTAACAGAGATGAACTAACTCAGAGATAGTCGATCTGCTGTCTGACGATAGTCGATCAACTGATAGACGATAGTCAATCAACTGATAGATGATAGTCGAGTGGCATTCGACCAAAGTCGAACTAAAAACACTTAACCAGATTTTCAATCTGGATAAACAATAACTCTACACAACTGATAGGATCTAACCTTAATCTAATCTTTGACCATAAATAAATCTTGGGTCAAGAAACTAATTGAGAAGACTTAACTCAAATCCAAACTAGGGTACCAACACTACCTCAGAGAGCAGCACTCTCCTACCTCAGGCAATTAAACCCTACAGCTCAGATCCATACTTGGATCCTACCTCAGTACCCCAACAGGGCACCTACCTCAGTGACTAATTAATCATCTACCACTCAGGCATAAAGTGCCCTACACTCAGATTCAGTTAAACTGAATCCTATAAGAAAGTAATTAGTAAAATTGAAATACTGACTCAGAAAAATCTCCGAGTCTAACTTGCTGGACTGAGCAGATTTCAGTCCAGCCCACTTGCTATAGAAGGAATTTGTCTTCTTCTACATCTACCAATTGCTCTGCTGTACTAAAGGCAGCAATTGCTGTTGAAGGCTTATAACCCTTCACATAGCTATCTTCTCTTGCTGATAGATTGAATCAGCCAACTTGTTCTTCAAGGAACAATCTTGCTTAACTGGAAGAAGCATCATCTATCTTTGCCTTCTAGCTTTCACCGCCTAACTAGAAGAAGCTTCATCTATCTTTTCCTTCTGGCTTTTGTTCTCGTTTTCGTTAACCCTAATCTTCTTTTCTCCTCTTCCTCTTATATCTGTTGATTTGAATCAATGACACAATTTAAATGTGGGCCCAACCAAGGATGGCGAGCTCCATCTTCCTCAGAAGAGGACAATTAGTAGCTTCCGGCGCTACTGTAGATTTCCCACAATGGCATGAAGTACTTGGATTGAGCTCGATGATCGTCGAGCTGAGATCGATGAACTTTATGCTGAGCTTGACGAACTTCAGAATCTCCAACTTTACATTTAGCTCGACAAACTCTGAATCTTCAAACTTTAACTTAAGCTCGACGAAAGGCGGGCTAAGCTCGACGAACTTTGAATCTTCAAACTTTAACTTGAGCTCGACGATTTGTGAGGTGAGCTCGACGAACTGCGAGCTTAGCTCGACGAATTCTGAACCTCAAGCTTCTAAGTTTTAGCTCAAGGAATGGTGAGCTGAGCTCAATGATCTGTATGCTGAGCTCGACGAACTATGAACTCAGTTCGACGAGCTCCACTTTCTGGACTTAGAAAATTTCTACTGGCTTTGTCTCAGCAGTTCCTTCTCAACTGTCTCAGCAGTTTCTTCTTCATAACTGAGTCTCTTTTGTCTCAGCGGTTCCTTCTCAACTCTCTCAGCGGTTTCTTCTTCACAGCTGAGACTCTTCTGTCTAAGCAGTTTAGCTGAGACCAACACTTCTCTCAATGTTTTGTGTTGAGCTTCTCAGCCATCTCAGCAGTTCTACTGAGACATTCTTCTCAGCCATCTCAACTGTCTCAGCGGTTATGCTTTAGTCAAATTATCAGACTTCCAGCTTCCTCTTCCTATTTACCTGTCCAATCAAGGACAACCTGCATGCATGAACTCAAGCATACATCGAATACATTATGCCCCTTAGAATGATTGGTGATGCCTCTTCAAATCCTTAGGAACATTATAGGGCACAATTCCCAACAATCTCCCCCTATTTAAAGAAGGCAGAACACCCATCCATGCTAAGGTGCATCAACATAAAAAATATCATGATAGGCCTGATGAAACATTATCATGACAACTAGCCATCCCAGTATAGGAAAAACTCCCCCCTAAATGAGATGGCTTAACACTATGATTGAATAACTAATGGTACTAGTGAATTGTCAATCATTAACAAGGTAAACATTATGATTAAGATATACCTAATCATTAACTAATCCAAACAACAGTAGCAAACCTGTGATTATAGGATATCTATGAAAGAACAACATATTTATTAATCACAAATATATAGATGATTATTGCATGCACATTTATCACATCAATATAGTCAGGGCCAACTCATATTAATTTCATTGATAAAGATTTGGTATTGCTACACTATTGATATTCATTACAAGACATTGATTACATAATTAAAGAGCCCTAAGTCATGCAGTCTCATCTCAGCTCTTCTTTGATGAACTTGAATCAACATCCTTGGTAGCAACTATCTTCTTCATGTTTTTAGCTTTGTTCTCCTGCCTCTTGAAGTAAAGGAATTGAT
Source organism: Platanthera zijinensis (assembly GCA_039513925.1). Classification (NCBI taxonomy): domain Eukaryota; kingdom Viridiplantae; phylum Streptophyta; class Magnoliopsida; order Asparagales; family Orchidaceae; genus Platanthera; species Platanthera zijinensis. The sequence continues at coordinate 167,555,373 of CM077093.1, read as the reverse complement.
TTGGAATATATCTGGGAGGCATTTTCTTAGGATTGCTCTTCCTTACCAGATTTTCTTTGAATACTCTTTTCCTTAGGGAATTTCTTTCCAAATGCCTGATCCATTCCTCAGAAGGATAAACACTATCAATATTTTTTAAGATTTTTCCATGGCTTATCCAAGCATTGATAATGATGGATTCAGAGGCATCACTTAACTATTCATGATCTGGATCATCTATGTTCTTAGCTCTCCTCTTTGCTATGAACTCTTCAGCCATTTGAGTTCCTTCCCTCTTTATTCTGGCAGCAAGTTATGCATCTTGTGCAGCTCTAGCTTGTGCTGGGATGTCGAGGTCCTCTGTCCTCTTTCTATCCAAGAGGGGCAGGTGTAGTGCCACCCTAGTGCCTTGAATTACATTGAAGGCTTGTTCTTCAATGAGTGCTGTTATCTTAGCATGGTTGCTCACTCCCTTTCTGCCTTCTTCACAGATGGTATTTTGCAGTAGGGTGGAGTTGGCTTCATTTTTGCTTGATATGGATTGGAGTATTTTTTCATTGTCAGCAAGAAGCTCATTTTTCAGAAGTAGTGCCTCCTTCATAGAGTGGAAAGCAACATTGGTGACATGCTAATTTACATGATCTGTTGTACCCCTGATCACCTCATCAGTTGCACTCACATAATTCTTTACATATCCTATGTCAGTTGTAGAGAGTTTTTGGCTTGTGTCCAAGGATTTCATGAGGGTGGTTAGTTTGATGCCAGCAGTTCCAGCCCTATCAAACTAGGTGGTAACCTGTTTGTTTAAGTGAGAAGTTTCTTCTTTACTTCCCTTGACTTCAGTCAATAGTTCTTCCCTTAGCTTGGCAACTGATTGGTAAACATACTCCTTGAGGGTTGTGGTCTGAGCATCTATGAGTGCTTTGATTTGGTTTACTAATTCCTCATTTGAGATAAGGGTAGATGATGTATGGCTCATAGGAGGAGAGACATCATCTTGAGCAGGGACTTGAGAAGGATCCCCCTCAACTATAACACCTATAGAAGGAAACATTTCCTTAGTTAAAGCTGTATTAACACTACTAATTAAGAGGGTATGGGTATTACCTATAGTGGGTGTAGACTCAACTATTCTATTGACAACTTGATCCAAGTTTGTCAAATCCATCTGATCATGCTCCCCCTTAGACTGAACATCCTTCTTTGGGCTTGGCCTATCAAGATAAGTATCTAATGCCTCAGAAGGCTCATTGATATCTTCTGTAGTAGGGATATCATCAATTGTAGCTACATCATCAGTATCTGCCATATCTGCCTCATCTTCTGCAACAACCTCTTCTTCAGTGGCATTCTTTGACACTTGTCCTGACTTAGGGTTGGAATGGATTTTATCAACATGCACAATAGTATCCTTGAGTTGAATGTTTGCAGAGGATTGACTGAGTGATAAGTCAACTTACAGACCAACATCAGCTGGAGAGGAGGTTCCAAGCTCTGGTTCAGAGCTGGCAGTTCTTTCCTCCTCAGCAGGTTTCTTCCTTGTGTCCTTAGAGGAGTTCTTTATTACTGAAGGTTGGCTGATTGGCAGGACCCTAGTGAATCTATCCAAAGTTTTTATGTCCATTCTTTTTAGGTAGTTGTTGGGTCAATTGTTCCCAATGTCCCTGATTTGTGAGAAGTCAAACTGGTCAATGACACACACATCAACTATATTTGATGTCCATTTGAGGTTTTGAGTGCAGGTTGTCCATATCACATTGATTGGACATGTGGACACAATAAGTGGTTGCTGGACATAACAAAAATTGACTACGTCCACCGGCATTGAGTGGGGAATGCTCACTCAATGCCAGAGGTATGGATTCTATTTTACATTGTAGAAATTTGCCTAAGTCCACAGGCCTTGAGTGAGGATAGCTCACTCAATGCCATATAACATATAGCATTGAGTCTATCTCAGCCTAACTGGAAGATATCCAAAAATGTGGTTAAGTCCACAGGCGTTGAGTGTAGTCTACTCACTCAACGCCATATAGCAAAAAGACTGTGAGTCAGGCTGAGTCAGTCTAAGCCTAGAAAAAATAGCTGAAATTCTAGCTAAGTCCATAGGCGTTGAGTGTGGTCTACTCACTGAACGACATACAACTTTAGCGTTGAGTGTTGCTGTGCTAGTCAACTCCATAGAAAATTTGGGCAAAGTTTTCACTAAGTCCACAGGCATTGAGTGTAGCTTACTCACTCAATGCTAAATAACAGAAATATTCTGTTAAGTAGTTTAGCGTTGAGTGGAGCTTACTCTCTCAATGCCAAGATGCAGAAATATTTGCTAAGGCAAATAGCGTTGAGTGAGGTAAGGTCACGCAACGCTCTCAATGCTCTCAACGCCTTAAAGAAGAAATTTTGCTAAGTCTAAAAGCGTGGATTGCTTGACTTTCGTCGAGCTCAGCTTCGTTGAATTGAGCTCAGCGTTCGTCGAACTGAGCCAAATTACTCAGTTTAGCGTGGAGTTCGTCGAACTCAGTTTATCCTTTCATCAAACTAAGTCCACTGTTCGTCAAACTGAACTTATACTTTCATCGAGCTAAGCTCGACGTTGGTCGAACGGAGCTCAGCTTTTGTCGAGCTCAATACTTAGAATTTTGTCTAAGTATTATGGCATTGAGTGATACCTACTCACTCAACGCCTTTGGTTCTAATGACTGAATTTTGTCTAAGTCCAGATATGCTGAGTCATGCTGACGTCAGCAAAGTCAAGTTGTTAACCAAATTTCAATTGGTGCGGAATTACTGCCCGAGACGTTGGCAGCCAGCTGTCATCATCTTCTGCACTTTCCAAAGAATATTTCCATCATAAAGTGTTGGGGCCCACACACAACAAGGAGCCATTAAATCAAGATTAAATGGAAAGCATGCACTGGATGGCTTAGACTCAGCCGTCAATCCTGATGGTGGGATCCACTGCTCAATTGGCCTTCAGAGTATAAAAGGAAGCAAATCGTCTAGAGCAATAAATGACAACAATCGATTCCTTGTCTAGGTTTTCTGAAAACGAGAAGAAGGGCAGGCAAACATCATCTTATTCCTCGTCATTTTTGTCGAGCCTAAAGAAGGGGTTCTGCACAGTGAACCTTGTTAGGAAGGAGATAGCTGGAGCAATTATCATTTGCAACAGCAGGATCAGAATCCATTCTGAGGGTGCAGATCTTTAAATTCTGCAAAGAAAAGTAAGCTGTTCGAAGAAAGATTCTACTGCCTACCTGTTATCTTCAACAACAATTGGTTGGACTGATATCTGCTCAGTCCAGGAAGAAGGAGACACAGAGATCTTACTCTGGTGTCTAATCATTTCATTCTTTATTTCTTCTTGTGTAAAGATTCTTGGTGAATCTAGAGTTGTATGCCTATATTATGAAGGTTGAGGTCTTTGTGACCTGTGTTTGGATTTGTGCCGGGTGAAAGGTCTTTGTGACCTGGGGTTGTCTTAATGTCTAATTGGAAGGTCTGTGTGACCTTTGTGGTCCTGCGGGATCTGTGCTGTAAGCTATTAAGTAGCTGAGTTTTGGAGGGAGAGCCGAATCTAACACACAGTTAGATAGGTGCAGAGGGACATTGGATGTACCCAAGATTGGGGAATCACTATAAAATTGTTGTATCGTCTGTGAATGTTCTTGAAAGCTGATAATTAACCTAATCACAGGCACGAAAATTAGAAAACAAGTTAGAAAACTTAAACAGAGACAAAAACCTATTCACCCTCCTCTAGGTGTTTAGCTAACCTTGAAAATAAGACTTTCAAGTGATATCAGAGGGAGGTTACTCTTTAAAGGATTTAACAGTCTGAGTAGATCTCAAAGGTTAGCAAGAAGTCTGTCTCCATGGGTTCTGGAATGACCAATAGGGAGCTGAGTACTGTGAGACTTCCAATCTGTAGGAAGGAAGTTTTTGGAATTTAGAAAGCAAGGGTGAGGCAGTTCATTGAAGCTGCTGACCCTAGAATGTACATTACAGGTTAAGAAGGAACATTCATCCCAATGAAGGTCTCTGCACTGGATGCTACTGTCAAGACCCCCAAGACATATGATGAGATGACCAAGGATTAGTTGACCTTAGCCTCAATAGACAAGAGGGCAAAAAACATCATCATGGGTACTGTTGATGATTCTACACCTCAGAACCTGATCCATTGCAAAACAGCAAAGGAAATGTAGGAAAGTATAGTGATCTACATGGAGGGGACAAATGAAGTTAGAGATGATATGAAGTCCATTCTCAACCAAGAGTATGAGGCTTTCAGGCAATCCAAGGGGGACAACATAACCATATGTTATGAAAAGTTCTTCAGGATTGTGAATGAGCTTAAGAATTATGGAAGAGTGTTCAGTCACTATGAACTGAATGATAAGTTACTTAGATCTCTCTCTAGAGAGTGGGACACAAAAATCTGTGCCATCAGAGAAATGGTAAAGCTGGGTGACATTGCTCCTCACACACTCTTTGGGAAGCTGCTGTCATATAAGATACATCTGGCAGAAAGGAAAGAAGAGGAGAAAACAACAAGTATCAGGCAAGAGACAAAACTATAGCTTTCAAAGCTGAAGGAATCAGTAAAAACAGAAGAAAGTCTCTCGCTCCACCAAGGAGAGATGCTGAATCTGATTTTGGAAGATCAGAGGGAAGTGCATCAGACTACCAATGGTCTGATGAAGATTTTACTGCATTCATTAGGCAATTCCAGAAGTTCTTGAAGAAGAAATACTAGAGAGGCAGGCCTTCCACCTCCTCTAATCCCATGGATGACTACTACAAAGGAAGAAGAAAATCCTCTAAGGAGTACAGGTATGGTTCCAAAACTGGTAAACAAGTTTCCTCTAACATAACTTGTTATCATTGTAGAAAACCCGAGCATATGATAGCTGACTGCCCAGTAAAAAGGAAGGAACGCTGTGGGAAAAAGGACCACCAGCAAAAAAGCAAGAAGGAGAAAACCCTCATTGCCAAAAAGCAAAGAAGCTGGGCTGAATCCTCCTCATCTGACTCAGAAGAAGAAGAAGTCTGCATTGGGCTATACTCAACTAAAGAAGGAGCTGAGAAGCATATTGCCTTAAAAGGCTGGAAGCTTTAGAAGAAGAAGCTGAAAAGATTCGTCCTACTACCAGGATTGAAGATAGGGCCCCTCTATCATAATCTGATAGTGATTCAGAGGTGGATTTTGAAGATGACAGCTGCTGTCTTGGGATGATGGCTAAGTCAGATGAAGAAACCAGCCAGGATCAGCCTGGTCCAAGCAAGGTAAATTCTGTTACTAGCTCTGTTAAAGAGAAGGGCTATAGATCTAATTTACTCTAGAGGGGGGGGGGGGGGTGAATAAAGTAATTAAAATTGTTGGCTATTTTTCAAGATTTATATCAGAGTCAAAATGTGTGATACTATTAATAATAGAAAGAAGGAAAAGTGCAATTCTAAGCTATCACAGTCACAACAAGAACATAAAGAAAATGAGCACAACCAGACAACACAAGAAATTTATAATGGTTCCCCAACTAGGTACATCCACTCTTCTACCACCCTGGTAGGAATCCACTATCAGGTTTTTGATCTGGTGACTGCCACCACAAGATCAATTTTCAGGGAGATCTCACAACCCATTAGGCTTTTGATCAGGGGCCCAATAACCAGGAATAAACTTTTGAAGGGATTTAATAAACCCTTTTTACAGGAGGTGAGAGAGAGGTGATGGGGTCTTATCTTTTCTCTAAGCAATAGAGAAGACAAGTGGATTTTCTTGATGATGCCAAAGATCCCCCTGAGACAGAAATTCAATCAGGAAGATGGAAGCTTTGTAGGGTGAGTAGGTCTTCTTTAGAAAGATCTCTAGAAAAGCTTCAGACTAATAGTGATGGTTGTCTCTTGAAATTCATTCTGGAGATTCAAACTGATGATGAAGAAAAATGCTCTCAGTCTCTTTTGTATTGTGTTTATTCTGTTCTTGTAATTAACTGAAAAGAGAAAATCTGTTTTATATGAGCAGTCAATTATTCTCCTTTTGAATTTCGAATTCCTGCATTAATTGCTGAAAGATCTGGAGAATAAAACCGGCTGGAATGACTGTCTTGAATGAGTTTCCCCAACTATCCCTAATAAAATAAGCAAGTAATTACCCTGATGAAGACTATAATCAATGCTGCCAATAATGGCTATATTCAAGAGAATATAAGCATTAATTACTCAGGAATATTACTGCTAAATAATATAGAAAGTAGGGATGGAAATCAGGAAAAACTCTAAGTCAGGCTCGCGATAGATTTCGTCGAGCTGATAATTCCTGTTCATCGACCTGAGCTCAGAGAACTGCATTCTGAGAAGAACTAGCCTATTTTGCACTCAAAGTTCGTCGAACTAGGATAGAAGAACGTCGAACTCAATCTTGATATAGGATCAGAGTTCGTCGAGCTCAATTCAACTTTCGTCGATCTTAGTTCAGAGAAGAGACTCTGAGATCGTCGAACTGAGAATGAAGATCGTCTATCTCACTTCAGAGTTCGTCGAACGCCTTCTTCAATAGAGAAAATTCTGCCTTGTTCTGGTTTATTCAGTCTTCCAAGTCTTCTGAGGGATTGGTCAGATCAAAATGACTAGTTGACCAACCCTATAATCTAATGAAGACCTATGACCCTAGAGTATACAAAGTGGGTCAATCTATGCATCCCTTATAGTGAACCTTAGCCCAAATCCCTTAAACAGGTGGGGTTCCAACAATCTCCCCCTATATGGGTGAAGTCACTATGTACAATGCATAAAACAAAGGAAATACAGATAGAAAACAAAACAACAGATATCTGACAGAATTAATAGAAAATTCAGCAGGTATAACTGTATATAAAGAGAATGAAATTTTTTTCTAAGAGCTGTCTGAAGGAGGAGCAGAAGAAGATTTAGTAAACACAATTTTCCTGAGAGGATTTTCTACTCCATGCTTGGACAATTTTAGGTCTTGAGCTCCAAGAAGTGTTATAGTTGAGGCTCTTGGAACAACAGCTTCTGGATATACCTGCATATAAGCATTAGGATCAAAAAGTTGTTTGTCTAACTAAATTTTTTATAGCTCCTTTTGTCTATAAGTAGACATGGTAGTAAATTGAGAGGGGTCAGCTCCTTATTTCCTTGCTTTATTCATCAGAGATAAGCCTATAGTCTCATGGAATCTTGTCATTCTATAGTTAGGATCTAGCTCAGGTTCATATACTGGAGATGGAGGTCTCCCTGAGTCAGCTTGTGAAACATCCTGAGCAGATATTTGAGCTTTCTTGAATATTATAGACTGTTGCTTAAAGTTAGTAGAAGGATAATCCTTTGTAGATTTTTTAGCAAAGTAAGATCTTGGAGGTCTACATTCATTATACTTTTCATCATAACTGCCTTGGTGCTGTCTTCCTCTCCTATTAGAGTAGCCACCTCGGGAATAAGATCTATAGTATCTTTCATGACTGTGAGGGGCATAGGGCTTTGGTTGTTGAGAAGAGGTTGACTTAGGTGCAATATTTCCTGAGGCACCTACAGTAGGAGGAGGAGGAGGAGGTGAGTCATTCCTGAACTTCTTGGAAGGAGCAGATCCAAACTTCTTCTTATTCTTTTATTCTTTCATCTAGTTCTTTGAGAGTTTAATCCAGTGAGGTGTAGTTGGAGTAAAGGGAATATTGTACATGATATAGTATGGAATATCATTCTTTGGATTAGGAGGTTTCTTTGTTGATGCCTGAGCAATTGCCTTCTTTTTCTTAAACTTCCTCTTCTTAGACTGAATATTTTCTGAATCATCAGATCATCTTCACTGGATTCACTTGCAGGATTGTCATACAAATCATCAATCCTCTTTAGTTGCTATGCAGATAAGATATCTTTGAGAGATACATTATGAGCTGGAGCTTCTTCTAGAACTTGGATTTCAGTTTCTAGCTTTGGAAGATCCTCTGCCTCTGTAATCATTTCTTCCTCAAAAAGATAATCCATGTTTGGAAGAGGGGATTCTACCCAGCCATAAGTTGGAGGAGAGGAAGCCATTTGCTAATCCTCTAGTCCTGAAGGGAGAACAGATGGTTCTGCAAAGCTGCATCTTATTTGTTCTATAATCACTGAGCTAATAGGGGCAGTATAACATACTATAGCCCTAGGAAAAATTTGCTCAGGAAAGGGAAGAGAATGATAAAGAATATCAAAATCTCTTAACAAAATAGCTTAGTCCACAGAAGGGACTAGGAATAAAAATGGTGCAATAGCCTGAGGCTCTGCAATCTCAATACCTGTATCAAGAAAAACTGATAATTCTATATATGTATTTACAATCTCTGTATCTTCTGTATCCATATATATAACTTCTACTGCTTCTTTACAACATGCTGCCCGTGGAGAGGGGACCTCATCATAAAATATCTCCCCCTGCCTGATATCAGGAATTCTTGAGGCCAGGCCCCTGAATGAGGAGGGACTAGTTGAGGTAGCAAGTTTAGAAAAGAGAGCATTTATGGAAGAGATTAGAGGTGCAATGGCATCCTCTATTAGAGATTTGATGGTGGGAGTAAGAAGAGAAATGAAGGTGGATGTGGAATCAGATGATGGAAGGGAGGTGGTTGTGTTACCATAAGAAGTACATATGCTGAAGGTGGTAGATGGAGTTGGAGATATATGTGGTGGTAAGGAAGGTGTGGTGATGACTTGAAGTGTGATAGTAGGATGGATTTCAATTGATGGATGGGTGTCAAGTGGAATGTCAATTGAAGAATGAATGTCAATTTGAATGTTATCTTGAAGTGGGGATGATGGTGGAGTGTGGGTTGGAGATGGAGATGGTGTTGGTGTAGGGATTAGAGTGAATGAAGGTGATATCTGGGTGGAAACAGATATGGTAGATAGAATGTCCTCTAGGTGTTGAGGAGAGACTGGGGTTGGCGATTGTGGTGGAGGAGAAGAAGGTAGTCTAGGAGAGGGATAAGGAGGTACTGGAGCCTCTTCATTAGGTTTGGGAGTGACTGTTGCAGTACTTGTATCCTCACAGGCCCTGGAGGAAGAGGATGCCCTGGAGGGCTTGACAATTGTCCTCTCCCATTTTCCAAAAAGAGCTGATGTATCCTCTTTGAAGCATTGATAAAAATGGTCTGAGAGACCAGCAGCTGAGGGAACTTTTCTTGGAGGAAAAGTCCCAATACCCTTCCAAAACTAACTTCTCTTTTGTTATTTTTTTTCTTTATCCAATCAAATAACAGAATGCTCCAATTAACTGATTTCCTATTTACCAAGGCACTTATCACAAGAAATTGATGCCTTGTAATATAATTATGTGTCGTGTGCTTGCCCAACAAGATTTTTCCAACGATATCTACAAGGAACTTATATTCTATAGATAAGTCCTTTTTCGATAGTTTGCTAGGGTTTTCAGCAGAATGACCCATTGTAGCCAACATATTGGAAAATTCATCATTATCCATTTCTATGTCATCTTCTCCATTTGCAAAACCAAATATTTCACACAGAATTGCAGGAGTAAGAATAATCTGTTGACCTGCAATGGTGCTGATGAGGTTTTGAGCGTCAGGAGATGAGGATGAATAAACCCATTCTTTAATCTAGAGTACTGGCAGCTTGATTCTGGTTGTCATGAACATCTGCAGCCGCGACTCCTCAAACAGTTTGAGTATATCCTGGAAGATTTGATCAGAGTGACCAAATGATTCAAAATCAATGTCGAAGCCTGCATAAAATTTCATCGCAGAGAGAACAGCCGCTGGAATCGCCATGGAGATTTTCCTGTAAAGAAAGAGACAACGATCAAGTGCAAAGATAATTGAAAGCACGGGATTGATTTCGTCAAAAACCTAGTTAATAAGGTTTTTAGAAGTTGAAAAGACGATCTCAGTCCGATGAAAAAAAAAATAATCTTCGATCTGAGTTCGACGAAATATTTTAATAGAAACTGAGTTCGTCGATCTCAGCCTAAAGAATAAGAATAAATTGTCGATCTCTGTTCGATGAAGTACTCACTGAAGTAGGGATCGTCGATCTCCGCTCGACGAAATCTATTTCACTAAGAAGTGTTCGTTGATCTTCATTCGACGAACTCTTCACGAAGAGTTCACAGATTGTCGGTCTCCGTTCGACGAACTGTGCCAAATCGTCGACCATAGACAAAAATTAAGTTAAGTCTTCACCATTCATCATGCCTAGCTGATTTAAGAAGAAGAGATGTTTCTTCTCATCCAATGGCTTGGTGAAGATGTCTGCTCTTTGTAAATCAGTAAAGATAAAGACAAGATTAACTTTCTTTTTGTCTACACAATCTCTAATGAAATGATGTCTTATCTCTATATGCTTGGTCCTACTATGATGCATTAGATTTTATGCTATGGATATAACACTGGTACTATCACAATATATAGTTGAATTATTTAAGTTGTATCCATAATCCAGTAGTTGATTCTGAATCCACAAAATCTATGAGCAACAACTGTAAACAACTATGTATTCTGCTTCTGCAGTTGAAGTGGACACAGAAGTTTGCTTCTTACAAAACCAGGACACTAGCCTATCACCAAGAAATTGATATGTTCCTGATGTGCTTTTCCTGTCCACTCTACATCCAGCATAGTCAGCAACTGAGAATCTAGTTAAGTCAAATTCTGACTCTGATGTATATAGAAGTCCTAAATTTGGGCAACCCTTTATATATCTCAAAATTCTTTTTAGCAAATTATAATGAGATTCTTTAGGGTTCACTTAGAACCTAGCACAAATGCATGTAGCAAACTTGATGTCTGGCCAACTTACTGTGAGATATAATAGAGATCCAACAATGGCCCTATAAATTTTTTGATCAACAGATTTTCCATGCTCATCAGAATCTATCACAGCATTTGCAGCCATGGGTGTCTTCATTGCTGAGGCATCACACATCCCAAATCTTTTAATAAGCTCCTTAGCATATTTAGATTGGGAGATGATGATACCATCAGGTGATTGCTTCACTTGGATACCAAGGACATATGAAAGTTCACCCATGCTACTCATCCGAAACTTTGAATGCATAAGGTCAGAAAACCTTTTGCATAGTTTGGGATCAGTTGAGCCAAATATTATGTCATCTACATAGATTTGAACTAATAAGATTTTATCTTTATGATGTCTAATGAAAAGAGTCCTATCTACAATGCCTCTAAAAAATTTATGCTCTAACAGGAAGCTAGCTAAGGTCTCATACAAAGCTCTTGGAGCTTGCTTTAAACCATAAAGAGCTTTATGCAATCTAAAGACATAAGAGGGATGAGTTGGTGAGATAAAACCTAGTGGTTTCTCCATATATACTTCCTCTTTTAGTTCACCATTAAGGAAATCACTCTTTACATCCATCTGGTAGACTTTGAACCTTTTGTAGGTAGCATAAGCTAAGAAAATTCTTATGGCTTCAAGACTTGCCACTGGAGCAAAGGTATGGTCATAATCAATTCCTTCCTCCTGTGAGTAGCCTTGAGCCACTAGCCTTGCCTTATTCCTTATAATGTTACCATCAGTATCCAATTTATTTCTGAACACCCATTTGGTTCCAATGACTGGGTAGTACTTGGGTATACGAACCAAATTCCAAACTCTATATCTCTTAAATTGATTGAGCTCCTCTTGCATTGCATTGATCTAGTGGGGATCCTGATCTGCATATTTGATAGAATGGGGCTCAAGTTGAGAAAGGAAACAAGCAAACATCAAGTCAGGGTTGAGTTGATGCCTTGTTTGCACACCAACTGATGTCTCCAATCACTTGAGATATGGGGTGATCTCTAAGTGTGACAAGATCAGTGGGAGCAGTTTGAGTAATAGCTTGTGGGATTAATTCCTCTTGTGAAATTGGGTTGGCTGTTTGGAGAGTGTCAGCAACATCCAAACTATCTTCTTCACTATCATCTTCAATAGCTTGTGGAGAGGGATTAGATGGAACCTCTTGAGTGAGATTTATATCATCCAATCTCTCACACAAGTGAGGTACCTGTAATGAGCTACTGGAAGAAATTTCTTTCTCCTTGTAATACATGTTAGCTTCATCAAAAGTCACATGGACTGATTCCTCAATTTTAATGTGGATTTATTAAAAACCCTATAAGCCTTGCTGACTTGGGAATATCTTAGAAAAATTCCCTCTGTAGCTTTGGCTTCAAACTTTCTAATATGTTTCTTGTTGTTATTGTGAATATAAAATATATAACCAAATACTGTAAAATAAATGATTTTAGGTTTCTTCCCTTTAAGCAATTCATAGGGAGTCTTATTCTTAAGTTTATGTATTAAACTTCTGTTCAGTACATAGTTTGTTGTGCTCACAGCCTCTGCCCAATAGGAGAGGGGCATGTAAGCATCTGCAAGTAATGTGCATGCAGCTTCAATTAGGGTTCTATTCTTCCTTTCAGCTACCCCATTTTGTTGAGGAGTTCTAGGAGCTGAGAAGCAGTGTCTGATACCTTCCTTCTCACAGAACTCTTGCATAAGAAGAGACTCAAACTCAGTACCATAATCACTTCTGATCAATGCAACTGGAGTAGAGTACTCAATCTGTATGGTCTTAATAAAATCTATAAGAACCTTGAAGTTATCTGACTTAGATCTCAGAAAGAATACCCAAGTGAATCTTGAGAAGTCATCTACAATAACTAAAGTATAAGATTTCCATCATAGGCTTTATACAACAATAGGGCCAAAGAGGTCCATATGTAGCAAGTACAAGATCGTAGGTGAATCACTTTTATTTATAGATTTAAATGTAGATTTAGTTTGCTTGCCTAATTTACAGGCTCTGCAGAGGCCTTCCTTCTTGTAGGGACCAGAAGGATATCCTCTAATAAGGTTGTCCTTAGATAACTTAACAATGTTTTTCAGATTTACATGTCCTAGTCTTTTATGCCACAAATCATTTTGATTGCTAACCTGATTTAAAAGACAAATATCTGAAATAGCTAATTGGAAATTTACTACATATATGTTGCTTTGTCTATTTCCAATTAAAATAGTTTTGTTTTCTTTAGAAGAAATAATACAAGATCTTGAGTTAAAAGATACCTGATAACTTTCATCACATAATCGACTTATGGAGATGAGGTTATGTTTTAGTCCACTTACATATGCAACCTTTTTGAAGGTTACTGCCCCAACCATGACTTCTCCAAAGCCTTTAGTCTGGCCACAATTGGAGTCACCAAAGATCACCTCACTACTAGAAAAGTGAGTATTGGCTACACTTTTTTTGGCCAGGGTCTAAAAATCATGGCTAATACAATGTTATTAGCCACGATTGCAATAAATGTGGCCAATAGTTATATTTTAGCCAGGGTTCCAAAAAACGTGGTTAACATTGATGTATTAGCCATGAAAAACTATAAACGTGGCAAAAAATAGAATATTTACTTTTTTAATTTACTTTTTGACAAATAAAACACATATACCACTACATTTTTCATTTTTTGTTCCCTCTTCATTTCTTTCCGGGAACCATTCTCATTCTCCTCTTACCCCGCAACCATCCATGCGCTCAAAACCTAAGTCCACCTGCAACCCTGAGTAAGAACCCGATGCCCAAGAGCGCGCCAAGTGGAGAGGGGGATGTGGGGAGAGCAAATCTGGAAGCACTTGTCGGCAATACCACGAGCTTAGCGTCCATGGTGCTAAAGGGAGCAAACCCCGGATTCCTAGAATGCGCCAAGGAGGGAAACGGGAGGGTGGAGGGCGGCAATAGGAAGAACTCGCCGGCGATGCCCCGGATTGGGTGATGTCGAGACAGAAAGGGCAAGTGCAGCTGCCCTAGAATGCTCCATTAGCAGGACCAGGGGGATTCAGATCCTCTGGATGTTTCGATGCACTCTGAAACCTCACCACCATCAAATCCCTCCCCCTCTCTGCTTGGGTGGAGAAGGTAAGAAAATACTTTCGTTTTTCTGAGTACTGGCTGTTTTAGTTTTGAGATTTTTTTATAGGACACCAAACTCCGTGCAGGGATGCTATGTTTGTATTATTACGGGATATTGTGAAGGAGAAGATATGTGATGGCAGCTCTATGTTTTGTACATAATGATCAAGATGATAACTGCTGCAACAAGGACTCCAAAAATATCCAAATGCTAGAAGAATTTTTTTTGATGTAAGTTAATATTTACTCTTCTCTTTGCTTCTAGCTTAATTTAATAGTACTTGTTTAACTGAGTTCACTTTTGTGCCAGAGCCATAACAAGGAAGAGCTGCCTCACATGCCAGAAAGAGAGAAAAAGAAATGGTATTTTGTTGTGGATGTTGGCTGCTTACTCACTAAAGAATCCAAAAAATCTCTTCAGCTCTTGGAAAGCATCACAGGAACTCAACTGATTATTCCAAGGATAGATAACCCAAAGAGACCTACCCCCTTCTAACTATGTTTACTTCAGCACAAACAATCATTTTTTCCTCTTAATTTTCAGTCATCAGGGAGCTCGACCGCCTCAAAAGGTGCCAGGAAAGACTCAGCCATTGGACAAAGGCTTATTCACTTTTACAATGGATAGAAGAGTGCATGGTGAAATCTAGTTGGTGGATTCATGTTCAGAGCACATCATAGACCTTCCCCGCAGCACCAACACCTCCAGTGACTCCAAGATCACTGTGTGATGGAAGCACAGGAATCAGTACCACTTCATTCAACTTAATTGGAGTCTCCACTAATGGAAGTTTAATGGAAATAGTGTCCCCCACAACTGAAGAACACATCCTTGACATTCTCTTCTGTTCAAGAGAATAAAAAGTGATGGCCAGTTAATACTCCTAACTAGTAGCACGACGCTTAGAATCAAGGCAATGGCTGAGATACCTAGAAGTGTATAATTCATTTTTTATATATAGAAAAGTGTATAATTCATTCTTTGTTGATATTCAAAATGACTTGTTTAATATAGTTATTTTTACAGGTTCAGGAATAGGTTCAGGAATATGTTGAACCTGCAACATTTTGTAGATTCTGCAGGAAGGCCGAATGGGTCTCTTTTGGGTCTCAATGAGATAACTTGTGGACCTTTGTATATATATATATATATATACATATATATATTTTGTTCTGATTAAACGTTATCTTCTGAGATATATAATTTCTCAAATTTTCCCCTGCCTTACTTTTAATCTCATGAGCTCTAGGAAGTGCAACTTCATCTTTAGGAAGGGCAACTTCATATTTAGGAAGAGCAGCTTCAGCTTAGTTTTTTTAGCGGGGAATGATGGAATGGGAACATCCTAATGCTTTTTTCCATGTAGGCTTCTTTATCAAATGATTTGGTAATGGTACTAGCAAAATAAGAGCATTGGTTATTTAGGATAAAGTTCCTGTTATTTATCCCCCTCAATATTTTATTTATTGTAGGCTGTGTTTACAAGATGTGGATATGTTGAGGTTTCCAAGAGGCTTTCCTTGCCATTGGGATCCACCCTTGATAGGTACAGACTCCATGACGCAGTATATCATCTGATTCGTGATGGACTACTTTTAAATGTTAATTTTATCAGGCTAGAAGATTTATATTTATCTCTTATTTTCATGAAGATAATCTGGCTATTGTCTTCTATTAATAACACCTTATTTTATGTATGAATCATGAATGAAGATGATGAATGGAGTATTTTGATTTGTGTTATTTTTTGGGGATTTCATTCACAATGTTCAGTATGTATATTTCAATTTATCGCCTTCCACTCTGTAAGATATACTTTTTAAAAAATCATTTGTTATGTATTATTTGTCTTATCAGGTGGAAAGTGGCCTATTTTTCATGCGAATTACAAAATTTTGTTGGTCCTTATGGTCGTGGATAATAAATTTGTAGATATGATGGCCTGCTTCTCTCTATTGGTGGAAATGGAAGATCATATGTTGTTATTGTTGAGGCTGGCCCATTGGCTGATACCTCCCAAAACAAATTATATTTTGCTAGAATGAGCACAAAATTAGGCTTCTGCAGGGTCAGTACCACACTCTACTTCCCAGTTTTGATAACTAATTTAATCCATCTTCTTTGTTTCTAACATCATATCTGTTAGAGTAATTGAACTTCCTTTTGAAGGTTAGATTACCCTTTTCATCTTTTCGCCCGGTTAAACCTGAAGATCCTCCACTAGATCCCTTTCTAGTGCATACTTTAACAATTTGATTTGAACCATTTTCTATCAATACAAATTTGTGACTACCCATTTTCCATTGTAATAATTACAGTTGCAAATTTTTCTCCTCTTATAATAGTCTCTGTTCAGAGCACCTCCTAAAGGACCTGCATGATTGGCACAGGATCCAAGGAGCTTCAAGATGATTTTGGAATATATAAAGGCTTTACCGGTATGTTGCTCTTGATTCCTCCAAGTTTTCTGAGCTTATCTTCTGATAATGATTTTAGATATTTTTTTTCCCGGTGATAATGGTATTAGAGTTCCTTTTGGAAAACTTTGGTTATTTGTGTACCCAAAAAAGATCTACACAGGAGGAGAGGAAGAGAGAGATCATTGTTCTTTCCTCATTCTTAGACACAATTAACATAGTTTTTAATCATTATGCAAACATTTGCTTTTATAATCAGAGATATCACTGTTCTTATCCTAACACACACGAGTATGCAATTGCATTGTTGAAAATTGGTCAGTTCAATCAGCATAATTTTGATCATTTGTGAAAACTTGTCTTTATAATCGCTGATCTTATCCTAACACGTCCACACACTTAATTTTTCGTTGTTGAAGACCGGTCGAGGAACAGATTTCATCTTGATAGCATGCACTGGGGCTGGGATCGAATCTAGTAGAAGAGTTCAGGTGCTAAAAGCCAAGAAGATAGTCTGTACTTGCTCCTCAGACTTGTGGGATTCTTATTCTTACTGGTTGCCACATTGGAAGCATGAACATTTATGCTGTCTGTACTTGCACCTCAGAATTCTGGCTACACACTTGTCATTTTTCTGTTAGCTCTCTATATATTTGACCCATTGACACGAAGTTTCACTGTAAACTCTCTCTCTCCCTCTCTCTCTCTCTTTCTATATGTATATATTAATAAATAGTAAGTTTAGGGTCGATTGGATACATTTGTGATAGTGTATTGCTACCTTGCCCATTCTCCAATGGATTAAAACTGAAACTTCACATTATCTGGCTGTCATAAAAAAATACAAACATATTTTTCTTGTATTTTAGATATTTTCGTTTTATTTGAAGCGACTACCATCTTTATTTTGGGCATTACCTACTAGTTTTGATGGTATCATTGATGCTTCAGCTTAGTTTTTTCAGCGGGGAATGATGGAATGGGAACATCCTAATGCTTTTCCATGTAGGCTTCTTTATCAAATGATTTGGTAATGGTACTAGCAAAATAAGAGCGTTGGTTATTTAGGATCATGTTCTTGTTATTTATCCCCTCAATATTTTATTAATTGTAGGCTGTGTTTACAGGAGGTGGATATTTTGAATGTGTTTTTAAAAAAAAACATAAATTAGTATTTGCCACGGCTTGTAACCGTGGCAAATAGTTTTTAAAAAATGATGAGTTCACTTTTAGCCAGGGTTTCATACTGTGGCTAATAGTTAGCTTTAGCCACGACAGTTATTTTTCATGGCTAATACTATTTGCTATGGCCAATCCGTGGCTTAAAATTTTTAGCCACGCCGACTTTAGCCACGACATTTTCCCGTGGCTAGACCGTGGCTAAAGCTTTTTAGCCACGGTTTTGGACTTTTTGACAGGGCAATTTGCCCTGGCCAAAAGTCTATTTTCTAGTAGTAATTTGGTCCCAACTTGGACTTGTAATTTATTAAGTTGTCCTTGCTGCCAGACATATGCTTGGAGCATCCACTGTCTAGATACCATTATTGTTTAAAAGCTGGACAGATCTTCACCTATAAAAATAAAAGTTAGTGGTTCTTGACCCAAGTTACCTTGGGTCCTTGTTGATTTACATAACTAAAGCTGGAAATATATGAATATTCTGGTTGATTTTTATAACCTAAGGGATGATATCTTCTAGGTGAAATTATCCATTGGTTAAAAGGATTAACATGTTGTCTTGTCAGATTAGAGTTTCTAAATGAATTGTAAGTTTTGTGAACTCTTACTGGGTTCGATGAATAATCATACGTTCGTCGATCTGCGTTCGACGAAATGGGATGAGATCGTCGATCTCTGCTCAAATAATGAACACGTTCATTTTCTGTGCCCCACGTTCGTCGATCGCTGCTCAAAGAACCATATAAAGTTCGTCGATCACAGTAAGATGAATTTTTATTACTATAGTTAGCGTTCATAGATCGTCGATCTTTATTCGACAAACTATACACATTTCGTCGATCTGAGTTTGGCGAAATCTGTTGAACATTGTTTTTATTCAGATTCTGATTTTTATTGTTGTTTCTCTTTTGATTTTTGGATTTGTGAGAGTCCTCTGTTGTTTGATTATTATTTATTACCTCTTTTCCCTTTTCTGATACAAATTTTATGGGGGTTGTTAATATATTCTTCTTAAGTATGGGGGATAAGCTTGATGAAGCACCTAAGCCCATCTTACCCTTTAGTTTGGCATTGACTGTGCATGTGATGTCCATCAGCTTAAGGCCTCTCCCATTGAGAGATTCCTCAAGTTGCTTGGCCTCATATAATTCAGTTTTAAGAGAAATACTTTGTTCATTTGCTAAAACTAAATCATCTTTAAGCCTAGTGTTTTCAGCAAATAAATTTTCAAACTCAGTTTTTCAATCTCTAAGCATCTTGATTTCTTTTTTAGATTTTATTAGGTCATTACATAAGGCTTTGAACTCATTTTTAAAATCAATAGAATTAAAATCAAAAGAAGAGATTACCTAATCCTCTTCTGTCTCTGATTCCTCTTCTGATTCCTCTGAATGAGTTTCTGCTTGATCTTCAGCATTAAGCCTGTTGCATGAGGCATTGATTGCCATAAGGCAGAATTCTCTTGCCTTGGTTTCTTCTTCATCTTCACTGGAGCTGGAAGATGAGGATTCTTCATCAGTATCACTCCAGGTTTCAGCAATGAAACCTTTCTCCTTTCTTTTATGTTTGTTGGAGGATGGCTTATTGTAGTGATGCTTCCTTGTTTCTTTCTCTCTTCTTCTCTCCTTCTTATTATTCTCTGGACACTCTGAGATGAAGTGTCTAGGCTTCCTGCAGCCAAAACAAATAACCTCTTTAGTGGGAGTTTTATCATACCTGGGCTTGTCATCATGCCTGGATGACTTCTTTCTGAAGTCTTTCTTTGCCATTTTGTAAAATCTCTTGGCTAAGAGACTCAGCAGTTCTTCATTTGCTATAGGAGTTTCTGATTCTTCATTTGCCTTAAAAGCAATGTTTTGCTCCTTTCTGCCTGATGGAGTCTTATGTTCTGTAGCCTCTCTGGACTTTATCAGCTGCTCATACGACTTGAGCTTTCCCAGTAGAGATTCTGTGGAAATCTCATTAAGACTTATGGTTTCCTTGATAGGCCAGATTCTTTAATCCCATGAGCTAGGGAAGTACATAAGGATTTTATCATTTATTTAAGTAAGGGTGATGTCTTTGTCTAGATTCTTCACCTCATTGATTATTGAGCTCAGTCTGTTGTACATGTCATCAATAGACTCTGATTCATCCTTCTTAAAGTTCTCATATTATGAGATGAGGTTGGATCTCCTATCCTTTCTCTCATCAGCTGAACCAGCAACCATCTTGTTAAGTGAGTCCCAGATTGCCTTGGCTGATGTGCATTCAGCCACCTTCTAGAAAATATCATCAGACATTGTCTGAGGCAGAATATTCATGGCTTTTGCATCAACTATCTTGGCCTTCTTTTGAGCATCTGTCCACTCAGGTGGTGGAATAACATGAGTATTTGATGTTGATGCAGTCTCTGGAACTGGAGGTCCTGTAAAAATAGAATTGAAGATGTCCTCATCAATAGAGTTCATATACAATTTGATTCTTGCCTTCCAGATAGTAAACTTATTTAAGTTGTAAACTGGAGGTCTGGTGCTTGTATAGTCTTTGTTCTATGCCATGATGTGAAAACATAAAAGCTAAGAAAAAGGAAATCTAATCTAACAAGGATCTTTGTTCAAGTATTAACTTGTACAACCATAGAAACAACCCTCTGATACCAATTGAAAGAGAAGGGGTTAGATCTGATTTACTCTAGAGGGGGGGGATAGAGTAATTAAAATTGTTGGCTATTTTTCTAGATTTATATCAGAGTCAAAATATGCGATACTATTAATAATAGAAAGAAGGAAAATTGCAATTCTAAGCTATCACAGTCACAACAAGAACATAAAGAAAATGAGCACAACCAGACAACACAAGAAATTTATAGTGGTTCCCCAACTAGGTACATCCACTCTTCTACCACCCTGGTAGGAATCCACTATCAGGTTTTTGATCAGGTGACTGCAACCATAAGATCTATTTCCAGGGAGATCTCACAACCCTTTAAGCTTTTGATCAGGTTCACAATAACCAGGAATAAACTTTTGAAGGGAGTTAATAAACCCTTTTTACAGGAGGTGAGAGAGAGGTTATGGGGTCTTCTCTTTTCTCTAAGCAACAGAGAAGACAAGTGGATTTTCTTGATGATGTCAAAGCTCCCCTTGAGAAAGAAATTCATTCAGGAAGATGGAAGCTTTGCAGGGTGAGTAGGTCTTCTTTAGAAAGATCTTCAGAAAAGCTTCAGACTAATAGTGATGGTTGTCTCTTGAAATTCTTTCTAGAGATGTAAACTGATGATGAAGAAAAATGCTCTCAGTCTCTTTTGTATTGTGTTTCTTTTGTTCTTGTTATTAACTGAGAAGAGAAAATCTCTTTTATATGAGCAGTCAATTATTCTCCTTTGAATTTCGAATTCTTGCATTAATTGCTGAAAGATCTGGAGAATAAAATCGGCTAGAATGACTGTCTTGAATGAGTTTTCCAACCTGTCCCTAATAAAATAAGCAAGTAATTATCCTGATGAAGACCATAATCAATGCTGCCAATAACGGCTATATTCAGGAGATATAAGCATTAATTACTCAGGAATATTACTGTTAAATAATATAGAAAGTAGGGACAGAAATCAGGAAAAACTCTAAGTCAGGTTCGGGAAAGATTTTGGTGAGCTGATAATTCCTGTTCGTCTACCTGAGCTCAGCGAACTGCATTCTGAGAAGAACTTGCCTATTCTGCACTCAAAGTTTGTCGAATTGGGATAGAAGAATGTCGAACTTTATCATAATAGAGGATCAGAGTTTGTCGAGCTCAGTTCAACTTTTTTCAATCTCAGTTCAGAGAAGAGACTCTGAGATCGTCAAACTGAGAACAAAGATCGTCGATCTCACTTCAGAGTTCATCGAACGCCATCTTTAATAGAGAAAATTCTTCCTTGTTCTAGTTTCTTTAGTCTTCAAAGTCTTATGAGGGATTGGTCATATCAAAATGACTAGTTGACCTACCCTATAATCTAATGAAGACCTATGACCCTAGACAATACAAAGTGGGTCAATCTATGCAACCCTAATAGTGAACCTTAGCCCAAATCCCTAAAACAGGTGGGGTTCCAATACTCTACATGTCTAGATTATGAATCAGTTCCAGATTCTTGTGCCTCTGCATCAAGTGATGATGATGGCTCAGAATCTGATGGAGACATCAATCAATTGATTGATAAATATGGTGAACTTCTATAGGCTCTAAAGAAGAGCAAGCTACTGGCCATACATCAGGCTCAAGAAATTGTCTCTTTAAAGCTTGCTTCTTCAGAATCAGCAAAATTGCTGGATCTGAAGATGTACGAAGTTAGCAAACTGAAGAATATGACAATCATTCAGATGAGCACCATAACCTTCAAGAATAACCATATCAGGAATCTTGAAGAAAAGCTCCAAAAGGAGAGGGAACTTGTGGCTAGCTACTCCAAGCCTAACACAGTGTTGCCCTTGATAGACTCATTCTCCTCCCAAAAGGGAAAGAAAGGCTTGAGATTCAAGGGAAGGACAAGAGCTGCTAATCCTAAGGGAAAAGACAAAGCTCAAGTTGAGCCACTAACCTCTAAGCCTCATGTAAAATTTGTTATAATGCAATTTCCTTCCAACAGCCTTGACCATGAGAGTATTTATGGTCATTGGAATAATGTTAGACCATCTTGTGTGAACAAAGATGTTCCACAACATGGTGGAAGTTATAACAAAGGTGCAAGTGCCTATGAGAAAATACAAATGGCTCATCCCGGACCATTTTTGTTTGGTGCAACAGCCCCGTCAATCAAGGGTAAAGCTACTGATTGTTCTCAAATTCTTCCAACCCACTCTAAGACAAAGGACAAGGCTATCAGTAGACCTGACCTGGGCATCTCTAAGGACATAGGGTATGCTTTCTGAAAAGAAAGCTGATGCTAGAAGGGCTTAAGATATCCCAAGCACTTCTACTGCCAGACCCACCACTTGTCAGACTGGAGCTGGAAAACCATGGAACAGGACTGTTGCTACTCCTTCTAGACCCAGAGCTGCTATTAACACAACAACTATACCTGCTCCAAAAAGAAGGTATAACATCCATGAGTGTTGGTGTTGTGGTAAGATATGCCACTTTGCTATTGATTGTTGGCACAATCATAGTGTGATAGAGAAAATGTTAGCTTGCTTGTCAGAAAAGCTGCAGGCAGACAGAATTATTTTCAGTCTAACATACACCAAGGACCCAATAAAAATTAG
The DNA here is from genome assembly GCA_039513925.1 of Platanthera zijinensis. NCBI lineage: Eukaryota > Viridiplantae > Streptophyta > Magnoliopsida > Asparagales > Orchidaceae > Platanthera > Platanthera zijinensis. The sequence continues at coordinate 167,532,642 of CM077093.1, read as the reverse complement.
GGTCCTAAGGTTAATTGATGTGTGTTTTTTAGGTTAGTCCAAGTGCCCATACCCCTATATGGTACTTGGACAGTGGATGTTCCAGGCACATGACTGGAACAAGGAGCATGTTTAAGGATTATGCTCCAGTAAGGAATGGACAAAAGGTTATCTTTGGTGGATCTGAAAAAGGAGTGACTAGAGGTTATGGTAAGATCTCTAATGACATAGTCACTATCAATAGAGTAGCCTATGTGGAAGGGTTGCAACACAACCTGATAAGCATTAGCCAACTCTGTGATCTTGGCTATGACATAGTATTCAACAAGGATGAGTTCCAAATTAGGACGTTAAGTGACTAAGAGGTCATCTTAACAGGCACTAGGAGTGGAAATGTGTACTGTTTAGATTTCCTATGCTCTAGCAAAGACTCACCTGTATGCCTTTTTGTAGATGATAAAGCCTCTTCTTGTGTCCAGTGGTACAAGAGGCTAGCCCATCTAAATTATAGGACCATAGACATGCTGTTCAATAATGAGCTAGTTTGGAATGGGCCTAAGTTTATATGCATTAAGGAGGGTATCTGCTCTGCATGCCAAATGGGCAAACAAACTAAGACTTCCTTCAAGAGCATTGACACCAAAGACTCAGTGAGGTGCTTATACCTCTTGCATATGGATATGTTTAGTCTTATGCTAATTCAAAGTCTAGGTAGGAAAGTCTACACCCTTGTGGTTGTTGATGAATTTTTAAGATTTGCCTGGGTGTTCTTTCTAAGGAAGAAATCTGAAACCCCTGATGTCTTTCAGACATTTATCAAGCAAATTCAGAATGAATTCAACATCACTATGGTCAAAATTAGAAGTGACCATGACACTGAGTTTCAGTCTGAGTGCATGGCGAGGTTCTGTGAGGAGATAAGGATTCATCAAGAGTTTTCCTCTCCTAGAACACCCCAGCAAAATAGAATTGCTGAGAGTAAAAAATATGACTCTCATAGAGGCTGGTAGAACCTTACTAAGTGACTCATCCCTCCCTAATACTTCTGGGCTGAGCAGTTAACACTGTATGCTATGTCCTTAATAGAGCTTCTATCACCAAGACCCACAAGAAGACTCCCTATGAGATCTTGAAGGGCAGAAAACAAAACCTGAGCTATTTCAGGAACTTTGGTTGCAAGTTCTTTGTGCTCAACAATGGAATAGTCCATTTAACTAAGTTTGCTGCCAAGTCCCATGAAGGGATTTTTATTGGGTACATCACTCATAGTAAGGTATATAGAATCTACAACTAAACTACCCAAGTTGTAGAAGAGTCAATGCATGTTGTTTTTGATGAATCCAACATAGTTAATTGTGAGCTGCCATGCTCCTCCTCTTATAGTATTGCAGGTACAGAGAAGATGATGGATAAGCTGACCATCAAGGAAGCTACCCCCACATTCTAAGAAAATGATGATGGACTGCTTAATCCAAGAGAAGGGGAAAACATACCTGAAGAAAATGAAGACCAGCTAGCTGAAAACCCTGAAGATCAGCAATCTGCAGCTAGATTGCCTCCAGCTATCAGGCATCTAAGGGACCATCCAGTACACCAAATCATTGGTGATGCAAATCATGGAGTCCAGACTAGAAGCAGGAGCATGAATACATCTCTCTACTCAAGCTTCCTATCTCAAGAAAAGCCAAAGAAGTTTGAAGAAGCAATCAAGGACCAGTTCTGGATTGGAGCAATGCAAGAGGAACTGGACCAATTTAAAAGATGTAAGGTCTTGAAGTTGGTCCCCAGACCACAAGGACAAAATGTCATAGGGACTAAGTGGATCTACAGGAACAAGTTGGATCAAGATGGCATTATTGTCAAGAATAAGGCTAGACTGGTGACTAAAGGCTATATGCAAGAAGATGGCATAGACAATGACCAGACCTTTGCCCCAGTAGCTAGATTGGAAACCATAAGGATTTTCCTTGCATTTACTGCCCATCAGGGATTCAGAGTCTACCAGTTATATGTCAAGTCAGCATTCATGAATGGGGACCTAAAAGAGGAAGTATATGTGGATCAGCCACCAGGTTTTGTAGATCCTAACTCTCCCAATTTTGTTTATAAGTTTAGGAAAGCTCTATATGGGCTAAAGCAAGCCCCTAGGGCTTGGTATGAAACCTTGTCCAGCTTCCTCATTGAGAACAAATTCTCATGGGGGAAGACAGACAAGATCCTATTTCTAAGGGAATCAAAGGACAAGCTTATCCTAGTCCAGATATATGTCGATGACATTATCTTTGGATCTACTGATGACAATCTTTGCAGGAAGTTTGCTAAAATTATGCAAGGAAAGTTTGAACTGAGCAGCATGGGTGAGCTCAAGTTCTTCTTGGGACTCCAAGTAAGATAGACTGATGATGGCTTGTCCATATCCCAGTCCAAGTTCACCAGGGTACTAATCAAAAAGTATGGTATGGAGAATGCGTCTACCATGAGAACTCCCATGGGATTAAGTATGCCTATAGTCAAAGATAATACAGGGAAACCTATTGATGAGTCTTTGTATAGAGGGATATTTGGCTCCCTTCTATACCTGACTGCTAGTAGGCCTGACATCATGTATGCCACATGTATCTGTGCTAGGTATCGAGCCTACCCTAAAGAATCTCATTACTCTGCTATAAAGAGAATCTTAAGGTATCTTAAGGACACACCAGATCTTGGCCTATGGTATCCTAGAAATAGGGATTTTGATCTAACTGGATTTTCAGATGCAGATTTTATAGGTTGCAAAGAAGACAGGAAAAACACTACTGAAACCTGTCAGTTCTTAAAAAGAAGGCTAGTTTCTTTGATTAGCAAGAAGCAAACTTGTGTGGCTATATCCACTGTTGAGTCAGAATATATATCAGCAGGCAGCTGCTGTGCTCAGCTGTTATGGATCCAACATAAGCTCCAGGATTATAACCTTCAGGTAAGTAGAACTCCTCTCTACTATGATTCTACAAGTGCTATTTATATTGCTAGGAATCCTATCTCACATAGCACGACTAAGCATATAGAAATAAGATATCATTTTATTAGGGAGCATGTGGAGAAGGAAGACATCAGTCTTGAGTTTGTCCCCACATACAAGCAAGTGGCTGATATCTTCACTAAGCCATTAGATGAAACAAAGTTCAACACCCTAAAATTTGAGTTGGGTATGCTGAACTTGGCATAGCTTCAGACACTCCCTTTTACATTTTTTTGGTGCAGGTATTGTTCCTCTTGCTGGACATACAGACTCCCAAGTAGTATCCGTTAACTGATGCTTCTACTGAGGGGGAGTAAGTTACTCTGGAGAGAAGAGAGAAGGTCAGCCAATGGAAGGGCCAACCCCTATCTATCTATTCTGCAGAAGTCAAAAAGGGGGAGAGAAGAGAGAAGGTCCTAGCAAGGGGGAGTCATAATAAGTGGGATAGATGACAAGAGATGGAAAAGGGGAAAGAAAGACATGTGGAACTCAAGAAAACCTTGCAGCAAAATATGGGGAGTAAGTGATGCTCACCATACAGGAAATGAGGTACATTTACTTATAACTTATCAGAATTTCAATAGTTATTTTGCTGTATAGGTTGTGTGTATCATTGACCATGGAAAGAAAATATTTTTTTTATAAAGGTTGATAAGGGTTTTGACTTCTTCAAATATGGGGAGATTGTTGGGTCCATTGTTCCCAATGTCTCTTATTTATGAGAAGTCAAACTGGTCAATGACACACACATCAACTTTATTTGATGTGCATTTGAGGTTTTGAGGGCAGGTTGTCCATATCATATTGATTGGACATATGGACACAATAAGTGGTTGCTGTACATAACAAAAATCGACTAAGTCCACCAGCATTGAGTGGGGAAAGCTCACTCAACGCTAGATGTATGGATTCTATTTTGCATTATAGAAATGTGCCTAAGTCTACAGGCGTTGAGTGAGGACAGCTCACTCAACGTCATATAACATATAGCGTTGAGTTTGTCTCAGCCTAACTGGATGATAGACAAAAATATGGCTAAGGCCACATGCGTTGAGTGTAGTCTACTCACTCAATGCCATATAATAAAAAGATTATGAGTCAGGCTGAGTCAGTCTAAGCCTAGAAAAGTTGGCTGAAATTTTGGCTAAGTCCATAGGCATTGAGTGTGGTCTACTCACCTAATGCCATACAACTTTAGCATTGAGTGTTGCTGTGTCAGTCAACTCCACAGAAAAGTTGGGAAAAATTTTCACTAAGTCCACAGGCGTTGAGTGTAGCTTACTCACTCAATGCCAGATAACAGAAAAATTCTGTTAAGTAGTTTGGCATTGAGTGGAGCTTACTCTCTCAACGCCAAGACGCAAAAATATTTGCTAAGGCAAATAGTGTTGAGTGAGGCAAGTTCACTCAACGCTCTCAATGCTCTCAATGCCTTGAAGCAGAAATTTGACTAAGTCTAAAAGCGTGGACTGCTTGACTTTCGTCGAGCTCAGCTTCGTCGAACTGAGTTTAGCATTCGTCGAACTGAGACAAATTACTCAGTTTTGCCTGGAGTTTGTCGAACTCAGCTTAGACTTTCATCAAACTAAGTTCACAGTTCATCGAACTGAACTTATACTTTTGTCGAGCTAAGCTCGACGTTCGTCAAATGGAGCTCAACTTTCATTGAGCTCAATACTTAGAATTTTGTCTAAGTGTTGTGGCGTTAAGTGATACCTACTCACTTAACGCCTTTGGTTCTAATGACTGAATTTTGTCTAAGTATAGAGATGCTGAGTCATACTGATGTCAACAAAGTCAAGTTGTCAACCAAAATTCAATTAGTGCAGAATTACTGCCCGAGACATTGGCGGCCAGCTATCATCATCTTCTGCACTTTCCAAGGAATATTTCCATCATAAAGTGCTGGGACCCACACACAATAAGGAGCCATTAAATCAAGGTTAAATGGAAAGCTTGCGCTGGATGGCTAAAACTCAGCCGTCAATCTTGGTGGTGGGACCCACTGCTCAATTGGACTTCAAAGTATAAAAAGAAGCAAATCTGCTAGAGCGATAAATGACAACAATCAATTCCTTGTTTGGGTTTTCTGAAAACGAGAAGAAGTGTGGGTTAACATCATCTTCTTCCTCGCCATTTTTGTTGAGCCTGAAGAAGGTGTTCTGAACAGAGAACCTTACTGGGAAAGAGATAGTTGGAGCAATTACCATCTGTAATAGCAGGATCAGAATCCATTTTGATGGTGCAGATCTTCAAATTTTGCAAAGAAAAGTAAGCTGTTCGAAGAAAGATTCTATTGCCTACCTGTTGTCTTCAATAACAATTGGTTGGACTGATATCCGCTCAGTCTAGGAAGAAGGAGACACATAGATCTTGCTCTGGTGTGTAATCATTTCATTCTTTATTTCTTCTTGTGTAAAGATTCTTGGTGAATCTTAAGTTGTACGCCTATATTATAAAGGCTGAAGTCTTTGTGACCTGTGTTTGGCTTTGTGCCGAGTGAAAGGTCTTTGTGACCTAGGGTTGGCTTAGTGCCTAATTGTAAGGTCTGTGTGACCTGTGTGGTCCTGTAGGATCTGTGTTGTAAGCTATTAAGTAGCTGAGTTTTGTAAGGAGAGCCGAATCTAACACATAGTTAGATAGGCACAGAGGGACAGTGGATGTACCCAAGATTGGGGAACCACTATAAAATTGCTGTTTCATCTGTGAATGTTCTTGAAAGCTGATAATTAACCTAATCACAGGCACATAAATCAGAAAACAAGTTAGAAAACTTAAACAGAGACAAAAACCTATTCACCCCCCCTCTAGGTGTTTAGCTAACCTTGAAAACAAGACTTTCAGTAGTGAATCTTCACTCCTTGCTCCCTCTTGAATGTATCAGGGTAGGTATTCACTAGGTATAAGGAAAAAATTCTGCCCATGTTTGGAGTGTGTAGGCAGTATACTATTCTCTTGTCGATGATTGATGAACAAGAGGTCTTCCTATTGAAGATTATCCTAGTCATCACATCAAACATTGACCTGGAGATTATGTCATATGATCCAGCTTTGCAGATAAGGGCTTTCCATACAATATCTGCTAGAAGTTTTCCTTTTTGACTGAAGGATTTCCTCTTAATAGACCCAGGTTTAGCATCACTATATCCACACCATCCGAGATCTCTGTCCTTGTCCATGATAGTGGATTCTTCTTCCACACTAGGGGTGACGGAGGGTAGAAGAAGGGCTTTACCTAGTCTCTTAGGGTTTATCTTGATTTTGATGTCTTCAATCTTAGATTTAAGTGAGTTTTGAGAAGACAACACTTTAGCATTCGAGAAGAATTCCACCACCTCTTCTTTAAGAATGGTTGAGGGTTCAGAAAGGGTGTACTCCAAACCCGTGGTCTCAATCATCCTTAATACTTCCTTAATATCTAGAGAGGAATGATTGAATCCATTCCTCACAATTTCATAGCCCTCCTGGAGCTCCTTTGTGATCTTCGACGCCATCGAGTAAGTGTGGCAAGACGCTGAGAAGGTTTCGGTCCCGACGACTAGAGTTAAAGCTTTTAAGAGTGATGTGGCTTTTCGTTTCTTTTCTCCTTTATATATATAATGAAAAAGGTTAAATGTCTTATCATTAGATTAACCATTTAAACATTTTTAGACTTAAGTTAATACATATAGGCTTTACGGCTTACTCTACGCTTCCTATTATGATACATGGCACTTAGTGCTTCAATTATACCTCTCAGCTCTTCTTTTATTCACTTAATGCCAGATTAATTTGTAGCTTCCCTCACTATCTGGTTATACATTCTATTTATCACATTATTATAAAAATATTTTATCACTTCTAGGTATAATGGAGACATAACATGTTAATAAGCCAGTTTTATTAGCAACCTTATTTTGCACTGGTTTACATGTTATTTGAGTTTGAGAGAAAAGGCTACATAAGTTAACAATGCAGATAATTATGAAGGATAGTTTATTCATTATTATCAACTGGTGTGCTTGATTAGATTCATCCTAAGCATATTTAACTTAATTCATGAACTTGCAAACTTAGCTCTATACAAGAAAGAGAGACTTACCTTAAGGCTTGCTGCCTCTAGCTTTTGAGGATTACACACTTAATAACCTCAACCTTTGTTTATTGCTTTACATGGAGCATATTTCTTGAGCAATCATCCTGTCCCAAACATTTGCCTGAAACATCCATTGTCCAAGTACCAAGTCTTATTTATACAGGTACTTGGACTATCCTGCGAAATAGAATTCATTTACCCTTAGGCACCCAACTATAGTTGGGTCCAAGGTTCTTGTTAGTATTATAAAACTTTAGCCCAACTCTCTTCCTAGGCTGAGCACCTTTCTGTCCACTAGCCATATTCAGGTTATGCCAATAATCAATGACAAAGTGGCCCACCTTCCCACAACACCAACATTTATGAATGTTGTATCTTCTTCTCAGGACATCATATAATTGCTATCCATAAGAGATGTGAGCAGCTCTAGATTTTTTTGGAAAAGCATTGCATGATGCTGATTTCTTCTTCCTGAATGAAGGTTCTGAAGAACTAAATACAGCTGGTCCAGGATGGGCCAATTATATTTTTGGAGTCTGCCATCTAGTGGTCTCTCTCATCTCTTTAGATATAGTATATTTAGATTCAAATCTAAAGAACTTATCCTGAACTTTATGGCTAGAGTGGACATCATCACTCCTTCTTAGATCATGTGTATTTACCCCACTGATATAGCACACATTAGATTGATCCTTAAGAGGAGATCCAACCTTGACAGTTATAGAAGATAAATTTGCCTTTTGAAACACTATCCTCTTATCAGGGAATTCAGATTTGAAATGATGATTAATGTGATTAATATCCAACTTCTCAGGGACTTGGCAAGTTGTAGCTTTTGGAAACTAACCCTGTGACTGAGAAGGGTTAATCACAATCCCCAACTTCTCTGTGAACTTTTGTTCTAGATATCTAATATGCTTTGTCTTCTCATCATGATACATGGCCTAATACTCAAGAATTTTCTTGAGTTCAGACACCTTATGAATCTTCTTATAAAACTCAAGAGATTTATTGTTATAGAGAGTTTTATAAGGCTTTTGGACTTCAATCTCCTTTGCTTGCCTTTTGGCAAGATTTCTGCTCTTCCTTAGAGCATCTAGGAGTAGTCCATACTTGTTAATCAATTGATTGACATCAGTCTAAGAGTCTTAGCAATCTTCATCATAGGATGAAGATGCATCAGGTTTGGACTGGTTTCATACTCAGAGGAAGATGAAGGAATGGAAGAGGTTATACCTCTATTGATTCTGAATCTGCCAGACTTCTTTCCTCTTCAGATATTGCCATCAGCCCCTGGCATCCACAGTCTTCTTCATCCTCCTCATTATCACTATCTGAGTGTGATAGAGGGGCCCTGATTCCTATCCTGGCAGCATGATATTCCTCTTCTTCTTCTTGATCTGCAGCAACAGATATCAGCCCTATATAGCCTTCTTCCTCTTCATCTTCAAATTCTGAGGAGGAAGAATCTGTCCAGCTTTTCTCCTTCTTATCCACAAAGGACTTCTCCTTCTTTTTTTCCTTGTGGTGATGGTGATGCTTTTTCCTCTTCTTATCATCTTCTTCCTTTCTTTCGACTTGGAAGTCAACAATGACATGCCCAACCTTGTTGCAACAATAACAGATGACATTAGAGGAGATCTGTTTACTAGTTCTAGGGACATAGTTGTCATCCTTGGATGACTTCTTGTGATAAGAGAATGAAGATGGCCTGCTCCTCTAATCCTTCTTCTTCATGAACTTCTGAAATTGCCTGGATAAGGCAACTAGATCTTTATCAGACATATGGTTGTCTGATGAGCTTGACTCAGATATTTCTGAGCTTGATTCAGCTTCCCTCCTTAGTGATGAGGGAGTATTTCTTCTGCTCCTTCTTGGGGCTTTTGCCTTGAATGCTACAGACTTATCCTTGGACTTGAATTGGTTTCTCTTTTCCTCTTCCAGTCTAGCAGCCAGCTGCATTTAATAGGATAACATATTTCCAAACAAAGTTGGTGGAGGAGTGTCTTCCAACTTAGCCATTTCCCTAATGAAACAAATCTTGGTATCCCAATCTCTAATGAGAGATCTAAACAACTTGTCATTCAGCTCATAGTTGTTGAAGACCCTACCATATATTCTTAGTTCATTGACTGTCCTAAAGAACCTCTTAAAGCAGTCAGCTATTTTTTCAGATTGGCTTTGTTTGAAAGCCTCATACTCTTGGTTGAGCATGGATTTCATATCATCTCTAACTTTCTTAGAGCCTTCCATATAGACCATAAGTGTGTCCCACATTTCCTCGGAGGTCTTGCAGTGTACAAGATTTTGGAAGGTTGAGTAATCAATGGAACTGGCTATAATATTTTTTGCCCTCTTGTCCTTGGGAGACAACGCTAACTCATCTCTATCCATCTCTGTATATTCCTTGGGCACTCTCCGAGTTGGATCTATGGTGGAAGCCTTTATGGGGATAAAAGGACCTTCCATAATTGTTACATAGATCCTAGGGTCAGATGCTTCCATGAACAGTCTAACCCTTTGCTTCTAGAGGCCAAATCCTTCCTTCCTGCAGATTGGTACTTTCATGGCCCCTAGCTCCTTACAGTTCATTCCTGACCCCATACTTATGTCTTATAGCTAACCTTGGAGGTATACTCAGATTATTAAATCCTTTTTGAGTAACCTCCCTCTGATACCACTTGAAAGTTATTATTTCAAGGTTAGCTAGTCACCGAGAGGGGGGGGGGGGGTGAATAGGTCTTTGAAATTACTCAAGTCTTTTTTCTGTTTATAAATTTAGCGATCTAAAGCTTGTCCTAATTACCTGCAATATAAAAACAAAAGCAAGTAACACAACACAACACATAAGTATTTATAGTAGTTCCCCAATTGGGTACATCCACTTTCCCTCCCATATTTCTAATTTATGTTAGACAAGGCACAAACTCCTCTAAAATGCTTCTCAGAGCTTACACCTAAGGCCCTTAGCCTTGTACTTAGGTTCTCTTCAGAACCCTACCTCAGAACCACAAAGGTTCCTACCTCAGAGACCTGTAGTGCTCCTACAACTCATTGGTCCTCAAACCACCTACCTCAGCTTTATCTCTAAGGCCTACAGCTTAGGCTTTTCAGCCCTACAACTTCCGGAACAAGTCCCTACTCTAAGAGTGTTGCAACACTCCTACAGCTCAGTACCCTTCCAGGTACCTACCTCAGTGCCCTTCCAAGAACCTACAAATCAGTCTCCTCCAAGGCCTACAACTCAGTGACACACTTGTCACTTAAAGCTTAGTGACCCAACAGTCACCTACCTTAGGCACTAGGCCCTACACTCAGGCTAGGAGGACAACCCTACCTCAGATCTACACTTGGATCCTACCTCAGAGAACAAAACTCTCCTACCTCAATAAATTAAGCCCTACAGCTTAGATCCACACTTGGATCCTACCTCAGTACCCCAGTAGGGCGCCTACCTTAGTGACTAATTAGTCACCTACCACTCAGGCACAATGTGCCCTACACTTAGATTTAAATAAATTGAATCCTACAGGAAAGTAATTTGTAAAATTGAAATACTGACTTAGAGAAAAATATTTGAGTCTAACTTACTGGACTGAGCAGATATCAGTCCGGCCCACTTACTGTAGAAGGAATTAGTCTTCTTCTACAACTACTAATTTCTCTATTGTACTAAAGGCAGCAACTGCTGTTTAAGGCTTACAGCCCTTCACACAGCTATCTTCTCTTGTTGATAGATTGAATCAGCCAACTTGTTATTCAAGGAACAATCTTGCTGAACTGGAAGAAGCTTCAACTATCTTTGTCTTCTAGCTTTCACTGCTGGACTTTGCTTTCAATCTTGTCGAAGAAGATGAAGTCTAGCCGCCTCTCTTTCATTTTCTGCTTTCATTCTCGTTTTTGTTAACCCTAATATTCTTTTCTTCTCTTCCTTTTATATTTGTTAATTTGAATCTACGACACAATTTGAATATGGGCCCAGCCATGGATGGTGAGCGCCACCTTCCTCAGAAGAAGACAATTAGTAGCTTTCGATGCTACTGTAGCTTTCCCGCAATGACATGAAGTACTTGGACTGAGCTCGACGATCGTTGAGCTGAGATCGACGAACTCTGTGTTGAGCTCGATGAACTTTAGAATCTCCAACTTTATATTTAGCTCGATGAACTCTGAATCTTCAAACTTTAACTTGAGCTCGACGAAAGGCGGGCTCAGCTCAACGAACTTTGAATCTTCAAACTTTAACTTTAGCTTGACGATCTGTGAGCTGAGCTCGACGAACTGCGTACTGAGCTCGACGAATTCTGAACCTCAAGCTTCTGAGTTTTAGCTCAAGGAATGGTGAGATGAGCTCGACGATCTGTGAGCTGAGCTCGACAAACTCTGACTCAGTTAGACAAACTCCACTTTCTGGACTTGGAAAATTTCTGCTGGCTTTGTCTCAGCGGTTCCTTCTCAACTGTCTCAGCAGTTTCTTATTCACAGTTGAGACTCTTCTGTCACAGCGGTTCATTCTCAATTGTCTTAGCGGTTTCTTGTTCATAGCTGAGACTCTTCTATCTCAGCGGTTTAGCTGAGACCAACAGTTCTCTCAATGTTTTATTTTGAGTTTCTCGGCTATCTCAACAGTTCTGCTGAGACATTCTTCTCAGCTGTCTCAACTATCTTGGCGGTTATGCCTTAGTCAAATTATTTGACTTCCAGCTTCCTCTTCCTGTTTACCTGTCCAATCAAGGAAAACCTGCATGCATGAACTCAAGTACACATCAAATATATTATGCCCCTTAGCATGATTGGTGATGCCTCTTCAAATCCTGAGAAACATTGTAAGGCACAATTCTTAACAACATAGTTGAACCCATTGGAGTCCTCATAGATGTTGCATTCTCCATTCCAAATTTCTTAAGTAACTCCTTGGTGAACTTCATCTTAGAGATGAAGATTCCATCTTTAGATTGTTTCACCTGAAGTCCTAAGAAATACTTCAGCTCACCCATACTACTAATTTCAAACTTCTCTTGCATTATGTTGGAAAACTTCTTGCAAAGGTTGCCATTTGTAGAACCAAATATAATATCATTGACATATATTTATACTAGTAAAATCTTGCATTTTACTTCCCTAAGAAATAATGTCTTGTTTATCTTTCCTCTTGAAAACTTGTTTTCAAGAAGAAACCTAGACAACGTCTCATACCAAGCTCGAGGAGCTTGTTTTAAACCATATAATGCTTTATGTAAAATGTAAACATAATCAAGTAGGGATGAACCGGCAAAACCTGGGGGTTGTTTCACGTATACTTCTTCCTTTAAATTACCATTAAGGAAGGTTGACTTCATATCCATTTGATAGACTTTGAAGCCTTTGTGAGCAGCATACACTAGGAGCAATTTGATCGCTTCGAGTCTGGCTACCAGAGAAAAAGTCTGATAGAAGTCGATCCCTTTTTCTTGTCGGTAACCTTAAGCTACCAGTCTGGCTTTGTTCTTTATGATAACTCCATTCTCATCCATCTTGTTTCTGAAGACTCATATCATCCCTATAACATTATGACTTTTGTCCTTGGTAACAGCTCCCACACCTTGCATCTTTTAAACTGTTTGAGCTCCACTTGCATTGCGATGATCTATGAAGCATCCTTATTTGATTCTTTGAACTTCTTAAACTTAATCTAGTAAAGGAAACATAAATGTAAAGCTTTGTTAGTTTTACCTCTTCTTGTTCAAACTCCTTCACTAGGATCTTTGATGATCATATCAATGAGGTGATCTCTTGAATGTTTTATCACTAGAGTCCTTGTATTGCCACCAAGAGGTTCTGCTTCTTTTGGTGCACGTTCTTCAACTTGAAGTTCTTCATCTTCAATCAAGCTTGGACTATTGACTTTGATGGAGCTTGAGACACCTTCTATAACCGCTTCTTCTAATCTTAGCTCTTTTAGTTGCGAACCCGCATCTTCAACAAGGATACTAGAAGAGCTACTATGAAACATACTCGTCTCATCAAATACAACATTAATAGATTCTTTTACAACCAAGGTTTTCTTATTAAAAATTCTATATGCCTTACTGTGACTGTTATATCCTACAAAAATACCTTCAATTTTTTTTCACTAAACTTAGTTTTATAATACTTCCCATTATTAACTACGAAGCATTTGCTTTCAATGATTTTGAAGTAGGACCCAGCTGGTTTCTTGCCTTTCAGAAGTTCATAATGTGTCTTACGATGATTCTTGTTGATTAAGGCTCTGTTTTGCACGTGACAAGCTGTGTTGATTGCTTCAGCCCAAAATTACTTTGATAATGAAGACTCATTCAACATTATTCTATCTTCCTCAATGTGTGTCCGTTCTTTCTCTCAGCAACTCTATTTTTCTATGGAGTATGCGGAGAGGAAAACTCATGAAAGATACACTGGCATGCACAAAACTCTATCATGGTACTAGATTTAAATTCTATTCTATGGTCACTTCTAATTTTGACCACAAAGCAGTTCAATTCATTCCATGTCTACATGACAAAGCTAGTGAAAGAATCAAAGGTATCTGACTTATGTTTTAGAAAGAACACTCATGCAAAATGTGAGTAGTCATCAACAATAACAATGATGTAAGCATTACCTCCTAAACTATGAACTGGCAAGGGATAAAATAAGTCCATACGGAGCACACAGAGACATCTAGAAGAATCTTTGGAGGCGATGCTTTTAAAGGTAGCTCTTGTCTGCTTACCTATTTGGCATGCGTGACAAGGTCTCTCTTTGACACACTTAATATCAGGTTCATCACTCACTAAGTTGTGAGAGAATAACGTATTTATAGTTTTAAAATTAATATGTGCTAGTCTCTTGTGCCATTGATCACAAAGAGATGCACTATCTTTTGCCAAAAAGCACATTGGTGTAGAAGATTCCGAACAAAGAAAATTAAGACAAAATATTTCTACTCTGAGTGCCTATTAAAATATTTTTTGATTTATCAAAAGTTTATATCAGACAGTTGTCCTTGTAGAACTCAACCATATACCTTTTGTCACATAATTGAGTTATGCTTATGAGATTATGTTGTAATCCTTTAACATAAGCCACATCTGTGAAAGAGACTATACCATTGGTAATCATACTGTAGTCTTTTGTGATTCCTCTATTAGAGCCACTAAAGATAACTTCTGGACCGTCTTTGACTGAGGTATACTCTTGTAGTAGGCTTCTTGTTCTGGTCATAAGCCTAGAGCATCCACTGTCCAAGTACTAGATAGCATTTTGGTTGGCCTTTGGATATACCTACATTTATAGACTAATTTACCTTAGGAACACATTAAGATTTGGGTCCTTGGATTTTTGTTAGATTAACACCACTGGGAATATTAACATTTCGAGGGGTCATTCTAGCATTGTTAACTCGGGGTGTCTTATATTCAACCGAATTATACCAACAATCTATGGCAAAGTGACCAATTTTACCACCACACCAATAATCAAACTTGTTGTACATTCTTTTATTCTCCTGCTTTACCATTTGAGGTGGAAATCTAGCAGGAGGTGCTGATTTAGAAGTAGAATCCACATGAAAATAGTGGTAAGATTTATTGTCTCATGTGGCTGCTTAACAACTTACTTGCCTTCAGTTCCTTCTTCTTCTTTGGTCCATGAACAAATGGAATATAATGCTTCAGAACAATCTCTTCATAAGGTGCCTTGAGAGCACTCGTTTCGAGATTTCTAGGATGACTCTATCCATGGTTATTTTTGTTAGATATAATATGCGTTGGTCTAGCAAAATGATCATAGGATGTTTCAAGGTCATATTGATTTGTAGGAAGGATTACCTTCTTGAATACTGATTGACATTGAGGAGCCCTCTTTCTATTTCTAGGAGCCTTATATCTGACACCACCTGTCTTAGAGGCTGTAAATCCATCAATGAGAGGAAGAGTAGTCTTTGGTTTCGAGAAGCTTTCAACAAGCTTTCTTTCAATCAATAACTTTTCTTCCAGTTCATCTATGACCTTCACTTTCAGACTTACTAACTTATTAGAGTACTCTAGTTCGTCTTTCAAGGATTGGATTTCATTTATGAGGGGAGTCAATCTCTCAATTTCATCCCTTAGTTCAGATTCTAATGCCTTGAGAGATGCAATCTCTTTGGCCCAAGATTTGATTACCTTGCATCATTTATCAAATCTCTTCAGTAGTGCTCGATACTGTATCATTAAGTCTGACTCATTCTAAGAGAGATGATCTTCATGATCGTCAGAGTCTGCATCAGAATATGATAAAGGAGTGTGTAAATTTACCTTCCTATTATATTAGAAGTCGCAGTTATCCTCATCCGTATGTGCCATAAGCCCAAAGTAGGCTTCTTCATCTAAGCTTGACTCACTTGAGTCACTATCGCCAAAAGTCTTTGACTTCTTTGCAATGAAGCTATATCTTCTTTCTTCTTTCCTTTGAAGGATCTCTTTTCTTATTTCTTCGATCCTTCCTTCTTCTTGTGAGGACAATCGGCGATCAGGTGTCCTGACTTATTGCAACAATAACAAAGAATTTCAGAAGAAACATATTTGTTCTGTTTAGACTTATACCTATTGTTGTTATTGTAGCATCTCTTGTGATGATCACCATTACGTCGTGAACTTCTATAATCAGATGAGGAGGGCTGATTTTTTATTTTTCTCCTTTTGCTAAGAAACCTCTTAAATTGTCTTGAGAGTAAGGAGGACTCTCCATCTGACATTCAAGAACTAGAGGAGCTTGACTCTGAATCTTCCTGTTCAATTGAGGCATGTGTCCTTGATGGTGACATAACTCTACCTTTTATTGACCCTTCTACCCTTATTACTATAGACTTCTCTCTGACTAAAGTCTTGCTTCCCTCCATTGTAGCAATTTTTGCCAAATTCCCTGATAACAACTACCTTTGTATCCCATTCTTTTGTCAAAGATCTCAAGAATTTGTCATTAAGCTCGCCATTGGTAAATTCACGACCATAATTTCTTAGGCCGTTGATGATCTTGAAAAACTTATCGTAGCAGTCAGCAATAATATCCCTCTTATCTTGCTTGAAGGCTTCGTATTCTTGATTAAGTAGAGATCTCCGATCATCCCTCACTTCTTCCATTTCTTCCATGCGAACAATTAGAGATTGCCATATCTCATTTACAGACTTACAACAGATTAAGATTTGCTACATAGAATCATCCACCGCACTGGCAATAATGTTCTTTGCCTTCTTGTCCAAAGCATCGAGAGCTATCTCATCTTTGTTCAAATCCATTATCATTTTAGGAACCATCAAATTTGAATCAATGGTTGACAGAGTCATGGGAACATGCAGGCCTTCTTCAATAATGAGAAAGATTTTGGGGTCAGAAGCTTCCATGAATAATTTTACTCTTTCCTTCCACATATGGAAATTCTCCTTGGTGCACACTAACAACTTCATCGAGGACAAATCCTTTCTCCTGTCCATTTCTCTTTTGACAACTAGATCAAGATCTGTTCAAGGTGTTAACCTTTTAACAAACAACCTCCCTCTGATACCAATTGAAAGTATCTAGTTGTCCACCAAAATCACCTAGAGGGGGGGGGGGGCTGAATAGGAGAAACCTACGGCTTATAGCAGAATAGAAATTGAGTAAAAAAGCGCACATAACAAGAGAATAAGCACAACACAGAAATAAGGATTTATATTAGTTCCCCAAACTGGGTACGTCCATTGTCCCGCCTCTCCTACCTAGCACTTCGGGCTAGACTCGACTACTTCACCAAAACTCAGTTTAATAATAATCTTTCAACTCAGAATCTCCCACTCCTACAAACTTAGAGAACAACTTCCCCTACACTCGACCCTTCAACAAGGATCAACAATAACTCGGAAGAACAAACTTCCTAAAAAGTAATAAGAAAAATATTGTTTGAAAGAAAACTCTTTTTCTCAGATATGAAAATACAGTCCTTCATTACTTGAAAGCTTTGACTGAATTCTTGAAGAAGAAGAATCTGAAATTACTGTACAGATCGAATCTGAGAAATGATTGATCTCTGAATGAGTGTAAATCTGAAATCTTGAGATCGATCGAGTCTTTTCTTTCCAAGAGGAATCACGAATCGAGAGAGTTGTCAGCGATAAAGTTCTTCGGGAAGTCGATTTGAATTCCCGATCATTTTTGGAAATATGAAATTAGAACACTATTTGATTTGCGATTATGGTTCTATGAAATAATCTAAGACTTTTTATAGGCGATTCCTTACTAACGGTTCGATTTTGAACTTAGGTCTACCGTCCACATGTACTGTACATGGCAGAATCCCTAATTTGGAAAGTCGTCAAAACGAAACATTACTGAATAAAAATTCACTTAAGTCCAAGTCATTGAGATATCACGTGTACTCTCCAGACTACTTGACAAATTAGTCGAAATGACTTGGGAGAGAGCTTGCGTGAGATGTTGAAACTACACGAAACCTTTCGACGAATTGGGTGAATGCTCTCGAGAGTACTCGACGAATTTACTTGTCATCTCAATGAATTTTACTTAGAACCGGCTAACACTAACTTTCTCTAGAGTATAAAGATAGTTCACTTGACTTCTCGAGAACAGTCAGCGAATTCAATGAGTACTCACATAAGTACTCGACGAATTCATTGAGTATTCAACGAATTTACTTAGCCATTCTGTTCAGCAGTTCTCAGTGATCTCTCAAGTACTTCTGAGATCACTCACCAAATTCTACAAGTTCTTACGTGAGTACTCAATGAATTTAACGAGACCTCACATGATCACTCGACGAATTTACCTTAGCCAAAATCTGCAACTTTTGAACAACAACTTCCTTTGAGATGTAAGATAAAGTACACCCCATTAGGGAGATTACACATGGGTCAACACGATGTTCTATATAATAAATGATTACATTGCATAGAAATGTATTAAAGACCTATTATAACCTAATAATGGTTTGTACTTGGCGATAGAAACTTGCATTACACACAACTGAAACTAACATCAAATACACCCTCAATTCAACTTAGTTCAAGGGACACTTCTTCAAATCAGGGATATTGTGGATACAATACCCAACACTCTATTGGAATTTGGGCCTCTGATATGTGTGATAACTTAAATGATGTCTCCCCTATTATCGTAGAAGGGAGTGACCACAGAACGACTAGTAGCTTCTCCACCCAACTGCCTTGATTCTTTACTTTCTTCTTGAGCAAGTTCAAAATTTGCTTATTAGCAGCCTCAACCTGGTCATTGCTACGTGGGTGGTGGACAGATGAAAATTAAAGTTTCATTCCCATTTTGCACAAATAATTGCCATTTCTTTGCTTGCAATCTAAGGGCCATTGTCCGTGATTATGGCTGCGGGAATATCGTACCGGCAGACGATCTCTTCCTAAATAAAGTTATTGACTATCTGAGTTGTTGTCTTTGCTAGAGCCTTGGCTTTTATCCATTTGCTAAAGTAGTCGATCATCACTAAGATGAGTTGTCGCTACCCACTCGCCATAAAAAAAGGGCCCACCAAGTACATTTCCTATACCACGAATGGCCATAGATGGAAATGGACCTGAGCTGCTATGCCAATTGCACTTGAAGAGGCAAAAAATTCTGATACTTCACACATTTATTGGCAAAATCCCCGCAAACCTTTGTGAGTGTCAGCCAAAAATATCCTCGCCTAAGGATTCTCTTCTCCAAGGATCAGGCTCTTTAGTGACTGCCACACTCTCCCAAATGTACCTCATGGAGGATCCGAGGGACCTCTGAAAGTGAGGGTAAGATCTACCTTTACTCTAGAGGGGGGGGGGGTAAATAAAGTATATTAAAATAATTTTCCATATTAAAAATTAATTGGCAGTGGAAGACTTAATTTATTTATAGGTGTATTGTGCTTGTAGAGAATGAAACAAACTAAAGCAAGAAGTAAAAAAACAGCACACAGCAAATAAAACACAGCAACCATAAGACACAAGGATCTATAGTGGTTCCCCAATCAACCTGGGTACATCCACTCTTCTACCACCCTAGGTAGGAATCCACTGCAGTAATAGTTGATCAGGTGTCCTGGTCACCAATTAGCTTTTGATAATGTGCTCAAAAACCAAATCAGATTTTTTGATCAGGTGTCTTGTCACCACTGAGTTTTTACAAGGTCTCAAAAACCAACCACAAAACTTTTGAAGGGAGTTTTGAGTAACCATTTTACAGCAGAATGAAAGAAAAAGAAAGAGTTGATGTTCTTCTCTGTCAACAGTCAAAGAGAAGACTAGTGGATTGTTGTTGTCAAAGCTCCCCCTGAGATTTGTAGTTGTTCAGGAAGAGAAGCTTTGCACAGGGTGATAGGCCTTCAGTATGATTGAGATCTCTAGCAAAGAATGATTTCAACAAAGGTTGAAATGTGATGTGTCTGGATTCCTTGATTGATGAAGCCTTTGAACACTTGAATCAGAAGAGATCTTGAAAGAATAGAGGAATTATTTTTTGTGTGTTGATCTCCTTCACTGTTGTATTCCTTGTGTTCTGTATGAATTCTAACTTGTAATCCTGTAGACTTGTGTCTCAAAAACTATATCTTTGAATGATGATCTTCTTGTCTCAATTACTCTTAGATGATATATTGAAAATCAGTCTTCTAGATAGCCGTTAGCCAGTCGTAAATGACTTCCTTAAATGATATTTGTCTCTGGAGGAAAGTCCTAAGAGACATTCCATTTAGTCTTCCTTGAAACTTGATCCAGATTAATTGAAACGGCTACAAAATCCTTTGAAATAAATGCTGGATATAAATTAGATTGAATTCCATAACTGATTGAATTTGAATTCCTAAAATCGTCGATCTCTTCAGAAAAGCGTCGATCTGAGCTCAACTAACGTCGAACTGAGCTCAGAGACTTAAGCTAGACTGAAAAAAGAAATCGTCGATCTGAGCTCAACTATCGTCGACCTGAGCTCAGAGACTTGGAGTATAGGTAGAGACAGAAACGTCGATCTTAGCTCGAAGATCGTCGAACCGAGTTCGACGACTCGTTGAACTGAGCTCAGAGATAGTCGAACTGAGTTCGACGCCTCGTCGACCTGAGCTCGACGATAAGTTGCCTAAGTCTTCTGCACTTGAAATCTGAACTAGAAGGTCTTGGGGGAAGCTTTCAAACCTAAGTTCTAAGCCTTAGACCTATTCTAGTTGACCTTTAAAACTATACAAGGAGGTCAAGACAATTTCCTAAGGACATAGTGATCCTTACCCAAATCAGTAATAGGGTGTTCCAACAATCTCCCCCTATTTGGGTTAGGATTACTATTTACAATACATAGGAATTAAAAAACATATAAGCAGAAACAAAAGCAAATACAACATAGCAGAAGAATGAATTGCAGTATTGCAGAAGCACATATAGTATCACGACAGATAGTCAGAAATAAATATATACTGTCAGCTTACACAGTTACTCCTTATCTTTGCTCTTTTTGAATAAGATTTCTCTGTTTGGATTTAGAGCTTCCTTCTTGGATCTTATGTCATCATCAGTACCTAGAGAGGTTTGAGATTTAGGTCTGGGAACAACAGCCTCTGGGTGCAGCTTCATATAGCTCTCTGGATCAAAGAATTTTCTGAATGAGTATCTTTCAAGTTCCTTCTTCCTTTGCTCAGATAGAGTGGAGATGTTTGAAGTATCTCTTCCCTATTCTCTTGCCTTCTTTATCTGATCCAGAGCAGCTAGCTCTTTCATTCTGGCAGTCCAAGATAGTGGATTATTTTCTGGATCTTCAAAAGGGACAGGAGGTTCATATCTATTCATTGTATCATCAGAAGGAGGAGTTCTTGAAGCAACAATATCTTTCAACTTATAAGGGAAAGGACCAGATGTTGAGTCAATGGGTCCTTGTCCTTGCCTTTGATATGGATGTTGTCTAGATTGATCTCTGGAGTATACTTTATAATCTCTTTGGGTTCCTCTGTACTGACCTCTCCTTGAATGATACCCTCTATGTTGATATACTCTTGATTGAGATCTGTCTTGAGATTGAGAGAAGCTTTGATTTGCAGCAGATGAGATCTGAGAAGCAGAACCTCCACCAGTTCTTGTATCTGGAGGAGGAGGAGGATTAAAATGAGAAGATCCTTTATCATACTTATCATACTTCCTCTTTTTCTTCATGGCCTTGAGCTGGTTCTTTGAATATTGCATCCAGGGTTCAGAGATGGGGCAATCATGCAGAATATAGTATGGAATATCATTGTCATCTTTCACTTTCTCTGGAGGTACCCTCTTCAATGCTTTGCTTCTAACTTTCCTCTTCCTTGCAATTGTTGCAGAGGAGTCATCAGAATCAGTTTTGAATTTTTCACTGTCTGAACTCTGAGGATGTCATACAGTTCATCAATCCTTTTAATGTATTCTGTTTGTTATTTTGATTGATCAGTATAAATAACAGCAACAACAGTAGTAGTGATAGAAGCAGCACTAACAGATACAACAACAACAGCAGGCTCAACAACAGCAAAAACAATTGGGGCAACAGGAGCAACAGAAATAGAATCTTCGGCAGCAGATTCTGTAACAACATCATCAGTATCCACAACATCAACAGAAAGAATACTTTCTACAGCCTTCAAGGACTTGATATATGAGGAAATCAGGCTAGGCTCACAGGTGGCAATAGACACAATGGCCTTAGTGAGATCTTCAACTTACTGAGCTGGAAGACAGCTGAAGTGAAGTGTATCAAAAACTGATAACAGTGACCTGAGGTCAACTGTTAGAACTGGAACTGAAGCTGTAACTGGAATATCTGGTAGGAAATCTTCTGAGGCAGGCACCATCTCTTATTCATGAGGCATCTCCCCCTGACTAGATTCAGTAGATACTAGATCAAGGTGACCCATAGAAGGGATTGCCTGAGGAGGAGAAAAGGAAGAGAGCCTGGTAGATAACTCCTGGATAGATTTCAGGAGTGGAGCCATGGAGGTCTCCAGCAGGAGTGCTAGCCTGGGAGCCAACATCCCATAAAGCTTATCTGATAAAGCTGGAAGATCTACTTGCTAAAGTGATACTTGAGTAGAGGTAGATGATAGGGTTGCAGAATTAGATGGTGTTGGAGGAGCTGCTGAGATGTGGAGAAATGATGTGGATGGCAGTGAAATGGATGGTTGTGATATGGGGATGGTTGTGATGGAATTCACTTGGATAGAGATGGATGGAATGAAGGAAGGTTGAGCTAGAATGTCTTGAAGTAGTTGTTGGTAGGAGGTAGATGATGATGGGGGCTCAAGGGGTGAGGAATGAGAATCATCCAAGAAGGAGTCATCTAAAAGACTGAATGATGGAAGAAGGATGGATGAGTCAATCTCAAGGTGTGGATAATAGTGTAGAGGATGGAGATGGTCTTGATTAGTTGCTGGTGGTGGTGAAGGAGTTGATAGTGGAGATGAGATGGTGATGGGGGAGGAGATTGAGGTAGTGATGGTGGAATAAGGAGTGGTTGAAGAAACAATGGGTGGAGATGAGGAGGAGGCAGACAATTCTTCCAATGGGGCAGTTGCCTGTGGGGAAGTGACTTGAATAGTCCTTGTGCCTGAAGTTGAGATAGTTGCAGGAGCTCTGCTTGGTTTGACAATCTTCCTGTCCCATTTTCCAAATAAGGCACAAGACAACCTCTTAGAGGCATTAATGTGCATCCCACTGGAAATAAGCAATTGAGGGCACCTGTTATGCAAAAACAGCCCTAGTATCCTCCCAAAATTAACAAAATTTTTATTCACCTTTTTCTTGTTTAAATCAAAGAAAATCTCTTCCCAATTCAAACGTTTCTTATCCACTAAAGCAGCCATCAAACAAAATTGATACCTTGAAATGGTATCATGAGCAGAATGCTTGGCTAACAACACCTTTCCCACAACATCAGCTAAAAATCTATATTCAACTAATAGATTCTTTTTAAGCAGTTTATTAGGGTTTGCTGCAGAGTGACCCATTCTGTCCAGCATACAAGCAAATTCCACTCCAGATAACTCGACTGAATCATGCCCAGTGCTCAATTGAAAAACTTCTGTAAGGAGGGCAGAGTTAAGGATACCTGAGTACCGGCTATTGTACCAACCACTGAATTTTGATCCAGGTTATGAGCCGTATACACCCACTCCTTGATTTCATCGGCAATAAGTTTCATCCTTGTGGACATGATATACACCAACTACTGTTCCTTGAATAATTCTAGTATGTATTTGAAGATTTGGTCACTGCCGTCAAAAGAGTCCATGTCGATGTCGTATCCAGTATCAAATTTCATCGTGGCTAGAACTGCAACAGAAACGGCCATTGTATACCTGCAAAAACGAACAAATGAGACCAAGTGCAGAGAAGTTTGGAGGGAAAGAAAATCTTTGCAGAAAGTATGAAAGCGCAAAAGAGAACGACGGCCGAAAAATGAATTTTATATTAGGGTTCGACGTAGAAAAGGAAAGAGCGTTGAACTCAGTTCGACGATCTGGGATTCTAAAGGAATCTGAAGGGTCTTTAACATCGTCGATCTCCATTCGACGATATTGGAGAGCGTCGAACTCTGTTCGACGATCTTTGACCGGAAAGAGATAGCCCAGTACTATCTGTAAAATGCTGAACTCCGGTCGACGATTGTTGTGATCATCGATCTCCATTCGACGATCTTGGGGAAAAACGTCGAGCACAGTTCAGAGATCAGAAATAACCTATAGACACTATAAAAATCAAGTTTTTAGCCTAGTCTTGGTCAATTTTAGAGTTTTAAAATCTTGGATCTTAATTTAAACTTCCTCCATCTAACATACCTAACTGATTCAGGAAGAAAGTGTATTTCTTTTCATCCAATGGTTTGGTGAAAATATCTCCCCTTTGCAAATCAGTTGGGATATATTGAAGTTTAACTTTATTCTTCTCAACATTATCCCTTAAAAAGTGATGCCTAATCTCTATATGTTTTGTCCTACTATGGAGGACTGGATTTTGTGTTATAGAAATAGCACTGGTGTTATCACAAAATATTTTGGACTTTTCTAAGTTGTAACCATAGTCTAGGAGCTGATTTTGAATCCACAAAATCTGTGAGTAACAACTACCTGCTGCCATGTATTCAGCTTTAGCAGTTGATGTGGAGACAAATGTTTATTTCTTACAAAACTAGGAGACAAGTCTGTCACCAAGAAATTGGCAAGTTCCACTGGTGCTTTTCCTGTCTACTCTACATCCAGCATAATCAGCATCTGAAAATCCAGTTAATTCAAATCCTGAGTCTTTTGGATACCAGAGACCTAGATTTGGACAACTTTTCACATACCTAAGAATCCTTTTTACTAATGTTAGGTGTGACTCTCTAGGGCTTACTTTGAATCTAGCACATATACATGTAGCAAACATTATGTCAGGTCTACTAGCTGTAAGGTACAATAAAGAGCCAATCATTGCTCTATATGTTGTCTGATCAACGGGTTTCCCATGTTCATCAGCATCTAATACAACATTAGTAGGCATAGGTGTTTTCATGCAGGAAGCTTCAAACATCCCAAATTTCTTAACCAATTCTTTTGCATACTTGGTTTGAGAGATGAATATGCCATCAGCATGCTGTTTGACTTGCAATCCTAGAAAGAAGGAAAGCTCACCCATGCTACTCATTTCAAATTTAGAATGCATTAGGTTGGAGAACCTTTTGCACAAATTTGAATCAGTAGAGCAAAAAACAATATCATCTACATAGATTTGTACTAGTAGGATATGGGACTTATGGGTTCTAATAAAAAGATTTTGGTCTACTCTACCCCTTATAAAATCATTTTTCAAAAGAAAACATGCTAAGGTCTCATACCATGCTCTAACAGCTTGCTTAAGACCATATAATGCTTTATGCAATTTAAAAACATAATGAGAATGAGTTGGAGAGATAAAACCTAGGGGCTGTCTAACATAGACTTCTTCCTTGATGTCTCCATTGAGAAATGCACTCTTTACATCCATTTGGTAGACCTTGAATCCCTTGTGAGCTGCATATGCTAGGAATATTCTTATGTCCTCTAACCTTGCAACTGGTGCAAAGGTCTGGTCATAGTCTATTCCTTCTTCTTGAGAGTATCCTTGTGCAACTAGCCTTGCCTTATTCCTTACAATGATTCCTTGATCATCTAATTTATTTCTGAACACCCACTTTGTTCCAACAATGGAGTGATCCTTAGGCCTTGGCACTAGCTCCCAAACTTTGTTCCTTTCAAATTGATGTAATTCCTCTTGCATTGCAATGATCAAGTGTCGATCTTGTTCTGCATCTTGTATGGATTGAGGTTCAATTTGAGATAAAAAACAGGTGTGCATCAGATTTTGGTTGACCTGATTTCTGGTTTGCACACCAGCTGAGATTTCTCCAGTCACTTGGGAGATTGGATGATCTCTTGATGTTACTAAATCAATAGGGGGTGTTGATTGTTCACCAACCTGTATTGTTGTTTCCTCTTGTGGAACAACAACTGGCTCTTCAAGATAATTCTCACCAAGATGTCGAGTACCCACTTCATCTTCACTACTTTCACCTCTTTGTTGGATAGGTGAATGTGTTGTATCCTTTTCTATAATGTGTAATCTGTCCAAATTTTCTGAAAGAGAATGTACCTGCAAAGGTTCTATGGTAGAAGTATTCTTCTCCTTATAATACATGTTAGTTTCGTCAAAAGATACATGTACAAATTCTTCAATTTTAAAAGAAGATTTGTTATACACCCTATAAGCTTTACTGATCATGGAGTATCCCAAAAACACTCCTTCATCAGCTTTGGCTTGAAATTTTGCTTTGTATTTCTTGTCATTATTGTGTATGTAACAAATACAACCAAAAATCATGAAATAATCTACTTTAGGTTTCTTCCCTTTGAGTAATTCATAGGGAGTCTTGCCCTTCAGCTTATGTATCAAACTTCTATTCAACACATAGTTTGAGGTGTTCACTGTCTCTGCCCAAAAGGATAGAGGGAGGTGAGCATCTATCAACAATGTAGTAGCAGATTCAATAAGGGTTCTATTTTTTCTTTCAACTACCCCATTTTGTTGAGGAGTTCTAGGAGCTGAGAAAGTGTGCCTGATCCCTTCACTTTGACAGAACTCTTGCATAAGAAGAGAATCAAACTTTGTCCCATGATCACTTCTAATCAGGGCAATGTGAGTATTGAACTCAATCTGTATGCATTTGAGAAACTCTGTCAAACACTTAAAGTTATCAGACTTCTTCTTCAGAAAGAACACCCATGTGAATCTAGAGACGTCATCTATAACCACTAAAGTGTAAGATTTCCCTCCTAGGCTTTGTACAGTAATGGGTCCAAAAAGATCCATGTGTAACAGATACAAGATCCTAGGTGAATCACTCTTATTAAGTGACTTAAAACTATTTTCAGTTTACTTGCCTAATTGACAAGGCCTGCAAAGTCCTTCCTTCTTGTAGGGTCCAGAAGGTAGTCCTCTAACAAGGTTGTCCTTGGATAGCCTAGCAATGGTTCTAAGGTTTATATGTCCTAATCTTTTATTCCATAGTTCATTTGGTTTACTAACAGAGTTGAACAAGCAAATATCTACCTTAGTTGAATGAAAATCTACAAGATAAATGTTACCTTTCCTTTTACCTATCAACACAGTTGTGTTGTCCTCGGATTTGATTTTACATGAGGATTTATCTAATGTCACCTGGTATCCTTCATCACACAGTTGACTGATGCTGATTAAATTGTGCTTCAGTCCTTCCACATAAGCCACCTTTTTGAATGTGACTGGCCCTATTTGGACTGCACCATATCCCTCGGTCTGTCCAAAGTTTGAATCCCCAAATATGAATTTGGGTCCAAGCTTGGCTTTGAAGGATGTAAAATTATCCTTGCTTCCTGTCATGTGCTTTGAGCACCCACTATCCAGATACCATTGCTGGTTTATTATTGGATAGGTCTTCACCTGCACATAAAATAATTTATTTGTTTCTGACCCAGTTTACCTTGGGCCTAGGTTGATAACCTTTAAATTCAGAAATAAAAGACATCCCTGGCTGACTCTTACAACCTTCAGGATGATATCTCCTAGGAGGTATTATCCATTCAGTATAAGGGTTAAGGCTTTGGGATGTAGGACCACTAGGATTGAATTTTGATTTACCTTTAAAAGTTTGTTCAAAGCTCTGATCTCTATTCGACGATCTCTGAGCTGTGTTCGACGATCTTGGGTTAGATCGTTGAGCTCCATTCGAAGATCGACTTTGCCAGAGTTCAGAGTTTGGCGATCGTCAACCTGAGTTCGACGATTCATCTTGAGATCGCTGAGCTATGTTCGACGATCGTAGGGCTCTATTCGACGTTTTCCGTTGAACTTTGTTTTTCTTAGGTAAATCAGGATTCTTCCTAGCTACCTCTATAACTCCCTTTCCTTTATCTGAGATAAACTTAATTGGGGTTGTTAAAACTATAGGTTGGCTAGATGAAGCACCCAAGCCCAGTGTACTATTAAGTCTTGAGTTCACTATACTTGTGATGTCCATCAGTCTGATGCTTCTCCCATTAAGGGATTATTTAAACTTCTTTGCCTGAGATAGTTCACTTTTCAGTGAGGCTATCTCCTCCCTATAGCATTCCAACTCCTCAGAGGGTTTGAGGTTGTCTTAATTTAAAGTGCTATGTTCAGACAATTGATTTCTGAGAGAGATAATCTCTTTCTCAGACTTTAGCAGGTCTAAACAAAGTGCCTTAAATTCAGATCTAAAGTCCTCTGAATTGAAATCAAAAGAATCTATTACCTGATCTTCTTCATTTTCATGTTCAGATTCAGATTCTGACTCTTGTTCTGCATCAGAATTATGTTGAGAGGCATTGATAGCCATCATGTAGAACTCCTTATCTTCAGCATCATCTTCATCATCACTTGAACTTGAAGATGCCTCTAATTCTTCTTCAGTTTCACTCAAGGTTTCAGCTATAAATCCTTTCCTAGTGTGTTTGTTCTTGCTAGAGGAGGATTTATCATTGTTGTTTCTTCTGAAATCCTTGTCTCTTCTCCTGTCTTTCTTTTTCTTCTTGCCCTTATTTTGATTCTCTGGACAGTCAGGCACAATGTGGCCTGGTTTCCTGCATCCAAAACAAATAATTTCTTTATTATTGGTTTTGTCATACCTTGGCTTTTCATGGCCTTTGGATGACCTTTTCCTGAAGTCTTTTCTAGCCATCTTGTAAAATCTTTTGGCTAGTAGACTCATTAATTCTTCATTGCCTGTGACTTTGTCTTCAGGCTGTTCTTCTGTAGCTTTGAATGCTATTGTCTTCTCCTTCCTTATTGCTGGAGAAGCTATCTTTGGATCTTCTTCTCTATTTTTGATGAGCAGCTCATAAGACTTGAGCTTGCCCAACAAAGCTTCAGTAATGATCTCATTTAGGCTTCTGGCATCCTTGATTGGCCAGATCCTTGAATTCCAAGTGCTGGGGAAGCACATTAGGATCTTATCATTGAGTTCAGTCAATGAGATCTCCTTATCCAAGGTCTTCAGTTCACTGACAATTAGACTGAGTCTGTTGTACATGTCAGGAACTAGCTCAGTTTCTCCCTTCTTGAAATTCTCATACTGGGTTATGAGATCGGATCTTCTATCCTTTCTTTCATCAGCTGATCCTGACACAAGCTCAGATAGCTTGTCCCAAATTTCTTTTGCTGAGTTGCATTTAGCCACCTTTTGAAATATGTCATCAGACATAGTCTGGGCCAATATGTTGATTACCTTGGCATCAACAACTTTCCACTTTTTGATTTCTGCATCTGTTCCTGAAGGGGGTGGAACAGCACTTGTACTTTTACTTGCTGGAGGTCTTGGACATACTATCAAAACAGAATTAAAAATGTCCTCATCAATAGAATTCATGTATAATTTGATCCTTGCCTTCTAAAGTGCAAACTTAGAAAGATTGCTAACTGGAGGTATGGTGCTAGCATAATCTTTGTTTTGTGCCATGGTTTTATATGAAAATAAATATAATAAAAGTAATAACCCTCTATTAAAGATTAATCTTATCAGAGATCTTTTGGTTCAGGTGTTAGCCTATAAAACAACCAACCTAGTGAAGATCTAGTTATTGAATAACCAACCTGGCTTTGATACCAATTGAAAGTGAGGGTAAGATCTACCTTTACTCTAGAGGGGGGGGGGGGTGAATAGAGTATATTAAAATAATTTTCCAAATTAAAAAATTAATTGGCAGTGGAAGACTTAATTTATTTATAGGTGTATTGTGCTTGTAGAGAATGTAACAAACTAAAGCAAGAAGTAAAAACACAGCACATAACAAATAAAACATAGCAACCAGAAGACACAAGGATCTATAGTGGTTCCCCAATCAACCTGGGTTAATCTACTCTTCTACCACCCTAGGTAGGAATCAACTGCAGGAATAGTTGATCAGGTGTCCTAGGCCCCAATGAGCTTTTGATAAGGTGATCAAAAACCAAATCAGATTTTTTGATCAGGTGTCTTGCCACCACTGAGTTTTTACAAGGTCTCAGAAACCAACCACAAAACTTTTGAAGGGAGTTTTGAGTAACCCTTTTACAGCAGAAAGAAAGAAAAGGAAAGAGTTGATGTTCTTCTCTGTCAACAGTCAAAGAGAAGACTAGTGGATTGTTGTTGTCAAAGCTCCCCCTAAGATTTGTAGTTGTTCAGGAAGAGAAGCTTTGCACATGGTGATAGGCCTTCAGTATGATTGAGATCTCCAATAAAGAATGATTTCAACAAAGGTTGAAATGTGATGTGTCTGGAGTCCTTTATTGATGAAGCCTTTGAAACTTGAATCAGAAGAGATCTTGAAAGAATAGAGGAATTCTTTTCTGTGTGTTGATCTCCTTCACTATTGTATTCCTTGTGTTCTGTATGAATTCTAACTTGTAATCATGTAGACTTGTATCTCAAAAACTATATCTTAGAATGATGACTTTCTTGTCTCAATTACTCTGAGATGATATATTGAAAATCAGTCTTCTAGATAGTCGTTAGCCAGTCATAAATGACTTCCTTAAATGATATTTGTCTCTAGAGGAAAGTCCTAAGAGATATTCAATTTAGTCTTCCTTGAAACTTGCTCCAGATTAATTGAAACGGCTACAAAATCCTTTGAAATAAATGCTGGATATAAATTAGATTGAATTCTATAACTTATTGAATTTTAATTCCTGAAATCGTCGATCTCTTCAGAAAAGCGTCGATCTGAGCTCAACTAACATCGACCTGAGCTCAGAGACTGAAGCTAGACTGAAAATAGAAATTGTCGATCTGAGCTCAACAATCGTCGACCTAAGCTCAGAGACTTGGAGTATAGTTAGAGACAGAAACGTCGATCTGAGCTCGAAGATCGTCGAATCGATTTCGACGACTCGTTGAACTGAGCTCAAAGATAGTCGAACTGAGTTCGACGCCTCGTCGACCTGAGCTCGACTATAAGTTGCCCTAGTCTTCTGCACTTAAAATCTGAACTAGAAGGTCTTAGGGGCAGCTTACAAACCTAAGTTCTAAGCCTTAGACCTATTCTAGTTAACCTTTAAAACTATACAAGGAGGTCAAGACAATTTCCTAAGGACATAGTGATCCTTACCCAAATAAGTAATAGGGTGTTCCAACAACCTCCTTATCAGTGAAGCATCTTATAAGGGGTGGATGGAGAGTTTTGTGATACAAAATTCTAGAGACGTGAGAATAGTGGGCTACTTTTAACATAAACCTTCTTTTGTCGTCCATAGAAGGGGGAACCTCCTGAGTTTTGAGATAATGGACGAAGGAGTTAATCCATGAAACTTCTTGATCAATTTCCATGACGTCTGCCTCGTCTATCACCATATGAAAATTTTTTGTGAGAGTACCTCCTACCAAGAGCCCATGCTTATCCAACTCGCCGGCCTCCATATTCTCTTCCCTTGGGATGTGTTGAATACTGAAGGTCCGAAAATGCACAATATGGTATTTTGCCAAGATGAGATACGATTGCAAGAACAGTTCTCGTGTATCGAAAGTGCCGTAAATCTACAAGGCCATGAATAACAAATCTGTCTTTTCCTTTAAATTTAAATTTCCAAGTCTTGAGCTAAGTATAACCCAGCTATCAATGCTTTGTACTCTGCCTGGTTGTTGGTGTCGAGAAAGTGGAATCGAGCTATCTGTTCGATTTTATCATCGTAGGGGGCGAGCAAGACAATTCCTCCCTCGCTTGTATTTCGTCCAGAGGCTCCATCTACAGACATTTTCCAGTATAGTTGGGTCAGAGCCCCTTGCCTGACAATGCTGTCAACTGCAAAGACAACCAGGAAATCAGCCAAGACTTAAGCTTTGATAGCAGTCCTCAGGGTATATTATGTTAAACTCACTGAGATCTATAATCCATTTCACCAATCACCTAGAATGGTTAGGCTTTTGCAGAATGGCTCTTAGGGGATGATCGGTAAACACCTGGATGGAGTGAGCTTGAAAATTAGGGCGAAGTAGTTGCGCTGAAATTATCAAGGCTAGGGCCAGCTTTTCTAGGATCGGGTATCGCATCTCTACATTCTTGAGAACATGGCTGACATAATAAATTAGAAACTGTATCTTTCCCTTTTCTCAGACTAGGACTGAGCCAATTACATCATTGCATATTCCGAGGTATAAAAGAATAACTTCTGATTGTCGGGGGCTCTAAGGAAGTGAAATTGTCGTCAACTTGCACTTTAGTTTTTAGAACATTTGGTTACATTCCTTTGTCCACTCAAATTTTTTCCCTCCCCATAGGGTCTTGAAGAAAGCAGCACATTTATAACCTGAGCGTGAAATGAAGCAACTGAGCCCAACATCCCTTCCTTCTAGCTACTGAACCTCTTTTGGGGTTTTTGGTGGCTGCATCTCAAACACGACCTTTACCATATCTAGATTTGGTTCTAGGCCTAGGGGAGTGAGTAGATGGTCTAGAAATTTTTCCTTACTGACACCAAAAAAACACTTGGCCGGATTGAGCCTCATATTAAACTCACTAAAAGTAGCAAATGTCTCTTCTACATCTCTAAGATGGTCTTTCACTCCGTGACTTTTAACAAGTTCATCAACATAGAACTCTAAATTGCGACCAATTTACTGCTTAAAGACATAGTACATCATTATCTGAAATGTTGCTCCAACATTATTTAATCGGAATGACATGACCAGATAACAACAACAACCTTCATTTTTGATGAACAAGGTATGTGGGATATCCGGCTTGTGCATGCGAATCTGACGGTACCCTGAGAAGGCATCCAGAAAACTCATTACTAAGAATCCTATTGCGGAATCGACTAAGGAGTCTATCCGAGATAGGGGATAATAGTCCTTTTGACATACTTTGTTTAAGCAGGTTAAGTTGACACAAATTCTCCACTTCCCATTGGCCTTTCGTACCATAACGACATTTGAGATCCAATCCAGATACTAGACTTCTTGAATCAATCTTTCTTCGAGCAGCTTTGACATATCTTCTCGAATTTGTTCAGTATGGGTAGTGTCCACTACATAATTCTTTTGCTTTATGGGTCTGAAGTCAGGGTTTATTTTGAGATGATGGCAAGCGACATCTGGGTTTATCCCTAGCATGTGAGAGGAGGACCATGCAAAGACATCAATGTTCTTTAGTAGGCACTGAATGAGTTGGGTTTTGCCCTTTTCCTCTTGTTCCGCATTGATGGATATCACCCTTCTCCCATCTCCCCATGGGACTGACACTTAATGAACTTACTTAGCGGGCTCTATATGAGCTCCAGTTTCCTGGGTCTCAAAACATTCATGTGCACCCGCATTGAAGCGAATACCTGTCTGCTTGGGAGAGTGTTCAAAACATCATCTTAGCGAACTACGCTACTTACAACCACGCACTGGGAAATTTCTCTGGTCCAATTGAGATCTAAAGTTTGCGTATTCGAACTTTTGGTGCAGATTTTGTCACCTAAGTCCTTCCATGTACAACACTTTGGGGAATTCAATGAATAGGGCAGAAACTAAAACCGACCAGTTACTGCCACTATGGTAAGTTTAGTAGACTAAGGAGAGTGCATGAAAGAGATGTTGCTGAATGTAGTGAACACCAGACTTGACCTGCTGCGGTGAATGCCTCTATTGTGATGGGTCTCTTGTTTGATAGAAAAATGGTTACAAGGGAAAAAGGAGAAAAAGCTAGGATGAATCAAGCATCTGCACCTACAACCGGGTAAGTTCTGGTCTCCATTTTCCTCCCTCCTTTGTGCACCCCTAGTCCCTATTTATACTGAAGGGTAGGTCATTCAGACTGTTACAGAAATGCCAGGCATTTAATGCCTTACTTTTGGCAACATTAGATGCTGAAAGAGAAGGGATAGATCACACTAACTCTAGAGGGGGGGGGGGGGTTGAATAGAGTTTTAAAAACTTTTGATTAATTTTTATTGAAGATTAAAATAAGTGATAACTATATATAGAAGGGCAAAAAAACAAAACACAAAAATCACAGCACAATAAAATAAAAATAGAGCAATCCAGACAACACAAAGATTTTATAATGGTTCCCCTAAACTTGGGTACATCCACTCTTCTACCACTATGGTAGGAATCCACTATAGGTTTTTGATCAGGTTCCCTTCCACCACAAGATCTATTTTCTAAGGGAGACTTTGTAACCCTTTGAGCTTTTGACCAGGTGCCCAAAAACCAGACTAAGTCTTTTGATCAAGAGACTTGACAACCAAAAGATAACTTTTAAAGGGAGTTAAAAACCCTTTTACAGTGGTGAAAGAAAATAAAGATGATGTTCTTCTCTATCAACAATCTGAGAGAAGACTTGTGGATTGTGTTGTTGTCAAAGCTCCCTCTGAGATGTAGAATGGTTCAGGAGAAAGAGAGATTTGCTCATGGTATAGGCCTTCAGAAAACTTGAAGATCTTCAGGAAACTTTTAGACAGATGTTGATGACTCTTAAAAATTCCTGAAGTAAGAATGTATTCCTAACTGCCTTTTTCTGTGTGTTCTTATTTTTTGTATGTATTATTGCTTTTATTATTCTCTGTATAGTTATCTATCTTGAAGAAGAAGAAAACCTTATATATTCCTTGCAGATTATAACATTTGAATTTTGAATTCCTTTTCCTTGATTGACTGCAGAAAATCTGGGAGTTGAATGGCTAGAATTTGTATTAAATGAATACCCTCAACTATCCCAGTAAATAAGTTAAGTAATAACTCTGTGAAAACCATAATTAATGCTGCCATGGAACGGCTATATTCATAAGAATATTGAGCATTAATTACCAGAGCATTACAGACATAATATAATATAATTTGAAATACTTCTGCTTTAGTCGAACTGAAATTGAGAGAAAATAGTCGACCTGAATCTGGAAGAATTTAGTCGAACTCAACAAATTTCGTCGACCTGAGATCCAATATCGTCGAACTAAAGATAACAGACAAGAGGTAGAAAGTCGTCGAACGGAGCTCCAAATTCGTCGAGCTGAGATAACACTTCTTCGAGCTGAGTTTCTTGTATAAGCTGACAAATCGTCGATCTCAGCAGAACTTTTGTCGAGCTCAACTTAGAGAAGAAACTCTGAGTTCATCGATCTGAGATCGTCGATCTGAGATCGACGATCGTCAAGCTGAATTCAGCTATCGTCGAATGCTTTTTTTGACACTTAGAAAACTGCTTTCTCTAGAGGTCTTTTGTCTCTAAGACTTCTAAAGGTGAAAATAAATCACTCTAGGTTTGCTGACTTGACCTAGACCCTGATAAATACTTATGACCCTAGACTATGCAATGTGGGTCATTTGAGAGTCTTAATAGTGAACCTAGCCCAAATCAAGCCTAAACAAGGTGGGGTTCCAATAATCTCCCCCTATTTGGGTGAGGTCACTTTGAACAATAATAAAAGAAAAATCACAAAGCAAAAAAATAATATTTTGCAGAATTATAAAGTTTCAGCTAATATAAACAGAAGTGCCTTGTGACATATTTACAAAAAGTTAAGTCCAAAAAACAGAAAAGAAAAACTGTCAAACTCTTTTGGATTTATCTTGAGAAGTTCCAGTTGAAGGTTTTGTGAAGATGATTTATCTGTTGGGATCAATAGCTTGCTGCTTTGACATCTTCATATCTTCTGCTCCAAGAACGGTCACTGAAGCAGCTCTAAGTACAACTGCTTCAGGATGCAAATACATATATGTATCAACATTAAAGAGATTTTGTACCTGATATTTTTCCAGCTCTTTCTTCCTGTAAGAAGACATAATAGTATATTGAGAAATATCTTGTCCTTCTTCTTTAGCTTTCCTGATTTGAGAAAGTCTTATAAGTTCTTTGAACCTGACCATCCTAGAATTATAATCCATCTCTGGAGCACACACTGGAGATAAAGGCCTTTCAGGACTGGATTTCTGAATATCTTGAACTTTTTGCCGGCTACTTAAACTGTCAGATTGCTGCTTCTGCTGTTATTTTTTGCTAGACTGAGTGTGAGATCTAGAGGGTCTGTCTCTGCTGCTTTGAGTTGATCTGGATTAATAGGAGTGTGAAGTAGATCTTTGACCTTGAGAAACAATTCCTGAGGATTCAGCTGTAGGAGGAGGAGGACCTCTCCTGAATTTAGGTGGAGGAGAGTATCTCTTGCTCTTCTTCTTTTCTTTCATTTCATTCTTAGAGTATCTCATCCAGTTGGGGGAGTCTGGAGTGAGAGTTATGTTATGCAGAATATAATAAAGAGTATCGGCAATTGGATTTGGATTTGGAGGAGCCTTCTTCTTTGCTTTTCTGTTCTCGGAACTGGTGTCCTCAGATTCATCAGAATCTTGTTCTTCATTATCATCAGAAGTATTTGAAGGATTATCATAGAGAGCATGAATTTGTTTCACCATATCATCAGTGAGAATTGGATGAGATTAAGGCTGAACTTTAGTTGCTGGCTCTACAAATTCTGTAGAAACTTGATCCTGAATAGAATCACTTTCCTCTTCCATGTCTTGAAACATGATCTCATTAAGATCTGGCATGGGAGACTCATCCCAGCCAAAGGTTGTAGGAGAAAAAGAATTTGGCTATGAATAAGGTATTGGCTCTAAAACAACATCAGAAACTGAAAAACTTGTCCTAAGTTGTTCCAAAACTTCAGGAATGATTGAAACTGAGTAACATACTATAGCTTTAAACAAATTTGGAACTGAATCAACAAAAGCTGGAAGATTGTTACTGTGAACTGAATCAAAAGAATATAATAAATAAACTATATCAACTGTGGGATTTATAATAAAATCACCAACAGTGTTTATTTCTGTATCTACTGAATAATCTTCAAAACAAATCATCTCTGTATTTTTATCCAAAATCTCAATGATCTCTACTAGAATTTATGCTTTTGGAACTGCTACTGCTGGAGGAGCTGGAGCTACTGCTACTAGAGCTTCTTCCCAGAACATCTCCCCCTGCCTGGTTTCAGAAGGCCCTGAACTCAGGCCCCAAAAGAAGGGACAGAGGAGGAAGCAGCAAACTGAGTAGAAAGAAGGGAGATAGAAGCAGAGAGAGTAGCAATAGCCTCAGCTTTTAACTGCTTAAGAGAGGGAGTGATGAATTGAAGAAGGTCTTCAGCAATGTAAGAGAAATTGAGATAGAGGGGTTCAGGAGTAGATGGGGTATAGGTGGATTGGTGACCACAATTTGATCAGACAGATAATCCTTGAGGGAAGTCTGTTTTGGAATTCTGGAAATGTGGATGGAATGTTGGATAAAATATTGGATTGAGGGATGATATCTGGAAGTTGATCTTGAAGGGCTGAAGGTTGTGGAGATGGTTGAGGATATAGAGATGACAGTAGATTTAAATTTGGTTGGGTAGAGGTGGATGGAATGTCATCAAGGTGAGATGAAATTAGAGATTGAGGAGGTGGAGATGGTGGTGTATCCACATGGATATGAACTGGTGATTGTGTTTGAGATGGTGATTATGTTGGTGAGACTTGAGGAATGGAGGTTGAAGGTTATTGAAGTGGAGTTGATGAAGGAAATATTGAATGAAGTGGTGATGGAGGATGAATAGGAAAGGGAGGAGCAGGAGCTTATTCATGAGTTGGGGGAGTGACTGAATCAGCCCCGGTGATCTCAGAAGCTAACCTGGAGGAGGAGTCCCTAGAGGGCTTGGGAATAACCCTCTCCCATCTGCTAAATACGATAGAAGTAAGCATTTTTGAGGCATTGATAAAAATGGTCTGGGAGAACAATAAATCTGGAACCTTGGCTTACAAAATGATTCCTAGAAACCTTCCAAAACACACATTCTTCTTACTGATTTTACTTTTTATCAAATCAAACAAAATTACTCCCCAGTTTATTGATTTCTTATTAACCAATGCACACATCAGATGGAACTGGTGCCTGGTAATATGATCATATACATAATGTTTTCCTAACAATACTTTGCCAACTACATCAACCAAAAATCTATATTCTATAGATAAATTCTTCTTGAGGAGATGGTTAGGGTTCCCGCAGAATGACCTAACCTTTCTAACATCTCATCAAATTCACTGCTAGATAAGTCTATTTCATCTTCTCCGTTAACAAAACCAAAAACTTCAGTTAAAATTTCGGGAAAGAGAGAGGAATCTAGTTACCAGCAATCGAACTGATAAGAACTTGAGAATCTTGAATCTGTGCAGTGAAAACCCATTCCTTAATCTCTGTTACTGGTAGTTTGATCCTGATTGTCATGAGAAATTACAGATTTGAAACTTCAAATAATTTTAGAATATCTTGAAATATCTGATCTGAATGAGAAAAATGAGTCTAAGTCGATATCAAATCCTGCATCGAACTTCATGGTTGTGAGAAGTGCTGGAGAAATCGTCATTACTCTGCAAAAACAACAAGAGATCAATTACAAGAGAAATGGAAAGTGCTTGATGGAGTTCGATGAAAACCTTATTAAATGTTTTCAGAAGATGAAACGGCAAACTCCGTCCAACGCAAAAGGACAACTTTGAACTCAGGTCGATGAAAAAATTCCATGATGAAATAATAGCGTTGATCTCAGTTTGAAGAGGGGAAAAATATTTCGTCATTCTCAAGTCGACGAAATATTTTCTGAAGCAAGATCGTCGATCTCCGTTCGACAAAAATGACTTCACAAAGAGATTTCGTCGATCTCAGGTTGACGAAAATTCTCAAGAAGAGATCACAGATCGTCGATCTTCGTTCGACAAAATGTGATCAATTCTTCGACCTTGGACAGAAATCAAATTAAACTTCTCCATTTATCATACCTAGTTGATTCAAGAAGAATAAATGTTTCTTTTCATCCACACAATCTCTAATGAAATGATGTCTAATTTCTATATGCTTGGTCCTACTATGATGCACTGGATTTTGTGCAATGGAAATTGGACTGATACTATCAAAAAATATAATTGAATTATTTAGATTGAAACTATAATCCAGGAGTTGGTTTTGAATCCACAAAATTTGTGAACAACAACTGCCAGCTACTATATATTCAGTTCTAACAGTTGAAGTTGACACAAATGTCTGTTTCTTGCAAAACCAAGACACAAGCCTATCACCAAGGAACTGACATGTTCCTGATGTCCTTTTCCTGTTAACTCTACATACAGCATAGTCAGCATCCGAGAATCCAGTTAATTCAAATTCTGACTCAGTTGGATACAAGAGTCCTAGATTTGGGCAACCCTTTATATATTTCAAATTTGTTTTTTGGAAAATAAGGTACGATTCTTTAGGGTTCACTTGGAACCTAGCACAAAGACATATAACAAACATTATATCTGGCCTACTAGTTGTGAGATACAAAAAGGACCCAATAATAGCCCTATATATTTTTTGATCAACTAGCTTGCCCTATTTATCAGAATAAATCACAGTATTATAAGCCATGGGTGTTTTCATAGCTGATGCATCATACATCCCAAATCTCTTAACTAGCTCCTTAACATATTTAGATTGAGAGATGAAAATGCCATCAGGGGATTGCTTCACTTGAAGACCAAGGAAGTATGAAAGCTCACCCATGCTACTCATTTCAAACTTGGAATGTATCAGGTCAGAAAACCTTTTGCATAGTTTGGAATCAGTAGAGCCAAAATGATGTCATCTGCATATATTTGTACTAACAAAATTTATCTTTATGATTCCTAAAAACTAAAGTCCTATCTACAATACCCCTAGAGAACTTATGCTCTAAAATAAAGCTAGCTAAGGTCTCATACAAAGCTCTTGGAGCTTGCTTTAAATCATAGAGAGCTTTATGTAATTTGAAAACAAAAGAGGGATGAGTTGGAGAGATAAAACCTGGTGGTTGCTCCATATAAACTTCCTCTTTGAGTTCACCATTAAGAAAGGCACTCTTGACATCCATTTGATAGACTTTGAATTTCTTGTATGCTACATAGGCAAGAAATATCCTGATAGCTTCCAGACTTGCAACAGGGGCAAAGGTCTGGTCAAAATCAATTCCTTCCTCCTGAGAATAGCCTTGAGCTACCAATCTTGCTTTGTTCCTTACAATAGCTCCTTGTGCATCCAATTTGTTCCTGAAAACCCATTTAGTCCGAATGATTGGGTAGTCTTTGGGTCTTGGAACTAAATCCCAAACTCTGCATCTCTCAAATTGATTGAGCTCCTCTTGCATTGCAATAATCAAGTGGGGATCTTGCTCTGCATCTTTTATTGATTGAGGTTCAATCTGAGATATGAAGCAAGCATGCATCAAATCTTGGTTGAGTTGATGCCTTGTTTGCACACCAACTGATATGTCTCCAATCACTTAAGATATGGGATGATCTCTAAGTGTGACAAGATTAGTAGTAAGAGTTGGTTCATCAACAACTTGGGGAATTAATTCCTCTTGTGGAATTAGGTTAGCTGTTGTTAGTTCAACTGTTGGAATTATTTCTTCTTCACTCTCTTCATCAACTTGTGGAGAGAGATGCAATGCAACCTCTTAGGTGAGATTTAAGTCATCCAATTTCTAACACAGAAGGGGTACCTACAAAGTATCTCTGGTAGAAGAATCCTTCTCCTTGTAATACATGTTAGCTTCATCAAAAGATATATGTACATATTATTCTATTTTTAAAGTTGATTTATTAAATACCCTATAAGCCTTGCTGACTTGGGAATATCCAAGAAAAATTCCCTCTGCAGCTTTCACTTCAAAGTTTCTTAGATGTTTCTTGTTATTATTGTGAATGTAACATTTACAGCCAAAAACTCTAAAATAATCAGTTTTAGGTTGCTTCCCTTTGAGCAATTCATAGGGAGTCTTGCCCTTAAGTTTATGTAGTAATCTTCTATTCAGAACATAATTTGCTGTGCTTACAGCCTCTGCCCAAAAGGATAGGGGCAAGTAAGCATCTGCAAGCAATGTCCCTGCAGCTTCAATAAGGGTTCTATTTATTCCTTTCTGTTACCCCATTTTGTTGAGGAGTTCTAGGAGCAGAGAAGCAATGCCTGATATCTTCCTTCTCACAGAATTCTTTCATAGGAAGAGATTCAAACTCAGTGCCATGATCACTTTTGATAAATGCAACTTGAGTAGAGTACTCTATCTTTATGCTCCTAAGAAAATCTGTAAGAACTTTAAAGTTATCCGACTTATTTCTCAGAAAGAACACCCATGTGAATCTAGAGAAGTCATCAACAATAACTAAAGTGTAAGATTTTCCTCCCAAACTTTGTACACCAATGGGTCCAAAAAAATCCTTATGTAGCAAATACAAGATTCTGGGTGAATCACTCTTATTAATTGATTTAAAAATATTTTTAGTTTGCTCTCCTAATTGACAAGCCCTGCAAAGACTTTCCTTCTTGTAGGGGCCAGAGAGCAATCCTCTAACAAGTTTGTCCCTATTTAGTTTAGCAATATTTTTTAAGTTTACATGTCCTAGTCTTTTATGCCATAAGTCATTTGTATTACTAATCTGATTAAATAAGCAAATCTCTTAACTAGCTGACTTAAAGTTTACTACATATATGTTTTCTTACCTAAGTCCAGTTAAAACAAATTTGTTACTATCAGAAGTAATAATACAACAAGATTTAGTAAATGATACCTGATAACCTTTATCACATAATTGGCTTATGGATATCAGGTTATGCTTGAGACCACTTGTAACGCCCCGAAACTCAAAAGGGTGACGGGTGGCATTTTGAGCCAAATCTGGGATTTGGTAGAGGTGATACGGCCTAGGACACGGGCGTGTCCCAGGGAGTGTCGTGCTCGGGTTTGGCACTGGTCACGTGGTAAACGATTTTGGAGTCAACGATCGTCAGGGGGTGGGGGGGTGAACACGACCTGGGACACGGGCGTGTCCTAGGGCGTGTCAGTCACTCAAAGCCTTTCACTCAACGATCGTTGAGTGAGGATGCACGACCTGAGCCCACGCGTGTTCGGGTCTGACACGGGTGTGTGAAATTCGACATGGGCGTGTCGAATACCCATGTCCTGCTTGGGTCATTTGGCAGATTGTGCTAAGGCAGCTACACGGCCTGGGACACGGGGGTGTCCCAGGGCATGTCTAGCGCACGGCATGTGACATGGGCATGTAACATGGCCGTGTCATGCTCTGGTTATTTTGGACATGTGTCATTGGAGGAACACGCCCAGCTATACGGGAATGTACTGGGTGACACAAGCGTGCTAAGCCTGATACAGGCGTGTCAAGACTGGCACGGGCGTGTCAAGCCTGGCACGGGCATGTCGAGTGCCGTGTTCTTTTTGGGCCATGACGATTTTGACAGTGAATGGGTGACACGGCCTTGGACACGGGCGTGTCCCAACCCGTGTTCGGCCCAGGTTTTGGAATTTTGGGCTGAATCGCAGTCGTTCGTTTCCTTGCTTTGGGATCTAATGGCTCAGGGCTGTCCTGGGTAGGGTTTATTCCGGGAATAGGGTTCAAACCCTCATTCCATTTTCATCCACTCTCTCTAAATCCTAGAGAGAAGGGAGAGCAAGGAGCTTGGAGAAAGAGGAAGATCCAGTCGCCGGAGGAGATTCGGAGCGCCAAATTGCAAAACGAGTCCAGATCTGTGGAGGCGAGTTCATAGCGGTGCTTTTCATCCGCGTAGTTTTCCATGGGGCCGAGGAAGAATGCTAGGGTAACAATTTTCATCTTGAGCATGTGAAGCTCTTCTTCCTTTGCATGGGAAAACCCTCTCCCGCGAGTATGCGGCAAGTTTATGGTGTTCCTTGTGGTAGATATGTAAAGTCCCCCTTGTTAGAGTTTGGAATCGTAGTATAGACATAATCATGATGTGTGAAGCCTACCCGGACAAGTTGGTCTGGATCTGTGATGTTGCATTGCATAGTAGCCAGAGAAGACTCCGTGCCATTGATTGTTTTCGGGTTTCTACAGGGTAAATTGCAGCAGGGATCCTTGGGGATTAACCCCAAGGCGCACCCGAAAAATTGGGCGGAAACGCATTTCTGCCATCTTAGTGGCCTGGGAGCCAACCATGAACATAACTGGATTATGTTCTTATGCGATCAAATTTTGGGATACAGGAGAAGCTTGGCCCGCGCGTACGTCTTAAAGTGACTAGACGGTGTGAGCAATGGGCAAGTGGATGCGGACCCGGGCTATATGGTTTGGTGTCAGATACCTGAAAAAGGACTGGCCATTGACATGGTCTGCGAGTCTTAATCTTAGACCGGAAAGACTAAAATGCTCACGAGATTTGTCGTCCAAGGGATGGTGGTGGACCACGATTATGACCGGGTTTATCGAGTTAGTGCCCTGAGTGCATGAGGTATGTGGTCGTGTGAGCCTGCACCTGTGATGTTGTGATTATTCTCTATTTTACTTGCTATGCTAATAAGTGTAGGGAAGAAGCTTTGCCGCCCCAAGTTTGGGGCAGAATCATTATAATTTGGCCAGCTTTAGCTGACCGTTATTCTTGTTTTCCACCGTTGCGGTGATTTGTTCTTGCAGGTGCTGCGGAGCCGAGCGGCAAATAGCGGGCCAAAGCCCAAGTTGCTGAGTTGGCCCTCGAAGGACTTGTGTGTTTACTTTATTAGTTCATGTGTGGCCGGCCTGTGAACCGAAGTTTATAAAACACAATTTTATTCAAGTGAACTGTTGTAAGGCCATAAGGCCAGTACTTTTTGGTACTTTGTATTTCATTCCTGTTTGGTTTGCTAGTGGACATTCATGCTTGTTGGCTGAGTTCTTTTTGTTGCAACTTAACAAATTGCTTCCGCTATATGCTCTGTGTAGGACATGTGTATTGGTTGAATGGTTTCATCTAGTAACCCACCGGTCTGTTCGTGGTATATGGCATCGGGCCCCGGCCGGACCTACTGCTATATGCTATGTGACGGATAGGGGTGTTACAATTTGGTATCAGACTACCGGTTTCGGTCAGGCTTAAATGAGTTCGTGTACGAATTCACTTTAAGGGGTGGTGAACACATGTGTGTGCATCATCGTTATAATATGAAAATAACCCATGAATGTCCACTTAGGAATGAAAATACACATGTTTGAGGAACGTGCGTATTCCTATAATTGTGTTTTGTAATGTTTTTTGGTCGCTTAATGGTGTTTTGTACGATTATAGGTGACCAGGAGTGGTGCTGGGCCGTCAGAACGGCCAGTTTCTGAGGCAAGCAGTGCACTAAATGATGCGCCTGCAACACCTCCTTCAGCTGAGACCATTCGATTGGTAGCGTAGGCTGTGTTTGCGATGATAAATGTGTAGCCTGCGAGGCAGGTGCAATAGCCTTCTCCTTCTATGGAGCAAGTACCGCTCCAAACGGCGGAGCCAAGGAAAGTGGAACAGGTTGTAGAAGAGCCAGTGTTGTCTAGGAGAGCAACGGAGAAGCAGTTTAAGCACGTGATGGGCTTCAATCCTCCTGTGTTCTCGGGGACGAGAACCTCAACTCAAGCAGAGGATTGGCTCTCTAGAATTAAGAGAGTGCTAATAACTACTGAGACTATAGGGTGGCAGAAGA
The DNA here is from genome assembly GCA_039513925.1 of Platanthera zijinensis. Classification (NCBI taxonomy): domain Eukaryota; kingdom Viridiplantae; phylum Streptophyta; class Magnoliopsida; order Asparagales; family Orchidaceae; genus Platanthera; species Platanthera zijinensis. Next base: position 167,488,568 of record CM077093.1, on the reverse strand, counting down.
CCATAATTGCCACATTCTTGCTGGATGGTGACGCAAGATTATGGTGGGAAGGCTTGGAGCTACACCATCTGAGGGGTAGGCAGTTGACTGACGTCTCGATGGAGGAGTTTTCGAGATTGTTCTTGGCTCGATACCTCCCTTCAGCTCAGAGAATAGCAATGGAAAATGAGTTCCAGAAGCTAGTGCAAGGTGAGAGCAGCGTGAATGACTATCTCCATGAGTTTACTTAATTAGGTCGGTATGCAAGCGCTACCTTTGCTGATGAGGAGCACAAGACAAGCCGATTCTATGAAGGTCTAAGGTATTACTTGAGACTGCTACTATCAGGGCTGATGACGCAGGGTTTCCTGACCTTGGTCAACACGGCCCGGTCTTTAGAGAAAGACATGAAGAATGGTCTGGCAAAGAAGGACTCCAGTGGTAGGAAGTCAGAGTTCAAGGTGCCGACTTCAAAGTCTGGTTTTCGAAGGTGGAATAAGAAGGCTAGGACGTCGGGTCCAGCCCCTTCTTCGGGTGCCTCGGGGGCAACTACCAACCAAACCCCAGGAGCTTGTTTTACTTGTGGGAAGACGGGACATTTCGCCTGTGATTGTTGGAGCGGACGTCCAAAGTTTGAGAGAAAGCAAGGACCAACTTATGAAGAAAAGGGCAAGGCGATCGAGTCAACCACATCCCACAATGCTCCGACTCAACCGAGAGTCTACAATCTAGGCCAGCAGGATGCCATCAAGCAAGCAGATGTGGTGACAGGTAAAGTTTAATTTATAGCAAGTTAGCTTTAAATACTGTTATCTAGTGCTTGTTAGCTTATTACTATTTGTATAGGCTTTGTTTTGATTTGCGATAGTCCAGCAAGGGCACTATTCGATACGGGAGCTTTGCACTCCTTTTTATCCAAAGGTTTCATATAGCGCATCGGAGTCCCTTCTTTGTTGGCGAAGGACAAATTGGACGTGTTGCTGCGAAATGGGTGTTTTATGCGTGTGGACAGAGTTTGTGCCTTAAGGGTTCATATTGGAAGTCAAGAGTTCGACTTGCTAGCATCGTTGCTATCGCTAGTAGAGTTCTACGTTATCTTCGGTATGGACTTGCTTTCGGAGCAGAAGACTTTTATTGATTGCAACCGTAAAGAGGTCAAGATGGGTGTTGGGCAGGAGACAGCGTTTGCGGGATTGAAGGGGTCAAGCAAGACGTATATGTTTGCTCTTCAGGTGGTGAAGGCGGTTCGTGCTGGAGCAGAGCATTTCTTCACTTTAGTGGAGGCTGTAAAGCCTAAGTCCACTTTGGATGGTATCCCAGTGGTATGTGAGTACCCTCGACGTGTTCCCGGACTATCTTCCCGGAGCCTCACCGTAGCGAGAGATCGATTTCACCATCGAGCTAGTGCCAGGTGCCAAACCTGTGTCACACTCTCCTTATAGGTTGGCACCTAAGGAGATCGCGGAGCTAAAGGTTCAACTGGAGGAGTTGATGGAGCAAGGTTATGTGCGCCCAAGTTCGTCGCCTTGGAGCACACCGGTCCTCTTTGTTAAGAAGAAGGACGGAAGTTTGCGGCTGTGTATCGACTACAGAGAACTGAACAAGTTAACGGAAAAGAACAAATATCGGATCCCACAGATTGATGATCTTTTTGATCAGTTAGTCGGGTCGTCGGTATATTGAAAATTGGATCTAAAGTCCGGTTACTATCAGTTGAGGATAAGGGAGAGTGATATCCCAAAGACAGCGTTCAGCACAAGGTATGGGCATTTCGAGTTTACGGTCATGCCGTTCGGGCTGACTAATGCGCCATCCGTATTCATGGATCTGATGAATAGAACGTTCAAGGAGTACCTAGACCATTTTGTGATCGTCTTTATTGACGACATATTGGTGTACTCGCAGTGCAAAGATCACTTCAAGCATCTGCATCTGGTTTTGGAGACGCTGAGGAGGAACGAACTTTATGCAAAGTTCTCTAAGTGTGATTTTTGGTTATCCTCAGTGGCGTTCCTTGGTCACATAGTCAGTGGAGAAGGGATTGCGGTAGATCCGACGAAGATTGTTGCAATATGAGAGTGTCTTGTGTTGTCTTCGGTAGCGGAAGTCTGGAGTTTTCTTGGGCTTACTAGATATTACAGGCGCTTCGTGGAGAACTTCTCGCGGATAGCGTTACCTCTCACGATGTTGATAAGGAAATATTAGAAGTTTGTATGGACGCAGAAGTGCGCGCAAGCGTTCGAAGAGTTGAAGATTCGGTTGACCATGACGCCAGTGCTAAGTTCGCTGAGTGGGACCAAAGGTTTTGAGATTTACAGCGATGCCTCAGGCAGTGGTTTGGGCTGCATGCTGCTGCAGTATGGTAGTGTTATTACGTATGGATCACGTCAGCTGAAAGTGCATGAAAAGAATTATCCGGTTCACGACTTGGAGTTGGCGGCCGTGATTTTTGCGCTAAAGCTATGGAGGCATTACTTGTACGGCATAAAGGTCGATATTTATACCGAGCACAAGAGCCTAAAATACCTGTTGGATCAGAAAGATTTGAACATGAGGCAGCGGAGATGGATGGAGTTCCTGGGGGACTACACGTTCAAAATCCATTATGTGCCCGGGAAAGGCAATGCAGTTGCGGATGCGTTGAGTCCCAGGGCTCCTACCCAAGCCAACTGGTTGTTGGTTCATGATGAGAGGTTAATTCGGGAGTTGGAGGCGTTAGAGATCTGTTGTGTGGACAAGCAGACTAGCGCCAAAACATTATTTAATTGGACGGAAGTTCAGTATGACCTGGCTGATCGCATTCGACAGGATATGGAATTGGATAGCAGCATGAAGGAGCTCATGGATGCAGCATTGGATGGGTCAAATTCCCAGTTTTCAGTTGAAGATGGGCTACTAAGGAAGGACAATTGTTTGTGCGTCCCAAACGTGGGAAATCTACGGGCGGAGTTGATGTACGAGGCTCATTATACCAAGTACTCAATCCACCCAGGGATCATGAGGATGTACCGAGATCTAAAGAAGTTATTCTGGTGGCCAGGGCTCAAGAAGGATGTTGTACTATTTATGGCTAAGTGCCAGACTTGCGCCTTAGTGAAGGCAGAGTGCCAAAAGCCAGGGGGTTTCTTGAAATCCTTGCCTATTCCAGAGTGGAAGTTCGATGAAATTTCGATGGACTTTGTGCATGGCTTGCCAAGGTCGCAGAAGGGAAACGATGGCATCTGGGTGATCATAGATCGGTTAACAAAAGTGTCACACTTCATTCCGCATAGGAAGGATGATTCTGTGGAGAAACTGGCGAAGTTTTATGTGGATAATATTGTGCGGCTTCACGGTATGCCCCGCAGCATCGTGAGTGACCGAGATGGATGGTTCACGTCCAATGATTGGAGGTTGGTACAATATATGCTCGGAACTAAGTTGAAGTTCAGCACAGCCTTCCATCCGCAAACGGATGGGAAGACCGAGAGGGTCAACAGAACCATGGAGGACATGCTCCGCATGTGTGTTCTAGACTTCAGAAAATATTGGGAAGACCACCTGTATCTATTGGAATTTGCGTACAACAATAGCTACCAGGAGAGTATACAAATGGCGCCCTTCGAGGCCCTATATGGTAGGAAGTGTCGCACGGCATTATCGTGGCTAGAAATGGGTGAGGTAAGGATTTACAAAAAGCAAGAGGTGGAAAGCGCTACTTCAGTGGTACGAACCATTCGGGAGAGTTTGCTGATCACTCAGGATAGACAAGCTCAATACTATAATGCCAAGCACCGGAACGTGGAGTTTGCGGTTGGCGATTGGGTGTATCTGAAGATAAAGCCGTTCAAGGGTGTTTCACGGGTGCGACACTTGAAGAAGCTGATCCCGAGATACCTTGGACCATTTGAGGTCCTTGAGCGGATCAGTGAAGCGACTTACTGTTTGAAGCTATCGGTGGAGTTAAGTGGTCTACACGGCGTATTCCACATATCAGTGTTGCGGAAGGCGGTGCTAGAGCCTTCGCAGGTGATCGCAGTTGATCAAGTACTAGTGGACGAAGGGTTGACAACTAGGGTCAAACCTGTTTGCATTGAGGACTCTGAAGTCAAGTGACTCCGTAACAAGGAGATCAGAATCGTCAAGGTCCGTTGGGACAATTGCGGTCGTGAGGAGCTCTCTTGGGAACAGGAGCAGACCATGCTTGAGGAGTACCCAGAGTTATTTCACTCAGGTACCATTTTTGGTTTTCTGTTTTCTTTTCCTTTGGTAATTTCATGGACGAAATTCTTTAAAGAGGGAGAGAGTTGTAATGCCCCGAAACTCAAAAGGGTGACGGGTGGCGTTTTGAGCCAAATCTAGGATTTGGTAGAGGTGAAACGACCTGGGACACGGGCGTGTCCCAGGGCGTATCATGCTCGGGTTCAGCGTTGGTCGCGTGGTCGACGATTTTGGAGTCAACGGTCGTCGGGGGGGGGGGGGGGGGGGTGAACACAGCCTGGAACACGGGCAAGTCCTAGGGCGTGTCAGTCACTCAAAGCCTTTCACTAAACGATCGTTGAGTGAGGATGCACGACTTGAGCCCAGGCGTGTTCGGGTCCGACACGGGTGTGTGAAATTTGACACGGGCATGTCGAATACCCGTGTCCTGCTCGGGTCGTTTGGCAGATTGTGCTAAGGAAGCTACACGGCCTGGGACACGGGCGTGTCCCAGGGCGTGTCTAGCACACGGCATATAACACGGGCGTGTAATATGGTCGTGTCGTGCTCTAGTTGTTTTGGACCTGTGTTGTTGGAGGAACACGCCCAGCTACACGAGCGTGTACTGGGTCACACGGGCGTGTCAAGCCTGACACGGGCGTGTCGAGTGCCGTGTTCTTTTTGGGCCACGACAGTTTTGACGACGAATGGGTGACACGGCCTTGGACACGGGAGTGTCACAACCCGTGTTCGGCCCAGGTTTTGGAAATTTGGGCTGAAACGCAGCCGTTCGTTTCCTCGCTTTGGGATCTAATGGCAAAGGGCTGTCCTGGGTAGGTTTTATTCCGGGAATAGGGTTCAAACCCTCATTCCATTTTCATCCTCTATCTCTAAATCCTAGAGAGAAGGGAGAGCAAGGAGCTTGGAGGAAGAGGAAGATCCGGTCGCCGGAGGAGATTCGGAGCGCCAAATCACAAACCGAGCCCAGATCTGCGGAGGCGAGATCATTGCGGTGCTTTTCATCCGCGTAGTTTTCCATGGAACCGAGGAAGAATGCTAGGGTAACGATTTTCATCTTGAGCATGTGAAGCTCTTCTTCCTTTGCATGGGAAAACTCTCTCCCGCGAGTATGCGACGAGTTTGCGGTGTTCCTTGGGGTAGATATGTAAAGTCCCCCTTGTTAGAGTCCGGAATCGTAGTACGGACATATGCATGATGTGTGAAGCCTACCCAGACAAGTTTGTCTAGATCGGTGATGTTGCATTGCATAATAGCCGGAGAAGACTTCGTACCATTGATTTTTTTCGGGTTTTTATGGGGTAGATTACAACAGGTATCCTTGGGGATTAACCCCAAGGCACACCCGGAAAATTGGGCGGAAACGCATTTCTGCCATCTTTGTGGTCTGGGAGCCAACCATGAACATAACTTGGTTATGTGCTTGTGCGATCGAATTTTGGGATCCGGGAGAACTTGGCCCGCGCATATGTCTTAAAGTGACTAGGCGGTGTGAGCAACGGGCAAGTGGATGCGGACCCGGGCTATGTGGTTTGGTGTCAGATATCTGAAATAGGGACTGGCCATTGGCATGGTCATGATAGTCTTAGGATTAGACCGAAAAGACTAAAAATGCTCACGATATTTGCCATCCAAGGGATGGTGGTGTGACCACAGTTATGACCGGGTTCACCGAGTTAGTGCCCTGAGTGCACGAGATGTGTGGCCGTGTGAGACTGCACCTGTGTGAAGGAAAATTTGGGAGAATTTCGATTCAAATCGGAAACTTTCCCAATAACAGAAACGGTTTGAATGCTATGTTACAATCAAAAAGGGGCAAGTGCAATACAATAAGAACTATGATATCAACAAATATCATAGCAAAAGCATATAAAGAAACCATCTCTTGGATAGATAGTTATACCTTCGTGACGCTTTTATCAATGGTCGTCGTGAACGGCTTCAAGCACCGATGTTTCTCCGATTCAATATCTTGATGAGATATGGAAGGAGCTCCACAAATGGTAGAGCCTCTAAATGAGACACACCACCAACGAGGTAGGCAACCTTTGCCAACAAAGTACTATGCTAGCACACTTCCTTTCTCACATGAGTGAGAGGGAGACAAGAGGGCCTAAGGAGAAGCTTTGGACAAAATTATCATCTCATAAAGATGATGAGATGGTCAAGTCTTTATCCAAAAAGACCTCTCTTTCTCTCTTCAAATTTCCCTCCAAAAAGGTCTCATTTGGCATAAAGCAAAAGACAACTTCTAAAGTGCTTTTTCCATATAAGCATAAAGCATAAAACATAAAGCATTTGCTTTATACTTTATACTTTATGCTTTATGATTAAATGGACATCATCCATTTAATTAACCAAGCATGACATGACAAATTGATCTCATCAATTAATTATGTCATGACCAAGATTAAAAATTAATCAAATTAATTAATTATATTAATCAACTTTAATAAAGTAAATTAAATAATCATATTAATTAATATATTTTATTTAGTCTTGCAAAATACTGAAGATATATAATCCTTATTATATCTTTGTTTAGTTTAATGGGTCTTAAGGAACTAATGACGGATGCTAGTCCCTCCCATAGTCCTACAGCTCATTAGTGTCTAACACTTAGACATAGAACATGACTACTAATCCTTAGTAGTTGATATAGTCCAATTGCAATTCTCATATATAAGTATAGGTGTGTAACCTATTTAGGTCCCCACTAAATTGGCAGCAAAGAGGATGACTATACTAATCATTCAGTGATGGCTAACAACTTAGCACATCAGATGACATTGATGTCCCTATCAATGATGACTTATGCAGACCATGGTTTACATCTAGCAATGTATCATGGCCCCCAGATAGTGGTGAATGACACGCCAAAAATGCTCATCATCTAATAGAACCTAATTTAGTATGTGACAAATAATATAGTAAGATCCTAACATCCTTACATGTCCTGGTCAAGCAAAAGGTCACGGAAAGAGTCAATACCCTCACACTTGATAACTATGTCAATCCAGTAAAAATAAGCATTAAGAAGATGAAACCCTTTTCATCTCTATTATCTACCTTGGCCAAGGATTTATGCTTATCTCAATTTGGATCTCATAGGACATTAAATCTGTTGTATAGACAGACGGATGTATTCCCATATCTGGCATATATCTCACTCCATGAATTAGTGACTGATAGTTTTACTTTAAAGACCACCTAAACACCTAGAGGGGGGGGTGAATAGGTTCTAATGCTTGTTTTAACTTAAGGCAGAATATAAATTCAGGTTATAATAAAATTCAGAAAACTCTACAGCTAACACAGCATAGCAATCACAAACATGTACACATCACAGATTGCACACAGATTTATAGTGGTTCCCCAAGGTCTGGGTACATCCACTTTCCCCCTTCACCTATCTAGCAGTGTGCTAGATTCGGCCTAACTTCCTCCTTTATCTCAGATCCTAAGATCCTACAACTTAGAACCCTGAAAGGTTCCTAAAACTCAGAACCCTATAAGGTTCCTACAGCTCAGGCTAACCAGCCCTACCTCAGCCTTGCCACAAAGCCTACAACTCAGAGAACACCTTCTCCTACAACTCAGGCATAAATAGCCCTACCACTCAGAGAATACCTCTCCTACACTCAGCCTTTATAAAATAGGCTTACAACTCAGATCTATAAATAGATCCTACAGAATTTAAAAATGAAGTTATATAATATCTTACCCCTGTTGAGAGAGAAGGGATAAGACTGTTCTTGATCAGCTTCTTGAAAAGGCTGATGGATGAAATCAACTGTATCTTAGCTTTCTTCAAAGCTTCTTGAATCTGAACTTAGTTAGAGTTGATTTCCTTTGGAATATACTGCTTCTTAAGAAACCTGTGATATCTTCCTTCTTGTCTTCAAATGGCTGGATCTCTCTCTATCCACAACCCTTGATGATACTTCTGAATTCTTGAATGAATTAAACTTAGACTGAATCTGAGTGGATGTTCACTTCAAAAAGTCTTCTTAGATCTTCTCTCGAAGATCTTTTTCTGTGCCTTGCACTTTCTTGATTAGAGATCTTATCTCACAACAATGATCAATCAATAAGTTTCTATGTATATTATTTTCTTCTTCTGAATCTGTCTATTTATAGACTTCATCCTTGGTAACCGGCTGATCCAGTTTCTAATAAACTTCCGACATGTCTGACAGCTTCAGTCAACCTGTTGTAACTCACAGTTGTCAAGTCTTCAAACAGATCTTGTGCCTTTGTCTTTGCCAGCAAAGCGTCGTGACTGTCTGTTAGGAAGTGTCGAGACCATCTGTCAATATGTGTCGACATAAGTGACTTAGGTGTCGACACAGCCTTTAATGATGTCGACATGTCTGCCTTTATGTCGACTCAGCTTCTTGATACTGCATCTTGAAAATGTGTCGACACTGAGTATTTGTGTCGACACAAACACTTCACCATTCATCAACAACTAAGTTAGTCCAGACTTTGCTGTGTGTCGACACAAGTCCTGTGTGTCGACACAGTTGATGTAGACTCAGAATATAGTGTGTATCGACACAGCCTCCAGGTGTCGACACAGCTGTTGTCGACTCTGCCTTTGTGTGTCGACACAGTCTTCTGGTGTCGACACAAATGTTGTCGATTAGCAATTTTGTGTGTCGACACAGCCTCCCAGTGTTGATACAGTTGATGTAGACCAAACTTCTGTGTGTCGACACAGCCTCCAGGTGTCGACACAATTGTTGTCGACTTTTTTTCTCTGTGTCGACACAGCCTTCTTCAAGTGTCGACACAATCTTTCTGAAGTGTTGACACAATTTCGTATGGTGTCAACACATGGACTTAGAATATTTTTCCTGCATTCTAGTACATTCTTAACCTGCACATATAAACTCAAAATAACATAAAAATACACCTTGATGTATATCATTGAGCGAAGTTAGGCTTCTTCAAATCAGGTACACATTTTCCAATGTACCCAACAATCTCCCCCTATTTAAAGAAGTCATAACCCTTTTAGTTAATGATATACACCATTTATGAAAATTCAATATGATGATGTATAAAAGCATAATATCACAGGGAACTTTATAAACAAAATATTAAACATAGATACATCACAGAATAAAGATGTAAAAGAAACGATTATAGAACAAAGTGTTATTCATAAATTCAAAAATGTTTGTTACAGCTTGTTTACATTGATTGTTTTAACACACTAACAATAACATAGTTCTAGGACAAAAACTAGTAGAACTAAAACTAAGGCTGGCCAGGCTCCTTGATAACAATTCCTTTTCCTGGTTGAACTTGAGCCATCACAGGAGGTTCTGCATCATCAGCAGGCTTTTTGCCTTTCAAATCATCTTTCTTCTGAGCCTCAACCTTGATCCTTTGCCTCTCAAAATAATGAAATGGCTTGGGAAAATACTTGCTAGGCTCCTGAGCATGAGGAGGTAGCTTTCCACCCTTAGCCTTTCTTATGAATTGAACTATGGCCTCCTGCCTGGCCTCATACTTTCGCCATTCTAATTCATTATACCATTTGCCTCTTTCATGCACCTGATCCTTCACAGCCTTCTAGGCAGTTAATATAATGTTCCTTGAGATGGGGCTCCATTGCTCAAAATCAGGTTTTTGTTCTGCTTGCTCTCTGAATCTCTTCTTTGATAATTGAGCATCTTGTTGAGCCTTCAAATCAGCTTCTAGCTTATCTACTTTTTCAACAATAACATTTGTAACCTCCTTTGGAGGACTGTACATTGCCTGCACTTGCTGATGAATCATTTCAAAATCAGCAGGGGGGTATATGACTTGGGCAACCTCAGGTTGATTACCTTCAAGTAGACCTTGTTGTATCCCTGACTCAGCAATGGTATCATCATCACATAATGGTGGATATCCCAATGTGGCTCTAACACTGTTGGTCACCCACTTGGCATGTTCTGAGCCAGCATGGATGAGTATCCTCTCCCCCTTTAGGACTTCTCTAGCAACATGATCCCTAAGATCATTCTTCTGAAACCTTATTTTGCCATTGAGAAAATTCACACCCTCTTTAAAGAATGGTTTTAAATTTTGAAGCTTCTCAGATATTTCTTTCTATGAAGTGGTTATAGCAGTTTGAACTGAATCTAGGGCATCCTTGAGCTTCTGATCATAATTTTCCATGTCTATAGCCCTTACAGCAGTCAGCCTTGTAGCAGTATCTTTGAACTCAGTGAGAATCTTATGGTGAGATTCAGTAAGATTTTTATTCATTCTTAGCTGATTTTCAAGAACATATCCTTGTTTCAATGCAATGTCATCCATTTTAGCAAGGATAGTTTGCTATTGTTTAGCTAGATATACTACAACATTACCTCCCTTGTGGAAGCAATCTGTCATCTCTTTTTATTCTGATTGACCTCAAATCTGATTGACTTTATGTCTTGGGCTAGATCAAATTGAAGTGACTTATGACTCTCATCTACAAATTTCTCCAAGGCTTTTTTCTGCTCATCCATCTTCACCTGTAAATTTACCATGAACTTATTGTAATCAAACTCAGTAGGAGATTGGTGAGTTGTTGTCTGGAGAGCTGACTTATAGCTATGAATTCTTCTCTTGAAGACCATTAGCTTTCTTTTCTTAGCCTCCCTAGCTTCTTCTGTCTCAGATTCTGAATAACTTTCAATCTGAACTCTTTCTGGAGGAGTTGCAGGAATTTCTTTCTCAGTTTCATGTTGCACTTCCTCAACATGCACTTTCTCCCCCTCAACAACACCTTGCTCCTTCTCAACTCTTAGGGTGTCATCCTTTTCAGCTGCCTTTCCAAAGTTAGGAAACAACTCTTCTAGAGTGTATTCCTTTTATGCTTGAGCAGGTGATGAAACATCAATTGCAGCAGTGTTCAAATCTTCTGAGAAGTTTAGTATTTCTTCCTCTTGTACTTGTTCAGGAATGGGCTCCCCCTGCAACTGTGCAGGATCAGTAATGTTCTGAGCAGGAGTAAGATCTATCTCCCCCTGCATCTGTGCAGGAATAGATTCCTCTTGGACTTGAGTAGACCCAGTCAGGTCCTCAGACTGCTCTCTAACTTGTTCTTCTTGAACTTGTGCATTGCCATGATCATGTTCTGGTGATTTCTTAGCTGTTTCATGCCAGTCCACATCAGGCACCTCTTTTGACAAAACTCTATCCCATCTTGAAAATAACCTCATGTCCATTTTCCTCATATGATTGATCTTAGACCCAGGAATCTGTTGCATTACCTCTGGAATGATTCCAGCCAGGTATAGACTCAAAATTCTAGCCAAGTTTGGCTTCTTGATTCTTTCTTTGATTTTTTCAAACAGAACTACTGACCAACTGGTTGGAATTGTAAAGACAATTCTTGTCATCAGGCTGAACATATAGGCTGAGATCCTATCATGTCCACCTGGTTTGCATAAGATCACTTTGCCTACTATTTCTGATAGAAACTTTCCTTGTGGATTCATTCCCTTTCGGTTTATGGCTGCTCCAATCTTTATGGTTGAATACAAACCACACCACTGGAGAGCCTCCCTTGTCTTTGAGGCTGGGACCTCTTCTTCATCTTTAATGCTGGGTAGGTGAAGAATCTTTCTTATACTTTTTAGAGTAAGTTTAACCTTAGTCCCATGAACTATATATTTGATCTTGAGACCAGTGGAGTCCAATGTTGCAGCAGTATAGAACTTGAAAACTTCTTTCTTCCAAATCTTAGTAGGTTTAGAGACAAGGTAATCCAATCCATTGTCTGCAAGAAGAGAAATCACTTGTTTGATTTCTGGCGCGGCATTGTCGAAGGCAGCCCTAACCAACTCATATCCCTCATTAATGTTGTCTTCAACCTTTGGCGCCATTGGAATGATGAGAAAGCTTGAGAGGAGAGAAGAGAGATTGTCGACACAGGTTTTTAGTCTCGAAAACCTGGTGAGCGTGTCGACAGAATATGTTCTCGACCTATATATACCTTTTCAAAACATAGAAGGTCAAGAGGCGGACAAAAAATTGTCGAAAAGTGTCGACACTGTTGACAAGTGTCGACACATACTTCTATAGTCTCGAACACGGCGCAGACTACCATGTGTCGACACCAATTAATGATATGTCGATACAGGAGATACTGAATAGTTCAGCCAGAATTATGTGCCGACTCTTAGTATAAGAGTCGACACAAAATCTGTAAGTGTCGACACCATTACTCTGGTTGTGTCGACACTACATATCTGGATGAGTCGACTCTTTGACCCTTAGGTGTCGACACAGATTCTCATGTGTCAACACATTTTCCCTGACTAATCGACATGACTACTCTGTGTCGACTCATTATCACTGAATGTGTCGACACCATTTTACTTAGCCAATTTTTTTTTAAATAAACTAACCTATGGCCAACATTCCTAATTCAATTTTAAATCAATTGAATTTAGTTTCATCCAGAGGCTTAGTAAATACATCTGCAATTTGATAATCAGTTTTAACAAATTCTAATGAGATGACTTCTTTTTCTACATGTTCTCTAAGAAAATGGTATTTTATCTCTATATGTTTAGTTCTACTATTTGCAACAGGATTGTTTGCAATAGAAATAACACTTTTAGAATCACACAATAAAGGTGTTCTATTTACTTGAATACCATAGTCCTTTAGCTGATGCTGAATCCACAATAGCTATGCACAGCAACTTCCTGCTGCCACATATTTAGACTCAGTAGTGGATATTGCCACACTAGTCTGTTTCTTACTGCTCCAGGATATCAATCTTCCTCCCAAGAATTTGCATGTACCTGTAGTACTCTTTCTATCTTCTCTACAGCTTGCAAAATCTGCATCTGAATAACCTGTTAGTAGAAAATCTCCATTCCTAGGGTACCAAAGGCCTAGATTAGGTGTGCCCTTAAGATATCTCAAAATCCTTTTGACTGCAGTATAATGTGATTCTTTAGGGCAAGCTTGATACCTAGCACAGACATATGTAGCATACATAATGTCTGGTCTACTAGCAGTGAGATATAATAGAGAGCCAATTATTCTTCTATACAAAGTCTCATCTACAGGCTTACCTGCATCATCTTTGCATATTGGCATATTTGTTCCCATAGGAGTTCTCATGGTGGAGGATGATTCCATACCATACTTCTTAATTAATTCCTTGGTGAACTTAGACTAGGATATGGACAAGCCATCTTCAGTCTGTCTTACTTGGAGTCCCAAGAAGAACTTAAGTTCTCCCATACTACTCATTTCAAACTTCCCTTGCATAAGTTTGGTAAACTTTTTGCAAAGGTTGTTCTCTGTAGACCCAAAAATTATGTCATATACATAGATCTGAACTAAGATTATCTTACCTTTAGATTCTCTTAGGAATAGAGTTTTGTCTATTTTACCTCTTGAGAATTTATTCTCAATAAGAAAAGTAGACAAAGTTTCATACTAAGCCCTTGGGGCTTGCTTTAACCCATACAAGTCTTTCATAAGTATATAGACATAACTAGGTTTAAGAGAATCTACAAAACCTGATGGCTGCTCTACATTGACTTCTTCTTTTAGATCACCATTCAGGAATGCTGATTTCACATCCATTTGATATACTTTGAAGCCTTGATATGCTGCATAGGCAAGGAATATTCTGATTGCCTCCAGTCTTGCTACTGGGGCAAATGTTTGATCAAAGTCTATTCCTTCTTCCTGCCTGTATCCTTTAGCAACCAATCTTGCTTTATTCTTCATAATTACTCCACTCTCATCCAACTTGTTCCTAAAGATCCACTTTGTGCCAATGATGTTGTGGTCTCTTGGTTTAGGAACTAACTCCCAGACTTTGCACCTTCTGAATTGATTAAGCTCCTCTTGCATAGCATTAATCCAGTGTTGGTCTTGGATGGCTTCTTCAAATTTCTTAGGCTCCAGTTGAGAAAGAAAACTTGAGTGAAGGACTGTGCTCAGATTTCTGCTTCTAGTCTGCACTCCTTGTCTTGGATCACCTATTATTTGATTTGCTGGATGGTATTTTAGATGTCTTATAGCTGGAGGTAGATTTTCTCCAGGTTCAACATCTCCAGATCCTTCAGTATGCTGCACCTCTTGGTTGTCATCAGCTTCTATAGAGTCTTGTAATCCCCCTGGACAGTAGCCATCATTTTCTAATACTTCATCTGCAATTGTGCCTTCTGCAATGGAAAGCTTGTCCATCCTATTGCTTATACCTGTTGGACTGAATGATCTATAAGGCAACTCACTGTTGATTAATCTTGTTTCCTCAAATATAACATGTACAGATTCTTCTACCACTTGAGTAGTCAAGTTGTAGACTCTATAAGCCTTACTATTGATATTGTACCCAAAAAATATCCCATCTTGGGATTTGGCAGCAAACTTAGTTATTTACTGCCTCAGCCCAGAAATATTTTGGAAGAGAAGTGTCACTCAATAGAGTTCTACCAGCTTCAATCAATGTCCTATTCTTTCTTTCAGCAGTACCATTTTGCTATGGTGTTCTAGGTGAGGAGAATTCTTGGAAAATCCCAAATTCTTCATACAATCTTATCATACTTTCAGATTGAAATTAAGTGCCCTGGTCACTTCCGATTTTGACCACTGTACTGTTCAGTTCATTCTGAATTTGTTTAACAAAACTATGTAAAACACTTTGTTGGAACCTTAGGTTCTGTCTTGGGTTAGGATCACTATTAGGATTATTAGTTTGACCCAAATTGTATAGTCTAAGGGTCATAGGATTCTCCAGGTATACATCAAAAGAATCCAAGAAGAAAGTGCAGAAAATTCGAGTTCAACTATAGTAGAACGGCGTTCAACTATAGTAGAACGGCGTTCGACTATAGTAGAACGGAGTTCCACTATAGTAGAATGGCGTTCGACTATAGTAGAACGGCATTCGACTATAGTAGAATGGCGTTCGACTATAGTAGAATGGTGTTCGACTATAGTAGAATGACGTTCGACTATAGTAGAACGCAGATTGGAGAAGCTTTCAGATTAAATTTTGGTGATTTCCTGTGTTTCTAGCATATATTTATTATATAATATCTGATTGATTTACTGCTATTACTTCAAAGCAATCCTTGCTATTCTTATGCATAAGTCTTTCCTTTTAGATAAAGTAGTTTGTCTTATTAGTTGACTTATTGATTACTTTATCTGCAGCTATCCTTTATAGCCGTTGGCTGTAAAGAGTTTTCTGATGTGACTTTATCTAACATCCTTTATCAGATTATTTATTGCAGCTGCAGTAGCTTTCCCTTTTATAGGATATATATCTGTAAGACTTATTTTGTCTTTATGTTAAATGCAACCCAGGTTGCTGATTCCAGATGAAGACAAAGCTCAATTCAAATATCAGAGCCGTTGCTGCTGCCATTATATTAAGGAGTTCTTTTGAAGAAAGAACTAAGGCTTGCTAGCAGAAGGAAGAAATACAATACAGCAAAACCAGCTCTCAGCAATCTTCATCCAACTGAGAAGTTATCTCTTCTGCTCTTCCTCAACCTGAGTGCTCCTGTTCTAGGAAGATACACTCAGAGATATTGAAGAAGAAGAAGAAGAAGAAGGAATCTGCTGAAGAAGATCCTTTTATTTTATATTTTTATTATCTTCTTCTTAGCTTTATTCCTTCAGAACTTCAAGACAGTATTCTGTCAGAAGTTCTGAAGAGGCCTTGTGCTTCTCTAATCTATTTTAAAATAGAGAATACAATCTAACCCTCTTCCCCCCTCCTATAAAGGGTTGTTTACTCCCTTCAAAAGTAAAGCTTGGTTTTTAGACACCTGATCAAAAGTATAAAGGGTCTCTAGATCTACCTATAGCAGATCTTGTTGGTGGCAGGGCACCTGATCAAAAACCTGTAGCGGATTCCTACCGTGTGGGTAGAAGAGTGGATGTACCTAGTGTTTGGGGAACCAATATAATATCTTGTGTCGTCTGGTTGCTTAATTTATTATTTGCATTGTGGCTGTGATTAGAATTAATTAGGATTGCTAGTTGCTGGATTAGGACCCAAGCTTAACTGTAATTACAGTTAGCTTTATTTTGTGCACAACACTTGTGTTAGGCTTTAGGGTTCTTATTCAATATCTATAATCTTTAATTCTGCAATCGTATCTATCCCTTTCTCTTTCAATTGGTATCAGAGGGAGGTTGTTTGACTGTATAGGCTAACACCTAAGTCACAAGATCCTGATAGATACCAAAGATTATAGATATTCACATTCACTTTCATGGCCCAGTACAAAGATTACTTTAGCTCCAGACCTCCAGCTTGCAACTTAGCTGAGTTTAGCATCTGGAGGGCAAGAGTCAAATTATATATGAACTCTTTTGATGAAGATATTTTTTTGTCTATTTTGACAGGTCTCCCAACTTCGGCAATAACAACAAAAAGTGACAGGCTAGCTGATGCCCGAGCAATGAATATCCTAGCTCAGTCATTGTCTGATGACATTTTTCAAGAGATTGTTGAATGCTCAACAGCTAAGGAGATGTGGGATTCCCTTCACCAAATGGCTTATGAACCCTTGGATGCAATATCAGAAGGAAGCCACATCATCTCATCTGAAGGAGAAGAATCAACATTCCTAGATGTTATCTGGGATGTCTCAGATGATGAATCATCATTTGAAGATGAAGAGGAGGAAGCAAGGGCCAAATAATTTTGCATAATTGCCATCAATGCTTCCTGCAGCAATCTAGAAGCTGAACAAACAGAAGGAAATTCCAAACCTGAAAAGGTTCAGGTATTATTATCTAATTCTGTTATCAGTTTAGTTAATTTAGAAATTCAATATTGCTGCCAAGAGCCAATAAAACCTGATAAGGAACCAAAACTTCTCAGAGGATTATTTTCAGAATATTCGTCTAACTCAGATCAATCATATATAAAATCTGAGAAATCCGTCTGCTTTTTCATAAATTTGTTTTATAAACAAAAGGATAAATTACTTAAAATATTTTCAAATCCTTCTACCATTTGGAACAAATTTATTAGGAAGCATTTTTTTTCTTAAGGCTGTTTATATATCTGTTTGATATTTTGTTCAAATATTTTATTCAGATTTCTGTATAAAGAAATTCTCTGTCAGATAACTCTATTTCTTATAGATCCTTTTCTAATTTCATCTAGATTGAGTCCTCTACTCTAGTTGCATTGGTCAGCTGAGTTTGAATCTCGTCTAATGAAAAAAAATTCTATATGAAGGAAGATATCTGATTTTGTTTTTCAGATCCAGAATCCTAATTAAATTTGCTGGACAAATATCATTTTTTTTGCTGCTAACATACCATTTTTCAAGGAGAGAGCAATCTCTACCATAGTCTTCTACAGGTACTATTTATAAGAGTTTATTGGATGACTCAATCAAAATTTAAAGTCATCTCAGCCTCCTCCAATCATATGTACTGCATCAACATAGGGGGAGATTGCAAATGCCAGCAAGCAGCCAGCCTTTTAACAAAAATAAAAGCCAGCTAAGCAAAGCTTTTCTTTTTATATTTTATGCTTTGCAAACATTTATTTATTATTTTTGCTAATAGGATCCTCACCCAAATAGGTGGAGATTGTTGGAACCTTAGGTTCTGATTTGGGTTAGGATCACTATTAGGATTATTAGTTTGACCCAAATTGTATAGTCTAAGGGTCATAGGATTCTCCAGGTATACATCAAAAGAATCCAAGAAGAAAGTGCAGAAAATTCGAGTTCAACTATAGTAGAACGGCGTTCAACTATAGTAGAACGGCGTTCGACTATTGTAGAACGGAGTTCCACTATAGTAGAACGGTGTTCGACTATAGTAGAACGACATTCGACTATAGTAGAACGACGTTCCACTATAGTAGAACGCAGATTGGAGAAGCTTTCAGATTAAATTTTGGTGATTTCCTGTGTTTCTAGCATATATTTATTATATAATATCTGATTGATTTACTGCTATTACTTCAAAGCAATCCTTGCTATTCTTATGCATAAGTCTTTCCTTTCAGATAAAGTAGTTTGTCTTATTAGTTGACTTATTGATTACTTTATCTACAGCTGTCCTTTATAGCCGTTGGCTGTAAAGAGTTTTCTGATGTGACTTTATCTAACATCCTTTATCAGATTATTTATTGCAGCTGCAGTAGCTTTCCCTTTTATAGTATATATATCTGCAAGACTTGTTTTGTCTTTATGTTAAATGCAACCTAGGTTGCTGATTCCAGATGAAGACAAAGCTCAATTCAAATATCAGAGCCGTTGCTGCTGCCATTATATTAAGGAGTTCTTTTGAAGAAAGAACTAAGGCTTGCTAGTAGAAGGAAGAAATACAATACAGCAAAGCCAGCTCTCAGCAATCTTCATCCAACTGAGAAGTTATCTCTTCTGCTCTTCCTCAACCTGAGTGCTCCTGTTCCAGGAAGATACACTCAGAGATATTGAAGAAGAAGAAGAAGAACGAAGCTGCTAAAGAAGATCCTTTTATTTTATATTTTTATTATCTTCTTCTTAGCTTTATTCCTTCAGAACTTCAAAATAGTATTTTGTCAGAAGTTCTGAAGAGGCCTTGTGCTTCTCTAATCTATTTTAAAATAGAGAAGACAATCTAACCCTCTTCCCCACTCCTGTAAAGGGTTGTTTACTCCCTTCAAAAGTAAAGCTTGGTTTTTAGACACCTGATCAAAAGTCTAAAGGGTCTCTAGATCTACCTGCAGCAGATCTTGTTGGTGGCAGGGCACCTGATCAAAAACCTGTAGTGGATTCCTACCGTGTGGGTAGAAGAGTGGATGTACCCAGTGTTTGGGGAACCACTATAATATCTTGTGTCGTCTGGTTGCTTTATTTATTATTTGCATTGTGGCTGTGATTAGAATTAACTAGGATTGCTAGTTGCTGGATTAGGACCCAAGCTTAACTGTAATTATAGTTAGCTTTATTTTGTGCACAACACTTATGTTAGGCTTTAGGGTTCTTATTCAATATCTATAATCTTTAATTCTGCAATCGTATCTATCCCTTTCTCTTTCACACTTGGGGTTTCTGATTTTTGTCTTAGAAAGAACACCCATGTATATCTAGAATAGTCATCTACAACCACAAAAGTATAGACCTTCCTACCTAGACTATGAACTGGCATAGGACCAAAAAGATCCATATGTAAGAGGTATAAACACCTCACTGAATCCTTGTTTTCAAGTCTATGAAAGGAGGATTTTTTCTGCTTGCCCTTTTGACAAGCTGAACATATCTCTTCCTTTATACACTTAACATGAGGACCATTCCTCACTAATTCTTTACTAAAGAGTTGGCCAATTGTCTTGTAGTTAAGATGGGCCAGCCTCTTGTGCCATTTGACACAATGAGATGCATTATCATCAGCTACAATACAAATAGGAGAAACCTTGTTCTCACATACAAAGTCAAGATAATAAACATTTCTTTTTCTATATCCAGTCAATATGACCTTTTGAACACTTGACCTTTTGATATGACATCCATTCTTAACAAATGAAATGTCATATCCAAGATCACTCAGCTGACTTATGCTTATCAGGTTGTGTTTCAAACCTTTTACATAAGCCACTTGAGTGATGGTAATTTGGTTTGAAGAAATGTTACCAAATCCTTTGATGATTCCTCTTTCAGATCCACCAAAGACTACTTTAGGTCCATTCTTGATAGGTATATACTCCTTCAGCAGCCCCTTTATTCCAGTCATGTGTCTCGAACAACCACTGTCCAAGTACCATATAGGGGCATGGCAACTTGGACTTTCCTGCAATACAAAATTACTTTCCCTTAGAACCCAAGTAAGTCTTGGGTCCTTGGTTCAGGTTAGCATCATTCATATCAAACCTACCAGCAGCTCTTCTAACTGGTAGACTATTGTTCTTCCTGACACTTATGTTATACCAGTAGTCTAAGGCAAAATGTCCTATCTTGCCACAACACCAGCATTCATACCTGTTGTATCTAGGTCTAGATACATTTTTGGCAAAAAAATTTCTGTTCTGAGCTGGTGCTGCTGCAGCTACACCCACTGATTTCTTATAACCATGGGGTTTATGAACATGGACTGACTTATTGGCATAAACATTCTTGTTCTTCAGAACATCAGTCTTAATATGACCATGAATATTTTCAAGATCATATTTATTAGAAGGCACTTGTACCTTTCTAAACATAACAGGGACTTTAAAGTTTAGTGGCTGGACTGGAGCTTTGCCTTTTCTCTTGAATTGGGCAGCCCTGGTGATACCCTTGAAGCCTAATCCTGCCTTACCCTTTTGAGCCACAAACTCATCTATTAAAGGTAAGACTGATTTTAGCTTAGAGTAACTAGCCACTAAATATTTCTCTACTCTCAGTATGGCTTCCAGACTTTTAACTTGATCTTTGTAATATATGATTGTGCCCATCTGAATAATAGTTATATTTTTCAATTTGGCAATCTCATTTAACTTTTGATCCAATACTTTTTCTGACTCAGATGCAGCCACCTTAAGATCTGCAATCTCCTAAGCCTGAGTTTTGGCTAGGTTCTTGCTTTTCTTAAGAGCCTGCAATAAGTCTCCATACTTATCTATCAACTAATGAATATCTCCTTCAGATTCAAATCCATCCTCATTAATTGATGCAGATGAATCTGATTCTGAATAGGTACTGTAATCTGAAATTCTAGAATTACTTTGTACCTTATTGGGACTAGGCTGATCCTGACACTTGTTGTCTTCTGAATCAGCAATCAGTCCCATACACTGATGGTCTTCTTGATCATAGATGGAGTTTAGCAATTGCATAAATTCCTCTTCTTCATTACCTGCATACAGTCCAATGTAAGCTTCAGCTTCAGATTCTGACTCTGAGGAAGATTGATCTGTAAGACTCTTCTCCTTCTTAGAAACAAAGGATTTCTCCTTTTTGCCCTTTTGTTGAGTCTTCTTTCTGTCTGTTGACTCCTTCTTCTTATCTGTACATTCAGCCACCACATTTCCTGGCCTATTGCAGCAATAACAAACAATCTTTGATATTGTAGCTTTGTTGGGCTTTGATCTACTCCTTTCCTTTCTTGATGATTTTCTCTTCTGATAGTAATCATCAACTGGCTGTGATGTGGAGGGCCTTGACTTCCAATGCTTCTTCTTCAAGAACCTCTGAAACTGCCTTGTAAAGGCAGCAAAATCTGCATCTGAATCACTGCTTTCTGAGTTCTGATTGTCTGATTTTTCTGAGTTATCTTCAGCAACTTCCTTAGGAGGTGATGGAGACATTCTCCTGCTCTTTCTAGTGGCTTCAACCTTGAAGGCCACTGACTTCTCTCTATGTTATCCATTTGTAATTTTTTTCTTCCTCCTTCCTAACCATTAGTTGCATTTCATATGAGAGCAATTTTCCAAATAAGGTTGGAGGAGAAATGTCTGCTAGCTTGGCCACTTCTCTTATGGCACAAATCTTGGTATCCCAATCCTTTGTCAAGGATCTTAGAAATTTGTCATTCAGCTCATATGTACTGGAGACCCTTCCATAGGACATCAGTTCATTCACTATCCTGTAGAACTTCTTGTAGCATTCAGTTATGCTATCAGACTTTCCTTGTCTGAAACTCTCATATTCTTGATTAAGCATAGATTTCCTGTCTTGTCTAACTTCTTCAGAACCCTCCATGTAGACAATCAAAGTGTCCCAAATTTCCTTGGAGGTTTTGCAGTGAATCAAATTTTGGAAAGTAGAATCTTCTATGGCACTCACTATGATATTCTGAGCTCTCTTATCCATAGTTGCCAATATAATCTCATCCTTAGTCATTTCAGAGAAATCTTTAGGAGTTTTTTCATTTGCATCTAGAGCAGACACATTCATTGGGATATATGGACCTTCTTTTACTGTAATATAGATCCTTGGATCAGAAGCCTCCATAAACAACCTAACCCTTTCTTTCCAGATTCCAAAAATCTCTTTTCTGAAGATGGGTAATTTCATTGACCCTAGTTCCTTGTGATTCTCTCCAGAACCCATTTTCTAGATTCTTGATTCTACCTTTAGGGATCAAACTCAGACTGTTAAGTCCTTCTTTGAGTAACCTCCCTCTGATACCACTTGATAGTTTTACTTTAAAGACCACCTAAACACCTAGAGGGGGGGTGAATAGGTTCTAATGCTTGTTTTAACTTAAGGCAGAATATAACTTCAGGTTATAATAAAATTCAGAAAACTCTGCAGCTAACACAACACAGCAATCACAAATATGTACACATCACAGATTGCACACAGATTTATAGTGGTTCCCCAAGGTCTGGGTACATCCACTTTCCCCCTTCACCTATCTAGCATTGTGCTAGATTCGGCCTAACTTCCTCCTTTATCTCAGATCCTCAGATCCTACAACTCAGAACCCTGAAAGGTTCCTAAAACTCAGAACCCTATAAGGTTCCTATAGCTCAGGCTAACCAGCCCTACCTCAGCCTTGCCACAAGGCCTATAACTCAGAGAACACCTTCTCCTACAACTCAGGCATAAACAGCCCTACCACTCAGAGAATACCTCTCCTACACTCAGCCTTTATAAAATAGGCTTACAACTCAGATCTATAAATAGATCCTACAGAATTTAAAAATGAAGTTATATAATATCTTACCCCTGTTGAGAGAGAAGGGATAAGACTGTTCTTGATCAGTTTCTTGAAAAGGCTGATGGATGAAATCAACTGTAACTTAGCTTTCTTCAAAGCTTCTTGAATCTGAACTTAGTTAGAGTTGATTTCCTTTGGAATATACTGCTTCTTAAGAAACCTGTGATAGCTTCCTTCTTGTCTTCAAATGGCTGGATCTCTCTCTCTATCCACAACCCTTGATGATACTTCTGAATTCTTAAATGAATTCAACTTAGACAGAATCTGAGTGGATGTTCACTTCAGAAAGTCTTCTTAGATCTTCTTCTGTGCCTTGCACTTTCTTGATTAGAGATCTTATCTCACAACAATGATAAATCAATCAGTTTCTATGTATATTATTTTCTTCTTCTGAATCTGTCTATTTATAGACTTCATCCTTGGTAATCGGCTGATCCAGTTTCTAAAAAACTTTTGACAAGTCTGACAGCTTCAGTCGACCTGTTGTAACTCACAGCTGTCAAGTCTTCAAATAGATCTTGTGCCTTTGTCTTTGTCAGCAAAGTGTCGTGACTGTCTGTTAGGAAGTGTTGAGACCATCTGTCAATATGTGTCAACATAAGTGACTTAGGTGTCGACACAGCCTTTGATGATGTCGAAATGTTTGTCTTTATGTCGACTCAGCTTATTGATACTGCATCTTGAGAATGTGTCGACACTGAGTATTTGTGTCGACACATACACTTCACAATTCATCAGCAACTAACTTAGTCCAGACTTTGCTGTGTGTCGACACAAGTCCTGTGTGTCGACACAGTTGATGTAGACTCAGAATATAGTGTGTGTCGACACAGCCTCCAGGTGTCGACATAGTTGTTGTCGACTCTGCCTCTGTGTGTCGACACAGTCTTCTGGTGTCGACAAAAATGTTGTCGACTAGCAATTCATTGTGTCGACACAGCCTCCCAGTGTCGATACAGTTGATGTTGACCAAACTTCTGTGTGTCAACACATCCTCCAGGTGTCGACACAATTGTTGTCGACTCTTTTTCTCTGTGTCGACACAGCCTTCTTCAAGTGTCGACACAATCTTTCTGAAGTGTCGACACAATTTCGTCTGGTGTCGACACATGGACTTAGAATATTTTTCCTGCATTCTAGTACATTCTTAACCTGCACATATAAATTCAAAATAACATCAAATACACCTTGATGTATATCATTGAGCTAAGTTAGGCTTCTTCAAATCAGGTACACATTTTCCAATGTACCCAACAGTGACTATGACCATTTGAACCGGATCCTCCTCATGGCTAGAGGAAGTACCATATAGTCTCTTGAGTATATAGTAATTTAGTCATGAGTGATGATTATGCTTCAGGTAATAAGGATCAATCTATATAGTTACAACTAGGTAATCCCTCGATTGACAACAAGAAGCTTCCATGTCGATGATCACCAAAAAGGGTTACTTCTAGTGAACTTGTTCAACAAGCACCTGTCCCCTTTGTTTAGAAATCTCATGTCACTGACTTGTGACTCGTCATCCCTAAGAAGGGAAACAAAGGACACACTAGTCTTAACTAGACTATTGATGTCCTATCAATAGTCCATTTACTAGGGATATTTAAGGAACATGGTATAATCAAAAACTCATCACAATATACTTGACTTCTCAAGAATAAGTTATAATCACCATTGTTCCTATGGACCCAATCATGCATTATCTTACAATAATGTTTGGATATAATAAATGTATAATCAAATAAGTCTCGCATTTATAAGATAAATTGTTTATACAAAACAAACATAATACAAAAGATGGCTTTAAGGGCACATATCTAACACTGTGATGTTGTGCTTATTCTCTATTTTACTTGTTATGCTAACAAGTGCAGGGAAGAAGCTTTGCCGCCCCGAGTTTGGGGGCGGAATCGTTATAATTTGGTCAGCTTTAGCTGACCGTTATTCTTGTTTGCCACCATTGCAGTGATTTGTGCTTGCAGGTGCTGCGGAGCCGAACGGTAAATAGCAGGCCAAAGCCCAAGTTGTAGAGCCGGCCCTCGAAGGCCTTGTGTGTTTACTTTATTAGTTCATGTGTGGCCGGCCTGCGAGCCGAAGTTTGTAAAACACAATTTTATTCAAGTGAACTGTTGTAAGGCCATAAGGCCAATACTTTTTGGTACTTTGTATTTTATTCCTGTTTGGTTTGCTAGTGGACATTCATGCTTGTTGGCTGGGTTCTTTTTGTTGCAACTTAACAAATTGCTTCCGATAGATGCTCTGTGTAGGACGTGTGTATTGGTTGAATGGTTTCATCTAGTAACCCACCGGTCTGTCCGTGGTATATAGCGTCGGGACCCGGCCAGACCTACTGCTATATGCTATGTGACGGATTGGGGTGTTACACCACTCACATAGGCTACCTTCTTGAAAGTAACATCTCTAACTTTAACATTGCCATAACCTTCTGTTTGGCCACAATTGGAGTCTCCAAAGATCACCTTTGTCCAAGCTTTGACTTGAAATATGTTAGATTTCCCTTGCTGCTTGTCATTTGTTTTGAGTATCCACTATCCATGTACCACTGTTGCTCTCTGGTAGGATAGTCCATCACCTGCAAGAAAATAGATTAGGTGTTCTTGACCCAGGTAACCATGGGTCCTTGATTCCTTTCAAACTTATAACTAGAAATGTAAGAATAATTAGGTTGGTCTTTATATCCTAAGGGGTGAAATCTTCTAGGTGGTATTATCCATTGAGTAAAGGGGTTAACAAATTTTGATTTCTGATATTTAGTTTGATAGAAATTAAAATTTCTGTTTTCAAAATTCTAGGTCGATGAATTTAGTAGAGTTCGTCGAGCTGAGGTCGATGAAAAGTATTTATATCGTCGATCTCGGTTCACAGAATGATAATACTCATGTTCTGCGTTCCATGATTGTCGATCTCTGCTCGACGAAATATATTGATTTCGTCGAGCACCCATTGTTGAGTAATCATACCCAAATTCTGGGTTCAGAGTTCGTCGATCACCGTTCGACGCAAAATACTGATTTCGTCAATCTGAGTTCGACGAATTTTGTTGAACATTATTTTTATGAGATTTTTTATGTTTCTTTGATTTGTTCTTTGGTAAGATTTCAGTATTTTTATCTGTAAGTTGTAAAATTTCTTTTCCTTTTTCCTTAATAGAGATGAATTTTATTGGGGTTGATAAAATATTTTTTTGAAGGATAGGTGGCTGACTAGATGAAGCTCCTAAGCCTAATTTACCATTTAGCCTAGCATTTACTGTACTGGTGATATCCATTAATTTTATACTTCTCCCATTTAGGGATTCTTCAAAATGTTTTGCTTCATTTAGTT
This sequence comes from Platanthera zijinensis, assembly GCA_039513925.1. Taxonomy (NCBI): domain Eukaryota; kingdom Viridiplantae; phylum Streptophyta; class Magnoliopsida; order Asparagales; family Orchidaceae; genus Platanthera; species Platanthera zijinensis. The sequence continues at coordinate 167,462,420 of CM077093.1, read as the reverse complement.
TAGTTTTTAAAGAAATAACTTGTTCTGAAGTTGATTCTAATTCAGCTTTTAGTTTGATGTTTTCTGAAAACAAATTATCATATTCTATTTATTTTTCTCTGAGAAGTTTGATTTCCTTCTCAGATTTAATTAGATTATTACACAAAAGTTTGAATTCAGTTTTAAAATGTTTTGAAGTAAAATCAAAACAAGCTATTACCTGGTCCTATTCTGATTCAAATTCTTTTGTTGATTCTTTAGCTGCTGAGGGACTGCATGATGCTTCAATTGCCATCAAGCAGATCTCTCTGGCTTTAGCCTCTTCTTCATCCTCACTGGAACTGGATGAAGTTTCTTCTTCTAAGTTACTCCAGGTCTCAGCCAAAAATCCCTTCTCCTTTTTCTTATATTTGTTGGAGGAGGGCTTGCTGGAGTGCTTCTTGTACTCTTTCTCTTTTCTCTTATCCTTCTTCTGAGCCTCTGTACATTCAGGAAGAATGTGTCCTGGCTTTCTGCATCCATAACAGATAATTTCCTTGGTAGGAGTCTTATCATACCATGGTTTATCCTCCTTTCTTGTTGATCTTCTTCTGAAGTCCTTCTTTACCATTTTATAGAATCTTTTAGCTAATAGGCTCATTAGCTCTTCATTGGCAGGTAGAGTTTCAGATTCTTCAGATGCCTTGAAGGCAATACTTTGCTCCTTCCTTCCTGAGGTAGGAGTCTTTTGTTCAGCAGATTCCCTTGTCTTGATCAGCTGCTCATAGGACTTGAGCTTGCCTAACAAATACTCAGTAGAAATCTCATTTATGCTTCTGGCCTCCTTGATTGGCCAGATCCTAGAATACCATGTGTTGGGGAAGCACATAAGGATTTAATCATTAATCTTTGTTAATGAGATATTCTTTTACAAGTTCTTCAGCTCATTAACAATCAGGCTGAGTCTGTTGTACATATATGCAACAGACTCTGATTCAACCTTTTTGAAATTTTCATACCGTGAGATAAGAAGGGATCTTCTATCTTTCCTCTCATCAGCAGATCCTACTACCATTTGGTTGAGGGAATCCCAAATGGCCTTTGCTAATGTGCATTCAGCTACCTTTTGAAATATATCATCAGACATGGTTTGAGCTAGGATGTTCGTAGCTTTAGTATCTGCAACCTTTGCTTTCTTCTGTGCATCAGTCCACTCAAGTGGTGGAACTGCACTAGTGCTTGTAGATGTTATTGTAGAAGGAGTAGGGGGACCTGTCAAAATAGAATTATAAATGTCTTAATTAATGGAATTCATATACATCCTAATCCTTGCCTTCCAAAGTGAAAACTTGTTAAGGTTGCACACTGGAGGTCTGATGCTTGAATATTCTTTATTATGTGCCATGATTTAGAAAGACAATAGAGTAAGTGAGATCTATCAAAGATCTTTTGGTTCAGGAGTTAATCTGTGAAACGAAATAACCTTACCCTCTGATACCAATTGAAAGAGAAGGGATAGATCACACTAACTCTAGAGGGGGGTGAATAGAGTTTTAAAAACTTTTGATTAATTTTTATTGCGGATTAAAATAAGTAATAACTATATATAGAAGGTCAAAAAACAAAACACAAAAATCACACCACAACAAAATAAAAAATAGAGCAATCCAGATGACACAAAGATTTTATAGTGGTTCCCCTAAACTTGGGTACATCCACTCTTCTACCACCATGGTAGGAATCCACTACAGGTTTTTGATCAGGTGCCCTGCCATCACAAGATCTATTTTCTAAGGGAGACCTTGTAACCCTTTGAGCTTTTGATCAGGAGCCCAAAAACCAGACCAAGTCTTTTGATCAGGAGACTTGACAACCAAAAGATAACTTTTGAAGGGAGTTAAAAACCCTTTTACAGTGGTGAAAGAAAATAAAGATAATATTATTCTCTGTCAATAATCTGAGAGAAGACTAGTGGATTGTGCTATTGTCAAAGCTCCCACTGAGATGTAGAATGGTTCAGGAGAAAGAGAATTTTGCTCAGGGTCTAGGCCTTCAGACTGCTTGAAGATCTTCAGGAAACTTTCAGACAGATGTTGATGATTTTGTCACTTGAAAATTCATGAAGTAAGAATGTATTCCTGACTGCCTTTTTCTGTGTGTTCTTATTTTCTGTATATATTATTGCATTTTTTATTCTATGTATAGTTATCTATCTTGAAGAAGAAGAAAACCTTATATATTCCTTACAGATTATAACATTTGAATTTTGAATTCCTTTTCCTTGATTGACTGCAGAAAACTTGGGAGTTGAACGGCTAGAATTTGTATTAAATGAATTTCCTCAACTATCCCAGTAAATAAGTCAAGTAATAACTCTGTGAAAACCATAATTAATGCTACCAAGGAATGGCTATATTCATAAGAATATTGAGAATTAATTACTAGAGCATTACAAACATAATATAATATAATTTGAAATACTTCTGCTTTAGTCGAACTGAAACTGAGAGAAAATAGTCGACCTGAATCTGGAATAATTTAGTCGAACTCAACAAATTTTGTCGAACTGAGATCCAATATCATCAAACTGAAGATAGCAGACAACAGGTAGAAAATACCCAATTTTGGAGTCGTGGGGTATGCAGGTCGCTGTAAAGAGAGTACTGGAGATGGCCTCCAGGAAAATGCCCAGTTTTGGGGAAGAATGTGTGTTCTGTCCCCTACCGCACGTCGATAGCGCTACCACCTGACAGTAACTCCCAATGAGTTTTGTAAGGCTATCTCGTGGAGACAAGGGGGTCTGTATGTTTAGCTGAGAGCTTAGAGTGCTTCACTATGGTGGCCTTGAGAGCCAGCCTTGGAACATAATATGGTTATATATTATTTTGAATGGGAAAGGGGAGGCTGACCTACATCGTAGCTCATTGCGCCCGATGATTTGTGCAACGTAAAAGAGCTGAACTATACCCAACCCTATACCGTTCAACTTGGAGTAAGTCATTGAGCTGGAGCTTGGTGATCGCCTTTGACTTAATCCATAGGGATGAGTCTTAGGCTTCGGTCCGGAAAGACTAGAAATTCTCAAAAGAATGTTGAAACGTCACTGAGTACGATGACGGGACACTGGGAAATTATAGTACACTGATAATGTGCCCTGAGTGCACAGGGCGTGTGGCCGACCATGCCAATGTCTATGGTGAATGGTGCTTAAATTGCACCTTCTATTGCCATTATATGCACATGCTATTTACCTATAGGGAAGGAGCACCGCAGCCCCGGGTGTGGGGATGGGTCGTTATAATTTGGCCAGCTAATGCTGACCGTTTTTTGTTTTCCACCATTAGGGTGGAATGCTTTTGTGCAGATACAACTGAGCTAAGTGGAAAGTAGTAGGCTGAAGCCCTTCTATTAAGCCGGCCCTAGAAGGCCAAGTGAAGCTTCTCTTCTACTTCATGTGTTATCGGCCTGCGTGCCGATGTATGTAAGACATTTTATTTTATTGGAAACAATTTGTAAGGCCTTAAGGCCAGACTATTTGTGTATTTGTTAATCGTTCCTACTTTTGCTTAATGGAAATTCCTGTGGTTGGGTTCCTATTACTTTTAATACTTCTGCTAGAATGCACTCTGAGTTAGGATGAACGTGTGGTTTGGTTTCAATACATAACTCCACCGGCTGTCTATGGAATATGGTATGGGGCCCCGATCAGACCTTCTATTATATGGCGTAAGGCCGCACGAAAGCCCCAATCGGTGGATTCTCCAGCAAGCCCCCCGTTCAAATTCTCCAATCATACGCCGACACGCAGCCATGTCGTAACTACCGCGCTACCGCTGCGCAGTACTACACTACCGCCGAGCGGTAAATGAAGCATCATGCTAATGAAATGCTTACGACGAACAGCCATTACCTTCACGCGGTATTTCTACCACCATGCGGTAGCTCACAGATAGCCACGCAAAATAAATCGTCCGTGCTACCACCAATGCTAGTACTACCATTGGGCAGCATCTCTCAAAGAGCTATACCCGCTGAAAACTAGGGCGTTAAATGTGTTATGTTAGTCTGAAATGTAGTTAGTATGTCTGTCAGAGTCCGTCCCAAATCTACCTCGGTGAACGACACAGTGGAAAGGACAACTAGGTCTGGAGGTGGAGTGGCAGGAATATAACCTTTGGAGGACGACCTCCCGTTACTTGACTCCGGTATCTAGAGAAGTGATTGGAAAAATCTCAACATTTTGCAAAAGTAAGGGAAATTTGCAGAAGGCTGACAGAAGAGAAAATGAAAAGACTGTGCAGTATAGAATCATTAAGCCTCTAACACTAGGGTACACCAGGCTTCCGTTGCATGGTTTGTCTCGAACCAAGTAATGGAGTGAGGGACAGAAGGATCCTTAGCGACCCTACAAGGATGGTTTGTGATCGCTCTGATCCATTTGTAAGACTGCCTCCCCCGCCCCTTACCCAGGTCGGGTTGGAGATGGTCTTACTGCCCAAGACGTCCACCCAGTGCTCCTTGAGTGGCCACAACCCACTCTACCAAGCACTAGTTAGCTTCCATACTTGGCACGAATCGCAACCATTCACATCACATAACATATATTAGGAAGCGATAACAGAAAGCCAACCATATATATATATATATCAGAGTAAAAGCATAGGTCGTAGCCATATTTATACAAGTATGCTAGTGGGCTCCAGAATATCTACTACTATAACTCTTTATCTTTCTCTCATGCCTCGTGCTCTAGAAACTCACGTCTTAGAAGTCTGGAGACGATGGGGGTGCCTCTGCTCGGGTAGTCATATTTACTGGTATGCTGTCATATGATATCTAGACTTCACGGTGATCTGCCTCCCATGAATTGTTATTAAAATAACTGTTAGTCACATAGCTAAGTGGAAAAACATCTACTCCCCGGATCTATATCCTGGGGATAATCCTACGCACCCAATAATAAGTAAATAGTCAAAGTAAGAGAGAGTTAGCAACAACATTTCAATATAGCCTATTTTCATTTCATATGCTAGGAGAAAATATCTGAAAGAGTGTAGTATAAAATAATTGGAAAGTAGCAGCATAAACATCAGTTATTTAAAAAGGCGCTCAATTAGCTTTCACAACCAACATGTACTCACAACCTGTAATCATGTCATAGGTATTCAAAACCCGCCAACACAACATAAGTGTTCAAACCCGCACACACCACATGTCTTCAAACCCACGCACACCGTAGGTATTTAATCGGCGCACAACGCAGGTATTCAAACCTGCGCACACACACTATGTCGACATAGATTGGACCGCTTCTCTTCAAGAAGGATAGCTAACCCCACAGGCCTCACCGATGTGATTGTCGGTGATAGTGGCCAGTCTTGCCAATTTAGGGTTTGGTCGTACCGCACTACCTAGGCCCTAGTATATAACAAAGCGTACTTTTGGATGTGAGCGATATCCAATGAATTTTGAAAATTTAGACCGACCAGTGGAGGGAACCTAATGGGGAAAATAAAATGGTCGGTCACTCGTGGTAAACATCCCACTATTGTCACGAGTCATTAACCTTCCACATCAGTACAAACGGTTTGCTGAAGTGACTAACCCGCCACTTTTCTTCGCAAACAATTTACAAGCATTTCAATTCAAATAATTTGTTGGTACATATCGGGTCTGCGACGTCCTATCCTACTTTACTTCAAAATAATTTGGGCAAGCAACCTTTTTAAAATAATATGCCGCTCAATATTAAAAAAAGAGCGCTACGAGCGTGAGTGCAAATTATTTAGGGCTAACCCAAGAGAAATATCTCGACTCTCGGTTATCCCCAACTAATGCTCTATCAAAAACTAATTTCTTGTTAGAGTATGACCTGTGCTAATAATGCTGAAACAGTAAATTATAATAATTTAAATGCGGTAATAAAATGCTGTTAGAAATAAGCTGCAAAATTGAAGTGTTGAAGTGAATGCAATGAATAAAGTGCTGAATTAAACTGGACCAGTACGAAACTGGAATAGTACTAAACAGAAAGAACTGTAAATATAGTACCGAAAGAAACTGGACCAGTACGAGACTAGATTAGTACTTCAAAAGATAGAACTGAACTGAAAGTAATAAAAGAACTGGACCAGTATAATACTGGAGAAGTACTAAAAGAAAGAACTAAACTGAAAGTAATAAAAGAACTGGACTAGTACAAGACTAGAGAAGTACTGAAAAGAAAAAAACTAAACTAAAAGTAATAAAGGAACTGGACTAGTACTAGACTGGAATAAAAAAAAAGAGTTAGTAGTCCAATCACTCCATTTTCAGGAGGCTTCAGTTTCATCTCCGTTCATAGGAGGAAAGTTCAGTTCCATCTCCGTTCATAGGAGGAATGTTCAGTTCCATCTCCATTCATAGGAGAAAAGTTCAGTTCCATCTCCATTCATAGGAGGATTGTTCAGTTCCATCTCCATTCATAGGAGGAATGTTCAGTTCCTTTTTGTTCTTAAGAAACTTCGTTTGAGTTACTAATTATTAAAGTCCGACAATAAATTCAGTTACGTCTCTTAAACATGACATAATCGGTCCGAAGAAGCTTATTATGGTTTTCACATTTTATTATTCATTCAGGAATAGTAGCCAAATAGTTGCTCGAGTCAAGCCAAATCCGAGCATTTTCGTAGAAAGCCTGATTTTACTCAAATATCAACCTCTAGACTCATTTCAAAATAACGGGAAATTCTAACACCCGATTCGAGGTTCGGTAATATGCCCCACTCATAGCTGATAGTCCTCGTCTCCCGATTCGCTCAAAATGCCCGAGAATTACTTTAAAAATGCGCTTGATAATTTGCAAAACTCCTTGAAACACTTCGAACTTGAGATCTAGCTTCGATAAATCTTGACTTTTATTTATTTGAAACATAATTCTCAAATTAAAACATGATCGCGCACCACGACTTTTTTTCTGAAATTTTTGAACGCATCAAATTCAAAGCGCGACCTTAGGCTTTAAAAAATCGGAAAATCTTCAATTTTCATCAAAAAGTCCCCAAATTCTTACATAACATCAAAGAGTGTCTAATTAGAGCCTAGAAATGTTTCCAAAATATTTCGAATAATTTTGGACCTATAATTTGGCAAAATAAATTTTATTTAGGCTTTTTAAGGCCCCAAATTAATTTATAAAAATTTCCAAAAAATTGAGTAAATAGCACTAATCAAGGGGAAAAACTTTCATGTTCAACGGTTTTTCCCTTGAGCCTATATTTCTTTCCGAAAAATCCCCAAGTTTTTAAATAAAGTTTATTCTGCATCTAGTCATCATTAATCTGAACCCGCGGCTGAGATTGTGACGATTTACGGGTTTCCTCCTTCTATCCCCATAGCGGATCGAGCACGGATCTACTGTGGGGGTACTGAATTTCATGCGAGGAGCAGGAATCCACAAAATCCTTGCCATCCAATCTCATCATGGAGATCGGATGATAGCTGCTGCTCCCTCGTGATGCAGAGGGTGGCGGCCTCTGCCACAAACGATCTGTAGCTGCTAGTCTCCGACGCCTCCCCTGGTCATCTCGTTGGGGCCCGACGAGTCATTTGGAGGTTTTCCGACAGCTAGGTGTCATCGGCCACCTTCAGGAATTATAACCCGAGAGTAGGGTGGCACGACTTGCTCTGCTCTAGGCGATATCGCACCAACCCGCCTCTTTGGTGTATTATACGCCACAAATACACCCCCGAATCTCACGCCGGGGGCCGGCATTCCCTCTGGAGGTGGCCCGGTGGTCCTACACAACCGGCCGCCGTCGGAAAAATAAAATAGAGAACAATCACTTTTTGGGTGTTGTCAAAACGGTGATTTCCGGCGGCACTACGATACTCTGCCACCGGGGAGGGTCTCCCCTAGTGGTGTAGAACCTTCTCGACACCACCTTCAGTACTAGGCAAGGCTCACCATAAACGATCACCACCCGACCTAGAGCTTGGGTCTGGTGGTGCTGGCGACGCTTCGACCGCCGGGAGGGGCATGCCATATGTCAGGAAGATGAGTAAGGGGAGGGGAAGAGGTTCCACCTGGGATAGGGAGGCTCGAGAAGGTCCTGACCGAGTTGCCATTAGAGGTGGAGGGTTTGGTTAGAGGTTTTCCGGTGAAGTTGGGGGTACATACAGGGGTCAGGGTGGCTCGATTAAACTGTGTGAGCTCAGACAGAGGGGGAGGGGCATATTTATAGGTGGGGGAGGGGGTCTTCTCCTCTCTCTTACTAGTGTAGGACTGAATTTTTTAGATGAGGAATCTTATCCTCCTCTTCCATCTGGAGAGGCTTGTGGCAATCATCAATGGGGCAGGTACATGCCAAATGTCATAATCTTGGGGAGGGACATAACCTTAATGGGATTGGGCTTGAGGAAGAGTAAAAGGAGATGGGAGGGGGTGAGATCCTCTTGGCCAAAGACTCAACCCAAACCCATGGGATTTTGCTGAAATGTTGAGGCCCATGGTAAGGGGAGATGGAGCCCATCCCAACCAATGACGGGGAGATGAATTCCCTGTTTGGAAAAATTTCAAAATTTGGAAGATTGGAGGGTTTGACCAAAGTCAATCCTAGGGTGGGTCCCCCATATAGTTCAAAGTCAAAGTGGTTCAAAGCCATCGGGAGACGAGTCAATGTTAGGTTAATGCTCCATAATTTGTGTGCGTACGCTTTTCAGTCTACGATAAAGCTTGGTTTGACAATGGTTTGATCACCTGATATCGAAATTGATCGAGATGAACTCCATTGACTTCATATCAATCATAAGAGTATAATGCCATTGAATGGGATCAAATCGAAGTTTGTTTGCTAAATATTAAAAATTTGTGCATTGTGTCATTCTACAACGGTCAAAATGATCATATTTTCCATAATACCTCAGGTTGCAACAAAATGAGTCCAATCATACTCATATCAACTATATGAGTTCATAGAAACCGATGAAACTCAAATCTGAGTTCACTAGCTCAACATCCCCAAATAGGGTCACCTCCTACCTCTTTTGGGCCTTTGGTAGAGTTTCAGGTCACTTTTATTGGGTCCACTAGGGTTCTAGTATAAGACCCCTCCCCCTTACCATGGAGTTACCCGGGTCTTATGCCCAGAACCGCCGCCTTTCGGTGACACTGACTCACGGGTTAGTCGCCACAACATTATGTCGATCCTGCCAGCTAGTACGATAATTTTAACTTTTAGGCCAATGCAAGAAAAGAAGTAACAGTACGACATACAAGTCCACAGAATCACAGCCATCATCAAAATAGGAAATAATAGTCCACAGTGAGTACACGAAAATAGAATAAGGGCTTATGCCCGGTATATGACAAATGAAAATAAAATCTCTCTCTCACACATGTCTCTAAGCAAAAGCTAAAACTAAACACTCATCATCACCTGTCACTGAGTAGTAGTGGTAGTAATGTGCAGTATCTACTCCTCAGGTCCTGCCACTTCGTCCTGCTGGTCGTGCTGGCGCTCCAACTCCTCGGGCTCCTACGGTCTCAACCGACCGTTAGTCATAAAGACTAAGTCATTTTATCCTTGCCTTACCCCCGCGACTCCTAGGCACCATGTGGGAGGATGAAAGCGGAGGACAATAAGGGTAGCATCAAAATAAGCAGGTGACAAAGGAACTATACTAACATGAGTAAAATCTAACATTATTCATAAAATTATGCTAGCATTTAAGTATGATAACAAATGGTAATGAACAATAAAACGGTAGAACTAGTAAACAAATAGAAGCAGTAAAGTAAGTAAGTACGACGCAGGTAAAGTAAGCAACTACTACTATGCTACCATTACAAGAGTACCTTAACTTATATGAATACCCATACAAAATTATAAGTTTAGATTTCTGTAATTGTAACTTATCATATAAAAGAGCCCATACTAATTTATATGATAAGAATTTGTAGTATGAATGGTTTATACTAAGTATGAATGTTATGATATATTATGCATACTATGATTCATACAGGTGCATCTCACTCACACGACTCTATGATCACAGACCTTTAGTTCCCCATTTTTGGAGTTAGTTAAACTCTCTGGTACCTCCATTGTGGCTACGACAGCAGTGGAGCGGGCACCTCCACTTCTTAGGCGGGTATACACACTACCAGGCCTAGACCCTTCATATGCCTCTGTACATCTCCTAGGTGAACTCTAGAGTCTCTGCATACTAATTACTGGATATCCCACCAGTCTTAATGGTCGAGTGTGCATTTTTAGAGATTGTCCTCCAAACCGCAGTATAAATAACCTACTAGCCCCTCAAACCCTCACACATTGCCAGAGTCAACGTACTGCCATCGGTGTGTCGACTGGCCCAATACAGAAGACCCGCCACTAATTTGTTTCTATACACATGCAAGTTGTATCAACCTAAGCCTCCAGCTCGTAGGACCAACCCGTCCTGATATACAACTTATCGAGTCTCCAGCTCGTAGGACTAACCCATCCTGATATTCTATCTCCCGAGCCTTCAGCTTGCAGGAAAAACCCATCTTGATATTACTATCTCCCGAGCCTTCAACTCGCAGGACAAACCCGTCCTATACCATTCCATCCTAAAACTCAGTATAAAGTTTTTCGTATTTTTGTTCTCCTAATTATACTACTCTTGTCTAATTATGATTGTACTTAGAGGTTTAAGGTGAATCCTGGATTTCTCGAGGTCTACCCGGTGAAGGGCTCGCATCGGTACTAAGGAATATGATGGGCTGAAGCCCAAATTCCCCTTTCAAAGATAATTACTTTTATTAGTGGCTACCCGTTACTATCAACCACTCTCATTGTTACTCTTAGGCAAACCTAATGTCTTATGGTACTTATAGGGAGTGTCGCTCTTTCGTCGGACTCCGTATCTAACACTTCCTCTTAGTATCCATGTTCACTAACACACGTCACCCCTTGGTGATTTGCCTTGAAACCTCAACAAGAATTCTATGGTAATTTATTTAATACCAACTTAATTAAGATTAACCTCTATAATCACATTTCATGATTTACCCTTATACAATAAATTCTATTGAATGGTATTCAATCTTAAGATCTCCGATATACTATGTGGTGCAGTCTCATATAATAAATTATATGTTTCTAACTTACACTTCTAATGCACCATGGTTATGATATTTTTCTAAATAATTTTCATAATTTCTAAGGGATTTTAATGGTCTAATCAATATATCCATTTTCGACTATTTGCAGACCATGATCAAGTTGAACTAGTTCTATCCTCTAAAATGCAAACTTCACTATATCATGTCCAATTGAGCTAAAATTCATGAGCGGTGCTTCATGACTAAAATAGGAAACTAAAAGAATTTCATGATTTTACAAATTAAATTGATCATCAATAAAATTAATTAACTTCTTGACTTGGATTAATTATCAAAGGAAGCATCACATACAGAACTCCAAATACTCTAATAAATTTATCAATGTTAATAAATAATAAAATAACATGATTAACTGAATTACAAAAGTTTTCAATATTTATACCCCTATTTTGCATTTATGATGAACAAAGTAAATATGTAACATTGGACAGTAAGTACTAAAATAGCTCATCCAAAAATTTTGATAGAATTACTAAAAGTTTAAAAGGACATAAAAATAGCCTTGCCCAATTTTAATAATTTTCTAGATAATTTTAACTATATAGATTTCCTTAATACAAAAGTGTGGCAATTTAAATTCTTGGGAAATTCTCATATATATGACATCCAAAAATTCAACCAAAATTCTCATAGGCTTAAAAAATATATATTTTAACCATATGACAGAATATTGGATTTTTACCAAGTCATTAAGTCACCTTTATTTTACTAATACACTTTTATTACAAAAAAATTATAATTAATTTCCTAGGATTTTTGACTCCAAAAATCCTAATAATTCTAAGGGTGGTTTCTTTCTCCATGTTAGGCGTATGACCAAAATTTCATCAACATGCACCATGTCCTTGGTGCAAAATTTTACTAATAATTTTTTTGGATTAAGGCACTATTAATACAAACATGCCATAAGCCATGCATGTGGAATTCAACAACATACAGAGACCCAAATTGCCCAAAACTTTTACCAGAGCCCTAAAAAGGCCTAATAGCCATGCCACACAAATTTGGGATCATTTTGAGTTGTAAAACTCCATAAATCACATTATTTTGATAAATTAAGTAGTGAGTAAAACTCTAGGAAAAATGTTCTTGTAAAAATTTGATTTTTGGGCAGAAACTATGCCTAGGGCACATACATGCATGGTCCAAATTTCATCCTTGTTAGAGTTACCATCTAGGAGATATTAACATTCTAATTTTTTCCCTACACAAGGAGCAGTCCTTAGAAAAATGACCTACAGGGAACTACATTACTCCAAATTGGCTAATTTAAGTTCCTAATTAAAGTTAAGACAAATGGCTACATTTTTTATGTTGGGTGCCTTTCATGAATCAGCTTTTTAGGAACCTTAATATCTGTTTGAAACTACTGTATAAAGTGTGACAATATAATATATAGTACTATAGTTTGATTTACATCAAATCTGATGACATCTGGTCGTCTTCCCCAGCCAGCAAACGGATGTGATGAGCCCGACCTAGAGTTTACTCCAAGTCTATTTCCCGGCCACCCTGAAAGTGAGGGGATAAGTTGTAAACTATTCTAGAGGGGGGGTGAATAGAGTATTCAAATTCTATGAACAACTAGTCAGCTCCCTTGGAGTTTATTTGCGGAATAAATAATCTGATACTTGAACCCTAAGAGCCTAACACAGTGAAGTGCACAAGTGAGAGAGTTAACTGAAATTTCAGTTTAACTATAAGCCTATCACAGCAACTAGCAATCCTAGGTAGTTCTATCATAGCCACAGAATAGACAATTAAACAAGATAGCTAGAGACACAGGATATATAGTGGTTCCATCTAAATAGGTACTCCACTCTTCTACCACCCTGGTAGGAATCCACTACAGGTTTTTGCTAAGGTGCCCTGCCACCAATGATCTGATTCAGGTAGATCAAACAGACCCTTTGAGCTTTTGATAAGGATGCTCAACCACAGGTTGTTGATAAGGTGCCCTGTCACCAATGTTCACTTTTGAAGAGGTGTGAACAAACTCTTTTACAAAGGGGTTGAGAGGGTTAGATTATCTTCTCTGTTGTAAATACAGATTAGAGAAGACTTGTGGATTCTCTAAAGAATCAAAGTCTCCCCCTGGCTCAGTGAAAGTCCAGGGAAAGCCTTTGCTTCAGGATGAAGGAGTTTAAGATATACTGAAACTAAATCCTCAGAGATCTGTAGACTGATTTTTATCAGGTCTTCAGATTCTGGAATAATTGAAGCAGAACTGGAGCTCTTTCTGAAGTCTTGAAAACTCTAAGCAGATGCTCAGGAGACTTGAGAATGAAAGTAATTGCTCTGGGCTTTTTCTTCAGGGGAGCTTTTCTTCTTCTTTTTGTGAGATGGTGAAGAGTTGCTCTGAAGATGCTTGAGAGAATGCAGCACTGAGAAAAACTCTCTCTGTATCTGTAACTTGTTATTTTTCTGAGAAAAAAATCTCTCTTAAATATGTCTTCTCATTTTTCCTTTGGAACAGCTCTATTGATTTGAATTCTCGAGCCCTGCAACAGATTATCTCAAAATAGAATATAGCAATAGGAATAGAATGACCTATTAGCTTACTGTCAGTCCCAATAAGGAATTAAATAAGTGGGAAAATATCTCAGCATAAAGACTTATCATTCTTGGAAATAGTAAACAGTGCCAACGGCTAGAATACAGCCTGGCAATATATTTTGTATAATAGGACAAAAATGCTTTATCAAAATACTGAATCCCGTGATTTAAGCTTGACATATTTGGTAATTAATTTATTTTGAATTTAAGCCATAAATCTGCAAAAACAACTTCAGAAAATTCTCTAACCACAAGCTAAAACACTTGGAAATAAACCAAGGAATAGAATGAATACAAAAAGATAAAGGCAGACAATAATCGTCGAACAGGGGTTCGATGATCGTCGACCTAGCTAACAGATCGTCGACTAAAAGCAGAAATCTGTCGAAACAGAAATCGTCGACCAGCTCAAGATATCGTCGACGACTAAGGCAAATATCTATCGAGACAGAAATCGTGAAGCAAGAACACGATCGTTGAACTGCTGATGGCAGATCGTCGACCAACCTTCAGCGCATAATAAACTTGCTCTGAGATCGTCGACAATCGGTCGACGATAATTGTCTTGACTTCAACGATTCTATAGCCCTGCTATCGTCGACCATTGATCGACGATCGCGAGGCCTCGTTCGACGATGGTCGAACGGAAAATGCCTTAACCAAAAATACATCTAGAACTTCTAGCCTAAGCTCTAGGTCAGTTATAAACTGTCCTAGGGAAACTGAACAAGGCCTAATCATGATCATATATAGTTATATGGATCAAGAGGGGCTGGAAAGGGATTACATAAGCCAAATCACATCTAGGGTACCAACAATCTCCCCCTATTTGGGTTATGTTATCCAATCCGATCTAAAAACTAATGCACACAATAACAAAAGCAGAGTTTAACCAAAAATTTAAATCACAGGCAATCCACAGAAAAACATAAAAACATAAATCAGCAGAACTATAAAGTATCAAGCAGATTTATCAGAGGTTTTAGCATCAGATGTATTCTTAGGGATTACAGCTGGTTTGAAAATAATTTCTCTGTTTGGATTTGCTGCTTGTCTTTTGGATAGCATTAGGTCATGTTCACCAATAATTTTCTTTTCAGCATAGCTTGGCAGAACTGCAGCAGGGTGCAACTTCATGTATTCTTCAGTATTAAAAATTTCAGAGTTGACTTGAATTTTGCTGAGTTCCTTTTCTCTGAATTCAGACATAGTTGTATATGCTGTAGGGTCTAGTCCTTGAGCTTTGGCTCTCTCCATCATGCTTAGTGCAATAGATTCCTTAAATCTTGCCATAGAGGCAATTCTTTCAGTTTCAGTCATATCTGATGGAGAGGGTGGTCTGTCGGTATCAGCTTGAGCTGCAATCTCCATGTTCCTTTGAAGAGTTGTGGCTAATTTGCTTGAGTCAAGAGGAATCTGTGCAGCCTTCTTAGGATCAGTTTCAGCATATAGAGATCTTGGAGGTGCAAGTTCATTGAACTTCTTGTGGGATTTCTTTGAATAGACCACTCTTTTTCCTTTTGTTTCAACTGTCTCAGAAGCAGCAGGTTTCCTTGATGTGGAGGATGGACCTCTCCTGGGAGGAGAAGGTTTCCATTCTGGAACTTTCTTTTTAGGAGAAGGAGGAGGAGAGAAAGTAGGATGCTGAAATGTCATCTCCTTTATTTGTTCCATGGGAACATTTTCATTTCTTTTCCTTCCTTGTCCTGATACATCTTGGCCTCCCTGACTTTGGTTACTCCTTCTCTGGTAGGACTGAAAGGTGTTAGAACTGGCTGATTTTGCAGATGGGGCAGAAGAGAGACTTCCAGAGGCTCCAGCACCAGGAGGTGGAGGAGGACCTCTGGGGGGGAATTTCTGAATTGGAGTGTCATATCTTTTTGTTCTCTTCTTTTCTCTTGTCTGATTCTTTGAGAGTCTCATCCATGGTTGAAATTCTTTGCTCTTGGGATCAATTCCCTTCAGAATGAAATAGGGAACATCCTTGTCTGGATTAGCAGTAGGAGGAGCAGATGCTTTTCTTTTCTTGGATACAGCCTTTTTCTTCTTCTGGGTGTTATCAGAATCCTCAGAATCATCATCATCAGAGGAGTGGGATGAGGTTCTGCCAGCATAATCATCAAAGTCTTGTTCTGAGATATCCTTGGCAACTATAGTATGTTCAGCCTTTTCTTTCTCCTGCTTCTCTCTATCTTCTTTTTCTCTTGCTTCCTCAATGGCATCTTGCCCAAGGAGGGCATCAAGATCAACATTTGGAGATCTCTTCCAGAGTTCTGATTCAGGATACAAGTCAGGAACTATCCTGGGGACCAGTTCTGCAATAGAAGGAATGGATAGAGGATAGGTAAGGATAGGTGGAGAAAAGATGACTGTATCTGCAGGGGCAGATGCTTTTCCTAGAGAGATGGCTAGGGAAACCATATGAGATTTAGCCAACTCTTCAATGTACTCAGAGGCAATATTCTCAGCCATAAAGGCTATATATTGTTCAAGGTTTAGAGTACCTGAGCTTGATTCCTTTTCAGTCATCTTGGAGGCATTCTCTGGTAAGTCTTGCACAGCCTCAGCTTCTCCAGCAGCAGCAGCAGCAGCAGCATTCTCAAGTTGTTGAACCACTACTTCTGAGTCAGTAGTGTTCATTGGAACTTTTTCACACAAGTCCATGATGACTTCCTCATTATCTCTCTCAGAGACTTCTTCATCAGAAGCTAGATTCACTAGGGAGTGAATGTCTTTGTTAGATAAAGATATCAATTTAAAGTCCTGATTATAACCTTTAGAGGAAGTGTTTTACCTTCTGGTTGCTCTGGATCTTTCATCAGAGACGCTTTCTCTGGAATAGCTTCCTCTGGAAGCTCTTGAGGTTCTTCTACAATTGCTGGAAGGGGAAGGGAAGAATTGTCCTGAAGGGTCAAGGCATCACCTGAGACCACTTCAACAAACATCTCCCCCTGCATGACTTCAGTGGGGACTGGAGTCATGCATCTTATTGAAGAGGGCTCAGCAGAGGGTGGAAGTGATTTGATGGCTTTAGTAAGGGCATTGATGGATGCAATGAGAGGGGCATTGGCAGCCTCAATCATGTTTTGGATGGATGGAGTGATGAGCTCTACAATATGTGCAAGCAATTCAGGAGTTATCTGAAATGCTGAGGGTGTGGAGGTGGATGGATGACTGTGGGATGCAAATTGAGGTGGTGATGGAATGGAAGCAGTATGATCTGCCACATGATCAAATGAATCATGTTGAGATGGGTGATCATCAACATGAGTGTGGGATTCATGTTGAGAGAGGTGTGTGAGGATGGTAGCAGTTACTATGTCAACACTGGCTGAGGCTGCCAGATGTTGTGGTGTGGGTGACTGGGGTGAAGGTGCGTGTAGGATGGGAGATGCATGTAGGGATTCATGTTGTGGTGGCACTGCAGATTGTGTGGAGGGTAATGCAGGAGATGAGGATGCAGGGGTAAAGAGGGAGGATGAAGGGATTACTGAGCCTTCCCCAGTAAGCTGGAGAGTGGCTGAATCAGCCCTTGTGTCTGATGGAGGGTTAGGATCAACCCTGGCTGACTTCATGATGACTCTCTGGGATTTATTGAACAGAGAGGGATCCAACCTCTTGCTGGCGTTGACTGCAGAGGGTGCAGAAATAAGCAGCAGGGGTGATTTCACATACAGAAACACACCCAACACCCTGGCAAGGTTTACTTCTTTCTTGTTGTTCTTTCTCCTTATCAGTTCAAACAGAACTTTTCCCCAGGCTATCTGCGTCTTATTCACCAAAGCTGACATTAAGGCAAATTGTTGCCTGTTGATGTTGTCGTGAGCAGAGTGTTTTCCCAAAACGACCTTGCCCACCAGGTCTGCCAGAAACTTATACTCTGGAGACAGATTGATCTTCAGCAACTTAGCTGGAATACCCTCAGCATGGCCCATCACAGTTAGCATGCGGCCATATTCCTCTGTATTTTGCTCATAGTCCTCAGTACCGGTTGGTAGTCCAAACAGCTCAGTCAGAACTTCAGGAGTCAGAATGACCTCCTCTCCATTTATTTTTCCAGTCATGGCTTCGTCGCTGGAGGACGAAGTATATACCCATTCTCGAATCTCTGGTATATGAATCTTCGGTGAGAAAGACATAAATCTCTTTAGGCCTTGATCTTCACACAGCTGCAGAATGTCTTGGATGGGTTGATCACATCGACTGAAGGAATCGAAGTCGACACAGAATCCAGTGTCGAACTTCATCCCGAAGAGAACTGCTGAAGGAATCGCCATTGGATTGAAGAGAGAATGGAGAATCGAGATGCAAGGCAGGGGAGAAGAGAATCGCGCGGGATTAGAGTTCGAGAGTGAATTCTAAGCCAGAAGATGGAATATGAAAAGACGGAGCGGAAGAACGACGATCTCCAGACCTAAATCGACTATCAGATATAAATCTGCGATTGTCGAACCCGGAACAAAATCGGTCGTCGAACAATAACCGACGATAGTCAATATTTGACTAATCGTTAAACATTGACCGACTACAAGCAATCACCACGATCGTCGATCAATATATGTTGGTCGACGATTCTCCACACAGCACAGAAAATCTGTCGTCGACCATTGGTCGACGATAGATACCTAAGGAGAGATCATTGACCAGTTGATCGACGATTTCTGCCTTACTACAAAAACGATCTGTCGTCGACCATTGGTCGACGATAGATACCTAACCTGGTCGAAGATCGTCGAGCAGTCGTTCGACGATTTTAGACAGAAAACAAATCTATCCAAATTTTCACTACTCTGAACCATTAATCATACCAAGCTGGTTCAGGAAGAACAAATGCCTTTGTTCATCAAGGGGCTTAGTGAAAATATCTCCTCTCTACAGGTCTGTGGATATAAATTCCATTGCTATCTTGTTCTTTTCCATATTATCTCTCAGAAAATGATGTCTAATCTCAATGTGCTTGGTCCTGGAATGGTGCATAGGATTTTGAGCAATTAATATTGCACTGGTACTGTCACACAGAATTTTTGTTTTTGAGTGTGTGTACCCATAATCCACTAGCTGATTTTGAATCCACAGGATCTGTGAACAACAACTAGCTGCTGCTATATATTCAGCCTCAGCAGTTGAAGTAGACACAGATGCCTGTTTCTTACAAAACCAAGAGACAAGTCTCTCTCCCAGGAACTGACAGGTCCCTGAGGTGCTTTTCCTGTCAACTCTACAACCAGCATAATCAGCATCTGAATATCCAATTAATTCAAATCCAGACTCAGCTGGGTACCACAGTCCTAAGTTAGGGCATCCCTTAAGGTATCTCAAGATCCTCTTGAGAAGAGTTAAGTGAGATTCCTTTGGGTTGACCTGAAACCTAGCACATAGGCATGTAGCAAACATTATGTCAGGCCTACTTGCAGTCAAATACAGCAGGGAACCAACAATGGCTCTATAGTTCTTTTGATCAACAGACTTCCCATTGACATCAGAATCAATAACTGCATTTGAGGCCATAGGTGTACTCATTGATGAAGCATCAGACATTCCAAATCTTTTAACCAGCTCTCTAGCATATTTTGATTGAGAAATGAAGATACCATCAACACACTGTTTCACTTGGAGACCAAGGAAATAGGATAACTCACCCATGCTGCTCATCTCAAACTTGGAGTGCATTAGTTCAGAGAACCTCTTGCATAGTTTAGGATCAGTGGAGCCAAATATAATGTCATCTACATAGATTTGAACTAACAGTTGTGAGTCCTTATGATGTCTAATAAATAGGGTTCTATCTACTACACCTCTCACAAACTTGTGTTCTAGAAGGAAATTTGCTAAGGTCTCATACCAAGCTCTAGGAGCTTACTTAAGTCCATATAGAGCCTTTTGGAGTTTGAACACATGAGTGGGTAAGGTTGATGAAACAAACCCTGGTGGTTGTTCAACAAACACTTCTTCCTTTAAATCTCCATTGAGGGAGGCACTCTTCACATCCATTTGGAAGACCTTAAATCTCTTATAGGCAGCATAGGCTAGGAAAATCCTAATGGCTTCTAGTCTAGCTACAGGGGCAAAAGTCTGATCATAATCTATGCCTTCCTCCTGTCTATAGCCTTGAGCTACTAGCCTAGCCTTATTCCTAACTACTATGCCTTGGGCATCAAGCTTGTTTCTAAACACCCACTTGGTGCCTATGATCAGTTGGCCTCTTGGTCTTGGAACCAAAGTCCAAACTTTACATCTTTCAAACTGGTTAAGTTCCTCTTGCATGGCTATAATCCAGTGTGGATCAAGCTCAGCATCTTTAATGGTTAGGGGCTCAACCTGAGAAAGGAAACAAGCAAACATCACATCTTTGTTGAGTTGATGTCTTGTCTGGACTCCTACTGAAATGTCTCCAATCACTTGAGATACAGGGTGATCTCTAAGTGTGACAAGATTAGTAGGTTCAACAATGATCTGATCTTTAACATATTCAAGATTTAATTCCTCATGTGGAATTTGATCAACTGTTGGAGCAGGTGCTTTAACTTCTAAAAGTTCTACATCAGATTCAGAATCTGAAGAAGCAACCTGAGGAGTTTGTTGGGGATGATTCTCCTGTGTGAGTTTCAAACCTTCCAAATCCTTACTTACTCCTAGGACTTGCACTGTACTATTAGAGGAAGAGTCCTTCTCCTTATAATACATGACTGTCTCATCAAAGGAGACATGTGCAGACTCTTCTATCTTAAGAGAGGATATATTAAGGACCCTATAGGCTTTGCTTACTTGAGAGTATCCTAGAAAAACTCCCATTGAAGCTTTTGCCTCAAATTTTCTAAGGTATTCTTTGTTATTGTTATGAACAAAAGCAACACAGCCAAATACTCTAAAATAGTCTATTTTAGGTTTCACTTGCTTAAGTAACTCATAGGGAGTCTTACCCTTAAGTTTATGTATCAGACTTCTGTTCAATACATAGTTAGCTGTGCTAACTACTTCAGCCCAAAAGGACAGAGGCATGTTAGCATCTGCCAACAATGTACTTGCAGCTTCAATTAGGGTTCTGTTTTTCCTTTCAACTACCCCATTTTGTTGAGGAGTTCTAGGAGCAGAGAAGCTATGTTTGATACCTTCCTTCTCACAGAATTCTTGCATAAGAAGAGACTCAAACTCAGTACCATGATCACTTCTAATCAAGGCAATCTGAGTAGAATACTCACTCTGTATACACTTTAGAAAATCTGTAAGAACCTTGAAGTTATCAGCCTTAGTTCTCAAGAAGAATACCCAAGTGAACCTAGAGAAGTCATCTACAATTACTAGAGTGTAAGACTTTCCTCCAAGACTCTGTACAGAAATAGGACCAAATAAATCCAAATGTAGCAAGTACAGAATCCTGGGAGAATCACTTTTATTAACTGATTTAAAGCTATTTCTTATTTGCTTACCTAATTGACAAGCTTTGCAAAGGCCTTCCTTCTTGTAGGGGCAAGAAGGTAAGCCTCTTACAAGATTGTATTTAGCCAACCTAGAAATGTTTTTCAAATTTACATGACTAAGTCTCTTATGCCAAAGGGTATTATTACTGGTTACTTCATTAAATAAGCATATTTCAGATTTGGATGAGTTAAAATCTACAACATAAACATTACCAATTCTAATACCTACTAACACAACAGTATTATTTAAAGCAATATTACAAGCAGTGTCAGTAAACCATACCTTGTACCCAGCATCACACATTTGGCTTACAAAGATTAGGTTGTGCTTTAGTCCTGAGACATAAGCAACCTTCTTGAATGTTACAGCTCCTATGGTGAAGCTGCCATACCCTTCAGTCTGTCCACAGCTGGAATCCCCAAATACAACTTTTGGTCCCAGCTTGGCTTTGAACCCTGATAGATTCTTCTTCTTTCCTGTCATATGCTTTGAGAATCCACTATCCAGATACCATTTGTCATGTATGAATGGATAGGTCTTCACCTGCAGAGAGAACAGTTATACATTGTGGACCCAGGTTACCTTGGGTTCAGTATTCTTCACAAAAGAAAAACTAGATATAAAAGATTTTGCAGGCTTAGATTTATATCCTAAAGGGTGTGATCTCCTAGGTGGGATAATCCATTCAGTTGAAGGATTAAACAACCTAGGGTAGTGATTGGGATTTGCAATTCTGGAAGTTTGAAATTTATTTTCCAGCTTAAGTCCAGATCGTCGATCCACGGTCGACGATCGCAAGCCATATCGTCGATCATTTGTAGTAGTGCTATGTTCTGGATTCCACGATCGTCGATCACTGGTCGATGACTCAAGATGAGATCGTCGATCTCCTGCACCAAAGATATCATACTTGGTGAAGGTGTTCAGCGATCGTCGATAGGCGTTCGACGATTGGTTTGACGATCGTCGATTAATGTTCGACGATTTTTGTAAAGCTAGAAATTTTTTCTTCCTGTTCTCTTTCTTAATCTTATTCTGAATTTTCTTACATTTTTCAATTTCCTCAGTATTCTTTATTCCTGATTCAGAAATAAATTTTACTGGAGTGCTAAATCTCTCCTTTGTGAGGAGGATGGGTTCACTAGATGTAGCACCTAAGCCTAGTTTATCATTACCAACCCTAGTGTTTGCTATACTGGTTATTTCAGATAATTTAAGGCTTCTGCCATTTAATTGTTCTTCTAACCTCTTAGATTTAGCTAGTTCTAATTTTAGGAATGTTACTTCTCCTCTTAAGCTTTCTAATTCTTTTTCTAATCTGATTATTTCAGTACCTTCCATGTCTAGTTCCATTATCTTTGATCTAAGTGACTTGATTTCTTCTTCAGATAACAGTAGATCTAAACATAGAGTTTTAAATTTTAATTTGAACTCAAGAGATGAAAAATCAAATGAGTTGATTACCTGGTCTTCCATAGGAAGATCTTCTTCATTGTCTCCTTCTTCAGAATTCTCTGCAGCTGACAAAGAGCTGCAGGCATTGATATCCATGAGGCAGACCTCTTTGGCTTTCTTCTCTTCTTCTCCTTCTGAATCACTGGAGCTAGAGGAGCAGGTATCCTCTTCTGTTTCACTCCAGGTAGCAGCCACAAATCCCTTGTCCTTCTTCTTGTATTTGTGTGAGGAGGACTTGGAGTGGTGCTTCCTGTACTCTTTCTCATGTTTCTTCTCCTTGTGTTTCTTCTCTGGACAATCTGGAGCAATGTGTCCAGGCTTGCTGCAAACATAACAGATGATTTCTTTAGATGGAGTCTTGTCATACCTTGGTTTGTCCTCATACTTGGAGAACTTCTTTCTGAGGTCTCTTCTTCCCATGTTGAAGAACCTCTTGGCAATGAGTGCCAGTAACTCTTCATTTGATTGACTTCCTTCAGAAGTCTCGGCAGCCTTAAGAGCTAGAGAGTGCTCTTTCTTTGTAGGTGTAGGAGTTTTTACTTCAGTTGCAGCAGCTCTGCTCTTTAAAGTTTGCTCATATGACTTGAGCTTTCCCAACAGAGCTTCTGTGGAGAGTTCCACAGTGTTTCTTCCATCCTTGATGGGCCATATCCTTGAGTCCCAAGAGATGGGAAGGCACATCAGGATCTTGTCATTGACTTCTGACAAAGTTATCTCCTTGTCCAAAGACCTCAGTTCACTTATTATTGAACTGAGTCTTGTGTACATTGAGTCAATGTCTTCAGCATCATCCTTCTTGAAATTTTCATACTGAGAGGTGAGGTTGGATCTCCTGTCCTTCCTCTCATCAGCTGAGCCAGCAACTATGTGGTTGAGGGAATCCCACATAGCTTTGGCTGAGGTACATTCAGCAAGCTTCTGGAATATTTCATCAGACATTGTCTGAGCTAGGATGTTCATTGCTTTTGCATCAGCTGCTTTTGCCTTCTTGTAGCTTTCATTGTAATCAGGAGGTGGCACAGCACTGAGATCAGCAGATGTGATAGAAGCAGCAGCAGGCCTAGCAGGTGGTCCTGTCAAGATAGAAGAGAAGATATCTTCATCAATAGAATTCATGTATAGTCTTATCCTGGCCTTCCATATGCCAAACTTGGACAAGTTGCATACAGGAGGTCTGGTGCTTGCATAATCCTTAGATTGGGCCATGTGTGAAAGTGTTTGTGAATGGTATCAGGAAACAACTTATCACTGGATCTTTTAACTCAGGTGTTAGCCTGTATGAACAGCTAACCTCCCTCTGATACCAATTGAAAGTGAGGGGATAAGTTGTAAACTACTCTAGAGGGGGGGTGAATAGAGTATTCAAATTCTATGAACAACTAGTCAGCTCCCTTGGAGTTTATTTGCGGAATAAATAATCTGATACTTGAACCCTAAGAGCCTAACACAGTGAAGTGCACAAGTGAGAGAGTTAACTGAAATTTCAGTTTAACTATAAGCCTATCACAGCAACTAGCAATCCTAGGTAGTTCTATCACAGCCACAGAATAGACAATTAAACAAGATAGCCAGAGACACAGGATATATAGTGGTTCCCTCTAAATAGGTACTCCACTCTTCTACCACCCTGGTAGGAATCCACTACAGGTTTTTGCTAAGGTGCCCTGCCACCAATGATCTGATTCAGGTAGATCAAACAGACCCTTTGAGCTTTTGATAAGGATGCTCAACCACAGGTTGTTGATAAGGTGCCCTGTCACCAATGTTCACTTTTGAAGAGGTATGAACAAACTCTTTTACAAAGGGGTTGAGAGGGTTAGATTATCTTCTCTGTTGTAAATACAGATTAGAGAAGACTTGTGGATTCTCTAAAGAATCAAAGTCTCCCCCTGGCTCAGTGAAAGTCCAGGGAAAGCCTTTGCTTCAGGATGAAGGAGTTTCAGATATACTGAAACTAAATCCTCAGAGATCTGTAGACTGATTTTTATCAGGTCTTTAGATTATGGAATAATTGAAGCAGAACTGGAGCTCTTTCTGAAGTCTTGAAAACTCTAAGCAGATGCTCAGGAGACTTGAGAATGAAAGTAATTGCTCTGGGCTTTTTCTTCAGGGGAGCTTTTCTTCTTCTTTTTGTGAGATGGTGAAGAGTTGCTCTGAAGATGCTTGAGAGAATGCAGTACTGAGAAAAACTCTCTCTGTATCTGTAACTTGTTATTTTTCTGAGAAAAAAATCTCTCTTAAATATGTCTTCTCATTTTTCCTTTGGAACGGCTCTATTGATTTGAATTCTCGAGCCCTGCAACAGATTATCTCAAAATAGAATATAGCAATAGGAATAGAATGACCTATTAGCTTACTGTCAGTCCCAATAAGGAATTAAATAAGTGGGAAAATATCTCAGCATAAAGACTTACCATTCTTGGAAATAGTAAACAGTGCCAACGGCTAGAATACAGCCTGGCAATATATTTTGTATAATAGGACAAAAATGCTTTATCAAAATACTGAATCCCGTGATTTAAGCTTGACATATTTGGTAATTAATTTATTTTGAATTTAAGCCATAAATCTGCAAAAATAACTTCAGAAAATTCTCTAACCACAAGCTAAAACACTTGGAAATAAACCAAGGAATAGAATGAATACAAAAAGATAAAGGCAGACAATAATCGTCGAACAGGGGTTCGATGATCGTCGACCTAGCTAACAGATCGTCGACTAAAAGCAGAAATCTGTCGAAACAGAAATCGTCGACCAGCTCAAGATATCGTCGACGACTAAGGCAAATATCTGTCGAGACAGAAATCGTGAAGCAAGAACATGATCGTTGAACTGCTGATGGCAGATCGTCGACCAACCTTCAGCGCATAATAAACTTGCTCTGAGATCGTCGACCATCGGTCGACGATAATTGTCTTGACTTCAACGATTCTATAGCCCTGCTATTGTCGACCATTGATCGACGATCGCGAGGCCTCGTTCGACGATGGTCGAACGGAAAATGCCTTAACCAAAAATACATCTAGAACTTCTAGCCTAAGCTCTAGGTCAGTTATAAACTGTCCTAGGGAAACTGAACAAGGCCTAATCATGATCATATATAGTTATATGGATCAAGAGGGGCTGGAAAGGGATTACATAAGCCAAATCACATCTAGGGTACCAACACACCCGATGGTCACCACTGCCGACCACTATCACCACCACCACCTCCGTTGAGGTGGTGACCGTCGATTACCGGTGACATGGCTGTCAGAGGCAGCTCATCCTTTGAACCCGAGCAAGAAGAAAAGCTCGACATTTTCATATTATCCTCTCATGGAATCGAGCTCAATTGAGCCTAATATATCTCCTAGATGAACTAGAAAGCTAGCTCAGAGGGAGGGGAGGAGAAACATACCTGGAGAAGGGCTTGGCGGAGGGTGTGGTGGTGACATGTCATTGTTGACGATTTCTCCAGCAAGCTAGCTCCCGATCTCGATTCTCCACCATTTTATTTAATCCAAATATCGATTTTAACTCCTCTGGGTGCTCTGAAGTTGATGAAAGGGTCGTTTTTGGCTGGAGGTGGCTGTATAGGAAGTTTCCATTAATGGTTGTTCGGCCTCAAGCTTTGGATGCTCCTCCTAAGCTCCAAGTGTCCACCACCCCTGGAATCCTGCTAAGAATTGCTGTGTGAGCTCAAAATTGAGCTTGGGAAGGGAGGGGAAGAGCTGTCATTCCCTCTTCCCTCCTTTCTCTCTCTTAAAAATGGTGGAAAAGCCCATTTTACCTCCATGCATGTCACTAACCTCCAAATCACTTGGGGTCTGGGTTGTAATTTGGCTCATGGACTTGCTAGATGGCTTGGGTTGAGGCCTTAGCCCATTGGGTTTGGGGTTTAATTCCTTAATTCCTCCATTTAGGCTTTATATTGACCAAGGTTGACTTGAAGGGTTTGATTTGGTCAACTCAGGTGTGGTCTGGTCCCATGTGTTTGTCTTGGGTCTAGTGACACCACCCATTGTGGGTTAGGCCATGATGATGCCCCAATTGGGATAATTGAAATCATTTATATGATTTTGATCAAATTTTGGTTAAAGTTGACTTTGGTCAGTTGTGCTAATTTGGCGATCATGTGACAGGGCTTTATAGTCCAATGCACTCCTATTAGGGTTTGGAATCTAGTGGTGGGGTCAATTTGGCCATATGCTGCTTAATTGAGCCAATTAGGATTGAGTTGACCTATGTTGACCTAAAGGGCACTTTGGTCAATTTGGCCAATTTGGTGACCCTATGATGGGACTTTTGGGTCACTTGGGTCTCTTTTAGGGTAAGGAACATAGTGATGGGGTCAATTTGCACTTGTGAGTTCAGTTTGGGCTAGTTTGACCTAAGTTGACTTGTACACTATAGTGGGTCCCATGTGAGTTCATCCTAACTCATTAGGTCCTAAGGTCACTACCTAGACTAACCCATCACACTCACCACATGTCCTACCCAAATTTGTGTTAAGGGGGTCTAGAAGGACATGAGATGTTACAAATCCCAAAAAAAAATAAAAAAAATTGTCTCTAAAATTCAAGTTTGGGTCCACAGGGTTCTAAGCATAAGAAGTTAAGAAACTTTTCAAGGATGTTTAAGATGTAGATGAGGTGAAGAGTCCCGGATACTATCCCTGCATCAGGTCCATCGGCTCTCAGGTGTGCTCCTCCCGCCCGTGGTTGGACCACAACACCTTGAGCAAGGGAACCTTATTCTTCCGTAGAACTCGAACCGCTGTATCATCGATCCAGATTGGCTCCAAACGAACTAACCGATCAGATGATACTGGGCCCACTTTAGCTATGATGTGCTGCTCCGATCGAAGCAAGGCTCTCTGAAGAGAGGATACCTGGAAGACATCGTGTAGGTTCTTTAACTCTGATGGTAACTCCAAATGATATGCCAAGGGACCAATCCGCTCTAGGATCATATAAGGCCCCATAAACCGAGGGTTGAGCTTCTTGTGCTTCCATACCCACGAAACCCCGTGCACCAGACGTATCTTCAAAAAGAATACCTCCAACCTGGAACTTTACCTTCCGATGCCTTGTATCGTAATACTTGGCCTGCCTACTCTGAGCCTCCAGCATCCTATCTCTTATCAACCGAACGTGTTTCTCCGTGTCCTCAATATAATATGATCTGAGTGCCCTTGTGTAACATCGCGAATTTTATTGGGCCACCAAAACCCTAATGGTCCCAATAAAAGTGACCCAAACCTCTACCCGTGTCCCGAACCTCTACCCGTGACCCGACAGGAGGCAACCCTAGGCAGGGTATAGAGCTAGGGAACTCTGATTTTAGTTATGTCAGTTCCTATGGCCTCGTATAGTAAATACGAGCGTGTCAGAACTCGTTCTGTTGAACTCTATGGTCATATGGTGAATATGACCGTTCCTCGTAAAACGTCACGAAAACGAGTTTTTTAATATTGACCTAGAGAACTCCGATTTGAGTTCTGTTTGTTCCTATGACTTCATATAGTCAATACAAATGCATCGGAACTCGTTGTGTCACGATTCGAAGCCTAACGATGATTATGAGCATTTTGACCGTTTTAGCGCGTCGCGACGCGCAGATTTTGAATATTTAACAAATGTACTCCGAATCGACTTCCGTCTATGTCATTGGACTCATATAGTCTGTACGAGTGCACCGGAACTCGTTTCATTTTAATTCAATGACGCTTAGTGAAAATGATCTTTTGAGTAGTGTTACGCTCCACAATAACACTGCATTAAAAATATTAAGCAAACGAACTCTGAATTGATTCATGTCAGTCTCATTAGACTCATATAGTAAGTACGAGTGCAACGAGACTCATTTCATTGAATTCTGATATCGTTTGATCGGTTAAATAAAAATAAAGCTCGTAAAATTATTCGACACCTCGAGATAAGTAAAACGCTTGATTTCAAATCCAATGCGTTGACATCAACTCGACACTCCACGACACAAACCTACGTGGACTTTGACATATATGGGGAAAACCCATTTCGGATTGACTTGGCAAACCATCTCCAAAATCAGATTTTTCCTATTTATAAACCCCTCAACCTCACTCCACCAAAAGCCCAACACAGGTGATGATGTGGAGTTGATTATAAGGGCTATAATTCAGCATGCTTGAGCTATCCTAACCAAAACCCACACTCCCACTCTTATCACTTGGCTCAAGCTTACCCGCTGGATCCCCTTTCCCCAATTCAACAAAACCAAAATCTGTGTTGAATTCGGATTGGCCAGCCAAGTATACTCCCCAATCAAATTCTATCATCTGCCCAGGCCAACTCTAGTTGGCTGAACCTCAACTTCAATAAGAGGGAGAGAGAAGGAAGGAGGGGCTCCTCCCTCCCTCTATAAATTTAGCCCTCCACACCATACAATGGAAATCCTCTTCCCCATCTCAAAACGACCCCAGCCATGACCCTGCCAGAGCTGTTGGAATTTATTTTATGTCTACAGACGTACACCCAAACCTTTTTACATTTAATTCATGACGGGTTGTTGAGGTCAGGCCTCTATCCCTTAACCTCCTTTATGAGGGATTTTATTCATCTCCTCATACCCAACTTCACTGCAGTGTAGTTGGGTATGAGGAGATGAATAAAATCTCTCATAAAGGAGGTCAAGGGATAGAGGCCAGACCTCAACAACCCGCCATGAATAAAATGGAAAAGGGTTGGGGTGTATGTCTGCAGACATAAAATAAATTTCAACATAAAGTACACTGTGATGGTCAAGGGATAGATGACCGACCGTTATGTTTTTCCCCGTTGGGTTTTCCTCTGCTGGTCGGCCAAAATGTTGTATCGCAGGATGTCACTCAAATCCAATAGTACACGGGATTGTACGTTGGGACCTGGGGCTGTGTAGTACGACCACCCCCAGAAGTGGCAGGACTGGCCACTGTCACCGACTACCCTGCTAGAACAAAAGCGGTCCATACTATGTCGATATAAGGTATTATGTCTGCGGATGTGAATGCCTGTGATATGTATGCGGCTGTGAATGCCTGCGATGTGTACGCGACTGTGTATGCCTACGATGTGTATGCGACTGTGAATACCTTCGATGTGTATGCGGTTGTAAATGCCTGCGATGTGTACGCAGCTGTGAATGCCTGCGATGTTTGCACGAGTTGTGAATACCTGCTGTGCTAGTGGAGCCTAAATTATAACTGACGTATATTACTGCTGTCAATCCAGTTATATCATTCTACACTTATTTTTGGTTGCTCCTAGCTTATTTATGAAATGTTGTACTAACCCTCTCATGCTTTGGCTATTTACTTTTATTGGGTGCGTGAGCTCGTCCCCATGATATGGATAAGGGGAGGAGATTTGTTTCCATTTAGCTCTGTGACTAGCAGTTATTTAATAACCATTCACAGGAGATAGAGCACCGTAGTGACCAGCTGTTGTAGGACGATACGCCAGCTGATAGGACTACTCGAGCAGGCGCACCCCCTCCATCTCTAGAGTTTGAGACGCGAGTACTAGCGAGCAGAGTTGAGAGAGAGAGAGAGGAGTTGCTAGTTGTAGTACTATTATAGCCTATGAGATTCATATATAAATAGTGGCTCCGGCCTTTTGTGTTTGCTGTTAAATATATATTATTATATATATTTGTTATGGCTTCCTGTTAATGCTTCTGCTAAACTTTATGATGAGATGTGAATGGTGTGATTCAAGCCGAGCAAGGCAGCCAACTAATGCTTAGTGGAGTGGGTCGTTATACCTTAAGGAGCACTAGGTGGATGCCTTGGGCAAGTAAGATCCCCTCCAGTCTGGCCCGAGGCAAAGGTTGGGGGGGTCTTACAAATGTATCAGAGCGATCACGATCCGTCCTTGTGGAGTAGTCTCAGGATCCCTCCGTCCCTCGCTTTGTTCTTTGGTTCGGGACAAACCATGCAGCGAAAGCCAGATAGACCCTAATGTAGAGGCTTAGGGATTCTAGACTGTGCGATAGCATGCCCGCACACCTTTGTTTCCGCTTTGTCAGTATTTTGAAAATTTACCCTACTTTTTCAAAATACTGACACTTGTTCCCTGTTATTTATCCAGATACCAGAGTCTAGTAACAAGAGATCCTTCTCTAGAGGATATGTCCCCGCCACCCCACCTCCAGACCCAGTTTTCCCTGCAGTTGTACCGTTCGCCGAGACAGACTTGGGGCAAATGTTGATAGCTATTCTGGCAACGTTCTGGGCAAGCTATGACACAGCCACCACAGTAGTTGGTGGTACCTACTGACCTACTAACGACCTTCCAGGGGCTGAGGCCTCCCACCTTCAGAGGCATGGAGACTTTCATACAGGCAGAAGGGTGGGTTGAGTGCGTAGAGGAGCTGTTGGTAGGAATGATGTGCCTGACAGTAGCTGTAGTGTCACTAGTGGTGACCTTGTTAGAGGGATATACTAGAGACTAGTGGAGAGCGGCCAGCCGCTCGACGTTCAGAGGGCGACCATCCTGTGGGGGGAATTTTCAGAGGCTTTCCTGGAGCACTTCATCTCGAATGCCGACCGAGCGGCATTACAGGAGAAGTTCTCGCACATCCGTAAGGGTGACCGGACGATGCCAGACTACAAGAGAAAGTTTAACCACCTGGCATGTTTTGCTGGGAACATAGCAGCCACAGAAAGAGATAGAGCTGCTCGCTTCTATGAGGCTTATGAGGTGACTTGAGACAGGTCTTGATCATGATGTCTCAGTCCACCTTCCACACTATAGCAACTTACGCTGTTGCATTGGAGTTAGACCGGAGGATGGTGGCCCAGTAGTGTAGGGGACAGGTCGAGGTCCCTAGAGGTCACGTATGAGATAGAGGAGCCGCTCCCCGCCAATAGGAGAGATAAAGAACTGATAGAGGCAGCGTAGGCAGCCTTATAGGTGCCCACTAGCTCCCCCAGCACCGCAGCAGGAGCCCAGGCCAGCTCCAATACCACAACCCGTGCCAGTAGCTTGACGATACGTTCCCCTTGCAGGGAACCACTTTTTGTGCCAGCAACCGGGTCATATGAGAGCTTTCTTCCCACAGGAGGTAGGAAGGCTGGGATTAGGAGTAGTTTAAGGAGGACAAGCAGAGCATGGACAGGGCCAAAGAGGCTAAAGGGGTAGAGCTGGCAGGAAAGGTCATCAGGGCCGAATAGTGCCCTTGGAAGCTTATGGACCTTCAGCATGGACCGACCCCTTATGTAGTGATAGGTATATATCTTAGACGCTAGAGTTACGTCAGATATTGATACCTATGTTATATACTATATATGTATGCTTATATAAAATGCGTGTTTTGTTGTATGATATGTATATACTCCTCATCTACTTCGAAATGAAGAATCAAGTTCAAGTGCTCACCAAAGTTTCGGTGGTGCGAAATTTTTCGGACGTTTTCTCTGAGCCCTTCTCGGGTTTTCCACCACAGTGAGAGGTTGACCCTCAGATTGAGCTTGTGTCCGGAGCTCGACCAGTGTCCTGAGCACCCTATCGATTGGACCCTAAGGAATTGTCCGAGTTGAAGACCCAGCTTCAGGAACTAATAGATGCTGGATTCGTCCGCCCAAGTTCCTCGCCCTGGGGAGCCCTTATATTATTTAAAAAAAAAGATGGGACACTACGCATGTATATAGACTACAGGGAACTAAACAAACACACTATACGGAATATGTATCCACTTCCAAGGATCGATGAGTTGTTCGATCGATTGCAATGTACATCCGTATTCTCTAAGATGGACCTGAGATCAGGCTACTATCATCTTCGGATCCGAGAGGATGATATCCCCAAGACTGTCTTTAGCTCCCTCTATGATCTGTAGGAGATTATGGTGATGCCTTTTGGACTCACTAACGCCCCATCTGCCTTTAAGGCTCTAATGAATAAGGTGTTCGAATCCTTTCTAGATCTTTTTATAATCGTCTCTATCGATGACATCTTGATCAACTCGAAGACCAGGGCAGACCATTCTAGACACCTGCAGATGGTGTTACTTAAGCTTCGTGAGCACTCTCTCTTCGCCAAGTTCAGCAAGTGTGAATTCTAGTTAGAGGAGGGTTGATTTTTGGGCCATACCGTCAACAAGAATGGAGTGGCGGTAGATCAAGCCAAAATCCAGGCAGTTCAAAGCTGGCCGCCACTTAAGACGACAGCAGACATATGAAATCTCTTTGGTCTTGCCGGGTATTACAGGAAATTCGTCGAATTTTTTCCAAGATTGTGTTACCCCTTATAGCTTTTACGAGAAAGGATGTTGCATTTCGATGGACGCCGAAATGTGAGACTGCATTCGAAGCGGCTAACTTCTGACCAAATCCTTACCATCCCCTCGAGAATTGAAGGATTCTAGATTTATGCGGATACCTCCCTGAAAGGATTAGGAGTTGTTCTGATGCAGCATGGCAAGGCATCAATATGCGTGTTGCGCCAGCAAAAGCCACACGAGCGGAATTACGCAACCTACAATCTAGAGTTGGGCGCCGTTATTTTTTCCCTCAAGATCTGTAGACATTACTTATACGGAGTAAGATGTGAGATCTTCTCCGACCATAAGAGCCTCAAATACATCTTGACTCAAAAAGAGTTGAACCTTCGACAACAACCATGGTTGGAATTTCTATATGATTATGATTACGCTCTCCAGTACTACCCCGAGAAGGCTAATAAGGTTGCTGACGCAATGAGCCGCCAACCCCTGATGGTTCGGAGCTGGATGGAGCAGATTCCAAGGGAATGGTTTTAGTCTTTGATAGACTTGGAGATTACTCTTGTTGCTCATAGGGATCCGAAAGAGTACCAGACACAACTATATCAGATGGAAATTCAGTCCGATATCCGGGATCAATATGAGAGGCCCAGAAGGTCGATCTAGAAGTGGTCCCAATCATCCAGTCCCTATAAGATGAAGCATAAGAGGAGTTCAACTTGCACGATGGAATCTTGCAGTTCAGGCGCCGCATTTTTATTCCCTCCACCGAAGGAATCAGAGATGAGATTCTTCGAGAAGTGCACCCGTTGAGGTTTTCTATTCACCCTGGTGTGGTTAAGATGTATGTTGATCTATGCCGGACCACTTACTGGCCAGGAATGAAAAGAGACGTCACTAACTTCGTGGCCCAGTGCCAGACATGTCAAAGAGTTAAAGCTGAATGTCGCAATCTAGGAGGCCTTATGCAGTCCCTGCCGACGCCAGAGTGGAAATTTGAAGATATTTCCATTGATTTTGTCCACAGCTTACATTTATCCCATGCTGGAAACAACTCTATATGGGTCGTCATGGATTGAATTACCAAGGTAGCGCGGTTTATTCCAAACCGACAAAGTGACGGAGTTGACGTTCTTGCCAGATTATTCATAGTGCAAGTGGTCCGGTTCCATGGAGTGCCGAAGTCCATTGTATCGGATCGTGATGGACATTTCACATCCAAGGAGTGGATGCGGGTACAGTCATACTTGGGGACCAAGTTGGCCATTAGCACCGCCTTCCATCCTCAGACACATGGGCAGATGGAAGGAACGAACCAGACGATGGAGGATCTGCTCCAACTTTGCATAGTAGAACACAATAAGCCATGAGAACAACTTATGCCTTTAGTCGAGTTTTCTTATAGTAACAGCTATCAGGACAGCATTAAGATGGCACCATACTAGGCATTGTATGGAAGGCGTTGTCGAACCCCATTGACATGGGCTCAAGATGAGGACCCGGAAGCTTAAGGAGTGGCTTATATTGATGATACTACGACAACGATACGGCTAATACAGGAGCGAATGCGGGAAGTGCAGAGACGAAAGGCCAAATATTATGATGCGCGACACCGATCGGTGGAGTTTAGCGTGGGAGAAATGGTATTTTTGAAAATAAAGCCCACACATGGTGTCTCCCGGTTAAGGAAGCAAAAGAAACTAGATCCCCGCTATTTAGGTCCCTATTAGGTGATAGAGCGTGCTGGCCCTGTTGCCTATCGATTAGCCCTGCCCCTAAAATTGGGAAATCTCCATGATGTGTTTCATGTCTCTTCCTTGAGATGAGTCCTCCGACAACCAGAACAACATCTTATTATACTGCCAGTACAACTGCAGTCAGATAGATCCGTCCAGCTTGAACCGGTCAGCATAGTATACTATAAAGTAAAGAATCTGCGCAACAAGACCATTCCGATGGTCAAGATTTTGTGGTTGAATTGCGGACGAGACGAATGTACATAGGAACCGGAAGCACTACCAAGAGCTCTTTCCCCAGGTATGCTACTTTTTCCCCTACTTTAAGCAAATTTTTGGGGACGAAAATCTTTTTATTCTTATTGGATTGTAACACCCCGACTTTTATTGGGCCACCGGAACCCTAATGAGCCCAATAAAAGTGACTCAAACCTCTACCCATGACCCGAACCTCTATACGTGACCCGGTAGGAGGCAACCCTAGGCAGGGTATAGTGCTAGGGAACTCTGATTTGAGTTCTGTCAGTTCCAGTGGCCTCATATAGTAAATACAAGCGTGTCAGAACTCGTTCCGTTGAACTCTGATGTCATATGGTGAATATGACCGTTCCTCGTAGAACGCCACGAAAACGAGTTTCTTTTAATATTGACTTAGAGAACTCTGATTTGAGTTCTGTCAGTTCTTATGACTTCATATAGTCAATACGAATGCTTCAGAACTCTTTGTGTCGCGATTCGAAGCCTAATGATGATTATGAGCGTTTTGACAACTATAGCGTGCCGCGACGCGCAAATTTTGAATATTTAACAAACGTACTCCGAATCGACTTTTGTCTGTTGCATTGGACATATATAGTCTGTACGAGTGCACCGGAACTCGTTTCATTTTAATTCAATGACGCTTAGTGAAAATGATCTTTTGAGTAGTGTTACATGCCGCAATAACGCTGTGTTAAATATATTAAGCAAGCGAACTCTGAATTGACTCATGTCAGTCTCATTAGACTCGTACAGTCAGTACGAGTGCAACGAGACTCAATTCATTGAATTCTGTCATTATTTGATTGGTTAAATAAAAATAAAGCACGTAAAATTATTCGACACCTCGAGATAAGTAAATCGCTTGACTTCAACTCCAACGCGTCGACATCAACTCGACACTCAGCCACAAAAACCTGTGTGGACTTTGACATACATGGGGAAAACCCATTTCGGATTTACTTGGCAAACCATCTCCAAAATAGGATTTTCCTATTTATAAACCCCTTAACCTCACTCCACCAAAAGCCCAACACAGGTGAAGATGTGGAGTTGATACTAAGGGCTGGAATTCAGCAAGCCCAAGCTAGCCTAACCAAAACCCACACTCCCACACTCTTATCACTTGGCCCAAGCTTACCCGTTGGATTCCCTTTACCCAATTCAACAAAACCAAAATCTGTGTGTTGAATTCTGATTGGCCAGCCAAGTATACTCCCCAATCAAATGCTATCATCTACTCAGGCCAACTCTAGTTGGATGAACCTCAACTTCAGTAAGAGGGAGAGAGAAGGAAGGAGGGGCTCACCCCCTCCCTCTATAAATTCAGCCCTCCACACCAGAGGATGGAAATCCTCTTCCCCATTTCAAAACGACCCCAGCCACGACCATGCAGGAGCTCCACCTCGCTGGAAAATAAGAAGCCGCCTTCCACCACCTCTCATGGCAACTTCGCCGAGAGCTCCTGGGGACCAACAAACAAGGTGGAAAGCTTCTCCTCTCCTTCCTCCCTATCTTTCGAACGCTTCGCAAGAAAGCTCCGGCGGCCGGAGCGCCTCCGCGACGCCACCACCCCTCTAATGGGAAGTGCTCTGTATACATTTCTCCGGCGGTGGACGGCGATGGCAGGCCGCCGGACCACCGCAGGAGTGAGCGCCTGCCATGGGAGAGTTGATCGGGGGTGGATTCTCGGCCGGCTGGCCGGCCATGGTAGGGCCCGCAACCCCCGGTATTGGTACAGGTCGTGGGGAAGAAATTTATAAAAATTATTAAGTTTATAATTTTTATGAATATTTTAATATTATAACTAAAATTAGTGTTTTATTTTCTGGAGGGTACAATGTGGACGTGGTGAAAAAGTTTGAATATTAAAATTGTTCCCCTTGATAAGGGCAATATTCACAAAACTTTTGGGAATTTTGAAGTTAATTTGATATTTTGAAAAGCCTAAATAAATTTTTTTTGGCAAATTTAGAGGCCCAAAATTGCTCGGGAAATTTTGGAAAAATTGCTAGGCTCTTTTTAGGCCCTCTTAAAGGTTATATTAAAATTTGGAAATCTTGGGATAAAAATTAAAGATTTTTCAATTTTTGGAGCCTAGGGTCGCACTCGGAAATTTACGCGCTCAAATTCTTCGATAATTGAAATCGGAGCGCGCGACCACTTTATATATTGAATATTAAGTTCAATTGAGAAATCGACGAGAGTTGTCGTGGCAAGATCCCAGATCTGAGTATTTCGGGGTTGCAAAACCACTGAGCGCCTCATTTTCAAATAACTCTCGAGCATTTTAGGTGGTCTCGGAAGATGAAAGTACGAGTTTCGAGAAAAATAATCCACAACCTCGTTCTAGGTAAAGAATTTCCCATCATGTGTTAAAAAATGATTTTCGAGATAAAAATTGGAGGAAGAATGTGCCCTCTAACGAGATTCTCGGATTCGATCCAATGCAAGCAATCGAATTGCTATTTGTTCTCGGATGAATAATAAAAATATAACTCATAATAAGCTTCCCCTGATCCGATTAAGCCGTGATTAAAAATGACACAGCTGAATTGTTATCGGATCTTAATAATGGGTGAAACCCAAAGAAACCTCCTGAGAACGGAGATGGAACTGAACATACCTCCTGAGAACAGAGTTGGAACTGAACATACCTCCTGAGAACAGAGTTAGAACTAAACATACCTCCTGAGAACGGAGTTGGAACTGAACATGCCTCCTGAGAACGGAGATGGAACTAAACATGCCTCCTGAGAACAAAGATTGAACTGAACATGCCTCCTAAGAACAGAGTTGGAACTAAATATGCCTCCTGAGAACGGAGATGGAACTGAACATGCCTCCTTAGAACAGAGATGGAACTGAACATGACTCCTGAGAACGGAGATAGAACTGAAGCCTCCTGAATAGAGTGATTGAACTTTTAACCATTTTCTTTATGTTTTATTCCAGTCTTGTACTGGTCCAGTTCTTTTTTTTATTTCAGTTCAGTACTTTCAATTCATTTCTACTCCAGTCCTGTACTGGTCAAGTTCAATTCAGTACTTTCAATTCAGTTCTACTCTAGTCCCGTACTGGTAAAGTTCAATTCAGCACTTTCAATTCAGTTCTACTCCAGTCTCATACTAGTCAAGTTCAATTTAGTACTTTCAATTCAGTTCTACTTCAGTCCCGTACTGGTCAAGTTCAATTCAGTACTTTCAATTCATTTATACTCCTGTCCCGTACTGGTTAAGTTCAATTCAGTACTTTCATTTAATTTCTACTCCAGTCTGGCACTGGTCAAGCTCAATTCAGTACTTTCATTTCAATACTACTCCAGTTTCATACATGTCACATTTCGTTCCAGTACTCTAAATATGCAGCTTATATTATCAGCAACTTTAATTACCGCTTTTCATACTATAATTTACTATTATAAGCACGGGTCCTGCTCTGACGAGCAGCCACCTATTAAGGTCGAGCCTTAATTGGGGATAACCGAAGTTGAGATGTTCCTCCAGGTTTAGACCCAAATAAAGTGCTCTCATGCTCCTTGTCGAAATTTGAGCTGAGTGTTATTGCCCGAAGATTGAAGCATAGTAGGGTAGGCTGCCACAGACCTGATGCATGTTAGCAAAAATTGACTGTTTGATTGCTTGTAAATTGTTTGCGGTGAACTATGACAGGTAAGTCCCTTATGCAGACCGTTAATACCGGTGCAGAAAGATCGACGACTAAAGGCGATGGGGAGATGGGTACTATGGGTGACCGACCATTATGTTTTTCACCGTTGGGTTTTCCTCCGCTGGTCGGCCAAAATGTTATATCGTCGGATGTCGCTCACATCCAATAGTACATGAGATTGTACGTTGGGGCCTAGGGCTATGCAGTACGACCACCCCCATAAGTGGCAGGACTGGCCACTATCACTGACTGCCACATCGGTGAGGCCTGCGGGGCTCGTTACCCTACTGGAAAAAAAGCAGTCCATACTATGTCGACATAGGGTATTGTGTCCGCGGCTGTGAATGTCTGCGATGTGTACGCAGTTGTGAATGCCTGCGATGTGTACGCGGCTGTGAATGCCTGCGATTTGTATGCGGCTGTGAATACCTGCGATGTGTACGCAGCTGTGAATGCCTGCGATGTGTATGCATCTGTGAATGCATGCGATGTTTGCACGGGTTGTGAATACCTGTTGTGCTACTGTGTTGTTGTGCTAGTGGAGCCTAAATTATAACTAATGTATATTATTACTGCCAGTCAAGTTATATCATACTACACTTATTTTTGGTTGCTCCTAGCTTATTCATGAAGTGTTGTACTAACCCTCTTATGCTTCAGCTATCTACTTTTATTGGGTGCGTGAGCTCGTCCCCAGGATATGGATCAGGGGAGGTGATTTGTTTCCACTTAGCACTGTGACTAATGGTTATTTAATAACCATTCACAAGAGATAAAGCACCGTAGTGACCAGCTGTTATAGGACGATACGCCAGCTAATAAGGCTACCCGAGCAGACGCACCCCCGCCATCTCCAGAGTTTCGAGACGCGAGTACTAACGAGAAGATTTGAGAGAGAGTGTGTGAAGTTACTAGTTGTAGTACTATTATAACCTACGGGCTTCATGTATAAACAGTAGCTACAGCCTTTTGCGTTTGCTGTTAAATATATATTATTATATATATTTATTGTGGCTTTCTGTTAATGTTTCCGCTAAACTCTGTGATGAGATGTGAATGTTGTGATTCAAGCCGAGCAAGACGGTCAACTAGTGCTTAGTGTTGTGGGTCATTACCCCTTAAGGAGCACTGGGTGGATGCCTTTGGAAAGTAAGATCCCCTCCGGCCCGACACGTGGCAAAGGTTGGGGGGGTGTCTTACACCTATGATCCTAGTCCTAGACCCAAGATAGAGGCATTCAACACTTCCTTCCATGTAAGGCCTCGTATGGTGCCAACCCAATTCTTGCCAGGTGGCTGTTGTTATAAGAAAACTCTATCAGTGGCAATAACCTCTCCCAGGGCTTCCCTGTATTCAAGATACACAAACGAAGCAGATCCTCCATAGTCCAGTTGGTCCGCTCTGTCTGACCGTCAGTCTGTGGATGGAAAACAGTGCTGAAAGAAAGCTGAGAACCTAAGTATGCATGCACTGCCCTCCACTCCCTATAAGTGAACTGACCATCATGATCTGAGACAATCGTCCTGGGCACGCCGTGGTATCTGACAAATTTCTCTACAAACAATCTCACCAAAACCGCAACCGGAGTGTCCTTCCTGACTGGTATAAATCATGCTACCTTGGTCAATCTATCAACAATGACCCAAATAGAATCATGCCCAAAGTGGGAGCGAGGCAACCTGTGTACAAAATCCATGGCTATGTCCTCAAACTTCCACTCTAGCACTAACAATGGCTATAAAAGTCCTCCTGGACTCTTACACTCTGTCTTCTCCTGCTGGCAGGTCTCGCAGTGTGTCACAAATGATACGCTCTCCCTCTTCATCCCGGGCTAGTATATTTCCCTCCACAGGTCTGCTGTCATCTTGGTGATCCCGGGATACACTGAGTACTGAGTGCAGTATGCTTCCCTGAGTATGTCCTCCCGAATCCCGCCTCCTGCAGATATATAGATGCAACCACGAAAATGAATGAGTTCTTTGCGTAGTGAATAATCCTCTAACCTGACCCCTTCTAGGGGTCTAAAAATAGGCTCCATACCTACATCCTACCTCTATTGTGTCCTGATACAGTCTCGTATATCACATATGATGCTTAGAGAGGCCGAGTACACTATAGATCTCTGGCTTGGCCTTGGAAACCAAGGTAATATATGCATCCTCCAGCATCTGTACTAACTCCATGTCCATCACTCGGGGCTCCGGTCCAGTAGTGTCGGCTCTCCTGCTCAAAGCATCTGCTATGGTGTTCGCCTTCCCCGGGTGATAGTGCATGGTATAATCATAATCGCATAGGAACTCTAACCATCTCCTCTGGCGTAGGTTTTGATCCTTCTGCGTATCAATGTATTTGAGGTTCTTTTGATCCAAGAAGATCTCACAATGAACCCCGTACAGATAATGCCTCTATATCTTCAAGACAAATATCATTGCCCTAAGCTCTAAGTCATATACCAGATAGTTCTGCTCGTGATTCTTCAGTTGCATTGAAGCATATGCTATAACATGTCCATGCTGCATCAAAATTAGACCCATCCCCTGGTATGATGCGTCGGTGTAGATGTGAATGCCTTCCTTCCCAGATAGAAGTGTAAGGATGGGGGAAGAGGTGAGTCTGTCCTTCAACTCTTGAAATACTTCCTCACACTTTTATGTCCAAGTAAAAGTGGCATCCTTCTTCTTCAAGGATGTGAGGGGAAGTGCTATCCTCAAGAATCCCTCCACAAACTTGCGATAGTAGCCTGCTAATTCCAAGAAACTACAAACATCTGAGGCCGACTTTAGCCGCGGCCAATCTCTCATAGCTTGCACTTTGGCTGGGTCCACAGCCAACACGACTCCACTAATGGTGTGTCCCAGAAAGGCTACCTCCTGCAGCCAGAACTGACACTTAGAAAACTTGGCATACATCTGATGCTCCCTTAACTTGCCCAAAACTAGTGCCAAATGCTGGGAACGCTCCTCCTGGTGATGAGCTTGGCCGAACAAAACCTGAGTCCACAAGCTCCTATAGCCGGGTCCTGAACTCTTCCAACTCCTTGGGTGTCATCTTGTAAGGTGCCCGAGACACAGGTCTCGCTCCTGGTACCAACTGGATTTGGAAATCCATATCTCCAATCGGACGCAATCCGGGCAATTTCTCTAGAAATACGTTGGAGAAGTCCCGAACCCCCGAAATATC
Organism: Platanthera zijinensis; assembly: GCA_039513925.1. Lineage (NCBI taxonomy): Eukaryota > Viridiplantae > Streptophyta > Magnoliopsida > Asparagales > Orchidaceae > Platanthera > Platanthera zijinensis. The sequence goes on along the minus strand of CM077093.1, from coordinate 167,420,816 downwards.
AGTAATGGAGGCTTCTGCTTCCGCCATCTCGAAGAAGATCAATTATACCTTATCTCCCTGCTCATGGGCTTTGACAGCCTGTACAGTTGATAATAGTATACGAGAGATAGGTCTAATACCTTTGATGATGACTTCTGAATCTCCATGTCACAAGGTGATCCTCCTTGTCGGGAAATAAATCAGAGCATGGTTCTAGTGTAACCTTTTCATGCCCAGAATCAGATCAAAATCTGGCATCTTCAAGATCATCGTTGCTGCCTTGAATATCTTTCCTCCAATTTCTGCATCCATGTTGCACTTGGTAGAGGATAAAAGCTCTGAGCCATCTGGTAGACACACCCTCATGGTTATGTTGGTGAAGCGGTGTACACCTTCTAGTCCCTCCAGGAAGTCTTCAAATACGAATGAGTGTGAGGTACCCTATCGAACAAAGTATGGGCAAGCTTGCCACTAATAAAGACTATACCTAAGGTTTTGTTTGGTTGTGTCATGTTGTTGTTCTACCAGGGGTTTGCAAGGTACTACAAATGAATTTAAAATAATTGCATTAATCTTAAGTACCTGTGATGACCTCCTCGGGGTTCCTCGACTCGACAAGATCCAATGAGTACATCTGCTCTGGCCTTTGGCCTTTACCACGAGGTCCTCATCCCTGACCTCATCCTCGACCCCGACCTTGCTGTGCTGGAGGGGCTGCTGGAGGTTGAGGAGGAGGTGGAAAAAATTGCTAAGGGCAGTTAGCTCTAATATGCCCCAGCTGGTGGCATCCATAATGTATCACCTGTCGATGTCCTTGATCATTCTGCCTTATCGGCCCCTAGATCTACAATTGTGGAGTAGATAATACTGTAGGAGGCCTCTTCTCCGGTCTAAAGTTAGGACAATTACATCCTCCACCTCTCCTATAGCTCATCACTCGGCCCTACTGCGGGCCACTACTACTCTCCGGGGGGGATATGTCGGTCTCTTCCCTCTATTTTACACTCTCAGCTGATCTGCCTCTAATTTCTTTGCCATTTCTATGATTTGTGTTGATGTGCTACAAGTCATAAATAGTAAGGCCCGTATCAATGGATCCTTGAGTCCATGGTAGAATCTCTTCGCATATCTCCTATCATCTAAGTCATTTATACCCGCAAATCTGGCCATATGGGAGAACTCCCTCTGGTACTCTATCACAGACCTGCTCCCCTATTGAAGGTTCAAAAACCTCTCCTCTAGCTCATTCCTGTCCGTAGTGGACACAAAATGCTCCAGGAAAACCTCACTGAACTCCTCCCATAAAATGTCTGAAATCTCTCTATCTGCATATGTGGAATCCTTCAAGGACTTCCACCACCTCTTCGCATGAGCATCCAACGTGGAAATCGCTAAAGAAAATTTCTTGATGACTGGTCAGCTAATACCTGCGATAAATTCCTGTATGGTCTCAAGTCATTCCTCTGTCTTCACCACATTCTCTGTCCCATGGTACATCGGGGGAGACAGACTCCTGAAAGCATTCAACCAATTAGATCATGGGGTTGGCTATGAGATTGAGACCTGCTAAGCTCTGAAGGCCTCAAGGATAGCTGTCAAAGTCTGCCCTAACTCCGTCTGCTAAAAAAGAGTGACAGCCGGAGGGGAAGGGACGACATTCTGCAGTTCGACGATCTGTGGGGGCTACACAAAAGGTAAGGTTTATATTAGGATTGGCCTAACTCATTGCTTAAATGAACTATATTCTATGACTTTTACACATGGGCACACCATTACTTCCGCTGCATAGTTTGTTCGCAAACTAATGCTCGAGCGGGGTGACCTAGTGTTTTGTGGACTTCTTTCTCTTATGATCATTTGTTCAAGTGATACAAGTTTGTAAGACCCCTCCCCCTTACTAGGGAGTTACTCGAGTCTTATGCCCAGAACTGCCGCCTTATGGTGATACTGACTCACAGATTAGTCTCCACCACATGATGCCGATCCTATCGGATAGTACGATCATTTTAACTTTTAGGCCAATGCGAAAAAGAAGTAATAGTACAACATACAAGTCCACAAAATCATAACCATCGTCAAAATAGGAAATTATAGTCCATAATGAGTACAAGAAAAGAGAGTAAGGGCTTATCCCCGGAACAAGCCAAATGAAAATAAAATCTCTCTCTCACACCTCTCTAAGCAGAAGCTGAAACTAAACACTCACCATCACCTATTGCTGAGTAGTAGTGGTAGTAATGTGCAGTATCTACTCCTTAGGTCTTGCCACCTCATCCTACTTGTCATGCTGGCACTCTAACTCCTCGAGCTCCTACTATACGTTCACAGCCGACCGTTAGTCATAAAGACTAACCCATTTGTCTTTGCCTTACCCCCCGCGACTCCTAGGCACCATGCAGGTGGATGAAAGTGGAGGACAATAAGGACAATATCAAAATAAGCAGGTGACAAGGGAACTATACTAACATGAGTAAAATCTAATATTATTCATAAAATTACGCTAGCTGTTAAGTATGATAACAAATGGTAATGAACAGTAAAATGGTAGAACTAGTAAACAAATAGAAGCAGTAAAGTAAGTAAGTACGACGTAGGTAAAGTAAGCAACTACTACAATGCTACCATCACAAGAGTACCTTAACTTATATGAATGCCCATACAAACTTATAAGTTAAGATTTCTGGAATTATAACTTTTCATATAAAAGAGCTCATACTAATTTATATGATAAGGATCTGTAGTATGAATGGTTTATACTAAGTATGAATGTTATGATATATTATGCATACTATGATTCATACAGGTGCATCTCACTCACATGACTCTGTGATCACAGACCTTTAGTTTCCCATTTTTGGAGTTAGCTAAACTCTCTGGTACCACCGTTGTGGCTATGATAGTAGTGGAGCGAGCACCTCCACTTCCTAGGCGAGTATTCACACTATCAGGCCTAGACCCTTTGTACGCCTCTATACACATCTTAGGTACACTCTAGAGTCTCTGCGTACTAATTTCAGGACATCCCATCTGTTGGGTATATTGGACACGATGTACTTGATTTGAAGAAGCCTTTTCAACTCAATGATATACACAAATATATATTTGATGTATATTTAAGTTCATGCTTGCAGGTTGACTATATCATATTGATTTGACAGGTGGTCCAAGTTATATTGACAGGTGGACTCTAAGGAGCTGACTAAAAAGTGAAGAAAATTGTCTAAGTACAAAAGCGTCGAGTGAAGTCAGCAAAGTGCTAAGTGAAGTCAGCACAATCAACATCTAGCAACTTGCAGTGCAAAAAATGGCTAAGTACAAAAGTGTCGACACACTTCAACTATGTCAATACCTTTGTAGAAGTTGTGTCGAGACAAGTCTGTTATCTCGACACTTTGAAGACTAAGTCAGCAGTGTCGAGACAACTCAGCTAACTCGACACATTGAAGATTCAATACAGTTGTGTCAAGACAAGTCAGCTATCTCGACACCTTGAAGACTAAGTCAGTAGTGTCAAGACAAGTCAAATATCTCGACACTTTAAAGCTTAATACAATAGTGTCGAGACAATACAACTATCTCGACACATAGAAGATTGAAGTGTAGACTTAAACAAGTGTCGACACCAGCAGACTTGAGTGTCAAGACAATTCAACTGTCTCGACACAGTGAAAAAATTAAAGCAAGTATAAAAGTGTCGACACCCAGCAGACAGTTGTGTCAAGACAATTCAACTGTCTTGCCACAGTGCAGATTTACGAATGTCAACACAGATGACAGTTGTGTCGAGACAAGTCAACTGTCTCGACACTTTCAAGTTCAGCCTAAAAATTCTTCTAAGTAAAATTGTGTCGAGACTACTAAGATATCTCGACACCTTCTAAGAACACTTGAGTAATATAGTGTCGAGACACTTTGGATATCTCAACACTTATGTTTCTGAAGATGTGCATAGTCAACACAAAAGTGTCAAGACAAGTCAGAAATGTCACATCAGCTAGAATAACATTATATCGCAATAGAAATAGTTTAAAGGAGAATTTGAAGTATGATATCACATACTGATGTCATCAATCAGAATCCAGCATTCCATAAATGCTATAAATAGAGGGGTTGTCTTCACAGAGATAAGTAAGCAAATTTTAACGGATCAGAAATTCTCATTCAAATTTCTTTCATGTTAGGGGAGGACGACAATTCCAAGGAAGAGGAGGAAGACGAAAGCCTTCAAGAAGATCTTCAGATCCTTTCATCAAGTGATCTTAAGATTCAAGTGGATCTGTTCTACAAATTTTTCAAGGAAATCAAGCCGATCATCAAGAAAATTGCAGATCTAGAGAAGTATCTCTTCAGCTAGATTATTCATCAAGATTTAATCATGTGTAGCTGAATTGAAGAATCTAAATTCATTCATATAAGTCAGATTGCAGATTGGTTTTCTGATTATATTTACCTCTTAATTTTTGTAAGATCTCTGTGATATTTGAGTGGGTAGGAGAGTTAATGTAAGACCCCCCCTTTTTTTCCTTTTTTAAACCACAGGGTCTTAGGCCTAGAACTTCTGCTTTATGGTGACACCATCATGCCTGAGAAGGTCGTCACTACAAAACGCCGTTCCTGCCGGCCATATCGATCACAGAATAGTAGCAAAAGTATGAGAGTACATGAAATTAGAACTCTAACACATGTCCACAATAATCATATATATAGTAACAATTCTCCACGAAGGGAGAGTCCACGACAATAATAATAAAAGTGTTGGAAATAGGACTCATGCCCGATACATCAAAGTCCTCACTACAAGTCACTCATCGCGGAAGAAAATCTATAACAAATACTAGCGAACGGGACTCACTGTCCCAGCTATTTGAACTCTGGTGCTAGACTATCCCGTCTCCAAGCATACCGGCCTCCAGGGCTGCACCTCCAAGCTGGGCTCCACGATCCCCTAAAATGATTTGGTCCGAAAACCGTTAGTCTAAAAGACTAAGTCCTATCATCCCCCACCTTCCCCCATAGCTCCTAGGCACCGAGCAGGGAGAAGGAAAGGAAAGGTAATGAAGGTGGAGAATAACAAAGGTAGTAGGTGGCAGCGGAACTAATCTAGCAGTTCCATGAAAACATGTAGCAGTAATAAAAGTATGTAAGACAAATTATGAAATATGTAACCTTAACTTATATGAATGCCCATACAAACACATAAGCTAAGGGGTATTCTGCAAGGCTCCAATCGTATAAAAAGTCTCATATCAATTTATACGATGGGGTGTCGGTTTTCAAGCAAGCAATATATATATATATCCATATAATAATAACCTTAGCTTATAAGCACTCTCACGCAAGCTTATAAACTAAGGGATCATTTTGTAGGGCCTAATGTATAAAGAGTCTCATATCAATTTATATAATAGGTTTCAAAGGTTATATGCAATGGTTATGCTATGTCTTGCAAGTATGCCATGGTATGATCATGCAAGTGCAACACACCCATCCGACTCTGTGCACACAGACCTTTAGTTCCCCCTTTCTAGAGCCTAACCTCCCAGGATACCTCCGTAGTGGCAAACGGAAGCGATGGGTTGGGCCTCTCCCACCTCTAAAACAGTAATTACACTACCAGTCAAACGTATCGTACGCCTCGACGTTGGTGCACTAAGCAGAGCTCCTGCGTAATCTTTGTCGGCATGTCCACCAGACTTAATTTGGTGAAGTGCTAAACCACACTTGCCGAGTCAACGTATTGGCATCGGTGCATTGACCCTCCGACACCGAAGTCCTACCACCTTATAATTTATGCACATGCAATCTTGATGTATCAACCACCGAGCAAAAGCTCCCTGTACTAACCCGTCCGTCATAATTATCTACCGAGCCTTCGGCTTGCCGGGCTATCCTACCCATTTCCACAACCACCGAGCCTACCGCCTGAACATCCGAGTCAACCTAACTTCCCGAGACACCAGGGTGTGTGAAAATGAACCCCTAGTTATACTAGTTGCTCTTGAAGTTTATTATTCCTACAGTTTAGGTTAGCCAAGAACTACCCCCGGTATACCACGTGAAGGGCTCTCAAAGGACACTAGGAACTATGATGGTAGCTGAAGCCCATCGTTCCCTTTCGCAGGACACTTATCGTTGTTGGTTATTACCCAAATCCCGATCCCTTTTAATATTATACGGGAACTAACCCTAATGTATTTTGACTCTTCCTCTCCACAAGAAAGACGATCTTTCGTCGATCCCGTGCACCACCTAATGCCAGCCAACCCAACAATCTACTCATCCTAACTTACAATGATGAACTCAATTTCATTTTACCTAAATCAGCAAACTATTAACCCCAACCCATATGCCCAATTCAAATGCTATCACATTTTCTGCAGTTTTACTATATGCATACCAACCTATACTATATGTTGTAAATGATAAGAGGTACTCCAAATTTTCATCCTCAAGCCTTAAGATATGTAATGGGGGGTCTTTCATGACATGATTAGCCTAACTCCAGAAACTTATAATTTTCCTAATTAATTTAGTATTTAATTAATTTTCCAAAAGTTAGGCCATGGGTAATTTGAACATGAAGTATAATATTTTCTCAGGTAATGGCCACCCAAAAATTTTGAACACTAGATAATAGAGGAATAACAGTAAATACCAAATTTCATGATTTTCCATAAATGATTTGGCCTCTAATTAATTAATCCAATAATAAGCCATTAATTATGGGTAAAGAAGAAAGTGCTAAAGTTAATCATCAGAAAATTATACAAAAATTTCTAAATCTCAAAGATGACTAGAAAGGGGCCTCAGACTAATAATCATATTTTATCAAGTTTACTAAATATCAAAATAAATTCAATTACTTTTACTTAGAAAACAGCACCTTGTGAAACAACCCCTATAGGTAGAATTCCAAAAATTCCATAAAAATTCACAGAGCTTTAAAATGTCATTAAAGGTCCTCTTACTAAATTTCATAAGTTTACATTAAGTGGTTTATTCATAAGAAATTTCTAAGTAGAAGGTGCAACTTGATGGGTTGTGAAGGAAGTACCCCATTTAATGATTTAAAATTCATATTAAAAATTTCTAGGGCTTGTTATAGTCTTAAAACATAGCTTGACTAAATATCATCCAAACCCAAGGTTAGGAAGTCACATAATAAAATTCTTCAAGACAACTCATGATAGTGCACTTTTCAAAGGAACCCACTTATAAACTCATCCAAATAATATGTAATATATTTCAGTTGTTAATATGATTATGAAAATGACCTCTACCAAAATGTCATGCAATTCCAAAGTCATATGAGCCATTAGACATTCCCTAAGGTGTATAGACCTAAAACTTACCTAGTTGTTTAAGTGGGGTGCATGTGTCCAAATCCCACCATATCTCTTCCTAGGGCATTTGACCACCCTATAATCACATGGACTAAACACCATGTCCATACAAGGGCATATCACCCCATGCCCTTCACAAATCCCCAAAGTTCAACCCTTAGGGTTTGAACTTGGGTCCTAGGGAAAATCTACCATAATACACCCCAAATTCCATGTGAGGATGTCTAATGTCATAACAAGTCAGTGGCCCAAGTTTCAGCCTCTGTTGAGGTGATTTGGCCACTTAAACCCACAAGGGACACTTTGACCTAAATACCCCTCTTGGGGCAAGGCTAGGGTTTGCTAAAATCCAAACCATATCATCACCAAATGGAATGAAATATTTTACAGACACCTATAATGACCCCAAGGACCTCTCACCAAAATTTGGGAGCATTTGAAGGTAATTAGGTTCCATAATTAATTTAATCATGTTTAATTAAATAATAACAAAAACTATAGGAAAATTATATCAAAAAATTCCCATTTTTGGATATGTTGTTGGTATAAATGAGAGTGACCCCCAGTCCAAATTTCAGGTCATTTGGATGGCTTGATTGATAGGGGCACTCAAATCAACCTCTGTTCAACCCTATGTATAGACCTCATAAAAATGAGTGTTGTGGTCAAACCACTTATCCAAATGGGTTGAAATTAATATCAAATTAAAGTATACTTCAAGGGCTATAATTTTAATGTTGGACACGTTTTAAGTTTTAGCTCTTAAGGGCCTCATTTTTCTCATTTAAAAAGAGTACAGTAAAGGGGTAAAAATACACAATTTAATAATTTATCAAAATCACCAGATCCAACGGCCTGGAGATCGTCTTCAACCTCCAGCCTACGGTCGCGATTTGCCCGACCTGGAAGGACTTAAAACCTCATTTACCGATTACCCGGCCACCTCCCTGGCCGGCTACCACCACCACCACCTCCGTTGAGGTGGGGGCTATCGTCGGGTTGTGGCACGACTGCCGGAGGGGCGGTTTCCGACGAACCCGCAAGGAATATAAAGATATGAAAATCTGAAATTTTTCTCATCCGATTGGGCTCAATTGAGCCCGATTTCTCTCCTAATTAATCTAGGATTCTAGCCCACGAAGAGAGGAGTAGAGGAGGACCTGTGTGGGGGGTTGTTTCCTTGCCGGCCGCCGCGTCGCCATTTTCGGCGGTGGAGCTTATCGTGCTCTACAACAGTACAACCAACTACTTTGGCTCCTTTAGTGTGATGGTGGAAACAATTGCTCTTGGCCTATGGAAGCTTTTAAAAGAGGCAAATGGGGGGATAAGGAGGGTTATAGCTTGAATTCCCATTTCCACCATTAATGGGGAATTTTGGGAAACTGAATTCTCAATGAATTAAGCCCCTTGGTGACTTGAAGAATGCTGGAAACTCCTCCCATACTCCTGAGGAGTTGAATCCAGCCATCAATGGGGAGGGGAGTGGCCATGACATCAATGCCATTAATGGCCTTGAAAGGGTGAATTCGGCCATGGGAAAAACTCTGAATCCAGCCACCTAGAGGCTGAAGAAAACCTTTGGTCTCCTCCTAATTAATTCAGGAGGCTGAATCTAGCCTTTGGAGATGAAGAGAGGAGGCCCCTTGGCCTTCCAAGCCATGAATGACCCTCTTTCTATCTCTTTCTCTCTCCTCCATTAAGGGTAAACGGAGCTTTCTCTCTCCTAGTCACCAAGGCCTAATTTGATGACTAATCTATCCTAATGGCAGCCCACTAGCTCATAATATCAATTAAAATAAAGTTAGCCCAAGTGGGTTGGGCTTGAGCTGTGGTTAGCCCATTTGAGCTAAGTTTGACGTAACACTTGAATAGGGTTAACCTTGGTCAATTTGGCCTTTTGGGTTACCCTCAATGGGTCCTTGGTGACCCATTGGCCTCCTCTAAGGTCTAGGTAGGGTTGGGTAAGGTTGACTTGGCACCTTGGAGGTCACTTGACCCTTAATAATGACACTTTGACCACTATGGGGCTAGAGTTGACTTGGGTCAACTTAGCCCCTTGGGTTGACCCCAATGAGTCCTTGGTGACCCATTGACCTCACTTTAGGTTTAGGAGGGCATGTGTGGGGTCCACTTGGCTAAGAAAGGGTTAACTTAACCTTAGTAGGCCAGTTTGACCCATTTAGGGTTAGGGTGGGCTTAGGTCAACTTGGCCACTTTGACAGCCACAAATGGGTCCTTAGTGACCCTATAGACCACCCAAGGGGTTAGGGGTGTTGTGGTGGGGTCATGGAGTCAAGTTGAAGCCCTAAGGTCATCCTAAACTAGTGTTTAGAATTCTACTATTTGCAGACCATGGTGGCCTTCACCTTCCTACCTAAATTCACCTAGTCTACTTGGACTTCCTAGGGTTTTGTCATGAACTAGTCATGACAAAACCACTCTTAGGGTTCAAGCTGGAAATGGTATGTTACAGTTAATCTCTGAGTTGTAAGCCTAATTTATAAAGGCTGAGGTAGGGTTCTTGAGGGACCTACGGTAGGTGATTTGAGTGGAATCATTGAGGTGTAACACTATATTATAAAGGCCGAGGTAAGGTTCTTGAGGGACTTGAGGTAGGAGATTGGGTGAATCTCTGAGGTAGGACCTGTTGGTCTAAGTGTAGGTTTCTTAACAGAAATTGAGCCTGTAATATCTTTGGATCTGAGTTGAAAAGGAGGAGATATAACCTTATCTAGCATATTGCTAGTGAGGAAGAAGGGGGAAAGTGGATGTACCTTAGATAGGAGAACCACTATAAATTCTCTGTGTGCTGTGATTTGCTTGTGCTTGTGCTGCGTTCTGAGATTTACATGTGCCGTGTTCTGTTGCTTAATTGTGCTGAGTTATTGTAAAGCTTATTTCTCAAGTATATTATCTACTAAACATAATATCTACTGAACAGTTAATCTAAGTGACAAAGAATTTTAAAAGATACCTATTCACCCCCCCCCCCTCTAGGTGATTATCTACCCATAGGATTATCTTTCAAGTGGTGTCAGAGAGAGGTTATTCAAGAAAGACTTAAAAGTCAGAAAAAGATCCAAAGGGTAGTTGAAAAATATCAGATCTAATGTCTTCTGAATCTCACAGAGAACTCAGCTATATGAAACTGCCAATATGTACTAAGGATAACTTTGTTATATGGAAGCAGAGAGTGAGATTGTTTAAAGAGGCTTCAGATTCAAGAATCTTTATTACTATATAAGAAGGACCATATATTCCAATGAAGATATCTGTCCTAGATGCAAATGTTCAAACTCCTAAGAAACTGCCTGAAATGACAAAGGATGAGGTGGTTTTTGCCACCATGGATAAAAGAGCTCAAAACATAATTATTAGTGGAATAGATAATTCAACTTTTCAGAATCTAGTGCACTATAAAACATCCAAGGAGATGTGGGACACTCTCATAGTCTACATGGAAGGCATAGAAGAAGTAAGAGATGGCAGAAAGTCTCTACTAAATCAGCAGTATGAGGAATTCAGACAAGGAAAGACTGATTCTATAGAACTATGTTATGAAAAGTTTTTTAGAATAGTAAATGACTTAAAGAATTATGGCAAAGAATTCACAAATTATGAGCTTAATGACAAATTTCTGAGATCCATAAATAAAGAATGAGACATCAAGATTTGTGCTGTAAGAGAAATGAGGAATCTGAGAAACATGTTACCCCAAGACTTATATGGTAAGTTATTGTCACATGAGCTTCAGCTAAATTCTAGAAAAGCTGAAGCTTAATCTGCCAAAAGTTCAACTCATACTAAATCTATGGCCTTCAAAGTAGATACCCCTAATATGCATTTATGATGAAAATGGTAAATATGTAACATTGCACAATAAGTACCCAAATTACTCATCCAAAAATTCTGATAAAATTACTATAGGTTTAAAAGAACTAAAAATAGCCTTGCCCAATTTTGATAATTTTCTAGATAATTTTAACCATATATAGTTCCTTAATACAAAAGTGTGACAAATTAAGTTCTTGGGAAATTCTCATATATATTACTTCCAAAAATTCTACCAAAATTCTCAGATACCTTTATTTTACTAATACACTTTTATTACAAAAAGATTTATAATTAATTTCCTTGGATTTTTGACTCCAAAAATCTTAATAATTCTAAGGGTGGTTTGTTTCCTCATGTTAGGTGTATGACAAAAATTTCATTAACATGCACCATGTCCTTGGTGCAAAATTTTACTAATACTCATTTTTGGATTAAGACACTCTTAATTACATACATGCCCTAAGCCATGCATGTGGAATACACCAACATATAGATGCATAAATAGCCCAAAACTTTTACTAGAACCCTAAAAAGGCCTAATATCTTTGCCACCCAAATTTGGGGTCATTTTGAGTTGTAAAACTCCATAAATCACATTATTTTGGTAACTTAAATAATGAATAAAACTATAGGAAAAATCTTCTTGTAAAAATCTGATTTTTGGGCACTAACTATGTCTAGGTCACATATATGCATGGTCCAAATTTCATCCTAATTGGAGTTGTCTTATAGGAGATATTAACATTTTAATTTTTTTCATACACAAGGAGCAGTTCTAGGAAAAAAATCTACAGGGAGCTACATTGCTCCAAATTGGTTGATTCAAGTGCCTAATTAAAGTTAATACAAATGGCTATAATTTTATGGTGGGTACATTCCATGAATAGACTTTTAAGACACCTTAATTTCTATTTGAAACTACTGTATAAAGTGTGACAATATAATATATAGTACTATGGTTTGATTTACATCAAATCGGACGGCATCTGATCATCTTACCCAGCCACCCAATGACTGCGATGAGATCGACCTGGAGTTTACTCCAAGTTTATTTTCCGGCCACCCGATTGACACCACTGCCGGCCACTATCACCACTACCTCTATTGGGGTGGTGGTGGTCGATTGCCGACGACATGGCTACTAGAGGCGGCTCCTCCGGCAAAGTCGAGCAAGAAGAAAAGCTCGGCATTTTCACATTATCCTCTCTGGAATCGAGCTCAATTGAGCCTGATATCTCTCCTAGATGAGCTAGAAAGCTAACACAGAGGGAGGGGAAGAGAAACAAACCTGGTGATGGGCTTGGCGGCGGGTGTGGTGGTGGTGGTGTGCCATTGCAGATGATTTATACGGTGATCTAGCTCCTGATATGGATTTTCCACCATTTTCCTTGATCCAAATATTGATTCAACTCCTCTAGGTGCTCTAAAGGTGTTGAAAGGGTCAGTTTTGGCTGGAGGTGGCTGTATTGGAAGTTGCCATCAATGGTGGTTCAGCCTCAAGCTTTGGATGCTCCTCTTGAGCTCCAAGTGTCCACCACCACTAGAATTCTGCCGGGAATTGCTGTGTGAGCTCAGAATTGAGCATTGGATGGGAGGAGGAGGGCCATATGGCTGCCATTCCCTCTTTCCCTCCTTTCTCTCTCTTAAAAATGGTGGAAAAGTCCATTTTACCCCCATGAATTTCACTACCCTCCAAATCCAGGTGACATGGGATGTAATTTGGCTTATAGGCCTGCTTGATGACTTGGGTTGAGGCCTTAGCCCTTTGGGTTTGGGTTTAATTCCCTAATTCCTCCATTTAGGCTTTATGTTTACCAAGATTGACTTGGGGGTTTGACTTGGTCAACTGAGGTGTGGTTTAGTCCCATGTGTTGGTCTTGGGTCTAGTGACACCACCTAATGTGGGTTAGGCCATGGTGATGCCCCAATTGGGCTAATTGAACTCATTTATGTGATTTTGAACAAATTAGGGTTAAAGTTGACTTTGGTCAACTAGGCTAATTTGGTGATCATGTGATGGGGCTTTATGGTCCAATGCACTAGTATTAGGGTTTGGAATCTAGTGGTGGGGTCAATTTGGCCATGTGGTTCTTAATTGAGACAATTAGTGTTGAGTTGACCTATGTTGACTTAAAGGGCACTTTGGTCAATTTGACCAATTTGGTGACCCTATGATAGGGCTTTTGGGTCACTTGGGTCTCTTTTAGGGTTAGAGACATACTGATGAGGTCAATTTGCACTTGTGAGTTCAGTTTGAGCTAGTTTGACCTAAGTTGACTTGTACACTATAGTGGACCCCATGTGAGTTCATCCTAACTCATTGGGTTCTAAGGTCATTAACTAGCCTAACCCATCACACTCACCACATGTCCTACCCTAATTTGTGTTATGGGGGTCTAGAAGGAAATGAGATGTTACATCTAGTGACACAATAAAAGTCGAGATGTTACAATGCGGGTCGACTCCTGTGTCGGCGTGCGGGTGGGACAGAACAGCCGCTCGATTAGGGTTGATCCACCTCGGCCTATGCATCTGAATGCCATGCAAACTCAACATTGGCCATCGAGCCTGAAGTCACCGACCGCCACTGAGTTCGCATCTTCTTCCCGCCCGGCTGCCGCTAAGTTCAGAAGCACGCATGAGCTTCTCTTTCTATGAAATGGGAAAGGAGGAGATGGATCCATGGCAGAATTGGCAAGGTCGAGGGGCCGACGAGCTTCTCGTTCCTCCCGCCGACGAGCGTTTGCTCCAACTCTGACATGGCGCTGACGCCATTTACGACGAGGAAGAAGGTAACACCCTGCTCATGCGGTGACCCCGACGAGTTAAGCAGTAGACCCGGCTTGCTCGCCATGCTCGACGGCTAGAGGAATGTCCCCGACAGAATAGCCATGCCCGATTTGGATAGCTGTTCTTGCACGCCTACACATACAACCACCCGTACTAGATCACTCCCTTATATATATGCCACATGTCTATTATTAAAATTTATAGAAGGATTTTTTGGCAGAATGCAACCCCATTATTCACTGTTTGGCAAAATGCATCCCAAAAATTTTAAATTGGTAAAATGCACGCCCATTATGATTAAACCTGGCAATTTGCACCCCAAGTTCTTTTTAGGGGTATTTTGGTATTGCTCTTGTGTTATGACTAAAATGACCAAAATGAAAAGAATATCAAAGTTTTTCGAGGTGGAGCATATACATCGAGTACAACAGATAATTGCAGTACATCACAACAACAAATCACTCTGTAGGTTCGGATACATTGGGCACAACATCATTGTTAAATTCAATAGAGATAATTTCAATACAGCACAATTGTTAAAACATACCATTCAAGAGTTAAAACATGATAAAACAACGGATATTATTGCCAAAAAGCACATACACCAGGCATAACAAACTATTATTGCCCAAAATAAAGCAGTTAAAACATCAGCTAAAATAACGCAAGTGCCCCAAAATACAACGTCATTACAAAACGAGACCACTCCTCAATCAATGACAAAGACAACCACAAAATGCCCAGATTTTGCCAATCCTTTTGTGAAGCAACTTCAAAACGCAAAATTTGTCTTCAACATACCATTCAAGTGGAACACCTGCATATTATGAAATCATTTTCATTAAAAATATTGAAACATTAAAACTCATAAAAAATACATTGAAAGTTACCATATTATTTACCATGTACAAATGTGGCTAACTAAGCAAGTAAAAAGTTTCAAATCTCAAGATGTCCTCCTCAGCTACAAAAGAATATCATTTGATTAATAAACAATGAAATATATACACCATTACCAAAACGTATTATTTATGCTTACCGAAATTTTGGATCTCTTTATAGATGTTGAAGGCATTATTTTATTCATTGTTTTGGAAGCATCTGGGCAATTCCTTTTGTTATGGCCCCTAAACCCACAATGAGAACATGAGTATTTTAAACCATGACTTTTAATGCAATATTTTTTTGGTCTCCAATTCATCTTCCTCCAATCGTTTAGCATGTTGTGACGGCCTTGCAGACTTCCTCTGAATAGTAGACCATGACACAATTGGATTCAAGTTTGCTGTTGGCCATTCCTACTCGGGGTGGAGGGTCTGAACACAGTTTCCTCATTTCTCCATGAATTAATGATTTGAGAGATCCACCCATTTTCTGCTTTTCTTTTGATAGCATCTAACTTGGAAAAGTTAGAAACTATCCTCTTCTCGGTCTCTAAACAACTCTCTAGATCCGAGATCTTAGAGTCCTTTACCTTGATGGATTCCAATTGGAGATTCATCAAGATCCTTAGCTGAGCAATCTCCTTAGCTTGTTCCTCAACAAGTAAGTTGCTCAGTTGAAGGGCACTCTCAAGGGAATCAAGATTTTCAATCTTTTGATTGACGCTATCCATCTCCCTTGCATCACTAAAAGGACAACCCTCTGAACTATTCCTGTTTTCAGGAACTTCAAGGGGAGAGGAGCATGATGAAGAAGTTACTTGATCCTGACTTTGATGTTCCGGGTCAGCGTTAAGATCGGCAGAGACTGTTGTGTCAGCTTCATCAGAACTGCTTTCCTCAGCCTCTTCTTCAGTCTAAGACATGGACACAGGAGCCCTGATATTGAGAGATTGGTCTTGACCCTCATCTTCAGAAATGAGGACCCCCACATAGGCTTCATCCTCCTGCTGGCATCCAGTCCTAGCTGTCTCCGATCCCACCATGAGATCTGAGATAGTTTGTCATATAGACTTTGCAGTCTTACACTTGGACTTCCTAGGGTTTTGTCATGAACTAGTCATGACAAAACCACTCTTAGGGTTCAAGCTGGAAATGGTATGTTACAGTTAATCTCTGAGTTGTAAGCCTAATTTATAAAGGCTGAGGTAGGGTTCTTGAGGGACCTACGGTAGGTGATTTGAGTGGAATCATTGAGGTGTAACACTATATTATAAAGGCCGAGGTAAGGTTCTTGAGAGACTTGAGGTAGGAGATTGGGTGAATCTCTGAGGTAGGACCTGTTGGTCTAAGTGTAGGTTTCTTAACAGAAATTGAGCCTGTAATATCTTTGGATCTGAGTTGAAAAGGAGGAGATATAACCTTATCTAGCATATTGCTAGTGAGGAAGAAGGGGGAAAGTGGATGTACCTTAGATAGGAGAACCACTATAAATTCTCTGTGTGCTGTGATTTGCTTGTGCTTGTGCTGCGTTCTGAGATTTACATGTGCCGTGTTCTGTTGCTTAATTGTGCTGAGTTATTGTAAAGCTTATTTCTCAAGTATATTATCTACTAAACATAATATCTACTGAACAGTTAATCTAAGTGACAAAGAATTTTAAAAGATACCTATTCACCCCCCCTCTAGGTGATTATCTACCCATAGGATTATCTTTCAAGTGGTGTCAGAGAGAGGTTATTCAAGAAAGACTTAAAAGTCAGAAAAAGATCCAAAGGGTAGTTGAAAAATATCAGATCTAATGTCTTCTGAATCTCACAGAGAACTCAGCTATATGAAACTGCCAATATGTACTAAGGATAACTTTGTTATATGGAAGCAGAGAGTGAGATTGTTTAAAGAGGCTTCAGATTCAAGAATCTTTATTACTATATAAGAAGGACCATATATTCCAATGAAGATATCTGTCCTAGATGCAAATGTTCAAACTCCTAAGAAACTGCCTGAAATGACAAAGGATGAGGTGGTTTTTGCCACCATGGATAAAAGAGCTCAAAACATAATTATTAGTGGAATAGATAATTCAACTTTTCAGAATCTAGTGCACTATAAAACATCCAAGGAGATGTGGGACACTCTCATAGTCTACATGGAAGGCATAGAAGAAGTAAGAGATGGCAGAAAGTCTCTACTAAATCAGCAGTATGAGGAATTCAGACAAGGAAAGACTGATTCTATAGAACGATGTTATGAAAAGTTTTTTAGAATAGTAAATGACTTAAAGAATTATGGCAAAGAATTCACAAATTATGAGCTTAATGACAAATTTCTGAGATCCATAAATAAAGAATGAGACATCAAGATTTGTGCTGTAAGAGAAATGAGGAATCTGAGAAACATGTTACCCCAAGACTTATATGGTAAGTTATTGTCACATGAGCTTCAACTAAATTCTAGAAAAGCTGAAGCTTAATCTGCCAAAAGTTCAACTCATACTAAATCTATGGCCTTCAAAGTAGATACCCCTAATATGCATTTATGATGAAAATGGTAAATATGTAACATTGCACAATAAGTACCCAAATTACTCATCCAAAAATTCTGATAAAATTACTATAGGTTTAAAAGAACTAAAAATAGCCTTGCCCAATTTTGATAATTTTCTAGATAATTTTAACCATATATAGTTCCTTAATACAAAAGTGTGACAAATTAAGTTCTTGGGAAATTCTCATATATATTACTTCCAAAAATTCTACCAAAATTCTCAGATACCTTTATTTTACTAATACACTTTTATTACAAAAAGATTTATAATTAATTTCCTTGGATTTTTGACTCCAAAAATCTTAATAATTCTAAGGGTGGTTTGTTTCCTCATGTTAGGTGTATGACAAAAATTTCATTAACATGCACCATGTCCTTGGTGCAAAATTTTACTAATACTCATTTTTGGATTAAGACACTCTTAATTACATACATGCCCTAAGCCATGCATGTGGAATACACCAACATATAGATGCATAAATAGCCCGAAACTTTTACTAGAACCCTAAAAAGGCCTAATATCTTTGCCACCCAAATTTGGGGTCATTTTGAGTTGTAAAACTCCATAAATCACATTATTTTGGTAACTTAAATAATGAATAAAACTATAGGAAAAATCTTCTTGTAAAAATCTGATTTTTGGGCACTAACTATGTCTAGGTCACATATATGCATGGTCCAAATTTCATCCTAATTGGAGTTGTCTTATAGGAGATATTAACATTTTAATTTTTTTCATACACAAGGAGCAGTTCTAGGAAAAAAATCTACAGGGAGCTACATTGCTCCAAATTGGTTGATTCAAGTGCCTAATTAAAGTTAATACAAATGGCTATAATTTTATGGTGGGTACATTCCATGAATAGACTTTTAAGACACCTTAATTTCTATTTGAAACTACTGTATAAAGTGTGACAATATAATATATAGTACTATGGTTTGATTTACATCAAATCGGACGGCATCTGATCATCTTACCCAGCCACCCAATGACTGCGATGAGATCGACCTGGAGTTTACTCCAAGTTTATTTTCCGGCCACCCGATTGACACCACTGCCGGCCACTATCACCACTACCTCTATTGGGGTGGTGGTGGTCGATTGCCGACGACATGGCTACTGGAGGCGGCTCCTCCGGCAAAGTCGAGCAAGAAGAAAAGCTCGGCATTTTCACATTATCCTCTCTGGAATCGAGCTCAATTGAGCCTGATATCTCTCCTAGATGAGCTAGAAAGCTAACACAGAGGGAGGGGAAGAGAAACAAACCTGGTGATGGGCTTGGCGGCGGGTGTGGTGGTGGTGGTGTGCCATTGCAGATGATTTATACGGTGATCTAGCTCCTGATATGGATTTTCCACCATTTTCCTTGATCCAAATATTGATTCAACTCCTCTAGGTGCTCTAAAGGTGTTGAAAGGGTCAGTTTTGGCTGGAGGTGGCTGTATTGGAAGTTGCCATCAATGGTGGTTCAGCCTCAAGCTTTGGATGCTCCTCTTGAGCTCCAAGTGTCCACCACCACTAGAATTCTGCCGGGAATTGCTGTGTGAGCTCAGAATTGAGCATTGGATGGGAGGAGGAGGGCCATATGGCTGCCATTCCCTCTTTCCCTCCTTTCTCTCTCTTAAAAATGGTGGAAAAGTCCATTTTACCCCCATGAATTTCACTACCCTCCAAATCCAGGTGACATGGGATGTAATTTGGCTTATAGGCCTGCTTGATGACTTGGGTTGAGGCCTTAGCCCTTTGGGTTTGGGTTTAATTCCCTAATTCCTCCATTTAGGCTTTATGTTTACCAAGATTGACTTGGGGGTTTGACTTGGTCAACTGAGGTGTGGTTTAGTCCCATGTGTTGGTCTTGGGTCTAGTGACACCACCTAATGTGGGTTAGGCCATGGTGATGCCCCAATTGGGCTAATTGAACTCATTTATGTGATTTTGAACAAATTAGGGTTAAAGTTGACTTTGGTCAACTAGGCTAATTTGGTGATCATGTGATGGGGCTTTATGGTCCAATGCACTAGTATTAGGGTTTGGAATCTAGTGGTGGGGTCAATTTGGCCATGTGGTTCTTAATTGAGACAATTAGTGTTGAGTTGACCTATGTTGACTTAAAGGGCACTTTGGTCAATTTGACCAATTTGGTGACCCTATGATAGGGCTTTTGGGTCACTTGGGTCTCTTTTAGGGTTAGAGACATACTGATGAGGTCAATTTGCACTTGTGAGTTCAGTTTGAGCTAGTTTGACCTAAGTTGACTTGTACACTATAGTGGACCCCATGTGAGTTCATCCTAACTCATTGGGTTCTAAGGTCATTAACTATGAAAGTGAGGGGATAAGTTGTAAACTACTCTAGAGGGGGGGTGAATAGAGTATTCAAATTTTATGAACACTTAGTCAGCTCCCTTGGAGTTTATTTGCGGAATAAAAAATCTGATACTTGAACCCTAAGAGCCTAACACAGTGAGGTGCACAAGTGAGAGAGTTAACTGAAATTTCAGTTTAACTATAAGCCTATCACAGCAACTAGCAACCCTAGGTAGTTCTAACACAGCCACAGAATAAACAAATCAGCAAGAACCAGAGAGACACAGGATATATAGTGGTTCCCTTTAAATAGGTACATCCACTCTTCTACCACCCTGGTAGGAATCCACTACAGGTTTTTGCTAAGGTGCCCTGCCACCAATGATCTGATTCAGGTAGATCAAACAGACCCTTTGAGCTTTTGATAAGGATGCTCAACCACAGGTTGTTGATAAGGTGCCCTGTCACCAATGTTCACTTTTGAAGAGATGTGAACAAACTCTTTTTACAAAGGGGTTGAGAGGGTTAGATTATCTTCTCTGTTGTAAATACAGATTAGAGAAGATTTGTGGATTCTCTAAAGAATCAAAGTCTCCCCCTGGCTCAGTGGAAGTCCAGGGAAAGCCTTCGCTTCAGGATGAAGGAGTTTCAGATAAACTGAAACTAAATCCTCAGAGATCTGAAGACTGATTTTTATCAGGTCTTAAGATTCTGGAGCACTTGAAGCAGAACTGGAGCTTTTTCTGAAGTCTTGAAAACTCTAAGCAAATGCTCAGGAGACTTGAGAATGAAAGATGATTGCTCTGGGCTTTTTGCTTCAGGAAAACTTTGAGCTCTTCTTGTTGAGAGATTGTGAAGAGCTGCTCTGATGATGCTTGAGCGAATGAATAATATTTCTCTGTGTCTGTAACTTCTTCTTTTCTGAGAGAAGAATCTCTTTTAAATATGTCTTCACGTTTTTCTTTTGGAACGGCTCTATTGATTTGAATTCTCGAGCCTTGCAACAGATTATCTCAAAATAGAATATAGCAATAGGAATAGAATGACCTATTAACTTTCTGTCAGTCCCAATAAGGAAATAAATGAACAGGAAAATATCTCAGCATAAAGATTTGTCGTTCTTGGAAATAGCATACACCGCCAACGGCTAGAATACAGCCTGGCAATATATTTTGTATAATAAGACAAAAAATGCTTTACGAAATCCCATAATTTATGCTTGACATATTTTGTAAATAATTCATTTGAATTTAAGCCAAAAATTAGCACAAACATTCTTCAGAAAATCTTTCTAACCACAAGCTAACACACTTGGAAATAAACCAAGGAATAAAATAAATATAAATAGATAAAGCAGACAGAAAACGTCGAACAGGAGTTCGATGATCGTCGACCTGCAAACAGATCGTCGACTAATAGCAGGAATCTGTAGGAACAGAAATCGTCGACCAGAAATCGTCGACCAGCTAATAGAACGTCGACCGGCTAACAGATAGTCGACCAGCGAACAGATCGTCGACCAGCTAACAGATAGTCGACCAGCAAAGGCAAATATATGTCGAGACAGAAATCGTGAAGCAAGAACACGATCGTCGACCTGTTGATGACAGATCGTCGACCATCCTTCAGAGCGTAGTAAGCTTGCTCTGAGATCGTCGACCAACGGTCGACGATAATTGTCTTGACTTCAATGATTCAATAGCCCTGCTATCGTCGACCATTGATCGACGATCGCGAGGCCTCGTTCGACGATGGTCGAACGGAAAAGCCTTAACTACAAAAACATCTAGAACTTCTAACCTAAGCTCTAGGTCAGTTATATACTGCCCTAGGGAGACTAAACAGAGTCTAAACATGATCATATATCTTTATATGGATCAAGAGAGGGCTGGAAAGGGATTACATAAGCCAAATCACATCTAGGGTACCAACAATCTCCCCCTATTTGGGTTATGTTATCCAATCCAGTTTAAAGGCTAAAGCAGACAACAACAAATCTAAAGATTAACCAGAATGATAAAACACTGGCAATACACAGAAAATATAACAAGCATAAATCAGCAGAAATGGAATGTATCAAGCAGATTTATCAGCAAGTTTAGCATCAGATGAGTTTTTAGGTATTGCAGCTGGTTTGAAAATAATCTCTCTGTTAGGATTTGCCGCTTGTCTTTTAGATAGCATTAGATCATGTTCACCAATGATTTTCTTTTCAGCATAACTTGGTAGAACTGCAGCAGGATGTAGCTTCATGTATTCTTCAGTATTAAAAGCTTCTGGATTGACTTGAAATCTGCTGAGTTCCTTTTCTCTGAATTCTGACATTGTTGAGTAAGCTGTAGGATCTAGTCCTTGAGATTTGGCTCTCTCCATCATGCTTAGTGCAATAGACTCTTTGAATCTTGCCATAGAGGCAATCCTTTCAGCTTCAGTTTTATCTGATGGAGAGGGAGGTCTATCAGTATCTGTATGAGCTGCAATCTCCATGTTCCTTTGAAGAGCTGTAGCAAGTTTGCTTGAATCAAGAGGAATCTGCACAGCCTTCTTAGGATCAGTTTGAGCATATAGAGATCTTGGAGGTGCAAGCTCAATGAACTTTTTGTGGGATTTATCTGAAAAGACCACTCTTTTTCCTTTTGATTCAGTTGTCTCAGCAGCAGCAGGTTTTCTTGAAGAAGAGGATGGACCTTTCCTGGGAGGAGAAGGAGGAGGAGAGAATGTAGGTTGCTGAAAAGTTATCTCCTTTATTTGTTCCACGAGAGCCTTGTCATTTCTTTTTCTTCCCTGTCCTGAAACATCTTGGCCTCCCTGGCTTTGATTACTCCTTCTTTGGTAGGTCTGAGAAGTGTTAGAACTGGCTGACCTTGCAGAGGGGGCAGAAGATAGACTTCCAGAGGCTCCAGCACCAGGAGGTGGAGGAGGACCTCTGGGGGGGAATTTCTGAACAGGAGTGTCATATCTCTTTGTCCTCTTCTTCTCTTTAGTCTGATTCTTTGACAGTCTCATCCATGGCTGAAATTCCTTGCTCTTAGGATCTATTCCCTTCAGAATGTAATAGGGAACATCCTTGTTAGGATTGGCAGTAGGAGGAGCAGGAGCTTTTCTTTTCTTGGAAGCAACTCTTTTCCTTTTCTTAGTGGAGTCAGAATCATCAGAATCATCATCATCATCATCAGAATGAGATGAGTCTTTCCCAGCATAATCACCAAAATCAAGTTCAGAAGGATCCTTGGCAGCAGGTTCAGCTTTGTCTTTCTTTTCTCTTTCTTCTTTCTCTTTAGCTTCCTCAATGGCATCTTGCCTAAGAAGGGCATCAAGATCCACATTTGGAGACTTCTTCCAGAGTTCTGATTCTGGATACAACTCAGGAACTGTCTTGGGGACCAGTTCTGCAATAGAGGGAACGGATAAAGGATAGGTAAGGATAGGAGGAGAAAAGATGACGATATCTGCAGGGGCAGATGCTTTCTCTAGAGAGATGGCTAGGGAATCCAGATGATAATTAGCCATCCCTTCAATGTACTCAGAGGCAATGTTCTCAGCCACAAAGGCTATAAATTGTTCTAGGTTTAGAGTACCTGAGCTTGAGTCCATTTCAGTCATCTTGGGAGCATTGTCTGCCCTATCTTGCACATCTTCAATTTCTTCAGCAGCAGCATTTATGGTTGTGCCTGCATGCAAAGAAAGATAGGTTAACAACCAAGTGGGAATAAAATATTCCCCCCAAGGTGAACAAACAACAGGTAATAGATAGGATTACCTGAAGATCTACACAGGATACCACTTTGCATCTAGGAAGGAGGTTATAATTCCTTCTAGATGTTCAGTGACATCAGGGATAGACACCTCTGCAAGGCACAAGAGGAGTGCCATACAGGAAAAGAAAAGAGTATCCTTGACCAAGGGGTCATCAAGGTACTCAGGTCTATAAGGGACCACTATCTCTTGAGGAGGAAGAACAAAAGGAGTAGATGTGAGTGAGGACTCACAGTCTAGGTTAAGATAGGATTCTAAATCTTTATCAGAATCAATGGATTTAGCAGCATCAACTTGCAATACTGATGTGAGATCATCAGCAGCTGTGATGGAAAGGAAAGAATAAGAAATTAACTCAAAGTTGGAGTTTGAATTAATTAGAAAATTAAATAACGCTATACAATCAGGTTGAGCAGCATCATACTCACAGGTGTCCATGGGAACTTCCTCATTTTCTTTTTCAGGAACTTCTTCCTCAGAAGCTAGATTCACTAGGGAGTGAATGTCTTTGTTAGATACAAATATCAAATTGATGTCCTGATTATATCCTTTGGAGGAAGAGTTTTAAGGTTTACCTTCTGGTTCTTTCTCTGGACTCTCTTGAGGTTCTTCTACAGTTTCTTGAAGGGGAAGAGAGGAATTGTCCTGAAGGGTCAGGGCATCACCTGAGACCGCTTCAACAGACATCTCCCCCTGCATGACTTCAGTGGGAACTGGAGTCATGCATCTTACAGAAGAGGGCTCAGCAGAGGGATGAGATGATTTTATGGCTTGAGTAAGGGCATTGATGGATGCAATGAGAGGGGCATTGGCAGCCTCAATCATTTTTTGGATGGAGGGAGTGATGAGCTCTACAACATGTGCAAGCAATTCAGGAGTTATCTGAAATGCTGATGATGTAGAGGTGGATGGAATGGAGGCAGGATGATCTGCCACATGATCAAATGAGTCATGTGGAGATGGGTGAACATCAACATGAGTGTGGGATTCATGTTGAGAAAGATGCGTGAGGATGGTAGCAGTCACCATGTCAACACTGGCTGTAGCTGCCAGATGTTGTGGTGTTGGTGACTGGTGTGGAGATGCAGGTGGAATGAAGGATGCATGATGTGATGGCACTTCAGATTGAGTGGAGGGTAATGCAGTAGATGTAGATGCAGGGGTAAAGAGGGAGGATGAAGGGATTGCTGAGCCTTCCCCAGTAAGCGGGAGAGCGGCCGAATCAGCCCTTGTGTCTGAAGGAGGGTTAGGATCAACCCTGGCTGACTTCTTGATAATCCTCTGAGATTTCTTGAATAGAGAAGGGTCCAACCTCTTGCTGGCATTTACTGCAGACGGTGCAGAAACAAGCAGCAGGGGTGCTTTCACATACAGAAACACACCCAGTACCCTGGCAAGATTTACCTCTTTCTGATTGTTCTTTCTCCTTATTAGTTCAAACAGAACTTTTCCCCAGGCAATCTGTGCCTTATTCACCAAAGCTGACATCAGGGCAAACTGTTGCCTGTTGATGTTGTCATGAGCCGAGTGTTTTCCTAAAACAACCTTGCCCACCAGATCTGCCAGAAACTTATATTCTGGAGACAAGTTTATCTTCAGCAGCTTAGCCGGAATCCCTTCGGCATGGCCCATCACAGAAAGCATGCGGCCATATTCCTCTGTGCTTTGCTCATATTCCTCAGTTCCTGTTGGCAGTCCAAACAGCTCAGTCAATACTTCAGGAGTCAGAGTGACCTCCTCGCCATTTATCTTTCCTGACATCGCTTCGTCGCTGGAGGACGAGGTGTATACCCATTCACGAATCTCTGGTATATGAATCTTAGGAGAGAACGACATAAATTTCTTGAGGCCTTGGTCTTCACATAGCTGCAGAATATCTTGGATTGGTTGATCGCATCGGCTGAAAGAATCGAAGTCGACACAGAAGCCAGTGTCGAACTTCATTCCGAAGAGAACAGCAGAAGGAATCGCCATAGAATTTGAGAGAAGATGGCGAATCGAGAAGCAAAGCAGGGGAGAAGAGAATCGCGCGGGATTAGAGTTCGAGAGCGAATTCTAAGCCAGAAGAAGGAATATGAAAAGACGGAGCGGAAGGACGACGATCTCCAGACCTAAATCGACTATTAGAAACAAATCTGCGATCGTCGATCCCGGAATAAAATCGGTCGTCGAACACAGACCGACGATAGTCAATGTTTGACTAATTGGTAAACATCGACCGCCTACACGCAATTACCACGATCGTCGATCAATAAATGATGGTCGACGATTCTCCACCTAGCACAGAAAATCTGTCGTCGACCATTGGTCGACGATAGATACCTAAGGAGAGATCGTTGACCAGTTGGTCGACGATTTCTGCCTTACTACAGAACGAGCTGTCGTCGACGGTTGGTCGACGATAGTTCTGACCTGGTCGAAGATCGTCGATCAGTCGTTCGACGATTTTAGACAGAAAACAAAACTAACCAAATTTTCACTAATCTGAACCATTAATCATGCCAAGCTGGTTCAGGAAGAACAAATGCTTTTGTTCATCAAGGGGCTTAGTGAAAATATCTCCTCTCTGCAGGTCTGTGGATATAAATTCCATCACTATCTTGTTCTTTTCCACATTATCTCTCAGAAAATGATGTCTAATCTCAATGTGCTTGGTTCTGGAATGGTGCACAGGATTTTGAGCAATTGATATTGCACTGGTACTGTCACACAGAATTTTTGTGTTTGAGTGTGTGTACCCATAATCCACTAGCTGATTTTGAATCCACAGGATCTGTGAACAGCAACTAGCTGCTGCTATATATTCAGCCTCAGCAGTTGAAGTAGACACAGATGCCTGTTTCTTGCAAAACCAAGAGACAAGTCTCTCCCCCAGGAACTGACAAGTCCCTGAGGTGCTTTTCCTGTCAACTCTACAACCAGCATAATCAGCATCTGAATATCCAATTAATTCAAATCCTGACTCAGCTGGATACCACAGTCCTAAGTTAGGGCATCCCTTAAGGTATCTCAAGATCCTCTTGAGAAGAGTTAAGTGAGATTCCTTTGGGTTGACCTGAAACCTAGCACATAGGCATGTAGCAAACATTATGTCAGGTCTACTTGCAGTCAAATACAGCAGGGAACCAACAATGGCTCTAAAGTTCTTTTGATCAACAGGCTTGCCATTGACATCAGAATCAATAACTGCATTTGAGGCCATAGGTGTGCTCATTGATGAAGCATCAGGCATTCCAAATCTTTTAACCAGCTCTCTGGCATATTTTGATTGAGAAATGAAAATGCCATCAACACTCTGTTTCACTTGGAGACCAAGGAAATAGGATAACTCACCCATGCTGCTCATCTCAAACTTAGAGTGCATTAGTTCAGAGAACCTCTTGCATATTTTGGGATCAGTAGAGCCAAATATAATGTCATCTACATAGATTTGAACTAACAGTTGTGAATCCTTATGATGTCTAATGAACAGGGTTCTATCTACTACACCTCTCACAAACTTGTGTTCTAGAAGAAAATTTGCTAAGGTCTCATACCAAGCTCTAGGAGCTTGCTTAAGTCCATATAGAGCCTTTTGGAGTTTGAACACATGAGTGGGTAAGGTTGATGAAACAAACCCTGGTGGTTGTTCAACAAACACTTCTTCCTTTAAATCTCCATTGAGGAAGGCACTCTTCACATCCATTTGGAAGACCTTAAATCTTTTATAGGCAGCATAGGCTAGGAAAATCCTAATGGCTTCTAGTCTGGCTACAGGGGCAAAAGTCTGATCATAATCTATGCCTTCCTCCTGTCTATAGCCTTGAGCTACTAGCCTAGCCTTATTTCTAACTACTATGCCTTGGGCATCAAGCTTGTTTCTAAACACCCACTTGGTGCCTATGATCCGTTGGCCTCTTGGTCTTGGAACCAAGGTCCAAACTTTACATCTTTCAAACTGGTTAAGCTCCTCTTGCATTGCTATAATCCAGTGTGGATCAAGCTCAGCATCTTTAATGGTTAGGGGCTCAACCTGAGAAAGGAAACAAGCAAACATCACATTTTTGTTGAGTTGATGTCTTGTCTGGACTCCTGCTGAAATGTCTCCAATCACTTGAGATACAGGGTGATCTCTAAGTGTGACAAGATCAGTAGGTTCAACAATGATCTGATCTTCAACAGTTTCAAGATTTAATTCCTCATGTGGAATTTGATCAACTGTTGGAACAGGTGCTTTAACTTCAAAAAGTTCTACATCAGATTCAGAATCTGAGGAAGCAGCCTGAGGAGATTGTTGGGGATGATTCTCCTGTGTGAGTCTCAAACCTTCCAAATCCTTACTTACTCCTAGGACTTGCACTGTACTATTAGAGGAAGAGTCCTTCTCCTTATAATACATGACTGTCTCATCAAAAGAGACATGTGCAGACTCTTCTATCTTAAGAGAGGATTTATTAAGAACCCTATAGGCTTTGCTTACTTGAGAGTATCCTAGAAAAACTCCCATTGAAGCTTTTGCCTCAAATTTTCTATGGTATTCTTTGTTATTGTTATGAACGAAAGCAACACAACCAAATACTCTAAAGTAGTCTATTTTAGGTTTCACTTGCTTAAGTAATTCATAGGGAGTCTTACCCTTAAGTTTATGTATCAGACTTCTGTTCAATACATAGTTAGCTGTGCTGACTGCTTCAGCCCAAAAGGACAGAGGCATGTTAGCATCGGCCAACAATGTACTTGCAGCTTCAATTAGGGTTCTGTTTTTCCTTTCAACTACCCCATTTTGTTGAGGAGTTCTAGGAGCAGAGAAGCTATGTTTGATACCTTCCTTCTCACAGAAATCTTGCATAAGAAGAGACTCAAACTCAGTACCATGATCACTTCTGATCAAGGCAATCTGAGTAGAATACTCACTCTGTATACACTTTAGAAAATCTGTAAGAACCTTGAAGTTATCAGCCTTAGTTCTCAAGAAGAATACCCAAGTGAACTTAGAGAAGTCATCTACAATTACTAAAGTGTAAGACTTTCCTCCAAGACTCTGTACAGCAATAGGACCAAATAAATCCAAATGTAGCAAGTACAGAATCCTGGGAGAATCACTTTTATTAACTGATTTAAAGCTATTTCTTGTTTGCTTACCTAATTGACAAGCTTTGCAAAGGCCTTCCTTCTTGTAGGGGCAAGAAGGTAAACCTCGTACAAGATTGTATTTAGCCAACCTAGAGATGTTTTTCAAATTTACATGACTAAGTCTCTTATGCCAAAGGGTATTATTACTGGTTACTTCATTAAATAAGCATATTTCAGATTTGGAGGAATTAAAATCTACAACATAAACATTTCCAATTCTAATTCCTACTAACACCACAGTATTATTTAAAGAGATATTGCAAGCAGTGTCAGTAAACCATACCTTGTACCCAGCATCACACATTTGACTTACAGAGATTAGGTTGTGCTTTAGTCCCGAGACATAAGCTACTTTCTTGAAGGTTACAGCTCCTATGGTGAAGCTGCCATACCCTTCAGTCTGTCCACAGCTGGAATCCCCAAATACAACTTTTGGTCCCAGCTTGGCTTTGAAACCTGACAGGTTCTTCTTCTTTCCTGTCATATGCTTTGAGCATCCACTATCCAGATACCATTTGTCATGTATGACTGGATAGGTCTTCACCTGCAGAAAGAACAGTTATACATTGTGGACCCAGGTTACCTTGGGTCCAGTATTCTTCACGAAAGAAAAACTAGATATAAAAGATTTTGCAGGCTTAGATTTATATCCTAAAGGGTGTGATCTCCTAGGTGGGATAATCCATTCAGTTGAAGGATTAAACAACCTGGGGTGGTGATTAGGATTTGAAGTTCTGGAAGTTTGATTTTTATTTTCCAGCTTAAGTCCAGATCGTCGATCAATGGTCGACGACTTTTGTAAAGCTAGAAATTTTTTCTTCCTATTCTCTTTCTTAATCTTATTCTGAATTTTCTTGCATTTTTCAATTTCCTCAGTATTCTTTATTCCTGATTCAGAAACAAATTTTACTGGAGTGCTAAATCTCTCCTTTGTGAGGAGGATGGGTTCACTAGGTGTAGCACCTAAGCCTAGTTTATCATTACCAACCCTAGTGTTTGCTATACAGGTTATTTCAGATAATTTAAGGCTTCTGCCATTTAATTGTTCTTCTAACCTCTTAGATTTAGCTAGTTCTAATTTTAGGAATGTTATTTCTTCTTTTGAGCTCTCTAATTCCTTTTCTAATCTGATTATTTCAGTACCTTCCATGTCTAGTTCCATTATTTTTAATCTAAGTGACTTAATTTCTTTTTCAGATAATAGTAAATCTAAACATAGAGTTTTAAATTTTAGTTTGAACTCAGGAGATGAGAAGTCAAATGAGTCGATTACCTGGTCCTCCATAAAGGAATCTTCTTCATTGTCTCCTTCTTCTTCAGAATTCTCTGCAGCTGACAGAGAGCTGCAGGCATCAATGGCCATGAGGCAGACCTCTTTGGCTTTCTTCTCTTCTTCTTCTTCAGAATCACTGGAGCTAGAGGAGCAGGTATCCTCTTCTGTTTCACTCCAGGTAGCAGCCACAAATCCCTTGTCCTTCTTCTTGTATTTGTGTGATGAGGACTTGGAGTGGTGCTTCCTGTATTCTTTCTCATGTTTCTTCTCCTTGTACTTCTTCTCTGGACAATCTGGGGCAATGTGTCCAGGCTTGCTGCAAACATAACAAATGATTTCTTTAGATGGAGTCTTGTCATACCTTGGCTTGTCCTCATGCTTGGAGAACTTCTTTCTGAGGTCTCTTCTTCCCATGTTGAAGAACCTTTTGGCAATGAGTGCCAGTAACTCCTCATTTGATTGACTTCCTTCAGAAGTCTCAGCAGCCTTAAGAGCTAGAGAGTGCTCTTTCTTTGTAGGAGTAGGAGTCTTCACTTCAGTTACAGCAGCTCTACTCTTTAAGGTTTGCTCATATGACCTGAGCTTTCCCAACAGAGCTTCTGTGGAGAGTTCCACAGTGTTTCTTCCATCCTTGATGGGCCATATCCTTGAGTCCCATGAGATGGGAAGGCACATCAGGATCTTGTCATTTACTTCTGACAAAGTTATCTCCTTGTCCAAAGACCTCAGTTCACTTATTATTGAACTGAGTCTTGTGTACATTGTGTCAATGTCTTCAGCATCATCCTTCTTGAAATTTTCATACTGAGAGGTGAGATGGGATCTCCTGTCCTTCCTCTCATCAGCTGAGCCAGCAACTATGTGGTTGAGGGAATCCCACATAGCTTTGGCTGAGGTACATTCAGCCAGCTTCTGGAATATCTCATCAGACATTGTCTGAGCTAGGATATTCATTGCTTTTGCATCAGCTGCCTTTGCCTTCTTGTAAGTTTCATTGTAGTCAGGTGGTGGCACAGCACTGAGATCAGCAGAAGTGGAAGCAGCAGCAGGCCTAGCAGGTGGTCCTGTCAAGATAGAAGAAAAAATATCTTCATCAATAGAATTCATGTATAGTCTTATCCTGGCCTTCCATATGCCAAACTTGGACAAGTTGCATACAGGAGGTCTGGTGCTTGAATAATCCTTAGACTGGGCCATGTGTGAAAGTGTTTGTGAATGGTATCAGGAAACAACTTAACACAGGATCTTTTAACTCAGGTGTTAGCCTGTATGAACAGCTAACCTCCCTCTGATACCAATTGAAAGTGAGGGGATAAGTTGTAAACTACTCTAGAGGGGGGGGGGGGGTGAATAGAGTATTCAAATTTTATGAACACTTAGTCAGCTCCCTTGGAGTTTATTTGCGGAATAAAAAATCTGATACTTGAACCCTAAGAGCCTAACACAGTGAGGTGTACAAGTGAGAGAGTTAACTGAAATTTCAGTTTAACTATAAGCCTATCACAGCAACTAGCAACCCTAGGTAGTTCTAACACAGCCACAGAATAAACAAATCAGCAAGAACCAGAGAGACACAGGATATATAGTGGTTCCCTTTAAATAGGTACATCCACTCTTCTACCACCCTGGTAGGAATCCACTACAGGTTTTTGCTAAGGTGCCCTGCCACCAATGATCTGATTCAGGTAGATCAAACAGACCCTTTGAGCTTTTGATAAGGATGCTCAACCACAGGTTGTTGATAAGGTGCCCTGTCACCAATGTTCACTTTTGAAGAGATGTGAACAAACTCTTTTTACAAAGGGGTTGAGAGGGTTAGATTATCTTCTCTGTTGTAAATACAGATTAGAGAAGATTTGTGGATTCTCTAAAGAATCAAAGTCTCCCCCTGGCTCAGTGGAAGTCCAGGGAAAGCCTTCGCTTCAGGATGAAGGAGTTTCAGATAAACTGAAACTAAATCCTCAGAGATCTGAAGACTGATTTTTATCAGGTCTTAAGATTCTGGAGCACTTGAAGCAGAACTGGAGCTTTTTCTGAAGTCTTGAAAACTCTAAGCAAATGCTCAGGAGACTTGAGAATGAAAGATGATTGCTCTGGGCTTTTTGCTTCAGGAAA
The DNA here is from genome assembly GCA_039513925.1 of Platanthera zijinensis. Lineage (NCBI taxonomy): Eukaryota > Viridiplantae > Streptophyta > Magnoliopsida > Asparagales > Orchidaceae > Platanthera > Platanthera zijinensis. The sequence continues at coordinate 167,388,879 of CM077093.1, read as the reverse complement.
ACTTTGAGCTCTTCTTGTTGAGAGATTGTGAAGAGCTGCTCTGATGATGCTTGAGCGAATGAATAATATTTCTCTGTGTCTGTAACTTCTTCTTTTCTGAGAGAAGAATCTCTTTTAAATATGTCTTCACGTTTTTCTTTTGGAACGGCTCTATTGATTTGAATTCTCGAGCCCTGCAACAGATTATCTCAAAATAGAATATAGCAATAGGAATAGAATGACCTATTAACTTTCTGTCAGTCCCAATAAGGAAATAAATGAACAGGAAAATATCTCAGCATAAAGATTTGTCGTTCTTGGAAATAGCATACACCGCCAACGGCTAGAATACAGCCTGGCAATATATTTTGTATAATAAGACAAAAAATGCTTTACGAAATCCCGTAATTTATGCTTGACATATTTTGTAAATAATTCATTTGAATTTAAGCCAAAAATTAGCACAAACATTCTTCAGAAAATCTTTCTAACCACAAGCTAACACACTTGGAAATAAACCAAGGAATAAAATAAATATAAATAGATAAAGCAGACAGAAAACGTCGAACAGGAGTTCGATGATCGTCGACCTGCAAACAGATCGTCGACTAATAGCAGGAATCTGTAGGAACAGAAATCGTCGACCAGAAATCGTCGACCAGCTAATAGAACGTCGACCGGCTAACAGATAGTCGACCAGCGAACAGATCGTCGACCAGCTAACAGATAGTCGACCAGCAAAGGCAAATATCTGTCGAGACAGAAATCGTGAAGCAAGAACACGATCGTCGACCTGTTGATGACAGATCGTCGACCATCCTTCAGAGCGTAGTAAGCTTGCTCTGAGATCGTCGACCAACGGTCGACGATAATTGTCTTGACTTCAATGATTCAATAGCCCTGCTATCGTCGACCATTGATCGACGATCGCGAGGCCTCGTTCGACGATGGTCGAACGGAAAAGCCTTAACTACAAAAACATCTAGAACTTCTAACCTAAGCTCTAGGTCAGTTATATACTGCCCTAGGGAGACTAAACAGAGTCTAAACATGATCATATATCTTTATATGGATCAAGAGAGGGCTGGAAAGGGATTACATAAGCCAAATCACATCTAGGGTACCAACAAACTAGCCTAACCCATCACACTCACCACATGTCCTACCCTAATTTGTGTTATGGGGGTCTAGAAGGAAATGAGATGTTACATCTAGTGACACAATAAAAGTCGAGATGTTACAATGCGGGTCGACTCCTGTGTCGGCGTGCGGGTGGGACAGAACAGCCGCTCGATTAGGGTTGATCCACCTCGGCCTATGCATCTGAATGCCATGCAAACTCAACATTGGCCATCGAGCCTGAAGTCACCGACCGCCACTGAGTTCGCATCTTCTTCCCGCCCGGCTGCCGCTAAGTTCAGAAGCACGCATGAGCTTCTCTTTCTATGAAATGGGAAAGGAGGAGATGGATCCATGGCAGAATTGGCAAGGTCGAGGGGCCGACGAGCTTCTCGTTCCTCCCGCCGACGAGCGTTTGCTCCAACTCTGACATGGCGCTGACGCCATTTACGACGAGGAAGAAGGTAACACCCTGCTCATGCGGTGACCCCGACGAGTTAAGCAGTAGACCCGGCTTGCTCGCCATGCTCGACGGCTAGAGGAATGTCCCCGACAGAATAGCCATGCCCGATTTGGATAGCTGTTCTTGCACGCCTACACATACAACCACCCGTACTAGATCACTCCCTTATATATATGCCACATGTCTATTATTAAAATTTATAGAAGGATTTTTTGGCAGAATGCAACCCCATTATTCACTGTTTGGCAAAATGCATCCCAAAAATTTTAAATTGGTAAAATGCACGCCCATTATGATTAAACCTGGCAATTTGCACCCCAAGTTCTTTTTAGGGGTATTTTGGTATTGCTCTTGTGTTATGACTAAAATGACCAAAATGAAAAGAATATCAAAGTTTTTCGAGGTGGAGCATATACATCGGGTACAACAGATAATTGCAGTACATCACAACAACAAATCACTCTGTAGGTTCGGATACATTGGGCACAACATCATTGTTAAATTCAATAGAGATAATTTCAATACAGCACAATTGTTAAAACATACCATTCAAGAGTTAAAACATGATAAAACAACGGATATTATTGCCAAAAAGCACATACACCAGGCATAACAAACTATTATTGCCCAAAATAAAGCAGTTAAAACATCAGCTAAAATAACGCAAGTGCCCCAAAATACAACGTCATTACAAAACGAGACCACTCCTCAATCAATGACAAAGACAACCACAAAATGCCCAGATTTTGCCGATCCTTTTGTGAAGCAACTTCAAAACGCAAAATTTGTCTTCAACATACCATTCAAGTGGAACACCTGCATATTATGAAATCATTTTCATTAAAAATATTGAAACATTAAAACTCATAAAAAATACATTGAAAGTTACCATATTATTTACCATGTACAAATGTGGCTAACTAAGCAAGTAAAAAGTTTCAAATCTCAAGATGTCCTCCTCAGCTACAAAAGAATATCATTTGATTAATAAACAATGAAATATATACACCATTACCAAAACGTATTATTTATGCTTACCGAAATTTTGGATCTCTTTATAGATGTTGAAGGCATTATTTTATTCATTGTTTTGGAAGCATCTGGGCAATTCCTTTTGTTATGGCCCCTAAACCCACAATGAGAACATGAGTATTTTAAACCATGACTTTTAATGCAATATTTTTTTGGTCTCCAATTCATCTTCCTCCAATCGTTTAGCATGTTGTGACGGCCTTGCAAACTTCCTCTGAATAGTAGACCATGACACAATTGGATTCAAGTTTGCTGTTGGCCATTCAAGCTTGCTTGAGCAGAGGAGAAGCTTGCTCAGGCAGGGAGGAAGCTTGCTTGAGCAGAGGAGAAGCTTGCTCAGGCAGGGAGGAAGCTTGCTTGAGCAGATGAGAAGCTTGCTCAGGCAGGGAGGAAGCTTGCTTGAGCAGAGGAGAAGCTTGCTCAGGCAGGGAGGAAGCTTGCTTGAGCAGAGGAGAAGCTTGCTCAGGTACTGACGAGCAGACAGCTACTTGAATGGTTAGCTTTGCAGGTTGATGCCGAGAGAGGAGAGAAGAAGAGAGGAGGCCGCTAGCAGCGGCAACAGCAGACTTCGCCCGCCGCGGCTTGAATGCCACTCTTGCGACGGGCTTTTCCTTTATTCAAGAAGAGTTACAATTTGCTATTGCACCATTACACATAAGAGCAGTAGAGGGTACAATGGGGGAAGCTGGCGGCTGAGGAAGGAGATGCCAGAAACTTAGTAAAAGAGGCTGCGGAGAACTGGAGAACTGAGGCTGAAGATGCTGCCCAAGCTGCCTGCTTAGGGCAGAAAAGTCTAAATCCACAGCTTTGATGACCTGGGCGGACTGAGGATTTGGAGGCCGCTGACCTTGCCTGATCAACCTTGACGGACTGAGAATTTGGAGGCTGCAGACCTTGCCTGATCAACCTTGACGGACTGAGAATTTGGAGGCTGCAGACCTTGCCTGATCAACCTTGACGGACTGAGAATTTGGAGGCTGCAGACCTTGCCTGATCAACCTTGACGGACTGAGAATTTGGAGGCTGCAGACCTTGCCTGATCATCCTTGACGGACTGATAAAACTGAGTCCGCAGCCTTTGATCAAGGTGGCAGTTCCCCTCCTGCAAGAAAGCAATGCTGCATGGTTAGCCTGGCCAAACCGCTTGGGCCAAAAAGGGAAAGCCGAGGCAGGTCGCGATCCTCGGGGGGGGGGGGGGTTCCCTTGAGTGGACCGCGACTTGCGAGCTAGAGACCTTGGGAGGGGTCGCCGATTTTTGGGGGTTAACATAATCCCCGCACTTTTTTAAGTTCTGAAAGGAACTTCGAAAAAGTAGAAGACCCACAAGAATCGTAATCCTCACCTCAGTAATAAGGAGAGAAAAAATTAGAGGTCAGGAGAGATAGAACCTGATGTCCCTTCTCAGAAAAAAAAATCTATCAGCGCCTAACTTTTGCCTGCGAAGAAAAAATTAATGCAGGCACAAAGAGATACATCTTGCGTGTACCTGAGTTGCTTTTGTAAATGAGGAAGAGGATAACCGTCTTCTATTGAACTCTGGGGGGAACTTGCTACTATCTGCTGGTCTCTGCAAAAGGAGAGTAAGCAACAGATATGATAGGAGAGAAAACTAAGTTCACAAGTACCTGGGCGGAACCTGCGAATGTTGGCTGTTAACTGTTGGTATGATAAGACATAATCGGATAACAGAATAGATACCTGACACACTCTGCTATCGATTGAGTAATGATCAAACTGTGATGATGACTGTCTCGCGTGATCAAGGTACAATGTCAACATAAAAATCCAGATCCGCGAGATAAGAAAATCCGAAATTAGATTCATGATGACATGGCTTGTTAATTAAGAAAATCCGTATGCCTTAAATGATGTGTGATTAACATCTGATAGGAGAACTTGTTGACCATCATCTGGTAAGAGCTTATGCAGGTAGCGTATATAGGATGATCATAAGTCAAGGAGAGATGTTTCAGATTCTTGGAATAGGTTGGATTCAACCTATAAGAAGGTAAAAAAGGAGAGAAAAGAGGCTACCCCCGAGGATGAACTAAAAGGTTGAATGCTGCCACAGGTGTTCCCCGTGGGCATTATGCATCACTTGCCAAAGTCATCCTGGGTGTAGTCCTAACCAAAGCGGGCTGGCCGCGCATCCTTTAGAAGGGCACAAATAAACAAGAAAAAACCCTAAGAAGGATCGACAGATGCACTGCTCTCTTGCCTCGGGTTACAAGCATCGCTGATCAATTAGACTAGTTGCGCCAAGTGGCCCATTGCTTGTCTGCGGATTGATCAGCGGAGTTGTGAGTCCCGCGGAGGCACGGATCGAGAGTACCATAGAGTGTTCGGCCGTCACAGTTGTGAGATGATCGAGGAGACAAGGCTACACTTGATCGCCATTGCTTGTCAAGCAAAGATCATCATAACTGTAATGTATCCCTAGAGGAGCACGATAGAACTATCGCAGGAGGCCTCCCCTAAGCACTCACACTGCGCTAGACATCGGCCGGGATCCGAAGCCCCGTCATCCTCCGCACGAGAGTTGAACGGCCCCCACTACACATATGAGAAAACTCCTCATCATATGTGGTCATTGTGGTTTTACGCCTGAGGACAATCTCGAGGGGGCACTGAGCAAGACTTGGCGATATCTCGGTGGTTCAGTGATCTCTTTGGCAAAGAGAAAAATATGGAGAAGAAGCATCACAAAAAGGGAACTGTGTCAGTATGAGATCTCTGACGTAAGCTTTATTGAATGAAAAATGAAACACTTAGAAGTGCTGAAAAGTAAAATGTTTGAAGAATAAAGTAAAGGCAATCAGTCACGATCGTGAGGGGCTTTGAGGAACTGCGATTGGTCATAGCTGATGACGCAAGAACTGTGTCCTCTTTGCTTCAAAATAGCCTTCCAAGGGGACCTTCGTCAACGACATCGATGCACTCACTTGCAAAATCAATGGACCCCAGACGGCCCTTGTCATGTATCTCTATGCACTCTAGCTGACCTTCAGCCACCTCCTTGCCCTTGGAGGTGGAAGGTTTTGAAGAATCAATTTTCTTGACCAGGTCGTTGATCTTGCCCTCGATGAGCAATCTTTCAACCAATCGCCGAAGGGCCTTGCAATCTTCAGTTAAATGACATTTCTCTTTGTGGTATTCACAGAACGGGTCTGAATTTCTTGATCTCTGATTTGCCGGCTGGTAAGGCCTTTTGGGATATGCCTTATCCTTCATGATTTGGCTAACTTCTTGCATGACCTCATCTAGCTCAAATTCTGGCAGATCACCTTCTTGCTGCTGATGAACTGCAGCTGTTAGCGGAGATGATGTTGATAATGGTGGCAGCCGCTCTTGGGTACGATCATGGCCTTGGAAGGGGTGTTGATGATGCTGAAATCTCCTAGCTTTCCTGGAGAGAGATGGAAAGTCTTTTCGAGGAGACCTCGGAGGTTGCTTGTAAGAAGAAGAATTTTTCTCTGACACCAGTCTGGAGACGAAGTTGGGGTTGCTCTTTTCACCGCGAATATACGAGTTGGCTAAACCAATCAACTCTTGATAAGTTCTCGGTGCTCGGACATTAGCTTCAAACTTTAGTGGACCTTCACGCAGGCCGTGGATGAGAGCCACTCGGTACATTTCTTGATCAACGATCTCAATGTCCAAGATTTCTTTCTGAAAACGATCCACATAATGAGACCAAGTCTCGTTCTCTCGCTGCCTGATCTCAAAGAGGGCTTCTAGACCGCCCTTCCTCTTTGAAGAGGTAGAAAATCTGAGCAGGAACTCCCTTCGCAAATCAGCAAAGGAAGAGATTGACTGAGGTCGCAGTCCATAGAACCAGTCTCTCACTTGAACATCAAAGGTCGTTACGAGGAGCTTGCTCTTGGTAGCATCTGAGAGGGTCTTGAGAGCAACGGCTGATTCAAAGGCTTGAAGATGCTTGACAGGATCAGTCTCCCCAGTGTAAATGGGCAACCGCGGCTCTCGGAAGTTGACTGGAGTTGGTTCATACCGAACACTCTCTGTAAACGGCGATGGATCTTCTGGTTCTACTGCATAAGGAAAGTAAGGAGCATGAGCAGTAGTTGCAAAAGGAGCAGGAGGATAGGAGTAAAAGGTTGCTGCGGGAGGAGCAAAGGCAGGAGCTGAAGAGGAGGGGTGACTTCCCTGAAAGTTCGAAAATCTGGCTGGACTTCCCCGGGCAGCCTCCCGGAAGAAGTTTTGACGAGCTGCAAACTCATCATCTTGGGATCGCAAAGGAGCTGCAGGCCCCTGCGGAAAAGTTGGAGTATAAAGAGGAGGATAGACCGGCGGATAAGCCGGTGGATAAACTTGAGGAGTCTCTGATGTTGGTGCTGGATTGATTGGAGGAACTGGCGCTACTGAAGATTGAGCGACTAATTGCTGAGTGAGAGCTGCTAGAGTACGGTTGATGGCTTGAAACTGTTGGGCAGTTTCTCTGCGAGATTGCTCTAAGGCCTCCCAAAGAGAATCATCACTGGGACTTGGAGAAAGACTCTCGGCTGGTTGATGGTCTGTCATGAGTAACCACTGCTTTCACTGTCTAATCGAGATCTGAAGGTCGCGTGTTAACTGTTGATGCGCGAAATGCGGTTCCAACCAGTTAACGGGTGTTCGATCTCACAGGCTAAGGATGAAGGAAGAAGGGTTGCGGGGATGGAGAGGAAGCTTGCTTGAGCAGAGGAGAAGCTTGATCAAGCAGGGAGGAAGCTTGCTTGAGCAAAGGAGAAGCTTGCTCAGGCAGGGAGGAAGCTTGCTTGAGCAGAGGAGAAGCTTGCTCAGACAGGGAGGAAGCTTGCTTGAGCAGAGGAGAAGCTTGCTCAGGCAGGGAGGAAGCTTGCTTGAGCAGAGGAGAAGCTTGCTCAGGCAGGGAGGAAGCTTGCTTGAGCAGAGGAGAAGCTTGCTCAGGCAGGGAGGAAGCTTGCTTGAGCAGAGGAGAAGCTTGCTTAGGTACTGTCGTGCAGACATCTACTTGAATGGTTAGCTTTGCAGGTTGATGCTGAGAGAGGAGAGAAGAAGAGAGGAGGCCGCTAGCAGCGGCAACAGCAGACTTCGCCCGCCGCGGCTTGAATGCCACTCTTGCGACGGGCTTTTCCTTTATTCAAGAAGAGTTACAATTTGCTATTGCACCATTACACATAAGAGCAGTAGAGGGTACAATGGGGGAAGCTGGCGGCTGAGGAAGGAGATGCCAGAAACTTAGTAAAAGAGGCTGCGGAGAACTGGAGAACTGAGGCTGAAGATGCTGCCCAAGCTGCCTGCTTAGGGCAGAAAAGTCTAAATCCACAGCTTTGACGACCTGGGCGGACTGAGGATTTGGAGGCCGCTGACCTTGCCTGATCAACCTTGACGGACTGAGAATTTGGAGGCTGCAGACCTTGCCTGATCAACCTTGACGGACTGAGAATTTGGAGGCTGCAGACCTTGCCTGATCAACCTTGACGGACTGAGAATTTGGAGGCTGCAGACCTTGCCTGATCAACCTTGACGGACTGAGAATTTGGAGGCTGCAGACCTTGCCTGATCAACCTTGACGGACTGAGAATTTGGAGGCTGCAGACCTTGCCTGATCAACCTTGACGGACTGAGAAAACTGAGTCCGCAGCCTTTGATCAAGGTGGCAGTTCCCCTCCTGCGCCAGAATGAGAGGTCTTGGGGGGGTATTTATAGGCCCGGGGAGAATCTTTGAAGCGGGGCCCAGTGATGCCATCCTTGACGACCTCGGCGACCTGAGACGACCTCGGAGGACTTCAACCTGAAGAGCAGGAAGAGGGGGAGGCCTGAAGCCAGGCCGCCCCCCTTAGTGGCGGCCTGGCCTCAGGCCACCACCCTTAGGGGCGGCCTGGCTTCAGGCCTCCCCCTCTTCCTGCTCTTCCGGTTGAAGTCCTCCGAGGTCGTCTCAGGTCGCCGAGGTCGTCAAGGATGGCATCCCTGGGCCCCGCTTCAAAGATTCTCCCCGGGCCTATAAATACCCCCCAAGACCTCTCATTCTGGCACAGGAGGGGAACTGCCACCTTGATCAAAGGCTGCGGACTCAGTTTTCTCAGTCCGTCAAGGTTGATCAGGCAAGGTCTGCAGCCTCCAAATTCTCAGTCCGTCAAGGTTGATCAGGCAAGGTCTGCAGCCTCCAAATTCTCAGTCCGTCAAGGTTGATCAGGCAAGGTCTGCAGCCTCCAAATTCTCAGTCCGTCAAGGTTGATCAGGCAAGGTCTGCAGCCTCCAAATTCTCAGTCCGTCAAGGTTGATCAGGCAAGGTCTGCAGCCTCCAAATTCTCAGTCCGTCAAGGTTGATCAGGCAAGGTCAGCGGCCTCCAAATCCTCAGTCCGCCCAGGTCGTCAAAGCTGTGGATTTAGACTTTTCTGCCCTAAGCAGGCAGCTTGGGCAGCATCTTCAGCCTCATTTCTCCAGTTCTCCGCAGCCTTTTTTACTAAGTTTCTGGCATCTCCTTCCTCAGCCGCCAGCTTCCCCCATTGTACCCTCTACTGCTCTTATGTGTAATGGTGTAATAGCAAATTGTAACTCTTCTTGAATAAAGGAAAAGCCCGTCGCAAGAGTGGCATTCAAGCCGCGGCGGGTGAAGTCTGCTGTTGCCGCTGCTAGCGGCCTCCTCTCTTCTTCTCTCCTCTCTCGGCATCAACCTGCAAAGCTAACCATTCAAGTAGCTGTCTGCTCGACAGTACCTGAGCAAGCTTCTCCTCTGCTCAAGCAAGCTTCCTCCCTGCCTGAGCAAGCTTCTCCTCTGCTCAAGCAAGCTTCCTCCCTGCCTGAACAAGCTTCTCCTCTGCTCAAGCAAGCTTCCTCCCTGCCTGAGCAAGCTTCTCCTCTGCTCAAGCAAGCTTTCTCCCTGCCTGAGCAAGCTTCTCCTCTGCTCAAGCAAGCTTCCTCCCTGCCTGAGCAAGCTTCTCCTCTGCTCAAGCAAGCTTCCTCCCTGCTTGATCAAGCTTCTCCTCTGCTCAAGCAAGCTTCCTCTCCATCCCCGCAACCCTTCTTCCTTCATCCTTAGCCTGTGAGATCGAACACCCGTTAACTGGTTGGAACTGCATTTCACGCATCAACAGTTAACACGCGACCTTCAGATCTCGATTAGACAGTGAAAGCAGTGGTTACTCATGACAGACCATCAACCAGCCGAGAGTCTTTCTCCAAGTCCCAGTGATGATTCTCTTTGGGAGGCCTTAGAGCAATCTCGTAGAGAAACTGCCCAACAGTTTCAAGCCATCAACCGTACTCTAGCAGCTCTCACTCAGCAATTAGTCGCTCAATCTTCAGCAGCGCCAGTTCCTCCAATCAATCCAGCACCAACATCAGAGACTCCTCAAGTTTATCCACCGGCTTATCTGTCGGTCTATCCTCCTCTTTATACTCCAACTTTTCCGCAGGGGCCTGCAGCTCCTTTGCGATCCCAAGATGATGAGTTTGCAGCTCGTCAAAACTTCTTCCGGGAGGCTGCCCGGGGAAGTCCAGCCAGATTTTTGAACTTTCAAGGAAGTCACCCCTCCTCTTCAGCTCCTGCCTTTACTCCTCCCGCAGCAACCTTTTACTCCTATCCTCCTGCTCCTTTTGCAACTACTACTCATGCTCCTTACTTTACTTATGCAGTAGAACCAGAAGAGCCATCGCCGTTTACAGAGAGTGTTCGGTATGAACCAACTCCAGTCAACTTCCGAGAGCCGCGGTTGCCCATTTACACTGGGGAGACTGATCCTGTCAAGCATCTTCAAGCCTTTGAATCAGTCGTTGCTCTCAAGACCCTCTCAGATGCTACCAAGAGCAAGCTCCTCGTAACGACCTTTGATGGTCAAGTGAGAGACTGGTTCTATGGACTGCGACCTCAGTCAATCTCTTCCTTTCCTGATTTGCGAAGGGAGTTCCTGCTCAGATTTTCTACCTCTTCAAAGAGGAAGGGCAGTCCAGAAGCCCTCTTTGAGATCAGGCAGCGAGAGAACGAGACTTGGTCTCATTATGTGGATCGTTTTCAGAAAGAAATCTTGGACATTGAGATCGTTGATCAAGAAATGTACCGAGTGACTCTCATCCACGGCCTGCGTGAAAGTCCACTAAAGTTTGAAGCTAATGTCCGAGCACCGAGAACTTATCAAGAGTTGATTGGTTTAGCCAACTCGTATATTCGCGGTGAAAAGAGCAACCCCAGCTTCGTCTCCAGACTGGTGTCAGAGAAAAATTCTTCTTCTTACAAGCAACCTCCGAGGTCTCCTCGAAAAGACTTTCCATCTCTCTCCAGGAAAGCCAGGAGATTTCAACATCATCAACACCCCTTCCAAGGCCATGATCGTACCCAAGAGCGGCTGCCACCATTGTCAACATCATCTCCGCTAACAGCTGCAGTTCATCAGCAGCAAGAAGGTGATCTGCCAGAATTTGAGCTAGATGAGGTCATGCAAGAAGTTAGCCAAATCATGAAGGATAAGGCATATCCCAAAAGGCCTTACCAGCCGGCAAATCAGAGATCAAGAAATTCAGACCCGTTCTGTGAATACCACAAAGAGAAAGGTCATTTAACTGAAGATTGCAAGGCCCTTCGGCGATTGGTTGAAAGATTGTTCATCGAGGGCAAGATCAACGACCTGGTCAAGAAAATTGATTCTTCAAAACCTTCCACCTCCAAGGGCAAGGAGGTGGCTGAAGGTCAGTTAGAGTGCATAGAGATACATGACAAGGGCCGTCTGGGGTCCATTGATTTTGCAAGTGAGTGCATCGATGTCGTTGACGAAGGTCCCCTTGGAAGGCTATTTTGAAGCAAAGAGGACACAGTTCTTGCGTCATCAGCTATGACCAATTGCAGTTCCTCAAAGCCCCTCACGATCGTGACTGATTGCCTTTACTTTACTCTTCAAACATTTTACTTTTCAGCACTTCTAAGTGTTTCATTTTTCATTCAATAAAGCTTACGTCAGAGATCTCATACTGACACAGTTCCCTTTTTGTGATGCTTCTTCTCCATATTTTTCTCTTTACCAAAGAGATCACTGAACCACCGAGATATCGCCAAGTCTTGCTCAGTGCCCCCTCGAGATTGTCCTCAGGCGTAAAACCACAATGACCACATATGATGAGGAGTTTTCTCATATGTGTAGTGGGGGCCGTTCAACTCTCGTGCGGAGGATGACGGGGCTTCGGATCCCGGCCGATGTCTAGCGCAGTGTGAGTGCTTAGGGGAGGCCTCCTGCGATAGTTCTATCGTGCTCCTCTAGGGATACGTTACAGTTACGATGATCTTTGCTTGACAAGCAATGGCGATCAAGTGTAGCCTTGTCTCCTCGATCATCTCACAACTGTGACGGCCGAACACTCTATGGTACTCTCGATCCGTGCCTCCGCGGGACTCACAACTCCGCTGATCAATCCACAGACAAGCAATGGGCCACTTGGCGCAACTAGTCTAATTGATTAGCGATGCTTGTAACCCGAGGCAAGAGAGCAGTGCATCTGTCGATCCTTCTTAGGGTTTTTTCTTGTTTATTTGTGCCCTTCTAAAGGATGCGCGGCCAGCCCGCTTTGGTTAGGACTACACCCAGGATGACTTTGGCAAGTGATGCATAATGCCCACGGGGAACACCTGTGGCAGCATTCAACCTTTTAGTTCATCCTCGGGGGTAGCCTCTTTTCTCTCCTTTTTTACCTTCTTACAGGTTGAATCCAACCTATTCCAAGAATCTGAAACATCTCTCCTTGACTTATGATCATCCTATATACGCTACCTGCATAAGCTCTTACCAGATGATGGTCAACAAGTTCTCCTATCAGATGTTAATCACACATCATTTAAGGCATACGGATTTTCTTAATTAACAAGCCATGTCATCATGAATCTAATTTCGGATTTTCTTATCTCGCGGATCTGGATTTTTATGTTGACATTGTACCTTGATCACGCGAGACAGTCATCATCACAGTTTGATCATTACTCAATCGATAGCAGAGTGTGTCAGGTATCTATTCTGTTATCAGATTATGTCTTATCATATCAACAGTTAACACGCGACCTTCCGATCTCGATTAGACAGTGAAAGCAGTGGTTACTCATGACAGACCATCAACCAGCCGAGAGTCTTTCTCCAAGTCCCAGTGATGATTCTCTTTGGGAGGCCTTAGAGCAATCTCGCAGGAGGGGAACTGCCACCTTGATCAAAGGCTGCGGACTCAGTTTTCTCAGTCCGTCAAGGTTGATCAGGCAAGGTCTGCAGCCTCCAAATTCTCAGTCCGTCAAGGTTGATCAGGCAAGGTCTGCAGCCTCCAAATTCTCAGTCCGTCAAGGTTGATCAGGCAAGGTCTGCAGCCTCCAAATTCTCAGTCCGTCAAGGTTGATCAGGCAAGGTCTGCAGCCTCCAAATTCTCAGTCCGTCAAGGTTGATCAGGCAAGGTCTGCAGCCTCCAAATTCTCAGTCCGTCAAGGTTGATCAGGCAAGGTCAGCGGCCTCCAAATCCTCAGTCCGCCCAGGTCGTCAAAGCTGTGGATTTAGACTTTTTTGCCCTAAGCAGGCAGCTTGGGCAGCATCTTCAGCCTCAGTTCTCCAGTTCTCCGCAGCCTCTTTTACTAAGTTTCTGGCATCTCCTTCCTCAGCCGCTAGCTCCCCCCATTGTACCCTCTACTGCTCTTATGTGTAATGGTGCAATAGCAAATTGTAACTCTTCTTGAATAAAGGAAAAGCCCGTCGCAAGAGTGGCATTCAAGCCGCGGCGGGCGAAGTCTGCTGTTGCCGCTGCTAGCGGCCTCCTCTCTTCTTCTCTCCTCTCTCGGCATCAACCTGCAAAGCTAACCATTCAAGTAGCTGTCTGCTCGACAGTACCTGAGCAAGCTTCTCCTCTGCTCAAGCAAGCTTCCTCCCTGCCTGAGCAAGCTTCTCCTCTGCTCAAGCAAGCTTCCTCCCTGCCTGAGCAAGCTTCTCCTCTGCTCAAGCAAGCTTCCTCCCTGCCTGAGCAAGCTTCTCCTCTGATCAAGCAAGCTTCCTCCCTGCCTGAGCAAGCTTCTCCTCTGCTCAAGCAAGCTTCCTCCCTGCCTGAGCAAGCTTCTCCTCTGCTCAAGCAAGCTTCCTCCCTGCTTGATCAAGCTTCTCCTCTGCTCAAGCAAGCTTCCTCTCCATCCTCGCAACCCTTCTTCCTTCATCCTTAGCCTGTGAGATCGAACACCCGTTAACTGGTTGGAACCGCATTTCGTGCATCAACAGTTAACACGCGACCTTCAGATCTCGATTAGACAGTGAAAGTAGTGGTTACTCATGACAGACCATCAACCAGCCGAGAGTCTTTCTCCAAGTCCCAGTGATGATTCTCTTTGGGAGGCCTTAGAGCAATCTCGCAGAGAAACTGCCCAACAGTTTCAAGCCATCAACCGTACTCTAGTAGCTCTCACTCAGCAATTAGTCGCTCAATCTTCAGCAGCGCCAGTTCCTCCAATCAATCCAGCACCAACATCAGAGACTCCTCAAGTTTATCCACCGGCTTATCCGCCGGTCTATCCTCCTCTTTATACTCCAACTTTTCCGCAGGGGCCTGCAGCTCCTTTGCGATCCCAAGATGATGAGTTTGCAGCTCGTCAAAACTTCTTCCGGGAGGCTGCCCGGGGAAGTCCAGCCAGATTTTTGAACTTTCAGGGAAGTCACCCCTCCTCTTCAGCTCCTGCCTTTGCTCCTCCCGCAGCAACCTTTTACTCCTATCCTCCTGCTCCTTTTGCAACTACTGCTCATGCTCCTTACTTTCCTTATGCAGTAGAACCAGAAGAGCCATCGCCGTTTACAGAGAGTGTTCGGTATGAACCAACTCCAGTCAACTTCCGAGAGCCGCGGTTGCCCATTTACACTGGGGAGACTGATCCTGTCAAGCATCTTCAAGCCTTTGAATCAGCCGTTGCTCTCAAGACCCTCTCAGATGCTACCAAGAGCAAGCTCCTCGTAACGACCTTTGATGGTCAAGTGAGAGACTGGTTCTATGGACTGCGACCTCAGTCAATCTCTTCCTTTGCTGATTTGCGAAGGGAGTTCCTGCTCAGATTTTCTACCTCTTCAAAGAGGAAGGGCGGTCCAGAAGCCCTCTTTGAGATCAGGCAGCGAGAGAACGAGACTTGGTCTCATTATGTGGATCGTTTTCAGAAAGAAATCTTGGACATTGAGATTGTTGATCAAGAAATGTACCGAGTGGCTCTCATCCACGGCCTGCGTGAAAGTCCACTAAAGTTTGAAGCTAATGTCCGAGCACCGAGAACTTATCAAGAGTTGATTGGTTTAGCCAACTCGTATATTCGCGGTGAAAAGAGCAACCCCAGCTTCGTCTCCAGACTGGTGTCAGAGAAAAATTCTTCTTCTTACAAGCAACCTCCGAGGTCTCCTCGAAAAGACTTTCCATCTCTCTCCAGGAAAGCCAGGAGATTTCAGCATCATCAACACCCCTTCCAAGGCCATGATCGTACCCAAGAGCGGCTGCCACCATTGTCAACATCATATCCGCTAACAGCTGCAGTTCATCAGCAGCAAGAAGGTGATCTGCCAGAATTTGAGCTAGATGAGGTCATGCAAGAAGTTAGCCAAATCATGAAAGATAAGGCATATCCCAAAAGGCCTTACCAGCCGGCAAATCAGAGATCAAGAAATTCAGACCCATTCTGTGAATTCCACAAAGAGAAAGGTCATTTAACTGAAGATTGCAAGGCCCTTCGGCGATTGGTTGAAAGATTGCTCATCGAGGGCAAGATCAACAACCTGGTCAAGAAAATTGATTCTTCAAAACCTTCCACCTCCAAGGGCAAGGAGGTGGCTGAAGGTCAGCTAGAGTGCATAGAGATACATGACAAGGGCTGTCTGGGGTCCATTGATTTTGCAAGTGAGTGCATCGATGTCGTTGACGAAGGTCCCCTTGGAAGGCTATTTTGAAGCAAAGAGGACACAGTTCTTGCGTCATCAGCTATGACCAATCGCAGTTCCTCAAAGCCCCTCACGATCGTGACGGATTGCCTTTACTTTACTCTTCAAACATTTTACTTTTCAGCACTTCTAAGTGTTTCATTTTTCATTCAATAAAGCTTACGTCAGAGATCTCATACTGACACAGTTCCCTTTTTGTGATGCTTCTTCTCCATATTTTTCTCTTTGCCAAAGAGATCACTGAACCACCGAGATATCGCCAAGTCTTGCTCAGTGCCCCCTCGAGATTGTCCTCAGGCGTAAAACCACAATGACCACATATGATGAGGAGTTTTCTCATATGTGTAGTGGGGGCCGTTCAACTCTAGTGCGGAGGATGACCGGGCTTCGGATCCCGGCCGATGTCTAGCGCAGTGTGAGTGCTTAGGGGAGGCCTCCTGCGATAGTTCTATCGTGCTCCTCTAGGGATACGTTACAGTTACGATGATCTTTGCTTGACAAGCAATGACGATCAAGTGTAGCCTTGTCTCCTCGATCATCTCACAACTGTGACGGCCGAACACTCTATGGTACTCTCGATCCGTGCCTCCGCGGGACTCACAACTCCGCTGATCAATCCGCAGACAAGCAATGGGCCACTTGGCGCAACTAGTCTAATTGATCAGCGATGCTTGTAACCCGAGGCAAGAGAGCAGTGCATCTGTCGATCCTTCTTAGGGTTTTTTCTTGTTTATTTGTGCCCTTCTAAAGGATGCGCGGCCAGCCCGCTTTGGTTAGGACTACACCCAGGATGACTTTGGCAAGTGATGCATAATGCCCACGGGGAACACCTGTGGCAGCATTCAACCTTTTAGTTCATCCTCGGGGGTAGCCTCTTTTCTCTCCTTTTTTACCTTCTTACAGGTTGAATCCAACCTATTCCAAGAATCTGAAACATCTCTCCTTGACTTATGATCATCCTATATACGCTACCTGCATAAGCTCTTACCAGATGATGGTCAACAAGTTCCCCTATCAGATGTTAATCACACATCATTTAAGGCATACGGATCTTCTTGATTAACAAGCCATGTCATCATGTATCTAATTTCGGATTTTCTTATCTCACGGATCTGGATTTTTATGTTGACATTGTACCTTGATCACGCGAGACAGTCATCATCACAGTTTGATCATTACTCAATCGATAGCAGAGTGTGTCAGGTATCTATTCTGTTATCCGATTATGTCTTATCATACCAACAGTTAACAGCCAACATTCGCAGGTTCCGCCCAGGTACTTGTGAACTTAGTTTTCTCTCCTATCATATCTGTTGCTTACTCTCCTTTTGCAGAGACCAGCAGATAATAGCAAGTTCCCCCCAGAGTTCAATAGAAGACGGTTATCCTCTTCCTCATTTACAAAAGCAACTCAGGTACACGCAAGATGTATCTCTTTGTGCCTGCATTAATTTTTTCTTCGCAGGCAAAAGATAGGCGCTGATAGATTTTTTCTGAGAAGGGACATCAGGTTCTATCTCTCCTGACCTCTAATTTTTTCTCTCCTTATTACTGAGGGGAGGATTACGATTTTTGTGGGTCTTCTACTTTTTCGAAGTTCCTTTCAGAACTTAAAAAAGTGCGGGGATTATGTTAACCCCCAAAAATCGGCGACCCCTCCCAAGGTCTCTAGCTCGCAAGTCGCGGTCCACTCAAGGGAACCCCCCCGAGGATCGCGACCTGCCTCGGCTTTCCCTTTTTGGCCCAAGCGGTTTGGCCAGGCTAACCATGCAGCATTGCTTTCTTGCAGGAGGCAAACCTATATCAGTTCGCAGGTTCGATCTGCCGGTGCCGGCACCCGACCGAACCATCGCAAGGCTCGGCTCCCCTGTCCAGCCTGGCCCCAGGCTTCCGCCGTCAGGCCGCCCTCCTTAGGGGCGACCTGGCCTCAGGCCGCCCCCCTTAGGGGCGGCCTGGCCTCAGGCCGCCCTTACCAGGGGCGGCCTGGCCTTAGGCCGCCCTTCCCAGGGGCGGCCTGGCCTCAGGCCGCCCCCCTTAGGGGCGTCCTGGCCTCAGGCCGCCCCCCTTAGGGGCGGACTGGCCTCAGGCCGCCCCCCTTAGGGGTGGCCTGGCCTCAGGCCGCCCTTCCCAGGGGCGACCTGGCCTCAGGCCGCCCCCCTTAGGGGAGGCCTGGCCTCAGGCCGCCCTTCCTAGGGGCGGCCTGGCCTCAGGCCGCCCCCCTTAGGGGCGGCCTGGCCTCAGGCCGCCCTTCCCAGGGGTGGCCTGGCCTCAGGCCGCCCCCCTTAGGGGCGGCCTGGCCTCAGGCCGCCCCCCTTAGGGGCGGCCTGGCCTCAGGCCGCCCTTCCTAGGGGCGGCCTGGCCTCAGGCCGCCCTTCCTAGGGGCGGCCTGGCCTCAGGCCGCCCCCCTTAGGGGCGGCCTGGCCTCAGGCCGCCCCCCTTAGGGGCGGCCTGGCCTCAGGCCGCCCCCCTTAGGGGCGGCCTGGCCTCAGGCCGCCCCCCTTAGGGGCGGCCTGGCCTCAGGCCGCCCCCCTTAGGGGCGGCCTGGCCTCAGGCCGCCCCCCTTAGGGGCGGCCTGGCCTCAGGCCGCCCCCCCTTAGGGGCGGCCTGGCCTCAGGCCGCCCTTC
This sequence comes from Platanthera zijinensis, assembly GCA_039513925.1. Lineage (NCBI taxonomy): Eukaryota > Viridiplantae > Streptophyta > Magnoliopsida > Asparagales > Orchidaceae > Platanthera > Platanthera zijinensis. The sequence goes on along the minus strand of CM077093.1, from coordinate 167,370,768 downwards.
CCAGGGGTGGCCTGGCCTCAGGCCTCCCTTCCTAGGGGCGGCCTGGCCTCAGGCCGCCCCCCTTCGGGGCGGCCTGGCCTCAGGCCGCCCCCCTTAGGGGCGGCCTGGCCTCAGGCCGCCCCCCTTAGGGGCAGCCTGGCCTCAGGCCGCCCTTCCCAAGGGCGGCCTAGCCTCAGGCCGTCCCCCTTAGGGGCGGCCTGGCCTCAGGCCGCCCCCCTTAGGGGCGGCCTGGCCTCAGGCCGCCCCCCTTAGGGGCGGCCTGGCCTCAGGCCGCCCCCCTTAGGGGCGGCCTGGCCTCAGGCCGCCCCCCTTAGGGGCGGCCTAGCCTCAGGCCGCCCTTCCTAGGGGCGGCCTGGCTTCAGGCCGCCCCCTCTTCCTGCTCTTCAGGTTGAAGTCCTCCGAGGTCGTCTCAGGTCGTCGAGGTCGTCAAGGATGGCATCACTGGGCCCCGCTTCAAAGATTCTCCCCAGGCCTATAAATACCCCCCAAGACCTCTCATTCTGAAGTGGAGGAGGAGAACTGCCACCTTGATCAAAGGCTGCGGACTCAGTTTTCTCAGTCCGTCAAGGTTGATCAGGCAAGGTCTGCAGCCTCCAAATTCTCAGTCCGTCAAGGTTGATCAGGCAAGGTCTGCAGCCTCCAAATTCTCAGTCCGTCAAGGTTGATCAGGCAAGGTCTGCAGCCTCCAAATTCTCAGTCCGTCAAGGTTGATCAGGCAAGGTCTGCAGCCTCCAAATTCTCAGTCCGTCAAGGTTGATCAGGCAAGGTCTGTAGCCTCCAAATTCTCAGTCCGTCAAGGTTGATCAGGCAAGGTCTGCATCCTCCAAATTCTCAGTCCGTCAAGGTTGATCAGGCAAGGTCTACAGCCTCCAATTTCTCAGTCCGTCAAGGTTGATCAGGCAAGGTCAGCGGCCTCCAAATCCTCAGTCCGCCCAGGTCGTCAAAGCTGTGGATTTAGACTTTTCTGCCCTAAGCAGGCAGCTTGGGCAGCATCTTCAGCCTCAGTTCTCCAGTTCTCCGCAGCCTCTTTTACTAAGTTTCTGGCATCTCGTTCCTCAGCCGCCAGCTTCCCCCATTGTACCCTCTACTGCTCTTATGTGTAATGGTGCAATAGCAAATTGTAACTCTTCTTGAATAAAGGAAAAGCTCGTCGCAAGAGTGGCATTCAAGCCGCGGCGGGCGAAGTCTGCTGTTGCCGCTGCTAGCGGCTTCCTCTCTTCTTCTCTCCTCTCTCGGCATCAACCTGCAAAGCTAACCATTCAAGTAGCTGTCTGCTCGACAGTACCTGAGCAAGCTTCTCCTCTGCTCAAGCAAGCTTCCTCCCTGCCTGAGCAAGCTTCTCCTCTGCCCAAGCAAGCTTCCTCCCTGCCTGAGCAAGCTTCTCCTCTGCTCAAGCAAGCTTCCTCCCTGCCTGAGCAAGCTTCTCCTCTGCTCAAGCAAGCTTCCTCCCTGCTTGATCAAGCTTCTCCTCTGCTGAAGCAAGCTTCCTCTCTATCCCCGTAACCCTTCTTCCTTCATCCTTAGCCTGTGAGATCGAACACCCGTTAACTGGTTGGAACCGCATTTCGCGCATCAACAATGAACTACCCTAAGTTCTCATGCAAGATGTCCAGCAAATTTATGATAAATACTAGGTTATCTCAATAGGTTAAATCCTAAGTATCATAATTTTTCTATCATTAAAAGGGCATGAAAACTATTTTAGAAATAATCTCTAACTTCTGTTGTTTATGAATCAAGTACAGAAAATATTCTTCCAAAAATTATAGATAATTTATACCATGCAGATAAAGGCCTAAAATTAGCACTGGCCAAGTCTCATAATTTTCCAGCAAGTATTTTATCCATAATTAATTTTTAAACATATGAGCCCTTTCTATCATCTGTGAATAAAGTACTAGATTTACTCAACATAAAATTCTATGAAAATCCAGAGATCAATGTTCTACTAGTCAAGATCTAAATCCAGAATTTTAACTGATTATAATTAATTTAAAGCCTCCAAATAATTGAAACAACAAGTCGGGTAAATAATCCTTTAACACATGAAGTATAATAATTATCAATCATAAAATTCCAGGAAAATTATCATAAGTCTAAAACATCCCAAAACTCTCTCCTCCCGAGATTCATAATTTTTGGATTAGATTTAGTGTTTAAAATATCTAAAATATATATTAATCCTAAACCAAAATCTCAACTTCCGAGGTACCTAATTACCTCCAATGCCTTCACCGTTTCAACCAGAGAGTTTTCAGCATATCATGCCACTCTCCTCCAAATTTCAAGGGCATACAAGAGCTTTTGCTCCTATGTCCTTCACAAACCTCAAACTACCACACACTGGGTTTGAGCCGATCTCTTAGGGTAAAATCCACCCTAATCCACACCATGTTACTCAAGAGGGTAGACATAGACTTAACAAATCAGTGGCCACAACTTCAGCCTCTTTTGAGGAGATTTGTCCACTCCATTTCCAATTGTACTTTTCCCCAAAGTACCCCTCACCAAGACCTATCTAGGACTTGATACTTCCCTATTCAAAACTCGACCAATTGAGTTGAAATTTTGTACAGATCTTAACATTGATTCCAGGGACCACCACCCAAAATTTGGGGGAGTTTGGACTTAATTTCATCTCCTAATTAATTTTATAATGTTTATTAAAATTTTACAAAAACTTTAGGCAAAAGTTCTTCAAAAATTCTCATTTTTGGACAGCCTCTCGACATACATATTATAGACCTCCAGCCCAAATTTCAAGTCATTTGGACATGTTATGAACCGTGGGCAACCATTTCAATTTCTGGTTAGCCTAGGTCTTGATCCCACCAAAATGAGTGATGTGGTCAAACCACTCACCCAAATTGAATAGAATCAATTTTAAATTAAAGTAGACCCAGAGGGCTACAACTTTTGTGACTGGTCATTTTTCCTAATTCGGCCTCTAAGTGCCTCGTTTTGCAGCCTCAAAATATATTCAAATAATCTATTTTTCCATTATGTAATATATAATAATCTAGGTATTATAATATTGGTTCTACTGTTCATCTTCTTCATGAACCCGAAAACAGACAGAAAACCATTTTTCCTGTAAGCATTCCGTGATCCGTCACCGGCAGTCCGGTCACTTCCCTGGCCAGCCACCACCACCACCACCTCCGTTGAGGCGATGGCTAGTGGTCGGCGGTGGTTTGGCCGCCGGAGGTGGTGGTTTCCGGCGAACTCAAAAATACCATTTATATGGTTTTCCCATGAAAACGAGAGACGGGTCCGGCTCCGTTAAGCGCGAACCTCCTTTCTAAGAATCCTAAGATCTACCCATGAAAGAGAAGGAGCAGAGGAGGACCTTGTTCGCGGTTTGAAGGCGAGAAGAACGACGGGGTGCCATGGAGCGGAGGTGGCGTTGCTGAACTTCTCCTACAGCAAGAACAAGGCTCTGATCCGTTTACTTGAGCGTGTAAACTTCTCCTCTGGTTCCAGGTGGGCTTTTATAAGTCAGAAAGTGGGAAGGTGAATGGGTAAAGCCTTTATGGACATGAAGGTTATCCCCTTAACGTTTCGGTTACAGTGAAGGGATAAGAAGCGGTGGAAACTGAACAGGTGTGTCCAGCTGGCGGCTTCCTATTGAATCATATCTTCCTCATTTATTATATAATTACAGAAGGAAAACGGCCTGAAATTACTCCTGGTGTAACTTCCCACACCAGCATTTATTTCCACGCGTGTTAGAATAATTTCGGCCCTGAACCGTCATTTCGGCCAATGTCACGGGCGTGACACATGGGTCACGGGCGTGACAGGCCCGGATAGCCAATTCTGGGTTCGACGATCGTCGAACTGAGATCGACGATCGTCGATGGATGGTCACGGGCGTGACACCTTGGGTCACGGGCGTGACAGACCCGTGTGGTTAATACTGGGCCGACGATCGTCGATTTGAGATCGACGGTCATCGAATGGTGGTCACGCCCTAGGTCACGGGCGTGACACCTAGGTCACGGGCGTGACAGGCCCGAACGGCAATTTCTGAGGTCGACGGGCGTCGAACTGAGCTCGACGGTCGCCGAAGGCTGGTCACGCCCTAGGTCACGGGCGTGACACTTATGTCACGGGCGTGACATGCCCGGGCTGTAAGGTCGACGATCGTCTCACGGCGATCGACGATCGTCGAAGGAGTCACGCCCTTAGTCACGGGCGTGACACCTTGGTCACGGGCGTGACATGCCCAGGCAGCACGTTCGACGATCGTCTCGTGGAGATCGACGATCGTCGAAGTAGTCACGCCCAAGTCACGGGCGTGACGGGTCGGTCACGGGCGTGACCAACCCGTGACCCGAAATATTGATCGCTTTATTTCAATTTTATGTGCTTCCTGGGGTTCTGTCACGACCAACCGACTCCTAGGGGTCTAGCCGGAAATGGGATGTTACACCACTCCAGGTTAGACTTAGGGTCTCGCCTTCCACATTCCGAAGGCTGTACCCTACTAACCTCAATGCTTCCTGTACAATGTATGGACCTTCCCAGTTGGGGTTGAGCTTCCCCACAACGATCGATCTCCCCACAACATCCACCTTTCTCAGGACCAAGTCCCCCTCCACGAACTGTTTGACCCTGACGTGCTTGTCAAAGTACTTAGCCATTCTTCTCTTCACTTCTTCTTGCTGGATGGCAGAGAGGTCACGTAGCTCCACCACCATGTCTAGAGAGAGCCGTAGTTCCTCTTCATTTTCGTCTCTCCATTCTTCCCTTCCTTCCTCCACCTCAACCACCCGAGGCATCCGGACCTCAAACTCTACCGAGAGTACTGCCTCACATTTATGGGAGAGCTTGAAGGGGGTTTTTCCCGTAGCGGTGTTGGGAGTCGTTCTAAGGGCCCAAAGAACTGAAGGAAGTTGTTCCACCCAACTACCCTTCAAGTTTTCCACCTTCTTCTTAAGGATATTGACGATGATCTTATTCCCCACCTCCACCTGCCCGTTGCTCATAGGGTGGTGAACTGAAGTAAACCTGAGATCAATCCTGAGTTTCCCGCAGAAATCAATGAACTCGGCGCTAGCGAACTGAGGCTCGTTGTCCGTGACAATGGCCTGGGGCAATCCATGCCGGTAGATGATCTCACCCCACACAAAATTACGGATTACTTGGGAGGTCACCTTGGCCAGTGCCTTTACTTCTAATCACTTGGAAAAATAGTCGATCATGACCAACAAGAATCTCCTCTGCCTGCTGGCCTGGGGGAAAGTCCCTACCAGATCCATTCCCCAGATTGCAAAGGGCCAGGGCATTGTGATGCTCCTGAGGCACTGAGCTGGCTGTAGTTGGAGGGGGCAAACAATTGGCACTTGCTACACTTCTTTGCGAACTCTGTGGCGTCATGGCTTAGGGTTTGCCAGAAGAACCCTTGCCCGATGATTCTTCCTTCTAAGGTTCTGCCCCTGAGTGGACTTCCTCAAAGATCCTCTTTATTTCCCTCTCAACCACGCAGCGTGCCAGCATACCGGAGAGGGTCTTTCTATACAGCTGCCTGTCTCGCATAAAATAATATGCCGACTTGTGCTTGAACTTTTTCTTGTCCATCCCTTCCGGATATTCCCCTATGGAAAGGAAGGTTGTGAATGGGTCCATCAACGAGGGGTGTTGATCCACCTCCATCAACTCTCCCTCCTCAATGGAAGGACGGAACAGATCGGTGATGGCACCCCCACCCGGGGACCATGCTTTGCTAGTTGGTCTACCTGCTCATTCTCTTCCCTGGGCACGTGTCGGATGGAGAAAGTCTGGAACATACCGATGAACCCCTTCACTTTCGCCAAGTATAGCTACAGAGTGGGCTCCCTTGCCTCAAACTCCCCGTTGATCTTGGAATCCACCACCATGGAGTCAGTGAGGACCTCCACGTCCTGCACCCCAAGTTCCCTGGCCAGGCGTAGTCCTGCGGTCACCGCCTCATATTCGGCATGGTTGTTGGTGATGGGAAAGTGTACCACCATTGTTTGTTCAATTCTCGTTCCCTGGGGGCTCTCCAAGATCACCCCCACTCCCAAGGAATGCCTCCCCGAAGTGCCATCTACCATTACCCTCCTTGGAATTGTGTGAGTGAGTTCTTCCTCTGCTACCTCGACCACATAGTCAGCCAGTAGTCGGCCATCACTTAGGCCTTGATCGAGAGACGAGGGACGAAGAAGATGTCGAACTCGCTCAGCTCCACCGACCACTTAGCCAACCTGCCCGAATGCTCCACCCCCTCGAAGGTGTTACGGAGGGGGTGGTCAGTCACCACTTGGATCGAGTCTGCCTGGAAGTAAGGCCATAGCCTCTGGGCCGAGATGACTAGAGCGAAGTCCAGCTTTTCCAAGATGGGATAACAGAGCACGGTCTTCCTCAATAACCGGCTTACATAGTATATGGGGAGTTGCTTCTTCCCCTCTTCCTGAACCAGGACGGAGCTCAATGCCTCTGCTTCGACCCCGAGATACAAGTATAGGTCCTCCCCCTCCTTAGGCCCTTGGAGCAGTGGAGACTGGGTCAACTGCCTCTTTAGGGCTTGGAATGCCTCCTCGTACCCCTTGGTCTACTCGAGCTTCTTGCCTCCTCTCAATGCTTTGAAGAAGGGGGAGCACTTCTCCCTAGCCCGGGAAAGGAACCTGCTCAACCCTGCCAGCTTCCCTGTCAACCGCTGTACCTCTTAACATTTCGAGGCAAACCCAGCTCAATGATTGCTCGGACCTTGTCAGGATTTGGCTCTACCCCCATGGGGGTGAGAAGGTGACCCAGGAACTTTCCCCTGCTGGCCCCGAAGACACACTTCAAAGGGTTCAGCCTCAATTTGTACTTTCATAAGGTGGCGAAGGTCTCCTCCAGGTCCCGTAGGTGAGAGTCCACGCCTCGACTCTTGATCATGAGGTCATCTACATACACCTCTAGGTTCCTCCCCGTCTGTTCTCGGAAGACCCTGTCCATCATCTTCTGGTAGGTCGCCCCTGCATTCTTCAGCCAAAAAGGCATCATTTTATAGCAGTAACATCCGTCCCCCGTGATAAATAAGACATCTTTGACATTGGGGGGGTACATCCTGATCTGGTGATAACCTGAAAATGCATCTAAGAAGCTCATTATAAGAAAACCGACGGCTGAGTCAACCAGTGCGTCGATCTGAGGCAAAGGATAACATTCCTTGGGGCATGATTTATTAAGTAAAGAAAAATCTATACACATACGCCACCGGCCGTCTCCTTTTTTTTTAACCATAACTACATTAGAGACCCAGTCGGGGTACTGTATTTCGGATAAAAAGCCGGCCTTGAGGAGTTTGGCCACCTCCTACCTGATGGGCTCGACCAGCTTGTCTGCGGTGGACCTCTTCTTCTACTGGATGGGGCGAGCTCCCGGGTCCAGGTTGAGGCAGTGGCAGACGACATCCACATCAATCCCTGGCCTCTCCGCGGTGCTCCAGGCGAAGATGTCCACATTCTTTTTGATGCACTCCAACATCCTCTCCTTATCTGCTAGGGTCAGCCCCCTGCTGATGCGGACCTTCTCCACCCTACCCCCGAGGGTGAGAACCTCCATCTACACTACCTCCTCTATAGCCTCTAGCCTGGACTGCTCCCCCCACTCTCTAATGTCCTCCCCACCTGGGGCAGGAACATCCTCCTCAGCCTCCTCCACGGTCATGACTTCGGCCGGCTCCTGAAATTCCTCCGCCATCTCCACCTGGGTGCGGTTCTCCAACTCCATCTCCACTACCTCCTGCTCCGCCTCCTCCATCCTCCGCTCCATATCCTCGGCCCCTTCCTGCCAAGAGACGGAGTTTACCATCGTGACGTAGCACTCCCTTGCTACCTTGGGGTCTCCCAAGACCCAGACCTGGATCCCCTCGGCATTGAACTTCAGGCATTGGTGGAAGGACGAGGGGACGCAGCGAAAGGCGCTGATGACGGGTCGCCCAAAGATGGCATTGTAGCTGCTTGGGGCGTCCACGATGACGAACCTGTAGGTGCGGTACTGCCCCCTAGAGTGACATGGAGTCCCACTCCTCCTTCGACCTTCTTCCTCTCCCCCGAGAATCCAAACAGAGGTCCATCCGAGGCCAGCACCCTCTTGGCCTCTACCTTCATCACGTCAAATTCCTTATTGAAGATGACGTTGACCGAGATCCCGTTGTCAATGAGGATCTGGGAGATGGTGAAGTTCTCGACCGCTGTCTGGATGACCAGCGCGTCGCAGAAGGGGTCCTCATGGTATGACATATCCTTCCTTGAGAAGGTGATCTTCTCCTCTAGGGGTGGGGTCTAGGATGTGGAGCCAACGCTCCTGCAGTACATGGTGTGGATACTTGCCTTGCGGGAAGCCTCGATTCCCCCCACCCCCATGGATCACTATGATCCCTCCCCGAGCCCCAACATCAGCCCGATCCTCACACCTGTCCTCCTCTGCCCGAGGCAGGACTTCCTCGATCTGCACTCCCTGACGATCTTGCTGCTACTGCTGCTCCCTATTTACTCTCATCTCGAGGAACTCCGGGCACATGTCCATAGCGTGCCATTCCTCCTGATGGAAGACGCAGTATGATAGCTCCACCCTAACTTCCCTTCTCCTTCTCCAGGCTGCTCTCCTCCTCTCCACCATGGCTATAGCCAAAGCCTGGTCCTGGTTGGGAAGAGGTGGTCTATGGCCTTGCCTCCTAGCTGGAGGATAAAACTGGCCCTAGCCTCCCTGGCGGTTATCCCTCCCCATGGTGACCTCTCCGAGGCCCTTGATGTTGCCACTCCGGCCTCCTCCCTAGTCGATGGTTCGGCTCATGACGCCCCCACTTTGGCTGCTGCTGCTGCTGTTCCCTCTACCGGTGCTTAGCTCTTCTCTCCTCCTGTCCTCTGCCACCTCTTGGCCTCTCTTTGTCCGTGGCCCACCTAGCCAGCTTCCGGGCGAACTCTGGGTTCGAAGGTCCCCCATCGACTTCCCTTGCCTCCCTCTCTATCAGCTCCTCATAGGAGAGGGGCAGCACCCTCTTCAGCTCCATTTGGAAGAAACCCTGCTGTAGCCCCAAAGTGAAGGTTATCATCAGGGTATACCCTGACATCTCTTGGACCTGGGTCACCACCTCCTAGAACCGGTCCACGTAGCTCCCCAGGGTCTTGTTCACCCCCTGCTTGATGTGGAATATAGACTCCGACTCATTATTCCTCCTCTTGGAGGCGGTGAACCTCAGCATGAACCCCCAGCGTAGGTCCTCGAAGCAGTAAATGGAATTGGTCGGCAACTGGTGGAACCACTTTCTTGCCTTCTCCTTGAGAGTGATGATGAAGAGCCTGCACTTGAACCCATCTGACATTTGCCGGATCAAAACCACGTCCTCAAACCATTGGACTTGTTGGACCGGTTCTCCCTTTCCGACATAGTAAGACATCTCTGGCTCCCTGAACCCCTCCGAAACTTGGGCGGAAGAAACCAGCTTGCTAAAGGGGCTGCCTTCCCCTTCTGGGCGAGCTGGGGGGGGGGGGGGGGGTCTCACACCCTTATCTCGCCGAACCTGCTGCCGCTCGGCGAGCCCGAGAAGAGAACTCGCCCGGGGAGCTCGCCGCCTCTCCCTTTGTCGGCAACCTCCTTCCCAGCTCGCCTGCCGGGAGCGTCCTCGCCGAGGGCTGGGACCGCGAGTACTGGCGCCACTGGGGTCGAGCACTCGACACGCGCACCGAGTGTGAACCTGACGAGGCCGAGCACCTCCTTCCCGAAGTCTTCGAACATCCCCACTATGGAAAGAGGTGGGGGCGGCGAGTCGGACCTGTCCGAGCCTCGTCCTTCTCCTCCCGTCATCGAGCCTGCTGAAGATTTTATGTGCTGACCACGCTCCACGCTCATCGCACCAAAATGTTGGAGCCGAGAATTCGGTCCCTTGTTGAGTTCACCCTTGGGGAAGGGGTGGTCGCGCGCCTACTTCTCTCCTGCAAGCAAAATGACAAGAAAACAAAAGGAAAAGACCCAAGGGCTCGGCGCGTAGGTCCCACCAAAAACCTGGAAGATCTCAGAGCGCTTCTCCTCCCTTAGCCAAATGCCGAGCTAAGACTACCTCAGAAAGCGCAAGAAGGTCTGGGATCCAGTGAGCATGCCTTCTGAGGTGCCCCTTGGGTCATATTTATAGGATTCTGAAAATGACCTGCAAATAGCCAATCTCCGCTATTCTGAACAGCTATGTGTGGCCAAACGGGGTCTGCCAACAACGTAATTCCGCTATTCTAGAAGGATATTGGCACCCCCTGCAAGGGTACCTAGGTAATTTGGCCGCTGGGCCCTACTTGACAGGTTCCAAGGATCTGGAGGTCAACTCGCCGCAACACTCCATCCCGTTGAGGCGGACGCGACCTGGCTCCCTCAGCTGGCCTTCCTTTGTTTAGGTGAGCGCGAGTAAGGCCACGGAAGTCCGCCAGTCCTTGGTCTGAGGCGGGCTGGCGGCAAGGTCGCTTATGAGAGGGCGGGCTGGGTGGTTCAGCTCGCGTGGCTCGCCCACCTAGCCTCGGCAAGAGCGAGCTGGCCGCTCTGGGCTGCTACTTCAGGACTGGAGCTTAGCTTGAAGAAGGCAGGGTTCACATTGACGAACTCCGGGTGGGCGCGGGCCGGGTGGCTCAGCTCGCTCAGCTCGCCCATCTGATTTTGGCGAGCGCGAGCTGGCCATTCTGAATTTGCCCGTTCTGGCCTTGTTGACCCACTCGGCGAACACGGGGTTGTACATCAAGTCGGGCCGTACGATCGGCAATTCGACGGTAAAAAAAATATAATCATATTCACATTTAAAAAAAACAAAGAAAAACGAGCATATTTTGAACCATTCGATTGCCAATCAGACGGTCCCTACTCGCGCGAGCACCTAAAGAAAGGCGCGAAACACACCGTGAATTTTTTCCTAATGGAGAGATATTAAATACAATCTAGTGGAACCTATAGCAGTTTTATTACAGGGGATGGATGTCCTTGTGCAGATGTTTATCGAACACACCACGATGACATATGGGCAAGGACTCAACAGAACCCCACCCGAGCTAGTCACCACTTTAGCCGAGCATGAAATATCTATTACAATATTCCAGTATCTCACGGCTATCTTTTAAATTTTACTTAGTCAGCATCACTTTTGTTTTGATTTTTTGCTACGACCATAGTCTAGTAGTTTGGTACTAGTTATGACTCATTGGTTGCTCCTTGATCGTTGTAACATCCTTATGGATTTATCTTAATAGTTATGCTTATCCTAACAATTACGCTCTAAATAAAATGATATTATAATGATGAGTTTTATGATGTGACGGGTGGGTGCATATTAGTATGTGACGGGTTTGTTGGCCTCTCTGAAGAAGACACATTGACTAGGAGGTTAAGCCGTGCAATGAACTCTTGAATATGAAGGAGTTTGGGTCAACCTTGGGCTAGCTACCCATTATATGGTTAATCCCCGTTTAATCCCCCTTCTCGGATATGATTATGTCAAATCAAGGACGTTGACGAATGAGAATTCCCGTCGAGGCCTAGGTTCGTCGTATGTTATACCCTATAAGTGGGCAAGACCCTTCCATTGTCACCGTTGAGCCACGATCGCGAGGCATTTGGTTGAAGCTTCTCCATAATCTAGCCAATAGGTAGGCATGGGGGAAAATGCATACGCACAGGTTTTCTTCCACAAACTCATGGATTTCAGGGTAATTTGAATACCTGCTTCAATACAAGTAACACGACATTACATTTGGAACTATCCTGGTGATCTTGTTGGAGCCAAAATTGTAATCAACTCTTCGCGCACTATTCTTGAATCGGGTGGTCGACAGAGGAAAAAAGTGATTTGCAAGCGATCAGTTACTAGGCCTAGTTGGTCAAGCGGACAAGGCATAGAAAAGAGATTGTCGTTGGCAGCGGCGGACATCAGACTTACCCGCCGTGGCGAATACCACTTGCGGCGGGCAATGTTATTGCTTCTAGGGAATGATTAAAAAGTACAGGTGAATATAAAAGTGAGCAAGGTAATAAAAGGCAACCGGTGGACACTCGAAACTAGTAACCACACCTACAATAGAGCAGGTTCTTGCCCTAGTTCGTTGTCCTCATCGAGCACCGCTGACCCTCTATTTACACTTTAGGGTAGACAACTCGAACAGTCGGGGAATTTAATGCTATGTTAAATGCGGAATCAAATGCGCGGCCGCCCGAAGTACACAAAGATTACTAGCCTGGCGGGGGGGGGGGGAGAAGAGTATGCGTGTAACTGCTTGCGCTGCAGCCAGAGAGGAGAGTCCGCGCGGGCTCCTAGATAGTCTCCGCCATGAATTCTTTGGTGAACTACTGAAGGGCTTTCTGGGAGGGCGCGCGAACTCTACCGAACATTGTTGCACAAGCCTTAGCTGGAGGGAATGCGCGGATTCTTGGAGAGCATCCGCGAACACTTTTGAGTGGTCGTCTAGCTCCCATTGCGAACTGCTAAAGGAACTTCCGGGGAGTACCCGCGACCCCTATTGAGTTATGTTGTATGCACACGGATTACTGGAGGGTGCTCGCGACGTACCTTGGAGTATCTAACCAGATTTTTAGTGACTGGCGTTGTCTGATGCTGTCCCATGTTGCAGGATTTGGGTTAACATAATCCCCTCACTTTTTTGAAGTATGCGCGGACTCCGAAAAAGTATACTGGTAACCGGAAAGACTGTGACATGGTTCTCGTGCCACTTGAAATGCATGCATGCTTCTGAAATTTACCTTAACACGTCCGGTTACGTTGGGAAAGATGCCCTTGCGAACGGCGAGTTCACTTTGCCGGTCATATTGTCTGACTTGCTTAGCGATGAGGAGTCCGAACCCGAAGGAGTGTCTAACTTTATGGTACAAAATACCTATATCCCTGCACATAACCGATTGTATGAGAGAAGGAACTTAACGCACGAGAATTACCTTCTTCCTAGCAGTTATCGTTCCAGGAACCGTCCTTGTAGTGTGCGATCTTGAAAAGGAATTGGAGATTCTGAATACGGATCCGTAGGCGCGGGGAGTTGAACTTTGGCTTGGACAGGGTGCACATACTTAACTCTATGGGCAAGGCATCTGACTAGAGGATCGTTAAGCTATCCTCAAACATGACTTCAACAATTGAAACCAAAACATGGCTTCCACGAGACTTCGAACCCAAATGTGAGAGCTTGCACCTACTTCTCTCAAGCGAGAGCACCTGACCAGCTACTTGGAACTGAGATAGACCTTGATCTTCAACGAGGAGGTCCCGCTACATACCCGGAAAGATCAAAGAGAGCTTCCCCTCCCTAACCATTGCTGAGTTGGGCACCCTGGTGGCCCTTGAGAGCACTTGCCAACCAGAGTCAGCCTTGGGGTGGGGGGGGGGGGGGGGTGGGGGGGGGGGGGGGATAGAGTAAGAAGAAGCTGTCCCCTCACCAAGGTGCCCATGGGGGACTATTTATAGTTTTCCAAGTTTGGCCTACAAATATCGGAATCCCACCTTTTGGTTTTTACTAAACGCAACCCAAAACGGTCTGCCAACAACGTAAATCCACAGTTTGGAGGGGAAACTAGTAGACCTAAAGAGGTATTCTAGGGTGGGCGAGTACCTGATGAAGCTGGGACTCGCCACTCGCCCCGAACCAGAACCTCGCCCTTGGGGTCTGCACTCGCCCTAGGGAGGCTAGATCTCGCCTATTGGAGGTGACTGCACTCGCCCCAGGTGGCCTGGACCTCGCCCCTAGGGGGCTACATTCGCCCTAAGGAGGCTGGATCTCTCCTATGGGAGGTGACTGCACTCGCCCCAGGGGGCCTGTACTCACCCCTAGGGGCTGGATCTCGCCCATGCGAGGTGACTTCTACTTCACTCCTCTTAAGTGGTCGAGAACCTCTAGGCCATCAGCGATATCATATGATCTCGATGGATTACAGGTTATACAAAATCCCCACTTTTTTCGAGCTCGACACGAGGTCATAAAACATAATGTAGAACCCGTGGTTCGTAGAGAGTGACACTAGACAGAATGTCATTCAAAATCTCCACGCCTTCCAAAATCCATGCCTATCTAAAGATGAAAAAATCTCGACACCTCCGAGGATCCCAGTTCAACTGGAGGTGGAGGAAACTTCTCGAGGGCCTTCACTTATCGAGACCGCTTTATCATCATTCTGTCGCCCGTAAGATCAACTTGCCCTGCTAGCTAGTGGGAGCCTGGTCGGCTGAACCGTCTCGTGGTCCTGTTCAAAAATTTTCTTTTTTCCACATGTCTCCCGAGAGGTCTACCCACCTTGTCGGCTAGTGAGAGACTGATTAGTGTAACTATCTCAGGGACATATTTTCAAAACATCTTTTTTTACCTAGCGCCGAGAGGCCTACCCACCTTGCTGGCTAGTGGGAGCCCGGTCAGTTGAAGCGTCTTGTAGACATCTTTCCAAAACATCTTTTTTGTCCCGTACCCCGAGAGGCCAACCCACCCTACCAGCTAGTGGGAGCCCGGTCAATGCTAGCATCTCAGGGACATCTTTCAAAAATATATATTTTCAACCTGTCCCCCGAGAGACCTACCCACCTTGCCGGCTAGTGGGAGCCCATTCAATGGAAGCATCTTGGGAACATCTTTTCAAAACATCTTTTTTCAACCTATCCCCTGAGAGGCATACCCACCTTGCCAGCTAGTGGGAGCCTTCTAGAACAATGCCTATCTGGAGGTGAAGAAAGCTCAACACCACCCAGGATCCCAACCCAACTAGAGTTGTAGGAAACTTCTCGAGGGTCTTCGCTTACCGAGACCACTTGTTCCTCCTTCTATCGCTCGAAAGATCAACCTGCCCTGCCAGCTAGTTAGATCCTGGTCAGCTGAACTGTCTCAGTGTCTTCTTCCAAAATATCCTTTTTTCGCCAGTCTCCCGAGAAGTCTACCCACCCTTCCGGCTAGTGAGAGCCCGGTTAGTGGAACCGTCTCAGGTACATCTTTTTAAAACATCTTTTTTCAACCTGGCCCCCGAGAGGACTACCCACCTTGTTGGCTAGTGGGAGCCCAGTCAGTGGAAGCATTTTGGGGACATCTTTCCAAAACATCTTTTTTTGTCCCATCCCCTGGGAGTCCAACCCACCCTACCGGATAGTGGGAGCCCGGTCAGTGGAAGCGTCTTGGGGACATCTTTCTAAAGCATTTTTTTTTATTTTCAACATGTCCCCCGAGAGGCCTACCCACCTTGGCGGCTAGTGGGAGCCCGGTCAGGGGAACCGTCACAGGGACATCTTTCCAAAATATCTTTTTTCCATTCTGCCACCGAGTGACTTCCAGCTCTGCCAGCTAGTGGGAGCCTGGTCAGCGAGATCTTCTCTGGCCAACATTTCAATCTATCTCTGAGTGACTTCCAACCCTGCCAGCTAGTGTGAACCTGGTCAGCGAGATCTTCTCGGGCCAATTCCTCATTCTACCACCGAGTGTCTTCAAGCCCTGCTAGCTAGTAGGAGCCTAGTCAGCGGGATCTTCTCGGGGGTCAATATTTTAAACTATCCCTGGCCATACAAAGTTCATTCGCAAAATACCTTGAGAAACAAGAGAATTAATAAACAAGAATATTTTATTTTCAAGGTTTAGGGATAGGAGCATTTCAAATCATCACTGCTCTAGGTGTGACCCAAGGTTTCCACCTCTACATTCTGGAAGAAGTACCCTCCTGGCTTTAGTGTTTCTTTGATAATGTACTGTCCTTACCAATTCAGATGGAGCTTTCCCACTATTGACAACCTCCCCGCAACATTTACCTTTTTAGTACCAGATTCCCTTCTGCGAACTGCTTGATTCTGACACGCTTGTCAGAATACTTGGCCATCCGTCGCTTGATCTCCTCCTGCCTGATGGCAGCTATATCGTGGAGTTCTTCTATCAAGTCCAATGAGAATCGTAGCCCCCTTCGTTCTCTATCCTCCACTCCTCATCTCCTTCCTCGGCTTCCAATATTCGAGGCGACCTGACCTCGAACTCCACGGGCAGAATGACTTCAAAACCATAAGAAAGTTTGAAGGGGTCTCTCCGATGGCTATTTTGGGGGTTGTCCTCAAGGCCCAGAGGACCGGGGGAGCTGTCCCACCCATTTACCCCTCAGGTTCTCCTTATTTTTCACTTAACATACTCACAATCACACACTTCGTCGCTTCCACTTGCTTGTTGCTTATTGGGTGATGGACCGACATAAGGTGGAAGTCATTGCCACATTAATCGTAGAAGCTGACAAACTCGTCCCTTGCAAATTACATCCTATTGTTTGTGACTATCGCCAGGGGCGACCAATGTTTGCATATCACCACGCCCTATATGAAATTCTTTACCTTACTCTCATGAGAAGATAACTTGCAGAATGAAAATGATTGTCTTATAACTTGCGGGTTTTACCTAAGTACCCATGGGTGCTAGCACGCACCAAGTATGAAAAGATGATAGTTTCTACTAAAAATGGGGGGGGGGAATCAGTGGGGTGAGGGTCTCAAGCGAACTTATGACCCTCTACACACTCATGTAACACAGGCCGAGGGGCACTCGCCTAGCACTCGCTTGACATGGGCTGAGGAGCACTCGCCTGGAACTCACCTGACACAGATCGAGGAGCACTGGCCTGGCACTCGCCTGACAAAGGCCGAGGAGCACTCGCCTGACACAGGCGGAGGAGCACTCGCCCAATACTTGCCTAACACAGGTGTAGGGGGACTCACCTGGCACTCACCTAGCACTCACTTGACACAGGCCGAGGAGAACTAGGCTGGCACTCTCCTGACACAAGCCAAGGAGCACTCGCCTGACACTCTCCTGACACAGGCTGATGAGCACTCTCCTGCCACTCGCCTGACACACGCCGATGAGCACTCGCCTGACACTCACCAGACACAGGCCGAGGAGCACTCGCCTAGCACTTGCCTGACACTGGCCAAGGAGCACTCGCCTGGCACTCGCCTGGCACTCGCCTGGCACATGTAGAGTATAGCCCATAAGGGTAGAATAGGAGCAGGTGGGTACCTTCAGGTTGATTGAGCCGAAACTTTCCTAAGTCACAACCAAGTCGGCTGGAGGTCGCCTCTTCATGTACTCGCGCAGCCGGACTCGCCTCTCTGCCCATTGCTTCCAGCCTTGAGACTCACTCAGGATTTTCTTGTGCAGACTACGGTCCACGCTCACTGCACCAAAAATGTTGAAACCAAAACTTGGCTTCAACAATAGTTCGAACCCAAAGGGGTTAACTTGCACCTACTTCTCTCAAGCGAGAACACCTGACTAGCTGCTTGGAACTATGAGGCAGACCCTGATCTTCAGCGAGAAGGTACCGCCACTCACCCGAAAGATCAAAAAGATCTTCAACTCCCTAACTAATGCTGAGTTGGTCACCCTGGTGGCCCTTGAGTGCACTCACTAACCAGAGTCAGCCTTGGGGGGGGGGGGAAGCAAGAAAAAGCAGTCCCCTCACCAAGGTGCTCATGAGGGTCTATTTATAGTTTTCCAAGTTTGGTTACAAATACGGAATCCCGTCTTTTGTTTTTTACTAAACGCAGCCCAAAATGGCCTGCCAACAACATAACTCTGCTGTTTGGAGGGGAAACTAGCAGACCTAAAGAGGTATCCTGGGGTGGGCGAGTCCCTGATAAAGCTGGGACTCGCCACTCACCCCGAACCTGGACCACGCCCTGGGGGGCTGCACTTGCCCTAAAAAGGCTTGATCTTGCCTATGGGAGGTGACTGCACTCGCCCCAGGGGGCCTGGACCTCGCCCCTAGGGGGCTACACTTGCCCCAGGGAGGCTAGATCTTGCCTATGGGAGGTGACTGCACTCGCCCCAGGGGGCCTAGATTCCCCCCTGGAGGGCTAGATCTCTCCCATGAGAGGTAACTGTCACAACCCGCATTTTCTCCGAATTAAGAATTATCAGAGTAAGAGAAAACACGCGTCATGATGCCACGTCAAGCAGGGGATAACTGCTGATGCTCAGGCAAATCCAACTACAATCTTTATGCAAGAAAAATCATGTGCTTAATGATTAGAAAATCAGTTATGTTTAGAGTCCGTATCCCTCGGCTCAGTGGATCATCTAGTCCACAAAAGAAAACTATATTTAAACGCTGCGGAAAAATACTTTAATTAGGTTTTACACCCTAAAGAGCGCATAAGGGTCCCAAGAGAACCACTCATGCTATGCAAGACACTACACTTAGTTTATATAATACATATAAGAAAACGGGTTTCGTACGTGATTTGGAAAATAGTGATTAAGTTTGCAAAACATGCTGATCATGAGCTTCATTTATAATAATAATTATAGTTTAAAAATAACTAGCAACCTAGCATAAAACCTTCTCAAAGCAAGTAGACTATCTCCAGAAAAATTAAATGGTAGCAGCAATAGTATATATCTAGTACAAGGTAAAAACTACTAGTGGGCGCCAACAACCTGACACGAACCCACCAGCACACATATATGTCTGTAAGAAAGTACTGAAACAACCTCACAAACAAGGTAAACGAAACTCCAAAGGTCCGGAAGTCCACCAACAACACCACCTCCAACTAGCCACCAGACTGGCTACAGCTCAGAACCTGGGGTATTCCAAAAGAAAACAGAATACCTCAGCAAGCTAAACAAAGAAAAACTGCATGAGAGAGTCAACCAAAGGATAAGGTAACAGAAAAACATGTAGTAGAAAGAGTCACAACTGTCCAAAACAGGACAACAGGAAATGCACAACGTGCAAAGAAACAGCAACGACCCAGCCCAGGAACAACATCCTGCAGGGCCTACTCGACTACCAAGAGCCAGAATGCTGCAAACTACCAAAGAAGAAACTTCTAACACCCTAAACTGCGGGAAGTGATAGTAGCAAAAACAACAACGAGGAACCGGATCGAAGGCAAACGCAGTCCTCCAATCCACCATGTCCAAGTCAAAAGCTCGAGGGTCAACACGTGAAAACACAAGGGACCTTCCACCCGACATGCCCAGCCCGTACCTGGAGCAAGAAATCCATGGGTGGCCTTGGCTATATCACACAACTCCACCCCCATAAAGAGCTACAACCACCACTACTAACCACGACCCACGATTCGGCCTTTAGGAAAATAAAGAAAACGGCCGACAAGGAAAACCCAGAAATACAACTGGAAATCCACTCGGAAATGAAATACAAGGTAAAGGAAGAGTGTTGAAATAAATCAACACGACTAGGCGTTGAGTGAAACCCACTCAGTGCCTACCTAAACTTTGGCGTTGAGTGAGCTAGCCTCACTCGCCGCCAAAATAAAGTTATTACCCACAAACCCAATAAAGAAAACGGAGCTCGATGACAGTCGAACGGCCAAGGCAGAAGATCCAGAACTCGAGTAGTTGCCTGCCACTTGAGTATCTAAACTCCCACACTCGAAACCATCTAAATTCGCCTATCAAAAGAAAATATACAAAGCGCACGATCAGTGACGCACGATCAGTGGTCGTGCGCACTCATCCGCTGATGATCGTGCGAAACGAACCTGGAAAACCTGACAGAAAACCTAGCAACTGCGCACGATCAGTGTCGCACGATCAGTGGTCGTGTGCACTGATGTCAGCGCTCGTGCGATTGCCCGAGACAGAACTTTGGAAACTGAAATATATACGCGCACGAACAGAGGCACATGACCAGTGGTCGTGCGCCCTAAAGGTTGATGACCGTGCGCGGTCAACCTGCACCGTTTGGAATTTCCCGAACGACACCGGAACGCGCACACGACCCACGCCACTGCAGTAGCAGTAGACAACTATCACGTCGCACGCTACTACCATTCAAACTATGTCTAACCATTCGAATAATACCTTAACGAAGGAAATTGGCAACCACACCCCCCCCTCCTAACTCTCCCTCTCGGCTACACCTGAACCAGAGCAATAATCAAAAATAAAGGAAAACAACGGCTCCACGCCGACAATTTGGATTCCAAACATCACAACATAGGGGGGGTTTCAGTAGGAAGAACTAAGCCCTATAGTTAGCAAAAAAATGAGAACAACAAGGCCTCTAACCTGGGCTAACCGGGATTTCAATTTCAGCAAATAAATTCAAAGAAAACACTTGGCAAGGGCAAGAATACCACTTGCCTCAATTCACAACGAAGCTTTGGACTGCTTTCCTCCTCTTCGCACGGATCAAAACGGCCGCAACACCTAGAACAAAGACTCGGCCATTAATGGCGGAAAACTTCCAAAACCGAAAATTCCAATCCTTCCAAAACTCCACGAAAATCGAATTTCTTACCGCAGGAATGAAGGTCTCGACGAGAGCAATCCGAATCCACTCTCGGAATCGAATTCCGTCCACAAACGCTCCGGGAATCGGCGTCCGAAGGCAAGGTAGGCGGTTACTCCGTTTCTCTCGTACAAGGGGCCGGCGGTTCTAATGGGGAAGAAGATGATCGTGCCTTTCATTCTAATTCTATATATATATATATATATATATATATATATATATATATATATATATATATATATAATTATATAATTATATTATTAATTACAAAATTACATAAAGCACCAAATCGACGCGAAAACCGAACTACCGCGGAATTCGACGAAATTCGCACCGTAGCTAAATACCCACGCTACGAACGCAACGGCGAAGTCGAAATTAACTTTCGACGAACAGAACTCGAGTTATACCCAAACAAGCCAAACACAAACATCCCCCCGAGAGGCCCCACCGGGTCACCACAACGACTCGGTTTGCTAGGGAGATCTTGCCAACAGGCTACCAAACAGGGCACTCAGTTCTAAGGAGCTAAACCATACTCCACACACGGCACAAGCCACGGAAACGCGTCATCGTAACGCCAAACGAGAATAAAATAATCGCTGAAAAGACGGGGCGTTACAGTCACTCCCCCTAAAAGATTGTTTCGTCCCGAAACTTTACGCACAACCCTCCTACAAAAGAAGGAAAAAGTAACAAACAGAAGTTACAAAGGGAAACATACCGATCAAATCAGAGAAACAGGTGAGGGTACGCCCTCCTCATGGCCGACTCCAGCTCCCAAGTCGCGCTCTCCAAATCCTGATTTTTCCATAGAATTTTCACCATCGGTATGGACTTCTTTCGCAGCACACGCTCCTGAGTATCCAAAATACGAACTGGCACCTCAACGAAAGAGAGGCTGGGCTCTAACTGGGGCACAACATCCAAGAGTTGCCCACTGCTGCGCACACACTTCCGCAATTGGCTAACATGAAAAACATTATGAACACCAGGGAAGTTCACTGGCAAATCCAATCTATATGCAGACACACCAATCCGCTCCAAGACCTCAAACGGGCCCACATACCTTGGGTCCAATTTCCGATTTTTACCAAATCTCTTCACACCAACCATTGGAGAAACCTTGAGGTATACATGATCCCCTACTAAAAACTCCAAAGCAGACCTACGCCGATTGGCGTTCTTTTCATACCTCTCCTGGGCTAAACGAAGCTTCTCCCGAATAAGCTTCACGGCGACTTCCATCTCTTCCAGAGCATCAGGACCCAACAAAGGCTTCTCACCAGACTCAGCCCAAAACAACGGAGTCCTACAGCGCCTCCCATACAAAGCTTCGAACGGAGCCATCTGCAAGCTTTCCTGATAACTGTTGTTGTAAGCAAATTCCATGAGTCGCAGACGCTCATCCCACGCTCCACCGTGGTCTAAAATATAGCACCGGATCATATCCTCAACAATCTGATTGACCCGCTCCGTCTGCCCATTGGTCTGAGGGTGGTACGCAGTAGAATACCTCAGATCCGTACCCAAACCCTCCTGCAGACTCTGCCAAAAATGAGAAGTAAACCGGGAGTCTCGATCAGAAATGATGCTAACCGGCACACCGTGGAGTCGGATGACTTCATTCAAGTACAACTCCGCTATCTTCTTCATCGGGTAATCAATCTTATAAGGCACGAAGTGAGCACACTTCGTCAATCTATCCACTATAACCCAAACAGAATCAAATCCTCTCGGGGATTTTGGCAAACCCGTAATGAAGTCCATAGATATACTCTCCCACTTCCAAGTCGGGATATCTAGCGGATTCAACTTACCACCAGGCCTTCCACGATTGGCCTTCACACGCTTGCAAGTGTGACACTCAGCAACATATCGGGCTATATCTCCTTTCATACCATACCACCAAGCAATTTGCTTTAAGTCACGGTACATCTTCGTAGATCCTGGATGGTAGGCAACGCTGGAACCATGAGCCTCACTGCAAATCATACTCCTAATGTCCCCAACAGCGGGAACGCAAAACCTGCCGCGGTACTTCAAGGTACCCGCATCATCAATAGAAAAATCTGGCAACTCTCCCTTCTCTGTCCTGGTAAAAAGGTGCAACAGATCCGCATCGTCCTTCTGATGCAGTCTAGTCAAAGAAATCCAGGACGGCTCTTCCACTGATAAGCTATTCTGCAAACTACAGCATCCCACTGAAATATCCATAAGGAGGAACTCCTCAACTAATCGATCGGCGGAGAGGTTAAAGATCTTTCCCGTCTTTTGGCTCAGGGCGTCGGCCACCACATTGGCCTTGCCCGGATGATACTGGATTTCCACATCATAATCCGCCACATACTCAAGCCACCGCCGCTGACGCAGATTCAACTCCTTCTGCGTGAACACGTACTTCAGGCTCTTATGGTCCGTAAAAATCTTGCACTGGGCCCCATAAAGTAAGTGCCTCCACAACTTCAACGCATAGATAACCGCTGCAAACTCAAGGTCATGCGTTGGATAATTCCGCTCATGAGTTTTCAACTGCCTTGACCCATACGCGATTACTTTTCCATCCTGCATTAATACGCATCCCAGTCCTATATGCGAAGCATCCACATACACATCATAATCCATGCCCTCAGTAGGAAGGGTCAGAACGGGAGCAGTACACAATCTCCTCTTTAACTCCTGAAAAGCTTCTTCGCACTTCTCGCTCCAAACAAATGCCACATTCTTCTGAGTCAGCTTGGTCAACGGTGCGGCTAGAGAAGAGAAACCCTCCACGAATCTCCTGTAATAGCCAGCCAACCCTAAGAAACTTCTGATCTCCTTAGGAGTATTCGGCCTACTCCAATCCGTCACTGCTGTAATCTTTTCTGGGTCAACCGAGATCCCATCCTTGTTCACCACGTGGCCTAGAAAAGAAACCTGAGGCAACCAAAATTCGCACTTGCTCAACTTGGCGAATAACTTGTGGTTCCTCAACTCTGATAGGACCAAACGCAAATGCTGCTCGTGCTCCTCAGCACTGCGAGAATAAACCAACACGTCATCAATGAAGACCACAACAAACTTGTCTAGGAAATCCTTGAACACCCTGTTCATCATATCCATGAAGGCTGATGGTGCATTGGTCAGACCAAACGACATCACCAAAAACTCAAAGTGCCCATGCCTCGACCTAAACGCAGTCCGTGGAATATCCTCCTCACGGATCCTGAGCTGATGATAGCCCGAACGAAGATCGATCTTGGAGAACACCGTGCTACCACGCAACTGGTCAAATAAATCATCGATCCTCGGCAGAGGGTACCTGTTCTTGATAGTGACCTTGTTCAACTCTCTATAGTCAATGCAAAGCCGCATCGACCCATCTTTCTTCTTTACGAACAAAACAGGAGCACCCCAAGGCGACGAACTCTGCCTGATAAAACCTTTAGCCAACAACTCATCTAACTGAATTGGCAACTCCTCTAACTCACGAGGGGCCATCCGGTACGGCGCCTTAGCAATAGGACGCGTACCCGGCTCCAAATCAATAACAAACTCCACATCCCGCTCAGGAGGGATACCAGGAAGATCATCAGGAAAAACATCGGCAAAACCACGAACAATAGGAATCTCCTCCAAGCGTGGCATGCTAACAACGGTTCCAACCGCCGAGACTAAACAAACACAACAATCAGAAAGAAACAATCTCTGAACACATACCGCAGAGAGAACAGGAGAATCCTGACACGGATCAGCATACACGCTGTCGGGCTGACCGTCGTCCCTGATGAAGTCCAAGCGCTTTCCTTTGCACTGAATGACCGCATCATACCGAGAGAGCCAGTCCATGCCCAAAATGACATCGAAGTCCTCTAGATCAATCATCTTCAGATCCGCCTTCGCAAGAAAATCCCCCAACAAAACCGGGCAATCCAAAATACCCAAATCTGACAACACAGATTCACCAGAGGGAAACTTGACACGGAAGGAATCCCGAACACGATCTAGAGACAACCGATGACGCTCCACAAAGGCTCTAGCCACGAACGAGTGGGTAGCGCCGGAGTCAAACAGAACACGCGCCCAGCGGTTCTTCACCTTAAATTTCCCTATAGGAACGCACAAAACTAAGGAACTAGCACAACAGTACCGCAAATAATCTAGCAACTAAACTACCAGGCTAGAAAGAAAATAACAAACTACTAACCTGAGATCACCTGGGTCGAAGTCTGAGCCTCCTCGGAAGAAATCACGTTCAGCTTCCCTTTTCCCTTGTCCACACGCTGAGGTGGAGGTAATGCCTGTAACGGAACTGCAGGAAGAGCTGACTGGACCTGAGGACACCTCGACTTAACGTGACCCTTCTGCCCACACTGATAGCAGACTCTATCCCTGGACCAACACTGGGCTGCATCATGCCCGGATCGCTTGCAAACTGAACAGGAGACATCTCTCCCAGGAGCACCCTGAATAGCATGAACCTGCTCCTTCTTCTGAGTTGCCGCCTTCTTGAAACACCTCTCAACAGGATGGCCTGATCGGCCACAAAAACTGCACACCACCCTGCTCCTCTTTCCCGGAACAGCATCGGGTACCAGGGGTTTCTTCTCCTCTACCAACTTCCTCTTATCCTTCCTCAACTGCTGGCCTCTGCTCTTCACCGTCTCAATGGCCTCAACCTTAAGAGCAGCCTCTACAACTCCAGCATAAGTCACTGACCCATAAGCACTGGCCAACTGCTGCACCTCACTCCTCAAACTACCGAGGAATCGCTTAACTCGATCAGCCTCAACGCTGACCAATCCAGGGGCAAAACGGCTCAACTTACTAAACTCTATCTCATA
This sequence comes from Platanthera zijinensis, assembly GCA_039513925.1. Lineage (NCBI taxonomy): Eukaryota > Viridiplantae > Streptophyta > Magnoliopsida > Asparagales > Orchidaceae > Platanthera > Platanthera zijinensis. The sequence goes on along the minus strand of CM077093.1, from coordinate 167,345,683 downwards.
CTCACCCACCGTGAGCTGCCTTTGCTTCAGATAGAGGAAATCATTCATGAGGCGGTCACGCTCGACCGAGGGTAAGAACTTCCTCAATAGCATCTCCCTGAACACTTCCCAAGAGCATCTAGCTACCAGGCTCTCTTTCTCTCTCAGCCACCAACTCTTAGCCAAACCTTTAAGCTGATAGGCGGCTATCATCACCCTCTGGTCATCTGAAATCCCTGAGTACGAGAACATCTCCTCCATGGAGATCAGCCAGTCGTCTATCACCATGAAATCTGCCTTCCCATCATAAGTGGGAGGGCTCAGCCTCTGAAACTGCGAGATGAAGGCCATCTCTGCTGGCACCACCAATGGAGGCCTCAAGGGTGCAGGAGGAGGAGGAACAGCTAACCCCCCTGCAGGAACTTGCGCACCCTGAGCCTGCCCTGCCACAACTGCCACCAAAGACTGAATCTGGGCTTGCACCTCCTCCAACTGCCTACCCATAGCTTCGCTACTCTGACGCAGACCCTCGATCACCGCATCGTTCTGAGCTCCAGAAGATTCACCCTCAGACAGGGGAGTCGATCGAGTCGCAGGACGCCTAGCCATCCTAAAAATCAATACAACGCAAATCAGATCCAAATCCCACGACTAGAACCGACTACCAGTACAGACAATACATATGTAGATATAAACTTAAAGCTGCTAAACTTGCTCTGAGAGTTTATCTTCTTCACAATAATTAGATGATATGCCCTAACCTAGGATGGTTAACCACCACCTCACTAACTCTTGTGCCTAGATCGGATGCATGAACTTATGTTAGTTTGAAAACTTATGTGTGTACATATGTCATCCTGCAAATCTTTAGCTCGGCGCGTTGTGCTTATGCAATGTTATGATATGCATGATTGTGCTATGCATTCTAAAAAAAAGCCCTAATGCATGATATGAGCGGCGTACACATGAAAATGTTATGCATCCCATACTACATAACATTTCCATGCAACGAAAAAAAGAAACGTGCTAGTCGCAGTCATGTGGTGAGGTTATGCATCCCATACTACATAACCCTCACATGTAGCCCCTATGGTGGATCCATATACGAACACATATTATGCATCCCATACTACATAATATGCCCCGTATACTTCATGTTATGCTATGAGTGTAGTGTTCGTGCTTTTGCCAAGACGTGCTGATGACATATCGGTGTGTGAATGACATGATGCTGAACTACTAAAAGCATCCAAGGAAGGTTGCCCAACTAACTTGTCAAGCAACCTCCCTCTGATACCAACTGTCACAACCCGCATTTTCTCCGAATTAAGAATTATCAGAGTAAGAGAAAACACGCGTCATGATGCCACGTCAAGCAGGGGATAACTGCTGACGCTCAGGCAAATCCAACTACAATCTTTATGCAAGAAAAATCATGTGCTTAATGAATAGAAAATCAGTTATGTTTAGAGTCCGTATCCCTCGGCTCAGTGGATCATCTAGTCCACAAAAGAAAACTATATTTAAACGCTGCGGAAAAATACTTTAATTAGGTTTTACACCCTAAAGAGCGCATAAGGGTCCCAAGAGAACCACTCATGCTATGCAAGACACTACACTTAGTTTATATAATACATATAAGAAAATGGGTTTCGTACGTGATTTGGAAAATAGTGATTAAGTTTGCAAAACATGCTGATCATGAGCTTCATTTATAATAATAATTATAGTTTAAAAATAACTAGCAACCTAGCATAAAACCTTCTCAAAGCAAGTAGACTATCTCCAGAAAAATTAAATGGTAGCAGCAATAGTATATATCTAGTACAAGGTAAAAACTACTAGTGGGCGCCAACAACCTAACACGAACCCACCAGCACACATATATGTCTGTAAGAAAGTACTGAAACAACCTCACAAACAAGGTAAACGAAACTCCAAAGGTCCGGAAGTCCACCAACAACACCACCTCCAACTAGCCACCAGACTGGCTACAGCTCAGAACCTGGGGTATTCCAAAAGAAAACAGAATACCTCAGCAAGCTAAACAAAGAAAAACTGCATGAGAGAGTCAACCAAAGGATAAGGTAACAGAAAAACATGTAGTAGAAAGAGTCACAACTGTCCAAAACAGGACAACAGGAAATGCACAACGTGCAAAGAAACAGCAACGACCCAGCCCAGGAACAACATCCTGCAGGGCCTACTCGACTACCAAGAGCCAGAATGCTGCAAACTACCAAAGAAGAAACTTCTAACACCCTAAACTGCGGGAAGTGATAGTAGCAAAAACAACAACGAGGAACCGGATCGAAGGCAAACGCAGTCCTCCAATCCACCATGTCCAAGTCAAAAGCTCGAGGGTCAACACGTGAAAACACAAGGGACCTTCCACCCGACATGCCCAGCCCGTACCTGGAGCAAGAAATCCATGGGTGGCCTTGGCTATATCACACAACTCCACCCCCATAAAGAGCTACAACCACCACTACTAACCACGACCCACGATTCGGCCTTTAGGAAAATAAAGAAAACGGCCGACAAGGAAAACCCAGAAATACAACTGGAAATCCACTCGGAAATGAAATACAAGGTAAAGGAAGAGTGTTGAAATAAATCAACACGACTAGGCGTTGAGTGAAACCCACTCAGTGCCTACCTAAACTTTGGCGTTGAGTGAGCTAGCCTCACTCGCCGCCAAAATAAAGTTATTACCCACAAACCCACTAAAGAAAACGGAGCTCGACGACAGTCGAACGGCCAAGGCAGAAGATCCAGAACTCGAGTAGTTGCCTGCCACTTGAGTATCTAAACTCCCACACTCGAAACCATCTAAATTCGCCTATCAAAAGAAAATATACAAAGCGCACGATCAGTGACGCACGATCAGTGGTCGTGCGCACTCATCCGCTGATGATCGTGCGAAACGAACCTGGAAAACCTGACAGAAAACCTAGCAACTGCGCACGATCAGTGTCGCACGATCAGTGGTCGTGCGCACTGATGTCAGCGCTCGTGCGATTGCCCGAGACAGAACTTTGGAAACTGAAATATATACGCGCACGAACAGAGGCACACGACCAGTGGTCGTGCGCCCTAAAGGTTGATGACCGTGCGCGGTCAACCTGCACCGTTTGGAATTTCCCGAACGACACCGGAACGCGCACACGACCCACGCCACTGCAGTAGCAGTAGACAACTATCACGTCGCACGCTACTACCATTCAAACTATGTCTAACCATTCGAATAATACCTTAACGAAGGAAATTGGCAACCACACCCCCCCCCTCCTAACTCTCCCTCTCGGCTACACCCGAACCAGAGCAACAATCAAAAATAAAGGAAAACAACGGCTCCACGCCGACGATTTGGATTCCAAACATCACAACATAGGGGGGGTTTCAGTAGGAAGAACTAAGCCCTATAGTTAGCAAAAAAATGAGAACAACAAGGCCTCTAACCTGGGCTAACCGGGATTTCAATTTCAGCAAATAAATTCAAAGAAAACACTTGGCAAGGGCAAGAATACCACTTGCCTCAATTCACAACAAAGCTTTGGACTGCTTTCCTCCTCTTCGCACGAATCAAAACGGCCGCAACACCTAGAACAAAGACTCGGCCATTAATGGCGGAAAACTTCCAAAACCGAAAATTCCAATCCTTCCAAAACTCCACGAAAATCGAATTTCTTACCGCAGGAATGAAGGTCTCGGCGAGAGCAATCCGAATCCACTCTCGGAATCGAATTCCGTCCACAAACGCTCCGGGAATCGGCGTCCGAAGGCAAGGTAGGCGGTTACTCCGTTTCTCTCGTACAAGGGGCCGGCGGTTCTAATGGGGAAGAAGATGATCGTGCCTTTCATTCTAATTCTATATATATATATATATATATATAATTATATAATTATATTATTAATTACAAAATTACATAAAGCACCAAATCGACGCGAAAACCGAACTACCGCGGAATTCGACGAAATTCGCACCGTAGCTAAATACCCACGCTACGAACGCAACAGCGAAGTCGAAATTAACTTTCGACAAACAGAACTCGAGTTATACCCAAACAAGCCAAACACAAACATCCCCCCGAGAGGCCCCACCGGGTCACCACAACGACTCGGTTTGCTAGGGAGATCTTGCCAACAGGCTACCAAACAGGGCACTCAGTTCTAAGGAGCTAAACCATACTCCACACACGGCACAAGCCACGGAAACGCATCATCGTAACGCCAAACGAGAATAAAATAATCGCTGAAAAGACGGGGCGTTACAGTAACTTCTACTACACTCCTCTTAAGTGGGCGAGAACCTATAGGACATCAACGGTTGCATATGATCTCGACAAATCACGGGTTATACATCAACGGGCTTAGTGTCATTCATGTTTATTGGGAATATTATCTGCAAGATTCCTAATTTGAAGGTCTTCTTGGATCCATTGCCCGCAATATCCTAGATTTGAAGAAGTAAATCATGTCAATGACTAAGTGCACAAGCATTGAGTGAAATCTATTCACTCAATACCAGGTAAGTAAAAGAAATTAGTATAGCTTAGTTAGTCAAAGCCTAACTATTAGCTAGGTAGAAAAATGGCTAAATTCGCAGGCATTGAGTGAAGTGTACTCACTCAGTGCCATACAACTAAAGGCTGTGAGATAGACAAAGCCTAAGAAGAAACAACAAGAAATGTGGCTAAGTCCACAAGCATTGAGTGAAGTGTACTCACTCAACGCCATATAACTAAAGGCTGTGAGATAGGCAAAGCCTAAGAAGAGACAACAAGAAATGTGGCTAAGTCCACAGGCTTTGAGTGAAGTGTACTCACTCAATGCCATACAACAAAAAGCTGTGAGACAAGTTGAGGCAGTTAAAGCCTAAGGGGAAACTGGCTAAAATGTGGCTAAGTCCACATGCATTGAGTGTAGTTTACTCATTCAATGCCATATAACAGAAATCGTTGAGTATAACTAAGTCAGTCAAAGCCACAAAACATCTGTGTAAATATTTTACTAAGTCCACAGGCGTTGAGTGAACCTTACTCACTCAACGTCATATGATAAAAAGCGTTGACTGAACCTTTGTCAGTCAGAGACTATGATTTCATAGAAATTTGGATAAGTCCAAATGCGTTGAGTGGAGCTTACTCACTCAACGCCTGATAACAGAAGAATTTCTGTTAAGTAGTCTGGCGTTGAGTGATGAAGGCTCACTCAATGCCTAGCAACAGAAAGATTAGCTAAGGCAAAAAGTGTTGAATGATGAAGACACACTCAACGCTCTCAATTCCTAATGGCAAATTTTCTTTCAAAGTAACATAATGATTGGCTAAGGCCAAAGGCGTTGAGTGATGCATGTTCACTCAATGCCTGAGATAGACAAAATTTTGTCTAAGTGTTTTGGCGTTGAGTGATGCTTACTCACTCAATGCCTATACTACGGATGGTTGATTTTGGCTAAGTCCACAGATGCTGACGTCAGCAAAAGTCAACAAAGTCAACATGGTTCAAATTACTCGCGGGAAAGCTTTGGAAAGCTACCGAATATGACAACTAGTGCCAGAGAGCTACTGTATGTCTTCTTCCATTAAAGCAAGTTATAGAAGTCAACTGCAGGTGGTCCCCACATCTTCCTGGAGCCGTTAATTGGCGGAAGATAAAAGGGAAGGCTTCAGAAGGAAGAAGGCAACTTTTAGGGTTTTATTCAACAAGAGAGAAAGTGGCTGGACTTCAACTTCTTCGCCATTACTACTAAGAAAAGGCTTGAAGTCTTCCAGCAAGAACCAAAAAGTTTAGTGAGTTGTTGCATCTTCTACTACTACAGCACGATCAGAAAGACTTCTGATAAGGAAAGAAAGAAGAGTCGTCATTCTTCTGCGGGGTCAGCTAGCTGATTAAAGAACTCAAGACCAAGCCGTTCTTCGTCTTCTTCAGCAAGATAAGAATTTACATTCCGAGATTCTTCTAGCAGAGGCAGAATTTCATCCTGCTGCTATGAAGTAAGATAGAGCTGAGATAACTCAGCCCTAATTGTTGACACAAAGAAATTTCTCTATTTCAAAATAATCAAACCATTATTTTTCCTATAGGATCCTTTTGGATCTGAGCTGTAAGGCCATTGGACTGAGGTAGGACAAATTTTCCTGAGCTGTAGGAGAGTATTACTCTCTAAGTTTAGGATCCAGTTTGGATCTAAGGTAGGATTCTGTAGAGAATCTGAGAGTAGGGCTTTGGCCTGAATTGTAGGATTCATTTGTGAATATGAGGTAGGATCCAGTTTGGATTTGTGGTAGGTGATCTTTTGATCACTAAGCTATAGGGCTTAATAGCCTGAGGTAGGTGAGTCATTATCACTGAGTTATAAGGAACTTGTGTCTGAGCTGTAGGATCCTTTGGATCTGAGGTAGGGCTTAACAGCCTGAGTTAGGAGAGTCATTCTCTCTGAGGTAGGATCCTTTGTGGATCTGAGGTAGGGCTGTCCTCCCAGCCTGAGTTGTAGGGCCTTTGGCCTGAGGTTGGTAATCTATTGATCACTGAGTTGTAGGGAACTTGTTCCTGAGTTGTAAGTCTTGGAGGAGACTGAGAGATCCTGAAGGATCTGAGGTATAAGCTCTTTGAGCTGAGTTTTGGAGAAGTTCCTTATCTAACTTAAAGTTATAAAGGTGGGAGGAGAGTGGATATACCATAATCTGGGGAACCACTATAAATTTCTATGTGTGCTTTTCTGTGTTATTTTCTTTGTGTAGGTTCTTGAAAGCTAATCAACTGCCTACACACTAAGTACTAAAGGAAGAAACTAAAAGATAGTCACAAGATTTAAATAAACTTATTCACCCCCCTCTAGGTTGCAAGCTATATTGAAAACAAAGACTTTCAAGTGGTATTAGAGGGAGGTTACTCAAAAAGGATTTAACAATCTGAGTGATCTCCAAAGGTAGCTACAGATCTGAACATATGGGTTCTAGAGAGAATTATAAGGAGCTTGGTTCCATGAAACTCCCCATCTGCAGGAAGGAGTATTTTGGAATCTGGAAAGAGAGGGTAAGGCTATTCATGGAAGCCTCTAACCCAGAATCTTTGTGACTGTCAAAGAGGGTCAAGTTCCAGGATCATTAATGAACTGAGGACCTATGGGAGGGTCTTCATTCATTATGAAATAAATGACAAGTTCCTCAGATTTCTCACTAGAGACTGGGATACTAAGATTTATGCCATAAGAGGGTGGCCAAGCTTGCTGAGACTCCTCCCCAAACATTATTTGGAAAGCTGCTCTCCTATGAGATGCAACTAGCTGCCAGAAAAGAGGAGGCCACCAGTAGATCCCAAGCAATGGAGAAGTCCAAGGCATTCAAGGCAGATAGCATTAGGAAGAGTAAGGAGAGGTTTCCCTCTCCTTCAAGAAGACTAGCTGATTCAGACAACTTAGAGTCAGATGCATCAAAAAGCAGCATGTCAGATGAGGACTTTGATGCTTTCTCCAAGAACTTTCAGAAGTTGATGAAGAAAAAACAATGGAAGTGCAGACCTTCCACCTCTTCTCATCATAGGAGGAATCATTCCAAGGCTGAAATTTATGATTCTAAATCCAGTAAACATAATTCTTCTAAAGTTGTTTACTACTATTGTAGTAAACAAGGGCATGTGATAGCTGACTACCTAGTGAAGAGGAAGGAAGCTGTTGAGAAGAAACATCACCAGCACATGGGCAAGAAAGAGAAGTCCTTTGTTGCCAAGAAAGCAAAGAGCTGGACAGACTCATCCTCATATGAGTCTGAATAAGAAAAGCATATATTGGGATAGTTGCTACAGTTGTTGATCAAGTAGCTGAAGCAGCAGATGATGACTATCCTGCTACCAGGATAGGTGTCAGGGCCCCTCTATCACATCCAGACAGTGATTCAGAGGTGGATGATGAAGATGAAGAAGTTTCCTACAGCTGCTGTATGCTAATGGAAATGACTGATGAGTCTGGATATGAGACTAGTCCTTGTACAGAAACATCTTCACCAAGTGGTGGAGAAGAGTCTGAATCAGAAGGTGAGTCAATCAATTGATTGACAGGTATGAAGAACTTCTAGATGCCTTCAAGCAGTGCAAGAAGTTGTCTAAGAAGCAAGCTGTGGAGATTGCCTCTCTACAGCTGGCTGCTTCCCAGCTGACTAAAATAACATCTTTGCTGGATCAGAAGGACATAAAACTTTGTCAACTTAGGGTCTTGAAGTACATCCAGATAGGCTCCATCAAATACAAGAATAATCTCATCAGGGATCTTCAAGAGAGTTTAGGGAGGGATAAAAGAATAGTGGCTAGCTATTCTAAGCCATATACTATATTACCCTTGATAGACTCCTCCTCTCAGAAGGGTAAGAAGGGGTTGGGATTCTAGGGAAGCACAAGAGTTACTCCTTCCAAAGGGAAGGGCAAAGCTCTAGCTCCAGCTCCGCCTCTTGCTTCCAAGCCTCCCATTTCCTTTAGGAAAGTTCAATTGCCTTCAAATAGGTATGACCAAGAAAGCATCTTTGGTCATTAGATGAATGACAGATCCACTAGTGTGAAAAAAGATGTTCACAACAAGGGTAGAAGGTACATCAAAGTGAGTGCCTTTAAGGCTTCTCATGAAGAAATTCAAATGGCTCATCATGGACCATTTGTCTTTGGTGCTTCAGCCCCCACTTTCAAGAATGAGGGGTGAGCATCTGTCAACAATGTAGTAGCAGATTCAATTAGGGTTCTATTTTTCCTTTCAGCTACCCCATTTTGTTGAGGAGTTCTAAGAGATGAGAAAGTATGCCTGATCCCTTCACTCTGACAGAACTCTTGCATAAGAAGAGAATCAAACTCTTTCCCATGATCACTTCTGATCAAGGCAATGTGAGTATTGAACTCAATCTGTATGCATTTGAGAAAATCTGTCAAACACTTAAAGTTATCAGACTTCTTCCTCAGGAAGAATACCTATGTGAATCTAGAGAAGTCATCTACAATCACTAAAGTGTAAGATTTCCCTCCTAAGCTTTGTACTATAATGGGTCCAAAAAGATCCATGTGTAACAGATACAAGATCCTAGGTGAATCACTCTTATTAAATGACTTAAAACTATTTTTAGTTTGCTTGCCTAATTGACAAGCCCTGCAAAGTCCTTTCTTCTTGTAGGGGACAGAAGGTAGTCCTCTAACAAGATTGTCCTTGGATAGCCTAGCAATGGTTCTAAGGTTTATATGCCCTAGTCTCTTATGCCAAAGATCATTTGGTTTGCAAACTGAATTAAATAAACAGATATCTATATTGGTTGAAAGGAAATCTACAAGATAAATGTTACCTTTCCTTTTACCTGTTAACATTGTTGTGTTATCCTCTGACTTGATCTTGCATAAGGATTTGTTGAATATCACTTGATAGCCTTCATCACAGAGTTGACTGATGCTGATTAGGTTGTGCTTTAGTCCTTCCACATAAGCCACCTTCTTGAATGTGACTGAGCCAATCTGAACAACACCATATCCTTTTGTTTGACCAAAGTTTGAATCTCCAAATATTACTTTGGGTCCAAGTTTGGTTCTGAAGGATGTTAGATTCTCCTTGCTCCCTGTCATGTGCTTTGAGCACCCACTATCCAGATACCATTATTAGTTCATTGCTAGATAGGTCTTCACCTGCATATAAACAATTTATATGTTTTTGACCCCGTTTACCTTGGGTCTAGGTTTATAACCTTTAAACTCAGAAAAAAAAGACATCCCTGGCTGACTCTTATATTCTTTAGGATGGTATCTCCTAGGAGGCACTGTCCATTCAGTATAAGGGTTAAAGCTTTGGGATTAGGGACTTTTAGGATTGATTTTAGATTTACCTCTGAAAGAATGTTCAAAGCTCTGAGCTCCGTTCGACGATCGTCGAGCTGAGTTCGATAATCTTGGGTCAGATCGTCGAGCTCCGTTCAAAGATCGACTATACCAGAGTTCAGAGTTCATAAGTCGTTGACCTGATTTCGACGATTCAGCCTTGGATCGCCGAGCTCTGTTCGACGATCGTCGAGCTCTGTTCGACGTTTTCTGTTGAACTTTGTTTTCCTTAGGTAAATCAGGATTCTTCCTAGCTACCTCTACAACACCCTTTCCTTTATCAGAAATAAATTTCATCAGTCTGATGCTTCTCCCATTAAGGGATTCTTCAAACTTCTTTGCCTGGGATAGCTCACTTTTCAGTGAAGCTATCTACACCCTACAACATTCTAACTCCTCAGAGAGTTTGAGGTTGTCTGATTTTAAGGTGCTATGTTCAGACAATTGATTTCTAAGAGAGATAATCTCCTTCTCAGACTTTAACAAGTCTAAACAAAGTGCCTTAAATTCAGATCTAAAGTCCTCTGAATCAAAGTCAAAGGAGTCTATTACCTGGTCTTCTTCAGTTTGAGTTTCAGATTCAGACTCTGACTCTTGTTCTGCATCAGAATTTTGTTGGGAGGCATTGATAGCCATCATGCAGAATTCCTTTTCTTCAGCATCATCTTCATCATCACTTGAGCTTGATCAAGCCTGTGATTCTTCTTCAGTTTCACTCCAGGTTTCTGCTACAAATCCCTTCCTTGTATGTTTATTTTTGTTGAAGGAGGATTTGTTGTAATTGTTTCCCCTAGAGTCCTTGTCTTTTCTCCTATCTTTCCTGTCCTTCTTGTCCTTATTCTAATTTTCTGGATAGTCAGGCACAATATGGCCTGGTTTCCTGCATCCAAAATAGATTATTTCTTTATTATTTGACTTGTCATACCTTGGCTTCTCATGCCCTCTGGATGACCTCTTTCTAAAATCTTTCCTGGCCATCTTATAGAATCTTTTGGCCAGAAAGCTCATCAATTCTTCATTGCATGTGAACTTGTCTTCAGGCAGATCTTCTGCAGCTTTGAATGCTATTGTCTTATCCTTCCTGATAGCTGGAGAAGCAACCTTTTGTTCTTCCTCTCTGTTCTTGATGAGCAGCTCATAAGACTTGAGCTTGCCAGACAAAGCTTCAGTAGTAATCTCAGTTAGGCTTCTGGCATCCTTGATTGGCCAGATCCTTGAGTCCCAAGTGCTAGGGAAGCACATTAGGATCTTGTCATTTAGTTCAGTTAGAGAGATCTCCTTGTCCAGTGTATTTAATTCACGTACTATTAGGCTGAGCCTATTGTACATGTCAGCCACTGATTCAGTTTCTCCCTTTTTGAAGTTCTCATATTGGCTTATGAGATGGGATCTCCTGTCCTTCCTTTCATCAGCAGATCCTGAGACAATTTTAGATAACTTGTCCCATATCTCTTTTGTTGAACTGCATTCAGCCACCTTTTGGAATATCTCATCAGACATAGTCTGAGCAAGGATATTCATAGCCTTTGCATCTACAACTTTCCATTTCTTTATTTCTGCATCTGTTCCTGAGGGAGGTTGAACATCACTTGTACTTGTAATTACTGGTGATCTTGGACAAACTGTCAAAACAGAATTGTAGATGTCCTCATCAATAGAATTCATGTAAAGCCTAATCCTTGCCTTCCAAAGTGCAAACTTAGAAAGGTTGCACACTGGAGGTCTGGTGCTAGCATAATCTGTGTTCTGTGCCATGGTTTTGTTTAAAAATAAATATATAATACACAAAAGAAATAACTATCCTCTATAAAGGGTTGATCTTTTCAGAGATCTTTTGGTTCAGGTGCTAGCCTGTTCAGCCAATCTGTTGAAAATTCAGATGTTGAGTAACCAACCTCCCTCTGATACCAATTGAAAGTGAGTGAAAGATCTTCCTTAACTCTAGAGGGGGGGATGAATAGAGTATTTTAAAATAATTTACAATTCAAAATTTATAAAGCAGTGGAAGTCTTGATTTATGTATATGTGTAAGGTGCTTGCAAAAAGAAAAACTAAGTAAGAAATAGGAAATCACACAGCACATAGCAAAGTAAAAAGTACAGCAAACCAGATGACACAAGGAGCTATAGTGGTTCCCCAACAACTTGGGCACATCCACTCTTCTACCACCCTAGGTAGGAAACCACTGCAGGAATAGTTGATCAGGTGTCCTGGGCACCAATGAGCTTTTGATAAGGTGCTCAAAAACCAAAACTAGATTTTTTGATAAGGTGTCTTGCCACCACTGAGTTTTGACAAGGTCTCAGAAACCAACCACAAAACTTTTGAAGGGAGTTTTGAGAAACCCTTTTACAGGAGAGAAAGGAAAAAGAAAATGAGTTGAGTTATTCTTCTCTGTCAACAATCTGAGAGAAGACAAGTGGAAGATGTTGTCAAAGCTCCCCCTGAGATCTGTAAGGGTTCAGGAAGATGAGCTTTGCTTAGGGTGATAGGCCTTAAGTTACTTCAGATCTCCAGCAATAGATGATTTCAGCAGATGTTGAAATGTGTGTTGTTTGGTGTCCTTGATAATGAAGCTTTTGAACACTTGAAGCTTGAAGGAGTAGAACAACAGATGATCTCCTTCACAATGATGTTCCTTGTGTTCTTGAAGAATTCTGACTTAGTAATTATGTAAGCTTTTGTCTACTGAATCTATTCTCAGAAGATGAATTCTTGATGAGTGAATTTTTTGTTCTCTCTTCTGTATATCTTTTTCAAATCTTGTCTGTTCTGTTCTGGAAATTATTCTCTAAGGAGTATATCAGATTCTGACTTTAGATGGCCATTACTCAGTCATAAATAACTTCCATAATTGACAACTGTCTCTGGGGAAAGTCCTAAGTAACATTCCAATTATTCTTCCTTGAAACTTGCTCCAGATTGCTTGAAACGGCTACAGAATCCTTTGTCATAAATGCTAAAAAAAATCTGAATGAATTCCATAACTTTCCTGAATTTGAATTCTGAAATTGTCAATCTCTTAGAAAAATCGGCGATCTAAGCTCCACGATCGTCAAACTGAGCTCAGAGATTGGATTTAAACTGAAGACAGAGATCGTCGAACTGAGCTCTACGATCGTCGAACTGAGCTCAGCAACTTGGAAAACAGCTGGAAACAGAACGTCGATCTGAGCTCAACGATCGTCCAACGGAGTTCGACGACTCGTTGAACTGAGCTCAGAGAACGTCGAACTGAGTTCAACATTTCGTCGACCTGAGCTCGATGAAAATTGTCTTTGTCTCAGCACTTGAATTCATATCTATAGAAGGTCTTGAGGGAAGCTTTCAAACCTAAGTACTAACCCTAAGACTCATTCTATTTGACCTATCAGACTATACAACAAGGTCAAAACAAAAACCTAATCACATAGTGATCCTTACCCAAATTATTAATAGGGTGTTCCAACAGGATGAAATCTCGTAGGTGGGATTATCTAGTTAGTTAAGGGATGGAAAGGTTTAGAGTTAAAGCTCTTATTGAAATTTCTATTGAAGTTATAGTTTTGATGAAACTGATTTGGGTTCGACGATTTATGTTGAGATCGTCGATCTGCGTTCGACGACCAACATTGATATCGTCGATCTTGGCTCTCAAAATAATAGTGACTTTTATCTGGGTTCCACGATCGTCGATCTCTGTTCGACGATACATAATGATATCTTTGATCCCCGTTTGCCGAGTGTTTAGGCTCAAGATTTGGGTTCTGAGATCGTCGATCATCGTTCGATGAATAATGCTGAGATCATCGATCTCTATTCGAAGATTTTTGTTCAGACTTAGCTTTTTGTTTTTCTTTATTTATCTGGACTTGTTTTAAAACTTTGTTAACTGTCTTGATTTGTTCTGTGTTCTTCTTACCTTTATCTGATATGAACTTTACAGGTTGAGAGAGATGGTTTTTCTGAATGACTGGTGGTTCACTAGATGATGCACCTAATCCTAATTTACTTCTACTAAGCCTAGCATTAAGTGTGCTGGTAATTTTTACTAGTTGTTTGCTTCTTCCATTCAGTGATTCTTCTAGCTGTTTTGCTTTACTAAATTCAACTTTCAGGAAAGTGATTTGTTCACTATACATATCTATTTCATTTTTAACCTTAATGTTTTCTGACACTAAATTATCATAATTATGTTGTCTATCTCTAACAAGTTTGATTTCCTTCTCAGATCTAATCAGATCATTACACATAGATTTAAAATCATTTTTGAAATCTTCTGAAGTAAAGTCAAAGTCTTCCAATACCTGATCACAATCTGAACTTTATTCAGATTATCCTTCTTCTAAAACACGTCGTGAAGCAATTATGGCCATTAAGTAGATTTCTTTGGCCTTTGCTTCTTCTTCATCTTCACTAGAACTGGAGGAAGATGATTCTTCAGTATCACTCCATATTTTTGCAACAAACCCTCTCTCCTTCTTCTTGTGCTTATGGGAGGATTGTTTGCTGGAGTACTTCTTGGATTCTTTCTCCTTTCTTATTTCCTTATGATTGTTCTCTGGACATTCTGGAAGAATGGGTCCAGGTTTTCTGAAACCAAAGCAGATAATCTCTTTAGAAGAGGTCTTGTCATACCTTGGTTTGTCATCACTTCTTGATGATTTCCTTCTGAATTCTTTTCTCTACATTTTGAAAAATCTTTTTGCAAAGATACTCATCAACTCTTCATTTGATGGAGAAGTTTCTGATTCTTCAGAAGCTTTGAAGGCTATATTCTACTCCTTCCTAGTTGGTGTAGCAGTATTTTGTTGTTCAGCTTCTCTTGTCTTCACAAGATGTTCATAGGATTTAAGCTTTCCTAAGACTGATTCTGTTGTCATCTCATGTGTGCTTTTAGTCTCTCTGATAGGCCATATTCTAGAGTCCCATGAGCTGGGGAAGCATATTAGAATCTTGTCATTTATTTCAGTTATTGAGATGTCTTTGTCAAGAGTTTTCAGCTAATTAACAATGATGCTTAGTTTATTGTACATCTCAGAAACTTGCTCAGTTTCTTCCTTTTTGAAGTTCTCATACTGGAAAATGAGATAAGCTCTCTTGTCCTTCCTTTTATTTGCTGATCCTGCAACCATCTGGTTTAAGGAATCCCAGATGGCCTTAGCTGATTCACATTCAGCTACTTCTTGGAATATATCATCAGACATTATTTGTTCCAATATGTTCATGGCTTTTGCATCAGCAACCTTTGCTTTCTTGTAAGCATCATTGTAGTCTGGAGGAGGTACTGTAGTCATGTTTGTGGAAGTACTTGGAGGGGAAGCTGGTGGTGGTACTCCTGTTAAGATAGAAGCATAAATGTCTTCATCAATAGAATTCATATAAAGCTTGATTCTTGTCTTCTAGATTCCAAACTTTTGCAAGTTGCAAACTGGAGGTCTGGTGCTTGCAAAGTCCTTGTTCTGTGTCATGGTTTAATAAAAAGAGAGTAGAGTAAAATGATATCTATCAAAGATCTTAGGTTCAGGTGTTAGTCTGTACAACCTTAAAAACACACCCTCTGATACCAATTGAAAGTGAGGGATAGATAGAATTTACTCTAGAGAGGGGGTGAATAGAGTATTAAAAATTTATTTAGATTTATTGCGGAATTAAAATACTAATACTTATAAATAAGGGAATAAAACAAACTAAAATAACACAGCATAACACAGCATACAACGGAAACACAAGGCATACCAGACGACAAAAGAAAATTTATAGTGGTTCCCCAAATCTGGGTACATCCACTCTTCTACCACCCAGGTAGGAATCCACTACAGGTTTTGTTCAGGTGCCCTGCCACCACAAGATCTCTTTCAGGTAGTTCTAGATACCTTTTGAGCTTTTGATCAGAAGCCCAAAATCCAATAGGTTTTTGATCAGGGGTCCTATCACCAAGTGTTCACTTTTGAAGGGAGAGATAACCCTGTACATATGGAGGCAAAAGAAAAAGGTTCATGGAAGTCTTCTCTTTCTCAAGCAAATGAGAAGACTATATGGATTGCTGTAGAAAGCCCAAGCTCCCCCTGAGATGAGGTGTTGATTCAGGAAGAGGAAACTTGGTCCTGGGTGTAGGTCTTCAAAGTATTGCTGTAGAGCCTTCTAAATCTGTTGACAGATTTTGATTGAAGATCTCTGTAGATATCTAAAGGCTAAGGAATGAAGAAGACTTGAGAGAGTTGATTTGAAAATGTTCTTCTTCTTCCTTTGAAAGCAATGCAACAGTCCTTGAGAAATAAAAAAATGAGTACTACTGAAGAATGTTTTTCTCTATTTCACTGACTGACTAACTTACTATCTTTATCTCTTTATTTCTTATTATATTCAATCAGAAAGGAAACGACATATATTTGAAATCCCAAGACAACACTTTAATTTTCTACAAGAATTTAGGAGCCCAAACGACTAGAATGGCTGGCAACATAAATGCACTTCCATAACTGCCTTCATAAGATAAGCCAATAAAATATTCTGTGAATACCATAATTAATGCTTCATGAAATACGGCTATTAGCCTTGAGAATATCAGCATTAATTATCAGAATATAATTGCCATTAAGTAATTGATCATAAGCAAAATAAACACTTTAAACCGTTTATGTAAACTGATAACTATAAGCAGCATAAAATCGTAGAACTTAGTTCAGAGATCATCGGACCGGGTTAAGAGATCGTCGACCTGATAACAACTATCGTAGAACTGAGATTACTGCTGAGAAATAAGAGATCATCGACAAGAGCTCGTAGATAGTCGAGTTCAGTTCAAAGTAGAAGACTCTGAGATCGTTGATGGGAGATCGACGATCATTGAGCTGAGTTCGACTATAGTAGAACTGATATAGATATTCCACTGAATTCTTCTGAGTCTAATTTTGAGTCCACTACAATGCTGGTCTGCACAAACCTGACCTAAAAGGGGACCTAACTTAGACTAGACAAAGACCCTGGCTATACAGGTGGGTCAAAACATCCTAAAAGTAGACCTAGCTCAAATCCAAACAAGGGTTCCAACACATCCGAACCCTAATTTCAGAAGTCAGAAAGGGGAGGGTTAATTACAGAGAAGGATGAGTGAGTTGAATCGGGATTTGCGCAATAGAATGCATAGTGCCAATGTTTACAATTATCAGAATATCAAGTGGCTACATGAAGAACTGGTAGGCAGAGTTCAAGTTCCACCACCTTTTGAGGGAGGACCACCTGTTGAAGGTGGAGAGATTTAGGCTGAGGGTGCATAATATTTGTAGCAATATCCTGAAGGTGGAGTGTATGCACCTTCTAAAGAATACACTCAAGTATGGTCTTATATTGTTGAGGAAGAGGTAGAGATTCTTGAAGACCCTTCTAAACCTTCTCAAAAGAGAAGAAGTTATAGGGAAGGCCCATTAGCTAGAAGATTTGGTCCCAACAGAGAAAATAAGGAATATGCTGAAGTGTGGAGTCCTATTTCCAAAGGCATTATTTTGGACACTTTCAACTTAGTTTACCAGACAAATGAAGAGTCAAGGACATACTACAACAAAGAGGAATGGGATAAACATGAAGTATTAAATATAAAGAGGAGGATTCATTTCAGAAGGCATGGAAGAGACAATCCAGATGCTCCTCCTCCTCCACCAAAAAATTATCCCAAGCCCTATACTTATTTTGACAGGCAGCATGAGAAGAACAAGGGCAAGGAGCATTCTTGAGATTATTATATTCTTTTATACTGTGAATGTCTTAGAATGCCCACAAGAACTTTTATATAAATATTGTTATTTTGTTCATCTCTTGTTATTTTAATTTCATACATATTTAATGTGTCTTTTATTTCTTTACTTTATTGTTTATGCAATTCAGCTTATTATATAGGGTTCTGACTTTTTCAAATAGGGGGAGATTGTTGGGTATTGTATCCACAATAGCCTTGATTTGAAGAAGTGTCCCTTGAACTAAGTTAATTTGAGGGTGTTTTTATGTTAGTTTTAGTTGTGTGTGGTGCAGGTTTTATTGCCAAGTACAAACCATTGTCAGGTTATAATGGGTCTTTAAACACAATTTTGTGCAATATAATCCTTCATTATAAAGAACATCGTGTTGACCCATGTGTAATCTCTTTAATGGGTTGTACTTCATCTAGCATAACAAAAGAAGTTGTTGTTCAGAAGTTGCTGATTTTGTCTAAGGAAAATTCGTTGAGTGATCACGTGAAGTCTTGTTAAATTTATTGAGTAGTCATGTAGGCACTCATACAATTTGTCGAGTGATCTCAGGAGTAATTGAAAGATCACTGAGAACTATTGATCAGAACGGCCAAGTAAAATTCGTCGAGTACTCAAGTGAATTTGTCGAGTACTTACGTGAGTACTCATGGAATTCATTGTCCTCTCGAGAAGTCAAGTGAACTATCTTTGTAATCCAGAGAAAGTTAGCGTTACCCGCTTCTAAGTAAAATTTGTCGAGATGATAAGTAAATTCATCGAGTACTCTCGAGAGCTTTCAGCTAATTTGTCGAAATGTCTCGTGTAGTCTCAACATCTCACACAAGCTCTCTCCCAAGTCATTTGACTAGTTCGTCGACTAGTTTGGAGAGTACACGTGTTATCTCAACAAATTGGACTTAAGTGAATTTTTATTCAGCATCATTCTCGTATTCACGGCTTTCCAAAATTAGGGCTTCTACCATGTACAGTATACGTGGATGGTAGAACTAAGTTTTAAATCAATCCGTTAGTGAGGAATTGTCTATAAATAGCCATGGATTATTTCAGAGATCCCTAATCGCAAACCAATTTCATATTGCCAAAAATGATCAGGATTTCAAATCAAGTTTCATGAAGAACTCTGTCGCCGACAACTCTCCCGATCCACGATTCCTCTTAGAAAGAAAAGACTCGATCGATCTCAAGATTTCATATTTATATTTGTTTAGAGATCAATCGCTTCTCAGATCTGATCTGTGTAGTAAATTCAGATTCTTCTTCTACTTCAAACATTCAGTCAGAAATTTCAAGCAACAAAGAATTACAATATTTTCATATCAGAGAAAAAGTGTTTTCTTTCAAACTATATTTTTCCTATTGCCTTGTAGGAAGTTTATTCATCCGAGTTTTTGCAGATCCTTATTGAAGGGTCGAGTGTAGGGAAAGTTGTTCTCCGAGTTTATAGGAGTGAGAGATTCTGAGTTTTAAGAATATTAATAATCTGAGTTTTTGTTAAATAACTTAGTCTAGCTCAAAGTGCTAGATAGATGAGGCGAGACAGTGGACGTACCCTGTTTGGGGAACCACTATAAATCCTTATGTCTGTGTTCTGCATGTTCTCTTGTTCTATGCTCTTTATTTTTACTAGATTTTTATTCCGCTATAAGCCGCAGGATTCACCTATTCACCCTTCTCTATGTGATTTAGGTTGACAACTAGATACTTTCACACCTGACTCAAACCCAAATTTTAGGATAGGGCAAAAGCCCTTTTATGGATACGGGCAGGTGCTACTATCCTGGGAGGAGGGTTTGCATCGGTTTTCCCTATCCTTGCTCCTCTCCTCTTGGAAGAAACAAGGTCACACTAGAGAGGAGGCCTACGCCCTATTCTTTGGGTTGTACGACCGTTAGGACGATGAGGAATACAATAAGCTGACTCTGAAGGAGCTCACCTTTGAGAGTTCACGTGCCCAACTGCACGCCACTGAATTAGTATAGATGGTCGCACGGTGGGGAATCAACTTTTCCAAGAAGATCCATATTACTAAGGCTAAGAAGGAGATTTTCGAGAAAAAGGCCTTGGACCTTGAGACGGGCTTTGAGTTCTTGGAGTGCCTTCTCGCCAAACATTCTAGTGGCGTGGTATGCTACTTATGAATTTTATTTTTTTTCTTTTTCCTTTCTCTTCCCAATGTCTTTCCCCCCCTCTAATCCCAAACTTTTTCTTTACAGGATAACGAGACTGCTGACTGCCTACTATCGCAAATATGCGACCTAGAGAGCGAGCTGGCATACAGTAAGGCAGAGCTCGCCAAGGCCCTCGCTAAGCTAACTGTCAAGAAGCCCGACAAATCTACCTTCAGCGTGTGCAAGCTTCTTCATTTCACCCCATAGAAGGTGGAGAGCACTTGCAAGCTTCTAATTACGCAAACAACTAAGTCAAGGCTGAATATGCTATAAAATCTTGACGCCTTGCAGGATGACTGGATGGTTCTTATTGTTGAAAATCCTGAAGAGAAAGTGGACTGGGAGACCTTTTCGCGCGACCTATATGGACAGGATTAGTGGCTTGCCAGGTCAGCAATGGTGCTGCAGTCGGCTTGTGCTTTGGCAGTCTGGGCGGTCTGTTCTTGCGGACTATGCGGATAGAGGAGGCGGCTTGTCAAGACAGGTTGTGTTCAGCCAGCAGTTGGTTCCCAGAAAGTAATCGGGCGGATAGGATTTTTATCCGCGGAGCTCGCCAAGACTGGAAAGGTGAAGACTCGGTTGAAGTTTGCGGAGTCCGGGTTGCGGACTGGACCAGAGCTCTAGAGATCGGCATGGAGTGTGCCTTGGTGTAGCTCTAGTGGTGCGGTTGGTATAAACCATGGAGTTTGCCAGTTATAGCGGACTGGTGTTGGGTTTGCCGGGTTGTTTAGGATGGCTCAGTCTGGGAGGTCGCACGGTCTGTGTGGACTGATGCCTCTGTCCGCCGAGTTTGGCAGTTGTCAGCCTTGTGCACTTTGGCTGCGGGCTTGGGTATGCGGACTGGAGTACTATCCGATAGCCCATGCGGAATGGAGCTATTCACAAGTGGATGAACTTGGGCAGTATTCGTAGAGTCCTCCTGTATGGTGAAGTCTGGCTGGGCCTTGGCAACAAGGTAGATTGGCTTGATGTCTGGTCTTGGCGGTGCAATCTAGGAAGACTGGCTATCTCGTATAGTCATCGTAGTCTGGTTGCGTATCTGCGGCTTGCCAGATACACTTGGTGCTCGCTGCGAGATAGGGTGGTGATCCTATCAGCTAGGGTGGTGATCACACTCCTCTCCACGCCTATAAATAGGACCCCCTGTATCATCAAATTTATCCAACTGAATAGTAAGTGAACTCGTGGATAGTTGCTGCAGTTAGGATTTTGTATCCGCGTGGTTTGAGGAGCTTTGACCGGTTTGTGCTATGCAGGTTGTGCAGGTAGCGCTAGAAAGCCAGGGACTTGGTTCTGACTACATTTTGGACCCCTAGTTTTGATTTGGGCTAGGTTCACTAATTAGGTTGAGTTTGACCCACATTGTATAGCCAGGGTCAAGTCTTTGGGTCCTAGAGTTTAGGCTAGTCTTTAGGTTCAACCTTCATGGACCAGCCAGCAAAGGAACTGATCAAAATTATCAGTTTGAAGTTCTTCGAACTCAGCTCGACGAACTCAAAATTATTTATCTGAGTTGAGCACGACGATATTCGATCTCAGGTCGACGAATTCCTTCCTTCAAATAGATTCTCAGCTCGACAAACTTAGAGAGCAGAATTGGTATGTTATTTCCAGAATGTAACTCGTAGAGCTCAGGCCGACGAACAGGAATTCTCAGGTCGATGAACTTGGAACTCCAGTCGACAAATTATGTTCAAAGGTCGATGATTTCTGTCCCGAGCCAGAATGAGAAGTTATCCTTACTTATGTCCCTTATTTATTATATTATTTAGCAGTGATTTCCTGAGTAATTAATGCTCATATTCTCCTGAATATAGCCATTATTGGCAGCATTAATTATGATCTTCATCAGGGTAATTACTTGCTTATTTTAATGGGACAGTTGAGGAAACTCATTAAAGTCAATATTCCAGCCATTTCTTTCTCCAGGGCAATCAACAATTAATGCCAGAAATTCAAATTTCAAAGGAGAATTTTTGGACAGTAGAATATAAAAGAGATTTTCTCTTTTTAGGCAAAAAAAAAATCACTGCAAGAACACACAGACCAGACAGTATTACGAATACAGAGAAGAGACACAAAACAACAACATACATAACTCTTTCTCTATGTACAAAAAACATTCTATTTTCTCCCTTATTCTTTCTGAAGACTGAAGAAGAACAACCATCAATATCAAGTGTCTTCTTCAACTTCTCCTCCAAGAACATTCAAGGACAACAACTTTGAAACAGTCAGAAAGTTCCAGGATCTCTCAAGACAAGGCTGAAGAGTTTAAAGGGTTTATTATTGGTTTAACTCCCTTCAAAATTTTATTAAAGGGTTTATTAAATTTCCTGTATAAAGGGTTTATTCTTAGTTTTTGGGCACCTGATCAAAAGCCTAAAGGGTTGTGAGATCTCCCTGGAAATAGATCTTATGGTGGCAGTCACCTGATCAAAAACCTGATAGTGGATTCCTACTAGGGTGGTAGAAGAGTGGATGTACCCAGTTTGGGGAACCACCATAAAATTCTTGTGTTGTCTGTGTGTGATCATTTTCTTTCTTGTTCTTGATGTGCTATGATAGTTTAGTTTAGCCTGTTTTTATTTCCTTCTATATTATTATTGGTATCACTTATTTTACTCTGATAAATTTAAAAATAGCAAAAGTTTTAATTACTCTTTTCACCCCCCCCCTCTCTAGATTAAATCAAGTCAAACCCCTATCTTTCACTATGGCCAGGGATAGTGCGGACCCTGTAGATAGCAACTAGCGATTAACAGTAGGTCGCAGTTTGTGACCAGGCGGTCTCTCTTCTATAACTAGTTTCCCAGTTCAATAAGCTGTCAGTATCTAGCGGCTTAGTTCAATTCGACAGAAGCTCGCATGATCTGGCAGCTAGAAACCATGAGGTAAAGCGGATTGAAGATCGGTTGTTAGAGTTCAGCATTGGAATAATGGGCAGTCTGCGCGGCTAGGTTGCAGTTTGGCGATCTGTCGGTTTGATCGGACTCCGTAGCAGTTATAGCAGGGCCAACGGTTACTCTTTGAGTCCGCGCGGCTTATTTTCCATGCCTTGTAATTTGCTTCCATCGAGTACATCTGTGAATCATGTCTCGCTATATATACATCGACTTGCAAAGATTGTTTTGATAGTACAAGTTTCTTGCTTTTCTATTTGCATCTGGTTATTTAGACCCGGATAGGTTGAGTGTTCCTGTGCCTGGCATCCAGTTATCCGTTTTCACAATTTTGTTCACGGTATCAGAGGGAATAGAGTCCTGAGCAGCGAATCATCCGAAAGTTTGCTTAATTACTTCTAGGTATCTAAGTAACCAGGGTTAGTGTAATTGAAGGTAGTATGGCAAGAGTCTTGGAATTGAGCTTCTTACATCGACTAACTTTAAAAAGTGGAAGTCATGTATGGAATGTTATCTTTTGGACGAGGACCTTTGGGAGGTCATCTATGGTGACGAAAGGCAAGAGGTGGCTGTTGCCGTTGATGCTTATACGGTGAGATCTTGGAGGAAGACAAATGAGAAGGAAGATTTTATTCTCAAGCGGGCTATCTCATCAGAACTCTTCGACAACATCATCGGATGTCGGTCTGCTACGGAGAATTGGACTTCCCTTGATGGGTTGTTCAAAAGGAAGAATATAGCTCAGCTACAGTTCCTAAAGAATGAGTTGGCGGGAGCCACATAGGGAGATTTGTCCATCTCAATGTTCTTCCTGAAGATGAAGAACTTTTGCGCTGAGATTTCAGCATTGGACCCGGATGAGCCTATTTTAGAGGCGAAGCTGAAGAAGCACATAATCCGCGGTTTGCAGAAGGAATGTGTGGCCTTTGTCATTTCCTTTCAAGGCTGGGCCAATCAGCCTTCTTTGCTGGAGCTGGAGAACCTGTTGGCTTCACAGGAGAGCTTAGTAAGTCAGATGGCTGGATTCACTGTCTCGGGAGGAGATGGTGGGGCGCACTTCTCAGGGAATAAAAGCAGATGGGGCAAGAAGAGTAAGTCGGCTGCTGGTAATGGACCTTCTACTTCATATTAGCAAGAGGAGAGGTATACTCCTAGGCTTGATGGGAAGAGGAAGGAAGGGCCAAGGTGCTCTAGGTGCAACCAGCCTTGCTACTGGTAGGCAGAATATTTTCAAAGAGAATAAAACCAAACTAGCAATCCAACTAGGCAAGTATACCTATCGAATTGTAGCTAGGGGACGCAAGTGTCGTATTAAAATCCTGGAACTGTTGAGTAATCTTACTCACACGAAGAATATTATCTTATCGAAGAAACTTTTAGGGTTGTTAACTAAATTAAAAGAAGAGACTACTTGAATAAAGAAATTCACTTGCACTTAATCAGAGAGGCCCAACCTAGCGATTAAAATGAGGGGGTTAAATAATGATAAAGAAAAGCACTCAGTCGAGAATCACCTCGGCCTAAGTTGATCAAAAATGCGATAATAAACTCTAACTTAATAAGATAAAGGACCTTGACCGTGGAGGTTCCTAAAGCATGAACACGCTTCTCTCGAATTCGTGCCAACCTGAGTTTAGGAAGGTCCAACCGAACTCTCATCCAAATCGGAGGCCTAAATCTCGCTTTATGCTGTGAACCCCGCTATTGGATTTCACTCTAATCCGGTATATTAAACGTCTGCCTCTCTCGAGGGGTGCGTGCAATTCACTTTACTCTTAAGTTTATAAGCCTCTCGGCTAGCTAAGAGTGGAAACAAAGATGGAAAATATATATCGATGATATATCTCCAAACATAATTAATCAAGAGTAAATCAAGGTCTAAACCTTACAAAGGAAAAGTAAACTAGAGCATCTTAACTTAATCAACTCAAACCTCGGATCATTAAGATCGAGTACAAGGAGGAATAGTTACACATGGTGAAGTGGAGGAGGAGAGATGAGTAGGAGTGCATGGAAACAAAACAGAGACAAGAAAAATCAACCAGACTTTATATTAATTTAAAAGAGAGCTACAACATGGAATACAAAATATTACACTTGCAGGAAATAAAAAAAACTAAACTAGCACTAAGATAAATTACTAAAGAAAATCAAGAACTATTACAGAAGAGTAAAGCTAAAACATAAAAACTGAAATGAGAAAAAGGAGAGAGGAAGAATAATAAGGGAGAACAGAAAATGGCAGCACTTCCCCTCTCCAAAATTCTATGTCTTTTTACACAACAGGTGGGGCTCTATTTATAGATTTTTCAAAGAGCAGGAAATGCCCATGCATCCAGCCATGCACAGGAGTTTACCTTGGTACGAATATCTGGCGGGAAATGATGATTGCCTCGGTATGGGTGTCGTTCATTTATGGCGAAAATAGGCTTTTGTGAAAAAGCGGGACTTGTTCTCTGACAGCAGGTAAACTCAATGAACTGGGAGAGAGGGATCAATGAAATCAGAGGAGAAGGAGGGAGGGCTCGACGAATAGAGAAAATAGAAGGTGGATGGGAGATTGACTAACGTCGAACTGAAGGCGAGTTCGACGACTTTGGAGGATTTTGTCGAACGCAGAACTGAAGGCTGAGCTCAACAAAATTGGAGGAGTTTGTCGAATGCAGAATGAAGGCGGGGAGGTCGACAAACACTGAAGGAGAGGTCAATAAACTTTGCTAAATGCGAGGTTGATGAATGCTGAGGTCAATGGACGTTGAACTGAAGGCTGAGCTTGACAAACGTTGAACGCAGAAAGTTGACGGGAGGTCGACGATTTTGAAGACGTTCATCGAATGCAGAACTAAAGGTTGAGCTCGAGGAAATGGTGGAAAGAAGGGGCAGGAGAGCTCGACGAATGCTAAGGTAGACGAATGTTGAGGTCGACGAACGTCAAACGCAGAAAGAAGGTGGAGCTTGACGAAATGACTGAGCTCGATGAACTAGGCTCGACGAATGCTGGCGAGCTCGACGAACTGGGTGAGTTCGACGAATTGGCTTAGCTCGACGAAATGACTTAGCTCTAAAAAATTACTGAAAACCTGCAAGCCTGTAAAAGAAAGAAAACAAACTTTAGTTTTATGAATATATACAAAAGGAGGCCAAAATAAATCTTGAAAAGATAAGATTTTTATAATAAAAACTTGTAATTACCCTAGTAGTTTAAACTGCAAAACGTATTATCAAACTCCCCTAAGCTTAAGCTTTGCTTGTCCTAAAGCAAAAATATAAAAACTAGTTAACATAAAAGTGACTAATCAGGAAATTCTAATTATGCAAACACAAGTACTATGTGAAATTCTAAGTAGGGAGAAGGTGAATTGTAAACCTAAAACATTTGTTTAAACATGGTTTCAATTATAAACTTTACTAAAAAAAAGACAATTCATCCAAGATTTTATCAGAATTCTTTAAATAAGTTAAAGCAAGGCAACAAATGAAGTAGAGCATTGAGTTGTTACTAGATTCTAAGAGGTATTTTATACCCAAATCAATCAAAGAAAAAAAGCCTAAATTCAAATCCAAGACTTAACTAATCTACTTTTCTTCTTCACTTCGCTAAAAAAACCTAGGAGCATGAATCAACAGGACTTATTAGGACCGAAATATTTGGTTTAGGCATATAATTAGGAGTGGAATTCAAAGATAAACAAGGAGTCTCAAAAATCACACTAAACCAAAATAAAGAGTTTCAAAATTTTCAATAAAATATCATTTTTTTTCTTTTTTCTTTTCAAAACAAAGGCCAAAAATAATGCCTTTTCATTTTGAAATTGGCCACAAAATCAAACATTTCTTTTTAGCATACTTTTTCTTAAATTTCTCAAAAAATCACAAAACAACCCTATCACAATAAGAAATTTTTTAATGAAACTCAAAAAGTTAGTGTGATATGATAGGTTGGAAAATCTGGCTTTGGTGAAAAATGAAATGATAAGTAGAGTTATCAAATGGAATAGGAAAAAGGCTCAAAAGCGGCTACCTAGGGGAATAATTTTTGTGTTTGCGAGAAGGATCAAACAAAAACAAAGATGGCCTACATCATTTTCATGCTCCTAAAATTTGCCTAAAGCATTAGTTTTGAAAAATTTTAAAAAGTAGATCCTAGATATTAAATAAGGACTAATGAACTTATTTTGAAAATAAGAATAATACGAGTCTAGAATCATTCACATCTACTAAACTACTCAAAGTTGATATTACAAAATTATCCAAAAATAAAAAGTAAAATAGTGGATGAAAGGTTTTAGGAAGTAAAGAAAATAAAGAATGAGAAAACATAATGGAAATACGAGTTTTAGAAAAACGTTTCACGTTAACATGCTATCGTGAATTAGGAACATAACATGACCAACATTTTACTTGTGAAACATAATTAAAAAAAACAATTAGAAAGATTATAATTAGCTAAGTTGTTATAAGAAATTTTGAGAAAAACAAAACAAAAATCAAGGGGGGACTAATGAAATACCAAAATTCGTTTAAATTATCAAAGTAAAAAACAAATAACATAATAAATTTTTTTGATTTTGAAATATTCTTTTTTTTTGGATTTTTTAAAGACATTATTTTTTTTTTGATTTTTACAGATATTATCTTTTTTTGGATTTTGTAAAGATATTTCTTTTTTTTTATTTTTAGAGATTTTTCTTTAAGAAGAAAAAGGAGAAAACACTAAATTTTTTTGATTTTGATTGATTTTTTTCAGAGAAACAAAATAAAGAAAAGAGAAGGAGGCAATCCTCCCCTAAGCTTAAAATGGACATTGTCCTCAATAGAGAAAAGAGGGGAAGGAGAGAGAAAAATTAAAACATAAATATAAGTACAAAATTGAAAACAGATACTTCCCCGAATTTGCGAGTCGCAGAAGGTGCGTGATGCCGCTCCCCCATACTTGCGCTTTGGACCTTCATGAAATGTCTTCTTTGGACTTCGTGATGGATTCAGCAACGTTGGAGCAGGTGATCGTAGAGGCTTCAGCTTGTCGGAGCCGTCCGGGGCAAAAAATGTAAAATAAAGAAAAAAGAAAAATAACTTGGGTTGTCTCCCAAGAGCGCCCTTTGTTTTAAACGTAGTTTGAGCTCGACGCAACAAAATAATATTATCCAAAACATTATTGTCCAAAATAATAATTAAAGTTTTTCACAAAAATAAATAGTCTTAAGCTAGTTAAAGTTCATGTAGAAGAAACTTAACATTGTTCTGACATACATCATCACCACAGAAATAAAGTTTAAGACGCTGTCCATTCACTTTTAATTCACCCGTATCAAGGTATGAAATTAAAATCATTCCTTACGTAAAAACCTTTTTAACAGTAAACGGCCCAGACCATCGCGACTTTAACTTGCCAAGAAATAAGCGTAATCACGAATTATATAAAAGAACTTGGTCACCCGGCTTGAAGGTTTTGGGGTGCCTTAAGTGTTTGTTGTGAAAACACTTCATCCGCTCTTTATAAAATTTGTTATTTTCATATGCATAAGAGCACCACTCGTCGAGTTTGTTAAGTTGAAATTTGTTAGATGTGCTCGAAACATCCGATGGAGGGTCAAAGTGGAACCCTCTCCTTGTTGCCCCCAGCTAGGTTTATATAGAGCAATACTTAGGGTTCCCACGCGCAAAGCCCCCGAGCCCATTATTCGTTTGAATATACACTTACAATCTCCTCCTATATTCGTGACAAATAACGATGACGTTTCAGGGTGCAGGAGAGTAGACAAAATAATAATCTAAACTAAATAATAACATTCAGGACAGATCATACTAATTGATCAAAATAAAAAGGTTTTGCCTAAACGGCAAACCACCACACAGATTCTATCCCAAAACATAGTCTAAATAATTATCACAAAACAAAACATGAATTAAACGTTTGATGATTCTACTCATCTAGTAGATCATCGTCATCCATGTCCAGGTCTACTGCTCCTCCATAATCTCCATCGTAGCCTGCAAGGAATTTCATGAGTCAAACTCTATGAATTCATAAACATATGCAGAAACGTTTAAAGTAAACTAGCTCTTACTAAATGAGCTTAGCACTTCTAGCAACGGTGAAGTAACTCTGTCAGCATCTCATACAGTCTAACTAGGACTAGTCATGTTACCTTACTCATTACTGATCACTATATGCCTCACCAACACATGTGGGTACACATCACGTGCAACATTATCAAATGTGAAATAATATGTTGTGACCAATATTGTTTAGATTAACATTTACAACCACTTTCAATTCCCAATTGAATAATTCTTGAATCAACTTACAATGAGAGGACGCTAGGTTATCAAAAGTGGAATAACCAGCATCCAACCATCTTAGGTTTTCAACAAGAAATTATTTGGGGTTTTAAGCCTGTTACTTATTAGATTCTTGAATGTTGGCAGCTATAGGCTCGTACGTATCAAAACATAAATGTTGGAGGAAAGTTTCATATTTCTATGAACTTTAATCTCATTTCCCCCGATGTTTTGATTGTGAGAGCTCTATTTAATCCTTTAGTCAAGGCGTCTGCAACATTATCTTTCGATCTCACATCAACCAGGGTCATAATCATATCCCTTGACTTGTGAGAGAGGTCAACCAGGCCTGTTTCATCCTAAGTTGCTTTCTTTTGCCATTGAATAAAGTGTTCGTGACAGTCATTTTAGTAGCCAGATTGTCACAGTAAACTACAACAGAACTCAGTTTAAGGCTCGACAGTGGAATGTCCATCACCAAATCTCTTATCCACTCTGCTTCTTCACCAGCTGAAGCTAGAGCATCGAGTTCGGATTCCACAGAAGAGAGTGCAATGCACGACTATCTCTTGGACTTCCAGGCTACAACTTCTCCTCCTAGTGTGAAGAGGAATCCACTAGTGGACTTGCTGTCCTTTACTTCTAAGCACCAAGATGCATCAGAATATCCTTCCAGAACTGGAGGATGACCACTTTAACATAAAGCATACTGTCGGAGGTGCTTTAAGTATCTCATCAGCCTATCGAGGGCATCCCAATGGTCTTGGCCAGGATTATTAGTGAACTTACTTAACATGCCGACCGTAAAGGCTATGTTAGGTCTCGTACAGACCATAGCGTACACGAGGCTATCAAGTAGTTTAGAATAATCTAATTGTCAAACCGTAGCTCCATCATTGGGCTTTAAGCGGTTAGAATAGTCGTATAGTGTCTCAGCCACTTTACGTTCACTTTATCCCCACGTGCCCAACATGGACTGGATGTAGTTGCTTTGACCTAGGGAAATGCCATGTTTCTCAAAGCTCACTTGCATACCTAGTATAGTATCAACTACACCGAGGTCTGTCACGCTAAATTCTTTAATTAGAGCTGACTTTACGTCATCCACTTCGGATTGATCAGATTCAAGAATAAGCATATCATCCACATACATGCATATTATGGAGACTTTGTCTGATCTATCACGTATGTAAAGACATTTGTCCGAGAGACTCTACATGAATCCCATGTTCTTTACAGTATAGTCAAACTTCTCATGCCATAATTTCGGTGCTTGTTTTAATCCGTATAGCGATTTTAATAGCTTACAGACCTTGTTTTCGTGATCGTCTACAATGAAATCTTCAGGTTGACTCATTTAAATCTCTTCGGCCAGATCTCCATTCAAGAACGAAGTCTTAACATCCATTTGATGAATAATAAAGTTCTCAATGGCCGAAATAGCAAGAAGAACCCTAATGGTTGCTAAGTGACACACAGGTGAGAATTCATCAAAATAGTCTACTCCGCTTACTTGTGTGAAACCTTTAGCCACCAGACATGCTTTATACTTAGCTACGCTACCATCAGGATTTAGCTTCTTTTTCAGAACCCACTTTCACCCTACAGTTTTAGCCCCTTTTAGCTTATCAACTAACATCCATGTTCATTTCTAAAGGAGAGAGTTCATCTCATCCTGAATGGCTTCTTTTCAGAGTAGGAAATCCCTTGATCTCATCGCTTCCTTAAAGGTTGATGGATCAGCCTCAATGTGGTAGGTGACAAAATCACTACCAAAGGTCCTAGTGGTTCTCTCTCTCACTGAATTCCTCCTAGACTCTAGGCCAGAGTTATCTACCAGAACGAAATAGGAGGTGCTCGATACTTATTCAGGATCTTCCTCAGTAATAGTTGTTTGCATACCTAGGATCGTTAAGTTCTTATCTTTGAGGAATTTATCCTCGTGAACACTGCATCCCTAGATTCTATTATGATATTATTAGAAATATCAAGGAACCTATCTACAGCACTATCTTCAGCATAACCTAAGTAGACACATGTATTGGACCTAGGTCAAACCTTAGACTGTCTAGGGTCAGGAACCCTGATATAGGTTATACATCCCCAGGTCTTAAGTCTGGTTAAAGATGGGGGTCACTTACACCAAAGCTCGTAGGGTGTAACCTCTAACTTAATATGAGGAACTTTATTCAGAATGTGATTCGCAATCAAGACTGCTTCTCCCCAATAAGTGGAAGGCATGCCTCCAGTGAGCAGCATAGAGTTCAACATCTCTGTTAATGTTCTATTCTTGTGCTCGACTATGTCATTAGATTGGGGGGAGTAAGGAGCAGTGGTTTCTGTTATGATCCCATGTGAAGAAAGGAAGCATCTGAACTCACTGGACATATATTCTCCTCCTCTATCACTCCTAAATCTCTTTATTGTCATGCTTAATTGGTTTTATACCCTGGTTTTGAAAAGGCAAAACTTTTCAAATACTTCTTCTTTAGTTTTAAGCCACAAAATATGACAAAACCTTGTATAGTCATCTATGAACGTGATCATATATTTCCTTCCACCTCTAGTGACAAAACTCTTAAAGTCACAAATATCGGAATGTATAAGCTCAAGAGGTGGTGTGCTCCTAGTAACCGTGCCAAAAGGTTTCCTAGTGATCTTAGTCTGAGCACGCACTTCACATTTTTCAAGTGGAGAATTAGTGTCTAATGTGATCTTGTGAGTTCTATCTACTTGGAATATTTTCCTGTAGTTTACATGTCCTAGTCGCTCTTGTAGAGTCCTAGGGATAACTAAGTTCAATTGAACTTGTTGAACTACCTCATTTGCTAGACTTAGACGGCGCATCCTATTTTGGACGTAAGCATATCCAAAGTAGTGAGAGTTAACTGACAGAGTCACTCTACCACTACAGAAGTTAACTGACATACCAGCATCACACAATAAACTTATAGACACTAAGTTAATAGGTAAAGAAGGAATAAATTTTACGTTCTTTAAAAGTAAAGACTTACCTGAGGAGAGCAACAAAGTTGCGTTCCCCACCTTTAATACGTCAATTGTTCCTTTATTGGCCACGGTCACTGATTCCTTTGCATTATTTAGCTCTGTCAAAAGACTAACATTATTGCAAACGTAGCACGTTGTCCCAGAATCTAGGTACCACTCTGTGCTAGCCTGCGCGTGTCCGACCATGGCAACAAAGTCGGATGGCTCAGCTTGGCTAACTAGATGGGCCTGGTTGCCTTCTTGTGCTGCTCTAGTTTTCTCCTTCCTTGATAACTTGTAGTCAGATGCGCAGTGTCCCCACTTATTGTAGTTAAAACATTTACCCTTAAATTTCATAGAGGGTCTACTCGGTCCTACAACCTGGGGGCTACTATGAGACGTTTTGGTCTTATGAGAGGGAGGAGTGCGCTTAGAGCTTGAAACCATGTTGGAAGCAGCCTCTGCTTGCCAATAGCTTCCAAGGCGTGCTTTGTCCTGTTCTCGTCCTCAATGCGTATGAAATGCTTGAGGTCGTTCAGACCAACCTGCATCTTCTTGCGGTACATTTCTGTTTTGAAATTGTACCATGAGGAGGGCAACTTATACATAATCATGCCCGCAACAAAGCTATCGGGCAGACTAATAGACTCACTATGTAAGGAATCAACCAAAATTTCAAATTCTAATACTTGAGGGAGAATGGCTTTCTCCTCGTCGAAGCTGAAGGAGTGGAATTTGTCCACCAGATGAGCCTTTGAGAGATCCTCCTTCTGCTTGAAATGCTCCTCCAGTGCCTCCCAGATCTCCTTTGCAGACTGCATCTTGATGTAGTTCTTGGCCAGGCTGGAGGAGAGGCAGTTCAACAGGTAATCCCTATAGAAGTCCTCGTCTTCGATCCACCATGCCTCGTCTTCAGTCCTAGCAATGTCAGCACGAGCAGTCTTGATGGTGTAGAAGACGTTCAGGTATTTCATCCGGAACTGGGTGTTCAACTTCAAATCGTTGAACTCGGAGGCCGTGAACTTCTCCAATTTATTCATGGGCACTAGAGAGGAGAGTCTAGAGTTCCTCATCCCTTCACTTGCTTGCAAACCATAACACAGAATCTTCCAAAATAGAACACGGTTACCACTGAAGAATACGGCTACCCCTAAAGAGCAAACTTGGATCAGCTTCACTGGATAGCTCTGGAAGCAGCAGGTCAAAGGCGGCGAAGAAGCCGAGCAATCGCGGATCTCCTTGGTGATGGATGATGGGAGCGAATGATAAGGGCTTTGGGGAAGACGCGACGGTGATCCCTAGCAGGAGACTTCGAAGAAGACGTAACATTGCTTCGGCTACAGCGGCAACCTAGAAAACACGACCGAGCTTCAACCTAGCGACAACGAAGAAGCGATCGGCTTCAGGAGAGATGCGAACGGCGATGACTACTTGTAAGAGAAGAGCGATCGTCGTGCCCCTTTTGCGAACGAGCGCGACGACAAGCCTTAAATCTACGAATGAGCGAGAGAGGGAGATGGGGAAGATTTCGACATTGTTAGATGTGCTCGAAACATCCGTAGGAGGGTCAAAGTGGAACCCTCTCCCCGTTGACCCCAGCTAGGTTTATATAGAGCAAAACCTAGGGTTCCCACGCGCAAAGCTCTCGATCCCATTATTCGTCCGAATATATACTTACAAAATTTTCTAAGGTCACCGACGGAGTGGGGATCGAAATTTAAAAACCTTAAGGCCCAAAAAGCACGGTGTTCTAATTCTACGGGAAAATGACACGATTTTTCATTGACCAACCGATATGGTGCACAACTGATGACGGTTTTGTACGCTGTTCAGTAGGCCCATAGAGCATCGTCTTATTTGGTTGACCAGTCTTTTCTAAAGGTGGAAACCATCTTTTCTAAAATTCTTTTAAGTTATTTGTTCACTACTTTGACTTGTTTGTTAGTTTGGGGATGGTAGGAAGTTGAAATCTTATGCGTAACGTCGTATTTTATAAGAGTTTTGGAAAACTGCACGTTATAAAAATGTGAACCCCTATCGCTAACGATGGCTCATGGCGTACCGAATCGAGAAAATAATTTTTTGAAAAACAAAATTATGGCTCGGGCCTCGTTAGTTGGAAGAGCTTTGGCTTCAGCCCATCGTGAAACATAATATACAGCAACTAAAATGTATTTGTTTCTGAAGCTAGAAGGAAGAGGGAAAACAAAATCAATTCCCAAGAGGTTGAAAACTTCGCACTCAAGGAAATAATTTTGCGGCATTTCATTATTATTGGAAATATTTCCCGGCCATTGGCAACTATCATGCCTACTCACAAAGGCTTGTGCGTATTTAAACAGGCTAGGCCAGTAAAAATCTGTGCAAAGAACTTTGTGGGCGGTGCGAGCAGCTTGATAGTGAACACCAGTCGGTCCTTAATGTAAGTATTTTAAAATATCTGTTCCTTCTTCAAAAGATAAACATCTCCTTATCACTTGGTCCGTATAAACTTGGAAAAGATGCGGGTCCTCCCAAAAATAGTTCTTCAACTCAGAAAAGAAATTCTTCTTTTGTAGAGAGGAGAACTCTTTCGAGAGGACACGAGCCATTAAATAGTTGGTTATGTGTGCAAACCAAGGAGAGGGGGATGTGTTAATTAAAAGCAGCTTCTCATCGGGGAAGAAATCATTAAAAAAAATTTCATCTGATTTTTCTATATACGGATTATCTAATCGTGAGAGATGGTCGGCGGCCAAATTCTCGACTCCTCGCTTATCACGAATTTCTAAGTCAAACTTCTGAAGGAGTAAGACCCAGCGAATCAGGCGCGGCTTAGCATCCGTATTAGCAAGAAGATACTTGGAGGGCCGAGTGGTCCCTAAAAACGATAATTTTGGAAAGCAAAATATAAGGACGGAATTTATCAAAAGTGAAAATAACATCTAGGAGCTCCTTCTCGGTTGATGTATAATTCTCTTGTGCCGATGTAAGTGTTTTACTTGCATAATAGATGGGGTGGAAGTTTTTATATATTCGTTTTCCTAGTACGGCTCCCACCGCAAAACTACTCGCATCGCATATAATTTCAAAAGGAAGGTCTCACACCAGAGCTATCATAATAGGGGCATTAATTAACTTTTCTTTTATTAATTCAAAGGTAGATAGGCAAGGTTCATCAAAAATGAATGGGTCGTCTTTTTCTAAGAGTTGAGTAAGGGGTTTGGTGATTTTGGAGAAGTCTTTTATGAAGCGGCGGTAGAAGCCAGCGTGTCCTAGGAAACTTTTTATAGCTTTGACGTTCGTAGGCAGCGGTAGCTTCTCGATAACTTCTATCTTAGCTATGTCTACTTCAATTCCTCTCACAGAAATCTTATGACCCAAAACTAACCCTTCCCTCACCATAAAATGACATTTTTCCTAATTTAGGGCAAGGTTAGTTTCTTCGCATCTTTCTAAGACATTTTCGAGGTTTTCTAAGCAACTATGAAAGGCATCGCTGAACACGAATAAATCATCCATAAACACCTCCATAATGATTTCTATGTACTTGTCAAAGATAGCGAGCATAAATCGCTGGAATGTAGCTGGCGCATTGCATAATCCGAACGACATTCTTCAATAAGCGAAGGTGCCGAAGGGACAAGTAAACGTAGTTTTATCCTGGTCCTCGGGAGAGATGGGGATTTGAAAGTATCCCGAGAGACCATCAAGAAAACAGTAAAAGCTATGGCCGGATAATCGCTCTAAGATTTGATCGATGAACGACAAGGGGAAGTGCTCCTTGCGGGTGGCATCGTTTAACTGACGATGGTCAATACACATTTGCCACCCCATCACCGTCCATGTCGGGATTAAATCATTATTCTCTTTACTAACTATAGTTATTCCTCCCTTTTTGGGCACTACCTGGACTGGGCTCACCCACTTACTATCAGATATAAGATAGATAATTCTTGTGTCTAACAGTTTCATAACCTCTCCCTTTACGACTTCTTTCATATTTCGATTTATACGGCGCTGAGGTTGGATTGAATTACGTGAATTATCTTCCAGTAGGATTTTGTGGGTGTAGAAAGATGGGCTTATGCCCTTTATATCAGATATCTGATAGGCAATATCTTGGCGATGTTTACGTAATACTAGTAGGAGCTTATCATTTTGCACTTCAGTCTGGTAGGCCGAAACTATTACTGGTAGCTTGGAGTCCTTTTCTAAGAAGGCATACCTAAGATTTTCGGGTAGTTCTTTTAGTTTTAGGGTAGGGGGTTCTTCATACGATGTTTTGGAAATCCTTTATTTTTCAAAAACATTGCCTTCATAGACTTTTTCTTTATACGAAAAATTGAAAGGGGTGGAGCTAGTGGCCATGGTGGCTTCTTACAGAGATTCAATTGGAAGAGTAGAGGAAGAACAAAAATCAGAAAACTCACTTTCACTTTCAAAAAGGCAGTAGGAAGATTCTTCACCTAAGGCATCTAATAAAAAACAGGAGTCGTCATTCTCTAGGGTGTTCTTCATCGAAGGGGTTATAGAGAAAGTTACTTCATCGTTACCTACTCATAGGATGAGCTTACCATTGCTTACATCAATGATAGCTCAGAAGGTGGCAAGGAAGGGTCAGACAAGGATCAAGGGAACCTCGACGTCTTCTTCAATGTCCAATATGATGAAATCCACTGGGAAGATGAATTTGTCGACTTTAACTAAGACATCCTCCACGATTCCTAATGGGTACTTAACGGATCTATCAGCGAGCTAGATATTCATATGTGTGGGGTTAAGGCTACCAATTCCTAACTTCTTGAATAATGAAAGGGGCATCAGGTTGATACTCGCACCTAAGTCGGCCAATGCATGCTTGACAAAAAGATCACCAAAGACACACGGTATAGAAAAACTACCCGGATCACTGATATTCTTTGGTAAACAATTTGTTAAGACCATAGAGCACTCGACATTTCATGGGACATGCGATAAGTTTTCTAACTTATTTTTATTAGTCAGGAGTTCCTTTAGGTACTTATCATACTTCGGCATCTGGGAGATTGCTTCATGGAAGGGTAGATTTATGTGGATTTTCTTAAATATTTTTAGGAAGCGGGAGTATTGATCATCCTGACGTTGCTTGTTAAGTTTGGAAGGGTATGGTGGAGTTGGATCATTTTTAAAGATGGGTAGTGGAGTGAGATCTTTTTCTAAAGCAGAGAGTGGATAACATCTTTTTAGACAGATGGTGGAATATTCAAAACGTGGGCATAGCTTGCCTCGGGCTCTTCGCTAACCATAACAAAAACTTGCTTCCCACTCCGAAGAGTTATAGCTTTCTCTTGCTCTCTTGGGTTGGGATTGGTATTGGCAAGAAGAGACCCCGCGGGTCGCTCAGATATAATTTTTGCGAGTTGTCCTACTTGATTCTCTAGACTTTTAACGCTTCCGGCTAGGGTTCTTATAGTAGCGTCATTTGTGTTTATATATTTAGAAAGTAACTCCTCCATGCTTGGAGGTTTTGGATAATTCTGAAGAGGCGGAGGTGGTGCAGAAAAATCATTTTGTGGTGGCGGGCGCATCGTGTTCGAAGGGTTACTCCACGAAAAATTAGGGTGGTTCCGTAAAGTGGGATTATAACTATTCGGAAAAGCGAAACCCGGAGCAGGAAAATTAGCAGCAGAAAAATTATGAAATGCATTTCTAGGCATATTATTAACATAATCCAGTTCTTTGGGAGCTGGAGTTGCAGATTCCCATACCTGAGGGGCGGAGGCAGCAATCATCTCCGTTATCTTTTTTACTTAATATTTCTACTTGCAAAGCTAGCTGGGAGACGTTATCTACTTCAAAGATACCTGTAGGTTTGTTTGGGCAGGACCTTGGCACATTCCACTGATATGTGTTCATTGTCATGTCCTCGAAAAGCTCATGAGCTGCTTCCGGGGTTTTGTGGTTTAAGGTACCACCGGAAGCTGCGTCTATCATTTGCTTAGTATTTTGATTTAGCCCGTTATAAAATGTTTGCACCTACAACCATACAGGCAGCGCATGATGGGGTCATCATCTTAAGAGATCGTTAAAACTTTCCCAGGTTTCATATAAAGTTTCAGAATCTATTTGTCCAAAGGTATAAATATCTTTCCTAAGTTTTTCGGTTTTAGCTGGCGAAAAATAGTTCGCAAGAAATTTTTCAGTTAGTTGATCTCAGGTGGTGATGCAGTTTTTTGGTAGAGTGTTTAACCAATGCTTATCCTTGGTTCTTGGGGAGAAAGGGAAGAGTCTTTGACTAATAGCATCATTTGTAACACCATTGATTTTAAAGGTGTCATAAATCTCAAGAAAGCTAGCTATATGCGTGTTCGGATGTTCATCTTGAAGTCCGTCATATTGCACATACTGCTGCACCATTTGAATTATGCTAGGCTTAAGGTCAAAATTATTATTATCTATAGCAGGGCGAACTATGCTTGATTTTATACTCTCTAGATTCGGCCGTACATAATAGGACATAGGCCTATGCAGGGCTTCCTCTACGATGAGCTCTTCCATTCTTGTAGTAGAAATAGACTCGGAATCCTCAATCAGTAGTTGGAGAGTAGGACCTTTAAATCAGGATATTCTCCGAAGAGTACGCTCAATTTCGTGGTCCAATTCTAAAATATCCGACGGATTTCCACGGGTCATGCACTAGCAAAAGAGAAGATAAAGAAAGAGAAAAATAAACTAGAAAAAGGAGTTACTTTTTTTTTGAAATAGATTTTTTAATGTTTTAACTCCCGAACTTCCCAAGGGCCTACCCGATAAAGGGCTCGCAAGGTACTAGACAAGATAGTGGTATTTAAGCCACATTGCCCATTTCGAGAGAGTTAGGTGGTGTAGAAAAATTGTGATGTGGGTTTCTATTAAGAGCGTTAATATTTTTTTAAGAAAGAGGGTGAGAAAGAGAAGTGATAAAAGTAATAGGTTCGTGCTTTCGAATTATCAACAAAAGTTGATCCCCGACAACGACGCCAAAAACTTGGTGGATAGAATATTCGCAAAGAGAATAAAACCGAACTAGCAATCCAACTAGGAAAGTATACCTATCGAATTGTAGCTAGGGGACACAAGTGTCGTATTAAAATCCGGGAACCGTTGAGGAATCTTACTCACACGAAGACTATTATCTTATTGAAGAAACTTTTAGGGTTGTTAACTATATTAAAAGAAGAGACTACTTGCATAAAGAAGTTAACTTGCACTTAATTAGAGAGGCCACAACTAGCGATTAAAGCGAGGGGTTAAACAATGATAAAAAAAAGCACTTGATCGAGAATCACCTCGGCCTAAGTTGATCAAAAATATGATAATAAACTCTAATATAATAATGCAAAGGACCTTGACCGTGGAGGTTCCTAAAGCATGAGCACACTTCTCTCTAAGTCGTGTCTCCCTGAGTTTAGGAAGGTCCGACCGAACTCTTGTCCAAATCGGAGGCCTAAAGCTCGCTTTACGCTGTGAACCCCGCTATTGGATTTCACTCCAATCCGAGAGATTTAATGTCCGCCTCTCTCAAGGGGTGCGTGAAACTCCCTTTACTCTTGTGTGTTCACTCCAAACTACGAGCCTCTCGGCTAGCTAAGAGTGGAAACAATGATGGAAAATATATATCGATGATATATCTCCAAACATAATTAATCAAGAGTAAATCAGTGTCTAAACCTTATAAAGGAAAAGTAAACTAGAGCGTCATAACTTAGTCAACTCAAACCTCGGATCATCAAGATCGAGTACAAGGAGGATTAGTTACTCATGGTGAAGTGGAGGAGGAGAGATAAGTAGTAGTGCATGGAAACAAAATAGAGACAAGAAAAATCAATCAGACTTTATATTAATTCAAAAGAGATCTACAACTTGGAATACAAAATATTACACTTGCAGGAAATAAAAAAAACTAAACAAGCACTAAGATAAATTACTAAAGAAAATCAAGAACTATTACAGAAGAGTAAAGCTAAAACAGAAAAACTTAAATGAGAAAAAGGAGAGAGGAAGAAAAATAAGGGAGAACTGAAAATGGCAGCACTTTCCCTCTCCAAAATTCTATCTCTTTTTACAAAAGGGGAGGGGCTCTATTTATAGATTTTTTTAAGAGAAGGAAATGCCCATACATCCAACCATGCACTGGAGTTGACCTTGGTACGAATATCTGGCGGGAAATGATGATTTCCTCGGTAAGGGTGACGTGCATTTATGGCGGTAGCAGGCTTTTGTGAAAAAGCGGGGCTTGTTCTCTTGCAGCAGGTAAGCTCGACGAACTGCGAGAGAGGGCTCGACGAAATTAGAGGATAAGGAGGGATAGCTTGACGAACGGAGAAAAGAGAAGGTGGACGGGAGATCGACGAACATCGAACTGAAGGAGAGTTCGACGACTTTGGAGGAGTTCGTCGAACGCAGAACTGAAGGCTGAGCTCGATGAAATTGGAGGAGTTCGTCAAACGTAGAATGAAGGCGAGAGGTTGACGAACGTTGATGGCGAGGTCGACGAACATTGCTGAAGGCGAGGTCGACGAATGTTGAGGTCGAGAAACGCTGAACTGAAGGCTGAGCTCGACGAACGTCGAACGCAGAAAGTGGACGGGTGGTCGATGATTTTGAAGACGTTCGTCGAATGCAGAACTAAAGGTTGAGCTTGAGGAAATGTCAGAAAGAAGGGGTAGGAGAGCTCGATGAACGCGGAGGTAGAAGAATGTTGAGGTCAACGAACGTCAAACGCAGAAAGAAGGCGGAGCTTGATGAAATGGCTGAGCTCAACGAATTGGCTGAGCTCTACGAACTGGGCTTGGCGAATGTTTGCGAGCTCGACGAACTAGCTGAGTTCGACGAATTGGCTGAGCTCGACGAACTGGCTGAGCTCGGCAAAATTACTGAAAACCTGCAAACCTGTAAAAGAATGAAAACAAACATTAGTGTTATTATTATATACAATAGAAGGTCAAAATAAAGCTTTAAAAGATAAGATTTTTATAATTAAAACTTGTAATTACCCTAGTAGTTTAAACTACAAAATGTATTATCAGCCACTTCAAGAAGTATTGCAAGGTTATCTTTCAGTCGGCAAATATCGCTCATATACGGAGAAGGGATGAGAACTTGGTTGTGGCTTCAACAAGTTCTTATGTTGATTGGATGAGGTCTAATGATAGTGCGACTATCTGGCATGAAAGACTGGGACATGTCGGGATGGACAATTTGAAAGTAATGGTGGAAAGGAGCCTTGTGAAAGGCTTGCCTAGATTGTCATCCTTCAGCGACGGTCATGTTTGCGTAGGATGTCAATACAGTGAGGCTTATTTAATGACGTTTGATAAGTCGCAGACTGGGTGTTCTCAACTAATGGAGTGCCTCCATGGTGAGCTGTTGGGACCGACCGTCACCAACAGCCTTGGAGGCAGCTGGTATATACTGGTGTTGATTGATCACTACATGAGGTACACTTGGGTGTATTCTATGAAGGAGAAGTAAGACGCGTTCCGTTTGTTCATAGAGTTCAAGAAACTTGTGGAGGGCCGGCTTGGCCTACGAATCAAGAAGTTGAGAACCAGAAACAGAGGTGAATTTTATTAAACCGTGTTTTGTAACTTTTGCAGGAAGCATAGAATCCGGAGAGAGCTTTCTTGTGGGCATACTCCACAACAAATTGGAGTAGCAGATCGGAAGATCCGTCATTTGACAGATACCTGCAAGTGATGCTTCATTGCAAAGGCATTCCTAAGGCTTTTTGGGCAGACGGGATGACATGTGTGGCGTATTTCATCAATCGGATGCCTTTGAGTCCAATCAACATGAAGTCACCGATTGAGCTGATATTTAAGGAGAAGCCCAGCGTGGAACACCTTAGGGTGTTCGGGTCGACATGTTATGTATACGTCCCGGATGCTCACAGGACAGATTTGGATGCAAAGACGAGGAAGCTTGTCTTTGTGGGCTATGATGAGCAAAAGAAGGGATGGAAGTGTATGGATCCAGCGACGAAGAAGTTCATTGTGTCCAGAAAAGTTGTCTTCGATGAGCTGACGTCATATGGAGGTATCTCATCTATGGAGCTAAAGGGGAGTAGGTAAGACAGTGGGCAGAAGGAGGCTACTAAAGATCTTCGGTTGGAGCTTCCTGTGTCACCAGGAGCTCCAAGTTATTCTAGCTCAAGGGCAGAGGCGTTGGGTTTAGGAAACAGGGGTAGTGATGCTCCAGGTGCTTCTAGTTCAGGAAGCAGGGGGAGAGATGCTCCAGGTGTTTCTAGTTCAAGGGCGGTGGTTTCTTGTTGAGGAAGCATGGGGAGTAATACTCCAGGTATGCCAGGGATCGGAGCTGGTTCAAGAGATGTAGTAGAGGTGGTTAGCCGTGATCAGGCTCTTCGGAGGTCAAAGAGGATCACTAACCCACCAGCACGATATTAGAAAGTTATTGTTGTGAGCTCGGTCTCTTGTTTCTTCACAGGCCCTCATATCGACCAAGAGCCTTCTATCTTTGAAGGCACTACTGGAGTCCAGGAGAGGGAAAGTGTCAAGGATGAGGAGATGAATGTCCTTAGGGGTGACGAGGCGTGTGACCTTGTTCCCAAGGTTAGTGTTACTCCTGTGACGTACAAGTGGGTATTGAAGCTGGAGAAGAAGGAGGAAGGAAGCATGACTCCTTTCCAAAGGTGTTGGAGGGATCCCTTATGGTCTGGGATATGTAGAGCGAGAACCATGTTGTGGACATCTTCTCGATGTCGCTATAAGAGAGGCCATGTTTTTGGTTATGGGGACGACAGGGGTTGGTCTCCACTTCTCACTTCAAGGGGAAGTGTTGAAAATCATGAAGTGAAAGTGGACTGGGCGACCTGTCCGAGCGGCCTATATGGATAGTACTGGCCACTTGCCATGTCGATAATGGTGTTGCAGTTGACTTGTGCTCTAGCGACTTTAGTGGTCTATTCTTGCCGACTGTGCGGATAGAAGAGGCGGCTTGTTAGCCCGGGTTGTGTTCAGCTGGAAGTTGGTTCCAAGAAAGTAACCGAGCGGATAGGATTACCATCCGTGGAGCTCGCCAAGACTGGTGAGGTGCGGACTCGGTTGAAGTTCGCAGAGTCCGGGTTGTGGACTGGACCAGAACTCGGGAGATCGCCACGGCGTGTGCCTTGGTCTAGCTATGGTGGCATGGTTGGTGGAAATCATGGAGTTCGCCGACTAGAGAGGACCGGTGCCTTGGTTTGCTGGGTTGTGCGGGATGGCTCAATCCGGGAGGTCATGCAGTCAGCGCGGACTGATGTCTCTTTCCGCATAGTCTTGTTGTTGTTAGCCTTGCGCGCTTTGGCTGCGGGCTTGGGTATGCATACTGGAGTACTGTCCGCTAGTGCGTGCAGACTAGAGCTGTTTGTAGGTGGGCAAACTGGGGCAGTATTCGCAGAGTCCGCATGTATCATGAAGTCTGGCTGGGCCTTTACGATAAGGCAGATTGGCTTGATGTCCGTCCTTGGTGGTGCAATCTGAGCAAACTGGCTATCTTGCATAGTCACAGCGGTCTAGTTGTGTATCCGCGGCTTGGCGGATACACTTGGTGCTCGCTATGAGATATGGTGGTGATCCTATCAGCTAGGGTGGTGATCACACTCCTCTCCGCGCCTATAAATAGGACCCCCCATGTCACATAAAATTTATCCAACTGAACAGTAAGTGAACTCACAGATAGTTACTGCGATTAGGATTTTATATCCACACGGTTTGAAGAGGTTTACCAGTTTGTGATGTGCAGGTTGTGCGGGTAGCACTGGAAAGCCAGGGATATAGTTCTAACTGCGGTCAGGGACAGTATAGACTCTGCGGATAGCAACTAGTAATTAACAGCAGGTCGCGGCTTGCGACTAAGCGGTCTCTCTTCTACAACTAGTTTCCCAGATCAATAAGTTGTCTACATCTGGCGGCTTGGTTTAGTTCGGCAGTAGCTCGTGTGATCTGGAGGCTAGCAACCATGCGGTTAGGCAGCTTGCAGATCGGCGGTTAGAGTTCAGCATCGGAATAACGGGCAGTCCGCGTGGCTAGGTTGCGATTTGGCGATCTGTTGGTTTGAGCGGACTTTGAAGCTGTTAGCAGCAGGGCCATCTGTTACTCTTTGAGTCTGCGTGGCTTGTTTTATCTACCTTGTAATTTGCTTCCATCGGGTACATCGGCGAATTATGTCTTGCTATGTATACATCGCCTTATAAAGATTTTTTGATAGTACAAGTTTCTTGCTTTTCTATTTGCATCTGGTTATTTGAACTTAGATAGGTTGAGTGTACCTGCGCCTGGCATCCCATTATCCATTTTTGCAAAAAATTTCATGGTATCAGAGGGAACAAAGTCCTGAGCAGCGAATCATCCAACAATTTGCTTAATTGCTTTTAAGTGTCTAAGCAACAAGGGTTAGTGCAATAGATGGTTGTATGGATAGAGGTCTTGTGTAACACCCTCATCCGTCACATATCATATAGCAGTAGGTCCGGCCGAGGCCCGACGCCATATACCACGGACAAACCAGTGGGTTACTAAATGAAACAATTCTTCCAATCACACGTCCTACACAAAGTACATTCTAGCGAAAGCAAATTAATAAGTTGCAAAGGAAGAACCCAGCTAAAAGCATGAATGTCCACTAACAAACCCAATTAGGAATGAACATGCAAATACACCAAGTACTGGGCCTTATGGCCTTACAAAAGTTCACTTAAATAAAATGTGTCTTTCATACAATGACACGCAGGCCAGTCACACATGAGAATAAATTAAACAATACACTTCGGCCTTCGAGGGCCAGCACTGCAACAAGGGCTTTAGCCCGGTATTTGCCACTCGGCTCC
Organism: Platanthera zijinensis; assembly: GCA_039513925.1. Lineage (NCBI taxonomy): Eukaryota > Viridiplantae > Streptophyta > Magnoliopsida > Asparagales > Orchidaceae > Platanthera > Platanthera zijinensis. The sequence goes on along the minus strand of CM077093.1, from coordinate 167,300,967 downwards.
GCAGCACCTGCAAGCAACATTCAACCGCACGGTGGCAAACAAAAGCAACGGTCAGCTAAAGCTGACCAAATTATAACGACCCCACCCCTTTACTTGGGGTGGCGGTGCTCCTTCCCTGCATTGTATTAGTATAAACAAATGGGATTGCAAAAGTACAATTTAAGCATACTTCACCACAGGCGTAGGCATACACAGCCGCACGCCCCGTGCTCTCAGGGCACTTACACGGTGAACTCGGTCCACCACCGCCTCTAGGACGGCAAATCTCGTGAGCATTTTGGTCCTTCCGGCCTAAGCCTAAGACCCATCATCTATGCCAACGGTAAGTGCAGCGTACATTAGGTCTCTTTAACCGAATGACACAGAGCGGGTACGGTTCCGCCTAACCCGTTGCTCACACCGCAACGTCAATTTAATCCATATGTGCGAGTCAAGATTCCCCGAGTCCCAAAGCGATTACAAAAATCTTACATAACCCAGTTATGTACAAGTTGGCTCCCAGACCACCAAGTTGGCAGAATCATGCTTCTGCCCAGTTTTCTGGGTGCACCTTGGAGTTAATCCCCAAGATTCCCTAATGCAATCTACCGCGCAGAAAACCCGAAAACTACTATCGGCACGGAGTATTCTCCGACCATTCATGCATAATGAAACATCACCGATCCAGACCAACTTGTCCGGGTAGGCTTCACACACCATTCCTATGTTCGTACTTTGATTCCGGACTCTACATGCAAAACAACGGGGACTATTCATGTCTACCCAAAGGAACACCTCAAACTCACTGAATACTCGCAAGAGCGGGCTTACTATGAAATAAGAAAAGGGGACTTCACATATCCAAGAAGAGATTCGTTACCCTAGCATTTCTCTTTGGTGCCATGATTATCTAGTCGGATGGAAAGCACCGTATCGGCCTCGCCTTCGTAGATCTGGACTCAGATCGAGAATCAGGGCTCTGAAGCTTCTCCAGCGGCCAGATTTCCTATTCCTCCTTGCTCTCCCCTCACTCTAAAGTCTTAGAAAGAGAATGCTCACTTTAAATGAGGGTTTGGAAACCCTATTCCGGCATTAATCCCGACATAGACGAACCTGAGCCCTTGGATCCAAAAATAAGGAAACGAACGGCCATGATTCACACTTAAAGTCAAATTACTGGGACGAACACGGCTTGCGACACGCCCGTGTCCAAGGATGTGTTCCACACTCGCTGTAACCCAAGAAATCTAGAACAGGACATGGCCTGTGACACGGATTGTGACACGCCCGTGTCACCCATGGACACGCCCTTATCATGGGTCGTATGCCTCAATCGACGCTGAAACTATCGCATCCCGAACAGGACATGGGCTAAGACACGCCCGTGTCAACTTCGACACGCCTGTGTCAATCAGTACGCGCTCGTTTTCCGGATCGTGTTCCGGGTCGTGTCCCTCAATCGACACAGGACCAAAACTTCAAGAAGAGGACACGGCCATGTGACACGCCCGTGTCACCGGCCATGTGCTTGACATGCCTTGGGACACGCCCATATCCCAGGCCATGTTCCCAGTCCTCAACGATCGTCGACCTCACCTCGACGATCTGAGCACGACACGGTCATGTGACATTCCCGTTTCACATGCCGTGTTTACCTTACCAAGACCCAAACTTGGCTCAAATGCCGTCCGTTCCTCTTTTGACTTTCGGGGCGTTATATCTTGGAATTGAGCTTCTTACATCGACTAACTTTAAAAAGTGGAAGTCATGTATAGAAAGCTATCTTTGGGAAAGGACCTTTGGGAGTTTATCTGTGGTGACGAAACACAAGAGGTGGCTGCTATTTTTTTATGCCGATGTGGTGAGAGCTTGGAGGAAAACAAACACGAAGGTAGAGTTTATTCTCAAGCGGGCTATCTCAACAGAACTCTTCGACCACATCATCGGATGTCGGTCTGCTTCGGAGATTTGGACTTGCCTTGATGGGTTGTTCAATAAGAAGAATGTAGCTCTGCTACAGTTCCTAGAGAATGAGTTGGCGGGAGCTACTTAGGGAGATTTGTCCATTTCAATGTTCTTCCTAAAGATGAAGAACTTATGCGTTGAGATTTCAGCATTGGACCCGGATGAGCCTATTTTGTTGGTGAAGCTGAAGAGGCACATAATCTGTGGTTTGCGGAAGGAATATATGGCCTTTTTCACTTCCGTTCAAGGTTGGGCCAATCAGCCATCATTGTTGGAGTTGGAGAACTTGATGTCTTAGCAGGAGAGCTTAGCAAGTCAGATGGCTGGATTCACTGTCTCTGGAGGAGATGGTGAGGCGCTCTTCTCAGAGAAGAAAAGGAGATGGGACAAGAATAAGAATTCGGTTGTTGGTATTGGACCTTCTACTTCATATCAGCAAGAGGAGAGGTATACTCCTAGGCTTGATGGGAAGAGGAAGGAAGTTCCAAGGTGCTATAGGTACAATCGGCCTGGCCACTTCAAGAAGGACTGCAAGGTTATCTTTCAGTCGGTGAACGTCGCTCATATAGGGAGAAGGGATGAGAACTTGGTTGTGGCTTCAACAAGTTCTTTTGTTGATCAGATGAGGTCCAATGATAGCGCGGCTATCTGGCATGAAAGACTGGGATATGTCGGGATGGGCAAGTTGAAAGCAATGGCAGAAAGGAGCCTTGTGAAAGGCTTGCCAAGGTTGTCATCCTTCCGTGATGGTCATGTTTGCTTGTGATGTCAATACGGTGAGGCTTATCGCTTCACGTTTGATAAGTCACAGACTGGGTGTTCTCAACCATTGGAGTGCATCCATGGTGAGCTTTTGGGACCGACCGTCACCAATAATCTTGGAGACAGCAGGTATATACTGGTGTTGATTGATGACTATATGAGTCACACTTGCGTGTATTATATGAAGGAGAAGTCGGTCGCATTCTATTTGTTCGTGGAGTTTAATATGCTTGTGGAGGGTCAGCTTGGCCTGCGGATCAAGAAGTTGAGAACGGGCAACAGAGGTGAAATTTATTCAACCGTGTTCTCTAACTTTTACAGGAAGCACGGAATCTGGAGAGAGCTTTCTAATAGTCATACTCCGCAACAAAGTGGGGTAGTAGATCGGAAGATCTATCGTTTGACCGATACCTGCAAGTGTTGTCTTCATAGCAAAGGAATACCTAAGGCTTTTTGGGTGGAAGGGATGGCCTGCGCGGCGTATGTCATCATTTGGATGCATCTGAGTCCGATCAAAATGAAGTCTCTGGTTGAGCTGATGTTCAAGGAGAAGCCCAGCGTGGAACACCTTTGCGTGTTCGGGTCGACCTGTTATGTAGACGTCCTGGATGCTCACAGGACAGAGCTGGATGCAAAGACGAGAAAGCTTGTCTTCGTGGGCTATGATGAGCAGAAGAAGGGATGGAAGTGTATGGATCTTGTGACGAAGAAGTTCATCATTTCCAGAGATATTGTCTTCGATGAACTGACATCATATGGAGGTAGGTCATCTGTGGAGCTAAAGTAGAGCAGGTCAGACGGTGGGGAGAAGGAGGTTGCTGAAGATTTTCAGTTGGAGCTGCTTGTGTCACCAGGAGCTCCAGGTTGTTCTAGCTCAGGGGCAGATATGTTGGGTTCAGGAAGTAGGGGAGCGATGCTCCAGGTGCTTCTGGTTCAGGAAGTATGGGAGTGATGCTCCAGGTGCTTCTTGTTCCAGGGCGGTGGCTTCTTGTTCAGGAAGCAAGGGGAGTGATACTCCAGGTTTGCTCGGAATCCGAGCCTGTTCAGGAGATGCAGCGGAGGTGGTTAGCCGTGATCAGGCTCTTCGGTGGTTCAAGAGGATCACCAACCCACCAGCTTAATATTGCAAAGGAAATATGGTGAGCTCGGTCTCTTATTTCTTCACAGGCACTTAGATCGAGCAAGAGCCTTCTAGCTTTGAAGGCACCACTGGAGTCAAAGAGGGAGAAGCGCTAAGGATGAGGAGATGACTGTCCTCAGGTGTGACGAGGCTTGTGACCTTGTGCCCAAGGTTGGCGTTACTCCTATGACGTAAAATTGGGTGTTGAATCTGGATAAGAAGGCATAGGGAAGCATGACTCCTTTTCGGAGGTACTGGAGGGATCACTTATGGTCATGGATATGCGGAGCAAGGACTATATCGTGTACATCTTCTCGATATCGCTATCGGAGAGGCTATGTTTTCGATTACGGGGATGGCTGGGATTGGTCACCACTTCTCACTTCAAGCGGGAGTGTTGAAAATCATGAAGTGAAAGTGGACAAGGCGACCTATCTGCGCGGCCTGTGCGGATAGGACTGGCGGCTTGCCTGGTCGGCAATGGTGCTGCAGTCTACTTGTGCTCTGGCGACCTGGGCGGCCTGTTCTTGCAGACTGTGCGGACAGAGGAGGAGGCTTGTCAGGTCGGGTTGTGTTCAGCCGGTAGTTGGTTCCCATAAAGTAACTTGGCGGATAGGAATTCTATCTGCATAGCTCGCCAAGACTAGCGAGGTAAAGACTCGGTTGAAGTTCATGGAGTCCGGGTTGCATACTAGACCAGAGCTCAGGAGATCTATATGGTGTGTGCCTTGGTCTATCTCTGGTGGCGAGGTTGGTGGAAACCGTGGAGTTCGCTGGTTAGAGCAAACTGGTGTCGGGGTTCACCAGGTTGTGCGGGATGGCTCAGCCCGGGAGGTCGCACAGTCTACACAAAATGTTGCCTATGTCCGCCAAGTTCGACAATTGTCAGCCTTGTGTGCTTTGGCTACGGGCTCGAGTATTTGGACTGGAGTACTGTACGCTAGCGCATGTGGACTAGAGCTTTTTGCGGGTGGGAGAACTAGGGCAGTATTCGCAGAGTCTGCATGTATGGTGAAGTCTGGCTGGGCCTTCGCGACAAGGCATATTGGCTTCATGTCCGTCCTTGGTGGTGCAATCCAGGAGGGCTGGCTATCTTGCATAGTCGCGACGATCTGGTTGTGTATCCCTGGCTTGGCTTCATGTCCGGCCTTGGTGGTGACCCTATCAGCTAGGGCATTGATCACACTCCTCTCCGCGCCTATAAATAGGACCCCCTATCAAATTAAATTTATCCAACTAAATAATAAGTGAACTCGCAGATAGTTGCTCCGGTTAGGATTTTGTATCCGTGCGGTTTGAGGAGGTTGACCAGTTTGTGTTGTGCAGGTAGTGCTAGAATGCTAGGGACTTGGTTCTGACTGCGGTCAGGGATAGTGCGGACTTTATGGATAGCAACTAGCGATTAACAGCAGGTCACGGTTTGCGACTAGGCGGTCTATCTTCTACAACTAGTTTCCCAGTTCAATAAGTTATTTTCATCTAACGACTTTGTTCAACTCGTCAACAACTCTCGCGATTTGGCAGCTAGCAACCGTGCGGTTAGGCGGCTTACAGATTAGCAGTTAGAGTTCAACATTGGAATAATGGGCAGTCCACGCGGCTAGGTTGCGGTTTGGCGATCTGTTAGTTTAAGCGGACTCCGTAGCTGTTAGAAGTAGGGTCGCCGGTCACTCTTTGAGTCCGCGCTGCTTGTTTTTTCTGCCTTGAAATTTTCTTCCATATGGTACATCGGTGAATCATGTCTTGACGTGTATACATTGACTTGTAAAGATTTTTTAATAGTACAAGTTTCATGCTTTTCTATTTACATCTGGTTATTTGGACACGGATAGGTTGAGTGTTCCTGCGCCTAGTGTCCCATTATCCATTTTCATAATTTTTTTATTGGTATCATAGGGAACAGAGGTTTGAGCAGCGAATCATTTGACAGTTTGCTTAATTGCTTCTGGGTATCTAAGTAACCAGGGTTAGTGCAATAGAAGGTGGTATGACATGAGGTCTTGGAATTGAGCTTCTTATATCGAGTAACTTTAAAAAGTGGAAGTCATGTATTGAAAGCTATCTTTTGGGCGAGTACCTTTGGGAGGTCGTCTGTGGTGAAGAAAGGCAAGAGGTGGCTACTGCTGCTGATGTTGATGTGGTGAGAGCTTGAAGGAAGTCAAAGCGAAGGCGAAGTTTATTCTCAAGCGGGTTATCTCATCGAAACTCTTCGACCACATCATCGGATGCTAGCCTGCTGTAGAGATTTTGACTTTCCTTGATGAGTTGTTCAACAGGAAGATTGTAGCTTGGCTATAGTTCTTGGAGAATGAGTTGGCGGGAGCCACTCAAGGAGATTTGTCCATCTCAACGTTCTTCCTCAAGATGAAGAACTTATGCGTTGAGATTTCAGCATTGAACCCAAATGAGTCTTTTTGGAGGCGAAGCTGAAGAGGCACATAATCCGCGGTTTGCGGAAGAAATATGTGGCCTTTGTCACTTCCGTTCAAGGCTGGGTCAATCATCCGTCTTTGCTAGAGCTGGAAAACCTGCTGGCTTCGCAGGAGAGCTTAGCAAGTCAGATGGCTAGAGTCACTTTCTCTGGAGGAGATGGTGAGGCGCTCTTCCTAGGTAAGAAATGGAGATGGGACAAGAAGAATAAGTTGGCTGCTGGTATGGACCTTCTACTTCATATCATCAAGAGGAGAGTTATACTCCTAGGCTTGATTGGAAAAGGAAGGAAGTGTCAAGGTGGTATAGGTGCAACCATCCTGGCCACTTCTAGAAGGACTGAAAGGTTATCTTTTAGTCGGCGAACATCGCTCATATAGGGAGAAGGGATGAGAACTTGGTTGTGGCTTCAACAAGTTCTTATGTTGATCGGATGAGGTCCAATAATAGCCCCGCTATCTGGCATGAAAAACTGGGACATGTCGGGATGGACAAGTTGAAAGCAATGGCAGAAAAGAGCCTTGTGAAAGGCTTAGCTAAGTTATCATCCTTTGGCGACGGTCATGTTTATGTGGGATGTCAATACGGTGAGGCTTATCTTTTCATATTTGATAAGTCGTAGACCGAGTGTTCTCAACCATTGGATTGCATCCATGGTGAGCTATTGGGATCGACCGTCACCACCAGTCTTGGAGGCAGCAGGTCTAAAATGTGTTGATTGATGATTATACGAGGTAAACTTGGGTGTATTCTATGAAGGAGAAATCGGACGTGTTCCGTTTGTTCGTGGAGTTCAAGAAGCTTGTGGAGGGCCGTCTTGGCCTGGGATCAAGAAGTTGAGAATGGGCAATGGAGGTGAATTTGATTCAACCGTATTCTCTAACTTTTGCATGAAGCATAGAATCCGGAGAGAACTTTCTTGTGGGTATACTCCAAATTAAAGTGGAGTAGTTGACGGAGACCTGCAAGTTTTGGATTCATGGCAAATGCATTCCTAAGGCTTTTTGGGCGGAAAGGATGGCATGTGCGGCGTATGTCATCCTTGTGCGCTTTGACTGCGGGCTCAAGTATGCAGATAGGAGTACTGTCTGCTAGTGCGTGTGGACTGGAGTTGTTCGCAGGTGGGCGAACTGGGGCTGTGTTCATAGAGTCTGCCTGTATGGTGAAGTCTGGCTGGGCCTTGGTGATAAGGCGGATTGGCTTGATGTATGGCCTTGGTGGTGCAATCCAAGTGGACTGGCTATCTCGCATTGTTGTGGTGGTCTGGTTGTGTATCCCCAGCTTGGCGGATGCACTTGGTGCTCGCCACAAGATAGGGTGGTGATCCTATCAGCTAGGGAGGTGATCACACTCCTCTTCGTTCCTATAAATCAGACCTCCCTGTCACATCAAATTTATCCAACTGAACAGTAAGTGAACTCGTGGATAGTTGCTACGGTTAGGGTTTTGTATCCGCGCGGTTTGAGGAGGTTGACCGATTTGTGCTGTGCAGGTTGTGCGGGTAGAGCTGGAAATCCAGAGACTTGGTTCTGACTGCGGTAAGGGATAATGCGGACTCTACGGATAGCAACTAGCGGTTAATGCTAGGTCACGGTTTGTTACTTGGTGGTCTCTCTTCTACAACTAGTTTCCTAGTTCAATAAGTTATCCGCATCTGGCGGCTTGGTTCAGTTCGGCAGCAGCTCGCAAGATTTGGCGGCTAGCAATCGTGTAGTTAGGCGGCATGCAGATCGGCGGTTAAAGTTCAGCATTGGAATAACGGATAGTCTGCGCGGCTAGGTTACGGTTTGGCGATCTGTCAGTTTGAGCGAACTCCATAGCGGTTAGCAGTAGGGCCGACGGTTACTCTTTGAGTCTGCACGGCTTGTTTTCTCTGCCTTGTAATTTTCTTTCAACGGGTACATCGGAGAATCATGTCTTGCCATGTATACATTGCCTTGAAAAGATTTTTTGATAGTACACGTTTCTTGCTTTTCTATTTGCATCTGGTTATTTGGACCTGAATAGGTTGAGTGTTCCTGCGCTTGGTTTTACGCAGACAACTGAGTCAATGTTGAATATGTTATAGAATCTTGACGCCCTGCAGGATGATTGGATGGAGCGTATCGCAGAGGATCTCATCACAAACTTTTACATGCTAGTAGTGAGTCCACCTTCTTCAGGTCGCGACTACTCACCCCCGGACTATGGCGAGATGGAGTGCTCATCAAAAGACCTACTCGCGAGCTGAGAGCTCTAATTTTTTATTTTTTGATGTTATGTTTATGATATATGAAAGGTTTTGAATTGGATTTCCTGTGTTGTTTTCCTTTTCATTTCGTGTAGTGTTTATTTTTCTTTAGTTCGTTGTTGAGTGCTTACCCTTTAGGTCTAGGAGGCTTGCCCGAACAATCGGGAGGCCCTATCCCGACTCACGAAAATGGAGCCTCGCAGGATTGGCATGCACGTGACTTCCCAGAAAAAGAACAAGTGAATTATGACTCTGGGATCCTGCGAGTACCCCTTGCATGATGTACGAAATCCTGGTATGTTCTAGGTACTCACACAGCATCTGCTCTGCCCTCGAAGTTGAGTGAGTGAGGAAAGTGTGAGGAGGGGGAAGAGAGATTACCCTCGCCCCCTCTTTATCTTACTCTATTTTCTATCTTACTTTTTTAGCTCACTTCCTTTCAATCCGTCTCCCGAGAGACCTGGCTCCCAGGGCCTTAGGATATTAACCCTGATTTTATTTTCCCTTTATGCCAGTTCAACCTTCGACCTGAGCATCCTGCCTGCACTACTGAATTATGGTAGCCCGGTTAGTTGGATCCTATCAGTGGTGCTTTAGTTTAGAATTATTCTCATCTCATCCCTCCACCCGAGCGACCTGCCTGCCCTAACGGCTTGTGGTAGCCCAATTAGCGGGATCCTATCGGGGGTGTTGTGGTTTGCAATTGTTCCCATCTCATCCCTCCACCCGAGTAACCTGCCTGGCCTGTTAGCTTGTTGTAGCCTAGTCAGCGGGATCCTATCAAGGGTTCTTTGGTTTGGAATTGTTCTCATCTAAGTCCTCCACCCAAAAGACATGTCTTCCTTTCCGGCATGTAGTAGCCCGGTCAGCGGGATCTTATCGGGGGTGATTTGGTTTGGAATTTTTCTCATCACATCCCTCTACACGTGCGACCTATCTGCTCTGTTGGCTTGTGGTTGTCCAGTCAGCTGGATCCTATCAGGGGTGTTTTGTTTTGGAATTATTCTCATCTCAACCCTTCACCTGAAAAACCAGCCTGCCCTGCTGGCTTGTGGTAGCCCGGTCAGCGGGATCCTATTAAGGGTGCTTTGGTTTGGAATTGTTCTCATCTCAACCCCCCACCTGAGCAACCTGCTTGCCTTGTCGTCTTGTGGTTGCCTGGTCAACGGGATACTATCAGGTGTTTCTTTGGTTTGGAATTATCGAGCTATGACAAAAAAATGAAAAGTTAATTTAAAAAGGAGAGAATTGTCTGTTTATTTCATAGGTAAAAATGCTTCAGGTCGTCACAGCTCCAAGTTTTGTTAAGGGGTTCTCCCACGACGTTCTGTAGGTGGTAGCTCCCTGAGGCAAGTGCTTCGAGGATTATAAAGGGTCCTTTCCAGGTAGGGTGGAGCTTGCCAACGGCTGCCCCCTTCCTGTGGCATCGACCTTTTCTAGGACCAAGACCCCCTTTTCAAAGTGTTTTATCATGATGTTCTTATGAAATTACCTCGCCATTTGATGCTTGATATCCTCGAAGGGCAGCCCGATCGCAAAGTTCCTCCACAAGACCGAGTGAGAGCCACTGTTCTTATTCATTCTCCACCCTCCATTCCTCATCACCTTCCCCTACGGAGATGATGCACTAAGAACTAACCTCAAACTCTACTAGGAGTACGTACTCGAACCCACGAGATAGTTTGAAAGGGGTCTCCCCTGTGACCGTATTTAGAGTGGTACTCAAGGCCTAAAGAATTGAGGGAAGCTACTCCACCTAGTTACCCTTCAGGTTCACCACCTTCTTCTTCATCAAATTAACAATTATCTTGTTTGCGGCCTCCACCTGCCCGTTGCACCTGGGGTGGTGGACCGATGCAAACTGGAAGTTGATGCCCAACTGGCCGGAGAAGCTGACGAACTTCTCGCTAGCAAATTGTGGCTTAATGTTTGTGACTATGTCCAAGGACAACCTGTGCTGAAAATATTTTTCTCCCCATATGAAGTTTTGGATTACTTGTGAAGTTACCTTTGCCAGCGTCTTGACTTCTAACCACTCTGAGAAGTAGTCCACCATGACCAAGAGGAATTTTCTTTGGCAACTAGCCTGGGGAAAAGGCCCCACCAAGTCTAGTCCCAAAATGGCAAAAGGGCCATGGTGCCGTGATCAACCTAAGTCTCTGTCCTGGTAGGATCTGAAGTGGTACATAGAGCTGGCACTTCTGACAATTCTTTGCACACACTACAACATCTTTGCTAATATTTGTCCAGAAATACCCTTGCCGCAACACCCTCTTTTTCAAGGTTTGGCTTCCCGAGTGGCTGTCACACTCCCCAGAGTGGATCTCTTCGAAGACCCTGGGGACCTCCTCCTCGATAATGCATCTAACTAGGAGTAAGTAGTAGGTTGATTTGTATCTGAACTTCCTCTTATCTAGGATATTATCTGGGAGCTCCCCTATCATTAGAAAAATGATGAAAGGATCCATCCACTAGGGTTGTTGGTCGATCTTTATCAGCTCCCCATCTTCAATGGATGGTTGGAACAAATCTGTTACGGTCCCCCTGCTCGAGGGCCGAACTTGGCAAGGCGATCTGCCTCTTTCCTCTCCTTATAAGGCACGTGTCGAATGGAGAAGGTGTGAAACAACCCAATGAGTCATATTACCTTGACGAGATACTTCTGGAGAGTGGGCTCCCTTGTCTTAAACTCCCCTTATTTTTGGAGGCCACCACTATGGATTCTGTGGAGACCCTAACATCTTGGACTCCCAACTATCTGGATAAATAAAGCCCTATAATAATTGCCTCATACTCGACTTAGTTTTGGTAATATGAAATTGGATATTGACGACATGTTCAATACTCATTCCTTGGGGCCTCATCAGGATCACCCCTCCCTCTAGGGAATACTTCCCTGATGCCCCTATTAACTATTACATTCCAAGTTGTTTGATCGAACAACCCAAGCTCAAACACCTCTACGACATACTCTGTTAAAAAGTCGGCCACAACCTGAGCTTTCATTGCTAGCCGCCGTATGACGAATGAGAACTCGAACTCGCTCAGCTCTACCGTTCACTTTTCCATTCTACCTGAGTATTATACCCCTTCCATGATGATGCAAAGGGGATGGTTTGTCACCACCTTGATAAAGTGGGCCTGGAAATAAGGCTGAAGCTTTCTGGCTGAAATGAGCAAGGTAAAAACCAACTTCTCTAAGATAGGGTACTTGAGCTCTGGCTTCTTTAAGACCCTACTAATGTAGTACTCTAATAGTTTCTTCCTCCCATCATCTCAGACCAGGACGGAGCTCACAACCTCTGCTCCCACACTAAGATACAAAGCTAATTCATCTCCTTCCCTCGGGCCCTGGAGTAGTGGAGCCTGGGTGAGCTATCACTTTGGCTTGAATGGCCTCCTCATACTCCTTGAACCACTCAAATCACTGATTGCCTCGCAATGCCTTAAATAATGGCGAGCACTTCTCTCCTGCATGAGAGAGGAACCTTCTCAACCCTGCTAGCTTACCCATCAGTCGTTGGATGTCCTTGGCATTTTGAGGTGACTCCAACTCCAGGATTATCTTCACCTTGTCTAGGTTGGGTTCCACTCTCGCAGGAGTGAGGAGGTAACCCAGGAACTTCCCCTTCTAGACCCAAAAACACATTTCAAGGGGGCTGAGTCTCATTTTATATTTCCTTAGGGTTGCAAATATTTCCGCCAAGTCCCTGAGGTGAGACCCGACATTTCTACTTCTCACCATTAGGTCATCTACGTAGACCTCGTTTCTTCTCATTTGCTCTCTGAAGACCCTATCAACCATCCTTTGGTATATATCCCTTGCATTTTTTAATTCGAATGACATCATTTTATTGCTATAACACCTATCATCCGTGATGAAGGCAACATCCTTAACATCCTGCGGGTGCATCTTTATTTGGTGGTAACTTGAAAACACGTTTAAGAAACTCATTAAAGAAAAACTGACGGTTAAATATACTAGCGCGTCGATCCTGGAGGGGTGGGTAGAAATGTTTGGGGCATACTTTATTTAACAAAGAGAAGTCTACACACATCCTTCATCTCTCATCTCGCTTCTTAACCAACAGAACATTGGAGACCCATCCTGGGTACTGAATCTCCATTACAAAACCCACACTCACTAGCTTCTTTACCTTCTCCCGGATGGACTCAGCTAACTTGGTCGACACAGAATCTTCTTCTGGCATATCAAATGAATGCGGGGTTCGAGGTTGATATGGTGGCATGCTTCATCAGTGTCAATCGCCAGCATGTCTGTCGCATTCCAGCAAAGACGTCAATGTTTTCCTGGATGTATCTACAGACCTTCTCCTTATCCTCCTCATTCGGCCTCCTGTTCATCTGCACTGTCTCGAGCCTCTTGCTCAAGATGATTATCTCCTTCTTCTCTATCTCCTCTACTGCCTCCAGCCTAGCCTTCTCTTCCATTTCCCTCTCGAACTCTTCTGCTTCCTCCTTTTAAGAGATGGTTTTGATAGTTATGGCATAACACTGCCTTGCCACCTTGGGTTCTCCCCAGATCCGTACCTGGACTCCTCCACTATTGAACTTCAGGCACTTATGGAACGAGGAGCGCACACACCAAAAGGCACTGGTGAGGGTTCATCTGAAGTTTGCAATGTAGGTCCTCGAAGCATCCATATTGACAAACCGGCAGCTTTGGCACGTTCCCCACAAGGTCACATGGAGCCCCACTCCACTTTTCATCTCCTTCCTCTCTCCGGAGAACCCAAATAGGGGCCCATCTGAGGCTAACACCCTCCTGACTTCTACCTTCATCTTATCAAAGGCCTTCTTGAATATCACATTCACTGAACTCTCGTTATCAACCAGGATCCTTGAGATCGTGAAGTTTTAAATGGTCGTCTGGATCACTAAGGAATCACTGAATGGGTCCTCATAGTCAGGCATGTCCTTTGATGAAAAGGTAATCTTTTGTGTCGGGGTGGGTTCAAAGAGGTCGAAACGATGTTTCAACGAAAATTAGTTTGGAGTCTTCCCTTATGTGTGGCCTCAATCCCCTCTCCCCTGTGGATTGCCCTAATACCCCATCGGGTACCCACTTTGGCCCGGTCATCACCCTGATCTTCCGCTTCAACTCTTCCTTCTTCTCTGACTCCTTCCTCGATCCGCAGCGATTGTACTCCTCTGTCCCTTGACGCTCCTCGAAAATCCAAGAACTCAGGCCAAGTGGTCATCGCGTGGCCCTCCTCCTAGGGGAAGTTGCAAAAGAGCAACATCATTCCCCCCACTTCCCCCCCCCCCCTCAAGGCCGGTTCCTCCTTTCTCTTCCTCTAACTCTTCCTCGGACTATCTCCATGGCTTACTGGGGATGGAGTGGCAGTGTCCTCGTTCCCAGCCTCCATCCCAGAGGGTTGAACCGTCCCTGCATTACCTAGTAGTTCTAGCTACCTTGTGCTCCTCTTCCTTGAATGTGGGTCGGTCCTCCCATTGGCCTCTAGAATGGTTGATGAGCTGGCGGTTGATTCCCCATCCCTACTCCAAGAACTCTTGTCTCTTCAGCTCTTCCCTTATTCTCTCTTCTTCTTGCTGACAACCTCCCTACGGTTTCACTCCACCTCCTCCGTTCTTGGCCAACCCCGAGATGAAGTCGAGATTGGTTGCCACGCACTCGATCTCCCTTGCAGCTCGATCAATCAATTCTTCGAAAGACCGTGGGGGGTGCTTGTCAGCTCCATCCTGAACATTCCCTATCATAACCCTAAAGTGCAGGCCATCGATAGGAGGTGTTCTAAGACCTCCTAGACCAAGGGGATTTCCTCCTAAATATGATCAGTGTAATCTGCCAATGTCTCCTTTGTCCCCTATTTTATCAGGAAGATGGCCTCAGCCCCCTTCTTCCCCTTCCTTGACATCGATAAGCACAACAAGAAGCGGCGATGCAAGTCTTTGAAGCTATATATGGTATCCGAGGAAAGTTGGAGGAACCAGTCCCTTATGTTGTCCTTGAAAGTGATGGTAAACAACTTGCACTAGGGAATCTACCATCTTCCTAATGGAGACCGCATCCTCAAACCATTGCACATGTTGAATAGGATCGTCCTTGCCCATATAGAAGGACATGACTGGATCTCTAAAGCCTTCCTGCACTGGGGCTGAGAGGATGAGCTTGCAAAAGGGGCACCTTGATCCTTACTGGCGAGCTACGGTATCTCATCGGACCAGCTCGCCTAACTGAGGAACCACCGATGAGACGAGGAAAAACTCGTGCACCTAAAGCGACCTCTCGCCCCCTCCACCAATATCTCCTTCCCGGCTCGCCTATGCTGTGCCTCCTCGCCTAATACTGATTGGACGAGTACTGATACTGTAGGGGTCGAGTACTCACCAACTCTCATCATGAGGCCTGAGTGCAGGGTATACATGATGACCTTCGTGAAGTCTTCAAATTGCTTTTGGGTCACAAAGCCATTTTCGTGCAGTGAGCTCTCTAGGTCAGTTCCTTTTCCCTCATCTCTAATCATGGTGCTTGCTCAGGATTTTCTGGGCAGTCTACAGTCCACAATCACAGCACCAAAAATGTTGAACCCAAAAACCACAGCTCAACAAGGAGTTCGGACCAGAGGTGTACCTCGCCTATACTTCTCTCAAAAAATCACACTAAGCTGAGGATTTAGAGTTCGGAGACCTTCCCACCAGAACCTCAAACAAACCCCCAAGCTACACCGAGGAGGTCTCGCCACACACCCGTAAGATCTTAGATCGCTTCCCCTCCCAATCTAATACTGGACGGACACCTTCGAAGGGTTTGGAGAGCTCCTGACTACCCACCAGAAACTACGATGAATAGTGAGCTGAATCTCTTACCTTCTAAAGATAAACAAAGGAGAGAGAATACAAGAAGAGGTCTCATCCAAAGGTGCCCTTGGGGATCTTTTTATAGTTTTTTGGTAGTGGTCTGCAGATAACGAGATCCCTCCTTTTGATTTTACTAAACACATCCCAAATTAGTCTGCCAATAGTAAAAATCTACTGTCTGGAATGACTAATGGTAGGCCAAAAATAGGATTTCACGGGAATAGAGAAAACCTCCTTTGGCGGGAGAGCCAAGCGGGCTGCAAAATCTCGACTGGGTGGCGAGTTCCTGGTGAAGACGGCACTCACCTCTCACCTCCTAACCGAGGTGTGTGTGCGAGCTCGCCGTCTCCACTCACCCCTTATTCGTCTTCCTGGGTAGTGGGTGTCTGGTGAAGCTAGGCACCTGCTACTTGACCCCTATTGGCTGAGCCCACTCGACATATACAGGGTTGAACATCAGTTGCCTTTGTACAGTCTTTGCTAGTGCTTGATGCTCTAAGTAGCCTTCGATCGCATAGAAGTGGCTTTATCCGCTTCCACCCAATCTACCAGATCGATGTCAAACCCACCACTCGCTAACACCGTGAGCCCTATGATTGTTGTTTGATTTTTCATACACGCTCCGGGGTGGCTGTGAGAGGCATGTGCGACGCTGAGCTGGTGGATATCGTGGAAGCGGACAAACTCAATTCTATGTGGTTGAAGACTTCCCGAAGCATCAAGCAGGGGCTAAGTCTGTGCTGAGGCGAGCGAAGCCCGTCTAGAGGTGACCAAAGGCCGCCCGAGAGCAACGAGAATATATATATATATATATATATATATATATATATATATATATATATAAGACCTTCATGAGGCTTGAGTGCAGGGTTCTCCCACAATACATGTCGGAATTAGATAAATAATATATGCATTTTATAGGCAAGAAAAAGATCTACAACTTTCATGAATATATATATATATAAGCTAAAGGTTATAGATAAGACTCATATATAAATTATTTTGAATTTTATAAGACTCCTATATAAGTGGTTTTACCAAAATGAAATACATCCATTTAGCCGTCCCTCATAGGCTCTAACAATTTTCTTTAATCTACTCTTGCGATTTACTCTGTCTCTCTTTTATATTTGCTTCATCAAA
This sequence comes from Platanthera zijinensis, assembly GCA_039513925.1. NCBI lineage: Eukaryota > Viridiplantae > Streptophyta > Magnoliopsida > Asparagales > Orchidaceae > Platanthera > Platanthera zijinensis. Next base: position 167,284,495 of record CM077093.1, on the reverse strand, counting down.
TGAAAGTTTGGTGGCACTATATTTCTTCGGTGCATGTGCACATCAGATTTTTTGTGATCTAATTGGGTGTTGTATCTTGAATAAGTGAGCATTAGTGAAAAGTCATGCTGAAGGATAAAGAAAAATTCTTTAATGTAGTAATTATTGAAAATGGTGAAGTGAAAGTGGGTGATTGGGCGAACTGGGCGACCTGAGGGACCTGTCCGCACAACTTATGCGGATAGGACTGGCGGTTAGCCAGGTCAGTAGAGCTGCTGCAGGCGGCGTGTCCTATGGCGGCCTGGGCGATCTGTTCGCGCGGCCTGTGCGGACAGAGGCGGCGGCCAGCCAGGCCGGCTTGTGCTCAGCAGGCAGTTGGATCCCAAAAGGTAACCGAGTGGATAGCTTATCTATCAGCGGAGTCCAACAAGGAGCGGACTGGACTAGAGCTCGGCAAACGGGCATGGCAGATGCCTTGGTCTATTTCTGGTGGCGCGGCAAGCGGAAGCCGTGGAGTTCGCAAAATAGAGCGGACAGGGCTGGAGATCAGCATACTGGCATGGCAGATGCCTTGGTATAGCTCTGGTGGTGCGGCTGGTGGAAGCCGTAGGGATTGTCAGTTAGAGTGGCCTAGAGCTAGAGGTCGCCGGGATTAGCGGACTGTTTCCTATGTCCGCCAGTAAGTGCGGACTGGCCCTTGTGGCCAGTGGTGTGGACTTGGTTGGTCCTGAACTAAGTCCAGGTTTGGCTCAGTCCGGTGAGGTCGCGCAGTTAAGCGCGGAATAGAGGTTAGTCTGCAGGGCGTGCGGACTGGAATAGTGTCTGTTGATAAGCGGACAGGTGTTGTTGCAAAGTTCGGTTGTCTAAGTCTTGCTTGGCCCTTAACGACAAGGCGGATAGAGTTATTGTCCAACCTTGGTGATGTATTAGCGTTCTAGCTATCTGGGACAGGTCGCGGTGGACTGGTTGTGTATCTGCGGCTTGCGGATAAGTTTGTCCCTTGCTGCGGGATGGGGGCGGTTATCCTATCGGCTAGGCCGGTGACCACACTCCTCATTGTGCTTATAAATAGGACCCCTGTCACATCAAGATATAAGCGAATGAACAGTAAGTGAACTAGCGAATAGTTTTTGCGGAATGGATTTTTGTATCCGCGCGGTTTGAGAAGCTTGACCGGGTTGTGCTGTACAGGTTATGCGAATAGCGCTGGAAGGCCAGGACTTGGTCTTGACAGCAGTCAAGGATATTGCGGACTCTGTGGATAGCAACCAACGGTTAACAGCAGGTTGTGGGTTGCGACTAGGCGGTCTCTCTTCTGCACCTAGTTCCCGATTCAATAAGTTGTCCGCTTCTCGCAGCATGTTCAGTTCGGCAGCAGCTTGCGTGGTCTGGCGGCTAGGCGACTTCGCGGTTAGGTGGCTTGCAGATCGGAGGTTAGATTTTAGCATTGGAATAACGGGTAGTCCGCTCGTCTTGGTTGCAGTCTGGCGACTAGGCGGGTTAAGCAAACTCCATAGATCAGTGGTGCAATAGAGGCTTGGCGGTCTCAACGGACTCGGCGTTCTCTGGGGTAGTCTGCCTGGCTAGTTTTGTCTTGTATCATTTCAGCTCTCCCTTTGGGTATTTTTGTGAAATCATGTCTCGCCATTTATGCCTCGCCTTGTAAAGTGTTGGGTCCATTGACCCCCAATGTTCCGCGATTTAAAAGAAGTCAAATTGGTCAATGACATACACATATAATGTATTTGATGTATGCTTAAGTTATTGCATGCAGGTTGTCCTTGATTTGAAATGTGAACAGGAAGAGGATGCTAGAAGTCAGATAAGTTGACTAAGGCATAACCACTGAGACAACCGAGACAGGCTAGAAGAATGTCTCAGCATAACCGCTGAGATAGCTGAGAAGCTCAGCACATATCGTTGAGAGAAGTGTTGGTTTCAGCTAAACCGCTGAAACAGAAGATAGTCTCGGCTATGAAGAAATAACCGTTGAGATAGAAGACAGTATCAGCTGTGAAGAAGAAATTGCTGAGATTTTTGAGAAGAAACCGCTGAGATAGAAGAGTCTCAGCTATGAAGAAGAAACCGCTGAGACAGTTGAGAAGAAACCGCTGATACAGAAGAGTCTCAACTGTGAAGAAGAAACCGCTGAGATAGTTGAGAGGGAAACGCTGAGATAAAGAAAGTAGAAATCTTCCAAGTCTAGAAATTTGAGTTCATCGAACTGAGTTTAGAGTTTGTCGAGCTCAGCTCATAGATCGTCGAGCTCAGCAAATCATTCCTTGAGGTAAAACTCATAAGCTTGAGGTTCAAAATTCGTCGAGCTCAGCTCACAGTTCATCGAGCTCACCTCACAGATGGTCGAGCTCAAGTTAAAGGTTGAAGGTTCAGAGTTCGTCGAGCTCAGCTCATAGATCGTCGAGCTCAAGTTAAAGTTTGAAGATTCACAGTTCGTCGTTCTCAGCTCACAGATCGTCAAGCTCAAGTTAAAGGTTTAAGTTTTAGATTTCATCGACCTGAGCCTGCCTTTCATCGAGCTCAAGTTAAAAGTTTGAAGATTCAGAGTTCATCGAGCAGAGCTCACATTTCATCAAGCAAAATGTAAAGCTGGAGAATCTGAAGTTCATCGAGCTCGGCACAGAGTTCATCGATCTCAGGTCGACGATCGTCGAGCTCAGTCCAAATACTTAATGTTGTTGCGGGAAAGCTTTAGGAGAGCCGGAAGCTACTGTTTGTCTTCTTATGAGGGAGGTGGTGCTCACCATACTTAACTGGACCCACATTAAAATTGTGTCATTGATTCAAATCAATAGATATAAAAGGAAGAGAAGAAAATAAGATTAGGGTTAACAAAAACGGAAGTAGAAAACGAAAAAGAGGCGACTAGACTTCATCTTCTTCGACAAGCTTGAAAGCAAAGTCCAGCAGTGAAAGGTAGAAGGCAAAGATAGATGAAGCTTGTTCCAGTTCAGCAGGATTGTTCCTTGAAGAACACGTTGGATGATTCAATCAATCAGCAAGAGAAGATAGCTGTGTGAAGGGTTGTAAGTCTTCAATAGCAAATAGCTGCTCACCTATGCAGTAAAGAAGAAGTTGGATGTGAAGAAGACTCATCCCTTCTATAGCAAGTGGGCTGGACTGATATCTGCTCAGTACAGTAAGTAAAACTCAGAGATTTTTCTCTGAGCCAGTATTTGAATTTTCTTGATTATTTCCTATAGAATTCGGTTAATCTGAATCTGAGTGTAGGCCACTTTGTACATGAGTGGTAGGTGACTAATTAGTCATTGAGGTAGGTGCACTGCTGGGGTACTAAGGAAGGATCCAATTATGGATCTGAGCTATAGGGCTTAAGTGACTAAGGTAGGAGAGTGCTTCTCTTTGAGGTAGGATCCAAGTGCGGATCTGTGGTAGGGTTGTCCTCCCAGCCTGAGTGTAGGGACTAGTGCCTGAGGTAGGTAATTGGTGAGTCACTGAGCTGTAGGTGACAAGTGTGTCTCTGAGTTGTAGGCCTTGGAGGAGGCTGAGCTGTAGGTGCCTGGAAGGGAACGGAGGTAGGTACCTGGAAGGGTACTGAGTTGTAGGAGTGTAGCATCACTCTGAGAGTAGGGATTTGTTCTTGAAGTTATAGGGCTGAGAAGCCTGAGCTATAGGCCTTAGAAATAAGGCTGAGGTAGGTGGTAAGTAGACCACTGAGCTGTAGGAGCACTGCAGGGCTCTGAGGTAGAAACCCTTGGGGTTCTGTGTTTGGATTCTGAAAAGAATCTGTGTGTAAGGCTGAGGGCCTGAGGTGTAAGCTCCGAGGAGAATATTGGTGGAGTTTGTTCCTAGTACAACAAATCAGTTGGATAGGTGGGAGGGAAAGTGGATGTACCCAATTTGGGAACCACTATAAATACTTGTGTATTTGTTGTGTTGCTTGTTTCTTTCTTGTATTGTGGGTAATTTGGACAAGCTTTAGATCACCAAATTTATAAAAAGCATAAAAATCTTAGAAAGTTTCAAAGACCTATTCACCCCCCCCCCCCCCTCTAGGTGACTAGCTAACCTTTAAGTAATAACTTTCAAGTGGTATCAGAGAGAGGTTACTCAAAAAGGATTTAACAATCTGAGTACACCTCCAAGGTTAGCTATAATATATAAGAATGGGGTCTGGTGTAAAATATAAGGAACTGGGGGCCATGAAATTACCAATCTGTAAGAAGGAGGGCTTTGGCCTCTGGATGGAAAGGGTCAGACTATTCATGGAAGCTGCTGACCCTAGGATCTACATCACAGTCAAAGAAGGACCCTTCATCCCCATTAAGACATCAGTTCTGGATGCCAACATCCAGGCACCTAAATCTTATGATGAAATGAACAAAGATGAGCTTCTTCTTGCCTCCATGGACAAGAGAGCTCAAAACATTATTATCAGTGCAATAGATGATTCAACATTCCAAAATCTGGTGCACTACGAGACCTCCAAGGAGATGTGGGACACCCTAGTTGTGTTCATGGAGGGTTTAGAGGAGGTAAGGGATTACAAAAATTACATGCTCAACCAGGAGTGTGAGGCCTTCAGACAAGGAAAGTCTGATGGCATTGTTGAGTGCTTTGAGAGATTCTTTAGAAAAGTAAATGAACTGAGAACATATGGAAGGGTCTTCAGCACTTATGAGCTGAATGACAAATTGCTCAGGTCCCTCACAAAGGATTGGGACACAAAGATTTGTGCCATTAGAGAAATGGCCAAGTTAGCTGACACACCTCCTCCAACCCTGTTTGGAAAGTTGTTGTCATATGAGATGCATCTTGTTGCAAGAAAGGAAGAAGAAAAGAGCAGTATGTCATAGGCCAAGGAGAAGTTTGCGGCCTTCAAAGTTGATGCCCCAACCAGGAGCAGAAGGAAGAACTCTCCACCCAGGAGAATTACTGAGTCAGATTCTGAGAGCTCAAAGACCAGCTCCTCAGACAATAATATGTCTGATGAGGACTTTGGTGTCTTCTCCAGACAGTTTCAAAAATTCATGAAGGAGCATAGGAAGAACAACAGTCCTTCCTCTTCCTCTCAGCATAGAAGGAGATCCTATAAGGAGGACAGGTATGCTCCTAACTCTAGCAAACATACATTTTCTAAATTCATTTGTTTCTATTACAGCAAACTTGGGCACATACTTGATGACTGCCCATTGAAGAGGAAAGAGAAGGAGAGAAGAAGCACCATAAGGGGAATAAAAAAGAGAAGTCTCATATGGCCAAGAAGGGAAAGACCTGGTCTGACTCCTCCTCTGGGTCATATAGTGAAGAAGAAGAAGCCTACATTGGGCTAATGGCTGTTGCTGAAGAAGAACCTGAAGAATATCCTGTTGCTAGGATAGGAATCAGGGCCCCTATATCACATTCAGAAAGTGACTTAGAGGTGGATGAAGATGAAGAAGAAGATGTTCAATGTCATGGATTAATGGAAGTGACAGATGAGGAGAGCTGTCAGGATCAGCCTGGACAGGCTCAAGTAAATTCTATATCTCTGCCTTTTATTTCAGGTCATGAGCCTAGCTAAGAGTCTGAAGCTCAATCATAAAGAGATGAAGGGGATACAGAGTCTGAGGATAATTTCAATTCTATAATTGACAAGTATGGAGAACTTCTTGAAGCATTTAAGAAGTGCACGCTCCTTGCCAAGAGACAGGCAAAATAGCTTCTTTGTCTTAGGAGCAAGTTCGAGGGCCAAGAAAAGGATCTCAATGATATGGCCACTCAATCAGCCAAGCTCAAGGGGATCATTGATATGCAGTCTGTGGTAAGAGTCTCAAATGAGAAACTTATCCAGAAACTTAAAGATGATCTACTAAGGGAGAAACTACTGGTGGCCATGTTTTCTAAGCCAAGCAATGTGCTTCCCTTAATTGACACCCTATTTACCCAAAAGGGTAAGAAAGGGTTAGGTTTTAAGGGATCTGCTAGACCTCCCAACCCAAAAGGAAAGGGGAAGGCACCAGTTTTGCCTCTAGCCTCATTGCCTCCAATTTCTTTTCAGAAAGTTATGTTGCCTTCTAACAGGTATGACCATGAAAGCTATTTTGGTCATTAGGAGAATGGTAAATACACTAGTATGGACCAACGTGGCCATAGCCAAGGTGGAAGATACATCCATGTGAGGGCCCTTAAGGCTGCCCATGAGGAAATTAAAATGGCTAATCCTGGACCATTTGTTTTTGGTGCCTCAGCCCCAAAACTCAAGGATATTGTTGTTGTAGGAAATCTGAGTCATCTAGCAAAAGTAATGACTCAAGGTGAGTCTTCTGGCAAGGCTGGAATGATAGTTTCTGATGCAATCAGATGCATGTTAGCTGAAAAGAGACATGTAGCTTGTGACTCTCATAAAAGAACAAAACAGTCAGCTGAAAGACTTACCTTCAATCAAATAGCTGCTCGAAGGAATCAGATACATACAGTAGCACTTTTACCCACTGTTCAAGGAGAAGTCCAGGAAAATGCTGGCCCTAAACAGAAAAGGAGATATAATGTCCATGAGTGTTGGTGTTGTGGCAAAGTAGGCCAATATGCTGTAGATTGATGGCACAATCCTTCAGTGTCAAAAGGTAGCCAACCTGTCAAGAATTCTGTAGGAAGGTGAGCTTATTTTCAGACTAATATGAACCTAGGACCCAATGGAAATTGGGGTCCTAAGGTGAGATAAATTGTGCTTTTTAGGTTAGTTCAATTACCAGTTCCCCTAAATGGTACTTGGACAGTGGATGTTCCTGGAACATGACTGGAACAAAGGAACTGTTGAAAGAGTTTACTCTAGTAAAGAATGGAACTAAGGTCATCTTTAGAGGCTCTGACATGGGGATAACCAGAGATTATGGTAAGATCTCAAATGGCATAATCACCATCACAAAGGTAGCTTATGTAGAAGGGTTGCAATGCAACCTCATAAGCATAAGCCAACTTTGTGACCTTGGTTATGAAATTTCATTCCACAAGGATAAGTGCCACATCAAGAGGTTAAGTGACCAGAGTGTCATCTTAACAGGCACTAGGAGTGGGAATGTTTATTGTTTAAACTTTTCTTGCTTAGATAGTAGTTCCCCTATATGCCTAGTTGCAAATGACAAAGCCTCATATTGTGTTCAATGTCACAAGAGACTGGTTCATTTGAATTATAAGACCATTGGTCAGCTCTTCAGTGATGATCTAGTCAGGAATGGTCCCAAAATAAAATGCTCCAAGGAGGGTATCTGTGCTGCTTGCCAAAAGGGTAAGCTGACTAAGACCTCCTTCAAGAATATTGGGACCAAGGACTCAGTGAGATGCTTGTATCTCCAGCATATGGACTTGTTTGGTCCTATGCCTGTTCAGAGTCTAGGTAGGAAGGTCTACACCCTTGGGGTGGTTAATGACTATTCCAGGTTTATTTGAGTGTTCTTCCTTAGAAGAAAGGATGAAACCCTTGAATTCTTCATGAATTTTGTCAAGCAGATTCAGAATGAACTTGCAAGTTCTGTGGTCAAAATAAGAAGTGACCATGGAACTGAATTTCAGTCTGCTGTCATGACTACATTCTGTGAAGAGAAAGGGATTCATCAAAAATTCTCCTCTTCAATAACACCCCAGCAAAATTGGTTAGCTGAGTGGAAAAACATGACTCTCATAGAAGCTGGGAGAACATTGTTGAGTCAACCTTTTCTCCCTAAATATTTCTTGGCTGAGGTAGTTAACACTACATGTCATGTTCTCAATAGGAGTTCTATCACCAAAGGCCACAAGAAGACTCCCTATGAGATCTTGAAGGGTTGAAAACTAAACATATCCTATTTCAGGATCTTTGGTTGCAAGTGTTTCATCTTGAATAATGGCAAGTCAAAAGTGACTAAGTTTGTTGTCAAATCCCATTAGGGGATCTTTGTTGGGTACAACAATAGTAGTAAGGCATATGGAGTCTATAACTTGACAAATCAAGTTGTAGAAGAATCTATCCATGTAGTGTTTGATGAGTCAAGCATGATTGACAGTGAGCAGTCAAGCTCTTTGCCTAGTTCTGTAGGTACAAAAATTATGATGGAAAAGCTCTCCATCAAAAATAAAGGCCCTGCTGGGAAAGAAGAATATAGAGAGGGATGTTGTCCAAAGGAAGCACAGGACAGTCTAGCTGCAGCTGAAGCGTAACCAGCTGAAGAAAATGATGCTCGACAAGAAACAGTCCACCTGCCCCCAATAGTCAGATATCTGAGAGATCATCCTCCAGATCAGATAATTGGAGAGGCTAGCCAAGGTGTACAGACCAAAAGCAAGAGTTTCAACACAGCTCTTTACTCCAGCTTCCTGTCATAAGAAGAGCCCAAGAAATCTGAAGAGGCAAATCAAGACTTTTTCTGGATTTGTGTAATTCAAGAAGAACTAAACCAGTTCAAAAGATGCAAGATCTGGAATCTAGTTCCCAGACCAGATGGACATAATGTCATTGGAGTCATGTGGATTTTCAGAAATAAACTTGATGAAAATGGCATTATCATAAAGAATAAGGCTAGCCCCTAGAACATGGTATGATACATTGCCTACCTTCCTCATTGAGAACAAATTCTCAAAGGGGAATATAGGCAAGACTCTATTCCTAAGGGAATCTAAGGGCAAGATCATCGTAGTCCAGATTTATGTTGATGACATAATATTTAGCTCTACATATGACAACCTCTGCAGGAAGTTTGCAAAACTTATGCAGGGGAAGTTTGAGATGAGTAGTATGGGTGTACTGAAGTTCTTCTTGGGACTCCAAGTAAGACAGACTGATAATGATCTATCCATATCCAAGTCAAAGTTCACTAGGGAGCTAATCAAGAAGTATGGTATGGAGAATGCTTCCACCATAAGAACTCCCATGAGCTCAAGTATGCCTATAGGCAAAGATGATCCATGGAAACCTATTGATCCAACTTTATATAGAGGTATAGTTGGCTCCCTTCTCTACCTCACTGCAAGTAGGCCTGACATTATGTATGCAACATGTGTTTGTGCTAGATATCAGGCCTGCACAAAAGAGTCTCACTACACTGCTGTGAAAAGAATCTTTAGAAATCTTAAGGGAATCCCAGATCTTGGCCTATGGTACCCTAGGAATGGGGAGTTTGTACTAACAGGCTATTCAGTTGCACATTTTGCAGGATGCAAGGAGGACAGGAAGAGCACATCTGGATCCTCTCAATTTCTAGGTGGAAGGCATGTCTCTTGGAGCAGCAAGAAGCAAACAAGTGTTGCAATCTCCACTACTGAGTCAGAGTACATTTCAGCTGGAAGCTATTGTGCTTAGTTGTTGTGGATATAGCATCAACTTCAGGACTACAATATTAAGAAAAGTAGAACTCCACTCTTTTGGGATTCTACTAGTGTAATTTCTATAGCTAGGAATCCTGTCTCACATAGCATGACTAAGCATGTAGAAATTAGGTATCATTGTTAACCCCAAAATCGGCAATCCCTCCCAAGGTATATAGCTCGCAAGTCGCGGCCTACTCCGAGTACCCCCAGAAGGTTGTGATCTGCCTTAGCCCTCTTTTTCGGCTAGGCGGATAGAAACTCTTATCCGCTCAGGTCGCGCGGCTAGGACGGTCTCCCCAGGCTGATCTCCCAAGTCGCGCAGTTGTCGCGTGCTCTGTAGGACGACGAGCTAATTTTGCAAGACATTCCCGCAGGACACACGGTTTGATCAGCCTAACAGTGCACTTTCCTAGCAGGTGGCGGACTCCGACTCCAGTCCGCCAAGTCACAGCATATCAGCCAACGGTAATGGCGACTTGCTCCAGGTCGCCGATCATTGGCAGCAACCTACATCCAAGTTGCCGAAGTCGCCAAACAAGCGACGACTTGCTCCTCTTACTCGCCACTCGGCAGCAGCAAAGACGAGCTCCGTCCACCCAATCAGGCAGGCTGCCTGCACGCCGAGTCTGCCCGCCAAGGGGGCGGACTGCCCTCCTGCGCCGAGTCCACCCGCCAAGGGGGCGAACTACCGCGCCTGTGCTGAGTCCGCCTGCCAAGGGGGCGAACTGCCCTCTTGCGCCGAGTCCGCCCGCCAAGGGGGCGGACTGCCCTGCTGTGTCGAGTACGCCCGCCAAGGGGGCGGATTGCCCTACTATGCCGAGTCCGCCCGCCAAGGGGGCAGACTGCCCCGCCTGCGCCGAGTCCGCCTGCCAAGGGGACGGACTGCCCTGCTGCGCCGAGTCCGCTCGCCAAGGGGGCGGACTTCCCCGCCTGTACCGAATCCACCCGCCAAAAGGGCACACTGCCCTGCTGCGCCGAGTCCGCCTGCCAAGGGGGTGTACTACCCCGCCTACGCCAATTCTGCCCGCCAAGAGAGTAGACTGCCCCGCTTGTGCCAAGTCCGCCCGCCAAGGGGGCAAACTGCCCTGCTGTGCCGAGTCCGCCCGCCAAGGGGTTGGACTTCCTCTCCTGTGCCGATTCCACCCACCAAGGGGGCGGACTGCCCCTACTACGCCAATTCTGCCCGCCATGGGGGAGGACTGCCCTGCTGCGTCGAGTCCGCCCGCCAAGGGGAGGACAACCCCGCCTGTGCCGAGTCCGCCCGCCAAGGGGGCGAACTGCCCTGCTGCACCGAGTCCACCCGCCAAGGGGGCAGACTGCCCCGCCTGCGCCGAGTCCACCCTCCAAGGAGGCAGACTTCCCCTGTTGCGTCGAGTCCGCCCTCCAAGGGGGCGGACTGCCTTGTTGCTTTCTGAGTCCGCCTAGGGCGGACTTCCTCCTCTTGTCCGCCGAGTCCGCCCGGGTCGGCGGCCTGCTCCTCTCATCCGCCCAAAGCTCCATGATGACGTCACTGGGCCCCTCTTCTAGAAGATCTTCCCCGAGCCTATAAATAGCCCCCAATGCCTCTCATTTTGGGGGGGGGAGAGCAAGAGGAAAACTGTCAGGCCATCAAGACCTGCGGACTCAGTTTTCCAGTCCTCCACAGCTTGATCATCAAGACCTGTGGACTTAGTTTTCCAGTCCTCCGCAGCTGATCATCAAGACCTGCAGACTCAGTTTTCCAGTCCTCCACACTTACCATCAAGCCGTGCAGCCTGCTTGCAGCCACTTTTTACTTAGCCTTTGGCAACTTCTTCCTTAGGCACCAGCTTCCCCCTTTGTACCCTTTATTGCTTTCTCATATAAAGGTGCAATAGCAAGCTTTAATCTTGTTTCTTGATTAAAGGAAAAGCCCGTCGCAAGAGTGGCAGTCAAGTCGTGGCGGGCAATGTCTGTTGTTACCGCTGTTAGCGACCTCCTCTATTCTTCTTCTCTCGGTCTCAACCATCAATGCTCAACCATCAAAGTAATTATCTGCTCGACAGCTCCTGATCAACCTTCTCTGCTGATCATCAGCCTTCTCTGCTGATCATCAGCCTTCTCCGCTGATCAACAACAATCTCCGTTGATCATCAGCCTTCTCTGCTGATCATCGGCCTTCTCCGTTGATCATCAGCCTTCTCTGTTGATCATCAACCTTCTTCGCTGATCATCAGCCTTCTCTGTTGATTATCAACCATCTCTGTTATCACCGTAACCCTCTTCTTCACCTAGCTTGTGAGATCGAACAACCCGTTAACTAGACGGTACCATTTTCGTGCATCAACAGTTAACATGCAACCTTCAGATCTCGAACAGACAGTGAAACTAGTGGTTACTCATGACAGACTATCAACCAGCCGAGAACCTTGCTCCAAGTCCCAGTGAAGATCCTCTTTGGGAGGACTTAGAGCAATCTCGAGAGAAACTGCACAGCAGTTTCAAACAATCAACCGTACTCTAGCAGCTATCACGCAGTAATTGGCCGCACAATCTTCAGTAGCACCAGCTCCTCCAATCAATCCAGCACCAGTATCTGAGACTCCTCAAGTTTATCCACCAGCCTATCCGCAGTTCTATCCTCCTCTTTACACTCTAACCTTTCCGCAAGGGCCTGCAACCACTTTGTGATCTCAAAGTGATGAGTTCATAGCTCGTCAAAACTTCTTCCGAGAAGCTGCCCGAGGAAGTCCAGCATGATTCCTAAACTTTCAGGGAAGTTATCCCTACTCTTCAGCTCCTGCCTTTGCTCCTCCCACAGTAACTTTTCCCTTCTATCCCACTGCTCCTTATGTAGCTACAACTCATGCTCCCTATTTTCCTTATGTCGTAGAACAAGAAGAGCCATCACCATTTATAAAGAATGTTCAGCATGAACCAACTCTAGTTAACTTCAGAAACCGCGGTTACCAATTTACACTGGAGAGACTAATCCAGTCAAACATCTTCAAGCCTTTAAATTAGTCGTAGCTCTCAAGGCTCTTTCAGATGCTACCAAGTGCAAGCTTCTTATAACAACCTTTGATTGACAAGTGAGGGATTTGTTCTATAGACTACGTCATCAGTTCATCTCTTCCTTTATCGATTTGGGAAGAGAGTTTCTGCTCAGATTTTCTACCTTTACAAAGAGAAATGGCAGTCCAGAGGCCCTATTTGAGATCAAGCAACGTGAAGATGAGACTTGGTCTCATTTTATGGATCGTTTTCAGAGAGAAATCCTTGACATCGAGATCGTCGAGCAGGAGATATATCGAGTGGCTCTCATTCATGGTTTGCGAGAAGGACCACTCAAGTTAGGGGCCAACGTCCGAGCACTGAGGACATATAAAGAATTGATTGGTTTAGAAAACTCATATATCTGCGGTTAGAAAAACAACCCCAGCTTCGTCTCCCGGCTTGTAGATGAGAAAAACCCTCCTTACAAGCAGCCTCCGAGGTCTCCTCGAAAATATTTCCCATCCTACTCAAGGAAATAAAAAAGATTTCAACGTCATCGACACCTCTTCCCGGGCCAGGATCGTGCCCAAGATCAATTGTTACCATTGCCAGCATCAGCTCAGCTAACAGCTGCAGTTCATCAGCAGCAAGAAGGTGACTTGCCTGATTCCGAGCTAGATGAGGCCTTGTAAGGAGTGAGTCAAATAATGAAGGGTAGGGCTAATTTCAAAAGACCTTATCAGCCGGCAGATCAAAGATCAAGAGACTCTGATCTATTCTATGAATTTCACAAAGAAAGCAGACATCTAACTGAAAACTGCTGAGCGCTTCGTCAACTTATACAGAAGATGTTAAGGCAGGGTAAGATACGCGATCTACTCCCAAAGGATGATCGCTCTGATTCGTCAACTTCAAAAGTCAAAGAAGTAGTAGACATGCCTTGCTGCTCAAAGGGAGTGAATCAAATCAACAATCACCCCAACCTCAATAATAGTGAGTGCTTCGATGTCGATGACGAGGGTGCCCTTGGAAGACTATTCTAAAGCAAAGAGGACATCGCAGCTCCTCAAAGCTCCTCACAACAAATAATAGTTACTCTTACTGTATCTTACTTTTCAAACATTCTCTTTACAACACTTCTAAGTGTTCTTTAATTTTCATTTTAATAAAGTTTACGTCAGAGATCCCATACTGATACATTTCCCTTATTGGAGTGCTTTCTCCTCAATTTTTTCTCTTTGCCAAAGAGATCACTGAACCACCAAGATATCGCCGAGTCTTGCTCAGGGCTCCCTCGAGATTGAACTCCGGCGTAAGACCACAACGACCACATATAGCAGGGAGTTTTTGCATATGTGCAGTGGGAGTCGTTCAGCTCTCGTGCGGAGGATGACGGGACTTTGGATCCTGGCTGGTATCTAACACAGAGTGTGAATCTACAGAGGACCCATGTGTTAGCTCTACTGCGCCTCGCTAAGGGATACGTTACAGTTACGATGATCTTTGCTTGATAAGAAATTACGCTCAAGTGTAGCCTTGTCTCTTCGATCATCTCACAGCTGTAACGGTCGAACACTCTTTGGTACTCTCAATCCATGCCTTTGCGGGGCTCACAACTCCGTTGATCATTCCGCAGACAAGTAATAAGCCACTTGGCGTAACTAGTCTAATTGATCAGCGATGCTTGTAACCCGAGGCATGAGAACAGTGTATCTGTCAATCCTTCCTAGGATTTTCTGTGCTTGTTTCTTTTGTGCCCTTCTAAAGGATGCGCGGCTAGCCCGCTCTAAGTAGGACTATGCCCTGGATGATTTTTCATAGGCAAGCGATGCATAAGGCCCACATGTGATCACTTGTGGCAGCATCCAGTCTTTTTGGGTCATCTTCGGGGTATAGCCCTCCTTTTTTGTCTTTTTTGCCTTCTTACAGGTTAATAGGTTAAATCTGGTACTATCAAAAGGATTTGCGGCATTTTCTTTCTTATGCTCACTTTGTATATTCGGCTTTCATGAAGCTTCATCCGCTGACAATTGATTATGAGCTCTTGGCATCTATTATTCATTCAAGGATTCCATTTCTGTTTACTGACAAAGCCATGATATTGAAGCCTAATTGAGATGGTTTCATCTTGCTTATTTGAACTTCATGTTAAAGACATCATATTTGATCACGCAAGACGGTCATTATCGTGTTTTGATCTTTATTAAATTAATAGCAGAGTTTGTCGGGTATCTCCTCGGCTATCCAACTATATCTTATCATATCTGCATCTAACTCTTCTTTTGCAGAGATTAGCAGATATTAACAAATTCCTCTCAGGTACTTGCAGCTTATTTTTCTATCATATTTGTATCTCACTCTTCTTTTGCAGCTTACTTCTGATCCTGCATCGAGTCCACCTGCCAAGGGGGCAGACTGCCCCGCCTGCGCCGAGTCTGCCCGCCAAGGGGGCGGACTGCCTCGCTTGCGCCGAGTTCGCCCGCCAAGGGGGTGGACTGCCCCGCCTGCGCCGAGTCTGCCCAGCAAGGGGGCGGACTGCCCTGCTGCGCCGAGTCCGCCCGCCAAGGGGGCGGACTGCCCCGTCTGCGCCGAGTCCACCCACCAAGGGGGCGGACTGCCCCTACTATGCCGAGTCTGCCCGCCAAGGGGGTGGACTGCCCTACTGCGCCAAGTCCGCCCGCCAAGGGGGCGGACTGCCCCGCCTGCGCCGAGTCCGCCCGCCAAGGGGGCGGACTGCCCTACTACACCGAGTCTACCCGCCAAGGGGGCGGACTGCCCCGCCTGCGCCGAGTCCACCCGCCAAGGGGGCGGATTGCCCCTGCTGCGTCGAGTTCGCCTGCCAAGGGGGGGACTGCCCTATTGCCTTTCGAGTCCGCCAAGGTCGGTGGCCTGCTCTTGTCCGCCCAGTAGGGGCGGACTTCCTCCTCCTGTTCGCCGAGTCTGCCCAGGTTAGCGGCTTGCTCCTCTCGTCCGCACAAAGCTCCGTGATGATGTCACTGGGTCCCGTTTCTAGAAGATCTTCCCCGGGCCTATAAATATCCCCCAATGCCTCTCATTTTGGGGGAAAGCAAAAGGAAAACTGCCAGGCCATCAAGACCTGCGAACTCAATTTTCCAGTCCTCCACAGCTTGATCATCAAGACCTGCGGACTCAGTTTTCCAGTCCTCCATAGCTTGACCATCAAGACCTGCGGACTCAGTTTTCCAGTTCTCCATAGCTTACCATCAAGTCGTGCAGCCTGCTTGCAACCTCTTTTTACTTAGCCTCTGGCAACTTCTTCCTTAGCCGCCAGCTTCTCCCTTTGTACCCTTTATTACTTTCTCATATAAAGGTGCAATAGCAAGCTGTAATCTTGTTTCTTGATTAAAGGAAAAGCCTGTAGTAAGAGTGGAATTCAAGACGTGGCGGGCAAAGTCTGTTGTTACCGTTGTTAGTGGCCCCCTCTGTTCTTCTCTTCTCTCGGTCTCAACCATCAGAGCTCAAACGTCAAAGTAACTGTCTGCTCGACAGCTCTTGATCAACCTTCTCTGCTGATCATCAGCCTTCTCTGCTGATCATCAGTCTTCTCCGCTGATCATCAGCCTTCTTTGCTGATCATCAGCCTTCTCTGCTGATCATCAGCCTTCTCCGCTGATCATCGGCCTTCTCCACTGATCATCAACCTTCTCTGCTAATCATCAGCCTTCTCCGTTGATCATCAACCCTCTCCGCTATCCCCACAACCCTCTTCTTCACCTAGCTTATGAGATCGAACAACCCGTTAACTATACGGTGCCGTTTTCGTGCATCAACAATCATTTCATTAGAGAACATATGGAAAGGCAAGACATCATCCATGAGTTTGTCTTTACAGATAAGCAAGTGGATGATATCTTCACTATGCCACTAGATTAAGCCAAGTTCAACACCTTCAAATTTGAATTGGGTTTGTTGAATCATGTGTAGCTTCAATTCTCTCCTCTATAATATGATGTACTGTCTATTTTGTAGGCAGTACAAGTCCTTCCCCAAGACAATGAAGATAGTGTGCAACAGTTAATGGGGAGCAAGCCCAACAGCTGAAATGGAATTAAGTCAGAGTATGGAAATCATCCCCAGACACATAGGCGGAGAAAAACTCCACACATAATAAAACTCCCTTTTGCAGAAGTCAAAAAGGGGGAGAGGAGTTAGGGGGAAGAAAGAATAGACTTGATCAAGACCTAACCAAGCCAAGATGCTTGAAGCTTAAAGCCAAGTGGTGCAGAAGTTATTTCAGCACAAGAATAGTAAGGATGGCTCATCAAGGAGAGCATCATGCAAGAGGGAGTAAGTAAAATTCCTAACATGGATAATTGTGTGTGGTAATATATTTTCAAGCTCTTAATGATGTTACACAAGTGTCAATTTTTATGATAAAAATATTGTGTATGTCAATGACCTGTGTTATTGATCAAGCATGGTTTTGACGTCTTCAAATAGGGAGAGATTATTGGGTCCATTGACCCCAATGTTCCAAGATTTGAAAGAAGTCAAACTGGTCAATGACATACACACATAATGTATTTGATGTATGCTTGAGTTATTACATGTAGGTTGTCCTTGATTGGACAGGTGAATAGGAAGAGGAAGCTAGAAGTCAGATAAGTTGACTAAGGCATAACCACTGAGACAGCTGAAATAGTTGAGAAGAATGTCTGGGCATAACCGCTGAGACAGCTGAGAAGCTCAACATATATCGTTGAGAGAAGTGTTGGTCTTAGCTAAACCGCTAAGACAGAAGACAGTATCGGCTGTGAAGAAATCATCGCTGAGATAGAATACAGCTTCAACTGTGAAGAAGAAATCGCTGAGATAGTTGAGAAGAAACTACTGAGATAGAAGAGTCTCAGCTGTAAAGAATAAACTGCTGAGATAGTTGAGAAGAAACCGCTGAGACAGAAGAGTCTCAGCTGTGAAGAAGAAACCGCTGAGACAGAAGAGTCTCAGCTGTGAAGAAGAAACCGCTGAGACAGTTCAGAAGGAACCGCTGAGACAAAGCCAGCAGAAATCTTCTAAGTCCAGAAAGTGGAGTTCGTCAAACTGAGTTCAGAGTTCGTCGAGCTCATCTAACAGATCGTCAAACTCAGCTCATCATTCCTTGAGGTAAAACTCAGAAGCTTGAGGTTCAGAATTCATCGAGCTCAGCTCACAGTTCATCGAGCTCACCTCACAGATAGTCAAGCTCAAGTTAAAGGTTAAAGGTTCAGAGTTCATCGAGCTCAGCTCACAGATCGTCGAGCTCAAGTTAAAGTTTGAAGATTCACAGTTTGTTGAGCTCAGCTCATAGATCGCCGAGCTCAAGTTAAAGGTTGAAGATTCAGAGTTCATCGACCTGAGCCCGCCTTTCGACGAGCTCAAGTTAAAAGTTTGAAGATTCAGAGTTCGTCGAGCAGATCTCACATTTCGTCAAGCTAAATGTAAAGCTGGAGAATCTGAAGTTTGTCGAGCTCAACATAGATTTCGTCGATCTCAGATCGACGATCATCGATCTCAGTCCAAATACTTAATGCCATTATGGGAAAGCTATAGTAGCATCGGAAGTTACTGTTTGTCTTCTATTGAGTGAGGTGGCGCTCACCATACTTGACTGGGCCCACATTCAAATTGTGTCGTTGATTCAAATCAACAGATATAAATGGAAGATAAGAAAAGAAGATTAGGGTTAACGAAAACGGAAGTAGAAAATGAAAAAGAGGCGATAGGACTTCATCTTCTTTGACAAGCTTGAAAGCAAAGCCCAGCTGTGAAAGCCAGAAGGCAAAGATAGTTGAAGCTTCTTCTAGTTCAGCAGGATTATTCCTTAAAGAACAAGTTGGTTGATTCAATTTATCAATAAGAGATGATAGCAGTGTGAAGGGATGTAAGCCTTCAATAGCAGATAGCTTCTCACCTGTGCAGCAAAGAAGAAGTTTGTTGTAGAAGAAGACTCATCCCTTCTATAGTAAGTGGGTTGGACTGATATCTTCTCAGTCCAGCAAGTTAGACTCAGAGATTTTTCTCTGAGTCAGTATTTCAAGTTACTTGATTATTACCTGTAAGATTCAGTTAATCTGAATCTGAGTGTAGGGCACTTTGTGCCTGAGTGGTAGGTGACTAATTAGTCACTGAGGTAGGTTCCATGTTGGGGTACTGAGGTAGAATCCAAGTGTGGGTCTGATCTGTAGGGCGTAAGTGCCTGAGGTAGGAGAGTGTTGCTCTCTGAGGTAGGATCCAAGTGTGGATCTGAGGTAGGGATATCCTCACAGCCTAAGTGTAGGGCCTAGTGCCTGAGGTAGGTGACTGGTGAGTCACTGAGTTGTAGGTGATAAGTGTGTCACTGAGTTGTAGGCCTTGGAGGAGGGTGAGTTGTAGGTGCCTGGAAGGGCACCGAGGTAGGTACCTGGAAGGGTACTGAGTTGTTGGAGTGTTGCAGCACTCTGAGAGTAGGGTTGTGTGCCTAAAGTTGTAGGGCTAAGAAGCCTGAGCTATAGGACTTAGAAATAAGGCTGAGGTAGGTGGTCAGTGTACCACTGAGCTGTAGGAGCACTATAGGGCTCTGAGGTAGGATTCCTTGTGGTTCTAAGTTTGGATTCTGAAAAGAATCTATTTGTAAGGCTGAGGGCCTGAGGTGTAGGATCTGAGGAGCATATTGGTGGAGTTTGTGCCTAGTCCAACAAATCAGTTGGATAGGTGGGAGAGAAAGTGGATGTATCTAATTTGGGAACCACTATAAATACTTGTTTGCTTGTTTTGTTGCTTGTTTCTTTCTAGTATTATAGGTAATTAGGATAAGTTCTAGATCACCAAATTTATAAACACATAAAAATCTAAGAAAGTTTCAAAGACCTATTCACCCCCCCCCCCCCTCCCTCTAGGTGACTAGCTAACCTTTGAGTAATAACTTTCATAAAGATTTTTTAGTACAAGATTCTTGCTCTTCTAGTTTGCAGCTGGTTTATTTGGGCTCAGATTTGTTGAGTGTTCCTGCGCCTGGTTTCCCGTCTTCCATTATATAAAAATTTAAACATGGTATCAGAGGGAACAGAGGCTTGTGCAGTGGATCAACTGGCAGTTTGCTTCAGTTCTTCTATGAGTCTAAGTGAACCAGGGTTAAGTGCAATAGAAGGTGTTTTTGCAAGGGATCTTGGAATGGAGCTTCTTACATGGACTAACTTTGTTAAGTGGAAGTCATGCATGGAATGCTACCTTCTTAGAGACGACCTCTGGGAGGTTGTTTGCGGATATTAAAGGCAAGAGGATAATGCTAGTATTGCTGAAGTGATGAGAGCATGGAAGAAGACAAACGCGAAAGCGGAGGTTGTTCTCAAGTAGGTGATCTCATCGGAACTCTTGGACCACATCGGCGGATATCGGTCGGCTGCGGAGATTTGAACTTCCCTCGATGGGTTGTTCAACAAGGAGGTGAAGTTGGTTGCGAAGGTTGGTCACTCTACTTCTGATCAGCAAAAGAGGAGTGTTTCTCCTAGGCGTGATGGGAAGTGGAAGGAAGGACCAAGGTACTGTAAATACAAGAAGCCTGGTCACATCAAGAAGGAGTATATGGTTGTCTTGCACTTAGTGAACGTCGCTCATGTAGGGAGCAAAGGGAAGTACTTAGTTTAGTCGTCAACAAGTTATGATGCTAATCGGTTAAAGTCCAGTGATAGTGGAGCTATCTGGCATGAAAGACTATGGCACGTAGGGATGGACAAGATGAAAGTTATGGAGATGAGAAGACTTATGAAAGGCTTACCAAAGTTATCAACCTACGGAGTTGTCCATGCTTGCGTGGGATGTCAACACGATGAAGCTTATCGCTTTACATTTGATAAGGCGTAGTCCAGGTGTAAGGCACCATTGGAGGTTGTCCTTGGTGATCTGGTGGGACCGACCGTCACCGCAAGTCTTGGAGGCAGTTGGTACATGCTGATATTGGTTGATGACTACTCGAGGTATACTTGGGTATACTTCATGTAGGATAAGTCGAACGCATTCCATTTATTTGTGGAGTTCAAGAAGCTTATGGAGGGCCAGCTTGGACTGTAGATCAAGAAGTTGAGAATGGGCAACAAAGGTGAGTTCGGCTCAACCGTATTCTTTAACTTTTGCATGAAGCATGGAATCTGAAGGGAGCCTTCTTGTGGACATACTCCAAAACAAAGTGAAGTAGCAGATCAGAAGATTCGTCTTTTGATGGAGACCTGCAAGTGTTGGCTTCAGTAAAAAGGCATTCCTAAGGCCTTTTGGGTGGAAGGGATGGCCTGCGCGGCTCATGTCATCAATCGGATGCCTATGAGTCTGATCAATACGAAGACTCCATATGAGCTGATGTTCAGGATAAAGCCCAACATCAAGCACATGTGTGTGTTTGGATCCATCTGTTATGTACACATTCTGGATGCTCTCAAGACAAAGCTAGTCTTTGTTGGGTATAATGAGCAGAAGAGGATATGGAGGTGTATGGATCCTGCGACGAATAAGTTCATCGTGTCGAAAGACGTTGTCTTCGATGAGCTGACGTAGTATTGGGGTAGCTCAGATATGGAGCTAGAGATGAGAAGGTCAGATGGTGGGCTGGAGGAGGCTGTTGCTAAGGTTCAGATGGAGCTGCATATGTCACCAGGAGCTCCAGGTTGTTCTAGCTCTGGGGCAGAGGCATCTGGGTCAGGAAGCAGGGGGAACGATGCTCCAGGTTCTTATAGCTCAAAGATGGTTGTTTCTATTTCAGGAAGCAAGGGGAGCTCTGCTCCAGGTGCTTCTGGTTAAAGAAGCAGGAGGAGCGTTTCTCCAGGTGCTTCTAATTCAGGTAGAAAGGGGAGTGATGTTTCGAGCAGTTCTTGTTCAAGAGCAGAGGCTTCTAGTTCAGGTAGTAGGGGGAGCGTTGCTCTAGTTGATTCTAGTTCAAGTGCGGTGGCTTCTTGTTCAGGAAGTAAGGAGAGCATTGTTCCAGATTTTCCCGGGAACGGAGCTGGTTAAGGAACAGCGGAGGTGGTTAGTCGTGATCAGACTCTTCAGAGGTCGAAGAGGGTCATCAACCCACCAGTTCGGTATTGCAGAGGAAACACGGTGAGCTTGGTCTCATGTTTTCTCGCAGGACCTCAGATCAAGCGAGTGTCTTCTGACTGTGATGAAACTACTAGAGTCAAGGAGGTGGATGACGCCAAGGTTGAGGAGGTGACTACCCTTAGAGGAGATGATGCTTAGGGACTTGTGCCAAAGATCATTGGTTATACTCCTGTGATGCACTAGTGGAGATCAAGGCTTAAGAAGAAGGTAGAGGGAAGCATGGATCCTTTTAGGATATGCTGGAGGGATCCCTCATGGTCCAGGATATGCGGGGAGGGGACTATGTCTCGGACATCTTCTCGAAGGCACTATCGGAGGGACCAGGTGCAAGGTTACGGGAACTACTAGGGTTGCTCACCACTTCTCACTTCAAGGGAGAGTATTGAAAATAGTGAAGTGAAAGTGGGTGATTAGGAGACCTGGGTGACCTGTCTGCACGGCCTATGTGGACAGGACTGGCGGTTAGCCAAGTCGACAGAGCTGCTGTAGGCGGCTTGTTCTATGGTGGCCTAGGCGGTCTGTACGCATGACCTGAGCGGACAGAGGCGGCGGCCAGCCAGGCCGGCTTGTGCTCAGCAGGCAGTTGGATCCCAGAAGGTAACCGGGTGGATATCTTATCTATCCACGGAGTCCGGCAAGGAGCGGACTGGACTGGAGCTCGGCAGAACGGCATGGCAGATGCCTTGGTCTAGTTCTGGTGGCGTGGCAAGCGGAAGCCGTGGAGTTCGCCAGATAGAGGGGATAGGGCTGGAGCTTGGCAGACCGGTATGGCAGATGCCTTAGTCTAACTCTGGTGGTGCGGCTAGTATAAGCCGTAGGGATTTCCAGTTAGAGTGGACTGGAGCTGGAGGTTGCCGGGATTAGCAGACTGTTTCCTGTGTCCGCTAGTAAGTGCGGACTGGCCCTTGTGGCCGGTTGTGTGGACTTGGTTTGTTATAAACCAACTCCAGGTTTTTCTCAGTCCGATGTGGTCACGCAGTTAAGCGTGGATTGGAGGTGAGTCTGCAGGAAGTGCGGACTGGAGCAGTGTCCGCTGATAGGCGGACAGATGTTGTTATAGAGTTCAACTATCTATGTCTGGCTTGACCCTTGGCGATAAGGCGGATAGATTTGTTGTCCAGACTTGGTGATATATTGGCGGGTTGTCTATTTGGGACAGGTCGCGGCAGACTAATTGTGTATCTGCGGCTTGCGGATACACTTCTCTTGCCGTGGGATGGGGGTGGTTATCCTATCGGCTAGGAAGATGACCACACTCCTCATCGTACCTATAAATAGGACCCCCGTCACATCAAGATATAAGCGAATAAATAGTAAGTGAACTCGTGAATAGTTACTATGGACTGGATTTTTGTATCTGCACGGTTTGAGAAGCTTGACCGGGTTGTGCTGTGCAGGTTGTGCGGATAGCCCTGGAAGGCCAGGACTTGGTTCTGACTACGGTCAAGGACAATGCAGACTCTGGGGATAGTAACTAGCGATTAACAGCAGGTCGCAAGTTGCGACTAGGCGGTCTCTCTTCTGCAACTAGTTCTCAGTTAAATAAGTTGTCCGCTTCTAACAGCATGTTCAGTTTGGCAACAGCTCGCGCGGTCTGAAGGCTAGGCGACCTCGCGGTTAGGCAGCTTGCAGATCGGCGATTTGAGTTTAGCATTAGAATAACGGGTATTCCGCGCGGCTTGGTTGCAGTCTGGCGATTAGGAGGGTTGAGCGGACTTCGTAGATTAGTGGTACAATAGAGGCTTGGCGGTCTCAGTGGACTCGGCGGTCTCTGAGGCAGTCCGCCCGGCTAGTTTTGCTTTTTATTGTTTCTGCTCTCCCATTGGGTATTTTGGCGAAATCATGTCTCGTCATGTATGTCTCGCCGTGTAAAGATTGTTTAGTACAATATTCTTGCTCTTCTGGTTTGCATCTGGTTTATTTGGGATCGGATTGGTTGAGTGTTCCTGTGCCTGGTTCCCCGTCTTCTGCTATATCAAATTTCAACAGTAATCACATGTCCTAATCAAGCTTGATTTCTAAACTTTATTTTATTATGTATTATTTTATGTCTTTTTCAGATTCTGATATTATACTAAAACTGATGGGGTTCTGTTGGGTACATTGGACACAATGTACTTAATTTGAAGAAGCCCTTTCAATTCAATGATATACGCAAAATATGTATTTGATATATATTTCAGTTCATGCTTGCAGGTTGCCTATGTCATAATGATTTGACAGTTCGTCCAAGTCACAAGGACAGATGCACTCAAGAAGCTGACTAGAAAGTGAAGAAAATTGTCTAAGTATAAAAGCGTCGAGTGAAGTCAGCACAGTGCTGAGTAAAGTCAGCACAGTCAGCATCTAGCAACTTGCAGTGTACAAAATTAGTTAAGTACAAAAGTGTCGACACATTTCAACTGTGTTGACACAATTTCAGAATTTGTATCGAGAATAAGTCAGTAGTGTCAAGACAAGTCAGCTAACTCGATACATAGAAGATTCAAGACAGCTGTGTCGAGACAAGTCAGTTGTCTCGAGATCATGCAGACTAAGTCAGCAGTGTCGAGACAAGTCAGCTAACTCGACACTTTAAAGCTTAAGACAGTAGTGTCGAGATAATACAACTGTCTCGATACAAAGAAGACTGAAAATTATACTAAGTAAAATAGTGTCGAGACAAATCAGTTGTCTCGACACAATGGAGGATTAAAGCATAGAAGTGTCGACACCAGGAAAACAGTTGTGTCGAGATAATTCAACTGTCTCGACACAAAGCCAAATTAAATATGTCGATACAGATGACAGTTGTGTTGAGACAAGTCAACTGTCTTGACACTTTCAAGTTCAGATGAAAATTCTTAAAGTAAAATTGTGTCGAGACTGCTAAGATGTCTCGACACAAGTGTCGAGACACTTTGCAAGTTCAGATGAAAATTCTTCAAGTAAAATTGTGTCAAGACTGCTAAGATGTCTCGACACAAGTGTCGAGACACTTTGGACATCACGACACTTATGTTTCTGAATATGTACAGAGTCAACACAGAAGTGCCAGGACAAGTCAGAACTGTCGCATCAGCTACAGTAATGTGATATTTCAACAGAAACAGTTTAAGGGAGAATTTAAGGTATGATGTTAGATGTTGATGTCATCATTCAGCAACCAGCCATCCACGAAGGCTATAAATAGAGGGGTTGTCATCACAGAGGAATAAATCCATCAAGTAATCCATTCAAATTTCTTCCAAGTAAGGGCAGGGCGACAATCCCGAAAAGGAGGAAGAAGACGAAGGTCTTCAAGAAAATCTCCAAATTCTTTTATAAAGTTGATCTGAAGATTAAAGTGGATGTGATCTACAATTTTTTCAAGAAAATCAAGCCGATCAACATCAAGATGATTGCAGATCCAGAGAAGTATATTTTCAGCCAGTCAGTTTATCAAGAAGAAATCAATTGCTGTTAAATAGAAGAATTTGTGTTATCAGATAAGTCAGATTACAGAATTCTTATTTTCTGAAGATTACTTTTTCTATTTTACCAATTAATTTTGTAAGATATCCTTGAGATCTGAGTGGGTAGGAGATCTAATCTCTGAGTTGTAAGCCTATTTTATAAATGCTGAGATAGGGTTCTTGAGGGACCTGAGGTAGGTGATTTGAGTGGAACACTGAGTTGTAAGCCTGATTTATAAAGGCTGAGGTAGGGTTTTCGAAGAACCTGAGGTAGGAGATTGGGAGAATCTCTGAGGTAGGACCTATTGGTCTGAGTGTAGGTTTCTTAACTAGGTTTCTTAACAGAAACTGAGTCTGCAGGATCTTTGGATCTGAGTTAAAGGGGAGGAGCTATAACCTTATCTAGCACATTGCTAGTGAGGAAGAAGGGGGAAAGTGGATGTACCCTAGATAGGGGAACCACTATAAATTCTTTGTATGATGTATGTTGTGATTTTCTTTTACTTGTGCTGTGATCTGAGATTTGCAAGTATCGTGTTCAGCGGTTCAATTATGCTGAGTAATTGTGAAGCTAATCTCTCAAGTAAATTAACTGCTGAACATTATTTCTGCAAAACAGTTAAGTGGCAAAGAATTGAAAAAGTATTTTAAAAAGACACTTATTCACCCCCCCCCCCAATCTAGGTGATTATCTACCCATAGGATTAACTTTCAAGTTGTATTAGCGAGAGATTCTTCAAGAAAGACCTAACAGTCTGAAAAGATCCAAAGGTATTAGAAAAATATCAGATCTTATGGCTTCTGAATCTCACAGAGAACTCAGTCATATGAAACTACCTATTTGTACTAAGGATAACTTTGCTATATGGAAGCAGAGAGTGAGATTGTTTATGAAAGCCTTAGATCCAAGAATCTTCGTCACTGTACAAGAAGCACCATATGTACCAATGAAGATATCAGTCTTAGATGCAAATGTTCAAACACCCAAGAAACTGTCAGAAATGGCAAAGGATGAGGTGGTTCTTGCCACCATGGACAAAAGTTCACAAAATATAATAGTCAGTGCAATAGACAATTCAACCTTTCAGAATCATGTGCACTATAAAACATCCAAGGAGATGTGGTACACTCTCATAGTCTACATGGAAGGCACAGAAGAAGTAATAGATGATAGAAAATCTCTCCTCAACCAACAATATGAGTCATTCAGATAAGGAAAGACTGATTCTATAAAATATTGTTATGAAAAGTTCTTTAGAATAGTAAATGACTTAAGAAACTATGGTAGAGATTTCTCAAATTATGAGCTGAATGACAAATTTCTGAGATCCATAAATAAAGAATGGGACATCAAGATTTGTGTTATAAGAAAAATGGAGAATCTAAGAAATATGTTACCCCAAGACTTGTATGGGAAGCTATTGTCACATGAGCTTCAGCTAATTTCTAGAAAAGCTGAAGAAGAATCAGCCAGAAGTTTAACTCAGACTAAATTTATGTCCTTCAAAGCAGATACATCTAAGAAAGCTAGAAGAGAAATCTCATCATCACCAAGAAGGGATGAAGATACAGATAGCATTAGAACCTATTCTTCATCAGAAGAATTATCAGATGATGAATTGGCACTGTTTACCAGGCAATTCAAGAAAATGATGAGAAGAAGGAAGCAGTGGAATAAGAAGAAAACTACTGGACCAAGTTCCCGTAAAAGCAAAGACAAACAAAGAGACAAATTTATGGTCAAGTATGATTCTCATCAAAATAAACAATTTAAGACTGACATTATTTACTTTTGTTGTAACAGACCTGAGCATGTCATTGCTTACTGTCTAGTAAAAAGAAAGAAGAACCAAAAGTCAAAAGAAAAGAATTTCTATAAAGATAAGAAATTAGAAAAGGTTCTGATGGCAAAGAAATCAAAGACCTTATCTGATAGTGATACTAATTCAACTGAATCAGAAAAAGAACTTGTTGGACTGTTCTTCTATGAAGAAGAATTCATCAGAGAGGCCATATATAAGGTCAAAAGCTCCACAACTTCATCACACTATGGTGATTCTGAAAAGGATATGGAGTTCAATTTGATGGCACTATCTGATGATCAAGAAACAGAAATTCTTGACTGTCGGGATACTCAGGTAATCTATGACAATTCAAATTATTATAAAACTTCTGTATATGAAACTGGGCATGAGCTAGATTCATGTGACTCAAAGTTTGATTCACATAAGTCTAACTCTGAGACTGAATTGCAGCAGCTCATAGTCAAATTTGGAAAAGTGTTGGAAGATTTAGTAAATAACAAGAAGCTTGTCAAAGAACAAGTTGTAGAGATAGCATCACTAAGAGGTCTTGAGTATCATCATAAGATGGATACTCAGAAGATTGGTCTTCAAAGTTCTAAGTTGGCAAAGCTGACTAAGATTATTGATGAACAAATCATATTACTGAAGCAAAAGGATGTAACAATTCAGGAGCTAGAACTCAAACTCCTGAATGAGAAAAGTTTAGTACAACAATTTTCTAAACCTAAAATTCTGATGCCTATTATAGACACATTCTCAGGAACACCTGGAAGTGGTCTTGGGTATGTTAAACCCAAAAAAAGAGATGCAAAAAGCTGACAGGACAAAAGGGTACAGTCATTGCACAGCCTGTGTTTCAGACTAAGGGAAAAGATGTAACACGCCCATCCATCACATGGGATATAACAGAAGTCCGACCGGGGCCTCACGCCATATTCTACGGACAGTCAGCGAAGTAACATGTTAATACCAAAGTACTATAATACCAACCCGAAACCTAACACAGAGCATTTTAGCGGAATCTTTTAAGTAAGTTAGAAGTACCCCTCACAAAACATGAAGGTCCAATATAACCCAAAGAAGGAATGAAAGAACAAACACAAAGAGTCTTGGCCCAATGGCCTTACAACATTCAACTTGAAATAGAGTGTTTTACATACTTCAGCAGGCAGGAAGGCCATACATGAAATCAATAAAAGTAAACACTTCGCTTTTGCCTTCAAGGGCCAGCACAGCGTCATGGGCTTTAGCCAGCTACTTGCCACTTGGCTCACATATTCCTGCATAAGAATAATCCACTGAACGGTGGCAAAATAAGACAACGTTCAGCTAAAGCTGACCAAATTATAAAGACCCCTCCCCCCACTCGGGGCGGCGGAGCTCCTTCCCTGCAATGTATTAGCAATTCCAAACATAATAATGAAAGTGCAATTTAAGCACACTTCACCACAGGCGTGGGCACGAACGACCATACACCCCGTGCACACAGGGCACATTCTCGGTGTTCGGATAAAAGCTAGGGACCACCACCATTCATAAGACGACATCAAACATGAGTATTTTGGTATACTTTACGTCTTGAGCAAGGCCTAAGACCCGTAACTATGACAACGACAGGTAACACTACCCACGGACACTCGGCATAGCTACTGGGTAGGTTCGGCCCTTTCTCGTTGCTCACATCATCGGGCAAAGACTACCGCGACGCGGGTCGGCCTCCCCATTCAGATTTCTCCAATCAATACATAACCCCATTATGTTATACGGGTGGCTGGCAGGCTACCTAGATGGGCTCCCAGAGCTATTAGCCCCACAATTCAAGCCCCAGGTCTCCACGACACAGGCCACAAACAAATCAAGGATATATCGCCTGCGGTAGCACTACTGCCGCGCAGTATCTGGCAAACATGCGATTCTACCAAGTTTTTTGGGTGCTCCTTAGAGTTAGTCCCCAAGGTTCTTTACTGCAATCTACCGTATAGAAAACCGAAAAACAAACATCATGGAGTCTTCTCCGGCCAGTACAAGTATAATGAAAACATCACCAATCCAGACCAACCTATCTAGATGGGCTTCATAAACCATGCCTATGTTTGTACTTCGATTCCAAACTCTATATGCAAAAACTATGGGGATATACCGTATCTACCCAAAGGAAAACCTCACGATCACCGCACACTCGTGGGAGAGAGTTTCCTATGCAAAAGGAAGAGGACTTCATATGTCCAAGTAGAGAATCGTTACCCTTTGCGCTCTCTTCGATGCCATGACAAAGAACAAGACGGATGAACGTGACCGCAACGATCTTTCCTCCATAGATCCGGACTCGGCTTGTGAATCTAAACTCCGAAACTTCAATGGTAGTGAGATATCCTTCATCTTCTTCCTTCTTCACTCTCACTTCTCTCTAACCCTTACAAAGAGAAGGTCCAAAGGAAAATGAGATGTAAACCCTACACTCTCGTCCATATACCCGGAGGCATAACCTCCAGCCGTTGGATCCCTTACCAAAACCAGTGGACAGCCATGATTAAAAGGAGAAATCAGTTTACGAGAGCTACCATCGCGCGGTAAGAAGTTATCGCCGTGTGATACCTTAATCGGTTAGCTTCTTAAGGATGCCACCGCCCCCAAAACTCGAATTGGGCATTGATACGTGGATGCTTCATAACTACTCTGCTACTAATCTGTGGTAAGTCTATCGCCGCACGGTAATATCCCGAGAACTTGGCAAGGTAAATCGCAAAACCTACCTCCAGCGCTAATTATACCGCCGCGCGCTAGCAAGAGCTGAGGCGTTGAGAGCGTTGAGTAATCCGAGCTACCGCTACGCAGTAGTCACTACCGCTACGCAGTACCATAAAGCTCGACGCTTTCTCGAGATCTCGACGCACACCCTGGAGCTACCGCTGCGCGGTAACTAGCTACCGCCATGCAGTAACCCCCAGTAAAGCATCTCACGCCTCAAGAAATTTAGGGCATTACAAATCTCCCCCATTTAAAGAAATTTCATCCCGAAATTTGACATTACGGGAAGATATAAAAAGTAAGCAATGCATCTGATTACCTTAGAGAAATAGCCCAGGGAACTCCTCCCTTATAGTTTGCTCACGCTCCCAAGACAGCTCCTCTCTGCCACAGTTGTCCCAAAGTACCTTGACCATTCTAATAGACTTGTTTCGCAGCTGCTTGACCTCTACATAATCGATCCGAATGGGCTTGACCTTCATCGTCAACCCATTATCGACCAGTACTTGATCCACAGCAATCACTTGAGTAGGCTCTTGAATGGCCTTCCGCAACACTGAGATGTGAAATACATCGTGCAAAACGCTCAACTCCACCGAAAGAGCCAAACGGTAGGCAGCTTCACCAATCCGCTCCAAGATCTCAAACGGCCCAACATACCTCGAACTAAGCTTCTTCAAGCATTTAATCCTTGATACACCCTTAAATGGTTTTATCTTGAGGTATAGCCAATCGCCCACCACAAACTCCACGTTTTGATGTTTGCATTGTAGTACTTGGCTTGCCTATCTTGAGAAATCAGTAGCCGTTCTCGAATCAACCATATAGTTAAAGTAGCATCTTTAATGTCCCTTTGCTTGTACAGCTTCGATTTTCTTATTTCTACCCAAGCCAATGGTGTACGAAAACTCCTTCCGTATAGAGCCTCAAAAGGCGTCATCTGAATACTGGCTTGGTAGCTGTTATTATACGCGAACTCAACCATAAAAAGATGGTCCTCCCACCTTTTCCCGAAATCCAAAGCACACTTACAAAACATATCTTCCATCGTCTTGTTCACCCTTTCTGTCTGACCATCTGTTCGTGGGTGAAAAGTTGTGTTGAAGTTCAACTTGGTACCCAACAACTGATGAATGATCCTCCAACTATTAGATGTGAAACGACCATCTTAGTCACTAACGATGCTCCGGGGTACGCCGTGCAAACGTACTATGTTGTCCACATAAAGCTTCGCTAGTTTCTCAACTGAATCAGCCTTCCTATTGGGTATGAAGTGTGACACCTTTGTTAAATGATAATCGATCACCCAAATTGCATCATTCTTCTTGTGCGATCTCGGGAAACCGTGCATGAAACCCATGGATAATTCATCAAATTTCCACTCCGGTATAGGAAAGGACTTAACGATTCCGCCAGGCTTCTGGCATTCGGCCTTCCCCAAGGCACAGGTTTGACATTTCGCCACATACAATGCTATGTCTTTCTTCAGATCCGGCCACCAAAACAATTTCTTCATGTCCTTGAACATCTTGGTGCACCCGGGGTGAATTGAGTACTTCGTAAAGTGTGCCTCATACATTAATTCTTCGCGCAACTACCCCATGTTGGGGATGCACAATCGGCTGTCTTTCCATAAAAGTCCATCTTCGATAGTGAACTGGTCGTTAGACCCATCAACGGTTTCCTCCCAGTGACGTTTCAAGCTCACGTCCAACTCCAAGGCATGCTGAATCTTGTCTGCGAGGTCATATTGAACCTCCGTCCAACCTAAACATGTGTTTGCACTAATGCCCTTGTCAACACAAGAGATTTCCAAGGCCTCCAGATCCCGAATAAGCCACTCGTCATGCATTTGTAACCAATTGGCTCAAGCAGGGGTCCTACGGCTCAAAGCATCTGCCACAACGTTCCCCTTCCTAGGAATATAATGAATCTTGTAGGTTTAATCCCCAAGGAACTCCAACCACCTACGTTATTGCATGTTCAGATCCTTCTGATCCATCAGATACTTCAGGCTCTTGTGATCTGAATAGATATCTACCTTAACCCCATACAGATAATGCCTCCAAAGCTTAAGAGCGAATACCATAGCCGCCAACTCCAAATCATGGACCGGGTAATTCCTCTCATGCACCTTCAATTGACGTGATCCATAGGCTATCACCTTTCGGTGCTAGAGCAGAACACAACCTAAACCACTTCAAGAGGAATCACTCTAAATTTCGTAGCCCTCCGAACCACAAGGTGAACATAAGACAGGTGTCGTGGTTCAACGACACTTTAGATCCTCGAAAGCTTGTGTGCACTCCGGCGACCAAACAAACTTCTGATCCTTCCTTGTTAGAGTAGTGAGGGGCAATGCTATCTTCAATAAGTTTTCCACGAAGCGCCTGTAATAGCCGGTAAGCCCCATAAAAATCCGGACTTCCGCTACAGTAGACAACAAAGGCCACTCCCATATCACAACTATCTTTTCCAGATACACCGCAATACATTCTCCACTAACTACATGACCAAGGAACACTACTGAGGACAACCAAAACTCATATTTGGAGAACTTGGCATACAGTTGGTTCCTCCTCAACGTCTCCAATACCATATGTAGATGCTTGAAATGATCATCCTCGCACTGTGAGTACACCATTATATCATCGATGAAGACTATCATGAACTGGTCCAAGTACTCTCTGAATGTCCTGTTCATTAAATCCATAAACACTGATGGCACATTCGTCAGTCCAATTGGCATGACGGTGAATTCATAATGCCCATAATGTGTGCTGAAAGCCATCTTAGGAATGTCACTTTCCCTTATTCTCAGCTGACAGTACCCGGATTTCAAATCTAGCTTCGAGTACACAGTTGACCCAAACAGCTGATCAAATAGATCATCAATTCTTGGGATTGGATATTTATTCTTCTCTATCAGCTTATTCAACTCTCGGTAATCAATACACAGTTGTAAGCTTCCGTCCTTCTTTTAACAAAAAAGTACTAGCGCGCTCTAAGGCAACGAACTTGGACACACATACCCATGATCCAACAGCTTTTGCAGTTGTACCTTCAATTCCTCCATCTCCTTAGGCACTAAGCGATATGGGGAGCGTAACACAGGCTTGGCACCTAGAATTAGCTCAATGATGAAGTCAATCTCTCGTTGAGGTGGAGCACCAGGGAGATTTTCAGGAAAAACATTAGGAAACTCTGATACAACTAGGATACTATCCAGACCTTGTTTGGGCTTCTAAGTCTCCACTAGCATGAAAATAACTCTACACCACTACGAACTGCCTTAACCGCATGGAGAGCAGACCTCAAAGTCTTGCGCGATCCCTTCATGCCAGAGAACATCGTCTCACGATGTGTATCCAGTCCCAGTCTGACCACCTTATGGTTGCAATCAATGTACGCACGCTGCTCTGAGAGCCAGTGTAACGTCCCAATTCGCACTAGGCCCCTTGATTGCGTATTTGAGTCAATGGGGCTGTGGTGAGCCCAATGGGGGTGTGGGTGAACAGGTGCGAATGTATGGGAAATGAGGAAAACAAGACAAAACGGTAATTTTGGCCGACACGGGTATGGACACGGCCGTGTCCATACCCGTGTGCCTCATGCCAATATTAGGCTTCCAGTCAGAGAGGTACACGGGTATTGGGACACGGGCGTGTCCCTACCCGTGTGCCGAGGACACGAGTCGAGACACGGCCGTGTCTCTACCCGTGTGCCGCAACCCCGACACGGCAGAAAGATATTCTGGGGTGAACACGGCCCTAAACACGGCAGGCGACACGGCCGTGTCACCTGAACACGGGTAGGAACACGGCCGTGTGCCTACCCGTGTCTGCGGTGTATAAAAACGAAAAAGATGTGAAACCCTAGCATTTTATCCCCTTTCTTCTGCCCCGAAATTTCTGAGAGAGTTCTCTTGGCTGGAGGAGGAAGAGGCTTGCCAGAGCCATCCTTGGAGGAAGATTGCCGGGCCATCCTTGGCGGAAACGAAATGCCGCTACGAAGGAGTGCGAGGCTCATGGCCGGCCATGGTGGTACCGCTGGATTTGAGGTGAGCTTTCTCCCCTCTCCCTTGGTGCTAGATCTGTAGTTATTTTAGGAGAGACATCGACTCCATAGAGTCTTGATGGTGAGGAGGAGAGTTCTTAGGATAAGCCATGCCTAGGTTTTCTAGGCTTAGTCTCCCTCAACCTTCTCATCATTCAAAGTGGAGATGAGAGGGGTTTTCATTGAGGGTTTGGCTTTGAAAGGAGAAATAAGATTGGGTGTGATTTCTGGAGAAGTTTATGCGAGGTCGTTGCAAGGAAGAAGATGAACGGATGCCGTTCATCTCGCCTTAAGATGCGTGCAGAAATCTGATTTCTGCACGCGGCGACCTTCGTGGCCAATTTCAGAGGTGTTCTGGCCAGATCTGGGTGATCGACTCAACACGAAAGTCGTAGCCCTTGAAATTACCTTTCTAACGAGTTGTTGCACGTTTCCATACGATACCTGTAGCCACAGGAAAGCGGGTTCGAGTCCGCTGCGTTCGGGAAAATCCTTTACAGGAAACTGTTTCCTGTACGTATTCGAGTTGAATTTCTGGTATGTTGCGACCAGATCTGGGTAATCGACTCAACACGAAAGTCGTAGCCCTTGAAATTACCTTTCCAACAAGTGGTTGCACGTTTCCATGCGATACCTGTAGCCACAGGAAAGCGGGTTCGAGTCCGCTGCGTTCGGGAAAATCCTGTACAGGAAACTGTTTCCTGTACGTATTCGAGTTGAATTTCTGGTATGTTGCGACCAGATCTGGGTGATCGACTCAACACAAAAGTCGTAGCCCTCGCGAATACCTTTCCAACGAGTGGTTGAGCATTGTGATCGGATTCCTGTAGCTCCGGGAATCCCAGTTTTAGTATCGGGCTATCCTATGTTAATGCACTTGTTAATTTACAATGTTAGCACTCTTGCAATGGTTGCGATTTGCTCATTTGTTATCTTGCTCCCATATATCTATAATGTTGTTGTTACTATAATTTAGCATGGTTACTCATTTGGTTGTGTAATAAGGAATAAGCATGTATTGGTGGAGAAATGGATTGGATGGGAAGGCTAGATATTAAGAGTTGAGATTGGTATAGAATATATTTATACAGTTTGGTGTTGAACATATCTACTATGCGAAGTGTTGAGGTGAATTCATTGAATAGATGGGCGTGAATATGATGAACACTATGTGAAGAGGATTTTGTAACCATAATCCGAGCCCAAGGGGTTTATTAACAACCGATGCTTAGAGTTGTAGCCTCCCTACGGGTAGCATCGAGTGAGTTGTTTTGGGGCATGTGATGTGCGACGATTCATCGTGTCGCGATATTGAGATAATGACTGTGGCAGGTCTACGGGTTCGCCAGTCATCACACCGATGGGAGCCAATGGGTAGACCTTGGGCGGTAGGGTTAGATATTTGGTGTCCATAACCCGAGATCTCCTCCGCGCCATGAGAACGGTTGGGCTTGCACCTCGTGCGTTTCCGAGGTTCCATCCGGTTCGAAATCAAAGGCCAGGTTGGGCTGTGTTCTTGGTGCACATCTACCCAAGACCCCTTCTGAGCCGTAGTACGCATGTGAGCTCCGCTGTTGTGTTTTTAGCGTTGAGGCGTACGGGGGCCTAGGATAGGTAGTGTGATACCACCTAGTAGTGGAGACGCCCGCTCCACTGTCGCCGTCTGGCCACGACGGACGACGCCTGAGAGGTTAGCTACCTGCTCGAAAAGTGGGAACTTCAAGTCTGTGTCGACATAGCAACTTGCATGTGCGTGCGCATGATTCGGTCATAGCATAACATTCATATCATGTCATTCATTGCATACACAAGATCCTCATCGTATAAGTTTGTATGGGCACTCTTATACGATGAGTTACTTTACTGTTAAGCCGATCCTTAACTTATAAGTTTGTATGGGCACTCTTATAAGTTAAGTTACTATCCTAATTAATTATACCTGCTGTCATATATTATAGATATTTGTAGAACTGCTAGTTGTTTAGCGTAGTTTATACTCCACCATATTTACAGTCACCTGTTTGTTTACTTGCTTATATATATATATACATTGTACCTTTGTTCCTTTCTCCGCCCGGTGCCGAGGAGTCGCCGGGGGAGCGGATGTGAAGCCACTTAGTCTTATGACTAACGGTTGCTACGTCTTCCTTTTTAGGAGGAAACCCCGCAGGTAGAGCAGCAACGGACTATGCAGCAGGACAGCCAGGCCCGGACGATAGGACCTGAAGTGGTGGTGCCATCGGCACCGTCAGTGACAGTTGTGAGTGTTTTC
Organism: Platanthera zijinensis; assembly: GCA_039513925.1. Lineage (NCBI taxonomy): Eukaryota > Viridiplantae > Streptophyta > Magnoliopsida > Asparagales > Orchidaceae > Platanthera > Platanthera zijinensis. The sequence continues at coordinate 167,248,880 of CM077093.1, read as the reverse complement.
ATGTAGCCATTTGGCAAAACATTTCTAGACTCTTGTTCTTTTGTACAAGCCTGTTGTGCTTGTTATCTTCCGCTCTTTTGGACTTAAACTTAGTTGTGAATTGAACTGCTTTACTTTTCTGTTATGGTTGGGTTGGCATAGTATATGTGATATGGATTGTAGCCGGCGGAATAGGCGTCTTATGGTAAAGGCTAACCCGTGTGTTAGTGCTACCGCAAGGCGGCTATTTCGGGCATAAGACTCCCCTCGTGCCGTGTGTTGTGTTCCGGGAGGGGGGGTCTTACAAATGGTATCAGACTTAGCCGATCTTCACCTAGAGCAGTCAGGTAACAATGGGCCACTCCCGTTCGATTAGTCGGTTTGGGGACAAACCGACTTAGCGGAAGCAGTGGTGTGCCCATATGTAATTCACACTAAGTTGTCCAACTTTGACATTAGTTTTAGCCAACCTGACCCTAGTTTGTACCTTGCGTATAGGTCCCAGCGCAGGTGGAGCCGGTTGGGGGCACTCCTACCCCTTCCGTCCCTTCACTATTCCAGCAGTCGGAACTGGGACAAACGCTGTCAGCCATATTGGATGCATTTAAAGCCCAGCAAGCTCCGGTGCAACAACAAGCGCCAGGCTCAAACTGGTTGAGCACCTTCCGTGCCCTGTCCCCTCCTTCCTATCTTGGGACAGAATCGCCGGTGCGCACCGAGGAATGGCTTGATACCGTGCAGGAATTGATGGCTGGCATAAGATGTCCGAACAGCATGGCGGTGACATTGGTAGTGACGCTGCTAGAGCTGCACGCCAAAAGGTGGTGGAAGTCCCTCATGGGCTCCACCTTCCAAGGGCGGTTGTATACGGACATCAGTTGGAACGAGTTCACCGAGGCTTTTCTGGATCACTTCATCCCTTCTTCTGCTCGGGATGGACTTGAGGAAAGATTTCTGCAGCTGAAGCAGGGATCGAAATCGGTAACGGAGTACCAGAGGGAGTTCCAACACCTCGCTAGGTTTGCCGATTCCTATGATTTGGACGATAGAGGCTACGCGAAGCGCTTCTACAAAGGGTTGAGGGACCCCCTGAGGCAGGCCCTTTTGTTTATAGCCGATGCAAGCCTGGCAGAAATCATCGACATGGCAAAGAGACTGGAGGCGGACCACATGGGATGTGGCAAGAGACCTGCGGAAGGAGTAATTGAAGTTGGCCCTAGTAATAGAAGGCGGAATGATCATGGCAGAGGAAGGGGAAACCACAGAGGCGGTCGGTGGGTCAACCGGAACTATCGGGTGGAGTACCCAATTCCGCAACCACTAGCTTTACCTCCACCACCGCAGCAGCAACATTATCAACAACCTGGGGGCCGACGTGAGGTGATATGTTTTGAGTGCAACCAACCGGGGCATGTCCGACGAGTTTGCCCGCGACTGATCGGGGATGCTCCTATTGCTCTCCCTCCAGTAGCTCCACGGGGGCGAGGGCACATGCGTGGCCGAGGAAGAGGACCACCAGGGAGAAATCAAGGACATGCACGGGAGCATGTATTCGCATTGGATATGACTCAGGAGAGAAATCCGCAGGAAGTCATCACCGGTACGTGCAAAATTTATTAATATTATATGACTTGTTAGATTTACGATACAAATGATACGCGCAATTCTGGATAGTGATTACCCTTTTGGAGCCTAGGCACTGTCATGGTTAGCGGGAGATCCGCCTATACGTTATTTGACACGGGTGCGTCTCACTCGTTCATTTCGGCGGACTTCGTGAAGGACTTGGAGGGAGTGCAACACTTCCCGGGCATTACTCAAAGGGTGCGCCTTCCGGACGGCTCTGAGATGACGTCGTCAGCAAGTTGCGACTTCGACACCCTTATTGGAGGAAAGTTCTTTGAAACTCCGGCTACAGTGTTAAGAATCCCGGAGTTCGACCTCATCCTGGGCATGAAGTGGTTGGACTGGCACCACGCCAGGATCAATTGTGCGGAGAAGCAAGTTATGTTGAGGCATGGAGACTCGGAAGTCATCTTCCAAGGTATTAAATTCGCACCCCGTAAATTATTATCTTCAATCCAAGTTATGAAATCTCATATGGAAGGGGACGAGGTCTATGTAATTTGCTTCGAGTTGAAGAAATTGACATTAGAGGTCAAGGATGTGCGGGTGGTGCGAGAATTTCCCGAGGTATTTCCCGAGAAATTGCCGGGACTACCCCCGCATAGGGAAGTGGACTTCCAAATCAAGCTAATTCCGGGTGCCAAGCCCGTCCCGCGAGCTCCATACCGAATGGCTCCGAAGGAACTTGCAGAGTTTAGAGTCCAGCTTCAGGAATTGGTGGAAGCAGGGTTCGTTCGCCCAAGCTCGTCGCCTTGGAGAGCGCCCGTTTTGTTCGTCAAAAAGAAGGATGGCACCCTGCGGTTATGTATTGATTATCGAGAGTTGAACCGGTTAACGGTGCGGAACACCTATCCCCTACCGCGCATTGATGAATTATTTGATCAATTGGTGGGATCGTATTGGTTCTCCAAGTTAGATCTGCGTTCGGGATATTATCAGCTGAGGATACAAGAAGATGACATTCAGAAGACGGCGTTCAGTTCGAGATATGGTTTGTACGAATTCACCGTGATGCCGTTTGGGCTCACAAACGCCCCTTCCGCCTTTATGAGCTTGATGAACAAGGTGTTTAGCCCTTATTTGGACATCTTTGTCATCGTATTCATCGATGATATCCTAGTCTACTCCAAGACTGAAGCAGAACACGCCGAACATCTAACTTTAGTGTTGAGGAAGCTAAAGGAGCACACTTTGTTTGCCAAGTTCAGCAAATGCGAGTTTTGGCTTCAAGAGGTCGCGTTCTTGGGCCATGTGATTAGTGGGGCGGGGCTAGCAGTAGATCCGGCCAAGGTGCGGGCCGTGAAGGAGTGGTCGCCATTGAAGTCAGCGGCCGACATACGGAGCTTTCTTGGACTTGCCGGGTACTATCGCAAGTTCGTGAAAGGCTTCTCGAAGATCGCCCTTCCCCTTACTACGCTGACCAAGAAGGGTGTGCCGTTTGAATGGACACCCCAGTGCGAAGCTGCATTCCAAGAGTTGAAGGACAGATTGACGACTGCACCCATCCTAGCTCTTCCATCTGGGAAGGAGGGCTTTCAAGTTTACACGGATGCGTCGTATCAAGGGATGGGAGCTGTGTTGATGCAGAATGGGCATGTGATCGCTTATGCTTCAAGACAGTTGAAGAAGCATGAAGCCAGCTACCCGGTGCATGATCTAGAGTTGGGAGCGGTGGTATTCGCCTTGAAGATTTGGAGGCATTATTTATATGGCGTCCACTGCGAGATCTACTCGGATCACAAAAACCTGAAGTACGTTCACACCCAAAAGGAGTTAAACTTGAGACAGCGGCGGTGATTGGAGTTCTTGTGCGACTATGAATTCACCTTGAACTACCACCCCGGGAAGGTTAATTCCGTAGCTGATGCCTTGAGCCGAAAGGCACCAGGAACGAGCACGGAATCCCGCTTGATGAGGATGGAGTTAATCCAGACACTGCAAGAGATGGAAATCACTTTGGTCTTTAAGAATCAATCGGAAGAGTATACAGAATATTTGGCCGCGATGAGTGTAGTTTGCAACATACGAGACCGGATCCGGACGGAACAAAAGAAGGATGCGGCTTTAACCCCGGCTTTCAAGTCAATGGAGGATGGGACTACGGAAGAATACTCCCTAAAAGACGGACTCGTCCATTTTCGTTGCCGGCTTTACATCCCCGAAGGTGACAACATTCGGGAGGATATTCTAAAGGAGGCCCATTGCTCCAAGTACTCGGTGCACCCGGGGATCGCGAAGATGTACACCGATTTGAGAAAGACAATGTGTTGGCCGGGCATGAAGAGGGATGTCAAGTACTTTGTTACTCATTGTGTGGCCTGCCAAATGGTGAAGGCGGAGTGTAGAAGCCCCGGTGGAATGCTACAGTCGTTGCCCATCCCCGAATGGAAATTTGAGGACATCTCCATGGACTTCGTCCACGGGTTACCTCGCTCGCGCTCGGGGAATGATTCTGTGTGGGTGATAGTTGACCGGTTGACCAAGGTAGCCCGATTTATCCCAATGAAGAAGGAGGCGCAGGTGGGCGTCCTAGTGCGTCTCTTTGTGGAGCAATTTGTGCGGTACCATGGTGTGCCGAAGACGATCGTCTCCGATCGGGATGGTCGGTTTACTTCAAGAGAATGGAGGGCTGTACAGGCTTATTTGGGCTCGCGCCTCGCCTTTAGCACAGCCTTTCACCCTCAAACGGACGGGCAGTCTGAACGAACCATCCGAACATTGGAGGACCTTCTGAGGTTGTGTGTGCTAGATAAAGGAGAACCATGGGAGAGACTCTTACCTCTCGTGGAGTTCTCTTATAATAACAGTCATCAAGCCAGTATTGGAATGGCACCTCATGAAGCTTTGTATGGAAGGAGGTGTAGAACACCCTTGTCCTGGGTGCAAGACGAAGATCCGAAGACATTTGGAAATGAGTATATTGATGACACGGACGCGGTGGTTAGGTTGATCCGGGATCGAATGCTAGAGGCTCAAAGCCGACAGGCGAAATATTACAACGCAAGGCACCGTATGGTGGAGTTTCAAGTGGGTGATAAGGTATTCCTGAAGATTCGACCGATGCACGGAGTGTCGCGGGTACGTGGAGTCAAGAAGCTCAGCCCAAGGTATGTCGGGCCCTATGTCGTAGTGGAAAGGATTGGCCCTCTGGCCTATCGATTGGAGTTACCACCGGAGCTGGAGAACCTTCACGACGTGTTCCATGTATCGTCGCTTCGGAAGGCTTTGTTGCGGCCTGAACAGTATATCCCCACGGCGGATGGTGCCGTGGAATCTGATAGGTCTGTGCGACTGGAGCCGGTGCGGATCGTTGATAACGAGACAAGAACCTTGCGCCGCAAAAGTGTTCCCTTGGTGAAAGTACTATGGTCTAATCATGGGAAGGAGGAGTTCACATGGGAGCCAAAGGATTTAATGCGAGGGCGCTACCCAGAATTATTTACTCCAGGTAAGAATTTTATTTGAAAGCATAGTTCCCTTTTATGTGTTTCACTCCCATAGCCTTACCCTGATTTCGGGGACGAAATCTTTTATTTTGTTTATAGGATTTGTAACGTCCCAATTCGCGCTAGGCCCCTTGATTGCGTATTTGAGTCAAGGGAGCTGTGGTGAGCCCAATGGGGGTGTGGGTGAACAGGTGCGAACGTATGGGAAATGAGGAAAACAAGACAAAACGGTAATTTTGGCCGACACGGGTATGGACACGGCCGTGTCCATACCCGTGTGCCTCATGCCAATATTAGGCTTCCAGTCAGAGAGGTACACGGGTATTGGGACACGGGCGTGTCCCTACCCGTGTGCCGAGGACACGGGTCGAGACACGGCCGTGTCTCTACCCGTGTGCCGCAACCCCGACACGGCAGAAAGATATTCTGGGATGAACACGGCCCTAAACACGGCAGGCTACACGGTCGTATCACCTGAACACGGGTAGGAACACGGCCGTGTGCCTACCCGTGTCTGCGGTGTATAAAAACGAAAAAGATGTGAAACCCTAGCATTTCATCCCCTTTCTTCTGCCCCGAAATTTCTGAGAGAGTTCTCTTGGCTGGAGGAGGAAGAGGCTTGCCGGAGCCATCCTTGGAGGAAGATTGCCGGGCCATCCTTGGCGGAAACGAAATGCCGCTACGAAGGAGTGCGAGGCTCATGGCCGGCCATGATGGTACCGCTGGACTTGAGGTGAGCTTTCTCCCCTCTCCCTTAGTGCTAGATCTGTAGTTATTTTAGGAGAGACATCGACTCCATAGAGTCTTGATGGTGAGGAGGAGAGTTCTTAGGATAAGCCATGCCTAGGTTTTCTAGGCTTAGTCTCCCTCAACCTTCTCATCATTCAAAGTGGAAATGAGAGGGGTTTTCGTTGAGGGTTTGGCTTTGAAAGGAGAAATAAGGTTGGGTGTGATTTCTAAAGAAGTTTATGCGAGGTCGTTGCAAGGAAGAAGATGAACGGATGTCGTTCATCTCGCCTTAAGATGCGTGCAGAAATCTGATTTCTGTACGCAGCGACCTTCGTGGCCAATTTCAGAGGTGTTCTGGCCAGATCTGGGTGATCGACTCAACACGAAAGTCATAGCCCTTGAAATTACCTTTTCAACGAGTGGTTGCACGTTTCCATGCGATACCTATAGCCACGGGAAAGCGGGTTCGAGTCCGCTGCATTCGGGAAAATCCTGTACAGGAAACTGTTTCCTGTACGTATTCGAGTTGAATTTCTGGTATGTTGCGACCAGATCTGGGTGATCGACTCAACACGAAAGTCGTAGCCCTTGAAATTACCTTTCCAATGAGTGGTTGCACGTTTCCATGCGATACCTGTATCCACAGGAAAGCGGGTTCGAGTCCGCTGCGTTCGGGAAAATCCTGTACAGGAAACTGTTTCCTGTACGTATTCGAGTTGAATTTCTGGTATGTTGCGACCAGATCTGGGTGATCGACTCAACACGAAAGTCGTAGCCCTCGCGAATACCTTTCCAACGAGGGGTTGAGCATTGTGATCGGATTCCTGTAGCTCCGGGAATCCCAGTTTTAGTATCGGGCTATCCTATGTTAATGCACTTGTTAATTTACAATGTTAGCACTCTTGCAATAGTTGCGATTTGCTCATTTGTTATCTTGCTCCCATATATCTATAATGTTGTTGTTACTATAATTTAGCATGGTTACTCATTTGGTTGTGTAATAAGGAATAACCATGTATTGGTGGAGAAATGGATTGGATGGGAAGGCTAGATATTAAGAGTTGAGATTAGTATAGAATATATTTATACAGTTTGGTGTTGAACATATCTACTATGCGAAGTGTTGAGGTGAATTCATTGAATAGATGGGCGTGAATATGATGAACACTATGTGAAGAGGATTTTGTAACCATAATCCGAGCCCAAGGGGTTTATTAACAACCGATGCTTAGAGTTGTAGCCTCCCTACGGGTAGCATCGAGTGAGTTGTTTTGGGGCATGTGATGTGCGACGATTCATCGTGTCGGGATATTGAGATAATGACTGTGGCAGGTCTACGGGTTCGCCAGTCATCACACCGATGGGAGCCAATGGGTAGACCTTGGGCGGTAGGGTTAGATACTTGGTGTCCATAACCCGAGATCTCCTCCGCGCCATGAGAACGATTGGGCTTGCACCTCGTGCGTTTCCGAGGTTCCATCCGGTTCGAAATCAAAGGCCAGGTTGGGCTGTGTTCTTGGTGCACATCTACCCAAGACCCCTTCTGAGCCGTAGTACGCATGTGAGCTCCGCTGTTGTGTTTTTAGCGTTGAGGCGTACGGGGGCCTAGGATAGGTAGTGTGATACCACCTAGTAGTGGAGACGCCCGCTCCACTATCGCCGTCTGGCCACGACGGACGACGCCTGAGAGGTTAGCTACCTGCTCGAAAAGTGGGAACTTCAAGTCTGTGTCGACATAGCAACTTGCATGTGCGTGCGCATGATTCGGTCATAGCATAACATTCATATCATGTCATTCATTGCATACACAAGATCCTCATCGTATAAGTTTGTATGGGCACTCTTATACGATGAGTTACTTTACTGTTAAGCCGATCCTTAACTTATAAGTTTGTATGGGCACTCTTATAAGTTAAGTTACTATCCTGATTAATTATACCTGCTGTCATATATTATAGATATTTGTAGAACTGCTAGTTGTGTAGCGTAGTTTATACTCCACCATATTTACAGTCACCTGTTTGTTTACTTGCTTATATATATATACATTGTACCTTTGTTCCTTTCTCCGCCCGGTGCCGAGGAGTCGCCGGGGGAGCGGATGTGAAGCCACTTAGTCTTATGACTAACGGTTGCTACGTCTTCCTTTTTAGGAGGAAACCCCACAGGTAGAGCAGCAACGGACTATGCAGCAGGACAGCCAGGCCCGGACGATAGGACCTGAAGTGGTGGTGCCATCGGCACCGTCAGTGACAGTTGTGAGTGTTTTCATGTAGCCGTTTGGCAAAACATTTCTAGACTCTTGTTCTTTTGTACAAGCCTGTTGTGCTTGTTATCTTCCGCTCTTTTGGACTTAAACTTAGTTGTGAATTGAACTGCTTTACTTTTCTGTTATGGTTGGGTTGACATAGTATATGTGATATGGATTGTAGCCGGCGGAATAGGCGTCTTATGGTAAAGTCTAACCTGTGTGTTAGTGCTACCGCAAGGCGGCTATTTCGGGCATAAGACTCCCCTCGTGCCGTGTGTTGTGTTCTGGGAGGGGGGTCTTACAGCCAGTCCATACAAAAGATCACATCAAACTCCACTATCGGTAATAGCGATGCTTGCAAGTCAAACTCTTGACTCTCAATCCGTACCATCATGCAGCAAACTCTATCCGCGCACATAGAGCAGCCGTTAGGCAACAACACTTACAATTTATCACTTTCCACCGAAGACGACGCTCTGATGCGCGATACAAATTCCTTGGACAAAAAGGAGTGTGAAGCTCCCGTATCAAACAGTGCTCTCGCCGGAAAATTAAAGATCAAAACAAAACCTAGCACAACAAGCCATAAGCTAACACACACAAGGCAACAAGTGTATAAAGCTTAATTAAATCATACTCATCACCAAATCAGCCGGCTTTATGGCCTTATGTTGGCCAAGGTTGTACACTCTAGGCTGGGCTGGAGCATAGTGGGATGCGGTTGACTCCACCACCTTTCACTTTTCCGCATAAGTTACTCCAGGCTTTTTCTCTGGCTTCGGGCACCCACTCCAACAATCTCGGGCAATATGTCCCTGCTTGCTACAATTATAGCAAGTAATTGGGCCTCACACCATAATACCTCTAGACATACCCGAAGGTGTGGCTGGAACCAAAGTCCAAGCCTTCTTGTTCCACTTATGAAACCCAGATTTTGACGAACTCGGTACCTTGAATTCCGACTTCTTTGAGCTTGAGTCTTTCTTATCCTGAACCCACTTCAAATCTTTTTCCATAGATCGGGCGGTATTGACCAGAGTTAGGAAACCCAGCATCATCGGCCCAAAGAGCAGTAGCCTTAAGTCATCACGTAGACCCTCATAGAACCGGTTGGTCTTACGCTCCTCGTTAGCGAAAGTAACGCCAGCATAACGTCCCAACCTCGTGAACTCGTGGAGATACTCATCCACAAAACTATCTTCCTGCATCAGTCTCTGGAATTGATTTTCCATGTCAATTCTCTGCGACGAGGGGAGTTATCAAGCCAGGAATAACCTCGAGAACTTGTCCATCGAAACATTAGTAAGTTGTCTTCCAACCAAGAGGTGCAGCTCCAACTCTTCCCACCACAGTCGCGCCTCTCCATCCAACAGGAAAGCGGCTATGGTTGAATTCTGTCATTCTTCCGTCTCAGTCACTGTCATGACTCTCTTAACACGAGAGAGCAAATCCTCGGCTTGGGTTGGGATTCAAGTCCCCGTAAACACTGTATTATTGAAGCTTATGACATGTTTGAGTTGTTTCTCTGTCGCTCTTCTTGGCACCAAAGGTTCTATAACCACTCTTTCTACCACTCTAGGCTCTGCCACACGAAGCGGCACCTGCTTCATAATAGAGGCAAGAGGTTGTGCTTGCCACCCTGGCTGGGCATCTGTCATCACAAACACCGCCTCAGCTAGAAGTCTTATTGTTTCTGCCGAAGGAGGGGTTGCAGGTACGTCATTAGGTGCACTACTTTCCACCGAGTGCGGACGTTTCGGCTATCCAGCACCACTCCTGGTCACCTATTATTGCAGGACACACCAATAAGTGGCCAAATAAAATTATAAAAAGAAATCATAGGAACACGCAAGTTCCTCAAACATGTGTATTTTCATTCCTAAGTGGACATTCATGGTTCCTTTTCATGTTATAACGATGACGCAAGGCTGTGCTCAACACCCCTTTAAAAGAATTCATCCACGAATTTTCCTAAGTAAGACCGACACCTTAGTCTAATACCAAATTGTAACACCCTCATCCGTCACATGGTATATAACAGAAGGTCCGGTCGGGGCCCCACTCCATATTCCACGGACAGTCAGCGGAGTTACATATTAATACAAAAGTACTATGATACCAACACAAAACCTAACACAGAATATTCTAGCGAAAGCTTTTAAGTAAGTTAGAAGTACCCATCACAAAACATGAATGTCCTCTATAACCCAAAGTAGGAATGAAAGAACAAACACAAAGAGTCTTGACCCTATGGCCTTACAACATTCAACTTGAAATAGAGTGTTTTACATACTTCGGCACGCAGGCCAGCCATACATGAAAACAATAAAAGTAAACACTTCTGATGGAGGCGTTGTTGACACGGATGCCATTGATCCTCGTCTGAGAGAGTTCATCGATTGGTATGATCGCTAACGCAAGCTCGAGGATGGGATCGACGTCCGCCGCCATTATATAAAAATATATAATTATAAATTAAATAATTATAATTATATATTTTTAATAATTTTATTATTTTAGCAATTTTATTTTATGTATTTAATTCATGTTTTAATTTTCATTTCATGTGTAATAAAGGGTTCTTATAACGATCATGTGTTGTTTTTAATTATTTCTTTTCATGTGCTATGATGGGTGTATATAACCATCATATTTTCAATTTGAATTTTGAATTTTGAATATAGGGAGATTGAGTGGTGTAGGCTATATATAGCCATGTTATGAAAGATTGATTAGAGAGAAGAAGAATAAGAAAATAATCCCCCCTAAATTTTTTGAGATCTTTCCTTCCCCCCTTGGCAAAATTTGGCCTCCTCCCTCCTCTCCCTCTCTTGGCCGCCGACCCTCTCTATCTCCCCCCTCTTAGTGGCTCGGCCACCTTCCCCCTCCTCTTCCTCCTCCTCCTCCCTCTTCCAAAGATCACCACCCGAGCCCCTCCTTACTCACCCCCAAAAACCAGAGCCCCACTCTCTCCTTGCCAACCATAACCGACCACCAAATGCCACCACCAACCCGAGCCTCTTCCTCTCCACCAACCACCACCACCTTTGTTTTCCCTAAATCTGAGCCCTCCTACACCCCTTGAGATTTCGGCCAACCTAGGGTTTGCCCTAGCCTCCACCCTCCATCTCTTGAGAAAGATATTCTCCACCACCTTTTTTCTTTCCTATACAATAATATTGTCTTTTTTTCAAGGAACTCCCTCTCCTAGGGTGTGTCAAAGGAGATACGGCGAGCAACTTCATCGTCCGGCGTGGATCCGAGGATTTTGCGTGGAAATAGAGAATATACCACCATCGTGTGTGCCTCCTCCACTCATCTTGTGGAGGGATAAATATTGGGATCTGGGTAACGCTTTTCTAAACCAACTTCGTTGTGTGCTTCTTCTATATATTTTGTGAGATTTGGTGGAATATAAGGCTGGTAATTTGTTCTGATTTATGTTGAATATGGTGCTAATTAAAATCTAATTTTATTTAAAGCATTTATTTCTCGATTATTTTTTTGTATTAATTGGAACGGGTAGATCTCATGAACACTAGAAGAAATCGGGTTCATCCCTTTGATTTCCCATATAGTTCAAGTGATTTGAAATACCCTCATATTTATTAATTTTGGGATCGATTAGGATGTAACTTTAAATCACTTATTTAGTTTGGATATTCTCTTATTGGATGTGTGAACGTTTGCGCTTAATTTAATTTGAATTTCTAATTGTCCGGATCGGGTGGGTCCATTTCGCTTGAGAAAACATTGGCATATAGCCCTGTTCAATCTAAAATAAGGGGTAGCGACCCTTTGCATTGATTGTTGTGGAAATTGTGCCTTTAATTCCGTGAGTATTCGATAGTGCTAAGTAGAGAAACCGCGCGCTAAATATTTAATTAGATTGTCGAACATAAGAACGCGTAGTTTAATCCGTCGAGACCATGCACCTGCATTAATTTGGTATCAGAGGGAGGTTCACGTCAATTTCCTAATTGCACCCTCCCCCTTTTATTATTTTCGTCGTCACGCATTTGCACGTTTCATTGCACAACATATAAATCAATTTTTAAATTTGTAGTCTGCAAATAGCGGCCTAAAATTTTCAAATTTTCTCAAAATTCAAAAAAATAAAATTTTTGAAATTCTCCATCATTTTCGTAGTAAGAAATCCAAAAAAAATTTATTTTTCATTTAGTCATTATTTTTATTAAGTATTATAAAATTTTAATTTTTGTCTGCAAATAGCGGTCTATATTTTTATTTTTTCAGCAAAAATAAAAAAAATGTAGTAATCTTCATATTATTTCGAGCAAGAAAATAAAAAAATATACATTTGTTATCATAAGTAATTAGCGGGAACAATTACATCTTTGAAAATTAACTAGGGTCAGGTTATTTATTCATTGCATGTGCACCAGTTCTGGGTGAGATATTCTCAGAGTTCTCACTAAAGTGGCCTATGACATTAACGTTTCCCGATTGAAACTTTAGGTTCCATGATGAACATTAGTAAACCAGTTCATTCCCCATTAGTAAAGGAGATTAAGACTTTAATTGCACAACTAAAGGCTAGCCAAGTAACACCCCCACCCCCTAAGCAACACCCCATGTATCCTACTTATGACGGTTTAGGGTGTCAACAAATCTTTAGAGATTAGCTTAAGGGATTAGAAAATTATTTTAAGTGTCACTTATGGGATTACCACAAGAAGGTTAACATTGCCCGAGAGCGATTAGTAGGTCAAGCCTAGTTGTTTTGGTTAAACGAAGAGCGTCGTGTTGGTAGCTATCGTTATACTTGGCCGCACATGCGTAGCCTACTCTCGGATCAATTTGATCCTGCCTACCTACATACCAATAGCACCACACCCATTAGTAATAATATCTACGACACTAGACTTGTGTCTATTTATAGGAGTGACCCTACGCCTCAGGTTAGATCTTATTCCCATAAAGGTAGTAGTACCCAAAGTGTGCCTATTCCCACCCCTAGGGAACTTAAGCCACTTAGACCCCAAAATTTGAACTCGAAAGAGGTTACTACTAGGGTTTCTGCTCCTTTAGTATCGTCGATAGTGACTAGTACCTCTGAGGATTCCGATGTGGATATAGAATCTCTGGATGATGAAGTTAACCAGCTAGGTGAGAGTATTCCTTAACGTACGATAGTGCCCAACGAGTCTGAAGATTCTGAAAGTGAGGGAATCCCTAGTGATTTAGAAGACAATGTATGTGATGATTACATGTCGATCTGTGAGAGTATTTCATTGCCTATTACTTGCCCTACTAGCATTATGTCAGTTCACCCTAGTATTGAGTGCCTCTCCATGAGACGATCCCCATCGTGTAGAGCCTACGATTGCACCCATTGATATTATATCTGAGTTATCTAAGGAGCCTGAGAGTGAGGGTGTCCCAAGTGTTATTATGGATGAGTTACCATCTAAGGGAAGGGTAATTTTTGACGATTCTATTATTGTACACCCGAATGAGAGTTCTTTAATGTCGTCACCGTTGGGTGAAATTTTCATTGATTTGGATTTTATCCCGGGATTAATTTTACCGACCCTTCCCCCCATTTATTTGCCTATCTTAGATGAATTTTTAGTACGTGGAACCTGTATTCCTAGTCTGAGTTGTTGTGTCACGCCCACATTATTAGTTCCTACTTTGACGTTGACTTGGCGTGTAGATATTACTATGTTGAGCGCACTAGTATTTGGACTATTCACCACACCTCATAGATATGACTACACGTCACTTTTGACAGCTCATTTTTCTGCTTGTCCATCTACGATTCGGTCCCCTATTATAACTGACTCTGTTTCTTTGGCAATTGTGCCTCTGGATCTGGTGTCCCCTAGATATACGTATACACCACACCCGGTCGCATGCATTTATCCCTTGCCATTTGATGACCCTCATGTCCCCACGTTAGTGACTATAGTTGGGTCCCTTGAGTTATTTCGCTCGCACACCTTTTCATATTCGGGAGCATCCAATTCAATTATTTATGATGAGTGGTTCACCTTGGCATACCTTCATGCCAAGCATGAAAATATCAAAATTGAAATTAAGACTACGGTTCTGGAGCCCGTTAAAATCATCCCTGATTATAAGGCTCCCGTGCCACCTGATTTAACCCCCTTATGCTCTGTGTTTGGGTCTAGTCATGTAGCATATGGATTCTCTCCTCATGTGTCTTAGACATTAGTATGTCTCCTTAAGTTATATTGCACGCACTTCCACGCCTTTTCGAGACTGTCTGACGCTAGAGCTACTGATTTAGGTTTAGTCTGGACAGTCCCCGAACAGATGCCTTCTGGCTCCGTTGGCAAATTAATACGTAGGAACGCCGACCCATCCATGATTATGAAGAACGTCGAATTTTATGCTTTTATTTTAGATTTTTATATAGCATAAGGTGTTTCACTTTATTTCAAGTGTACGGCTTTTTACTATACGTCTGTTCCACCTGAGTGCCTTTCTCCATCATCTCTTCCTACCACTAAATATTCTCTTGGGATGGGAAGTGTTAGTACTGTCGTGTCTATTTTCCATGTTGACTCCTTGGTTCTTGAAATGGATGGTAAGATTCTTGTTTATTTTCTTTTGCTTGACACCCTTTCGAGTTTTCTCGAAAGTCTTGTTGTTTGTATGTCAGACATGTTCTAAGTACTGATGGATTTTCATGCTACTACGACACGGATTGCGGGGCCAGATTTTCCCCATATTGCTGGTGCTTCCGATTGTTCCCACCTCACGGGCCACTCATCGGTGATGAGTAATTTTGAGTGGGGGAGGATTGATGGAGACGTTGCTGACACGGCCGCCATTGATCCCCGTCTGAGAGAGTTCGTTGATTGGGACGATCGTTGCCGCAAGCTCGAGGATGGGATCGACGTCCGTCGCTATTATATAAAAATATAAAATTATAAATTAAATAATTATAATTATATACTTTTAATAAATTTATTATTTTAGATATTTTATTTTAAGTATTTATTTCATGTTTTAATTTTCATTTCATGTGTAATGATTGGTGCTTATAACCATCATGTGTTGTTTTAATTATTTTATTTCATGTGTTATGACTGGTGTATATAACCATCATATTTTCAATTTAAATTTTGAATTTCGAATTTTGAATTTTTAATGGAGGGAGATTGAGTGGTGTAGGCTATATATAGTCATGTTATGAAGGATTGATTAGAGAGAACAAGAATAAGAAAATAATCCCCCCTAAAATCTTTAAGATCTTTCCTTCCCCCCTGGCAAAATTCGGCCTACTCCCTCCTCTCCCTCTCTTGGCCGCTGACCCTCTCTATCTCCACCCTCTTAGTGGCTCGGACACCTTCCACCTCCTCCTCCTCCTCCTCCTCCCTCTTCCAAAGAGCACCACCCGAGCCCCTCCTTACTCACCACCAAAAACCCGAGCCCCACTCTCTCCTTGCCAACCATAACCGACCACCAAACACCACCACCAACCCGAGCCTCCTCCTCTCCACCAACCACCACCACCACCTTTGGCTTCCCCTAAACCCGAGCCCTCCTACACCCCTTGAGATTTCGGACAACCTAGAGTTTTCCCTAGCCGCCACCCTCCATCTCTTGAGGAAGATATTCTCCACCACCTTTTCTTTTTCCTATACAATAATATTGTCTTTTTTTCAAGGAACTCCCTCTCTTAGGGTGTGTCAATGGAGATACGGCGAGCGTCTTCATCGTCTGGCGCGGATCCGAGGATTTTGCGTGGAAATAGAGAATATACCACAATCGTGTGCGCCTCCTCCACTCATCTTGTGGATGGATAAATATTGGGATCTGGGTAACGCTTTTCGAAACCAACTTCGTTGTGTGCTTCTTCTATATATTTTGTGAGATTTGGTGGAATATAAGGCTGGTAATTTGTTCTGATTTATATTGAATATGGTGGTAATTAAAATCTAATTTTATTTAAAGCATTTATTTCTCAATTATTTTTTTGTATTAATTGGAACGGGTAGATCTCGTGAACACTAAAAGAAATCGGGTTCATCACCCTTGATTTCCCCTTGAGTTCAAGTGATTTGGAATACCCTCATATTAATTAATTTTGGGATCGATTATGAATTAACTTTAAATCACTTATTTAGTCTGGATATTCTCTTATTGGATGTGTGAACATTTGCGCTTAATTTAATTTGAATTGCTAATTGTCCGGATCGGGTGAGTCCATTTCACTTAAGCGAACATTGTCATATAGCCCTTGTTCAATCTAAAATAAGGGGTAGCGTCCCTTTGCATTGATTGTTGTGAAAATTATGCCTTTAATTCCATGAGTATTCGATAGTGCTAAGTAGAAAACCCGCGCGCTAAATATTTAATTTGATTATCTAACATACGAACGCGTAGTTTAATCCGTCGAGACCATGGGCCTGCATCAACTTTGCTTTGGCCTTCAAGGGCTGGCACAGCATCAAGGGCTTTAGCCCGCTACTTTCCACTTGGCTCACCTGTTCCCGTATAATAATAATCCACCGAACAGTGGCAAAACAAGGCAACGGTCAGCTAAAGCTGACTAAATTATAATGATCCCGCCCCTCACTCGAGGCGGCGGAGCTCCTTCCCTGCAATGTATTAGCAATTCCAAACATAGTAATGAAAGTGCAATTTAAGCACACTTCCCCACAGGCGTAGGCATGAATGGCCATACACCTCGTGCACACAGGGCACATTCTCGGTGTCTGGATAAAAGCCATGGACCACCACTGTTCATAAGACGGCATCAAACATGAGTATTTTGGTGTATTTACGGACTGCGCAAGGCCTAAGACCCATAACTATGGCAGTGATAGGTAACACTACCCACGGATATTCGACATAGCTACTGTGTAGGTTCATCCCTTTCCGGTTCCTCACATCGCTGGGCAAAGACTACTGCGATGTGGGTCGGCCTCCCCATTCCCATTTCTCCAATCAATACATAACCTCGTTATGTTATATGGGTGGCTCGCAGGCCACCTGGCTGGGCTCCTAGAGCTCTCAGCCCCACAATTAAAGCCCCAGGTCTCCACGACATAGGCCAAAAACAAATCAAGGATCTACCGCTTGCGATAGCACTACCGTCGCATGGTATCTGGCAGAAATGCGATTCTACCCAGTTCTCTGGGTGCTCCTTGGAGTTAGTCCCCAAGGTTCCCTGTTATAATCTACCATGTAGAAAACCGAAAAACAACATCACGAAGTCTTCTCCGGCCAGTACAAGCATAATGAAAACATCACCAATCTAGATCAACCTTTCCATATGGCCTTCACACACCATGTCTATGTTCATACTTCGATTCCGAACTCTATATGCAAAAACCACGGGGATATACCGTATCTACTTGAAGGAAAACCTCACGCTCACCGCACACTCGCGGGAGAGAGTTTCTTATGCAAAATGAAGAGGACTTCACATGTCCAAGTAGAGAATCATTACCCTTTGCGCTCTCTTCGGTGCCATGCCAAAGACCTTGACGGATGAACGTGACCGCAACGATTTTGCATCCACAGATCCGGACTCGGCTTGCAAATTGGAACTCTGGAACTTCAACAGTGGAAAGATATCCTTCCTCTTCTTCCTTCTTCAGTACAGAGCCTCAAAAGGCTCCATCTGAATACTGCCTTGGTATCTATTATTATACGCGAACTCAACCATAAAAAGATGGTCCTCCCACCTTTTCCTGAAATCCAAAGCACACATACGAAGCATATCTTTCATCGTCATGTTCACCCTTTCAGTCTGACCATCTGTCCGTGGGTGAAAATTTGTGTTGAAGTTCAACTTGGTACCAAACAACTGATGAATGAGCCTCCAACCGTTAGATGTGAAATAACCATCTCGGCCACTAACGATGCTACGGGGTACGTCGTGCAAACGAACTATGTTGTCCACATAAAGTTTCGCTAGTTTATTACCTGAATCTGTCTTCCAAAGACTTAATAAGGTGTTTATACCTCTTGCATATAGACTTGTTTGGTCCTATGCCAGTTCATAGTTTAGGAAGGAGTGTTTACACCTTTGTAATTGTTAATGACTATTCCAGATTCACTTGGGTTTTCTTCTTAAGTAAAAAGTATGAAACTCCTGATGTCTTCAAGACATTTGTCAAACAAATTCAGAATTAATTGAATAGTTCGTTGGTCAGAATCAGAAGTGATCATGGAATTGAATTTCAATCTGAATATATGACAAAGTTTTGTGAAGAACTTGGGATTCAGCAAGAATTTTCCACACCAAGAACACCCCAACAAAATGGAATAGCTGAGAGAAAAAACATGACTCTCATTGATGTTGGAAGAACCATGCTGAGTGATTCGTCTCTCCCAGAATATCTCTAGGCTGAATCTATTAATACAACATGTCATGTTCTTAAAAGAGCTTCAATCAACAAAAGGGCTAATAAAACTCCTTATGAACTAATGAAGGGAAGAAAACCGAACTTAGCCTATTTCAGAATCTTTGGATGTAGATGTTTTGTCCTAAATAATGGGAAAACATACATATCTAAGTTTACTGAGAAGTCTTATGATGACATATTTGTTGGTTATAGTAACCACAGTAAGGCTCATAGGGTCTACAACTTGAGGGATCAAGTTGTGGAGGAGTCTATTCATATTGTATTTGATGAAAGTTCTATGTTCTACAATGATAAGCCAGGTACATCAAGCATAACAGGAGAAGACTTGAAGCTAAAGGAGCTGTCTATAGAGGATTCAGTTCCAGCAAGCAAAAATATACAAGATGGAGTCAACATTGTTGAAGAAGTGCTTGCACAGGAACAACCAGGAGAAGAAAATCAACAACAAGAAGTAGCTGGTCTAAGAGAAGAAGTCACCTTACCAGTAGATGTCGGACATCTAAGGGATAATCTAAGGGAATTGATCATTGGAGATGCAGCTCAGGGAGTGACCATAAGAAGAATACATCACAACACTGTGATGTACTCAATTTTTCTGTCACAAACATAACCAAAGAAATTTGAAGAAGCCAATATAGATCCATTTTGGATAGGTGCAATGTAGGAGGAATTGAACCAATTCAAGAGATGCAATGTCTGGAAGCTGGTTCCCAGACCAGATGACTGTAACATCATAGGAACCAAGTGGATATACAGGAACAAATTGGATGAGAATGGTGTTATAGTCAGAAATAAGGCTAGACTGGTTGCAAAGGGCTATAGACAAGAAGAGGGCATAGACTTTGATCAAACCTTTGCACCAGTGTCTAGATTGGAGGCTATTAGACTCTTCCTAGCATATGTAGCCTACAAAGGATTCAAAGTTTACCAAATGGATGTAAAGTCAGCCTTTCTAAATGGTACCCTTAAAGAAAGGATCTATGTTGAGCAACCCTCAGGTTTTGTTGATTCCACTAAACCTACTCATATTTATTTGCAATTAAGAGCTCTCTATGGTTTAAAACAAGCACCAAGGGATTGGTATGAGACTCTATCTAATTTCCTTCTAAAGAATAAATTCTCAAGAGGGAAAATAGACAAAATATTATTCCTAAGGGATGTCAAAGGCAAGACCATCTTAGTACAAATATATGTTGATGACATTATATTTGGTTCTACTGTTGAGTCACTTTGCACTAGGTTTGACAAACTTATGGAAGGTATTTTTGAGATGAGTAGCATGGGTGAATTTAAGTTTTTCTTGGGTCTCCAAGTTAAGAGAACTATAGATGGACTTTTCATTAGTCAATCTAAGTTCACCAAGGAGTTAATCAAAAAGTATGGCATGGAAACAACCACTTCCATGAGAACTCCTATGGGGTCTAGTATGTCTTTAGACAAGGGTTATGTTGGCAAGCCAGTTAATATCACCTTATATAGGGGCATAGTTGGATGAATAATCTATCTAACAGCCAGTAGACAAGACATAATGTATGCCACTTGTGTATGTGTCAGGTATCAAGCATGCCCTAAAGAATCTCATTATACAGCAGTTAAAAGAATATTGAGATATCTAAAGGGCATACCTAATCTTGGTCTATAGTATCCCAGGAATAGTGATTTTGAACAATTGGGCTTTTCAGACACACATTATGTAGGGTGTAAAGAAGACAGGAAAAGCACATCATGCTCATGTCAATTCCTTGGAAGGAGGCTGGTGTCATGGAGCAACAAAAAGCAAACAAGTGTATCAATATCCACAACTGAATCTTAGTACATTTACGCTGGAAGTTGTTGTGTATAATTGCTTTGGATTCAACATCAGTTACAAGATTACAACTTACAGCTAAGTAAAATTCCTTTATTCTGTGATTCTACTGGTACTATTTTTATTGCAAACAATCCTGTGTCACATAGTAGAACAAAGCATATTGAAATTAGATATCATTTTATTAGGGACCACGTAGAAAATGAAGATATTAGCTTAGAATTTGTTCTAACAAATAAACAAATTGTTGATATTTTTACTAAGTCCCTGGAAGAAGAGAAATTTAATTTCTTTAAATTTGAACTTGGAATGTTGAATCTTGAGTAATTGATGCACATATAAAAACTAATATAAAATATGAATAAAAATAATTAGTCAGTAATTAAGTTTACTCATTTAGATATCAAGAATAGACATCATAAATGTCAAGAATCTACAATTCAGAAAATAAAATTTTGACTAAGTCAAAAAAATTGTGTCGAGACACCAAAGAATGTGTCGAGATATCTTAAAAAGTGTCGAGATACCAGAAAGTGTATCGAGACTATAAATAGTAATGTGTCGATACACCAGAAAGTGTGTCGACACAGCTTCACTACAAAGTGTCGAGACACTAAAGTAAGTGTCGAGACATAAGGGTGTCGAGGCCCTAAGGTATGTGTCGAAACACATTAACCTTGTGTCGACTTGTGTCGACACATCTCGACAGACATCTTTTCCTTGTGTCGACACTAGGTATTTACCCAAAAATTTAGAATAGTCTAAATGTAGCACGCCCTTTCGACTTCAGGGAAGATTTGACTATAAAATGGGTGTAAGAGTAGAAGTCGACTACACTTTCTTGATCTCTTGAACTTTTGATCCCTGAGTGTCGATACCTAGAATTCTAATTAGTCGACACTCTTCAATCCTTTCTCTCAACTCCAATCGCTCCCAAGAACGACGACAACATATTTGAAGGGTATGAACTCGTGCGCCATGGATTCGTCTCAATGCAAGAAGAAATTAAGAATGTCATTAACCTAATTAAAGAAGCAGGTCTGGATTATTTGTCTCTGAACCAACAAACATTTGGAAACGAGAAGTATTCGAATTCTTCTCTAATGCAAAACTAGATTCAAATTCAACAAATATTAAGTCTATAGTGAATGGAGCTAAAGTTAAAATCACAACCAGGAGGTTGGAAGAGGTTTTTCAAACACCAAGAATTGATCTGGAAGATGAAATAGACACCACCAGGACTTCTGAAGAATTGGTGCGGTGTGGGTTGGATCAAACCATTAAGATTGGATACACTTTGAACAGGAAGGGTATGAATTCTGAAGGAAAATTCCTATCAGAAATAATTGGAAAGGTGTTGCTGTGTAAAATAGGAGCACATGACAGGATATCTGCTCAGATGTTTGAGCAAGAAAGTAGTTGAAAGGTGTTGCCTTATTTTATAGTTCATGTCATTCCAAACAACCTCAACCTCAAGATTGGATCCAAGATAAATCACATGAGTAGAATGGACATGAGGATACTGGCTAGGTGGGATAGAGTCTTATCTAAGGAATCAACTATAGTTGAGAAGGAGAAAGAGAAAAAGAAGAAAGTTATAGTTGTGGAAGAAGATTATTCCAGTAAATCTGAAGAACAAGAAAGTTCTACCTCTGAAAAACAGGATGATACAATAGCTGATAATTCTCCAAGGACCTCACCTAGAACTGGTGATCAGGTGCACGGGGAGAATATATAAGAGAAGGATCTAATTGAGGGGGAGAACCTCAATGATATGCTAGAAATTGACATGGATACAGTAGATACAATAATAATGGAAGTTGTACAAGAGCTGGAACAAACAAAGGTTCCTGAAATGGAAATGCCTGACAGAGAGATGGAGGATGAAATCCCCAAGGAAACTTAAGAAGAAATACTTCTGGACACAGATATACATATCCAGGGGCAATAACTACTACTCCAGAGGACCATATTCCAGATGCTGAAGCTCAGCAAGATGAGATCAACCTGTATACCACCAACATAGATGTTGATGCTCGAAGAGCGACGGACTCGGGCACCACCAGCTAACCGTTCGAGCACTTGGGGAAGAAAAAGGAAAAACAAACTGCGAGCAGCAGTCTACTTGGCGGACTGGAAAAGGAATAGAAAAGCAGGAGCCGCGGAGCACGGCAACACCGGACTTCGCCCGTCGCGGCCTGAATGCCTCTCCTGCGACGGGCTTACTTTTGATTCCAAAGAAGGGGTTACAAGAAGGGAAAAGCAAAGCCAAGCAGAAAGCAAGCTGGAGACCGCAAAGCCAGAGATTCGAGTCCGCAGCCTTTAACAAGTGGGCTCCTAGGCTCGAGTCAGCGTGCTTTGAGTGCACCACTTCCCCCTATTTATAGGCTGGGGGCCTGCCCTAGCGGGCAGGGCTAAAATAACCGGCTGCCCGGGGTACAAAAGAGCCGGGCAGCGGTGACGGGAATCAAAAAAGAGAAGGAACAAGCAGTCCGCGCGGGACAGGCGGACTGGGCCAGCGAGCTGGAGACCTCCCTTGGTCGCACCGAGCGCGGGACTTTTAAACTAGCTGCGACCTGAGCGACCTGGGCGGCCTGACTCGGAGCTCGCCGGTCTGCGCCTGACTCGCCGATCTAGCAGAGCTGGGAACTGAGGGCGACCTGAGCGGACTGATTGCTGGAGTCCGCCTAGGTGACGGACCACGTCTACTGGCGAGCTGGGCGAACTGAGTACTTGAGTTCAGCGAGGGAAGGGCAAGATGCCTAGCTGGAAATGTTGCGGATTCTGGGGTTAACATAATCCCCGCACATTTTTGAGTTTTGGAAAATTCCGAAAATGTTTCCTTAACCGCTGAGTCCGCAACTATCATTAATGCTATTTGTGCTATAAATACTGCCGGAAGTGCTGTCTTCTGTCAGAATTGTCTGCGCGACGGGTCATTACTCACCACTTGCGGTCTCGACTTTCCAGTCCGGCATGGCGAGGCTAGGATCCTTCTTTGGCAACATGGCTGCTCCGATTGAGAAGCTGAAAGCGAGTTCCCGGCCTAAGAAGTCGAGCCATCGAAAAGATGCACCTGCCCGCCATCAGGGGGAGAGTTCAGACCAGGCGAAGCAAGATCCAGTCCGCGATACTGCAAAGACTGCGAATGCTCCTTTAAGTCCTCTACGGGAGAAACCGAATCCGCCCTCCGTTTCTGACCAAAACCCTGCGAACTCCTCCAGCATGGAGGTGCATCGCTCTCCTTCTGGGACTATCATGTTGCGGATAGAAACGGAAAAGGAAGTTTCATCGCCGAAAGTCCAGCAGCAAGGGATCGAGGAGAAGCTTCCTGCTGGTGAGCCGATAGTGGAGAGGGGAGAGGAGGTTGCCGAGGAGCGAGATAAGGAGTCCGCTGAAAACGCGGCCAAAAGTTCCATCGAAAAGCAAGTTGTGGAGCCAGTATCTTCCTTGGCGCTGGTTGTCGCTCCAAACTCAGTTCCCGAACCAAAGCCGGTTGTCATCGATTTAGAGAAGACTCCTGAGAAGAAAAAGAGAAAGAGAGATGGTAATGCCGCCGAGCGGGTAGAAAAGAAGTTGAAAGTTAGAAAAGAGAAAAATATCTCCAAGCGGACTGGAGCTGCGAGCTTGCAGCATAAGCCGCGAGAAAAGAAAGTCCAAGATGATCTCGTCACCCCCGATCCTCTGCTCGCAGAAGGTGATCCCCCTTCCACGCTCAGCTTATCAACCACTGAGATACTCGAATCTATAGATAATGATCAGCTTGCGAGCATAAATCGCTCTCTACTGGAGGTGCTGCAGCCTGATACCGCAACTGGAGGAGAAAATCTTGACGACCCTTCTTCTTTTTTTCCAGCTGAAGAGAGGAAGAAAACCGAGGAGCAACTCGCAATGATGAAGGTGAAGGTTGGAGCGGCCTCGGAGAAGCTCGTGGTGGATAAGCGGACTGAGGATCTTCGGATTGCTGCCGAGCTGATGCGATCTGGTAAGTTCAGCCGGCGACCAAGCGGTTTCAGAGCTCTTGGTTGTACAAATCCCCTCCACGAAAGTCGCGGCCAGTCAAGATCCTTACAGAAACTGATGACATAGTCGCCTCGAGCAGATCGCTGGCCGAGACAAGAGCACTAGTCCGCCGTGAATGGAGGCGTCGCCTAGAGGCTTTTAATCCGGAGCGCGTAAGGCGACCTATCCTTGATAGTCGTCAGATCGCCGCGAAGATAACCAAAAGTGGATAAAAACCTTTTCCCTTTTCTCTCTTTTTTTTGGAGCTATTGCAGCCTGGATACTGAGGCGATTTCACTTTCTTTGTTGTAGTTCAGAAGTCCACGCCTGATTCTGTCGAGGTCGGCGAGATCATGCCCACGCCACCAAACGTGTCGGAGGTTGCGGAGCGGACTACTGATGAGCTCACACAGGAGGAGTTGCCTGCTAAAGAAGACAGCGCACTGTTAGCGAAAAAATATGAGGAAGAGTTATGCGAGCTTCGAGCTGAACTAAAGAAAAGCAAAGCGCGGGAAAGGATCCTGGAAAGCGAGGTCGCCGGCCTTTCATCCGCACTCGAAGGAGCGAACAAGGAGAAAAATCGACTGAGCGGAGATGTCCGCCATTATAGGAATAAATATTTGGCTTTGGCGAGAGAAGGAAAAAAGCAAGTAAGCGAAGCCGCTGGGGTGAGATCGCAAACGTCTCAGCCTGCTGTGGGTGAGGGATCAGCCCCTGCGGCAAGCGGACAGCCCGCGGTGGTCGCAGATCCAACCCCGGTAGTTCAATTGATTCCATTTCCGCGGGTAGTCAGAGACATGGCTCATATGCACCGCACCTTCAATAATATGCACCATCTGGTTTCCCAGCTCTACTGCGAGATCTTGCGAGGGAGTGACCTGGCTGCTCATGTTGGAATGGAGGAGGAGGTGCGACCTGCTCTGAGAGACCGCGGAAGGCGCTAAGGCCCAAACATTTATTTTCTATTATTTTTTAAGTTGTTGTATAATATTGTTGCTGAAACTCTTTGTTGTATGATTGTATCTGTGCTGTGATGCTACTTTGCTTGTTGCATACTATTATTTTTTCGAATAATCCCGTTGTGGAATGTAAGTTATGCGGGCTGGCATTTTATGCTCGCTTATCTTGTTTACTAGAAAATTGCGATCCCTGTGGGCTTCCTGTGAGTTCGCAATTATTTGCAGGGAGAACAGGGAAAACAGGGAAGAGGCGAGCTGAGCGGACTGGCTTTGAATCCGCAAAGCCTTGAGAAAAATCTGATATTGCAGGGAAAACAGGGAAGAGGCGAGCTGAGCGGACTGGCTTTGAATCCGCAAAGCCTTGAGAAAAATCTAATATTGCAGGGAAAACAGGGAAGAGGCGAGCTGAGCGGACTGGCTTTGAATCCGCAAAGCCTTGAGAAAAATCTGATATTGCAGGGAAAACAGGGAAGAGGCGAGCTGAGCGGACTGGCTGACCGATCTCAGCGGATTGACGGCTGTCATGTCAGACGGTTTTTATATAAATAGGGTTGTCATTCTCTGTTTGTATAGAAAGCAGTGGGAGCTGAAGACTTGCGGTCTGAAAACATGGTATCCGCACGCACTGAAGCCGCAGCCGCCTTCCATGCTGCTGATCATAAAAGGAGTAGGCTAACCGAAGCCGACCTGGAGGCTTTTTTGGGAGTTCATATGGCGGGCTCGCCCGTACTCGCGCGGCTCCCCGAACACCACGAACGACTGAATTTTTCAACCGCTACCCAGCTCGCAGTTCCAATAGATCATTTTGACTATGGGTTCAAATTCCCCCTGCTCTGGGAGGTCGCGGAGATCTTTGAGCATTATGGGGTGGTTCCGGGCCAGCTTGCCCGAACAGTATGGTTGCCATCTGCAGTTTCATTGCTTACCTGCGAGCTGAGAGGGTTGAATTTTCCTTGAAGATTTTCAGGAAAATTTTCTTTGTTCGCTCTATCACCCCGACGGGAGACCCTGAGTACAAAGGCATCATCTACTTCTACTGTAGGGGAATGAAAGTTGTGGGCTTGCCGAATAAGATCCACAACTGGACCTCTAGGTATCTCATCTTTGAAGGCGACCTGGGGTTCCTTCATACCAGTCCGCAGCTGCGCGTAGACGCTGACTTCAAGAGCGTGCGGCTGAACGATGTCGAGGCCGCCATCGTCAAGTTCCTTGACGGAGCGAGGCTGGATGTTAACTATTACATCCCGCTACTGCCTGGGCTATATACTATTAGCCGCCAAGAGAGTAAGTCTTGCGACCTTCGCTTGTATCCGCAACAACCTGGGAATTTTAGCTAACTTTCTCACTTGCAGCGACCTTGGCGGTGCCCGCAAATCTGCCCGTTGCGCCTGTCGGACGGACTCCTACGCAAGGGGAAAGGAGAAAAGAAATCGCAAAAAAGAGGAGGGAAGACGGAGACCCCACCGCGGGTTATTCTTCTGATGGCAGCTTCGACATTGCGGGCTTCGGCGAGAAGCAGAAGGATCTGAGGGGCAACCCCATGATCCACTGGCATGAGAAGAAAAAGTATGTCCGCCTATCAACGGCTCTTCCCTCTTGGAGGAGCCCGCGCCCATCTCGCCATGCCCACATCGCCCTGTCCGCCTTGTACGGGAAGCAAAACCTTCGCGATCTGCAAGGTGTGGCACCTGATGACCTCCCCCTTCTCGCTGCGCAGGACAGTGTGAACGCCGCCGTCACCAACCACTTCTTAGGCAGGCTTACGCGCGAGCTGCTTAGGGACAATGCGCGGCATAAGAAAGAAAGCCATTCGCTGAAAGAAAGGAATAAGCGACTTGGTGTAAAAGTTAATCAATATAAAGAAGACAAGGCCGTAAGTGCTTAGTTAATCGCCATTAATCTTGCTTATCTTTCGCGGACTGATGTTTTGATTTCTTTTGCAGATCGCATATGAGGTGACCAACCCAGACTTTCAAAAGGCCATGTTTCCTTTTGTAAGGGAAAGCGTCGAGGTCGCGCTCGAGCGCGTTATCAGCGACGGGTACGCGAAGGCTGGGGTAGACTCTATTCCTTTCCTGAAGCTTTTCCCGGAGCTAAAGGATAAGGTTGCCGAGTTCGAGCAAGCTGATAAGGGGAAAGCGGTTGCCGAGGATGACGAGGAGGAGTCCGCTGACGAGGAAGCTGCTGAAGACGTGGCCTCAAGTCAGCAGCAAGGAGGTCAGTCGGATCAGTCCGCTGACTCCAGCTCTGGTGAGAGCAGCTCGCGAACAGAACCCTTAGCCGCTTCTCACTCTGACGACAGCAGCACCAGTGACTCAGGCGGCTACTCGCCTATAGTGGATGTGGATGGGTCGAGCCCGGAGAAGCCTGCGGACAAGAAGCAGTGGACAGAATAGGAATACATATTGTAATTTTTTGGTTTTCTTTAATGTAAGGGGGGGGGACTCTACGCGAGTCCGCCAGGACATGTAAATTTTTTTGAATGAATATATATAAAAAAGGATATTTTTGATATCTTCTGAGATTTTCTGCTTGTTTCTCGCTGATGCTTTAGAGATCGCACTTATATCTTTGCTAGCTGAAATTTCATAACCACAATCTTGTTATAATATGAACAGAATGTATTCCTTGGGAAAGAGACGAATGATGCGGACTTGGACGAGTTCAGTTCTCAGTCCGCATTTCACAGAACTTTTGCCAGTTTTTGCGAGAACTAAGATAACGAAAAAACCATAATCTGCTAACCCAAATATTATGAATAAGCGAACTGGACGGACCAGGGTCACCGTCCGCAGATATTTACGCTCGAATTTCTTCTAAGTACATTGTATGCATCGAACGAATTCTGCGGACTAGGCGAATTAGAAAACCAAAGTCCGCACTGCATCAGTCAGCAACATCAGAAATGACCTGTAATTCATAATAAGCGGGTAGGAGCGACCGGAGCAGCATCTCTTTCCTCACAAGATTATGAACTACCGAATCAACCAAGGGACGGCGGACTGAGCGGATAAGGCAACTGGAGTCCACACTTCATTAATGAACAATATCAGAAATGACTTGTAATTCACAACCAAGCGGGTAGGTGCGGCCGGAGCGGCATTGCTGTCCTCACAAGGTTATGAATTACAGGATCAACCCAGGTGACGGCGAACTGAGCGGATAGAGCAACTGGAGTCCGCACTTCATTAATGAACAATATCAGAAATGACTTGTAATTCACAACCAAGCGGGTAGGTGCGGCCGGAGCGGCATTGCTGTCCTCACGAGGTTATGAATTACAGGATCAACCTAGGTGACGGCGAACTGAGCGGATAGGGCAACTGGAGTCCGCACTTCATTAATGAACAATATCAGAAATGACTTGTAATTCACAACCAAGCGGGTAGGTGCGGCCGGAGCGGCATTACTTTCCTCACAAGGTTATGAATTACAGGATCAACCCAGGTGACGGCGAACTGAGCGGATAGGGCAACTGGAGTCCGCACTTCATCAATAATGACAACCCCTGTGAAGAAGAAAGCCGCAGTCCGGAGGCCAAGCGGGTAGGTGCGGCCGGAGCGGCATTGCTTTCCTCACTGGACCTCGGGATCTGCAGACTCAATAACTCAATTCACTGCCCTCTTGCCTGAAGTACAGTCTAAGTCGATCTCTCGGGCAGGTACGGTCGGAGCGGCATTGCTTTCCTTTGAGATCGACAAGACTGTGGGTCTCCTGCAGGCACTGCTTGAGGGTACCAAGGAGTGTTCGAGAGTCACAACCCTAAGATGATCTGGGGGTAGGTGCGGCCGGAGCGTCATTGCTTTCCCCGTGCGATCATCTGGGTTGTAACAATATCCCTTAAGTGGCGTAGTAGAGCTGACCTCCACTTTGCTCCTCCATAATGCAGAAGTGGGGTTAGGTACTAGCCGGGATCCGAAATCCAGTATCCTACTGCACTAGAGTTGGTAGGCTCCCACTACACGGTGCGAAATCTCCCCGCAACACGTGGTCGTCGTGGTGTTATGCTGACACCAACGGTTCTAGGGGAGGTTTTTGCTGAACACGGCGATATCTCCTGGTATCAAGCAACTGTCGGGAGTTGCTCGAGGAGGTAAGAAAGAAGAGGCATTCGAAAAAGCGTTAGTATGAGTATTTAGACAGGTATCAATTTTGAGAGATTCGTATAACCATAACATAGAGAGTTCAGAGAGAACCGTTTAGAGTTATCCTTGCTCCATATATTTAACTGTCAGCGCTTGAAACATAAAGATACTTGATAAAAGTGTTAGCAAGGAACTTTTTATTAATAATGAACCTCTTAAAGAGTTTATACAGGAGGAAAAGAAAAGAGGTTCAGGAAAAGAACCGCTTTAGGTCATCTCCGTTCCATGTATGCGGCATGTCTTCTCCTTCAAACGTTTGTAACCGGTAGGCCCCATTCTGAAGTGCTTCCTTGATAATGAATGGTCCTGCCCAGCTAGGATTAAGCTTCCCAACTGAGCTGGCTCTTGCAGCAGCATCGACCTTTTTAAGAACCAGATCTCTCACTTGAAAGTGTTTGATCCTTACGTTCTTATCGAAGTAACGGGCCATTCTTCTTTTTACTTCCTCCTACCTGATAGCAGCCTTGTCTCTGACCTCTTCGATATGCTCCAAACTGAACCTCATCTCCTCGCTGTTCAACTCAAGCCAATCCTCCGTGCCTTGCCTGGCAAGCAGTACTCTAGGCGATAGAACTTCAAACTCAACAGGAATCAATGCCTCGGACCCGTGAGAAAGCTTGAACGGGGTTTCTCCTGTTGCAGATGAAGGTGTTGTTCTCTGGGTCCAGAGGACTGAGGGAAGTTGATCAGCCCAACTGCCCTTGAGATTTTGAACCTTTTTCTTAAGCAGGTTGAGGATTTGCTTATTAGCTGCTTCTACTTGACCATTGCTTCTGGGATGATGAACTGATGCGAAGCGCAGCTCTGTTCCGATCTGCCTGCAAAAGCCTATCATCTCTTCATTATTGAACTGTGGTCCATTATCGGTGATTATTGCCATAGGGATTCCATGTCGGCAGACTATCTCTCCCCAAATAAAATTCCTCACGACCTGGGTTGTTGTCTTTGCCAGTGCTTTAGCCTCAATCCACTTACTGAAGTAGTCGATCATAACTATAATAAAGCGCCGCTGCCCACTCGCCATGGGAAAAGGACCAATGAGATCCATTCCCCAAACAGCAAAGGGCCAAGGGGTTGTAATCGATCTGAGAGATTGAGCTGCTTGATGCTGAAGAGGGGCGAATTTCTGGCATTGAACACATTTTCTCGCATAGGCCTCAGAGTCTTTCTTCATTGTAGGCCAGAAGTAACCTTGCCGCAGGATCCTTCTTTCTAATGTTCTTGCTCCCGAATGACTTCCGCACTCGCCAGAATGCACTTCTCGGAGAATGGTGGAAACCTCACTTTCTGAAACACATCTTGCCATTGTGGACAAGAAGGTTTTCCTGTAGAGAATGTCAGATATCAAGTAATAGTGTGCTGCCTTCAACCTGAATCTCTTCTTATCTTTCACTGACTGATGTAGATTCCCAGTTGACAGGTAGAGAATGAACGGATCCATCCAAGAGGGACACTGATCGATTTGCATTAGCCCTTCTTCCTCCACCGCTGGGCGGAAAAGTTCAGAAGTTGTCCCTCCTGACGAGAGCCCGTACTTTGCGAGAACGTCGGCCTCCTCATTCTCTGTCCTTGGAATGTGCTCAATAGTAAAACTTTTGAACCTGCCAACCTCAACCTTTACCAGCACAAGGTACCTTTTCAACACTGGCTCCCTGGTCTCGAAGTTGCCAAGAACTTGTGAAGCCATTACCAGTGAATCAGTCTTGATATGGACGTGATCAATTCCCAGCTCTCGCGCAAGCCTCAAGCCGGCTAATAAAGCTTCATATTCTGCCTGATTGTTAGTCACTGGAAAATAGAACTTGATGGCCTGCTCAAGTTTGACGCCATTCGGGTTTATCAAAACTACTCCTGCACCCAAGGAGTTTCTACCAGAAGCTCCATCCACATAAATGGTCCAAGCTAAAGGGGACCTTGCTGCTTGGTCCAAGCTGGATTCTGTCGTATCAATCAGGAAATCTGCAAGCACCTGTGCCTTGATAGCTGTTCTGGGCACATAGGAAATTTCGAACTCGCTCAGCTCGATTGCCCATTTAGCTAACCTGCCTGAATGCTCTGGTTTTTCTAGCACACTCTTCAAAGGTTGATCAGTAACCACCTGAATTGAATGAGCCTGGAAATATGGACGGAGTCTGCGGGCAGATATAACTAATGCTAAAGCTAGCTTCTCTAAGATGGGGTACCTTGCCTCTACATCCTTCAGGATGTGACTGACATAGTAGACAGGGAACTTCCTCCTGCTTTCTTCGCGAATCAGAACTGAACTAACTGCCTCGGGACCAACCCCTAGGTATAGGAACAACACCTCCCCTGCTCGGGGGCTTTGGAGTAAAGGAGTCGAGGTTAGCTGCTTTTTTAATTGCTCAAAAGCCAAGGAACACTCTTCTGTCCATTGAAACTTGGACGCTCCCCGAAGAGTCTTAAAGAATGGTGCACTTTTATCTCCAACTCGAGAGATGAACCTCCCGAGTCCTGCCAACCTCCCCCCTAACTGCTGAACCTCTTTGGGTGAATGGGGAGGAGTCATACCAAGGATGGCTTTGACCTTATCAGGATTGGGGGCTAGACCCTCGGGAGTAAGGAGATGGCCGAGAAACTTCCCTTTACTTGCCCCAAAGACGCATTTTAACGGGTTAAGCTTTATTTTGCGCCTTCGTAGAGTAGAAAAGGTCTCTACAAGATCTACCAGGTGCTGCGGAAGAGACCTACTCTTAATCAGAAGGTCATCCACATACACCTCGAGGTTTCTACTTTTTTGCTCTTTAAACACTTGGTCCATCATGCGATGATAGGTTGCGCCAGCATTTTTAAGCCCAAAGGGCATCACAAGATAACAATAGCAACCGTCATTAGTGATGAACGATGTGCAAGTGATATCAGGTTTGTGCATTCTTATTTGGTGATATCCAGAGAATGCATCTAAAAAACTCATAAACGGATATCCTACCGCAGAATCAACTAATAAATCTATTCGAGGCAAGGGGTAGAAATCTTTCGGGCACGCTTTATTCAAACGGGTGAAATCTACACACATACGCCACTTTCCCCCAGGTTTCTTAACCATTATAACATTCGAGACCCACTCGGGATACTGAATCTCTTGAATGAAGCGCGCTTTGAGGAGTTTAGCAACCTCCTCTCTGATGGGCTCTGCTAGCTTGACAGCTACATCCCTCTTTTTTTGCTGGACGGGCTTGGCGGCCGGATCAACATTGAGATGATGGCAAGCCACGTCGGGATCCACCCCTGGCATGTCCTCCGCTGACCAAGCGAAGACATCCAGATTCTCCAATAGGCAAGATATCAACTCCGCCTTTTGATCTTCTGGCAATTCGGAGTTGATGGAGAGCTTTCTTCCTTCCCCTTCTGCGATGGGGACTTCTTGCGTCACCTGGGCAGGTTCCAGGTGAGCACCTTCTCTATTCTCAGCATCTTCTGAAGGAGTGGCTTCTGCTGCTGTTGGAAAGGCTGGGGGGAAAACCTCAGTCATGTTGACTGTTCGGAGGTAACACTCTCGAGCCTGCCTCGGGTCGCTCCTGACCCTACACTGGCGGCCATCCTTGCAGAACTTGATGGCTAGATGGTATGTTGAAATGATGGCGCGATATTTGTTTAGCAATGGTCTTCCAAAGATAGCATGATAGCTGCTCGGAGCATCCACCACTATGAACTGGATTTCTTTGGTCACCCCTCCGAGTGTCACCGGGAGTGTGACACTTCCTTCAACTTCCTTCCTTTCTCCTGAGAAGCCATAGAGTGGCCCCTCGGTGGAAAGCAGAGTCTTTCCAGTCCTCAGGGCTTCGAAAGTAGACTTAAAGAGGAGATTCACTGAGCTGCTAGTGTCGATGAGAATTCTATCGACCGTGAAGTTTCCGATGGCTGCCTGGACCACGATGGCATCATCGAAGGGGTTGGCGGTTGCAGGAAGGTCCGCAGAACCAAAGGTGACGACTTCAGAAGGTGGGACAGAAGAAGTAGAAGCAACCTCAGTTCGCGAAAGCCTTGATAAAGAGGACTTTCGGGTAGACTCAGCCTCTGCTCCTCCATGGATGAAAAAGAGTCTTCCCAAGGCCCCCTCGTCGACAACATCAATACACTCATTTGGGATATCAATGAGCCCCAGATGGCCCTCATCCCTTATCTCTATGCACTCCTGGTGAACTTCAGCCACCTCCTTGCCCTTGGAGGTGGAAGGCTTTGAAGAATCATTCTTCCTGCCCAGGTCCTCGAGTTTACCCTCGGCGAGCAACCTCTCAACTAGCTTCTGAAGAGCCTTGCAGTCTTTTGTCAGATGACCCTTCTCCTTGTGAAAATTGCAGAACTGAGAGTTGTCTCTGGGCTTCCAATCTCTCTGAGGCCCTTGCCTTTTTTCTTCAACCTTCTTCTGGATTATCTGGGCAACCTCTTCAAAGTCGATGCCTAGATCTGCAAGCTCTTCCATAGGGCTGCTCCCGCGAGGATTTGAAGCTGGCAGGGCGCTCCGAAGAATGGGGAGCGCTTGAAGGGGAACGGCGGGAGCGGCGGCCAACGGCAGTCTCTGATCATGAAACTGTTGATGGCCAAGGAAGGGTTTCTTATGGCGGAGGTTGCGCCCCCTCTGAGGTGGAGGATGGAAGTCAGGCCGGGGAGGCTTACTGTGGTACTGATTGTTGGAGGAGGAGTTGGGGACATCCCTTCCTCCAGCTTTAGCTGTCAGGGATGAGATATAGGTTGGATTGGCATTTTCTCCCTCAATAAAGCGATTAGCTATCGCGATGAGCTCCTGATAGGTTGACGGTGCCTTTGTTGTCCCTTTGAATTTCAATGGGCCCTCCCGGAGGCTGTGAATCAGGGCAACTTTATAATAATCGGGGTTCACATTCCTTACCCCTTGAATTTCCTTCTGGAACCGATCAACGAATCTTGCCACCGATTCATTGTCTCTTTGTCTAATATCAAAAAGGGCTGCCGGCCCATCCTTTCTCTTCTTGGAGGTTGCAAACCTCAGGAGCAGCTCGCTGCGAAGCTCAGCGAAGGAGGAAATGGTGCCTGGAGGCAACTCATAAAACCATTCTCTTGCTTGACCATCAAGAGTGGTCACTAGAAGTTTACATTTCAGGGCGTCAGAGAGGCTTCTCAATGCGACTGCCCCTTCGAATGCCTGCAGGTGGGAGATCGGATCAGTCTCCCCCGAATAAAAAGGGAGACGAGGTTCTCTGAAATTGCTTGGCGCTGACTCCCATCGGATTCGATCGACGAAGGGGGAGGGAGTTTCTGAATCAGTAGAAGGGCGGACTGGAGGATGAAACTCTGCGAGCTCCGCGGACTTTCGATCAACAAAGTCCAGTCGGCGAGCCGGGGTCCCTCGGGCTGCTTCCCTGAAGAGATCCATCAGGGGGGCGAACTGATCCGCCTGAGGTCGCAGGGGAGCTGCGGACTGAGCTTGGTGGAGAGGCGGAGGCGCAGTCGCAGGCGACTGCTGAAGAGGGGTGCGACGAGCCGGGGTCCGGCGGACTGGAGTCTGGCGGACAGGTGTCTCAGCAACTTCTTCAGCAACCTGGGGAGCAAGTCGCTGAGTCAATGCTAACAGGGCTTGGCTGATCGTATCGAGCCGCTGGTCAGTCTCTCTTCGAGATACTTCAGCTTCCCAGCGGGACTGCTCCAACGCCTCCCACAGCGAATCATCGGGGGAGCTGGAGCGGTCGGAGCGGCGACCTCGGCGGTCTGACATTTCTATCCGCGGTTTCAAAAAACTGCTCGAATCTGAAGGTCGCGTGTTAACTGTTGATGCTCGAAGAGCGACGGACTCGGGCACCACCAGCTAACCGTTCGAGCACTTGGGGAAGAAAAAGGAAAAACAAACTGCGAGCAGCAGTCTACTTGGCGAACTGGAAAAGGAATAGAAAAGCAGGAGCCGCAGAGCACGGCAACACCGGACTTCGCCCGTCGCGGCCTGAATGCCTCTCCTGCGATGGGCTTACTTTTGATTCCAAAGAAGGGGTTACAAGAAGGGAAAAGCAAAGCCAAGCAGAAAGCAAGCTGGAGACCGCAAAGCCAGAGATTCGAGTCCGCAGCCTTTAACAAGTGGGCTCCTAGGCTCGAGTCAGCGTGCTTTGAGTGCACCACTTCCCCCTATTTATAGGCTGGGGGCCTGCCCAAGCGGGCAGGGCTAAAATAACCGGCTACCCGGGGTACAAAAGAGCCGGGCAGCGGTGACGGGAATCAAAAAAGAGAAGGAACAAGCAGTCCGCGCGGGACAGGCGGACTGGGCCAGCGAGCTGGAGACCTCCCTTGGTCTCACCGAGCGCGGGACTTTTAAACTAGCTGCGACCTGAGCGACCTGGGCGGCCTGACTCGGAGCTCGCCGGTCTGCGCCTGACTCGCCGATCTAGCAGAGCTGGGAACTGAGGGCGACCTGAGCGGACTGATTGCTGGAGTCCGCCTAGGTGACGGACCACGTCTACTGGCGAGCTGGGCGAACTGAGTACTTGAGTTCAGCGAGGGAAGGTCAAGATGCCTAGCTGGAAATGTTGCGGATTCTGGGGTTAACAATAGATGAAGAAGGTACAATGGTTGAGGGGGAGTTTGAAGATCAGCCCCCAACTTCTAAAACAGCTAAAGAGCCAGCATTTGTTGAGGTAATTGGTTCTTATAAATCAGAAGAGGAAGAAGCCTCTCAATTAAAGAAGAGGAAAATAATTGAACTCAAAAAGAGGAGCAAAAGCTACAAGAAAACTATTCAGTCTGGCACAACTCCTGCTCCTTTTGTGGATTTAAGTTCAATTATAATTCAACTACAAATTATGTTAGATCAACAAAGAACTCAACTTGAGAAGTATGTGGATGAAAGCAACAAGGAGTTACAGTTTCAGCTGGCTCAGGACATAAAATCTATCAGATTTGAATTAAACTTGCTAAAGAAAGATATGACAGATTTCTTTGAAAGAGGAGCAAATGTTGTGGTATACATTGCAAAATAGCAAGTAGAATCACAGAAAGTGGAAAATGACATAGCAATAAAACAAGGCTATGTCATGGAAAATAAAACAAGAATGAATGAGAATATGATAATTATGCATGATACTACATTGGCAGAAATAAAGAAACAAACTACTCTTTAGAGACTAAGATTGCTTCTACTTCCAAGGATATCAAAACCAAGCTGACAACTCACTCTGCCTCTTTGATTAAGGATATCAAGGCTTCTGACAAAAATTTAGATGAACATTTACTCAAAGTTAAGAACACTTTAACTTCTAGAATCAATTATCTAGATGATCAAGTAAGATTTCACAATAATTATTTAAGGGATCATATAGAAAGAGAAGTCGTAAAGGGGGAGAGGGTAATGATAAAGGCTAGCTCTGAGCATGTTACTTGGAGTTCAAATAGCATCAGAGACACTTTTGGCCATCCTCCCCTATGGTATGATGGAGACCAAACTGCTGAGTCTGGTTGCACAGCAACAAATTTTGAGTCCATTCAAACTCCTATCCAATTCGTGTACGGACTAGCTCATTTTGAGGACATTCAAGTTGATTTCCAGTCCATGTACAGTCCTCCACTACACATTTAGAATATAGTATGTGAAGAGGTGGAGATGACTGCATTTGCTTTGCTTAAGGAAAAAAGAAGCACAACTATCAAAAAAAAGTTTCAGGGAACAAGCAGAAGCTAGGCAAAATTTTGAATAATGGAGTTCAACCTCTAGATCAATTATACTCACTGCATGGAAAGCAGTTAATACAAATGCAGCTGATAGGGGAAAATGGTATAAAGAGCAAGAGTGGGCTAAGCACTTAAAGCAGTAGGAGGTCTTCAAAAAATTCAGAAATTATCTAAAGTCAGGGAAGATCCCAGCTAATTCTGTAGAGCCCAGCAAGTATTTTCCCAAGCCCTATCATTATCATGAAAGGCAAAGGATCAAATAAGAAGAAATTACTAAAACCAAGAATGCCAAGGGAAAGGAGAAAGTGGCTGATGACAAAGTGTCATAAGTCAAAGCTAAAATTCAGTATGGAAAAGGCATTGTCATCAAGGAGCCAGAAGATTCTTAGTTTATTTTTCCTTTTCTGAAAAACTATGTAATTTGACTTTAAGAACATTGTTTCAAAACTAAAAAATATAATCTTTGAACAAAATTAAATGAAAATTTTGATTGCACTTGTGATATCTGTGTTATTACTGTTGTGTTCCTTTGTAATTTGTTCAATATTTTTCTCATACATTTTAATTATCATATTTTTGGTATTGCGGTGTATATCATATAATTGGGGTTGTGGCTTCTCCAAATAGTGGGAGATTATTGGGTACATTAAACACAATGTACTTAATTTGAAGAAGCCCTTTCAATTCAATGATATGCACAAAATATGTATTTGATGTATATTTCAGTTCATGCTTGCAGGTTTCCTATGTCATAATGATTTGATATGTGGTCCAAGTAGGGGTGAGCATGAAAAACCGCAAACTGCAAAAACCGCCCGCACCTCAAAAATCGCACCGATTTTTAAACCGCACCGCGTAGTTTTGGTGCGATGCAGTTTTGAACTTTTACAAACCGAGCGCGGTTCGGTGCGGTGCGATTTTTGGATTTTGAAAACCGCAAAAACCGCACCGCACCGAATATTTTGTATATTTAATTTTTTATAATTATGTGACGTCACATTTAAGTATATCAAGTAAGAGTTGATATATTTATAAGATATATTACCGTCAGAGTTAATATAATTAGGTGAGATATTTTGCTGAATCATCTCTTCCACACACACTATAGTGGAATAAAGGCTTAAAACTATAAGGAAAATATGATGTACGCATTAGTGGGAATATGTCAAGATATGGCACAATGGCAACAAATGATTTATATAGCCGACCACACTATAGTGGGATAAAGGTTTGAGTGTTGTTGTATCTCTACCACACACAAACAACTTGGATATCAATTAAAACAGTCTCTTTATTTTAATAATCCAAATTAAAACAAAATATTGCATAAAAAGTGTTCATATATAAGAATGAATGAATCGCCTGCAACAAAGTTTAGTGTGAAAATATTTGTCTATAAAACATGATATTCACAAAATATTATATAGTTTATAAGTTGGTATGAAATCTCCAAAAAGAAAGACAAATAACTGCATTAAAATTTATGAAAATGAAATCACTTATTGTAAGAAAATGATGTAATTTAATACAATAAAGAGAGAGAAACAGCAAAACATAAAAAAACTCATAAATTATCAAGCAACATTCATAGTTCTGATGCTTACCTATAGTCTATGTAAAATACAAGTTAAAAACCGCACCGAAACCGCAACTGCACTGCAAAAATTGTACTGAACCGAAACTGCACTACATAATTTCGGTGCGGTGCGGTTTTGCTCGGGCAAAAACCGAGCCATTACGGTGTGGTTGCGGTTGGGCCAAAATCGCACCAAACCGCGTCGTGCACACCCCTAGGTCCAAGTCACAAGGATAGGTGGACTCAAGAAGCTGACTAGAAAGTGAATAAAATTGTCTAAGTACAAAAGCGTCGAGTGAAGTCAGTACAATGCTGAGTAAAGTAAGCACAGTCAGCATCTAGCAACTTACAACGTAGAAAATTGGTTAAGTACAAAAGTGTCGACACACTTCAACTTTGTAGACACCATTGCAGAAGTTGTGTTGAGACTAAGTCAGTAGTGTCGAGACCAGTAAGCCAACTCGACACATAGAAGATTCATGATAGCTGTATCGAGACAAGTCAGTTGTCACAAGACCTTAAAAACTAAGTCATCAGTATAGAGATAAGTCAGCTAACTCGACACTTTAAAGCTTAAGACAGTAGTGTGGAGACAATACAACTGTCTTGACACAAAGAAGACTGAAAATTATACAAAGTAAAATAGTTTCGAGACAAATCAACTGTCTCGACATAATGGAGGATTAAAGCATAGAAGTGTTGACACCAGGCAGACAGTTGTGTCAAGACAATTCAACTGTATCGACACAAAGCAGAATTATAGATGTCGACACATATGACATTTGTGTCGAGACAAGTCAACTGTCTTGACACTTTCAAGTTCATATGAAAATATTTCTAAGTAAAATTGTGTCAAGACTGCTAAGATGTCTCGACACAAGTGTCGAGACACTTTGGACATCTCGACACTTATGTTTCTGAATATGTGCAGAGTGAACACAGAAGTGCCAAGACAAGTCAGAACTGTCACATCAGTTACAGTAATGTGATATTTCAACAGAAACAGTTTAAGGGAGAATTTGAGGTATGATGTTAGATGTTGATGTCATCATTCAGCAACCAGCCATCCACGAAGGCTATAAATAGAGGGGTTGTCATCACAGTGGAATAAATCCATCAAGCAATCTGAAATTCTCATTCTAATTTCTTCTAAGTCAGGGAAGGGCGACAATCCTGAGAAGGAGGAAGAACACGAAGGTCTTCAAGAAAATCTCCAGATCCTTTTATAAAGTTGATCTGAAGATTAAGGTGGATATGATCTACAATTTCTTCAAGGAAATCAAGCCGATCAACATCAAGAAGATTGCAGATCCAGAGAAGTATATTTTCAACCAGTCAGTTTATCAAGAAGAAATCCATTGCTGTTGAATTGAAGAATTTGTGTTATCAGATAAGTCAGATTACAGAATTCCTGTTTTCTCAAGAGTACTTTTTCTATTTTACCTCTTAATTTTTTAAGATCTCCTTGATATCTTAGTGGATAGGAGATCTAATCTCTGAGTTGTAAGCCTATTATATAAAGGCTGAGGTAGGGTTCTTAAGGGACTTGAGGTAGGTGATTTGAGTGGATCACTGAGTTGTAAGCCTTATTTATAAAGGCTGAGGTAGGGTTTTTGAAGAACCTGAGGTAGGAGATTGGGAGAATCTCTGAGGTAGTAACTGTTGGTCTGAGTGTAGGTTTCTTAACAGAAACTGAGCCTGTAGGATTTTTGGATCTGTGTTAAAGAGGAGGAGTTATAACCTTATCTGGCATATTGTTAGTGAGGAAGAAGTGGGAAAGTTGATGTACCCTAAATAGGGGAACCACTATAAATTCTATGTGTTGTGTGTTATGATTTGCTTTTGCTTGTGTTGTGATCTAAGATTTGCAAGTGCTGTGTTCAGTGGTTCAATTATGTCGAGTTATTGTGAAGCTAATCTCTCAATTAAATTAACTGCTGAACATTATTTCTGCAAAATAGTTAAGTGACAAAAAATTGAAAAAGTATTTTAAAAAGACACTTATTCACCCCCCCCCCCTCTAAGTAATTATCTACCTATAGGATTAACTTTCAGGTTCCTCAAAATAGGTTCAATCAAGCCAAAGATTTTATTTCATGGCCTCGATCGGCTCGCTGCTAATTCCAACGGGCCCATTCTCGCACAATTCCGAGGCAGTGTGGTCTTCCAAACGGACATTAGGACACATGTATGTGCATAGACGCTAACTGCACCGCTCATCATAGAGGAGTGGGTAACCCGGTAACACCACTCCCTTTGCAGGGAGAGCCCCCTGCCTTATAGGAAGAGAAGTGTAAAAAGAGCTAAATAAAGGAAAATTTTATTGCTTCAGACCGCTGCAGCAGCTAACCTCCAGACCGCTGTTGAGGCTAACCAACAGACCGCTGATGTAGCAAACCTCCAGACCATTGATGTGGCTAACCACCAGACCGCTATTGCGGTTAAAGACTAGACCGGTTTTGCGACTAACCTCTAGACCGCTGTTGCGGCTAATGACCAAACCGCTACTGCGATTAACCTCCAGACTGCTGTTGCGGCAAACCACCAGACCATAGCTGCGGCTAACCTCCAGGCCGCTGTTGTAGACAGCCACTAGGCTGTTGTTGTGGACAAGCACCAGGCCGCTACTACGGACAACCACCAGGCCACTAATGAGGATTCTCACCAAGCCGCCTGTAAGGATACCAGACAGTTTGCTGGTCCAAACTGTCAGACCGCTGACCAGACAGGCTGTTATGACTAGAAAGACTAACCGCCCAGTCTCATGTTCCAACACTCCCCCTCAAGCTGAAGCATATATGTCAACCACCCATCTTGCTACTAACTTCTGAGAATAAAGTGACTTGCTTTGCGAAGAAATCAGCTAGCTCTTTATCAGAGGTAATAAACGGAGTATATATATGATTCTTCGATATCTCTCCTTTGATAAAATAGAAATCCACTTTAATATGCTTCGTTCTCTCATGAAAGAACGGATTTCGTGAAATGTATATAGTCGCCTTATTGTCAAAGAACTTTGGTAGGGGATGATCATAAACCTCTCTCAGATCCAGCAAGAGTGTTTGTATCCACTTCAGCTCACAAGCAGTCAGAGCCATGCTTCTATATTCAGCTTCTACACTCGACCTAGCAACCACAGCCTGTTTCTTGCTCTTCCAACTGACCAAATTACCTCCAACAAAAGTACAGAAACTAGATGTAGACTTCATATCTTCATTATCATCTGCGTAGCTAGCATCAGAATAAGCCTCCACCTTTAAATGTCCCCTTCTCTAAAATAAGATCCCTTTTCCTGGTGCACCTTTTACATACTCTAGGATCTTTAGAGCTGACTGCATATGACATTCTCTGGTGACTTGCATAATTGGCTCACTCTCCCTACTGTATAACAAATATCTATTCTTGAACTGTTATATAAATGAGTTTACCGATAAGATGTCTGTACCTGGTGATATCTTCAAGAAGAGGTGAAGTCTCACTCCAGCACTTGTCCACTCCAACAGCCATAGGAGACCAAACAGGTTTAGTCCCAAGAAGACAAGTCTCTTTTAAAAGATCCAAGGCATACTTCCGCTGTTAAAGAACAATAGATCCAGGCTTTCGAGATATATCAATCCCCAGAAAGTATTTAGGAGAGCCCATATCCTTTGTAACAAAATGTTGGAGCAGATGCTTCGTGGTCATGTCAATAACTTTTCTATCATCCCCTATAAGAAGAATATCATCCACATATACTATAAGAACAACAAGTCCAGCCGAGGTTTTCCGAATAAATAAAGAGTGATCTGTAGTACTCCAAACAAATCCAATAACAGAAATAACTTCGTTGAATTTGTCAAACCAGGCCCTCAGGCTTTGCTTAAGACCATAGATAGCCTTCTTCAATCTGCACACCTGAGACTTCCCCTGAGCAACATACCAAGGAGGTTGCACCATATAGACTATCTCATTCAAATCACCATAAAGAAAAGCATTCTTTACATCCAGCTGAGACATTTCTCAATCCTTGTTTACTGCTACAGAAAAAAGAACACGGATTGTAGTAATCCGGGCAACAGGAGAGAATGTGTCAAAT
Source organism: Platanthera zijinensis (assembly GCA_039513925.1). Taxonomy (NCBI): domain Eukaryota; kingdom Viridiplantae; phylum Streptophyta; class Magnoliopsida; order Asparagales; family Orchidaceae; genus Platanthera; species Platanthera zijinensis. The sequence continues at coordinate 167,206,265 of CM077093.1, read as the reverse complement.
AAATTCACACCATAGGTTTGCATAAATCCTTTAGCAACAAGCTGAGCTTTATATCGATCAATAGTACCATCAGGGAGAAATTTGAGGACAAAGACTTAGCGACAGCCAACCACATCAGCTCCAGGAGGGGTAGGAACAAGATACCAAGTACTCCGTTCAATAAGATTTTTCATCTCTTCGTCCATAGCAGTTTTCTAATGAGGAATAACCAGAGCATCACTATAGGAGGTGGAAAGAACATTCACCGATAGATCAAGAGCAAAACTCATAGATAGAGGAGATAGTTGCGTATGAGAAACCACATCCCGAAGAGGATGTTGTGTGCATGAGCGAACACCTTTCCGAAGAGAAATCGGAAGATCAAGGTTTGTCCTGTTTATTGTATCAGTTCCACCTGAAGGGGTAACTACTGGACTAAGAGCTATTGGCAGCAGCTTGGTAGAAGAATCAGAGTCAGCAGTAGAATAAGAAATAGAAGGAGAATAAGGAAGTGCAGGCTCTGGAAAAGGTGCCGAGACAAGGTGAAAAGAAGCAGAATCATTAGATGAAGGGATAATAGAGGAAGGAGAAAACAAAGGAGCATCCTCAAAAAAATTGACATCCGCAGAAACATACTATCTTCGGAGAATGGCAACATAACACTTATATCCTTTCTGTGTTGGACAATAACCTAGAAAGATACACTTAATAGAACGAGGAGAGAGTTTGTCACGACTAGAAGAAGGAGAGTGGGCAAACGTTGTGCATCTAAAGATACGAGGAGGTAAAGGAAAAGGAGTCGTATCTGGATATAGGATAGAAAATGGTGTCTTCCCATTGAGAATCGAAGACGGAACTTGATTAATAAGAAAACAAGAGATAAGAATGCATGACCCCAATAAGACTTGGGAACATGCATATGAGTGAGAAAATTACAATCCACATACGGAAGATGACGATTCTTACGTTCAACAACGTCATTCTGTTGAGACGTGTAAGGACAAGTAGTTTAATGAACAATGTCATGATGTATACAAAATATTGTAAATTGATGACTAAGATACTCCTTAGCATTATCAGTTCGAAGAATTTTAATTGGGGTACCAAACTGTGTACAAATTTCATTATAAAACACAGTAAAATAGAAAAAAAAATCAGAGCGTTCATGGAGCAAATATAACCACGTACACCGAGAAAAGTCATCAATAAACGTAACAAAATATAAACTACCCCTACCAACAGTTTGAATAGGAGCAGGACCCCATATATCTAAATGAACAAAGTCAAAGGGACGAGAAGAACTACGTCCATGCTTAGCAGGATGTGAAAAATGAGCGAGAAAACAGCCAAGAGGTAAATAAACTGCAAATTTTATTGCTCCAAAAAGATAATCATTACATAGGTATGCCCCCTTATTTATAGAAAATAGGGGAGGAGAGAGAATACAATAAACAATATGGGAATAAATACAAGTCGCGCAGCCTTTACAGTTTGACAAGGTCAAACCGCACACTATATAGAACAACTGAGATAACCCAGAAGCACTAGAGGGAAGCCTCCAGACCGCTAGGGAAGACCTCCAGACTGCTGGAGCAGGCCGCCAAACCGCAATTTTGGGTTGCCACTAGACCGTAGTTATGGCTATCAATCAGACTGTTGCTGCGACAAGCCACCAGACCGCAGCTGCCGCAAACCATTAGACCGCTGATGTGGGTAGCCATCGGACCGTCGGGACAAACTGCCAGACCCCAACTATGGGTTGGCACCAAACTGCAATTGCAGCTAACTATTAGACTGATGCCATGAATAACAACCAAACCGCAGTTGCGGCTAACCATCATACCGCATTTGCTAAAACAAGCCACCAGAAAACCATATTGCCTGGACTAACCGTCGGACTTCCCGAACAACTAGCCGCCTGACTAGTCTATCAAACCGCCAAATTCCAACACTCCCCCTTGTTAGGTCCATTGCCCACAATGTCCTAGATTTCAAGAAGTCAAATATATCAATGAGCATACGCAATGGTATATTTAATACATGTTCAAGTTCAAACATGCAGGTTTGTCCTTGTAATAATGATGGGACAAGTAGCCTAAGTGGCTTAGTCAGGTATTCACTCTCCTAAGTTGTGGATAGACAGAAATCTATCTAAGTCCACATGCGTTGAGTGAAGGCTACTCACTCAACGCCAGATGACTTATAGCGCTGAGTGGAGCCTATATAGTCAAAGCCAAAGTAATGGCAGGCTGGAAAAGTGGCTAAGTCCACAGGCATTGAGTGAAGTTAACTCACTCAATGCCATACATCAAAAGGTTGTGAATCAGGCTAATGCAGTAATAGCCTAAGTAGAAATGAGCAGAAATGTGGCTAAGTCCACAGGTGTTGAGTGTAGCTAACTCACTCAATGTCATAGCTTCATAATCATTGAATATATCTCAGTCAGTCAACGTCATAGGAAAACTGTGAATATTTACCGAGTCCATAGGAGTTGAGTGAGGCAAGCTCACTCAACGCCTTGTGATAATGCGTTGACTAATTATCAAAGGGAGTGTTCTTTTTTAGATACAGAAATCTGGCTAAGTCCTAATGCGTTGAGTGTAGCTCACTCACTCAACTCCAGATAATAGAAGTGTCTGTTAAGTAGTTTGACGTTGAGTGGGGCTTACTCACTCAATGTAAAGTAGTAGTAAATTTGGCCAAGGCAAAAAGCATTGAGTAAGGTATGCTCACTCAATGCTCTCAGTGCTTAAGATATTACAGACGCAGAAAATTGGCTAAGACAAAAAGCGTTGAGTGAGGTGTGCTCACTCAACGCTCTCAACGCTAAGCATGCATAAGTTGCTGAAGAATATGCTAAGACAAAAATCGTTGAGTGGGGCTTGCTCACTCAACACTATCAACGCCTAGAGAGACAAAATTTTGTCTAAGTATTTTGGCGCTTAGTGAGGCTTGCTCACTCAATGCTTATTCTACTGATGCTCGATTTTGGCTAAGTCCATAGGTGTTGACGTCAGCAAAATCGACAAAGTCAACTGATTTCAAATCAAGTACGGAGAAGCTACAAAACACGACAAACTCTCCCGAGAAGCTACTGTACGTCTTCTTCCATTAAAGCAAGGTGCAGTTGAAAGCTGCAAGTGGGGCCCACTGATCTCTAAGAGTCATTGATTAGCAAACTACAAAAGGAAGAGATGAGCCAAGATGCAAGACAACTTTTAGGGCATTATCAATTTTAAAAGGTTGCAGCCGTACTTCATCTCTCTCGCCATTATCGCCGAGAAAGAGCTTGAAGTCTTCTTATAGGAACGAAAAGTTTAGTGAGATGTAGCTTCTTCATCTGCTACAGCATAATCAAAAAGATTTCTGATAGAGGAAGAAAGTAGATCCATCATTCTCTAGTGGGCTCAGTTGGCTGATTGAAGAAGACAAGACACATTCTTCTTCAGCAAGATCAGAATCTTCATTCTGAGTTTCTTCCAGCAAAGGGAGAACTTCTTCCTACTGCTGTGAAGCAAGATAGTGCTGAGATAACTCAGTCCTAGTTTTTGACACAGAAATATCCTTGTGTCAAAACATTCAAATACTCATCTTTTTGCAGTGTCCAACTGGATCTGAGTTGTAGGGCCACTGGCCTGAGGTAGGGTAATATTACCTGAGCAGTAGGAGAGTGAACCTCTCTGAGTTAAAGGATCCAACTAGATCTGAGGTAGGGCTGTCCTCCCAGCCTGAGTGTAGGGAATTTGGCCTGAGGTAGGTGATCAGCTGATCACTGAGTGTTAGGCCCTTGTGGCTGAGCTGTAGGTCTTGGAGAAGACTAAGAGATCCTGAGGGATCTGAGGTATAAGCTCCTTAGAGCAGTGTTTTGGAGAAGTGCCTTGACTAATAGGAAGTTAGCAAGGTGGGAGGAGAGTGGATGTACCCACAAGTTGGGGAACCACTATAAATCTGTGTGTGATTTCTGTATTGTTTTCTTTGTGTAGATTCTTGAAAGCAAACTACTGCCAACACATTTAGTGAAACAACCTATTCACCCCCCCCCCCCACTAGGTTGCAAGCTACCTTGAAAATAAAGACTTCCAAGTGGTATCAAAGGGAGGTTGCTCAAAAAGGATCTAACCATCTGAGTGATTCTCCAAGATAGCTACAGGCAGTCCTTATGGGTTAAGGAGTGAACTACAAGGAGCTAGGTGCCATGAAGCTTTCTATCTGTAGGAATGAAGGTTTTGGAATCTTGAAGGAAAGGGTTAGGCTGTTCATGGAAGCAGCTGACCCTAGAATCGTCATAATAGTTAAGGAAGGACCTTTCACCCCTATGAAAGTGTCTGTTCTAGATGCAAATGTCTAGACACCCAAGACATATACTGAGATGACAAAGGATGAATTCATTCTTGCCACCATGGACAAGAGGGATCAGAACATCATTGTCAGTGCAATTGATGATTCTACCCTTCAGAATCTGATTCACTGCACAAGTGCAAAAGAAATGTGGGACACTCTGGTGATCTACATGGAAGGCATAGAGGAAGTCAGGGATGATAGAAATTCCATGCTCAACCAGGAATATGAAGCTTTCAGATAGTCCAAGGGAGAAGACATAGCCACATGCTATGAAAAATTCTTTAGGATAGTGAATGTACTAAGTACCTATGGAAGGATCTTTAGCATTATGAGCTAAATGATAAGTTCCTTAGGTCTCTCACCAGAGACTGGGACACAAAAATTTGTGGCATCAAAGAAGTGGCCAAGCTGGGTGACACTCCACCCCACACCCTATTTGGTAAACTGCTCTCATATGAGATGCAGTTAACTGCCAGGAAAGAGGAAGAGACCAACTACAAGTCTCAGGCCAAAGAGAAGTTTGCGGCTTTCAAAGTTGAAGCCATAAAGAAAAATAGGAGGAAGACCCCTTCTCCTCCAAGAATACCAGTAGATTCAGACTGCTCTGAATCAGAAGCATCAGACAGCAACATGTCTGATGAGGACTTTACTGTCTTCAGGCAGCTCCATAGGCTAATGAAGAAGAAGCACTGGAAGAGCAGACCCTCCTCCTCAGCACATCACTATAAGAAATCCTCAAAGGAGGGCAGTATGGATCTAAACCCAGTAAACACAATTCCACTAATATTATTTGTTACTGCTGCAGCAAGTCAGGGCATGTCATTGTTGATTGCCCAGTAAAGAGAAGGGAGGATAGTGAGAAGAAATCTCACCAAAAGCACAAGGGCAAGAAAGAAAATTCCTTTGTGGATAAGAAAGAAAAAAGCTGGACAGACTCATCATCATCTGAGTCTGAAGAAGAGGAAGCCTACATTGGGCTAGTTGCTGCTACTACTAAATATAAAGGTGTTATAGCAGGAGAAGTCTATCCACTAGTGAGGATAGGAATCAGGGCCCCACTAACACTATCATACAGTGACTCAAAGGTGGATGAAGATGCCCACAGCTACAGAGGGTTGATGGCAATGACTGATGAAGAGGGAAGCAAGGATCATCCTAGTCAAAGTAAGGTACATTCCCTATCTAGTTTTGTGTCTGGGTATGAGACTAGACCTTGTATAGAAGCCTCTTCATCTAATGGTGAAGATGATTCTAGCTCAGAAGGTGATATCAATCAACTGATTGACAGATATGCTGAACTTCTTGATGTCTTTAAAAAGTGCAAGAAGTTGACTAAGATACAGGCTAAGGAGATTCTATCTCTTCAGCCAGTTGCCTCCCAGCTTACTGAAACAACATCTGTGCTGAATCAGACCATGAGGGAACTTAGTCAATTGAAAACCCTTTCAGACATCCAGATGGAGGCTATCAAGAGCAAGAATATTCTCATTAGAGATCTTGAGGAAAAGCTTCAGAGGGAGAAAGTTATTGGGCCAGCTTCTCTCAGCCCAATACAGTGTTGCCCTTGATAGACTCCTTCTCCTCATAGAAGGGCAAGAAGGGGTTTGGCTTTAAGGGTAACACAAGACTAGCTCATCCCAATAGGAAAGGGAAAGTTCCAGTTGTGCCAATGACATCTAGGACACCTATCTCATTCAAGAGGGTGATATTCCCTTCAAATATGTATGACCAGGAAAGTATATATGGTCACTATATGAATGGTGCTTCCAAAAATGGAACAAAAGATGTTCGCAACCATTGTGGAAGCTATAGCAGGGTGAGTGCCTTTAAGGATTCCCATTAAGAAATTCAAATGGCCCATCATAGACCATTTATTTTTGGTGCTACTTCCCCCACTCTCAAAAATGTAGTTGCATCCCATTCTCTGAACTTGTCAGCACAAAATCTGACTAAGGGGCAGTCTGTCAGCTTGCCTAACATGGTTATTTCTGAAGCTATCAAGAGCCTACTGTCTGAAAAGAAAGATGCTGCTGATAGGATTCAGAACAGGTCACACAAGCCAGCAAGCAGACTTACCTTCAGTCAAATCCATGCTGAAAGAAATCAGAAAATGGCTATTGCACCTCTTCCTTTTATTAAGACTGCAGTCAATCCAGCTGTAAGGCATATACAGAAAAGAAGATATAATATACATGATTGTTGGTGTTGTGGCAAGGTAGGCTATTATGTCATTGACTGCTGGCATAATCCTAATGTGGCCAGGACCAGAGTTAGTCCACCAGTCAGAAAACTTATTGGTGGACATGTTCAGTTTCAGACTAATATGCACCAAGGACCCAATAGATATTGGGGTCCTAAGGTAAAGTAAACTGTATATTACAAGATAGTACAAGTGGTCATACCCCTATATGGTACTTGGACAGTGGTTGTTCTAGAAACATGACTGGGACAAGTGGAAACTTGAAGGAGTACACTACAGTAAAAGATGGACCCAAAGTAATCTCTGGTGGTTCAGATAGAGGGGTAACAAAAGGCTATGGTAAGATCACCAATGGCATAGTCACCATTACTAAGGTAGGTTATGTTGAAGGGTTGCAACACAACCTTTTAAGCATAAGCCAGCACTCTGATCTTGGCTATGTTATTGTCTTTCACAAGGATGAGTGCCTAATCAGGAGGTCCAGTGACTAAGAGGTCATATTGACAGGAACTAGGAGTGGAAATGTTTATCGCTTAAACTTTCTATGTTTCGATACAGACTATCCTATCTATCTAGTGGAAAATGAGAAAGCCTCTTTTTGTGTCCTATGGCACAAGAGGCTAGCCCATGTAAATTACAAGACTATTGGTAAGCTCTTTAGTCAAGAGCTAGTTAGGAATGGTCCCAATGTGAAGTACTCCAAGGAGGGCATATGTTCTGCTTGTCAAAAAAGCAAGCAAACAAAAGCTTCCTTCAAGGGCATTGGGACCAAAGATTCTGTGAGGTGCCTATACCTCCTGCATATGAACTTGTTTGGTCCTATGCTAGTTCATAGTTTTGGTAGGAAGGTTTACACCCTTGTGGTGGTTGATGACTTCTCCAGGTTTGCTTGGGTGTTCTTCCTCAAGAGAAAGAATAAAACCCTTGATATCTTCATTAAGTTTGTCAAGCAAATTTAGAATGAGTTCAACAGCTTTGTGGTCAAAATCAGAAGTGACCATGGTACTGAATTCTAGTCTGATAACATGCCAAGGTTCTGTGAAGAGCATGGGATTCATCAAGAATTCTCTTCACCTAGAACACCCCAGCAAAATGGGATTGTTAAGTGGAAAAATAGAACTCTCATAGAGGTCGGAAGGACCCAACTGAAGGACACATATCTCTTAAAATATTTTTGGGCAGAGGCAGTCAATACTACATTTCATGTCCTCAACAGAGCCTCTATCACCAAGTACCACAAGAAAACTCCCTATGAGATCTTGAAAGGCAGAAAACCAAACCTGAGCTATCTCAGAATCTTTGGTATTAAGTATTATGTGCTTCATAATGGAAAGTCCTATATAAATAAGTTTATTGCCAATCCTTTGATGGGATTTTTGTTAGGTATAGCAACCATAGCAAAACTTATAGGATCTACAACTTGAAAAGCCAAGTTGTAGAAGAGTCTGTACATGTAGTCTTTGATGAGTCTTCCATGATTTACAGTGAGCTACCAAGCTCCTCTTCTAGTACTGTTGATACAGACATGTTGGGGGGAAAGCTAGCCATCAAAGATACAGCTCCAGTGATGCAAGCTGAAGTGGATATTCTAGAAGGTCCACCAGACACACTTGGAGAAGATGAAGATCAACTAAGAGATATTCCTGAAGTTGTTGCTGAATGAAGATTGCCTCCTGCAATCAGACATTTGAGAGACCATCTTACACACCAAATCATTGGTGAAGCTAGCCATGGCATAGTAACCAGAAGCAAGAATCTGAATATAGCTATGTATGCTAGTTTCCTGTCACATGTGGAGCCAAATAAGTTTGAAGAAGCCAACATAGATCAATTTTGGATATTGGCTATGCAAGAGGAACTGAACTAATTCAAAAGATGCAAGGTCTGGAAGTGGGTTCCCAGATCAAAAGGACATAATGTCAGTGGAGTCAAGTGGATCTACAGGAATAAGATTGATGAAAATGGCATTATAATCAAGAATAAAGCAAGGCTAGTGGTGAAGGGGTACATACAAGAAGAAGGTATTGATTTTGATCAAAATTTTGCCCTTGTAGTAAGATTGGAGGCCATCAGAATGTTCTTTGCACATGTTGCACACAAGGGATTCAAAATCTACAAGATAGACGTAAATTCAGCCATCCTAAATGGTGACTTAAGAGAAGAAGTCTATGTCGAGCAGCCTCTAAGTTTTGTTGTTCCTAACTCTGCTGATTCTATTTATACACTTAGAAAAGCTCTATATAGGCTAAAATAGGCCCTTAGAGCATGGTATGAAACCTTGTATAGGTTCCTCATTTAGAATAAATAATCAAGGGGGAAGATAGACAAGACCCTATTCTTAAGAGAATCTAAGGGTAAGATAACCCTAGTCCAGATCTATGTAGATGGTATCATCTTTGGATCTACTGATGACAACATCTACAGGAAGTTTGCTAAACTTATGCAGGGGAAGTTTGAGATGAGCAGTATGGGTGAACTTAAGTTCTTCTTTGGTCACCAAGTAAGACAGACTGATGATGGCTTGTCCATATCCCAGTCTAAGTTCACTAGGGAGTTAATAAAGAAATTTGGCATGGAGAATTCCTCCACCATAAGAACTCCCATAGGGTCAAATATGACTATAGGCAAGGATGAAGCAAGGAAGCCTGTTGATGAGACCTTATATAGAGGGATAATTGGCTCCCTTCTTTATCTTACTACAGTAGGCCAGACATCATATTTGTTACATGTGTTTGTGCTAGGTATCAGGCTTTCCCTAAAGAATCTCATTACTCTGCTGCAAAGAGAATTTTGAGGTATCTTAAGGGCATGCCAGATATTTCCCTATGGTACCCTAAGAATGGGGAGTTTAAACTAACAGGCTACTCAAATGCAGATTTTGCAGGCTACAAAGAGGACAAGAAGAGCACTTTTGGCACCTATCAACTCTTGAGTGGAAGACTAGTGTCTTGGAGCAGCAAGAAGCAAACCAGTGTTGCAATCTCAACTGCAGAGTCAGAGTACATCTCAGCAGGTAGCTGTTGTGCTCAGTTGTTGTGGATCAAGCATCAACTCCAGGACTACAACATCCAGATAAGTAGAAGCCCCTTATTTTGTGATTTTACTAGTGCTATATCAATTGCTAGGAATCATGTTTCTCATAACAGGACTAAGCATATTGAGGTAAGATACTATTTCATTAGAGAACATGTGGAATGTGAAGACACCCTTGAGTTTTTCCCAACAGACAAGCAAGTGACTGAGATCTTCACTAAGCCTCTAGATGAAGCAAAGTTTAACACCTTCAAGTTTGAGTTGGGTATGTTAAACCTAGTATAGCATTAGTTGCTCCTTAAATTGTTGCAGCCCATATTATATCTTACAGATGGAATTGCTCTTCAATACTTTGAAGACATTTCAAGTGGTGTACCTTCAATGGTATCATGTTCAAGTGTTGTCCAGACTAGTGAAAACTACACCTTTTACCAAGAAACATGTCAGATGCTGCTTCAGTTGAGGGGGAGCATTTCCAGCACTATTCTAAGTACTCTCAAGATGTTCAAAATGCTACTTATGAGAAATAAAAGAGGGGGAGAAAAATATCCTCCCTGGCTATTTATAGAAGTCAAAAAGGTGGAAAAGGACTTGAATCAGCTTACTAATTCAAGGACTTAAAAGAGGTATCAAATTCATAGGACAGGAGTAAAAGGATACAAGTGGTATCAAATTCATAAAAAGCAGGTAGCTGCTATTAAGGGGGAGCACGCACAGGTATGCCCTGCAGACAAGGAAGTTTACTATAACTTATCATATCTTTTCCTATTGTATTACTGCAATTTGTTAGTGTATATCATTGACTCAGACATTTTTTGGAGAGTTTTGACTTCTTCAAATAGGGGAAGATTGTTGGGTCCATTGCCCATAATATCCTAGATTTGAAGAAGTCAAATATGTTAATGAGCATATACAATGGTATATTTAATACATGTTCAAGTTCATACATGCAGGTTTGTCCTAGTAAAAATGATGGGATAAGTAGCCTAAGTGGCTTAGTCAGGTAATCACTCTCCTAAGATTTGGATAGATAAAAATATGTCTAAGTCTGCAGGCATTGAGTGAAAGCTACTCACTCAACGCCAGATGACTTATAGCGCTGAGTGGAGCCTATATAGTCAAAGCCAAAGTAATGGTGGGTTGGAAAAGTGGCTAAGTCCACAGGCATTGAGTGAAGTTAACTCACTCAACGCCATACAACAAAAGGCTATGAGTCAGGCTAATACAGTAATAGCCTAAGTAAAAATGAGCAGAAATGTGGATAAGTTCACAGGCGTTGAGTGTAGCTCACTCACTCAACGCCATAGCTTCATAATCGTTGAGTATAGCTTTGTTAGTCAACGCCACAGGAAAACTGTGAATATTTACCAAGTCCACGGGCGTTAAGTGAGGCAAGCTCACTCAACGCCATGTGATAATGCATTGACTAATTCTCAAAGGGAGTGTTCTTTTTTAGACATAGAAATTTGGCTAAGTCCAAATGCATTGAGTTTAGCTCACTCACTCAACGCTAGATAAAAGAAATATCTGTTAAGTAGTTTGGCATTGAGGGGAGCTTACTCACTCAACACAAAGTAGCAGTAAATCTTTCCAAGGCAAAAAGCGTTGAGTGAGGCATGCTCACTCAACGCTCTCAACGCTTAAGATTTTGCAGACGCAGAAAATTGGCTAAGGCAAAAAACGTTGAGTGAGGTGTGCTCACTCAATGCTCTCAATGTCAAGCAAGCAGAAGTGGCTGAAGAATATGCTAAGGTAAAAAGCGTTGAGTAGGGCTTATTCACTCAACGATGTCAATGCCTAAATAAACAAAATTATGTCTAAGTATTTTGGCGCTGATTGAGGCTTACTCACTCAGTGCCTATTCTACTGATGCTCGATTTTGGCTAAGTCCACAGGTGCTGACGCAGCAAAATCGATAAATTCAACTGATTTCAAACCAAGTATGAAGAAGCTACAGAACACGACAAACTCTGCTGATAAGCTACTGTACGTCTTCTTCCGTTAAAGCAAGGTGCATCTAGAAGCTGCAGGTGGGGCCCACTGATCTCTAAGAGTCATTGATCGGCAAACTACAAAAGGAAGAGATGAGCCAAGACACAAGACAACTTTTAGGGCATTATCAATTTCAAAAGGTTACAGTCGGACTTTATCTCTCTCGCCATTATCGCCGAGAAAGAGCTTGAAGTCTTCCTATAGGAACAAAAAGTTCAGTGAGATATACCTACTTCATTTGTTACAGCATAATCAAAAATATTTCTGATAGAGGAAGAAAGTGGAGCCATCATTCTCCAGTGGGCTCAGTTGGCTGATTGAAGAACACAAGTTCACCTTTTTCTTCAGCAAGATTAGAATCTTCATTCTGAGTTTCTTCTAGCAGAGGGAGTACTTCTTGATGATTACAATTATGGTAGATTTTTATTGTAATAATTGTAATCATATCCGCTGTTTTCTACCTCTTTATTCAAGTAATTGCACTAAATAATTGAGAATTGGTATTGTCATGAATAGTAGAGCATAGTTTAAAGTTGTTACTATTTTATGTATTGAACTTCTCCCTTACTATATCATTTTTCTAATGCAGGTACAACTAGCCAGTGGAACTAAAAGTCTTGGAGCAAACAGGGGAGTTTACGGGGCCAACAGGACTGATCATAGGAGAAGAGTTGCTCACACACGGGTAGGAACACGGCCGTGTGCCTACCCGTGTTCCATCCCAGCTGAAGCAATTTTCCAACCCCCGTGTCTGAAGAACATGAAGAACAACACGGCCGTGTTCTAGAACACGGCCGTGTCAGTACCCGTGTGATCCAACACGGCCAATGATCCAGCCCCCGTGTCTGAAGAACATGAAGAACAACACGGCCGTGTTCCAAAACACGGCCGTGTCAGTACCCGTGTGATCCAACACGGCCCATGATCAAACACGCCTTTTCGTGTGGAACTGCCCTGGAACTGCCGACACGGCCTGCAACACGGCCGTGTCGGAACCCGTGTTCGACCATGTTTGCTATTGGACTATAAAAACCTGGAGAAAATTTTATTCTGCACTTTTTGGATTATTTTGCTTGGAGATTTTTCTGGAGAACGAAAGTGGAGCATCCAAGAGAAGGAAGGCTTGAAGGAGATATTTGTATGCATTTATTCTTTAATTTATCTCATTTAATCTTGTATCTCTCTTGGTAATCCAACTTTATTTATCTTTTAAATTTCATGAACAATGTGTTTGAACAAGTTAGTAATCATGTATCGTTTTGTTTTCGTCAATTTCATTGTATTTTATTCGTATATGGGCTTGCAACCATTGAGAATTATCCTTATTATGAATGATTATTTATTTTTACATGAATTCCAAATGTCTAGATTGAGAAATTGGATTGTTTGGATGATGGTTAAATCTTCATATTTATGTGTTATTTCTCTTTGTAATTCAAAATTCATGATCGAGAGATATGTTTCTTGGAAAATTAGAATACGAATGAATGGAATCATGGTATTTTAGAGATAAAGCTTCATGAATCCATGTATTAGATAGGGTATTTCATTCAATAAACATTTGAGTATTGTAAATTGTTCGAGAGAAAATTTACTTAACTTAACTTAGATTTTAAATTGCTCGAGAGAGAATTTGATAATTAGTTTAACCCTTTACAATACAATGAATTTGATAGTTTGGTTATTTCATGATTACACAAAGTGATTATGTTCATTGAATGCTCTTAACTTTCGACTTGAAACTATTTTTGTAACTCTCCAATACAATTTTTATCCGAATAGTCATAGTTAGGATTAATCTATATTAGAACGCAATTTTAAGTTTAGGTATGATAATAGAGTGAGAGTGAGTACGAATAGTTGAAATGACCCTGTGGAATACGATACGAGATGTAGATTTCTCTTATACTATTTATGATAGGTGCACTTGCCTGAAAGATGATTCAATCTAGCTTATGCCCATCTACATAGTTATGATAAATTGTAGAATGAATCCGCATCAAGTTTAGACTTAGCGAAAATATTCATCAAGTTTTTGGCGCCGTTGCCGGGGGTCTTTTCAATATTTTGAAAGCGTTAACTTTATTAATCTACCATTATTGTTTACTAATAAATCTTTGTAGATTAGTTTAAAGTAAAATTATATTATTTAATCTCTGTTTTGTAGTCTGTTAGTCTATGACCAGGGCAAGAAATTCTGGGTTAGAACCATTTCATTCTGAACCGGAACGAATTATTCACAACACCAATCACAGAGACGTGGGTATTAACACCACAGATATTGTAGACGATCTGAGAGAAGAAGAAACAGTGAATCAAGGAGAACACCATCCTGAAAATCTAGATACCATGGCCAACCAAAATGAGCAAACCATGTCTGACTTTGCTAGACCCAATCTCCAAGGAACTGGGTCAAGCATTGTTCGACCACCCATTCCAACCAATAATTTCGAACTGAAACCGAGCGTGATACAAATGGTCCAACAATATGTTCAATATGATGGCTTACAAGATGAGGATCCCAATACACACTTAGCCGGATTCCTAGAGATATGTGATACTTTCAAGATTAATGGTGTCTCCAACGATGCCATTCGATTGAGATTGTTCCCATTCTCATTGAGGCATAAGGCAAAGCAGTGGCTCAATTCGTTACCTAAAGGATCCATTACTACTTGGGACATGATGGTTGAGAAGTTTTTGATGAAGTATTTTCCACCGGCAAAGACCGCAAAGTTAAGGAACGACATCTCTACGTATGTTCAAGTGGAGGCTGAATCATTGTACGATACTTGGGAACGATTCAAAGAATTATTAAGGAGATGCCCCCATCATGCTTTACCTTCTTGGCTTCAGATTCAGACTTTCTATAATGGTCTAAATCCAGCCACCAGACAGATGATTGATGCGGCTAATGGAGGCACCTTGAACAATAAGACACCTGAAGCAGCGCAGTAATTGATAGAAGAAATGGCAATGAATAGCTACCAATGGACTACCGTGCGGCCGAAGTCTACCAAGCCCACCGGAATGTATGAAGTGGATGCCGTTACTGCCTTAGCAATTCAAGTGGAGAAGCTCCATCAAAAGATGGACAACCTTTCTTTAGCGCCACCCCCAATGGTACCTCAACAATGGGACCCCTCCCTTGTTGGAATCCCTAGTGGTGAACCTCAAGTGCAAGAACATGTAGACTACATGGGTAATAATCCCAGACCACCTTTCAATCCAGGAAACAACCCATATAGTTTTACATACAATCAAGGATGGAGGAACCACCCCAATTTCTCTTGGGGAGGGCAAGGCAACCAAGGTAAACAACCCATGTTTGGACAACAACAACAACAACAACAATTGGAGCCAAGGAAGCCAACATTGGAAGATGTCCTTGCAAAGTTCATGCAAACTACCGATGTTGCCTTCCGTAATCAGGAAGGTTCTATTCGAAATTTGGAGAATCAGATTGGGCAGTTGGCAAGGATGGTATCAGAGAGACAACAAGGAACACTTCCAGGAAATACTGAGACAAACCCAAAGGAACATGCAAGAGCAATTCAGTTGAGGAGCGGGAAGGAGTTACAAGACCCAAGGCTTGCACCGGATGCACCTTAAGAGGAGTCTAGTGGAGAAGCACCGAACGTGACACCGATGGAATATCAACCAGCCATACCATATCCAGCAAAGATGAACAAGGAGCGCATGGATGCGCAATACGGTAAATTTATTTCTATGATTAAACAATTACATGTTAATTTACCTTTTCTGTTATTATTCAAATGCCTAAGTATGCTAAATTTTTGAAGGATTTAATTTCTAATAAAAAGAAAATAGAAGAATTATCGTTAGTCACACTTAGTGAAGAATGCTCTACTATTTTACAAAATAAATTACCACAAAAGCTTAAGGATCCCGGTTCTTTTTCAATACCATGTTTAATCGGTGATTTGCAAGTTAATAAAGCTTTAGCGGATTTAGGAGCTAGTATAAATTTGATGCCTTATACATTATATTTGAAACTAGGCCTTGGAGAACTTAGCCCGACTAGGATGAGTATTCAATTAGCAGATCGGTCGGTTAAGTACCCAAGAGGTATAGTGGAGGATGTATTGGTTAAGGTAGACAAATTTATATTTCCTGCCGATTTTGTTATTTTAGATATGGACGAAAATATCGAAGTACCACTTATACTTGGTCGCCCATTTCTAGCCACTTCTAGAGCTCTTATTGATGTTTTTGATGGTAAATTAGTTTTGAGAGTAGGGGAGGATGAAGTCACTTTTCAAATTGGCAACACTATGAAACAATCTTTAGATAGTGATGATTGTTGCTATTTTTCTCATGGTGTTAACAACTTATTGTCTTCTATTGATTCTAATTTTTATTATAAAGATCCTTTAGAAATTTGCATTACTAATTGTTTTCTAGAAGACGAAACTAGTAAAGATATTGTTGATCATTTACTTTTTCTAGATAACTCTGTATCGATGAATGGAAATACTGAATATAACTTACTTACAAAAGGAGATAATGAAGTTCATAAGAATAATACTAAGGATCCACTTGTAGTTGAATTAAAAAAATTACCGGATCATCTTGAGTATGCATTCTTAGGAGCTAACTCTACTAACCCAGTTATTATTTCTTCTAATCTTTCTGAAATTGAAAAAGCTAAATTAATAACTGTGTTAAAGAAATGTAAAGGTGCAATAGCATGGCAAATCTCTGATATAAAAGGTATTAATCCTAGTTTTTGCACTCATAAAATCCTTTTGGAAGAAAACTATAAGTCATCTATTCAACCGCAACGTAGGCTTAATCCTAATATGAAAGAGGTAGTTAAGGCTGAAATTGTTAAATTATTAGACGCTGGTATGATATACCATATTTCCGATAGTTCATGGGTTAGTCCTGTCCAAGTGGTTCCTAAGAAGGGTGGTTTAACTGTGGTAGCAAACGATAAAAATGAATTAATTCCGACGCGAACAGTAACAGGTTGGCGTGTCTGTATAGACTATAGGAAGTTAAACGATGCCACTAGGAAAGACCATTTCCCTTTACCCTTTATTGACCAAATATTAGAACGCTTGTCAGGACATTCATATTATTGTTTTCTAGATGGACTTTCTGGGTATTTCCAAATCCCAATAGCCCCAGAAGACCAAGAGAAAACCACGTTCACATGCCCATTCGGTACCTTTGCCTATAGGCGTATGCCATTCGGTCTTTGTAATGCCCCCGCCACTTTCCAAAGATGCATGTTAGCTATCTTCAACGAGTATGTTGAAGATATCATGGAAGTGTTTATGGATGACTTCTCCGTCTTTGGAGATGCATTTGATTTATGTTTGAATAATTTAGAGAAGGTTCTAAGGAGGTGTGAGGAGACGAACTTAGTACTTAGCTGGGAGAAGTGCCATTTTATGGTGCAAGAAGGGTTAGTACTAGGTCATAAAATCTCCAATCAGGGAATTCAAGTAGATAGAGCGAAGATAGAAACGATAGAAAAGTTACCACCACCCACATCCGTTAAGGCAGTGAGAAGTTTTTTAGGCCACGCCGGATTTTACCGCCGGTTTATTAAAGACTTTTCAAAAATTGCTAAACCACTTACGAGACTATTAGAAAAGGATACACCGTTTATCTTTGATCAAGAGTGCCTACATGCTTTTGAGTTCTTAAAAGAGAGATTAGTTAATTCTCCTATTATGATAGCGCCTGATTTTACTCAGCCATTTGAAATCATGTGTGACGCTAGCAGTTTTGCGGTAGGAGCTGTTTTAGGACAACGCCGAAACAAACATTTTCATCCTATATTTTATGCTAGTAAAACACTTAATAATGCACAAGAGAATTATACTACAACTGAAAAAGAACTTCTAGCAGTAGTCTTTGCGTTTGATAAATTCAGATCCTATTTAACATTGTCCAAGGTGGTAGTTTACACAGACCACTCTGCACTTAAATATTTGCTAGCCAAGGCGGAAGCTAAGCCTCGTTTAATCCGTTGGGTACTTTTATTGCAAGAATTTGATTTGGAAATTAGGGATAAACGAGGAGCAGAAAACTTAGCGGCAGACCATCTTTCACGTTTAGAAAATCCATTACGAGCAACGTTAGATGAGTCTGAAATTTCAGATACGTTCCCTGAGGAATCGTTATTTGCCTTATCTTCGAAAATTAATAATGATTATCCATGGTTTGCAGATTATGCAAACTATCTTGTGGCTAAGGTCCTCCCAAAAGATTTTTCATACCAGCAGAAAAAGAAATTTTTCTCCGACTTGAAATATTACTTTTGGGAGGACCCTTTTCTTTTTCGGATATGTGCAGATTCCGTGATCCGAAGGTGTGTATCCGCCGAGGAAGGGTGGGGAATCCTGGAGCAGTGTCATTCAGGTCCTACTGGTGGTCACTATGGAGCAAATCGCTCTGCAAAAAAGGTTCTTGATTCGGGTTTTTATTGGCCCCTTCTATTCAGGGATGCCCAAAGGTATGTGCTTTCATGTGATTCTTGTCAAAAATCAGGTAATATTTCTAAATTACATGAAATGCCGCAAAATTTTATCCTTGAATGTGAAGTATTTGATGTGTGGGGGATAGACTTTATGGGTCCATTTCCAGTTTCATTCGGGAATAAGTATATCTTGGTGGCCGTAGATTACGTATCAAAGTGGTTGAGGCGCAAGCTTTACCTACTAATGATAGTAGAGTAGTAATCCAATTCCTGAAATCTCTATTTGCGCGATTTGGCACACCACGAACACTTATTAGCGATAGGGGTTCTCACTTCTGTAATCTACAGTTAGATAAGGTATTGCAGAAATATGGAGTCACACATAGGATAGCTACACCATATCATCCCCAAACTAGTGGCCAAGTTGAAGTATCCAATAGAGAACTTAAGCGCATCCTAGAAAAATCTATAGAGGGGAATAGAAAACAATGGTCTAGGAAACTAAACGATTGTTTATGGGCTTATAGGACCGCATTTAAAACGCCTATAGGTACCACTCCCTTTAGATTAGTCTATGGTAAATCTTGTCACTTACCTATAGAATTAGAGCACAAGTCATATTGGGCAATACGCTCTCTAAATTTTGATACAAATTCTATAGGGGAAAAACGCAAACTTCAACTTAATGAACTAGATGAATGGAGAACTATGGCTTATGAGAACTCCAGAATTTATAAGGAGAAAACCAAACTATTTCATGACCGTCACCTCCGGAAAACTAAAACATTCAATAAGGGTGATCAAGTGCTCCTTTTTAATTCTAGACTGCGTCTATTTCCCGGGAAGCTTAGGTCTAAGTGGTCTGGACCGTTCCAGGTTAAAGAAGTTTTTCCCTATGGCACCGTCGAACTAACTCACCCTGAAAAGGGAGATTTTAAAGTCAATGGGCACCGGTTAAAGCTTTATAACAGTGCACTTCCCCAAGAACTTATTCGACTAGAATCATGCCTTCACCTAGATTAAGAGAATGTCTAGACTAGTATAGTATCTTGTCTATATAGGAGAATAAAAATTTTAATGAAACTTGAATTAAAAATAAATAAATTACGTAATCAGGAGAAATCACCAAAGAAGAAGTGTACACGGCCATGCACACGCCCGTGTGCATGGCCGTGTCTAGCACACGCCCTGTCCACCCAGCCATGTGATCACCCGTGTCGAAACGATGAATTAAATTGTTTCAAGTTAGAGAGGTACACGGGTTTCCACCAAGCCGTGTTCATAGTCGTGTGTAATATACACGGCTATCCACCCAGCCATGTGCGCACCCGTGTCGAAGCGACGAATTTAATTGTTTCAAGTCAGAGAAGTACACGGCTTTCCACCAACCCGTGTTCTTGACCGTGTCCGATCGAGGTTGACCACACGGGTAGGGGACACGGCCGTGTTGTTGACCGTGTCCCACCGACATGGGCAGTTTCCCGCGATTTGACCACACGTCTCCTTGAAGACCGTGTTTCCCGCGCAGAACGATTCCTCAACACGGGTACACACACGGCCGTGTGTGCACCCGTGTTCGGCTTCTTTTTATAGGGGGCAGAATTTTCCATTCTCTTCATCACTCCCACTTTCTCCTCTTCCTATTCCTGCATCCATTCCATCCGGAAAATCACTCTCCTTCTCCAAAATTCGCGGAATCGTCTCATTTCTTCGCGCTCAACATAATCGGTAAAACTCCTGGGTTATTTCCATCCAATCTCCTCTTGATCATTTCTATTCCTATTTCCCTTCTAAATTCACTTTAGATTTGTTTTTTTTATTATTATTTTCAGATCATGGCATCATCTCGTAGCCAAGGTGGTCGCCGGCGTCGCCCGGATCTTCAAGCATTATCTACCGAGAGACGCGACGTCGCTCAGCCACTAGTTTTCACAGATCCTATCCACACAAACCGTTATAATCGGCTACAAGCCAAGAAGTATCAGGACATACGAATCATAGACTGGGATGTCCTAGAAACTATAGGTCTAGCGGCTTCTGTGAGGGATTTAATTTCTGTAGTGGGATGGCGAGAGTTCTTTGCCATAGAAGAGATAGGATTTAGAGAACTCACACTCGAATTTTTATCCACCTTCTATGTGAACCTTCGATCCTGTGTGGCCGATGATGGAAGACCAACAGAGGGGAATATTTCTTTTCGTGTGGGGGGCACCTTCTACACACTTTCTCTCTACCAGTTTACACGGTATTTAGGAGTATACGACGAGGCATTCCTCCTTAGTGCAGCCTACTCTGATTTGAAATTTGATCTTCCCAGTCGCGAGCAGGCAGGTGGTGTTTGGCGACGTTTATCTTTCGACACCGGGGCCTACAAAGCCAAGAGGTCTAAGGCCTCAAAGTTGGTCTCCCCCGCCGTGCATTATATTCATCACCTACTTAGCCATACGCTGAGCGGCCGGGGCGAAAGCTCCGGTGTTGTGAGTCGACAGGACATTCTTTATCTGCACAGCATGACAGCCCATTATCCTATCCATTTGGGCTATATGCTCGCTCATTTTATTCTTCATCAGG
This sequence comes from Platanthera zijinensis, assembly GCA_039513925.1. Lineage (NCBI taxonomy): Eukaryota > Viridiplantae > Streptophyta > Magnoliopsida > Asparagales > Orchidaceae > Platanthera > Platanthera zijinensis. The sequence goes on along the minus strand of CM077093.1, from coordinate 167,185,695 downwards.
CGGAGAATTCCCGCGTCGGGTCTATCTGTGTAGCCCCCTACATCACGCGTCTGGCAAAGAATATGGGCATTTTTTTATCTCTTCCACCGATGGCAGTGGTATCGAAGACTGTGCCTATCACCATGGCCAGTCTTCGAGCCATCCGCCTCGTTACTGCTCGTCAAGGCTGAGGAGGGACTATATATACCATTGCGGCTCGTGGCCTTCATATCCACGACGACGAAGACGATGAGGTCGATCCAGATCTCGATGAGCCTCTCATTCCACCTGCCCGTTTGACGCATACTCAGGGGGAGTCATCATCTGCCCAGCCTTAGCGACAGTCTCGATTTGCACAGGAGCTGCAGCATTTTTATGACACTCAGTTGTCGCCGCGCCTTCAGCGTATCGAGGAGCAGCAGCGACGGACTGAGGATGTCATGTATCAAATCCGGCAGCACATGGGGATTACCAGCCCACCGCGACCAGCTCCTCGTCCATCTCACCCTCAGGATGATCCGACTGATCAAGATGACACACCTATGTATTTCTGATACATCTGGCTTTGCATATCTGGCTCTGTAGCGCTATATCTTTAGTATTGTTTTTATCATCTAGTATTTGTATGATCAGTATATCTATAAAAAAAAAATGTTTTATTTCAGATTTTGCTCCTGTTTCATGTTGTGATGCTTTATATTCATGCTCATCAGTTCTTTATGTAGTGCAATTTATGTCCCCTTCTTTATGTAGTGCAGTTCTTTATGTAGTGCAATGAGGACATTGCAACTCAAGTCTGGGGGTATGCTGTATTTTTATAATGAGTATTGACAGTGGAATACATGATTACAATTACTTATATTCTATTTATCATAATACTCTATATTTCCTTATACACCCCCTCGAAAAATTTGATTACTTCTCTTTAAGCTTTCATTACTTCACTCATTGGGAATATAACTATCTAATTCACTTTCGCACGCTGATTAAACCGAATTCGTGTTCAAATTTGTTGATTAGTAACTACGTATAGAAATTCATTAGATTACTTTTCTCCATATAATTTGGTTTAAAAAGATTGTCCTTTATATTATTAACTAATAATCACTCCATTTTAGAAAAAAAATATTTATCTATACTAAAGTGAGTTGATGAGTGTAATATTTTGATAATTTCGTATTAGTAGATCAACAATAACAAAAATTTTCTCTATTGGTGTCTAGAACTTACTAGCGATCCTCAAAACCTTTTGCACATGTTAATTAGTAAAAGTGGAAATGATTTAGGCCTCCTTTTGGATAGCTTGAGCCTTTCTCATCCCAAAACCTTAAACATTATACCCTTGCTCACCCAATTTGAACCTTATCCCTATATTTTTGTGGTATTCCAACTCGAAAATTCACCAAGGCAAATCCTCACCTAGTAGCACCTATCATTGAGTTCGTCATGAAATGATTTTTCATAGTGATATGTGGCCTGAGTGAGTGTACACCTGCACCCATTCGGAATGATCCCTACTATGAAGTCCCTAAAAGAAAACAAAAAAAAATAACATAGTGATATGTGGCCTGAGTGAGTGTACACTTGCACCCATTCGGAATGATCCCTACTATGGACCCTTGGTTAAGAAAAAAAAAATATAGAGTATCCTTCCTCAAAATATAAGGGAATTATAATACGTGCAAAGTCTGGGGGTGCTCATAAAATATCAATGTATGTTAAAGGTCTTTATCATACAAAGGGCTCAATTGTGATCTAGTTTTTTTGCTTACCCCACCTATAATCACCTATCCTAAGCCAAAACAATACACCACCATACAAGTCCTAAGGATCCAACTTTACTAATTCTCATTAGTGTTATGGAGAGGGTGTGTAAAGGAAAGTGTATGATTATCAATAGGGAGATTTTTAATTTTTTGAAAGACTAATGCATATATTATCAAGATTGTTATTTTCTCCTTGCAATAGTTATGGATAACTATAATTATAATTCTAAGAAAGAGCGAAAAGTAGTTAAGATATGTATTGGAGAAATTTTTAAGAAAATGTTATATTTAGAAAAGTCTGCTATACTATTTCCTATACAATTGCAGCATCAAATCTCTATTCGAATTCAAAACAATCAGTGTGCGGAAGAAGAATTATGTATTGGTAACCCAATTGTTTGAATTAGTTTGCTTAGGGACAAGCAAACACTTAAGTCTGGGGATGTGTGATGATTATAATTATGGTAGATTTTTATTGTAATAATTGTAATCATATCCGCTGTTTTCTACCTCTTTATTCAAGTAATTGCACTAAATAATTGAGAATTGGTATTGTCATGAATAGTAGAGCATAGTTTAAAGTTGTTACTATTTTATGTATTGAACTTCTCCCTTACTATGTCATTTTTCTAATGCAGGTACAACTAGCCAGTGGAACTAAAAGTCTTGGAGCAAACAGGGGAGTTTACGGGGCCAACAGGACTGATCACAGGAGAAGAGTTGCTCACACACGGGTAGGAACACGGCCGTGTGCCTACCCGTGTTCCATCCCAGCTGAAGCAATTTTCCAACCCCCGTGTCTGAAGAACATGAAGAACAACACGGCCGTGTTCTAGAACACGGCCGTGTCAGTACCCGTGTGTTCCAACACGGCCAATGATCCAGCCCCCGTGTTTGAAGAACATGAAGAACAACACGGCCGTGTTCCAAAACACGGCCGTGTCAGTACCCGTGTGATCCAACACGGCCCATGATCAAACACGTCTTTTCATGTGGAACTGCCCTGGAACTGCCGACACGGCCTGCAACACGGCCGTGTCGGAACCCGTGTTCGACCATGTTTGCTATTGGACTATAAAAACCTGGAGAAAATTTTATTCTGCACTTTTTGGATTATTTTGCTTGGAGATTTTTCTGGAGAACGAAAGTGGAGCATCCAAGAGAAGGAAGGCTTGAAGGAGATATTTGTATGCATTTATTCTTTAATTTATCTCATTTAATCTTGTATCTCTCTTGGTAATCCAACTTTATTTATCTTTTAAATTTCATGAACAATGTGTTTGAACAAGTTAGTAATCATGTATCGTTTTGTTTTCGTCAATTTCATTGTATTTTATTCGTATATGGGCTTGCAACCATTGAGAATTATCCTTATTATGAATGATTATTTATTTTTACATGAATTCCAAATGTCTAGATTGAGAAATTGGATTGTTTGGATGATGGTTAAATCTTCATATTTATGTGTTATTTCTCTTTATAATTCAAAATTCATGATCGAGAGATATGTTTCTTGGAAAATTAGAATACGAATGAATGGAATCATAGTATTTTAGAGATAAAGCTTCATGAATCCATGTATTAGATAGGGTATTTCATTCAATAAACATTTGAGTATTGTAAATTGTTCGAGAGAAAATTTACTTAACTTAACTTAGATTTTAAATTGCTCGAGAGAGAATTTGATAATTAGTTTAACCCTTTACAATACAATGAATTTGATAGTTTGGTTATTTCATGATTACACAAAGTGATTATGTTCATTGAATGCTCTTAACTTTCGACTTGAAACTATTTTTGTAACTCTCCAATACAATTTTTATCCGAATAGTCATAGTTAGGATTAATCTATATTAGAACGCAATTTTAAGTTTAGGTATGATAATAGAGTGAGAGTGAGTACGAATAGTTGAAATGACCCTGTGGAATACGATACGAGATGTAGATTTCTCTTATACTATTTATGATAGGTGCACTTGCCTGAAAGATGATTCAATCTAGCTTATGCCCATCTACATAGTTATGATAAATTGTAGAATGAATCCGCATCAAGTTTAGACTTAGCGAAAATATTCATCACTTCTTCCTGTTGCTATGAAGCAAGATAGTGCTGAGATAACTCAGTCCTAGTTTTTGACACAGAGAAATATCCTTGTATCAAAACATTCAAATACTCATCTTTCTGTATGATCAAACTGGATTTGAGTTGTAGGGCCACTGGCCTGAGGAAGGGCAATATTGCCTGAGAAGTAGGAGAGTGAACCTCTCTGAGTTGTATGATCCAACTGGATCTGAGGTAGGGTTGTCCTCCCTACCTGAGTGTAGGGCCTTTGGCCTGAGTTAGGTGATCAGCTAATCACTGAGTTGTAGGCCCTTGTGGCTGAGTTGTAGGTCCTGGAGGAGACTGAGAGATCCTGTGGGATCTGGGGTGTAAGCTCCTTGGAGTAGTTTTTTGGAGAAGTTCCTTGACCAATAGGAAGTTGGCAAGGTGGGAGGAGAGTGGATGTACCCACAAGTTGGGGAATCACTATAAATCTGTGTGTTCTTTAATGTATTGTTTTCTTTGTGTAGGTTCTTGAAAGCAAACTACTGCCAAAATATTTAGTGCTAAAGGAAAAAACTAAAAAGAGAATAATAACAGTGAAACAACCTATTCACCCCCCTAGGTTGCAAGCTACCTTGAAAACAAAGACTTTCCCCCCTCAAGCTGTAGCGTATATGTATATCATGCCCAGCTTGTTACAAACATCTGAAGCAGAAACTGGTTTTGTGAAGAAGTCTGCCAGTTCTTTATCAAAAGTGACAAAAGGAGTACATATCTGATTCTTCAACACTTATTCCCTAATGAAATGGCAATCAAATTCAATGTGCTTTGTCCTCTCATGAAAGAAAGGATTCTTTGATATGTAAAAAGTGGTTTTGTTATCACAGAACATATGAAGAGGATGATCATAGACTTCTCCCAAGTCAAGCATAAGCACTCGTAACCACTTCAACTCACAGGTAGTTGAAGTCATGCTCCTATACTCTGCTTCAGCACTTGACCTTGAAACCACTGCCTGCTTCTTGCTTTTCTAGCTAATAAGGTTTCCTCCTACAAAGGTGCAAAAACTTGATGTAGACTTTTTATCTTCTTTATTATCAGCATAGCTGGCATCAGAATATGCTTCAAACTTCAGATGATTATTCTTTTGAAACTATAAGCCTTTTCCTGGAGACCCTTTCACATACTCCATAATTTTCATGGCAGACAGAAGATGACACTCTTTAGGATTCTGCATAAACTGACTAACATTCCCAATCGCATAACAGATATCTTGTCTAGTAACAGTCAGATATATGAGTTTGCCTACAAGTCGTCTGTATACTATGAAATATGGAAGAAGAAGAGAATCTTCAGTCCACCCCTTATAATCTTCAAACTGTCATCGGGCAACGAGAAGGTTTTGTGCCAAGAAGACTGGCCTCCTTTAAGATATCTAGCGCATACTTTTGCTGTGAAAGAACCACCGAGTTCCTTTTTTGTGTAATCTCAATTCCTAGAAAGTACTTTGAAGTTCCCATATCCTTCATAACAAAATGTTGTCGAAGATGTCGTTTGGCTAGATCAATGCCTCCTTTATCATCACCATTCAGAAGAATATCATCAACATAGAAAGCAAGAACCATAAGACCTTTAGTAGTCTTGCGTATAAATAGAGAATGGTCAGCAGAGCTTTGATTGAACCCAATAAGAGAAACAACTTCACTAAACTTTTCATGACAAGCTTGTGGACTCTGCTTTAAACCATAAATCGTCTTCCGAAGCTTGCACACTTGAGACTCCCACTGAGAAACATACCCAGAAGGTTGCTCCATGTAAACCACCTCTTACAAATCACCATAAAGGAAGTCATTCTTTACATCTAACTGAGACATCTCCCAGTCTCTATTAATAGCCACAGAGAAGAAAATACGCATAGTGCTGATGCGAGAAATGGAAGAAAGAGTATCAAAGAAGTCTACCCAATATGTCTGAGTAAACCCTTTTACAACAAGCCTCTCCTTATAGCGATCAATAGAACCATCTGGAAGATATTTATCAATGAAGTCCCACCAACAACCAACCACATCAATGCCCAGAGGTGGGGGAACAAGATTCCATGTACCTCTCTCAGTTAGTGTGTTCATTTCTTCATCCATAGAGGATTTCCACTGAGGAATGGCAAGAGCTTCTTAATACGTAGCCGGTATAATAGTGGAAGAGATAGCAAGAGCAAAACGCTTGCCAACTGGAGAAAGCTGAGCATAGGATAGAACCGCATCAATAGGATGCTTAGTGCATTATCGAACGCCCTTCCGCAGGGAAATGGGAAGATCAAGATCACCCTTTTCTGAAGGAGGGAATACACTGTCGGAAGAAAAAAGAGGCTCGGGAACAGGTATAGAAGGCTGCAAGGGCAAAGAATCAGTCTCGAGAGAAAGAGACGGCGCAACAGTAATAGTTGTGGAAAGAACTGGTTCTGGCATAGGTATCGAGATAATAGGCATTGAAGAAGAAGTATCAAAGGGCAAGAGAGAAAAAGCAGGAGAAAAATACGGTGTATCTTCAAAGAAAGTAACATCAGTAGACACATATTATTTGCACAGAAGAGGATCAAAACAATAATATCCCTTCTGAGTCAGACAATAACCAATGAATATTCATTTAATAGAATGGGGAGAAAGTTTGTCATGACTAGGAAAAGGTATGTGAACAAATGTCGTACACCCAAAAATTTTAAGAGGTATAGGAAATGGCCCGGCTTCGGGATACAAAATAGAAAAATGAGACTTGCCCTAAATAACAGATGAGGGTATTCAATTAATGAGATAGCAGAAGAGAAGAACATCATGACCCCAATAGGACCGAGAAACATTCATTTGTAACAGAAGGCTGTGAGCAATATCCAATAGATGACGATTCTTGCATTCAACAACGCCATTCTGTTGAGAGATATAAGGGCAAGAAGTTTGATGAATCAAACCATGGTTCGCACAAAAATTAGAAAATTGTCGGCTGATATATTCCTTGGCATTATCAGTACGAAGAATGTGAATAGGCAACTTAAACTGTGTTAAGACCTCATTATAAAAGGTGGTAAACACAGTGTAAAGTTCAGAACGATCATTCAAGAGATACAACCAAGTACACCTGGAGAAATCATCAATAAAAATGACAAAGTATAAGCTACCTCTACCAACAGTGGCAGTAGGAGAAGGACCCCAGATGTCAGAGTGAACCAGTTCAAAGGGACGCAAAGAACTACATCCCATCCGAGCTAGGAAAGAAGAGCGATGATGTTTACCAAACTGACAGGCTTCACAATTCAAAGGAAAATCCCCTGAAGGAAGGTTTGGGAAAAGTTGATGACTGAGGCAAGAAGAAGGATGACCAAGACGACGATGTCATTACAGAAGAGATGAATAAGCAAAAAGAGCAATGTCGTGGCCAAGAAAGAAAAGGCCACCACTTGCAGTCCCAGTAGCAATCGGAGCTTTTGAGACAGAATTAGAGAAAGAACAAGTGGTGCCAGTAAAAGTAACCGTGCAGTTTACCTGAGTAAAGAGAGCATGAACAGAGAATAAATTGCACGGGAAAGTGAGGACATAGAGAGTGTCCTTAAGTAGAAAAGACGGAGAGAGATGAACAGTGACAACACCATGAACTGGAGCAGAAGTCCCATCTACAATAACAACAGGAGATAGCATGTTCTGATTAGTCAAAGAGGAGAACAAACGAGAGTTGTCAGTCATATGACAAGTGGCACCAGAGTCAATAAGCCACTTGTCAGAGGATGCTACAAGAGCACGAGCTGTAGAGAAGAGAAGAGAAACCATCTCAAAAGGAACAAAGAAACCGAACAGAACGGCAAATAATTCGTAGATAACAAATGACTAAGAGAATGAGAGAGGCAGAGACGCAAACCGCACGGTTTGAAAAGAAGACGGAGAGAACTAGACACTAGGAAAAAAGCAAACCAAGAAGAGGCCACACGAGAAGAGAAGTCGTAGCGACCAAGAAGCTAACAAACACCGCGGGAAGACCACACGATTACGGTGACACCGCACCAGCGGCAAGAAAATAGTTCGTGACCAAGACGTGGAGCCCGTAGCAATTAGAGAAGCCACAATGACAAGAGAAGTCGTAGTGAGAATAAAGAAGTCGTGTGAACAAGGAAAGAAGTCGCGCGAACAAGAAAAGAAGCCGCAAAGAAGAAGAAGAAGAAGAAGAAAGAGAGAAGAGAAAGAGTCTGCATGGTCACGGTGACAACACACCAGCGATAAGGAATATGTCGTTACCAAAATGGGGAACTCGCAATAGAGAAGAGAAGCAGTGAATAGCTTAGAAACCACAACGAAATGCGACTAAGCAAAGGAAGTCGCGCGAACAAAACACGCGCAAGGAAGAAATCGCAGGAGAGCAACAAGTAAGGGAGGGAAGGGCGGGAAGCGAACTGGAAAAATCTGGTGCGGGAAGCAAATCGAAGAAGTCGGCGTGGTTAGACATACAAACCGCAATCTGATTGGAGTAGAGGATCGATTCACTCTGATACCATATGAAAAATGAGCGAGGAAACGACCAAGAAATAAATAAACTACAAATTTTATTGCTCGAAAAAGATAATCATTATATAGGTATGCCCTTATTTATAGAAAATGGGGGAGGAGAGAGAACATAATAAATAATGTGGGACTAAATACAAGTCGCGCGGCCTATGCGATTTGACAAGGTCAAATCACACACTATACAGAACAACTGAGATCACCCAAAAGCAATAGAGGGAAGTTGCCATACCGCCGGGTAAGACCAACAGACTGGTGGAGCAGGCCGCCAGACTACAACTGTAGGTTTCCACCAGACCGCAGTTGCGGCTATAAATCAGACCGCTGTTGCGGCTAGCCACCAGACCGCAGCTGCGTCAAGCGATCAGACCACTACTATGGGTAGCCATCAGACCGTCGGGACAAACTGCCAGACTGCAACTGCGGGTTGCCACCAGACTAGTTTTTTGGCTAACCATCAGACCGCTGCCATGACTAACAACCAAACCGTAGTTGCGGTTAACTATCAGACTGCATCTGCTAAGATAAGCCACCAGATATCCAGATCGCCCTGACTAACCACCAGATCTCCTGAACAACCAGACGCCGAACTAGACTATAAAACTGCCAAACTCCAACACAAGAAAAGTAGACCAGTGATGTTTGCCAAATTGAAACGCCTCACAATGAAGAGAAGATCTCCTTGAGGTAAATCAGGCAAAAGATAATAAAGAATATGAGGAGGAGGATGTCCAAGACGAAGATGCCAATGAAGTAAAGAAGAGGAGGCGGAAAAAGCAGAAAAGTATCAAGGTAGAACAAGTCGCCGCTTTCAGTCCCAGTAGCAATCATCTCCTTGGAGTGAGGAACTTAAACAGCACAAGTAGAGGCAGTGAAAATAGCTTCATAATTCAACTGTTTGCAAAGAGCAGTAACAGAAAGAAGATTGTATGGAAAATTTGGGACATAGAGAGTGTCCTGAAGCTGAAGAGAATGAGTAACATGCACTATTCCAGACCCGTGAACCGGAGAAGGAGAACCATCAGTAATAAGAATCGGAAGTAACCGGTTACTCTTATAAAGAGAAGAGAAAAGACGAGAATTCTCCGTCATATGATTAGTAGCACCATAATCAATGAGCAACCTACCCGTAATAGCCAACTGAGCAACATTAGAAGTAGTAAGAGAAGAAGTAGGCTTCTTTGCGGAATCAGCTGAAGAAAGACAAAGGTGAGGATGTTTGGTCCAGCAACGATCAACCAAGTCACCAACTCTGCCACAATGAGAGCAAAGAAACTTAGAATAATCACGGCCACCAATACGGCCACCTCAACCACCAGAGTTATCGTGACAAGTTGGATGAGCGACAAACCAGGAGAAGGAGAGGGAAGTAAAGGGCACTGAAGAAGAGTTGTAACAGCAGAAATGCGAGAAGCAGTAGTGTCCAGAGTTAGAGTGTCTGCCTATCCTAGAATTTGTTGTCGAATCATATCATATGACTCAGGTAGACGAAGTAAGTAGCAAACCACAAGAAGCTCCTAAAAGTGTTTATTTTGCTCAGCGAGATCAGTAGAAAAAGGTTGATGCTGATGAAGTTCAGCACCAAGAGTTTGAACCTCTTGATAAGCAGCAGCAGGAGTCATGACTGGTCGAGCAAATAGATCCGCAAAAAGATTATAAATGCGCGAGTGTGCGCTATCTTATAGTACAAAACAGCAAGATGACTTTAGGCAGCCTTGACCGTCTGATCATGTCTAATGACAGGAAGACATTCATCAGACAAACTGTTGGCCAACCAAGTACGTATCAATGCATCAGCGGCATCCCAATCATTAAAAGAAGCAGAGCCAAAAGGAGGGTGATCATTGGTCAAATGATGATGTTTACGCTGAGAGCACAATAGGAAAATAAAAGACACACTCCAATCAGGATAATTTGGACCTGTAAGCTTAGAAGCAGTACCCAAATTACCGGAAGTAGAAGTAGAAGAAAGAGAGAGAGGAGCAGGAAAATTGGAAGAAGAAGATGGAGTGTTCATAGAGAACAACAACAAGCTGTACGGTTTAACCAAACAAACCGCGCGGACAAGAAAAAGAAGGAAAATGCCCAAGAAGAAAACAACCCGCAGGAGCATAGGAGAAAGAAAATGCGTGAACACTAGCGAAGCCGCGTAAGTAGAAAAGAAAGCAAAGGGAGGGCAAGACGGGAAGAAGTCGCGCGAACAGAAGAAAACTGGAAGCGGTTAGAAAAGAGAACCACACGCAAATTGGAGAAAGGACCGATTAGCACTGATACAATGTAAAAAGAGCTAAATAAAGAAAAAATTTATTGCTCCAAAAAGATAATTATTACATTGGTATACCCCCTTATTTTTAGAAACGGGGGAGAAGAGAAAATACAACAAGCGATGTGGGACTAAATACAAGCCGTGCAGGCTGGATGGTTTGACCACGTCAAACCGACATATTATACAACAAATACAATCTCCTAGGAAGCCTCTGAACACCTGCTGTGGCTAAATATCTGACTGTTGTTGCGGCTAACCTCCAAACCATTGTTGAGGCTAACCACAAGACCGATGTTGTGGTTAACCTCCAGACCGCTGCTACGACTAACCACCAGACCGTTGTTGTGGCTAACAACCAGACTATTGTTGCGCCTAACCTCCAGACCGCTATTGCGGATAACGACCAGACCGCTGCTGCAACTAACCACCAGACTGCTGTTGCGTCAAACCACCAGACCACAGTTGCGGCTAACCTCCAGGTCGCTGATGAGTACAAACACCAGGCCGCTACTGCGGATAACCACCAGGCCGCTACTGCAGATTCTCACCAAGCTGCTGGGAAGGCTACCAGACAGGACGTTGGAACAAACCGCTAGACCGGTGACCAGACAGGCCGCTGTGACTAGAAAGACTAACCGCCCGGTCTCATGTTCCAATAAGAAGGAGGGTCATATGGGACCCTGCACATGGTCACACACCCCTGCACAAGGCCACATTGCCCATTGACTACGCGGATAGGGGGTTGCACAATCCAGTGCGCGATCACATGGTTGTGTGCCGCTATGCAGTTATATGACCATGCGACCCCTTGACCACACAGCCAGAGGGCAGCATATGGCTGCACCGTCACGCGCCTCTACCCATCCTCTTGGTCGTGTGGCCACATGAAGCCATGTGTGTGGATGCATGACTGTGTGTCACGGCTGCATGACCGTGCATCGCACCTGTGCGGCACCATAGCCACCCGACCACTTACGATCAGTCGTCTGATTGCATGCCTCCTAGTCGGCCTCCATCAGATGACCGCTCACCACCGCCAGTCCTCCACTATCTCGTTCGGGTAACTTCTGCGCCACCACCATCGTACCCCACTATCTTCAGAACCGCCCCCCCCCCAACATAGGTGGTGTGTATATAGCAAAATTTTCATCATGGGTGTGTACATAGTGAAATTCTCATCATAGGTGCGCACATATAAAAATCCCAATATGGGTGTGCATATAGCAAAATATCACATCATAAGTGTGCGCATAACAAAATTCCAAACATGGTTGTGTGCATAGAGAAATTCCCATCATCAGTGTGCGCATAGCAAAATTTATATATTGCGTATGCACGTAGCGAAACAATCCATCATGGGTTTGTGTGTAATGATAAACCACCCATAATGGGTGTGCGCATAACAAAGTATATGGTTGCAGGTGTGTGGATAGTCAAACTTCATAACCACTTAATTACGAAAAATGTCACCCTCAAAATCTATAAAAGATCCCCTAGGCCCTCCTTTCATCTCACTTTGTCTCCTACGTCTAAGAGAACTCCAGAGGATTCCCTTGAAAATCTCCTTGCGCGCTTGCAGATTTTCTTGAAGATCTTCAAAGGCGTTTAAAGATCCCTTGAAGATTTCCTGCAAGCAATCAAAGATCTCCTTTTGAGCGCATTGATCCCGACTCAGTTGCTCAGGAACAGAGGACCAAGTACAACTTCCAAATTGCATCGAGCACATTACTCCCAACTCCGCTGCTCGAGAACAGAGCACCAAGTACAACTTCTGGATTGCACTGAGCACATTTCTCCTGACTATGCTGCTCAAGAATAGAGAGAAGCAGACATAGTTCCCAAATTTCACCTAGCATATTGCTCTTGGCTCCGTTGCTCGAGAATAGAGCGCCAAGTACACCTTCCAGATTGCACCAAGCACATTGCTCCAGACTCTGTTGTTCAAGAACAGAGAGAACCAGAAGCAGTTTCTAGATTTCACCGAGCACATTGCTCGTGACCCCGCTGCTCGAGAAGAGAACACCAAGTATAACTTTCAGATTGCACCTAGGACATTGCACCCGACTCCGCTACTCGAGAATAGAGAGAACCAGACATAGTTTTAAAATTACACAAAACACATTTCTCCAGACTCCGTCGTTCACGACTAGAGAACAAGTTGAAGACTCTACAGCTTCAGATAGCCTCTGAAAGTCTTTAGTTTCAAGGATAGCTGATACCTAGAGGGGGTGAATAGATTCTAGGCCATTTTAACTTTCTTTATGTTTTACGTGTGTTGAGTTAGCTTAGTTAGCTTGCTTTCAAGAACACAAACAGCACACACAAGATTTATAGTGGTTCCCCATATTATGGGTACATCCACTGTCCCTCCCACCTTTCTAACAGTGTGTTAGATAAGGCACTTCTCCAAATCTCGGCTCTAAAAAGCTTACAACACAGACCCCTTAGGATCTCTTAGTCTCCTCCAAGACCTACCTCAGACACAAAGCCCTACCTTAGAGCAAGCTTGCTCCTACAACTCAGTGATCCAAAGATCACCTACCTCAGACTATATTAATATTCCTACAACTCAGGCTAGGAGGATAGCCCTACAACTCAAAGAGAATGACTCTCCTATAACTTAGGCACAAAGTCCATACCTTAGATCCACAGAAGGATCCTACAACTGTGGAACACAAGCCCTATAATTCAAAGAGAATGTCTCTCCTACCTTAGGCAAATTGCCCTACCTCACACACACAGGCCCTACCTCAGATCCACACAGGGATCCTACCTCAGATTCATAACTTGAATCCTACCACTCAGTATTTATAATTAGGCCTACACTCAGATCCAAAGGAACCTACAGAAGGAGTAAGGTTGGTGTTTATTTGACTTTAGAGATAAAGTTCTCTGAGTCTGCCTTTCTGGACTGAGAAATACGCAGCCCTAACTTTGACTTCAGAGAGATGATTCTTTGAGCCTTCTTCTTCCTGAACTAAGACAGCTTAGTCCTATCTCCTTTACTGCAACAAGATGGTTGATCTTCAAGTTGACTTGGCTTGAGCTGAGAAGTATGTTGCTGAGAAAAACTTCTTCCTAAATTGAGAGTGAAACTCGGTCCTATCTTCTTCTTCACGGCTCCATAAAGTATTCTTCATGAATGATCAGCTAGGGTTGTAAAGATGTTGTAGCTAGGGCTTGCCTTGCTGCTTCATCTTTCTTAGAGAAGTATCTCTGAACTTGTTATTGAAGGTGTTGATCACAACAGCTATCTTGTTGTAGCTAGGGTTAGCCTTGGCTGCTTCTTCTTCCTCAGATATTTCTCTGAACTTGTTGTTGCAGGTGAGAATCGCAACAACTATCTTGAACTTTTAGATCAGCACCTTGAACTTATTCTCCAGGCTCTGCAACAATGGCGAGAGGAAGAAGATGAAGTTCCGCCTTTTTGCGAAAAGATAAATCCTTAAAAGTTAATCTCCTTCTGCAGATCTTAATCCTTTTATCTTCTGTCGTCCAACGGCTCTTTGACCTGTGGGACTAGCTGTAGTTATTGGCTGCAACTTTGCTTTTATAGAAAAAGTCGTATAGTAGGCCTGCGGCACCATTTGTCGCGTACTGTAGACTTCCCACAATAATTTTGAATTTTGCTAAATTTTGCTGACCTCAACATCTGTGGACTTAGGAAAATTCATCTATTTCATCCCATGCGTTGAGTACGTTGAGTGAACCTTCATCACTCAACAAATTTTGACATAGCCAATACTTCTGCACTGCTAGACATTGAGTGCGTTGAGTGAACCTTCATCACTCAATGAATTTGGACTTTGCCAATACTTCTGCACCATTAGGCGTTGAGTGCGTTGAGTGAATGGCCTTCACTCAATGCTTTTGTCATTGGATAAACTTTCTGCTGATAGGCATTAAGTGCGTTGAGTGAGCCTTCATCACTCAATTCTTTTGTACTTAGCCACTTATCCGAAGCTCGCCATCTTGCTAAGGCGTTGAGTGAACTTCCTTCACTCAACTCTTCTGTACTTAGCCGATTTCCATCTTTATGAATGTGTTGAGTGAGCCTTCATCACTAAATGCTTCTGTACTTTGTATGTCTTCTTGATGAGGCGTTGAGTGAATTGCCTTTACTCAACGCTTTTGTACTTTGCCGATTTTCTTGATGAGCTTGCGATGAGTGAGCTGTCCTCACTCAACGCATTTGGACTTAGACAGATTTTCTGTCTACATCTTCTTAATCTTTGACATCACATTGGTCTGTCGACGCTTTCTTCTTTGGGCATTGAGTGAGTTGTCATCACTCCACGCTTCTGGACTTAGCCAAAAATCTTGACAGATCTTCAAATGTTTTGACTGCTTGAGCTTGACTCAACGCTTCTTTCTTCAGGTGTTGAGTGAGTTGTCCTCACTCAATGCTTCTAGACTTAGCCAAAATTCTTGCTTGCCAATGCTAAAGCTTTGACATACTCAACGCCTCTTGTTATATGTCATTGAGTGAACTGCTTTCACTCAACGCTTGTTGACTTAGCCGCATATCTGCTTTGCAAACTGTTGGCCTTTGATTGTTCATGCTTTACTCAGCGCTTTTTGGCATCGGGCATTGAGTGAACAGGCTTCACTCAACGCATGTGGATTTAGACAAATTTCTGTCTCTCCAATATTCTTCCTTGTGACCACCTGTCATAATCACTTAGACAACCTGTCTGAACTTGTTCCAAAAAATATCCTGCACACATTGAACTTGAACATACATCAAATACAATTATGCTCTTAGTATTGATGGTGATGCCTCTTAAAATCCATATCCAGGGAACATTGAAGGGCAATATTCCCAACAGCCTCCAAGCACATCCCCCGTCATTGTTCTTCTTGTTCACTCCAACAGTCCGGAAGAACCATTATAATGAGCAGTGTTCTATCACCCTCAAACATTTTATTACTTGTAACAAGTGGTGGTCGGTCAGCCTTGAACATTTTACCCCTTGTAACTCACAAAGAAAATAGTGAAATTCTGCCAGCACAAACCCGGCCCTGTGATTTTTTTATCATTTTCGGGGTTTTTCCATGTAATAAATTTTCCTTTCAGGCGTGAGTTTTTCTATTACTATTTGTGTGCTTGATCCGTTCACGAGCTAAGACGATTCGATTTCGACCGATTCACAAACGCCTCGAGTGACCCGCAACAATAACAATTTTAAATTGAAAAATATACATTATATTTACATTTAGCTAATATATTATTAATTTTTCTACATTTAGCACTATAGCAAAATTTATTTTGTTTTCTCCACATTTCTACCTTCACTTCTGTTTGAGTGTTGGTGAATGCTGTGTGAATGCACTTTTGTTGTGTTAGTTTTTATCTAGTGGCAGTTAATGCACATGCATTATTGCAATAGAGTTTAAATACTTCATCCATCTCCTCTATAATAGCTGTTACAATCAATCAATCCACACTTTCATAGTTGCTTTCTGCATGTTTATCATCCAGGCTTTGACTTTATTCATATACTGAGTGCTAAATGAAGACTTAGGCTCTGTTTGGCACGGTAGTGCGGCTCATGAACACGGGGTTAAATTGTCGTTTGTTAACGCCCGTCTAAGAAACTTCATCCACTTTTATGTTCAAACGAATGATATTTGTTAGGTGATCATTAACAAATGACGTTTTAACCCATACATTTACGACCACCACTACTGTGCCAAACGGAGCCTTATTCGACGGATTCATGGGCCGTAGCGCAGAAGAAAAGTGAAGGGAATGGGGACGAAAACAGCATCCCAAAGTTTTATAGAAATAGCAATTGCCAGAAAATGTTTGGTAATGAATTTTGTGAAATTGTACCCAATTAAGTGATTCTAAAAAAGTGGCATAATGTATACCCATATTGCTCATTCATTAAATAAGTCACAGGATAAAAGTCCCGTGTCATCAATCCGGGAAATCAAAAGATTGAGGTTGTGAAAGCAGGCAATCGTCAAATAAGACTTCGTTTGGTGCGGCTTATTTGCTCCGATTATTTTGATCGAAAATGTCTCCATCATAGAATGTATGTTTGGCAAGCACAAATGTTATGACCGCTACCAAGAAAAAAACTAATTTTGAGCATAAAATGCATGAATTTTATGAGGTGAGGTCGGGCGTTCACGAATGATGGTTCATGACCTCCACCACAGCGCCAAATGAAGCCAAGTGTCAGTGTAATGCATGCTCCTAGCATTCACATAAGAGAATATTGCATTCTCTTTTTGTAGTTGTATTTGTGTGTTTTGTTATGAAACACATGTTCAGTAATGTTTCGGGTCGCTCAGTTTTTTCCTGATTCGGAAAATCTGACCGTCTTTACTTGGAATCGGATCGGATGCGCAAACAGTCAAAAAACAGTAGCAAATGACAAGATTTTTTTGACGTGAAAAATCGAAAAGGGTGAAAAATCACGAGGATTAATCTGTGCCGAGCCAAAATCCACTATTTTCTTAGAGTTTACAAGAGTTTGAGACGATTCATCTGAGAGTGCAGGTCACCTCTTCTTTACAAGTACAAATTGTGAAAATGATGAAAAAGAAACTAAGTTCCCAGAGACTTGATGGAAGTGTTCCGGTCAGGAAAATGGCTAATTCCACGGAACCTTGATGGAAGCGTTTCGGCTGGAAGAAGTCTCTAAATCCATGGAACCTCGGTGGGAGCACTCCTGCTAAAGTGGAGCCTTGGTGGGCGCACTCTCGCGGAGACGAACATCGTCCCTTGGAAGCATGATGAAAACTTTGTGTTAGAAGGGGAGCAGAGCGAATTCCTGAGCGCAGGATTGGCCTAAGTCCATAAACTCGCTGGAAAATCTCAGAGTTCTTTCTAGCCTCTAGAGGTTCTTGTCTTCAAATGAAGGCTAGTGAGCCTGTTAATAGTTTTCTGGAGGGTCGCATCGGTAATTGCGCTGGGGCGTGATTTGTGCTGGTCAATAGCGTCGCTCTGCTTCGGTCACATGGATCACAAAAATTATTGAAATGACGAAATTGCAACCCGGGAAATCCGGGCGGCCCGAGCAGGGTGGCCGACAGCTGTGGCGGCCGCTGGCGGTGCGGCGCGAGCGGGGCGGTCCCGCATGGGGTGCGGTCGCGTGCGCGCGGGGTGCCCGTGTGGGCCAGCAGCATGGACTGGCCGCGCGCGCGCAGGTGGCTGCACACGCCCAGGCCGCGCACGTCTGCGCGGGCTAGCCATGTGTGAGCGGGGGCGCTGCCTGTGCGTGTGCGTGGGTTTACCCTCTGCTTGGGTGTATCCGGTCCTTAGGGTGCGGGGAGGAACCGGGCGTGACTCATCCGGTCGGGTTGGTTTTTCCCGCGTGTACTCGGTTCAAGTCTTTCCGGTTTGGCTCAGAAATTTCATGGGGAACCCCATCAAATGCCCCCAAATTTTATTGAGTCATGGCCCGCAAAGCGATGAGTGTGGAAATTTCTTTTCTTCACTCAGGGTGTTTCAGAACCTTGCGATCATCGGGCTCAGCCACGAGTAATCGTTTGCTGGAAATTTCGGAGAGTCAAAAACTAAATATTTCTTGCCATAGTGTGCCAGATATTATCTGTCATGTCTGCCGAGATATTTAACCAAGCTAGTCTTTATTCGCTGCTTATTTTTAAGACAGTAAAATTTAGCAAGAGATATTTTATTATCTCGAACACCATCCTTTATGAGTTCTCCTTTGAGACCAATATATTGGAGAGGGTCGCTCGGCTCTCCTCATACACTATTGTAGAGATATTGGAGTTTGTAAAACTTTTGCTTTTAGTTTGCGTAGTCCTTGCTACCGTCATGTTTCCCTCAAAAAATGTTAGCTTTTATGATAAAATTTCATGCCTTGAGGATGGAGAGCAAACAAGCAGAAACGGTCGTATGCGGAGAATCCCACTCATGGCGGCACCGACAAGGAGGCATGCGAAAGAAGCGGCATATGTGTAGGTGGTGTGCCCTGAGGGTAACCCTCAAAGGGCCGGTGCGCGCGCGATGTTGCTCGTGGGGGGGCCTTGCCCGCGGGGCCTCCTGCAGGGGCATGAGCTTAAGGTCGCCAACATGGGCGCGCGTGAGACCGCACTGGCACGCGTGGGGCCGCGCCCGGGGGAGCGTGCGGTGCCACCCGTGCGGGCGCATGTGTTTTCTCCCCCGCGTGGTGCTGTCCACGCGGGCGCGTGCATTGCTGCCTGTACAGTGCTTCCCGTGCGGTCGCTTGTGGGTCTGCTTGCGTGGGCTCTTGTGGTGGTGTTTTGTTTGCTTCAATGGTAATGATTGACCTTTCTTTTGCAGACGTCGAAAGGTGACGTTCCACCGAGGTTGATGCGACTCCCGTCGACCCTGAGACTTGAACGAGTGACTAGTTCGAGGAAACACTTTGATATTTTGGAGGACGTGGAGGTTATGATTCCCTCCCCACTGGAGCGCATTCAAAATCCTCCCCCAGGCCATTTTGTGATCACAGATGGATGCCTGAAGGTGGGCTTTCAGAGCTCCCCTACTGATGAATTCATTGAAGTTTTCATATTTTGCGACGTTTCGATCACACAATTCTCCCTAGTGGGGATGATGAGGATTATGAGATTACTCTGCTTCTTTCGGTAGCAAGGCTCCCAGATGTCACTTTAAATTTTTTGCGAGTGGTTTGAAGTCTGTCTTGGCTTTGGTGACTGGGTTGAGGTACGGAGCAACAAGAGATGATTGTCATTTGAAGACAAAACCAACTACCATCACGGAGGAACATTGTTCGGGTTTGTGAAAAACCTATGGAGGCTACCTGAGATCTGGCGAGAAACTCCGGATTGCTGTCGTCATCTTGTGGGGAGGGAGTATAACTTTTATCCATTGTTCAGTTTCGAGAATCCACGCGATTTGAGCGCCGCTCTCCACAAGATCAGCACATTTGTTGTTGAGAAATGGCTTGTTCTTGTGGGACTTTTGACGGATGCAGAGCCGAGTTGTGTCGTGTCGTTGGAGCGTGGAAAGAAGAGGAAGCTTGATTTTTCACAACGACTCACAAAGGCCATCCATTTTTGCCCTTAAGGTTGTTGTTGAGATCGACAATGACTGTTTGGACGACCTGGTTACTGATCTACCACCTGTAGAGACAGAGGATCCCCGGAGCTCCCTGCGATTGAGCCGACTTCCATAGAGGTTCCCGATCCATCATTGGTGACGGCGAAAGGGAAGGAGAGAGAATGTTCCTCTTGTCTAGCGCTTGTCCCGAAGGTACGTTTGTTACCCCCTAGTGTTTTTCCACCTTTAACTTGTGTTGTGTATTGGAATAATTTGATCCTTATGTTAGCAGCTGGACAAAATGCGTGGCATCGTGCTTTCTTGGAACAGTAATTAAATGACTGCGAAAGATTATTTTTTTCTCTTTACGGACGAAGCTGGTTGCGTCCGAGGACACTTTGTAGGCCGCTCGGAAGATGAAGAAGTCCTCTACTTATTGGTTAATGTTGAATCATTGTTGTCTTCTTCTCAGGCCGATGTCGAAAATCTTCAAAGAAGGTTGAGTGTAGCCGATGCAGAGGTCAGTCCTCTTCGCGGGAGACTAGTTGCTACCGAGGCGACCTTGGCGGAGTCATTCCATTGTACTAAGGTGGCTGATGTTGTGATGTCTTGGCTTGAGGCGGAACTAAATCAGCTGAAGAAAGAGAAAGCTCAGAAGATCGCAAAGCAGGAGGAGGTCGAGGTCGTGTGAGCGGTTGTGGTAGCCGAGTACAAGGGGTCTCATGACTTTGTTATGGAGCAGTCTTGCATTACAAAGGAGGCCCACTCTAAGATGATGGAGGCCAAGATCGACCCGCTTGTGGAAGACGAGCGTGATGTTGCGTACTGCTTGTGCTTTAGCAAGGAGTTTCGAGCTGCTCGGAGGTTTCCGGAGGGTGATGACCTGGGCGTGGAGAATACATCAGATGACGATGCTAACGTTGACATCGTGGGATAATCCTACGGGCCACTTATTCCTCTGTTTGTTTGCTTGGCTTGGCTTTTTTATAGGCGCACCTCAGCATAGTTTTCATGTTTGTTGTTTTTCATGATGATGTAGCCCATAGGGCAACTTTTCATTTGAGTGGAAACACTTTTTGCTTTCGGATCTTTTGTGTTCTAGCTACACTCTTTGGTGTGTGTGTGCTTTTGGCGGAGTAGAGTCTCGCTAGGTACTTCAAACAGCTTGTTAGTGGGAGGTATTCGTTCACTCACATTTTGAGGGGATCGAAGGCCGCTTAGGATGTGGAGGAGAGTAGCCCATGTCTGCTTATGCCTCGAGAGAAATGGGGCTCCTCCAATTGGTGGTGGTGAAGAACCTTTGTTCGTGCCTTGGGAGAACTAGGGTTCATCCTAGTGGAGGTAGTGAAGAAACTTTGTTCGTTTTCTCCAAAGGAGAACCGAGGTTTGTCCAAGTGGAGGTGGCAAAGAATCTTTGTTCATTTGCGCCTCAAGAGGACCAGGGTCCGTCCGGGTGGAGATGAAGAAGAACCTTTGTTCATTCGTGCATCAGAAGAATTGGGTTTGTCCAGGTGGAGTTGATGAAGAAACTTTGTTTGTTTGGGCTTTAGGAGGACTGAAGTCCGTCCGGGTGGATGTGGCAAAGATCCTTTGTTCGTTCGTGCTTCAAGAGAACCAGAGTTCATTCTGGTGGAGGTGGATAAGAACCTTTGTTCGTTTGCGCCTCAGAAGGACTGGGGTCCATCCGGGTGAAGGTGGCAAAGAACCTTTGTTCGTTCATGACTTAGGAGAATTGGGGTTCGTCCATGTGGAGGTGGCGAAGCACACCACATCCGCACAGCGGAATAATTCAATAAAACCCAAAGAGAAATGGATCTTGTTATAATCATTGATCAAGAAGTAAAAACAACTTTGAATAAAAATATACCTTAGTGGGATTGAGTCACTACTCAACCAAGATGCTCCAAGGAAGTCCGACGAACATTTGCGGTGTAACACCACCATCCGTCGTATAGCATATGACAGAAGGTCCGGTTGGGTCCCGCCACCATATACTACGGACATGTAAGGAGATTACTTATTGTTTCTAAATCCAAATTCAACTATGAACGCGTCCTAACCCAGAATATACTAGCGGAAGCATTTAGGTTAAGAACTCATAACAGTAGGAATGTCCATTACAAAAGCTTGTACAGGAATGATATATATATAAATACAACACATGTCTTGGCCTTAAGTCCATTCAACTGTTCTCTTTACATCAAGTGGTTTCATACTTCGGCACGCAGGCCGGCCACACTTGAAAATAGGAAAACTTTTCCACTCGGCCTTCGAGGGCCATCACAACAGCAGGGGCTTCAGCCTGTTATTTCCCGCTCGGTCCAGCACCTGCGCAGGGATAGCCCACCATAAGGGCGGGAAACAAGACAACGGTCAGCATTCAGCTGACCAATTATAACGACCCTACCCCATACCCGGGGCAGCGGTTAATCCCTGCAAGCAATGCAATCTCGATAGATATATCTCAAGAAAGTGCACCTCCACACATTTCAATATATCACAAACGTTGGCCTGACTGCTAGATGCTCCGTGCACTCAGGGCATATTAACGTTGTACCGGATAATCCAGGGTCCCACCACCATTCAGAGGTCACATACATAACGACAACTTTGAGCATTCATGCTCCACGACCCACGATCAGAGACTTTAGTCTTGATGGCGTACAACTACATACTCTCATTATGTGATCCTAACGAACTCCAATAACCTAGGCACTAGAGTTAGACAACCATAACGCGAATACAGTTCAGCCCTTGCCCGTTGCTCAAATCGTTAATTCAATGTCTAGACTGATGCTGGTCAGCTTCCCCTTGTCCGTTCGGCTCACTGGCCTTTAAGAGCTCATCGCTCACACTAGCCACACTGTCTTCAAGAGACTGGCTTCACACTAACAAGTTATCTGGGAGCTATCGCCGGCAACAACAACTGTCGCCTGGCATTAGCGACAGAACACACTTTCTGTACCCAACCTCAATCATAACTGGACCAACTATCCAGAAAACCTTGCAGCCACCTGCAGAGCCAGAATATTGGTCTTTCATACCATAAATAGCTTACTGGGAGCTATCTCCATCGGTGACGCTCACTGTCGCCCGGCGATATCAGCAGTTCTCCAAAACCGTGATTTTCCTGGGTATTTTCCTGGAATTCAACTCTAGTACTTCATGTTACTCCCTTTCACAGGCATAATCCACAGACGATGTACAATACTCATTTATACGAGGAGTCTTCTCCGGTTCGCAAAATAAAGCATCACCAATCTAGACCAACCTATCTGGATGGGCTTCACACAGCATGCTTATTCCGTACTACACAATTCCGGATCTATATGCAAACTTAACCGGGGATAACGAGTATCGACCCAACGAAATTCTCTTAACACTTCCACATTTTGGTGGAAGATTCCATGCACATGCAAAAATAGGACTTCACTTGTCCAATCAGGAGGTCGTTACCCTTGTAGTTTTCTTCGGAGCCATGGCGAAGCTTTTCTATACAGATGGAAATGAGCGCCTCTCTTTCCTCTTCGCAGATTCCTCTTTGGATCTTTTTTCGACCACAAGATCTCCTTCAATAAGCTATGCAAGCTTCAACTCATCTCTTCCTTAGCTCCTTCTTCCTTTTCACTCAAGGAAATAATGAAATGAAGAGAGAGAGAGAGAGAATAAATTCTCATTCCTATTCTTCTCTGGTTAAGTGGGCTCGAGATTAACCCCAGACACATGATCTCTCCATCAAAACGAAGCAAAGGACATGATTTGAGTTGAAAAGTCAAACAAAGCGCTATCGCCCGATGATATTGATGTCGCCTGGCGACATCAATTTCCACCACTTTGACTCAAGTCAACCACCGCTTATCGACTACTTAACAGCCAATCCGACACTTGTCTCACGCCACGTGGCACTATCGCCCAGCGATATCAACTGTCGCCACTCAGCGATATTATTCGAAGATTTGTCGAGTGTCGACTCAATGCTTTACCGCTATCGCCACCATGTGATAACCACTGTCGCCCGACGATAGTGACAAAATTTCTACTATCAAACTTAAGGTGTTACAACCTTCCCCTCCTTACAAAAATTTCGTCCCGAAATTTGCATACAGTCATAATGAAGACAGCAACTTAAAAGTTACAACAACTTTTTATTCATAAAAATAATGTTACAACAACATTACACAAACAACCCGGGATATTCCTCGCGTATGGTTTGCTCTCGCTCTCATGTCAACTCTTCATGGCCACAGTTGTCCCACAGGACCTTGACCATCACAATTGTCTTGTTCCGCAGCTGCTTGATTGTCGTATCTTCGATCTGAATGGGCCTAATTTTCGTCGTTAGCCCACTATCGACTGGTACTCAATCATCCGCAATCACTTGAGCTGGCTCTTTCACAGCTTTGTGCAACACCAATATGTGAAACACATCGTGCAAGCTACTTAGCTCTATTGATATAGCTAATCGATAGGCGGCTTCTCCAACTCGCTCCACCACTTCAAACGGACCAAGATATCACAGACTCAACTTTTTCAAGCGTCGGATCCTGGGTACACCTTTGAAGGGCTTGATCTTTAAGTACACCCACTCGCCAACTGCAAACTCCACGTTTCGGTTCTTGGTATTGTATTACTTCGCTTGCCTATCTTGGGATATTAGTAGCCGCTCTCATATAGTATGTATGGTCGGATTTGCATCTTCGACCTCCTTATGCTTATATAGCTTTGACTCGCCTAATTCCGCTCAAGCTAACGGTGTACGACACTTCCTATCATACAAAGATTCAAAAGGCGCCATATGTATACTAGCTTGATAGCTATTGTTATAGGCAAACTCGATCATATAGATATGGTCTTCCCACCTCTTCCCAAAATCTAAGGCGCACATTCGGAGAATGTCCTCCATCGTTCTGTTGGTCCTCTCAGTCTTGTCATCCGTTTGCGGATGAAAGGCCGTACTGAACTTTAGTCTAGTCCCCAATAACTGATGGATTAGCCTCCAATCATTTGAAGTAAAATGCTCATCTCGATCACTTACGATGCTACGGGACACACCGTGCAATCGTACGATATTATCCACGTACAACTTAGCTAGTTTCTCAACATAATCATTCTTCCTGTTCGGTGTGAAGTGCGATACTTTTGTTAGCCGGTCAACGATCACCCACATGGCATCATTTCCGTTCTGTGATCTCGGCAGCCCATGCACGAAATCCATAGAAATGTCATCGAACTTTCATACCGGAATCGGCAATGACTTCAGGAAACCTCCAGGTTTCTGGCATTTAGCTTTCACTAAGGCACAGGTCTGACATTTTGCCACATAATGTGCAATGTCTTCATTCATACCTGGCCACCAGAACAGTGTCTTCATGTCCTTGAACATCTTAGTGCTCCCCGGGTGGATTGAGTACTTTATAAAATGTGCTTCATACATCAACTCCTCCCATAACTTACTAACGTTTGGGATGCACAATCGACCGTCTTTTCGCCAAAGACCATCGTCTAATGAGAACTGGGAATTTGACCCCCTCTGTTATATAGCATTTTAGACTCTCATCGAGTTTCGTTGCTTGTTGAACCCTATCTGCAAGGTCATATTGTACCTCCGTTCAGTTTGGGTACGCATCCATAGTGGAATTCTTGTTAACACAAGAAATCTCTAAAGTCTCCAGCTCCTGGATCAGACGCTCATCATGCATCTATAACTAATTTGCCCTTATCGAATTCCTACGACACAAGGCATCTGCGACCATGTTTCCCTTCCCGGGAGTATAATGAATTTTAAAGTTGTAGTCCCCGAAGAACTCCATCCACCTCCGTTGTCGCATATTAAGATCCTTCTGATCCAATAGATATTTCAGGCTCTTATGGTCCGTGAAGATGTCAACTTTCACACCATATAAGTAATGACGCCACAGACTTATCACCACCGCCAACTCCAAGTTGTGGACGGGATAGTTTCACTCATGCACTTTCAACTGGCGTGAGCCATAGACGATCACTTTTACGAATTGAAGAAGAACGCAGCCTAGGCCACTCCCTAATGCATAACTAAATTTCATAGCTGTCTGAACCACATGGAGACGTCAAGATTGGCGTCGTAGTCAGATGACTTTTCAGCTCCTCAAAAGCTCGCGCGCACTCCGGCGTCCAAAGGAACTTCTGATATTTCCTCATCAGTTTGGTGAGAGGCAAGGCTATCTGTGAGAAGTTTTCTACGAAGCGCCTGTAGTAGCCCGCAAGTCCAAGGAAACTTCGAACTTCAGCCACAGAAGACAAAACTGACCACTCCCATATAGCAACTATCTTCGGCGGATCCACCGCAATGCCTTCTCCACTTACCACATGGCCAAGAAAGGCCACTGATGACAGCCAAAACTCACACTTTGAGAACTTGGCATTGAGCTTGTGTCTTCTCAGGGTGTGCAACACCATCTGCAAATGGTTCACATGATCTTCTTTAGACTGAGAGTACACTAAAATGTCATCAATAAAGACGATTACAAATAAGTCCAAGTACTCTCGAAATGTTCGGTACATTAGGTCCATGAACACCGATGGCACATTAGATAGACCAAACGGCATTACTGTGAACTCGTAATGACCGTAGAGTGTTCCAAACACTATCTTGGGAATATCACATTCCCGAATCCTCAACTGGTAATAGCCAGATTTCAGATCTAGCGTATATACCATTGATCCCACTAGCTGATTAAACAAGTCATCAATCCGTAGTATTGGATACTTGTTCTTCTCCATCAACTTTTTCAGCTCTCTATAATCGATGCATAGACACAGGCTACCGTCCTTCTTTTTCACAAAGAGGACCGGCGCGCTCCAAGGTGACATATTTGAACGTATATATCTTTGCTCTAGCAAATCTTGCAATTGAACCTTCAATTC
Organism: Platanthera zijinensis; assembly: GCA_039513925.1. NCBI lineage: Eukaryota > Viridiplantae > Streptophyta > Magnoliopsida > Asparagales > Orchidaceae > Platanthera > Platanthera zijinensis. The sequence goes on along the minus strand of CM077093.1, from coordinate 167,159,189 downwards.
TTCCAACACCTTTGGCGCAACACAGTACGGTGAGCGGACCACAGGTTTTGCACCTAGCACCAACTTAATAGCAAAGTCAATCTCCCGTTAGGGTGGTAACCCAAGAAGATCCTTTGGAAACACATCTGTGTACTTCGATACAATCAGAACGTCACTCAACCTGGTCTTTGGCTCAACAGCCACAATAAGCGTGAATGTTGTAGTATGGAGACTGGGCGGTCTGGCGATCTGACTCAGGCGGATTGAAGACTGCGTGGTCTGGCGGCTTGTCCCAGCAGTTTGGTAGTCGGGCTATTGTTATTTGGTGTTCGAGCGGTCTGGCAGTTTGTCTCAGGCGACTTGGAGACCGATGGTCTAGCGGTTTCCTATGGCGGCTTGTTCTCCCCTTCTGGTGGTTGTCGAGCGATTAGCCTATTTGTCTAACCGCGCGACGTGTTCGATCTATTTTTTGTAATACCGCTTATACCTGTAATTATTTAGTCCCACATTGCTTATTTGTGGTCTCTCTCATCTCCTCCATTCTATAAAAGGGAGATCATACCTTTGTAATACTTATCTTTTTTGGATAATAAAAATTTCTGTTATTCTAAATTCTGATTTACTTTTTCTGTTCGCACATGGTATCAGAGGGTATGATCTTTTCCACCTGATTCTGTGAGCCTCTTCTGACCATGTGGTTTGCCCTTTCTTATTGCGGTCTGTTCGTGCGTATTCCATGTCTTCTTGTCACTAACCTCTGTGTGTGCGGCCTCTCTGCTTTCCCTCTCTCTGTTCGTGACTTGTTTCTCGCGGTCTCTCTTCTCCCTTTCTTCCCGCGATCTCTCTTTTGTCGCGAGGTTTTGTCTCTGTTTGCATGGACTCTATTTGTCCGCGCGACCTCCTTGTTGTTTTGCTTCGTGCGATCTCCTTTGTTCGCACGACTTCTTTCCCTCTGCTTTGCTCTACTTCTTGGTCGTTGCTCTTCTGGCCGTTGGTGTGTTGACACTGTGACCGCTGCAGTTCTCCTCCTATTTTGTTGTTCGCTGCGGTCTTCCTCTTGTCCGCTGCAGCCTCCTTCTGGTTTGCGCAGTCTCTTATGCCTGCTGTTCGCGCGACCTTACTTCTACTTGTGCGACTTCCATTTTCTCTCTTCTCTTCTATGGATCTCTCTGACACCTCTACCACCACGACTCCCGTGGCCCACCCGCCTCCTCCTCCTACTCCTTCAGGGAACCTTGGAACCGTCTCTAAACTTATTGGTTCCAACTATCCGGACTGGAGTGTATCCTTCATATTTCTTATTCGTTCTCAGTTCAAGCATCATCATCTCACTGATGACCCTCCACCTCCGGAGTCTGATCTATTTGATGACTAGGATGCTAGTGATGCGCTTGTCTGCACTTGTCTGGCAAACAACCTTTCTGATGAATGCCTTCCCGTCATCCGTCATGATGAGATATTCAAGGTAGCTTGGCTTCACCTAGCCACTCTCTACTCCAAGGGGGTTAATACGTCACGCATCTATACTCTGTATGCGGATCTCTTTGCCCATACCTCCATGTTATTTCTGCTGCTTACCAACAGGTTCAGGCTCTTGGCGCCGAGATCCTCCAAAATCTCCCCTTCTCTGTAGACTTGGCCAAGCAGCACAAGCACTTCAAGGAGCTTCTGATTATATGCTACCTTCTGCGTCTTCCTGAGTCCTATGATATGATCCGTCAGCAAATTCTTGGCGAGGCATACTCTCCCACCTTAGATTCCACTACTGCTCACATCGCCGCGATTACCTCTCTGCTCCAACGTCCTTTGTTTTCCTCCCCTCCTCCATAGGACATCTATGCTCACCAGACTCAGCGGAGTGGCTCTGGTGGCCACGACCATCAATCCGGCGGGCGCGGTCCTTCCTGTATTCTATGCTCTCACTATGGCCACACTAGCCACACTATTGATTGTTGCTGGATGAAACATCCACATCTTCGCCCCTCTGGTTACGCTTCCACCTCCTCCTCGAGGCCATCTACCTCCGTGGTCACGACTTCAGGTAGTGCCCACGTGGTTACTCAAGGAAAATGGTTGATAGACTCTAGAGCTAATAATCACATGACCGGTAATCCTCAGTGATTTTCTCTTTTAGAAACACATGATCATATGCCCCCTTTCCTCGTTGCAGATGGCTCTCCCTCCCCGGTCAAGAGGACAGGCGTGGTTCAAGTCACTCTGTCTCTTCGCTTGGCGGACACTCTTTATGTGCCCAAGTTCCCTTGAAATTTATTATCCGTTAATTCTCTATGCAAGAAACTTCAGTGCTCTATCACATTCACTCCTACTTCTTGTTCTTTTCAGGATCCGGGCTCCTAACGGACGATTGCTACTGGGACTGAGAGTGGCGGCCTCTACTTCCTTGACAATGTTTCCGCTCTATCCGCCTTCTCCTCCTCTTCTACAGATCTTCTTCAATGGCATCTTCACCTTAGTCATCCTCCTCCCCGGCTTCTTTGCCAGCTTCTGCCACACATACCTTTGCATGGTCCTCCTCTCAACTGTGACGCATGTCAGCTTGGCAATCATCACCGCTCCTCCTTCCCGTCGAAGCAAGGTCGTGGATCTTCCTGCCCGTTTGATCTCGTTCACTCTGATTTTTGGGGTCCTGCTCCTTCCCTCACCATAGGTCGGGGTAGTTCATATTTTGTAACCTTTATTGATGATTTCTCTAGGTGTACGTGGGTGTATCTTTTAAAAGATCGCTCTGAACTATTTTCTGTATGGACATCGTTTTATTATATGATTAAGAATCAGTTTGATATGTCTATTAAAATCTTCCGCTCTAACAATGCTAAGGAATATATTAGTAATGATTTCTCTTCTTGCAGTATGCAGCATGGTATTATTCATCAAACTAGTTGTGTCTATACCTCACAGCAAAATGGGGTGGCGGAACGCAAAAACTATCACCTCCTCAATGTCACTCGCACTCGGATGACACTTACTCAGGTTCCTCACTCCTATTAGGGCCATATTGTCCTCATCTCCTAATATCTCATCAATCACATTCCCTCCACGGTTCTCCGCGATAAAACCCCATTCTCCATTCTCTATTCGGGCAAGGATATGTTTCCTCTCCCTCTGTGTATCTTTGGGTACACGGCTTTTGTGCACGCTCCTTCCGTCATTCGTGAAAAACTCGCCGCACGTGCCACCAAGTGTGTCTTTTTGGGTTACTCTACTACTCAGAAAGGTTATTGTTTTTTTGACCCTTTTCTTCGTAAGCAATTCGTATCCGCGGACATGACCTTCTTCGAGAATGCGTCATATTTCTCTTCTGACTCCTCTCTTCCTCCTGATGTTCTGATTATCCTACCGTCCCCTCCACCACGTCTACTCCCATCAAGATTTCTCTACCGCTGTCTCCACCATCTCTTCCTTCTCTCACTCTCTCTCTCCACCTCTACTGTCTACCTCTTCTCCGCGATCGTATCTATCCACTCCCAGGCCAGCTCTCTCCGCCACGAATGCTCCAACTACTGAAGAACACGCCGACCTAGATCTTTTCATTTCTCTTCGCAAAGGGGTGCGGACGTGTACCCAGCACTCGCCTGCTGCTGTTGTTTCCTATGATCATCTAACTCCTTCTCGCAGGACATTTTCATTGGCTATCTCTGCCACTACCACTCCCCGCACCTACCAGGAAGCTCTTGTTGTTCCTTATTGGAAGACTGCCATGGATCAGAAAATTGCTACCCTCACTGAAAGGGGTACATGGACCCTTATTCCTCCCCCTTTGGGCACTGATATGGTTGACTGTCGCTGGGTCTTTGTTGTGAAGTTCCGTTTGGATGACAGTGTGGATCGATACAAGGCCCGCTTGGTCGCCAAAGGCTTTACTCAGACTTATGGTGTTGATTACTTTGATACATTCTCTCCTGTTGCTCGTCTCAGCACCATTCGGGTTCTTCTCTCTGTGGCTGTCAACAGGATTGGCCCATTTCCCAGCTGGATGTCAAGAATGCCTTTCTCTATGGAGATCTTCAGAAGGATCTTTACATGGAGCAACATCCCGGGTATGTTGCTCAGGGGGAGACACGAGTATGCCAGTTGAAGAAGGACATCTATGGCCTAAAACAAAGCCCTTGGGCTTGGTTTGACAAGTTTAGCGGCATTGTTGCGGCCATCAATTTTGCAAGAAGTTCTGTCGATCACTCCTTATTCATTCACAAAACCTCCTCGGGTCTGGTCGTTCTTGTTATATATGTGGATGATATTCTTCTTACTAGAGATGATCAGGCTGGGGTAGCTTTGACAAAGAAACTCCTCAGTCAACACCTGGTCACGAAGGATATGGGCTCCCCAAAATACTTTCTAGGGATTGAAATATCTCAGAAGCCCAACTCCTTGGTCCTCTCCCAATGGAAGTATGCTCTTGATTTACTAAAAGAGGCAGGGTTGATTGGTGTTAAACCTATCTGATGTCTCATGGCTACTGAAGAAGACAAAACTTGGACAGATGACTCGCCTCCTCTATCCGATATTACGAGGTACCGACATCTGGTTGGCAGACTCATTTATCTCACGGTGACCAGACTCGACATCTCATATGTTGTAGGCAAGGTTATCTAATTCATCCAAGCTCCTAGGGAGTGCCATCTACAGTTTGCCCTGAGGATATTGGAGTATGTTAAATCAGTGCCAGGGAAAGGACTGCTTTTTCAGAAGAATGGTCACTTGAGGGTTAAAGCGTACTCAGATTTGAGCTATGCTGATGATAAAGGAGACCGCAAGTCAACATCGGGCTTTTGCAGGTTTGTTTGAGGAAATCTTGTGAGCTGGAAGAGCAAGAAACAGCTTGTTGTCTCCAGGTCTAGTGCAGAAGCGGAATATCGTAATATGGCATCGACCACATATGAGTTAAAGTGGTTACAGACTCTCATGCTTGACTTAGGAGAGGTCTACAACTATCCTCTTCCTATGTTCTGCGACAACAAGGGTGTGATTTACATCTCTGAAAACCCGGTCTTTCATGAGATAACAAAACACATAGAAGTCGACTGTCATTTTATTCGGGAAGAGGTTTTGAATAAACTGATTTGTACTCCGTTCATCACTTCTAACAACGAGTTGGAGGATATCTTCACCAAGCCGATGTCCGCTTTCTTTTTTCACATTTGCGACAAGCTGGGCATGATTGATATTTATGCTCCAACTTGAGGGGGAGTGTTGCAGTATGGAGAACGGGCAGTCTAACGATCTGACTCTGGCGGCTTGAAGACTGTGCGGTCTAGCAGTTTCTCCCAGCAGTTTGGTAGTCGGGTTATTGTTGTTTGGTGTTCGAGCGGTCTGGCAGTTTGTCTCAGGAGACTTGGAGACCGGCGGTATAACGGTTTCCTATGGAGGCTTGTTCTCTCCATCTGGTGGTTGTCGAGCGGTTAGCCTATTCGTCTAACTGCGCGGCTTGTTCGGTCTGTTTTTTGTAAAGCCGCTTATACCTGTAATTATTTAGTCCCACATTGCTTATTCGTAATCTCTCTCATCTCCTCCATTCTATAAAAGGTAGGTCATACCTTTGTAATACTTACCTTTTTTGGATACTAACAATTTCTATTATTCCAAATTCCGATTTACTTTTTGTGTTTGCATAGTGAAGAACAATTTCGTGCCCTTCTGAATAGCCTTGACTAATTGGAGAGCAGACATCAGTATCTTACTCGATCCTTGCATACCGACAAATTTAGTCTCTAGCTCAGTACTTTGACCTAGTGTAACTTCCTTTGAGTTGCAATCAATACAAACACGGTGCTCCGAGAGCCAATCCATACCAAAGATCACATCGAACTCAGATATTGGCAGTATGGACGCTTCCAATCCGAAATCCCGACTTCATATCCACACCTCAACATAGCAATACCTATTCGCACGCATCATGCATCCGTTAGGCAATAACACCTTCACAGTATCTGCCGGCATACGAGTAGGCACTCCGATCTGTGACACGAAGTCCTCAAATAGAAACAAATGTGACGCACCTGTATCGAACAATGCTCTTATTGGATAGTCCTGAATAAGGACAAATCCTAACATAAACAATTCATGCACAAGTAATGCATAAGGTACTAAGTATGGCAAGCAGTAAAAACTATCATACCTGTGACGACGTCTCTTTGCTTTATAGCCTCCTGTTGGCCAAGGTTATATACTCGGGGCTGCGCCTGGGATGCAGAGGACTCCACCACTATCTTTCCATTTTCAACATAAGTCACACTCGTTCTCTTTTCCTCCTTTGGAGTTCCATATCGGCAGTCGCGGGCGAAGTGTCCCGGCTTGCCACAAGTATAGCAAGTACGAGGGCCTTTCCCAGAAGTTGTACCATATGCAATTGTAGAAGGAGCCTGTCCAGAAGACTTAGACCTTTTGTTGTTCCATTTCCTGCGGTTGCTCGATTTTCCCGGGTACGACACTTTGAACTCGGACTTTGTCACAGCCAAGTCCCTTTTTCCTTTCACTCTTTTCATGTCTTTCTCCAGCGCACGGGCTGTATCCACCAATGCTTGAAACCCTTGGTTCACCGAACTCGAGAGCAGGAATCTCAGCTCATCTCACATCCCTTCGTAGAACCTGTTTGTTTTATGCTCTTCTTTAGCAAAGGTAGATCCCGCATAGCGTCCCAACCTTGTAAACACATGTAAGTAGGTATCCACACTACCATCTCCATGAGTTAGATGTTGAAACTCATTTTCCATGGCTATGCACTGCGCCGACGTCAAATGCTTCGCTAAGAATAGTCTCGAAAACTCCTCTATCGAGACATCCGATAGTTGTCTGCCTGCTAAGTGGTTCAACTCCATTCCGTCCCACCAAAGCCGAGCTTCTCCTTCCAACAGGAAAGTGGCCAAGGTGACTTTCTGTCCCTCCTTTGTCCCTAATGCAGTCAATATTCTCTTGACTCGTGCAAGCCAGTCCTCTACCTGCATTGGGGATCCTGCACTCGTGAACGTAGGAGGACTGAAACTCATAAACTTCTTCAGTTATCGTTCAGCTGCTCGCGTATCTATCAAAGCCTCAATAGGCTCTTGCCTCGCACCAGCCTATACAGGCACCATTGCAGGCCGTGCCTGCCCAGTCTATTGTGCATTCATAACCGCAAGCACTATCTCAGTAATGAAGCGTACTATCCCTGCAGAAGGAGGAGGTGTGGGCGTATCAACAGGTGTCTCACTCTCAACAGAATGTTGGGGTTCTGACTGCCCCGCACCACTTATAATCACCTATTAGCATACAAGACACAATTTAGCAACTAACCAAAGTGGCAAACACAACTAATAGGAACGTGCAGGGTCCTCAAACAAGTGTATTTTCATTCGTATGTGGACATTCATGGGTTCAGCTATGTTATCAAGGTAGCTCACATGCACGTGCTCACCACCCCTTAAAAGAATTCGACGGCGAATTCGAAGAAGGAAGACCGTGAATGGAATCTGATACCAATTTAAAATACCCCCATCCGTCGTATAGCATATGACCAAAGGTCCGGTCGGGGCCCGACGTCATATACTACGGACAGGTAAGGAGATTACTTATTGTTTCCAAATCCAAATTCAACTATGAATGCGTCCTAACTCAGAGCATTCTAGCGGAAGCATTTAGGTTAAGAACCCATAACATTAGGAATGTCCACTATAAAAGTTTGTACAGGAATGATATATATATATACAACACATGTCTTGGACTTAAATCCATTCAACTGTTCTCTTTACATCAAGTGGTTTCATACTTCGACATGCAGGCCGGCCACACATGAAAATAGAAAAACTTTTCCACTCGGCCTTCGAGGGCCATCATAGCACTAAGGGCTTCTGCCCGCTATTTCCCGCTCGGTCCAGCACCTGCACAGGGATAGCCCACCACAAGGGCGGGAAACAAGGCAACGGTCAGCATTCAGCTGACCAATTATAACGACCATACCCCATACCCGGGCAACGCAAGCAATGCAATCTCGATAGATATATCTCAAGAAAGTGCACTTCCACACATTTCAATATATCATAAACATCGGTCTCACTGTCAGACGCTCCGTGAACTCAGGGCACATTATCAGTGTACTGAATTACCCAGGGTCCCACCCCCGTTCAGAGGTCCCAGACCTAACGGTAACTTTGAGAATTCATGCTCCACGGCCCACGACCAGAGACTTTAGTCTTGATGGCGTGCAGCCACAGACTCTCATTATGTGATCATAACGAACGCCAATAACCTAGGCACTCAAGTTAGACAACCATAACGCGGATACAGTTCAGCCCTTTCTCGTTGATCAAATCATTAATTCAATGTATATACTGACGCGGGTCGACTTCCCCTTATCCGTTCGGCTCACTGGCCTTTAAGATCTCATCGTTCACACTAGCCACACTGTCTCCAAGAGACTGGCTTCATAATAACAAGTTATTTGGGAGATATCGCCAGCGAAAACAACTATCGTCTGGCAGTAGCGACAGAACACACTTTATGTACCCAGCCTCAATCCTAACTGGACCAACTATCCAGAAAACCCTGTAGCCACCTGCAGTGCAAGAATACTAGTCTTTCATACCATAAATAGCTCACTGGGAGCTATCACAAATCGGCGAAACTCACTATCGTCTGACGATATCAACAATTCTCCAAAACCATGATTTTACCTGGGTATTTTCCTAGAATTCAACTCCAGTACTTCATGTTACTCCCTCTCACAGGCACAACCCACATACTACGTACAATACTCGTTTATATGCGGAGTCTTCTCCGGTTCGCAAAATAAAGCATCAGCAATCCATACCAACTTGTCTGGATGGGCTTCACATAGCATGTATATTCCGTACTACATAATTCCGGATCTAAATGCAAACTTAACCGGGGATAACGAGTATCGACCCAACGGAATTCTCTCAACACTTCCACCTTTTATTGGAGAATTCCATGCACATGCAAAAGTAGGACTTCACTTGTCCAAGCAGGAGGTCGTTACCCTTGTATTTTTCTTCGGAGCCATGGCGAAGCTTTTCTATACGGATGGAAATGAGACCCTCCCTTTCCTCTTCGCAGATTCCGCTTTGGATATTTCTTTCGACCAGAAGATCTCCTTCAGCAAGCTTAAGCTCAGCTCTTCCTTAGCTCCTTCTTCCTTTTCACTCAAGGAAATAATGAAATGAATAGAGAGAGAAAGAGAGAGAGAGAGAAAGAGAATGAATTCTCATTCATATTCTTCTCTAGTTAAGTGGACTCAGGATTAACCCCAGCCATATGATCTCTCCATCAAAACGAAGAAAAGGCCAGGATTTGAGTTGAAAAGTCAAACAAAGCGTTATCGCCTGGCGATATCAATTTCCACCACTTTAACTCGAGTCAACCACCTCTTAACAGCCAAATCAACACATGTCTCACGCTACGTGGCACAATCGCCCAGCGATATCCACTGTCCCCACTCAGTGATATTATTCGACAATTCATCGAGTGTATTGAGTGTGTTGAGTGTCGACTCAACACTTTACCTCTATCACCACCAGGCGATAACCACTATCGCCCGGCGACAGTGACAAAAGTTCTGCTGTCAAACTTGGGGTGTTACATGCGGCTGGAGTTCCGATCGTAGAAGTATATCCACGCCTCTACAGGTATCCACACAAGCAAGAAGAACCATTAGACTCTTGTCACACAAGATCTAGTTTGAAAGAAGGAATGCCTTCAACGTCTCCACGGATTGCTAGATCCGTTAAAGGAGAGGCAGCAGTGACGAAGACGAAGCTTAGGAAATAATCTCTGGCGATGACAACGTATTGAAATGGTCTGCGACAACGGATCGGTGGCTCCAACGTCTAGGTTGCAGAAAAGTTCCGTCGAAGAAGAAATCGCCTCTTTTCGTTCTCAGTCGATTAGGTTAAGTCACGGGAGATAAAATCTATCTCGTCTATTTATACTCCAAGGCCGAAACTGAAAGTGCAGGATAAGATCAATCCTAACTCTAGAGGGGGGTGAATAGAGTTATTTAAAATAGTTTTGCAAATAAAAACTTGAGAGGAGAGAAAGTTTAGATTTACTTAGTGTATGGTGCTATAGCAAATAATCAGAGTAAAAAGAAATTCACAGCACAAAGCAAAACACAAAGAAACAAGCAATCCAGACGACACAAGGAGCTATAGTGGTTCCCCAAAATCCTGGGTAGTCCACTCTTCTATCACCCTTGATAGGAATCCACTTCAAGATGAGTTGATCAGGTGTCTTGAGCACCAGAGAGTTTTTGACCAGGTTCTCACAAACCAAAGGGGCTGATTTTGACCAGGTTTCAGCAAAACCAAAGGTAACTTTTGAAGGGAGTTAAAACCCTGTACAGAAAGAAAAAGAAAAAGGGTGATGTTGTCTTCTCTATCAACAAGTAGAGAGAAGCAAGGTGGATCTGTAGATGTGGTCAAAGCTCCCCCTGAGATCAAGAAGTAGTTCAGGAAGGAGAGCTCTGCACAAGGGTGACAGGTCTTCAAAGATCTGATTTGCTCCAGCAAGGGATGATCCAAGAAAGTTGGATGGTTGTGTCTGAAGCAATCAGAATTCCTGTTAGTGAGCTTTCAAAACAATATCACAGAGAGAGAGAGCAGCTGAAGTCCTGTATTGTTGTTCTGTATATCTCTGTCTAGCTGAATGAATAATATATCTGAGTCTTCTTCTTCCTTTTTCTTTGATAGTCGTTGGCAGTCAGCATTAAATGCTTTCCTTAAATGTCCATGCCTCAAAGGAAATGTCAGGCAGACATTCCTTAGAAAATTCCTTGAGCCATGCACCAGATATGCTGTAACGGCCAATAAATCTTCAGCATTAATTGTCTGACAGAAGGAATTTGAATTCCTATTCAAAACTGACGGAAGACTGGAAAGCGTCGAGCTCACAGTAAAACGTCGATCTGAGCACGACACCCGTCGGCCAGAGAGGTTTTCTGTAAGCACAACTGGGTTCGACGGAACGTCGAGCTGAGGTCGACTCCACGTCGAGCTGAGGTCGACTCCACGTCGAGCTGAGGTCGACTCCACGTCGAACTGAGGTCGACTCAGCGTCGAGCTGAGATCGAATCTGCGTCGAGCTGAGGTCGACTACGCGTCGAGCTGAAGATTACTCTAACTAGCCTATATGACCTTTATAACAACAAGGAGGTCACAACACAAAATCCCTATAGAAATATAGTCATCCTGATCCAAATAGTAATAGGGTGTTCCAACAATCTCCCCCTATTTGGATTAGGATTACTATTTACATGAATTTAGGGATTCAAAGAGAAGTAAAGCAAAAAATACAATACAATACAACCAGACATATGACAGAATAAAAAGCAGCATATATATAACACTATATAGCAGCAGTAATGTTTAAATGTCCTGTGTCCAGCAGATAGAAAGAATTAAAACACCTTACTTTACTTTTCCTGTGGGGCTTTGTCTTGATCACCTTTCTTGAAGATAATTTCTCTGTTAGGATTTGAAGCCTCCTTCTTGGATCTGTAATCATCAGCTGCACCTAAGGATTTCTGATCTCTTGCACTAGGTGGTACAGCTGCAGGATGGAGTTGCATATATCTGTCTGAGTCAAAGAACTTCTTTGAATTATATTTCTCCAATTCCTCTCTCCTTTGGTCTGACATTGTGCTGATGTGAGAGGTGTCCAGACCTCTTTCTCTAGCTTTGTTAATCTCATTTAGAGCAGCCATCTCAGTCATTCTAGCTTTCCAGTAAGCTGGAGTTTTGGTGGGATCTTCAAAAGGTACTGCTGGTTCAAATCTGTTGGAGGAGAGTTCTTGAGTAGTTCTTGGGGTGAGGTCAGCTCTAGGTCTGTAAGGATAGGGTCCAGAGGTTGGATCAATGGATCTTCCCCTTTGATAAGGTTGAGAACCTGATCTTCCTCTGGACTGCCTGCCTCTGTTGTGTCCTCTTTGCTGATTTCCCCTTTGCTGACTATCTCCTTGGGATCTTCTTGATTGATAGGTCTTTCCATGTAGAGATGATGGGGCTGGATTAGAAGATAGACTTGCACCGGCACCTGCATCTGGAGGAGGTGGAGGTGGAGGCTGATGGACAGGCTTGGTGGGTCCTTCATTGAATTTTCTTTTCTATTTCATTGCCTTTCTTTGATTTTGAGAATACTGCATCCATGGCTCTGTAATTTCACAGTTGTATTTGATGTAGTAGGGGATGTCATGGTCTGTGGCTCTAGCCATTGGAACTCTTTTCAAAGCTTTTGATCTTGCTTTCCTCTTCCTTGCAATGGTTGTAGAGGAGTCATCAGAATCAGTAGCAAACTCATCTTCTGAACTCTGAGAGTCATCATAGGGATCTATGTACTTTCTTTTGGAGATCGGAAAGGTGATGGAGGCTGGGGCTGCTGAGGAGGTGACTGGAGGAAGATCTGCTGTCAGTGGGGAGGAGGAGTCTACCACTGTAGGAGAGGGAATAGCCTCAGGAGCCATAGAGACTGAAGAGGCTGGTTCCTGAAGGCCTTGGGAGACATGGGTCTCAACTGCATCAGGTGTCTCAATTACTTCACCTGAAGTTTCAGCAGCTACTATTATTTCAACTTCATCACTAGCAGGAGCCACTGCTACCACTACTGCATCAGGGATCATGGTCTTCTGAAAAGGGATAATAGCCCTAGACAGGTCTTCTTGAAGCTGTTCTGAATTTTGAGGAGGAGCCTCAGATGCTATCTGAACTTCTGCTGCTGAGACTGTCTCTGAACAAGTCTGTACAAACTGAACTGATGAAGGATGCAGCTCTTCTTCTACAGACATCTCCCCCTGCCTGGAATCAGTGGTAGCTGACTCTAGGCCCCCAGAAGAAGGGCATGCCAGATGAGAGGAGAGGGAGGAGACAGAGGCAGAGAGAGCTCTTAGGGAAAGGAGGAGAGGAGCCAGCTTGGCATCCAAGAGGGAGGAGAGCCTAGGGGACAGAAGGTCAAAAATCTGATTGGCCAAGGGCAGGAGAGTTACTTGCTCAAGTGGGACTTGAGTAGAGGTAGAGGGAGAAGCAGAAAATGTAAATGTAGAAGAAGTTGAGGGTGGTGCAGACAAGGGAGGGGTAACTGGTTCATGGATGGAGGAAAAGAGCAGTTCTGAAAAAGTTGATGAATGGTGGAAGTCATGAGGAGAGGAGGTAGAGGCATCCATGAAGGAGTCTTCATGAATGGCAAAGGAGAAGAGATCCTCATGAGATGAGGAAGCCAAGCGTATGGGAAGGAAAGTTGTGTGTGGAGGAAGGGAGGATGTAATAGTGGAGATGGATGAAGGGATGGGTTGAGTGGATGAGAGGATTGTGGTTGAGGGGATGAAGGTGGATGGGAGGGAGAGGGAGGGAGATGGCAAAATCCCTGCTTCTGGACCAGTGGACTGAGGGAGAGTGACCTCTATAGTCCTGGTGTCTGCAGAAGTCTTCATTGCTCCTGCTGCTGCCCTGGGATTCACAATTTTTCTGTCCCACTTGCCAATCAGTGCACAAGTGAGCCTCTTGGAAGCATTGATGTGCTTCTTTGAGGACACAAGCAGCTGGGGGCAGCGGTGGTTCAGAATCAACCCAAGAACCCTTCCAAAGTGGACAGAGTTCTTATCCAATTTCTTCTTAATCATTTCAAAAACAATCAATCCCCAGTTGGGATGTTTCTTATCCAAGATTGCAGCCATAAGGCAAAACTGATGCCTAGTAATGGCATCATGTGCAGTCCTCTTTGCACAGATTACTTTGCCTGTGATGTCTGCTAACAACCTATACTCAATAGCTAGGTTAACTTTTAGGAGTTTAGAGGGGTTACCAGCAGCATGCCCCATCCTGTCCAGCATCAAAGCATACTCTTCCACAGAGAGTTCTATTCCATCATCTCCAGCAGCAAAACTGAAAACTTCTGAGATGATTTGAGGTGAGATAGCTACCTCATTCCCTGAAATTTGCCCGGTCAATGTATTGTTATCTGAGTTAACTGCTGTAAGAGTCCATTCTTTGATTTCCGACTCTGGAAGAGGGATCCTGGTTGTCATAAAGTTGACCAGGTGCTGCTCCTTGAAAAGTTCCAGAAGGTACTGTGGTGATCCATCAAATGAGTCGAAGTCGATGTCGAAGCCTGAATCGAACTTCATGGCCGCCAAAGCACCTGCAGTGATTGCCATTTTCCTGCAAAAAAATACCTTCCAAGATCAAGAGTAAAGTATTTGGAGGGAGAAAGCTTGAGCAGAAAATGAGAAAGCGCACCTGCGAACGACGGAGAAAAATGATTTTATATTTAGGGTTCGACGCAGAAATGGAAAGAACGTCGAGCTCAGTTCGACGCTCTAAGGCTCTAGAAGAACTGAAACGACTCAACAGCGTGCAGCTTAGGTCGACGTTCGACGCTTGGGCTGATGCTATACGTCGAGCTCAGGTCGACGTTGAACGAAGATGTCGACCGGAGAGAGAGAAACTCAAGAAGCCAGGGAGCTGTGAACTTAGTTCGACGCTAGAAGTTGAGTTCGACGTTCGACGCTTTGAGGGCGACGGACCGTCGATCTCCGTTCGACGCAGCGTCGAGCTTAGTTCAGAGCTCAGAAAAACCACTCAGACAGGGAAATTTTAAAATGAAATTTTTCCTATTCCTGTTAATTAGGGGTTTCAAAATATAGGAGTTTTAATTTATGCTGTCTCCATCTAGCATTCCCAACTGATTGAGGAAGAAGAAGTGCTTCTTTTCATCCAAGGGCTTGGTGAAAATATCTCCTCTTTGTAGTTCAGTGGAAATGTATTCTAGTGCAATTTTCTTCTTTTCTACATTATCCCTTAAGAAGTGATGTCTGATCTCTATGTGCTTGGTCCTACTATGGAGAACTGGATTTTGAACAATTGATATTGCACTGGTATTATCACAAAAGATTTTAGACATCTCTAAGTTGTAGCCATAGTCTAGGAGCTGGTTTTGAATCAACAAAATCTGTGAGCAACAACTGCCTGCAGCCATGTATTCAGCTTCAGCAGTTGATGTGGACATAGAAGTTTGTTTCTTACAGAACCAGGAGACAAGTCTATCACCAAGGAATTGACAAGTTCCACTGGTGCTTTTCCTGTCTACTCTACATCCAGCATAATCAGAATCTGAAAATCCAGTTAGATCAAATCCTGAGTCATGTGGATACCAGAGACCTAGATTAGGACAACTTTTTACATACCTAAGAATCCTCTTAACTAATGTGAGGTGGGACTCTCTAGGGCTTACTTGGAATCTAGCACAAATGCATGTGGCAAACATTATATCTGGTCTAGTAGCTGTTAGATAAAGTAATGAGCCAATGATTGCTCTATAGCTTGTCTGATCAACTGGTTTTCCAGATTCATCAGCATCTAAAACAGCATTTGTAGGCATAGGTGTTTTCATAGAGGATGCTTCAGACATTCCAAATTTCTTAACCAGTTCTCTTGCATACTTGGTTTGAGAAATGAAAATGCCATCCACATGTTGTTTAACTTGCAATCCTAGGAAGAAAGCAAGCTCACCCATGCGACTCATTTCAAACTTTAAGTGCATAAGTTGTGAGAACTTTTTGCATAAGTTTGAATCAGTAGACCCAAATATGATGTCGTCTACATAAACTTGTACTAGTAGGGTATGGGACCTATGGGTTCTAACAAAGAGAGTTTGGTCTACTCTACCCCTTTTAAAATCATTTTCCAACAAAAAACAAGCTAAGGTCTCATACCATGCTCTAGGGGCTTGCTTGAGACCATATAAAGCTTTATGCAGTTTAAAAACATGATCAGGAAAGGTTGGAGAGATAAAACCTGGAGGTTGCTTTACATAAACCTCTTCCTTGATGTCTCCATTGAGAAAAGCACTCTTGACATCCATCTGATATACCTTGAATCTCTTGTGAGCTGCATATGCAAGAAAGATTCTTATGGCCTCCAACCTTGCAACTGGTGCAAAGGTTTGGTCATAATCAATTCCTTCTTCTTGGCAATATCCTTGTGCAACAAGTCTTGCCTTGTTTCTCACAATCATTCCTTGATCATCCAACTTGTTCCTGAATACCCATTTGGTTCCAACAATTTGCTGGTTCCTTGGTCTTGGTACTAATTCCCAAACTTTATTCCTTTCAAATTGATTCAACTCTTCTTGCATTGCAATGATCCAGTTTGGATCTTGCTCTGCATCTTGTATGGTTTGAGGCTCAATTTGAGAAAGAAAGTAAGTGTGCATAATATTTTGATTAACTTGATTCCTTGTTTACACACCTACTGAGATATCTCCAATTATTTGTGAAATTGGGTGATCTCTTGTTGTTGCAAAGTCAACAAGGGGTGTTGATGATGCATCAACCTGTGTTGTTGTTTCCTCTTGTAGAACACCAACTGGTTCTTCAATTTGTTGACCATTTGAGCTTTCCAAACCCTGAGATTCCTCTTCATTGTCACTGAGTTCAGTGTCTTGCTGAATTGTTGAAGGTAATGACCCTTTGTCTGTGATGGTAAGCTGCTTCAGATTTTCTGAAATTGAATGTTCCTACAAATTGCTTATGGTAGAAGTCTCCTTCTCCTTATAAGACATGTTAGTTTTATCAAATGTAACATGCATGGATTCTTCAATTTTATTTGAGCACTTGTTAAAAACCCTATAAGCCTTGCTAGTCATGGAGTATCCCAGAAACACTCCTTCATCAGCTTTGGCTTCAAATTTAGCTAGGTATTTCTTGTCATTATTGTGAATGAAACAAATGCAACCAAAAATTTTGAAATAATTTACTTTAGGTTTCTTCCCTTTGAGTAACTCATAGGGAGTCTTACCCTTTAGTTTGTGTATCAGGCTTCTATTCAAAACATAGTTGGAGGTGTTCACAGCCTCTGCCCAAAAGGTTAGAGGAAGGTGAGCATCTGTCAACAATGTTGTGGCAGATTCAATAAGGGCTCTATTTTTCCTTTCAACTACCCCATTTTGTTGAGGAGTTCTTGGAGCTGAGAAAGTGTGCCTGATACCTTCTTTCTGACAGAACTCTAGCATAAGAAGAGAATCAAACTCTGTCCCATGATCACTTCTGATCAGGGCAATGTGAGTATTGAACTCAATCTGTATGCCTTTGAGAAAATCTGTCAAAATCTTGAAGTTATCAGACTTCTTCCTCAGAAAGAACACCCAAGTGAATCTTGAGAAGTCATCTACAACTACTAAAGCATAAGATTTCCCTCCTAGGCTTTGTACATTAATTGGTCCAAAAAGGTCCATGTGCAATAAGTACAAAATTCTAGGTGAGTCACTCTTATTAAGTGACTTGAAACTGTTTTTAGTTTGCTTGCCTAACTGACAGGCCTTGCAAAGTCCTTCCTTCTTGTAGGGACCAGAAGGTAGTCCTCTAACAAGGTTGTCTTTGGGTAACTTAGCAATGGTTCTAAGGTTCACATGTCCTAGTCTTTTATGCCAAAGTTCATTAGGTTTGCTAAGGGAGTTAAATAAACATATATCTACTTTAGATGAATTGAAATCAACTAGGTATATGTTATCTTGTCTATTACCAATTAAAACAATGTTATTGTTTAATGCAATATTGCATGCTGAGTTTGTAAACCAAACCTGATAACCAGCATCACATAGCTGGCTGATGCTGATTAAGTTGTGCTTTAGTCCTTCCACATAGGCCACTTTCTTGAATGTAATTGACCCTATTTTGACTTGGCCATAGCCTTTTGTTTGTCCAAAATTTGAATCTCCAAAGATTACTTTGGGTCCATGTTTGGCTTTGAAGGACACAAGGTTCTCCTTGTTTCCAGTCATGTGCTTTGAGCACCCACTATCCAAGTACCACTGCTGGTTCTCAATTGGATAGGTCTTTATCTGCACATACAACAAATCAATTGTTTTTGACCCAGTTTACCTTGGGCCTTTCTTGATATCCTTTAAATTCTGAAATAAAAGACATCTCAGGTTGACTCTTATAGCCTACAGGATGATATCTCCTATGAGGTATTATCCATTCAGCATAAGGGTTAAAGTGATGAGATGTGGAGCTGGAATTAAATCTTGAATTAACCCCTGAGAACTGACTTTTGTTCTGAACTTGGCTCGACGCACGTCGAGCTTCGGTCGACGGACTCTGGTGAGTGCGTCGAGCTCCATTCGACGGCGAAGGCTTGCTTTGTTCAGAAGGTAGAGGGCGTCGACCTGAGTTCGACGTTTTCTTGCGATTACGTCGAGCTCTGGTCGACGTCCGTCGAGCTTCGTTCGACGCTTTTTGTCCAGTTTCCTGGGTTAAGTCAGCATTCTTCCTAGCCACTATCAAGACTCCTTTACCTTTCTCACTGGTAAATTTGATTGGAGTTGTCAGCACTATGGGTTGGCTGGATGAAGCACCCAAGCCCAGTGAACCATTCAATCTTGAGTTCACTGTACTTGTGATGTCCATTAATTTGATACTTCTCCCATTAAGGGTTTCTTCAAATTGTTTGGCCTTAGATAGCTCACCTTTCAGTGAAGCTATCTCCTCCCCACACTGCTTCAACTCTTCTAAGAGTCTAAGATTATCTGAGTTAATGGATTTGCATTCAATTAATTGTTCTCTGAGTGTTTTAATCAACTTTTGAGATTCAATCAAGTCAATGCACATAGATTTGAACTCAGATTTAAATTCATCAGAAGTAAAATCAAATGAATCTATTACCTGATTCTCAGTAAGTTCCTGATCAGATAGGTAGTCAGCATCAGGCTCTGAATCAATGTTCTTTTGAGATGCACTGATGGCCATCATGCAGAATCCTTTTTCTTCTGCATCATCCTCATCATCACTAGAGCTGGATGATGAATCAGACTCATCAGAGTTACTCCAGGATTCAGCCACAAATCCTTTTCTGGTGTGCTTGCTGTTGCTGGAGGAAGGCTTGTCATGGTATTTCCTTGACTCCTTATCCTTCCTTTTATCTTTTCTTTCCTTCTTGTCCCTTCTGTCTTTATCTTGATTTTCTGGACAGTTGGGGAAAATGTGTCCTGGTTTCCTGCAGCCAAAGCAGATAATATCTTTATTAGTAGATCTGTCATACCTTGGCTTGTCTTTGTCTTTGGATGACCATCTTCTGAAGTTCCTTTTATTCAGCTTATTGAACCTTTTGACCAGTAGGCTCATAAGCTCTTCATTTCCCAACACCTTTTCTTTAGGTTCTTCTTCCTGTGCTTTGAAGGCAATGGTTTTCTCAACCTTTTCTGTTGGTGTGGATGTCTTCTGCTCTTCTTCTCTCTTCTTAATGAATTGCTCATAACTCTTGAGCTTTCCTAGAAGAGCTTCTGTGGATAACTCACAGACATTTCTTCCATCTTTAATCGACCAGATTCTTGAGTCCCAAGAGCTAGAGAAACAAGTCAGTATCTTGTCATTTATCTCAGTGAGAGATATGTCCTTTTCTAGTGATCTAAGCTCACTGATGATTAGACTCAGTCTGTTGTACATGTCAGCAACTGACTCAGACTCTGCCTTTTTGAAGTTCTCATACTGGGTGATGAGGTAGGATCTCCTATCCTTTCTTTCATCTGCAGAACCTGATACAATTTCTGAAAGTTTTTCCCAGATCTCTTTGGCAGTATTGCAATCAGCTACTTTCTGGAAAATATCATCTGACATGGTTTGAGCCAGGATGTTCATGGCTTTAGCATCTACTGCCTTCCACTTCTTTATGTCAGCATCAGTTCCTGAAGGAGGAGGAACAGCTGATGTACTTGTTCCTGTGGGAGGTCTTGGACAATCTGTCAACACAGAATTAAAAATGTCTTCATCAAAAGAGTTCATGTAAAGTTTAATCCTTGCTTTCCATAGTGCAAACTTAGAGAGATTGCACATAGGAGGTCTGGTACTAGCAAAGTCCTTGTTTTGTGCCATGAGTTTTAAAGATAAGTAAAACTAAAGGAAATAACCCTTTTGAGAGAAATGATCTTATCAGAGATCTTTTGATCCAGGTGTTAGCCTGTATGAATGATCAACCTCCCTCTGATACCAATTGAAAGTGCAGGATAAGATCAATCCTAACTCTAGAGGGGGGTGAATAGAGTTATTTAAAATAGTTTTGCAAATAAAAACTTGAGAGGAGAGAAAGTTTAGATTTACTTAGTGTATGGTGCTATAGCAAATAATCATAGTAAAAAGAAATTCACAGCACAAAGCAAAACACAAAGAAACAAGCAATCCAGACGACACAAGGAGCTATAGTGGTTCCCCAAAATCCTGGGTAGTCCACTCTTCTATCACCCTTGATAGGAATCCACTTCAAGATGAGTTGATCAGGTGTCTTGAGCACCAGAGAGTTTTTGACCAGGTTCTCACAAACCAAAGGGGCTGATTTTGACCAGGTTTCAGCAAAACCAAAGGTAACTTTTGAAGGGAGTTAAAACCCTGTACAGAAAGAAAAAGAAAAAGGGTGATGTTGTCTTCTCTATCAACAAGTAGAGAGAAGCAAGGTGGATCTGTAGATGTGGTCAAAGCTCCCCCTGAGATCAAGAAGTAGTTCAGGAAGGAGAGCTCTGCACAAGGGTGACAGGTCTTCAAAGATCTGATTTGCTCCAGCAAGGGATGATCCAAGAAAGTTGGATGGTTGTGTCTGAAGCAATCAGAATTCCTGTTAGTGAGCTTTCAAAACAATATCACAGAGAGAGAGAGCAGCTGAAGTCCTGTATTGTTGTTCTGTATATCTCTGTCTAGCTGAATGAATAATATATCTGAGTCTTCTTCTTCCTTTTTCTTTGATAGCCGTTGGCAGTCAGCATTAAATGCTTTCCTTAAATGTCCATGCCTCAAAAGAAATGTCAGGCAGACATTCCTTAGAAAATTCCTTGAGCCATGCACCAGATATGCTGTAACGGCCAATAAATCTTCAGCATTAATTGTCTGACAGAAGGAATTTGAATTCCTATTCAAAACTGACGAAAGACTGGAAAGCGTCGAGCTCACAGTAAAACGTCGATCTGAGCACGACACACGTCGGCCAGAGAGGTTTTCTGTAAGCACAATTGGGTTCGACGGAACGTCGAGCTGAGGTCAACTCCACGTCGAGCTGAGGTCGACTCCACGTCGAGCTGAGGTCGACTCCACGTCGAACTGAGGTCGACTCAGCGTCGAGCTGAGATCGACTCTGCGTCGAGCTGAGGTCGACTATGCGTCGAGCTGAAGATTACTCTAACTAGCCTATGTGACCTTTATAACTACAAGGAGGTCACAACACAAAATCCCTATAGAAATATAGTCATCCTGATCCAAATAGTAATAGGGTGTTCCAACAGAAACAACAATTATCCGCAGACCAAACAAAAATCAGGCTTCAAGGATTGAACCAGATTTAACAGCATTCATCGAGAACACACGTGTATATACAACAAATCAAGAATCCATTCGTCGAGATAACACGTGAATATTCGACGAATTCATACAGACAATTTCGTCAAAACATCAAGAGCACACTCAATAAATCCAAGTCCAATTTGTCGAGATACCACAAGTATATACGACGAATCCAAGACAAATTTATCGAGATTAAAAGAGACATTTCGACGAATTCATATCAATTCGACGGAATAACAAGAGACAATTCGACGAATTTTACTTAGAGTCATTTGACGAATTTCGACAGAACAACCCATAAAACGTCAAGACACTTCACGACGATCAACCTGGTCATCTATATTCTCAATATAGGTCCTGGACTAAAAAATTTCAAAATCTAGAATGTCACGGGCTTGGCCTTTTCACTCATATCGCATATGAGCAATGCCAACACATACATTTCCAACTTCTCCAATACTCTTATATGCGACCTCATAGGTTCATATTGCGTTGGCAGTGATACTACTTGTTTGACCACTTTTATATCACAAGGGTAACACTAACAGGTATGTCTAGGTGGAGTTGGCGGAGAAACTTTGTTTGTTTGAGCCTAAGGAGGACAGGGGTAGGTCCGTGTGGAGGTGGAAAAGATCCTTTGTTTGTTTGTTCCTCAAGAGAACTAGAGTTTGTTTAAGTGGAGTGGATAAGAACCTTTGTTCGTTTGCGCCTCAGAAGGACTGGGGTCCGTCCGGGTGAAGGTGACAAAGAACCATTGTTCATTCGTGACTTAGGATAACCGGGGTTTGTCCAGGTGGAGGTGGCAAAGCACCTGTATTCATTCACGTCTTGAGAGAATCGGGGTCCTTTCTGGTGGAGGTGGAAAAGATCCTTTGTTCGTTTGCGCCTCAGGAGGGCCGAGGTATGTTCAGGTGGAGGTGGCGAAGAACTTTTGTTCATTCGCACCTCAGGAGAACTGCAGTTTGTACAGGTAGAGGTAGCAAAGAACCTTTGTACGTTCTCGCCTCGCGAGGACAAGAGTCTGTCCGGGTGCATGTGGCAAAGAAATATTGTTCATTTGCCCCTCAGGAGAATCGGGGTTCATCCAGGTAGAGGTGGAAAAAAACCGTTGTTCGTTCGCGGATCGGGAGGACTTGGGTTCATCCGGGTTGACGTGGCGAAGAACCTTTGTTCATTCGTGCCTCGGGAAAATTGGGGTTCGTCCAAGTGAAGGTGTAGACGGATCTTTGTCTATCTCGTCTGGGAGTTGCAGATAGATATTTGTCTGTCTGGTCTAGGAGGTGTAGAAAAACTTTCGTTCATCTCGCCTGGGAGGTGCAAAAATGAGTTCGTCAATCTCGTTTGGGAGGTACAGAAAGGCTTTTTCCAATCTCGTCTGGTTGGTGCTGAAAGGCTTTCGCCAATCTTGCCTAATAGGCGTAGAAAGGCTTTCCTCAATCTCGCCTTTATGGTGATCCGTCCGTGGTGAAAGTGAAAACAGATACTTCATTGTCTAAAGGAAGATACAGGTGCTCGTGAATTTCTTCTCACAGCTTATTCTAGAGAAAATAGGGAAAGTAGCAGATAGTGGGGTCGCCAACTTAAGCTTTGCCTAATCCTTCACGGCCTGGGTCCTTTGGAAGATGCCCATACAAGCGAATGTCCAATGTGATGCCTTGATCTAGTGGGTCTGCATGGAGCGCCCTAAGCATAGGCCCCCTGATGATGGTGTTGCATGTTTAGGAGGCTTGAATGATGATGATTTGAATGTCATGTGTGGATAGTACCGAAGGGATTTCCAAAGTTACTGGTAGGGTGATACTTCCCAAGATAGGGATTGTCGAGTGTCCTGTGACGTGTGCGCCTCCTGAACCAAGCTCGATGTCTCTCCCTGGGATACCTAGCTATAGTAGAGTTGATAAGAATAACATAATGACAGACATGTCATCATAAATCAATATCCTGGTCACTTTGACCGGCGGGCTCCTAAGGGCCGCCTGGATATACTGCGGATTCGGCGAGGGTCCTACTATGCTAGGGACGATTGGATGGGCCTGCCCTTGATGCACCCTAAGAGGTGCTTCTTCATGATTTCGCCCTTCAACGGGCTTGTTTGAAGCTGGCAGTCCGACCGCACTCTTTCCATGAAGCTCATGGAGGAATCTGTGGTGTGCAAGCCGCTCAACTTCCTCCTTCAAATGTATGCACTCCTCTGTGTCATGCCTGTTACCTTTGTGAATGTGGAAATACTATACTGGTCCCCCCCAATCTTGGGGAAGTGCCATGTGCCTCTGAAATTGTGGGTGGTTCTTGAGGGCATACAAGACCTCTATAAGAGAAGTGTCAATCTCGGCAAAGTGTTGTTGCCCCCTTCTTGCGAGGTTCTGTTGGAGTGCTGATCATATTTGCTGAACTCGGGCTTAGATTCCTTTCCTTCCTCTTCCCTTGGTCGTCTTCCTCCTATCGGGGGCGTGCCTTGTCGGGAGCTTCTCCTTTTACAGGTGGTGCCCCCCGAGCCCCAGCATGGCGTGTGGCGCGTGACACTCCATTGAGTGATCAGTGTTCTGAGGGAAATGATGCATGACCAGCTTCAAAGGGGTATGTGTAGCACCCCCCCCCCAACCTTTGCCCGGGTCGGGCCGGAGGGGTGCTACTGGCCCAAGACGCCCACCCAGTGCTTATAGGGGAAACGATCCACCCTGTCCAAGCACTAGATGGCCACCTCGGTTGGCTCGAATCATAACATTCATAACCCATCAGAATATAGAGGAAGCATTAACAGGAAACCATTGCAGATTTATATATATGACATATCAGAATCACAGCGGTTCTAGGGCCGAAGCCTAAGTACTTATATAAGCTCGTAGGCTATACATGTGCTACATATAATCCTCATATACTCTCTCTCTACGCTGCTCAGCGGAACTCACGTCTCTAAACTCTGGGGACGGCGGGGGTGCATCTGCTCGAGTAGACCTAGCTGCTGGCGTAATCTCCTGCGGCAGCGGGTCACTACGGTGCTCCACCTCCAATGAATGGTTAATCAAATAACCGTTAGTCACAGAGCTAAGCAGAAAAAAATCTCCTCCCCGGGTCCACATCCTGGGGACGAGCACGCACCCACCCAGCAGAAGTAAATAGCCGAAGCAAGAGAGGGTTAGCACAATATTTCATATGGGAACGGCTAGGAGCAAATATAAAAGAGTGCAGTATAACCGAACAAAGCTGCAATAGTATAAAACGGTTATAACCATGCTCTACTAGCTCATCAGCACAACAGGTTTCCATATCCTGAATTCTATCGCAGGCATTCACAGCCGCGCAAACAAACCCTATGTCGACATAGTTTGGACCGCTTCTGTTCCAGCAGGGTAGCGAGCCCCGCAGGCCTCACCGATGTGGCCGTCGGTGACAGTGGCCAGTCCTGCCACTTCTGGGGGTGATCGTACCGCACAACCCCAGGCCCTAACGTACAACCTCATGTACTCTTGGATGTGAGCGACATCCAGCGAATCATTTTGGCCGACCAGCGGAGGAAAACCCGACGGGGAAATAAAACGGCCGGTCACCCGTGGTACCCATCTCCCTGTCACCTTGAGTCGTCAACCTTCCCGCACCGGTACGAACGGTCTGCGGAAGGGACTGACCCGCCACTATTCCACCGCAAGCAATTTACAAACAATCAATCAACGGCAAACATAATACACACTGGGTCTACGTCGACCTGCCCTACTAGGCTTAAACTTCGGGCGGCGGCGCTTAGCTCTACTTTCGTCAAGGAGCGTGGGAGCGCATTATTTGGGGCTAGACCTGGAGGAATACCTCAACTACGGTTATCCCCAACTAAGGCTCAACCTTAATAACGACTGTTCGTCAGAGCAGGACCCGGGGTTATAATAGTAAATTGCAATGAAGACAAATGTGGTGTTTATGCTGCTTATTTAAAGTGCAGTAATGAAATGTGACCAGTACAATACTGGAGTAGTACTGAATTAAAAATACTTGACCAGTACGAGACTGGAGTATAACTGAATTGAAAGTACTTGACCAGTACGAGACTGGAGTATAACTGAATTGAAAGTACTTGACCAGTACGAGACTGGAGTATAACTGAATTGATAGTACTTGACCAGTACGAGACTGGAGTATAACTGAATTGAAAGTACTTGACCAGTACGAGACTGGAGTATAACTGAATTGAAAGTACTTGACCAGTACGAGACTGGAGTATAACTGAATTGAAAGTACTTGACCAGTACGAGACTGGAGTATAACTGAATTGAAAGTACTTGACCAGTACAAGACTGGAGTAAAACATAAAGAAAAGGTTAGTAGTCCAATCACTCCATTCAGGAGGCTTCAGTCTCATCTCCGTTCTCAGGAGGCACTTTCAGTTCTATTTCAGTTTTTTAATAAGGCTTCATTGGGTTGCACCCATTATTAAGATCCGATTAGAATTTGGTTGCGCTTTATTAATCACGGCTTAAACGGATCAGGGGCTTATCAGGAGTTACACCCTCATTATTCATCGAGAATAATTCATAGCTCACCACTCGTGCTTTCATTTTCCGAGCGTGCCAGAGATTCACTCGAGAGTCGAGGCGCTCGACGGGTTAACGAAATCTCGAAACACCCAGAGCCTGGCCACCGGCCTCATCGACTCTCATCGATACGTTAAGTTTGATTTGATTATTTATAACAGGGATGATAGTCGCGCGCTCCAATTTTCATTTTCGAGCGTAATAATTACCGGGCGCGATCCTAGGCTTCCATAATTTGGGAAAAATATCAAAACTTATTCTCATGATCCCAAATTTTGATACAACCCCTAAGAGAGCCTATAATGTGCCTGGTAATTTTTTGGTAATTTTCCAAATTATTTTGGGCCTTTAATTTGGCCAAACAAATTTTATTTGGGCTTTTAAAAATACCAAATCAACTCCAAAAATTCTCAAAATTTTTGTGGAGATTGCCCTCATTAAGGGGAACATTTTCATGTTCAAAACTTTTTCATGAGGGCTCTATCTTAGCCTCTAAAAAATCAAATCCCTTATTATATTATAATATTATAATATATATTATAATAATATAATTTATAAAATAAAACTACTGTTTATCTTCTCCTTACTCCCGCTGGAACCAACCCCGCCGCCCTTACGGGTCTTCCCAGCCACCGGCCGGCCACCGGCCGGCCGTGGCTCCACCACCGGCCGACTGCCCGGTGGTGGGCGCTCCCTCCGGCGGTGGTCCGGCGGCCTGCCGCCGCCGGCCATCGCCGGAACCATTTTTTTTTAAAAAACGGGAGAGGAGGGGGTGACGGCGGCGGCGCTCCGGCCGCCGGAGCTCGCATGCACCACGTCAGAAATGGGGAGGGGGAGGAAGAGAAGGTTCCACCTGGGTTTGGCGGGCTTGGGAGGGGCCGGCTTGGTCGGCCATGGCTCAAGGTGGTGGAGGAGGGGGAGGAGCTCCTTGGCTTGCCTTTTTCCGGCCACCAGAGCTCCGGCAGAGGCCTAACAGAGGGGAGGGGATTTGCTCAGAGAGCTGTGTGAAGGAATATTAGGAGGGGGCCTTTATATAAGCTTGGGGGGAGGGGATCTCCTCCCTTAGCCAATGTGGGATTAATCCCTCCTTAGGGAGGGATTAATCTCCACCCTCCAGCTGTCCATAGACAGCTGGAGGCTCAAACTCATTTCCCCATGTGGGAAATGAGATTAGCCCCTCATGGGCTTGGGCCTTCAATAAGAGGGGGAAGAAAGAGAGGAGAGGAGGGGTAGTGGGCTTCCTTGGTCCATGGCCCTCTTGGCTTCATGGTGTGGGCTGGTTTTAATAACCCAAGAATACACATATGATTAGCTCCTAATCATGCCATGAGGGGGGAGGTGGGTTCTTATTTGAAGAAAAATCCAAAAATGGATTTTTTAGGGGGGATTTGACCAAGTCAACCCTAGGGTGGGTCCCCCTTGCTGGTCAAAGTCAATGTGGGTCCAAGTCATCGGGGTCGAGTCAAGGTTCAGGTGTCGTGTCATAATTGGTGTGCGCACGCTTTTTGATGCGCGACTATGCTTGATTTGACCATGGGTTGACCAATTATCGTCGAAATTGATCAGGATGACTTTCATTGACTTTGTATTGACTATACGAGTCCAACGCCACTGACCGGGGTCGAATCGGAGTTCGTTTGGCGAAAGTCCGATATTTGTGCGTCGCAGCGTGCTAAAATGGTCAAAATACCCATAATCATCATTAGGCTTCGAATCGCGACGCAACGAGTTCCGATGCGTTTGTATCAACTATACGAAGTCATGAGAATTGACAGAACTCAAATCGGAGTTCTCTATGTCAATATCCAAAAATCTCATTTTTGCGACGTTCTGCGAGGAATGGCCAAATCCACTATATGACCTCTGGGTTCAATTGAACGAGTTCTGATGCGCTCGTATTGACTATACGAGGCCACAGGAACTGACGGAACTCAATTCGGAGTCCTCTAGCTCTATTTCCTACCTTGGGTTACCCCTCACCGGGTCATGGGTAGGGTCTGGGCCACTTTTATTGGGCCCACTAGGGTTCTGGTGGCCCAATAAAAGTCGGGATGTTACAATTCAATAAAAATAAAAGGATTTTCGTCCCCGAAAATTTGCTTGAAGTAGGGGGGAAAAAGTAACATACCTGGGGAAAGAGCTCTGGGTGCTTTTCTCGGAGGAGTACTTCAGGTTCCCACATGAACTCTTCTCGTCCGCAGTTTGACCATAGCACCTTAACAATCGGAATGGTTTTATTACGTAGTGTCTTGACCTTATAATCCACTACTCTGACGGGTTCCAGCCGGACGGATCTGTCTGATTGTAGCTGCACTGGTGGAGTAGGAAGGTACTGCTCTAGTTGCCGGAGGACTCGTCTCAAGGAAGAGACATGAAACACATCGTGGAGATTCCCAAACTCTGGGGGCAAGGCCAAACGATAGGCGACGGGGCCAACACGCTCTATCACCTGATAGGGGCCCAAGAAGCGGGGGTCTAACTTTTTCTGCTTCCTCAACCGGGAGACACCATGCATGGGTTTTATTTTCAAGAACACCATTTCCCCCACGCTAAACTCCACCGGTCGGTGTCGCGCATCATAGTACTTAGCCTGCCGGCTCTGCGTTTCCCGCATCCGCTCCTGGATCAGCCGTATCGCTGTCGTAGTGTCATCGATGTAAGCCACTCCCAAGGCTTCCGGGTCCTCTTCCTGAGCCCAAGTCAACGGGGTTCGACAACGTCTTCCATACAGTGCCTCGTATGGAGCCATCTTAATACTAGCCTGGTAGCTGTTATTGTAAGAAAATTCAACCAACGGCAACAGCTACTCCCATGGCTCATTGTGCTCCACTATGCACAGTCGAAGAAGATCCTCCATCGTCCGGTTCGTCCTCTCCGTCTGTCCATTTGTCTGCGGGTGGAAGGCAGTGCTGAAGGCCAACTTGGTTCCCAAATACGCCTGCACCCGCCTCCACTCCTTAGATGTGAAACGCCCATCACGATCTGACACGATGGACTTTGGTACTCCGTGGAATCGTACCACTTGCTCTAGGAACATCCTGGCCAGGATATCTACTCCGTCACCCTGTCGGTTTGGAATGAACCGCGCTACCTTGGTGAGTCGATCTACGACCACCCATATTGAGTCATTCCCAGCGCGGGATCGAGGTAGGCCATGGACGAAGTCCATGGAGATGTCTTCGAACTTCCACTCTGGTATCGGCAGGGGCTGTAATAGGCCTCCTGGACTGCGGCATTCGGCCTTAACCTTCTGACAGGTTTGACACCGGGCTACGAAGTCGGTGACATCTCTTTTCATTCCAGGCCAGTAAATGGTCCTGCGCAAGTCCACGTACATCATAACTACGCCAGGGTGAATCGAGTACCTGTACTGATGGGCCTCTTGCAAAATTTCTTCACGAATCCCTCCGGTAGCGGGAACAAATATGCGATGCTTGAATTGCAGAATCCTATCATGCAGTTTATAGTCCTCTCGTGCCCCTCCTTGCAGAGATCGGACGATCGGCATCACTTCTGGATCGATCTTCTGGGCTTCTCGTATCCGGTCCCGGATGTCGCATTAGATTTCCATCCAATACAGCTGCGAGTAGTACTCTTTCGGATCTCTTCGGGCAACCAAGGTAATCTCCATGTCTATCAAAGACTGGAAAAGTTCTTTAGGGATCTGCTCCATCCAACTCCCGGCTATTGCAGGCTGGCGGCTCAAGGCATCAGCGACTCTATTAGCCTTCCCGGGGTGATATTGGAGAGCGAAGTCGTAATCGCATAAGAATTCCAGCCATCGGCGCTGCCGGAGGTTCAGCTCTTTCTGCGTGAAGATATACTTGAGGCTCTTGTGGTCGGAGAAGATCTCACATCTTACCCCGTACAAGTAATGCCTCCAAATTTTGAGGGCGAAGATGACGGCGCCCAACTCTAAATCGTGTGCTGCGTAATTCAATTCGTGCGCCTTTAGTTGCCGAGATGCATAGGCCACCACCTTACCATACTGCATTAGAACAGCTCCCAATCCCTTCAGGGAGGCATCAGTGTAGATCTGGAATCCCTCGGTCCCTGTGGGGATCGTAAGGATTGGCGCGGAAGTCAGCCGCTTCTTCAGCTCGACAAACGCAGCCTCGCACTCCGGCATCCATCGGAATATGACGTCCTTTTTGGTGAGAGCAGTTAGGGGTAGGGCAATCTTGGAAAAACCCTCGACAAACTTCCTGTAGTATCCGGCAAGACCGAGGAAACTCCGGATATCCGCAGCCGTCCTGAGTGGCGGCCAATTTTGTACTGCCTGGACCTTGGCTTGGTCTACTGCCACTCCTTCCTTGTTTATCGTGTGGCCTAAGAATCCTACTTCTTCTAGCCAAAATTCGCATTTACTAAATTTGGCGAAGAGAGAGTGCTCCTGGAGCTTTAATAGCACCATCTGAAGGTGTCAGGTATGGTCCGTCTTGGTCTTCGAGTAGATTAGGATGTCATCTATGAAGACGATGACAAAGTGATCCAAGAAAGGTTCGAAGACTCTATTTATCAGGGCCATGAAGGCAGAAGGCGCGTTGGTGAGCCCGAAGGGCATTACTAGGAATTCATAAAGACCATAACGAGAGCTGAAGGCAGTCTTGGGAATGTCTTCCTCTCGGACTCGGAGCTGGTAATAGCCGGATCTCAGGTCCATCTTGGAAAATACGGACGCACCTTGCAACTGATCGAACAGTTCGTCGATCCTAGGGAGGGGGTAGGTATTGCGTACAGTCAGCTTATTCAGTTCCCTGTAGTCGATGCACAGTCGCAAAGTCCCATCTTTCTTTTTGACGAAAAGTACCGGGGCTCCCCAGGGCGAGGAACTAGGGCGGACAAATTCAGCATCTATTAGTTCCTGTAGCTGGATCTT
This sequence comes from Platanthera zijinensis, assembly GCA_039513925.1. Taxonomy (NCBI): domain Eukaryota; kingdom Viridiplantae; phylum Streptophyta; class Magnoliopsida; order Asparagales; family Orchidaceae; genus Platanthera; species Platanthera zijinensis. The sequence goes on along the minus strand of CM077093.1, from coordinate 167,128,492 downwards.
TAGTTCAGTCAGCTCCCTTGGGGCCATCCGGTAGGGGGCTCTTGATACTGGTCGTGCTGCGGACACGAGCTCGATCTGAAAGTCGACCTCTCGCTGGGGTGGCAATCCCGGGAGGGACTCAGGGAAAATATCGGGAAAGTCGCGGACTACCGGGACCTTGGCGAGCACCTGGAATTTGTCTTCCATCTCGAAGTAGATAAGGTATACTTCATCCTTCTGTCGGACGGATTTCACCATCTGCGTAGAAGTCAGGATAATACGCGAGACAGAGGGCACACCTGTCAACGTGACGGTCTGTCCATTCGGGTTCCGTAGCCGGACTTCTCGCGTGGAACAGTTTATCTGAGCTTGGTGCTCGGCTAGCCAGTCCATTCCCAAAATTATGTTGAATCCAGTTATGGCTAGGATGGTTGCGTAGATTTCGAACTACACTTCTCCCAGCACAGCCTGGAACGAGCACTTTTCGGTAGAAGTCATATCCGACCCGTCCGGTAAACGGATTCGTATAGACAGTCCGGTTGAACGAACAACATTTCCTTTCGTTGTGATGAATTCGTGGGAGACGAAAGAATGAGTTGCTCCCGTGTCGAAGAGGGTTTTGGCAGGAAGTCCTTCTACCAACAAGATTCCTGACGATATGAGAATATATATATATATATATCAATTATCTAATACAGAGGATATAAGTACACATAAGTAATATACAACATCAGTAGTCAGATTTGATATCTCTTTATCGCCTAAGATATATACCTATGACTACGTCAGGGGCTGGTCCGTGCTGCAGGTCTAATGCATAGGCCTCCTGGGGCGCTGCTCGGCCCTGTTGGCCTCTCCTGCCAGCTCTGCCTCTGCGACCTCTCTGACCTTGCCCTCGTGCCGGATGTCCACCCTGAACAGCTCCCAATCCGGGTCTCCCCGTCGCCTGAGGGCAAAAGGCCCTCATATGTTCTGGCTGATGACATAAGAAGCAATTCCCTGCGAAGGGAACATCTCGTCGGGCCACTAGTGGCGGCTGTGGTGCTGGAGCTGGTCTGAAGTCTGGCTGTGCAGCTGGGGGTGTTGGGGGTGCTGGTGGGTGCCTATAAGGCTGCCTGCGGCGTCGCTGCCTGTGCTCTCTATCCTGTCTATGGGGAGCGACTCCTCCATATCGCCTCTAGTCTCGAGGGAGCTCTTCCTGACCTCTGCGCCGCTGAGCCACTGTCTGCTGGTCCAACTCTAAGGCTGCCGCATGGGTAGCTATGGTGTGGAAGGTGGCCTGAGAGAGCATAATCAGGGCCTGCCTCAGGTCTTCTCGTAGTCCTCTATAGAACCGAGAAGCTCTATCCCTGTCGGAGGCAGCCAGGTTCCCGGCGAAGCGTTCCAGGTGTATGAACTCTCTCTCATACTCTGCCACAGTGCGGTTGCCCTGTCGGATGAGCAGGAACCTCTCTTATAGCGCGGCTCGGTCTGTATCTATGATAAAGAACTCTAGTAGAGCTATGGAGAACTCTCCCCAAAGGATCGTGCTCATCGGCCGACCTCGAAAGGTAGAGCGACTAGCCGCTCTCCACCAATCCCTCGCATATCCCTCCAAGAGGGTCACCACCAAAGAAACTGCTGCCACAGCTGGGCACATCATCCCTACTAATAGCTCCTCCACTCGCTCCACCCACTCCTCAACCTGAATGGCCGTCTCTGTACCCCTGAACGGGGGAGGCCTGAGTCCTCGAAAAGTCGTCAACAGATCGGTGGGTGCGGTCATCTCACGCGGTGGCTGTGTTAGGGCATCTCGGAATGTCGCTAGTATAGCCGTCAGCGTCTGCCCCATATCCATCTCGACAAACGGTATAGCCGCGGGGGTGACCGGGTCTGGTGGTGGGGTAGCTGAAACATATCCCCTAGACGAGGATCCCCCGTTACTGTCCTCCGGTATCTGGAGAAGTAATAGGAAAGAGTGTCAGTATTTTGCAAAAGTAGTGGCAATTTGCAAAAACGACAGACAAAGCGGAAACAACGGTGTATGGGCATACTATTGTACAGTCTAGAATCCCTAAGCCTCTATACTAGGGTCCACCAGGCTTCCGCTGAAAGGTTCGTCCCGAACCTAAAACGAAGCGAGGGACGAAGGGATCCTGAGACTGCTCCACAAGGAAGAATCGTGATCGCTCTGATCCATTTGTAGCACCCCCCCCCCAACCTTTGCCCGGATCGGGCCGGAGGGGTGCTACTGGCCCAAGACGCCCACCCAGTGCTTATAGGGGAAACGATCCACCCTGTCCAAGCACTAGATGGCCGCCTCGGTTGGCTCGAATCATAACATTCACAACCCATCAGAATATAGCGGAAGCATTAACAGGAAACCATTGCAGATTTATATATATGACATATCAGAATCACAACGGTTTTAGGGCCGAAGCCTAAGTACTTATATAAGCCCGTAGGCTATACATGTGCTACATATAATCCTCATATACTCTCTCTCTACGCTGCTCAGTGGAACTCACGTCTCTAAACTCTGGGGACGGCGGGGGTGCATCTGCTCGAGTAGACCTAGTTGCTGGCGTAATCTCCTGCGGCAGCGGGTCACTACGGTGCTCCACCTCCTGTGAATGGTTAATCAAATAACCGTTAGTTACAGAGCTAAGCAGAAACAAATCTCCTCCCCGGGTCCACATCCTGGGGACGAGCACGCACCCACCCAGCAGAAGTAAATAGCCGAAGCAAGAGAGGGTTAGCATAATATTTCATATTGGAATAGCTAGGAGCAAATATAAAAGAGTGCAGTATAACCGGACAAAGCTGCAATAGTATAAAACGGTTATAACCATGCTCTACTAGCTCATCAGCACAACAGGTTTCCATATCCTGAATTCTATCGCAGGCATTCACAGCCGCGCACACAAACCCTATGTCGACATAGTTTGGACCGCTTCTGTTCCAGCAGGGTAGCGAGCCCCGCGGGCCTCACCGATGTGGCCGTCGGTGACAGTGGCCAGTCCTGCCACTTCTGGGGGTGATCGTACCGCACAACTCCAGGCCCTAGCGTACAACCTCGTGTACTCTTGGATGTGAGCGACATCCAGCGAATCATTTTGGCCGACCAGCGGAGGAAAACCCGACGGGGAAATAAAACGGCCGGTCACCCGTGGTACCCATCTCCCTGTCGCCTTGAGTCGTCAACCTTCCCGCACCGGTACGAACGATCTGCGGAAGGGACTGACCCGCCACTATTCCACCGCAAGCAATTTACAAACAATCAATCAACGGCAAACATAATACACACTGGGTCTACGTTGGCCTGCCCTACTAGGCTTAAACTTCGGGCGGCGGCGCTTAGCTCTACTTTCGTCAAGGAGCGTGGGAGCGCATTATTTGGGGCTAGACCTGGAGGAATACCTCAACTCCGGTTATCCCCAACTAAGGCTCAACCTTAATAACGACTGTTCGTCAGAGCAGGACCCAGGGTTATAATAGTAAATTGTAATGAAGACAAATGCGGTGTTTATGCTGCTTATTTAAAGTGCTGTAATGAAATGTGACCAGTACAAAATTGGAGTAGTACTGAATTGAAAATACTTGACCAATACGAGACTGGAGTATAACTGAATTGAAAGTACTTGACCAGTACGAGACTGGAGTATAACTGAATTGAAAGTACTTGACCAGTACGAGACTGGAGTATAACTGAATTGAAAGTACTTGACCAGTACGAGACTGGAGTATAACTGAATTGAAAGTACTTGACCAGTACGAGACTGGAGTATAACTGAATTGAAAGTACTTGACCAGTACGAGACTGGAGTATAACTGAATTGAAAGTACTTGACCAGTACGAGACTGGAGTAAAACATAAAGAAAAGGTTAGTAGTCCAATCACTCCATTCAGGAGGCTTCAGTCTCATCTCCGTTCTCAGGAGGCACTTTCAGTTCTATTTCAGTTTTTTTAATAAGGCTTCATTGGGTTGCACCCATTATTAAGATCCGATTAGAATTTGGTTGCGCTTTATTAATCACGACTTAAACGGATCAGGGGCTTATCAGGAGTTACACCCTCATTATTCATCGAGAATAATTCATAGCTCACCACTCGTGCTTTCATTTTCCGAGCGTGCCAGAGATTCACTCGAGAGTCGAGGCGCTCGACGGGTTAACGAAATCTCGAAACACCCGGAGCCTGGCCACCGTCCTCATCCACTCTCATCGATACGTTAAGTTTGATTTGATTATTTATAACAGGGATGATAGTCGCGCGCTCCAATTTTCATTTTCGAGCGTAATAATTACTAGGCGCAATCCTAGGCTTCCATAATTTGGGAAAAATATCAAAACTTATTCTCATGATCCCAAATTTTGATACAACCCCTAAGAGAGCCTATAATGAGCCTGGTAATTTTTTGGTAATTTTACAAATTATTTTGGGCCTTTAATTTGGCCAAACAAATTTTATTTGGACTTTTTAAAATACCAAATCAACTCCAAAAATTCTCAAAATTTTTGTGGAGATTGCCCTCATTAAGGGGAACATTTTCATGTTCAAAACTTTTTCATGAGGGCTCTATCTTAGCCTCTAAAAAATCAAATCCCTTATTATATTATAATATTATAATATATATTATAATAATATAATTTATAAAATAAAACTACTGTTTATCTTCTCCTTACTCCCGCTGGAACCAACCCCGCCGCCCTTACGGGTCTTCCCAGCCGCCGGCCGGCCACCGGCCGGCCGTGGCTCCACCACCGGCCGACTGCCCGGTGGTGGGCGCTCCCTCCGGCGGTGGTCCGGCGGCCTGCCGCCGCCGGCCATCGCCGGAACCATTTTTTTTTTAAAACGGGACGGGAGGGGGTGACGGCGGCGGCGCTCCGGCCGCCGGAGCTCGCATGCACCACGTCAGAAATGGGGAGGGGGAGGAAGAGAAGGTTCCACCTGGGTTTGGCGGGCTTGGGAGGGGCCGGCTTGGTCGGCCATGGCTCAAGGTGGTGGAGGAGGGGGAGGAGCTCCTTGGATTGCCTTTTTCCGGCCACCAGAGCTCCGGCAGAGGCCTAACAGAGGGGAGGGGATTTGCTCAGAGAGCTGTGTGAAGGAATATTAGGAGGGGGCCTTTATATAAGCTTGGGGGGAGGGGATCTCCTCCCTTAGCCAATGTGGGATTAATCCCTCCTTAGGGAGGGATTAATCTCCACCCTCCAGCTGTCCATAGACAGCTGGAGGATCAAACTCATTTCCCCATGTGGGAAATGAGATTATCCCCTCATGGGCTTGGGCCTTCAATAAGAGGGGGAAGAAAGAGAGGAGAGGAGAGGAGGGGTAGTGGGCTTCCTTGGTCCATCCCTCTTGGCTTCATGGTGTGGGCTGGTTTTAATAGCCCAAGAATACACATATGATTAGCTCGTAATCATGCCATGAGGGGGGGAGGTGGGTTCTTATTTGGAGAAAAATCCAAAAATGGATTTTTTAGGGGGGATTTGACCAAGTCAACCCTAGGGTGGGTCCCACTTGCTGGTCAAAGTCAATGTGGGTCCAAGTCATCGGGGTCGAGTCAAGGTTCAGGTGTCGTGTCATAATTGGTGTGCGCACGCTTTTCGATGCGCGACTATGCTTGATTTGACCATGGGTTGACCAATTATCGTCGAAATTGATCAGGATGACTTCCGTTGACTTTGTATTGACTATACGAGTCCAACGCCACTGACCGGGGTCGAATCGGAGTTCGTTTGGCGAAAGTCCGATATTTGCGCGTCGCAGCGTGCTAAAACGGTCAAAATACCCATAATCATCGTTAGACTTCGAATCGCGACGCAACGAGTTCCGATGCGTTCGTATCAACTATACGAAGACATGAGAATTGACAGAACTCAAATCGGAGTTCTCTATGTCAATATCCAAAAATCTCATTTTCGCGACGTTCTGCGAGGAATGGCCAAATCCACTATATGACCTCTGGGTTCAATTGAACGAGTTCTGATGCGCTCGTATTGACTATACGAGGCCACAGGAACTGACGGAACTCAATTCGGAGTCCTCTAGCTATATTTCCTACCTTGGGTTACCCCTCACCGGGTCATGGGTAGGGTCCGGGCCACTTTTATTGGGCCCACTAGGTTCTGGTGGCCCAATAAAAGTCGGGATGTTACAGTATGCCCCCGAGATCTGGGAGGCTCCTATCTCCCTTAACAAAATAAGCTCTTGTGTTTGGCTTTTTCCATCTGATGCATCCGTTCTTCAGCCAAAGATGCTAGTGTAACCCCCCCCCCCTCCCAGAACACAAGACACGACCAAGGGGAGCCTTATGCCAAAAACAACCGCCATGCGGTAGCATCAGCACACGAGCTAATCTGTACTACAAGTCGCCTATTCGGTCGACTAATTTCCAATATCACATTGTCAACCCATCAATAAAAGAATAACACCGAATTCATAATCCGCAATAAGTGAAAGTCCAGAACTATACAATAGTTAGGAAGCTACAAAAGCTCCTGCAAATATCAGAGTACACAATTTTCCCAAAAGGAACTACAACTAAAACGCTCGCTCACATCTGTCATTAGAGGCAGTGAAGGAATTGTAGTGTCAGACCCTTTCTCACTGGCCTGGCTGCCCTTCTATACGGGATACTGCTGCTACTCCGTCTGTAGGGTGTCCTAAAAAGATGGGTGTAGCAACTGTTAGTCAAAAAGACTAAGTAGATTCATATCCTCTCATCCTGGCGACTCTTAGGCGTCGGGAGGAAGGAAAAAAAGAGGAGCATAATATAATTAGTAATAAGCAAGCAGATGACAAGATGTATTATTAATTAGGCAGTTACCTTACATCAACAGTTCAGTAAGTAAACAGGCAATAACAGAAATATCATCTTGTATATAAAGTATATCTATGCTAACAGTGTATTAAATAGCATAAATGTAAGAACTGAATTGAACTTAACTTATAAGGATGCTCATATAAACTTATACGTTAAGGGTCCAGTACAATAAAGAGTAACTCATCATATAAAAGAGCTCATACTTATTTATATGATGAGGATCTTATACGGTGCAATGTAATGCTATGAATGTATGATGACGCACCCATGTTTACACACTCTTTCTTGCTATGTCGACATAAATCTTTAATTCCCACTTTTCGAGTGGTAGCGAACCTCTCAGGCATCACCTGTCGTGACCAAACAGTGGTTGTGGAGCAGGCATCTCCACTGCTAGGCAGGCATACACACTACCAGGCCTTGGCCTCCATACACGCTAACAAAACCATCAGTGGAGCTCTTGCATGCGTACTACGACACAAAAGGGGTCTTGGAAAGTAAACACCAAGAGCCCAGCCCAACTGGCCTAAACTGCACGAAAGGGGCCTTTGGGAAGTAAACACTAAAGATCCTAGCCCAACCGGCTCAACTGGAATGAAAGGAGTCTTTGGGAAGTAAGCACCAGAGAACTCAGCCCAACCGACCGAGGTCTATCTGTCAGCTTCCGTTTGTGTGATGATTAGTAAGCCCGTAGACCTGCCATAAGTAATCCTTGACTCAAGATCATTCAATAACCGTGTATCAACATACACACCATATAATTCTCATGTACAAACGTGCAAAGAAGCACCCAAGGACATCCAACCGCGTCCTTACACAATACAACTCAGGATACAACATATCCAATGGTTACCAACAAGACACCATCCAATCGAGTGGTGTGTTGTCATAACACCTCGCATCAATGCGAGCAAACCATGAAATACAAATTTCAAGGGTCCTACAGGACAACCTATGCCTTAACAATATGGTGAGGTCATCACCTATTCACCTTACATATGCCCCACACTCCAACATGTAATTTCCGTCATCTTTTACCTCATACAATAATTCGGGCATCATTATAATTCTTAAAACGCAAGCTTCCGAATGTGAGACAAACATCTAATAAATATTTATTTGAAATATCATACAACATCTATATTTGTTGAGATTCATACCATATTTCAAGTCTTTAATTTTAAACATTCTCACAAAGTTTCAGCTCGTCTGGACGTCCTGGTAATTATTTACGACGCCAATATTTATAATACCATATATCAATATCTCTATAAATACTTACCCAAAAATTATGAAATTTAACATGGGTGATAACAATATCATCAAGCATGTGACTACCAATTTTCATAAGTATCAGATGATTATTTTAAGAGAAATCCATGAAACATCAAAATCTGTATGTTTACGACACAGTTTATGGAAACTTGATTTCCCGAAGCTATAGACCACCAAAAATTATGTTAAACCCCATTCCGGAAAGGTATTTCTGAAGACTACAACTTTTCTTGAAAGTCTCAGGTCCAGATCTATGTCTATCATGCCTAAAATCGGGTTTGAATTCGTTCATGCAAACCTGGACATAATCTGTCCGGTACAAAATAATTTTAGTATAGCAATTTCGATTTTTCTTTTAGGGAGCTACAGAGCTCCTCAAAAAATGTGCAACCACGCGTTGGAAAGGACATTCCGAGGGCTTCCACTTTCATGTTGAGCCCAAAACCTGAATCTAACTGGATCATGGCTAAAAATTGGCCTGAAGTCTGTCACGTGTACAAAATAGATTTTTATCTTTTATTATAATAAAGTTTCGGCACGAATCTTAAAGACCGATGGACAGCATCTGTTCATCTTCTTCCTCCAGTAAACATACAAAAGGGTTTAACTTCTCTCCTCCTTCTCCCTTAATAGACCATCGTTCTTCACGAAATCAAGTATGTCATCTTCGTATTGAAGAGAAGAAATGATTGAAGATATTTTTGTGGCGATCGACGCGATAGAACGGAAGTTCTAACGTGGTCACTTCCTAGAAAACTCTATTAAACTCACTAAAATCAAGCTCTCATGAGCCCGACGTCTCTCCTGATTTCAGATTTAAAGATCTAGCACCAAGGGGGAGGATAAAAAGCTCACCTGGTTTGCGGTCATGGATCGAGTTATTCTCTTCAGCGGCATTCAACTTCCGGCGACCTGCTACGAGCTTCGTTCCTTCAAAGGGGATCGGCTCACTATTTGAGAAGGAGAGGAGAGGACTTCAGTTCTCGGATGAGGGAAAAATGACTCAGGGTGAAGTTCTAATGTAGAAGGAGAAACTTGGAACTGTCATACGGTGGTGATGGGGAGACCTTTTCTCATGCTTTTGGATGACAATCGTCACGCGTCGCCTTCTTATTGGACCCAAGTTTAGTTATAACATAAAATAAATTTTGGAAGTGACAAGGGGCCATTAATGTGTCGTATGTACAAGTCCCAAAAGTATTTCCATGTTCTGATTCAGTCCACTCTGCTTTCCAGGCTGCAAACAGCAAGACAACGCACATGATTTGACGCGAAGTCCATTCGTCGAGTGACATCCGTCGAATTAACTCAACGATTCGTCGAGTCCTCTCGACGATTCACCGACTCTACTTAACTTTTTGTCGAGTGAGGTCTGTCGAGTTAACTCAACGATTCGTCGAGTTCTCTCGACGATTTGCAGACTCTACTTAGCTTTTCGTCGAGTTTACTTGACAGTTCGATCCGTCGAGTTCACTCGACGATCTATCCTACCAGCCACCCTCGTGACCTTTGAGTTCTCTCTCTCTCTCTCCCAAACTTTCCTACCGGGCCAAAGCCACCCAAGGTGACACAAAACACGCACGAGGGGTCTAGCTCGAATTGGGATGTTACACTAGTGCGATGATTAATTACTTCCTTTATGCGTTACATAGGGCATTTGGGAGAGTCTTTGGATGTTTGATCACTAGACTCCTTGTAGGCTGGTTGACAAACGGTGTGTGTGCTTACTTTCATCATTGCAGCTGACGTTGAGATTCAGAAACTTGTTAGAGCGTTTTGGGAACACGATTCTCATAGATGATGCCAAACTATTGTAGGTCGTCCGGTTTTTCTCCGGTCCGGAGAATCTGTTGAGGTATATTGAAATATGTGTGACGGGTGTTAATGGGTTGCGGTTAGGATTTGATAGGAGTACAACAACCCGTAGTCGGATATTTAGGGTTTGCCTATAAATACTCATGCTATGAGCAACGAGTAGGCCGTTCCAAACTTGACGGTCACGCGGATGCTTCGAGCACTCTAACAGAATCGGACCAACTTAACTCGGAGTAGGACCGGGCGCGCAAACAGTTAAAGAAAAACAGTAACAAATGACAAAAAACTTTTTTTGGCGTGGAAATCCCGAAAAGGGTGAAAAACCATATGGCTGGATCTGTGCCGAGCCAAAATCCACTATTTCTTTGGAATTTACAAGAGTTTGAGGCGATTTCTCGGAGGGTGAGAGACCACCTCTCCGTTACAAGTACAAATTGTGAAAATGATAAAAAAGAAACTAAGTACTTGGAGTCTTGATGGAAGCATTCCGGCTAGGATAATGGCTAAGTCTACGGAACCTCGGTGAAAGCGTTCTGGCTGGGATAAATTTCTAAATATACGAAGCCTCGATGGTAGCGCTCATGCTGAAGCAGTGCCTTGGTGGAAGCGCTCTCGCGGAGACAAATGTCGTGTCTTAGAAGCCTGATGGAACCTTTGTTCTAGAAGGGGAGCGGAACGAAATCCTGAGCAGAGGATCGGGCTATGTCCACAACCACGCCAGAAAATCTAAGAGCACTTTTTAGTTTTTGGAGTTGCTTGTCTTCAAATGAAAGCATGTGGGTCGATTTATAGTTTTCTAGAGGGTCGCGTCGGTATTTGCCCCGGGACATGATTTGTGCTGGTGAATGACGTCGCTGCGTTCGATCGCCTGGATCACCAAAATTATTGAAATGACGAAATTGCTCCCCGGGCTGGCCGTGTGCGCGCGGGGGCGCTGCCTATGCGCGTGCGCAGGTTTCGCCCTCTGCTTGGGTGTTTCCGGGGCCTAGGGGGAGTGCGGCGGAACCGCGCGTGACTCCTCCGTTTGGGTTAGTTTTCCCCATGTGTCCTCGATTCAAGTCTTTCCGATTTGAATCCGAAAAAATTCCTGAAGAATCCATCAAGTAATTTTATATTACTCCAAATTCTTACATTTTTATCCACCAAGGGATTATTCCTTACAAGTTTGATGGTTGGAGAGCCAGACCTTCATCCCATTCCCATCCAGCTTCAGCTGCACGAGATAATTAAAATGAATCTTATAACAATCATGACAGCTATGGATCGTTTAGAAAACAAATTAATCTTCGGCGCTGCTCTCCGCACCGCAGTTTTGGCTATTCACACCGCATTTTTTCCTAATTTTTTGTGTCTTTTAGAAATACGTCTTGTACATGCATTTTTAGAAAAAGTGTTCAACAAGAAAGTTTTAGATCTTGACGACATCTACAACTTTTGTGTTGAACACTTTTCCTAAAAATGCATGTACAAAGCGTACTTTGGAAATACGCCCAGATTTCGCGTCTTTTAAAAATACGTCTTGTACATGCCTTTTTAGGAAAAATGTTCAACACGAAAGTAGTAGATGTCGTCGAGATCTACAACTTTAGTGTTGAACACTTTTCCTAAAAATACATGTACAAGACGTATTTTCAAAAGGCACGAAAAATAAGAAAAAAGTACGGTGGGAATAGTCAAAACTGCGATGCGGATAGCAGCGCCCAAATTAGTTTTGAGCCTCCCTGCCTCATATTATGACAAAGCTAAAACTAGGCATTATTTATGGCCTGCACCCATCTTCCAGTACGGCCTTAAAATCTAGTAACTTTACTATCTCATCATTATCTTCACTCTTAAGGAAATGTCATTTGAAAACTCCGAATTAGTATTCTTCCCATCTTAAGCTAGATCCGGATCCTCTGGAGTTCGTGCTGGAATTCTAGGGTGGAGTTCAATCCAACGGCACGAAAACCCCTCATTCCATCAATCCAACGGCTGGAGTTAGAATATTAAAAAATGTAAAACACTCGCCCGTTGGATTTCAATCGGACGAGCGAGGTTGCGCGAACTCTACCATGGAGTTCCCACACGAACTCCAAAGGATCCCGATTCTCTTTAGCTCTGTTATAAAGAATGATACTGTACTCATCTAAAACATACAAAAAAAGTGACAAAAAGTGAGTCCCACTCAGCACAAAAACATCCAACTCCTGTAATTAGGTTTGCAAAGTCGAAAAAATAAGGAGGTTGCGTGTTTTTGTGCGAAGTAAGTCCCACTTTTTTGTAATTTTTTGATATGTTTTAAATAAGTATAACATTATTCTGCTATGAAACAGTACTACTATAGCTGTGCAATTGCTAGCGCACAGTTTGCATTGCTGCGCCTCTCAACCTTTCCAGTTTTATGACAATTTTTCTCAATTTCTATATTTTATTATATTTCTTTTATACTTTTTTTTAATTTTCATCAAATTATACATATATTTTATTTTGATGAATTTATTAAGAAATGTCACCTCAGCATCAAAATATAAGAAGTTGTGGTCCGGCCCCTTATGCCTTGACCATGACAGTTCCTTCTTCTTGAATATTTTGCACATTATATGTTCGTGCATGACGGACTCGCTAGTGGTGTGTCGACCTAAGGCACAATTATAAGTAGGAGATACTATATAATCAATTCTAAACATGATGTACACTATGTAGAATATTTTGTTGGGATTTTTGGTCGCTGAAGCGCAATCTCCAGGAACAATTAAATAAAGAGTCATAAAAAAATACGTACTTTGCACAATTTTATCAACACAATAAGATTAGTAAGTACTCAAAATTAAGAGAAAACGAACTGCAATTCGTAAAACGGACGCACATGATTCGTACCAGAACGAACTTTCGTTGTAGTCAGACGACCAGCCACTGCCACTACCACAACTGAGAAAAGATCCAAGTCAAGACTTGACCTTACCGCGAACGTGCAGCCCGTCAACATCACTACTTGTGCACAACCACCACCTCCTACGATCATGTAACCATCGAGCACCGCACACCTTTCTGCAGCCCGCAAATCAGACGCTTTTCCGCTACCCGCACGCTTTCACTCTTCGTTGTCGATGCAGCCCGCAATCGAATATCGACGCCCACCGTTGTCTTCGGTTGTGCACTACCGCTCTCCCCTTCGAGGTTTTATCTCTCTTTGGTTTGGATTTTTGTATGTCTTCATAGTTTGTCTTCCTCTCTTTTTATAAGATTATTTCACATGCATTTGTCTATTTTCAAGAAGCTTCCTTGCATGTGAAACACATGAGCGGCATGAAAAGTTAACATCGGCGGCCGGTAGGTGGAAACATGAATCATGTGGGTTTGAAAAATCAAACCAACTCAACAATCACCACTATAGTTTGAATTTCAAACACCACATTCTGCACAAAACATCATCTGCATAAAACACTATTTGCACGAAGTAATGTCTGCATGAAGCACCAATCTGCACGAATCACCAATCTGTATAAAACACCATCTCATGTTTGAGGCGTCAGCCGACTTATCACAAGTCGAACTTCATCTCTGCTCAGGTTCACCTGTGGGATGTCGACACATCCGGATCGCAAAAAAAATGACTCGTCGAACCCGAGCCACAGAAAGGTGATCCACTGTACCACCTCGACCATCCACCATGTCACCCATAGAAATCATGGGCATACCACCTCACACTGTAGTCCCCATCAGTCAGTACAGACTACCAAATTGTACAACCTTTATGAGCACGATACACCCACGCGTCACCGTTAGAACTCCTTTTTTCGTCGCAAAACTACAGCCACCTGAGTCTAAACTGTCCAACGATATCAGATTCTTACACATCTTGTGTAACATCCCGACTTTTATTGGGCCACCGGAACCCTAATTGGCTCAATAAAAGTGACCTGAACCTCTACCCGTGACCCGGTAGGAGGCAACCCTAAACGAGAATATAGAGCTAGAGAACTTCGATTTGAGTTATGTCAGTTTTGTGGCCTCGTATAGTAAATACAAGCGTGTCGAAACTCGTTCCGTTGAATTTTGAGGTCATATGACAGATGGTCGTTCCTGGTAAAACGTCGCGAAAACAAGATTTTTGAATATAGAGCTAGAGAACTCCAATTCGAGTTCTGTCAGTTTCTCTGACCTCGTATAGTAAATACGAGTGTGTCGGAACTCATTTCGTTGAATTTCGAGGTCATATGGCGGATATGGTCGTTCCTCGTAAAACATCACGAAAACGAGATTTTTGAATATCGAGCTAGAGAACTCTGATTTGAGCTCTGTCAAATCATATGGCCTCGTATAGTCAATACGAGTGTGTTGGAACTCGTTCCGTAGAATTTCGAGGTCATATGGTGAATATGGTCATTCCTCGCAGAACGTCGCAAAAACGAGATTTTTGAATATTGACCTAGAGAACTCCGATTCGAGTTATGTCAGTTCCTATGACTTATATAGTCAATACGGACGCATCGAAACTCGTTGTGTCGCGATTCAAAGCCTAACGATGATTATGAGTGTTTTGACCATTTTAGCGCGTCACGACGTGCAAATTTTGAATACTTAGTAAACGAACTCTGATTTGACCCCGGTCAGTGACATTGGATTCGTATGATCAATACAAAGTCAACAGAATTGGTTTCGATCAGTTTCGATGACGGGTGGTCAACCGTGGTCAAATCAAGCATAATTGTACACCGAAAAGCGTGCGCACACCAATTGTGACACGACACCCCAACTTTGACCTGACCCCTGATGACTTGGACCTATTTTGACTTTGACAACCATGGTGGACTCACCCCATGGTTGACTTTTGGTCAAACTTCCTAAAAAACTAATTTTCCTTAAGGGGTTCTAATTTCCAAGCTACCATCACTTGATGTCATCACCTTTAGGCCCAATCTCAATCCCATATGGGCCTTGGATTCCAGCAAGAAGGATGGCCCATTGGGCCAAATCAAGAAGTCAAGCCCATTCTCCTCTTTCTCTCTCTCCCGTATCCTCCACATGGCCTTTGGCCTAGCCAGGCTTATAGGGTGTACAACCCTCCATTAGGAGGCAACCAGCTGTCCTAAACCAGCATGCCTTGTATGGCTTGGGAGTCAAAGCAAGGAGGGATCCAATCCTAAGCCTCCACATACCCATCCTCCCCAAACCAAGCTCCAAGCCTTCATGATTTTAACACATGGATGTACCTCCACCTCTGGATGTCTGCCATTTGTCCCAGGCCAGCTGTGAGCAACTAGCCTTCTCCTCCATGGGAGAATAATACCACATTGGGAATAAGAGGAGAGGGGCACATCAAAATCATTTATAAGGACCCCTCCCACCTCTGATTAGTCTCACCCCTCCTCCAAGCTGAAAACGAGCCACAACCACCCTCTGCCGGAGCTCCAGCTCGCCGAAAACAACCCACCCGAGCTCCACCATCTTCCACTGCCATTAATGGCGGAACTCGCCGGACGCCACCAGAGACCCCAAACAAGGTGGAAATCTTCTCTTCTCCTCTCCATCCTCCCTATCTTCTGGATACTTTGCATGCGAGCTCCGACTGCCGGAGCGCCGCCGCCATCAACCTCTCCCCTCCGATTAAAAAAAAATATAACTCCGGCGATGGCCGGCGGCGGCAGGCCGCCGGACCACCGCCGGAGGGAGCGCCCACCCCCGAGGAGTCGGCCGGGGGTGGAGCCATGGCCGACCGGCGGCGGAGATGCCCCATGAGGGCCGGAGTGCGGTACAGCGGGGAAGAAGATGTTATATAAAATTTATATATATATAAATTATAATTATTATAATATTTATAAATATTATAATATTATAATTAATAATGGTTTTTGATTTTTCAGGGACTAGAATAAGATCCTAGAGAAAAAGTGTTGAACATGATAATTGTTCCTCTTATTGAGAGCTTCCTCCACAAATAATTTGAGAATTTTTGGAGTTGATTTGTTATTTTTAAAAACTTAAATAAAAATTGTTTGGTCAAATTAAATGCCCAAAACTATTTGAAAATTTATGAAAATTTTCTAGGATCACTTTAATCCCTCTTAGAAGTTGTAGCAAAAATTTGGGATTATGGTGATAAGATTTGATATTTTTCCCAAATTATGGAAGCCTAGGGCCGCGCTCGGTTTTTATTACGCTCGTTTTTTTCGAAAATGAAAATTGGAGCGCGCGACTATCCACTCTGATTTGAATTATAAATTCAAATTGTCTTATCGATGAGAGTGGCTGAGGCAAGTGACCAAGCTTCGTGTGCTCCGAGATTTTGTGAAACCGTCGAGCGCCTCGACTCTCGGGTGATTTGAGCACGCTCGGAACGTGAGATTACGAATAGTGAGTTATGGATTATTCTCGACAAATAATAAGGGAGTAACTCCTAATAAGCCCCGATCTTATTAAGCCGTGATTAATAAGGCGCAACCCAATTACTATCGGATCTTAATAATTAGAGTATCCCAAAGAAGCCTTTTAAAAACTAAAATAGAACTGAATGTGCCTCCTGTGAACGGAGATGAAATTGAATATGCCTCCTAAGAACGGAGATGGAACTGAAGCCTCCTGGATGGAATGATTGGACTACAAACCATTTTCTTTATGATTATTACAGTCTTGCACTAGTCCAGCTCCTTTATTCATTTCAGTTCAGTACTTTCAATTCAGTACTACTCCAACTCCATACTGGTCAAGTTCATTTTAGTTCAGTACTTTCAATTCAGTACTACTCCAGTCTCGTACTGCTCAAGTTCTTTTCAGTTCAGTACTTTCAATTCAGTACTACTTCAGTCTCGTACTGGCCAAGTGCATTTCAGTTCAGTACTTTCAATTCAGTACTACTCAAGTCTCGTACTGGTCAAGTTAATTTCAGTTCAGTACTTTCAATTCAGTACTACTCCAGTCTCGTACTGGTCAAGTTCTTTTCAATTCAGTACTTTCAATTCAGTACTACTCTAGTCTCGTACTGGTCAAGTTCATTTCAGTTCAGTACTTTCAATTCAGTACTACTCCAGTATCGTACTAGTCAAGTTCAGTTCAATTCAGTACTTTCGTTTCAGTACTACTCCAATTTCGTACTGGTCATATTTCATTTTAACACTTAAATTATGCAGCATTTATTATCAGCAGCTTTAATTATCACATTTTTCATTACTGTAATTTACTAATATAAGCACGGGTCCTGCTCTGACGAGCAGTTGTCTGTTAAGGTTTATCCTTAGTTGGGGATAACCAGAGTTGAGGTGTTCCTCCAGGTTTAGCCTCGAATAAAGTGCTCCTACGCTCCTTGTCGAAAGTTGAGCTGAGCGCCACCGCCCGAGGTTTGAAGCATAGTAGGGCAGGCTGTCTTAGACCCGGTGAGTGTTAAAAATACTGATTGATTGATTGCTTGTAAATTACTTGCGGTGAAATTGTGGTTGGTCAGTCACTTCCACAGACCGTTCGTGCCAGTGCGAGAAGTTTGACGACTCAAGGTGACAGGGAGATGAGTACCACAG
The DNA here is from genome assembly GCA_039513925.1 of Platanthera zijinensis. Taxonomy (NCBI): domain Eukaryota; kingdom Viridiplantae; phylum Streptophyta; class Magnoliopsida; order Asparagales; family Orchidaceae; genus Platanthera; species Platanthera zijinensis. Next base: position 167,111,124 of record CM077093.1, on the reverse strand, counting down.
GTTACCGGCCATTATGTTTTACCCGTCGGGTTTCCTCCACTGGTCGACTAAAATGAATCGTCGAATGTCGCTCAATCTAAGAGTACACGAGGTTGTACGTTGGGGCATGTGGCTGTGCAGTACGACCACCCCCAGAAGTGGCAGGATAGGCCACTATCACCGACTGCCGCCTCAGTGAGGCCCGCAGGGCTCGCTACCCTGCTAGAATAGAAGCGGTCCATACTATGTCGACATATGGTGTTATGTGCGGCTATGAATGCCTGCGATGTGTACGGGGCTATGAATGCCTGCGATGTGTATGCGACTATGAATGCCTGTGATGTATGCATGACAATGAATGCCTGTGATGTGTACGCGGCTATGAATGCCTGCGATGTGTACGCGGCTGTGAATGCCCGCGATGTGTACGCGGTTGTGAATGCCTGCGATGTGTACACGGTTGTGAATGCCAACGATGTGTACGTAAATGTGAATGCATGCGATGTTTACATGAGTTGTGAATACCTGTTATGCTGTTGTGCTAGTGGAGCCTAAATTATAACTAACATATATTACTGCTACTAGTCTAGTTATATCATGATGCGCCTCTTTTTTGGTTGCTCCTAGCTTATTCATTGTTGAAGCCAAAACTTGACCTCAACGGAAGTTCGAAAATAGGGGTGCAACCAACACCTACTCCTCCCAAGCTCCGACTTCTGACTGGTTGTAAAGGATCTAGAACCAACCCAAAGCCTCAGCAGGGAGGTCCCACCTCTCACCCAGAAGATCTCTGAGAGCTTCCCCTCCAAAGCCAAAAGCTGGGCTTGGAGCTACTCAAAAAGCACTAGAAGATCTTAGAAAAAATATGAAAACTTGTCTTTTGAGGAGCCCCTGCGGGTCTATTTATAGCATTTGCTGACCTGAAATTACTAAATTACCCCTGGCTGATCTGCCAACAGCCAAATCCCGTTGTTACGTAATGCTAAATGCAGACCCTGGGGGTATATTGGTAATTTACCCGAGGGCAACTAGGTAATTTCTCCCTGGGTCCCATCCGACGAGAACCTCTCTGCCGAGAGCTGGAGGTTCTTACATATTGCTGAGAACCCTCCCGCCATCACTCGGCGGGAGCTAAAAAGGTGTTGAAGAATGCCTCGGACTGAGCCGGTTCCCGGCTTCCGCGAAGCGTGAGCCTTCTCGCCTGCCTCTGGGCAGAAGTAGGTCTCGGCCGAGGCTTGAGCGCGAGCGCTCTCTCTCACTCCTAGGCGGGAGCTCTTCTTCTCTGAAGACCAAAGCTAGCCCGAAGCTAGCCCAAACCTGGCCCTTGGTGCCTCTGGGTTCCACTTAGTGAATATTGGATTGTACATAATCCCCGCTATTTTCGAGCTAGTCATGTGCTCGAAAAGACACGTCCAACCAATAATATTCATTGAGCACGTGCTGTTCTGAAAAGAGAATCTTTTGGTGGGGCCATCCCATTGCTATATATGTGTGTGCTGATAGACGGTCATAAATCCATCCCTGCCAATTGTTGCCCTATTTCTGAGTCCTCATGTGATCCCATTATGCGTTCCAAACGCGCTGAGAAGCCGCTCTCTCAGAGCCTTCAAGACCGCATCGATGCGGCGCAGGCGCGAGCCCTTGCGAACATTGCCTTGGTAGCCTCATGGTTGGTGAGAAGGTCGCCGACCGCTGAGCCCTCACAACTGAAGAAGAAGAAAAAGAAGAGGGCGAAATCGGTCAAGCGAGACCTCTTGAACGAAAACCGGGGCTTGCCCACCCCGTCCCCAAGCCGCGCGGAGAATCCTTCACCTCTGCAGAAGGTATGTCCCTGCGATTTGCTGACTATCGAGAACTGTGAATAGGTATGAAGGAGTCCGATGATTGATATGCAGTACTTCTCGCCGGAGGCGGTTCCAAATGTCGATCTCGGGTCCCTGCAGACACCCCCCGAGTCGATGGTTCTCCCTCTAGATGATCCTTCAGGGGTCCCGGCGGCCGTTCCCCCGGCCGACCCTCGGAGAACCCCAAGTAACATTTTCCCCCTCTGTCCAATTTTTCAATCAATTCATTCTTATTGCTTAAACGGTTTCCCACAGCGCCAGCTCCCGCAAGCTCGGGCCTCGACACCCAGGGGAACAAAATTGTACTGGACAATCCGAGAAGCCAGGCAGCTGATCCTGCCCTCCAACGGGAGGGGTGACCACTAAGACCCCTGCACCTCTGCCGGAGGCTCGCTACGCCTCGAGGGAAGACAACTCTGCCCCCGCTCCCGGCCAGGCCGGGATCGCCATGCGCAAAACATTCCTCCCGGGGCGGGGAAAGCCGATCCACCTCCTCTTTGGGAGGGAAACTAGGGGAAGCCTGGGCCTTCTCTCCCGCCGCCGGTTGATGGCTCTCGCCAAGATACATGATGCGAGAAATCATCACTTCCTTTACTTTTCCCTTACCGTGACTGGAACTCCCTATTTCACTAGGGGATGCGGAGCCCCGGGTGGGAACCGAGGAGGATGATGAAGACGAAGGCGAGGATGAAGAGGAAGAGGAAGACGCTGAGAGCTCCCCCTTCCCTTCTTCTGATGAAGTGGAAGAGTTCCTGGATGCCGTCGGGAATGGCAGGAAATGGCGAAAGAGGGCGGCGTCGCTGTTCTCGATGCTTGCGTGGTGGGAGCGGGCCAACTCCTCGGCGGTGAGGAGCCTTCACAGGATGGTTGAGTGGCGCAGGGCGGTCATCTAGCGGGACTACATCCATCTTGTGGCCGAGACATAGAGGAAAGACACTCTTACCGCCGAGACCTCCCTAGGGCGGTATGTTACGCGAATTCGGGACCAGGCGCACTTGATCAACCTTGGGTGCACCGCCCTGACGTCCTACTTCAACCTGCGGGTTCCTCCCAGGACAGGAAGGTGGGACCGGGGGCGATGGCGCTGGGAACAATATTGAGTCAAATGCGTCTCGCCTCTTCCACCTCTCGGCCTACCCTTCCTTGATGTACCTCGGCAATTTGGACAATAATTAATAAACCTCTTCTATTATTATTATTGTTTTTTATTAAGAGGCTCTCGCTCAGCAATAGCCCCTCTTTCATTTTTGCTCTGCGAACTACTTTTGTTTTATGCTCTACTTTTGGTGGTGCTTGCGCGAACCTCAACTCTGTCTACTGGTTATAGTTTTATCCCTAGGATGGGGACTTACTCACCGCCGGCTTAGGTCACTAGAGCATGTCAGAACAGAAAGCGGGGTGCCGACGCCTCGGGACTTGGCCATTATATCCCTACCGTCTTTTGGAAAAACATCATTACCATGATACTATATAAATAGGATGATCCATCCACCGCATTTATTTCTCCGATTCGGAACCCTTGTCTTCCTTCTTACTGCTCTCGCGCCACGTCGAGAACTTCCCTCGCTTCCGCCACCTTCTCTCGCTCTCGCCTTTTCTCAGAGTTCTCGCTTAGAACCCCTTGATCGCAATGTCGGGCGAGAACGAAGGACGTTCCAACTGCGCGCAAGCCTCCGGAGGCATAACTTCCGTCCCTGCCGTCTAAACTTAGAAGACGAATTTCAGATGATCACCACCTGCTACATCCATGTCGGGTTCTTCACGAGAAACCCGGGCAACGAAGATAGAGTCAATCTTGCGGGAGAGGGAGAGCTCGTCATCCCCCTCGAGCATTTCGAGGTGGGATTCCGCCTCCCCCTCTGGCCCAAGGTGCGCCAGGCCCTTCGTTACTACGGGGTGGTTCCCGCTCAGCTCAATTTTAATTCAGTCGCCATCTTGGTAGCGTTCATCTGCTACATGCGGTCCAAGAGGATAGAGTTCAGCCTACCCATCTTCCAGAAGTTGTTCGTCTTCTGGGCTAAGAGCGGGGTAGTCCTTTTTTTCGGGCAGTTGCTCAAGACCTACGGTCTCGCCAAAAAGCAACACCACTGGGGCGAGAAGTTCGTCTATGTCTCCGACAACTTCGGTAACGTGCCCCTCGTGCCCGTCCAATACGACGATGCCGCCTACAAGCTGCCCGCCCTGGGGTCGCGCGAGAGCGCCCTCTTGGAGTTCTTCGGGACCAAGGACTTTGACGTCCAATTCCTCAAGCGAGACATTGACTCTCTCCTGCCTGTGCCTCCCAGTGAAGGTATGGTCTCGCCTTAAGGGAATTATATACTTTAAGACATAGGGCTAAATGCTGCAGACCTTGCAGGAGAGTGTGAAATCCCTCTGCACCAGCCATTTGCCGAGACCAGGGCTGCGATGGATCCCTTGGCTCTCACAAAATCTACGGCTCTCGCCTGCCGGGATGAGCCGGCTCCTCCCCCTCAGTCCGGTTCCTGGATGCGAAAGTTCGGCACCTTCTCGTCCAATCCGCTCAAAAAACCAAGGCAAAATTCCGCAGACAAGGGGAAGTCCGTGGCGGGTTCTCCCGCCCGATCTATCACCGAGGGCCGATCCTTTGCCGAGATCCTGTCGGCGGCCGAGGAGGCGACTACTGCTGCCAGGACCACCGTCAGGGACCCTGCCGAGAACCTGCCAGCCACAGATGGGGCTGGTGATGAGGGGGCAGTCGCCGATACTTCTGCTCAGGCCCCTCCCTAGCAGGTGCCAAAGGGGCACCGAAACTTCGGCCTTGTCGTAAAATTTTTGGATGCGGAAGGGAAGCCTTTGCTCTAGTGGGATCTTGAGGCCAGCCGGGTCTCCTTATCTACCATCTTCCACAGCTGGGCGGAGCGCGACGAGGTCATCGGCGAGGCTTTCGCGCTGGGATATGACCTTTACAGCCGAGAAGATGCCGGCATTTTTGACTAATCGCCCACCCGGCTTCTGGTCTTCGACTCCGTCCGGGCCTTGATGCGCGGGTTCGAGCTCTTCTATATGTGTGCGTGCCGGTGCATCACCATCGACTGCAACTTCGCCGAGATGCTCAAGGTGAGGGGTAGGGCGGCGACCCACGCGACAGCCCTAAAGGTCGAGCTAACGGATGCCCAGCGACTTCTATCCTTGCGCTTGGCGGAAGAGGTAAGCGAGATATTCTAAGGCACTAGCTCTCTCCCCTGTAATTCACAACCCGCTTCTCTTTTCTCTGTACTGACGGGTTTTTCCTGTGCACAAGATTCCACCCAGAGCATGCTGCTTCGCGCGCAGCTAGCTGGCGTGGAGTGCGAGAACGTCCTGCTGAAGGACCAGCTCCGGCGCGTGTAAGCGACTGTGGCCGCGATCCCGCCCCCTCCTTTGCTGTACGAGAGGCTGAGGAGCCGCCACTACTCGTAGTACGACATCGACAAGCTTCTACAAACCAACGCCCAAGAAACGGCCAGACTAACCATAGAGATGTTGCGGGATGTGGGGTGCTTGAGTGAGGGCGGCGAAACCATAGTTGCCCGCCGGCTTCTCTCGTGGCTCTTCGAGCCCATCCCTAAGCCTCTGGGAGCACCAGACTCCCCACCCTCGGATGTCCCGAAATATCCCATCGTGGCTGGCGGGACATCTGACGAGAGCCTTGGCGAGAGTTCCAGCGGGAGGTCTAGCGAGAGCTCGAGCGGGGAGTCCGGCGAAACCCGCTGAGGATTTTCGTCGCTCCTTTGTTTTTGTCCTTTTTTGAATGTGCGAGGTGCCCTCGCTTGTAACCAATTTTTGTGAACACGTTGGCATGTTTATATGTATATATGCTCGTTTTACTTTTCTTGCCAAAAACAATTTATGTATTGTCTAAAGCCTCTCAAATGAGTTCTTGCCGAGACCCTTACCCTCCTTGAGGGAGCCGCACCCCTTAGCGATAGATTAATAGGTGGAAACTGGCCGAGAGCCCTTTGCCGAAAGTGCCGACTGCAGGTTTCTGAGAGAGTCGCCGCCCCTTTGCAGTACATGACTCGAACAGAGCCTCATCGAGAGGGGTAGAGGTTCTCGCCGTCCGGTCAAGAGCTTCCCGCTGAAAGCCCTCCTGTCGAGAACTTCCTTTTTCGAGAACCCCTTGGTCGAGACCCCCTGCTCAAAAAGGTTCTCAAATTCCTTCCCCTGCCTCCCTGGTGTGTCTCCTATCCTGCCTATTTGGACGAGGGCCCGAACAGCGAGTCTACCTAGAGCCGAACTTTGCTCAGGGTGGTGTAAAAGTTTTCAAGCCAAAGTACTCCCATGACCATGTACAAAATCTAGCCCTTTCCCCCAGGTGTTCCTGCCACCTTACCCAGCTAATGAGAGCCTGAGCAGCGAGTCTACCTGGGGCCGAGCAGCACTCGGGGTCCCTTACCCCCACAGGTGAGCCTTCGGACCTACCAGCTAATGAGAGCCTGCGTAGCGGGTCTACCTGGGGCCGAGCCGGGCTCAGGGTAGTGTAATCATCTGAGCTGAAGTATCTCCAAGAACACATCCAAGACCAAGTCCTTTACCCCCAGGTGTGACTACCGCCCTGCTCAGCTAATGAGAGCCTAAGCAGCGAGTCTACCTGGGGCCGAGAAGCACTCGGGGTCCTTTACCCCCACAGGAGAGCCTTCGGACCTGCCAGCTAATGAGAGACTGAGCAGCGGGTCTACCTGGGGCAGAGCCGGGCTCGGGATAGTGCAATCATCTGAGCCAAAGTATCTCCAAGAACACATCAAAGACCAAGTCCTTTCCCCCCAGGTGTGCCTACCGCCTTGCTCAGCTAATGAGAGCCTGAGCAGCGAGTCTACTCGGGGCCGAGCAGTACTCGGGGTCCCTTACCCCCACAGGCGAGCCTTAGGACCTGCCAGCTAATGAGAGCCTACACAACGGGTCTACCTGGGTTCGATCCGGGCTCGGGGTAGTGCAATCATCTGAGCCAAAGTATCTCCAAGAACACATCCAAGACCAAGTCCTCTCCCCCCAGGTGTGCCTACCGCCCTGCCCAGCTAATGAGAGCCTTAGCAGCGAGTCTACCCGGGGCCGAGCAGCACTCGGGGTCCCTTACCCCCACAGTCGGCCGGAGGAACGGCCGCCGGGACCCCCTGAAGGATCATCTATGGGGAGAGCCATCGACTCGGGGGGTGTCCGCAGGGACCCGAGATCGACATTTGGAACCGCCTCCGGCGAGAAGTACTGCATATCAATCGTCGGACTCCTTCATACTTATTCGCAGTTCTCAATAGTCAGCAAATCGTAGGGACATACCTTCTACAGAGGTGAAGGATTCTCCGCGCGGCTGACCTGCCAGCTAATGAGAGCCTGCGTAGCAGGTCTACCTGGGGCCGAGCCGGGCTCGGGGTAGTGCAATCATCTGAGCCGAAGTATCCCCAAGAACACATCAAAGACCAAGTCCTTTCGCCCCAGGTGTGCCTACTGCCCTGCTCAGCTAGTGAGAGCCTGAGGTGTGAGTCTACCCGGGGCCGAGCAGCACTCTGGGTCCCTTACCCCCACAGCCGAGCCTTCGGACCTGCCAACTCATGAGAGCCCGCGTAGCGGGTTTACCTGGGCTTGAGCCGGGCTCGGGGTAGTGCAATTATTTGAGCCGAAGTATCTCCAAAAACACATACAAGACTAAGTCCTTTCCCCCCAGGAGTGCCTACCGCCCTGCTCAGCTAATGAGAGCCTAAGCAGCGAGTCTACCCGGGGCCGAGCAGCACTCGGGGTCCCTTACCCCCACAGGCGAGCCTTCGGACCTGCCAGCCAATGAGAGCCTGCGTAGCGGGTCTACCTGGGGCCGAGCCGGGCTCGGGTTAGTACAATCATCTGAGCCGAGGTATCTCCAAGAACACATCAAAGACCAAGTCCTATCGCCCCAGGTGTGCCTACCGCCCTACTCAGCTAATGAGAGCCTGAGCAACGAGTCTACCTGGGGCCAAGCAGCACTCGAGGTCCCTTATCCCCATAGGTGTGCCTTCGGACCTGCCAGCTAATGAGAGCCTGCATAGCGGGTCTACCTTGGTCCGAGCCGGGCTCGGGGTAGTGTAATCATCTGAGCCGAAGTATCTCCAAGAACACATCCATGACCAAGTCCTTTCCCCCCAGGTTTGCTTACCAACCTGCTCAGCTAATGAGAGCTTGAGCAGCGAGTCTACCTGGGGCCGAGCAGCTCTCGGGGTCCCTTACCCCCACAGGCGATCCTTCGTACCTGCCAGCTAATGAGAGCCTGCACAGCGGGTCTACCTGGGGCCGAGCCGGGATCGGGGTAGTGCAATCATCTGAGCTGAAGTATCTCCAAGAACACATCCAAGACCAAGTCCTTTCCCCCAGGTGTGCCTACCGCCCTGCTCAGCTAATGAGAGCCTGAGCAACGAGTCTACCAGGGACCGAGCAGCACTCGGGGTCCCTTAACCCCACAGGAGAGCCTTCAGACCTGCCAGCTAATGAGAGCCTGTGCAGCGGGTCTACCTGGGGTCGAGTCGGGCTCGGGGTAGTGCAAACATCCGACCATCCTATCATCAGAATTCCACACTAGGTAAAGCCAAAAACAATAACAAGTTAGTGAATATAATATAACAATTTGTCTTTGAATATACAATTTCACCTTCCCCCCTCATGGGTAGAAGCGTTTCAAGTCATCACCGCTCCAAGTATGGCTCATGGATCTCCCCTCCACGTCCTAGAGGGGATAACCTCCCATTCTTAGAACCCTTTCAACAATGTAAGGTCCTTCCAAATTTGGGCTGAGCTTGCCGATGGGGGCTGATCTTCCCGCAACATCAACTTTCTTTAACACTAGATCTCCTTCTGCGAACTGTTTGATTATGATTTGTATGTCAAAGTATTTTGCTATTTGCCGCTTGATTTCCTCCTGCCTGATAGCTGCGACGTCACGAACCTCTTTCGCCATATCCAATGAGAGGCGCAACTCCCCCTCATTCTCCAACCTCCAAACCTCGTCTCCTTCTCCCGCGGCCGTGACCCGCGGGGACCGAACCTCGAACTCCACTGGCAGTACCGCCTCACACCCATGAGAAAGTTTGAAGGGGGTCTTGCCGGTGGCCGTGTTCAGGGTTGTTCGTAAGGCCCATAGAACCGAGGGGAGCTGTTCCACCCAATTCCCCCTCAAGTTATCCACCTTCTTCTTGAGTAAGTTCACAATGATCTTGTTTGCCGCCTCCACCAAGCCGTTGCTCCTGGGGTGGTGGACGGAGGCAAACCTAAGATCTATCCCCAATTGGGTGCAGAAGCTGATGCAATCTTTGCTGGCAAACTGGGGGCCATTGTCTGTCACTATTGCCTGGGGAAACCAATGCCAACATATGATCTCTCCCCACATGAAGTTTCTGATGACTTGTGAAGTGACCTTGGCTAGCGCATTGACCTCCAGCCACTTTGATAAGTATTCAATCATGACTAGAAGAAACCTTCTCTGCCCACTAGCCGGAGGGAAAGGCTCGACTAGATCTGAAAGTGAGTGAAAGATCTACCTTAACTCTAGAGGGGGGTGAATAGAGTATTTTAAAATAATTTACAATTAGAAACTGTAAAACAGTAGAAGACTTAATTTATGTATATGTGTAAGGTGCTTGCAGTTAAATAAAAACTAAAGCAATAAATAATAAATCACACAACACACAGTAAAGTCAAACACACAACAACTAGATGACACAAGGATCTATAGTGGTTCCCCAACAACCTGGGTACATCCACTCTTTTACCACCCTAGGTAGGAATCCACTGCAGGAATAGGTTATCAGGTGTCCTGGGCACCAATGAGCTTTTGATAAGGTGCACAAAAACCAGAACTAGATTTTTTGATAATGTGTCTTGCCACCACTGAGTTTTGACAAGGTCTCAGAAACCAGTTTCAGAACTTTTGAAGGGAGTTTTGATAAACCCTTTTATAGGAGGGAAAGGAAAAAGAAAGTAATTTGAGGATGTTCTTCTCTGTCAACACTCTAAGAGAAGACAAGTGGAAGATATTGCTAAATCTCCCCCTGAGATTTGTAAGGGTTCAGGAAGGTGAGCTTTGCTAGGGTGATAGGCCTTCAGTTGCTTCAGATCTCAACCAAAATATGATTTCAGCAGATGCTGAAATGTGAGATGTCTGAAGTCCTTGATGTTGAAGCTTTTGAACACTTGAGGTATTGGAGGATTAGAATAGCAGATGATCTCCTCCACAGAAAAGTTCCTTGTGTTCTTGAAAATTTTGACTCAGTGAATCTGTATATTCCAGAAGATGAGTTCTTGATCAGAGTATAATTTTTTGTCTCTCTTATGTAACCCTTTTTCTCAGTCTGATCTGTTCTGTATTTTTAGAATAATTCTCTAGGAAGTATATCAGATTCTCACTTAGATGGTCGTTACTCAGTCATAAATGACTTCCATAAAATGACAACTGTCTCTTGGGAAAGTCCTAAGTAACATTCCTTTTAGCCTTCCTTGAAACTTGTTCTAGATAGCTTGAAACGGCTACGTAATCCTTTGCAATAAATACAAGAAATAAATTTGAATGAATTCCATAACTGTTCTTGAATTTGAATTCTGAAAGCGTCGATCTCTCACAGAAATCGTCGACCTGAGCTCAGCTATCGTCGACCTGAGCTCAGAGATTGGATTTAAACAGCAGATAGAAAACGTCGACCTGAGCTCAGCTATCGTCGACCTGAGCTCAGCGACTGGGAAAATAGCTGAAGACAGAACGTCGATCTGAGCTCGAAGATCATCGACCGGAGTTCGACGTCTTGCAGAATTGAGCTTAGAGAATGTTGAACTGAGTTCAACGTTTCGTCGACCTGAGATCGACGAGAATTGTCTTTGTCTCAGCACTGAGTCCTGATCTTTGAATGGTCTTGGGGACAGCTTCAAACCTATGTTCTAACCCTTAGACTCATTCTAATTTGACCTTTTCAACTATACAACTAGGTCAACCCAATTTCCTAAAAACATAGTGATCCTTGCCCAAATTAGTAATAGGGTGTTCCAACAATCTCCCCCTATTTGGGTTAGGATTACTATTTACAAGACAACATAGGAAATAAAAAACATACATACAAAGCAAAAACTAAACAACAAAGACAAAGCAGCATTGCAATTCACAGATAGAATATCAGCATATAATCAGAGATAGATGTTTGTTCAGCTTATAGAAATCACTTCTTCTCCTTTCCCTTTTTAAACAGAATTTCCCTGTTAGGATTGAGGGCTTCTTTCTTTGATCTTCTGTCATCTTCTACACCTAAGGAGGTTTGGGATCTGGGCCTTGGAACTACAGCCTCAGGATGCAGCTTCATATAATCTTCTGGATTAAAGAACTTTCTTGAAGAATTTCTCTCTAATTCTGTCTTTCTTTGATCTGATAGGGTTGTAATGTTGGAAATGTCTTTGCCTTGCTCTTTGGCCTTTTTCATTTGATCTAGTACAACAAGCTCCTTCATTCTGGCAGTCCAAGACAATGAGTTGTTTTCAGGATCTTCAAATGGGGCTGGAGGTTCATATCTGTTGATGGATTCTGAATCAGTAGGAGTCCTGGTAATAATTGTATCTCTAAGCTTGTATGGGAAAGGACCTGATGTTGAATCAGTGGGGCCTTGTCCTTTCCTTTGATGACTGGAGTAAGTTCTGTGCTCTCTCTGATTTCCTCTATACTGACCTCTTCTAGAATAATAGCCTCTTTTATATTGTCCTCTAGGTTGATATCTTTGTTAAGATTGAGAAGAGCTATGCTTTGAAGCAGATGATTGAAAAGCTGAGCCTCCACCAGATCCTGAGTCTGGAGGAGGAGGAGGAGGAGGAGGAAACAGAGAAGAACCTTTCTCATATTTATCAAGCTTTCTTATTTTCCTCATAGCCTTTAGCTGATTCTTAGAGTATTGCATCCAAGGCCCTGTAATCTGACAGTCACGCAAAATGTAATATGGAATATCATTGACATCTTTGGCTTGAGCAGGAGGGACTCTCATCATTGCTTTGCTTCTTGCTTTCCTTTTCTTAGCAATTGTGCCAGCAGAATCATCAGAGTCAGTGTTGAATTTGTCACTATCTGAGCTTTGGGGTCTGTCATAGAGATCATCAATCCTTTTGATGTACTCCTCTTGTTGTTTGGACTTGTCAAAAGCAATAGCAGGAGCAGAAGAGAATGGAACAGCAGCAGGAGAAGAAGAAAATGGAACAACAGTAGGAGGCTTAGAAACAATAGATTCTTCCAGATAACTAACAAGTTCTTCATCAACAGCAGCAGCAACAGATAACATATCAATATCAGTAGATTCAACAACTTCAGCAGCAGCAGCAACACAATCAGAAACTTCCTCAGCCTTAAGAGAATTGATATAAGAGATAATCAGGCTGGGATCACATACAGTAATAGGCATAATGGCCTTAGTAAGGTCTTCAAATCCCTGAGTTGGTAAGCAGCTTCTGTGAAGAAGATCAAATTCAGACAACAGTGACTTGAAGTCCACTGAGAGTACTGGTACTGGAGCTGGAGTAGAAATCTCTGGCAGCAGCAATTCCTCAAGAGCAGCAGGCACTACCTCAGCTTCATAGGGCATCTCCCCCTGCCTTGATTCAGTGATAACTAGATCATGGCACCCCATAGAAGGTATTGACTGAGGAGAAGGGAGAGAGGATAGCCTGTCAGATAACTTCTTTATTGATTGCAGGAGTGGAGCCATGGTGGTCTCCAGCAGGTCTACTAGCTTGGGGGCCAGTATCCCATATAGCTTATCTGCCAAAGCTAATAGATCCACTTGCTCAAGTGTGACTTGAGTAAAGGTGGAGGATGGAATGATTTGGGCTGGTGATGGATGAACTGCAGAAGATGGTATTGTGGATGGTAGGATGGTTGGTTGAGAGATTGGGATGGTGGAGATAGATGATATTGGTGTGGAGATGGATGGTGTGAAGGATGGTTGGGTAAGAATATCATGCAGAAGTTGTTGATATGAAGAGGTAGAGGGAAGCTCAGTAGATGAGGAAGGGGAAGCATCCATGAAGGAATCTTCCAAGAGGTTGAAGGATGGAGTGTCAAGAGGTGGATAGTAGTGGAGTGGATGGAATTATTCTGAGGTGGCTGGAGGAGAAATTGGTGATGAGATGGTATTGGGGGAAGAGATGGATGTGGAGATGGTTGATGTGGAGGTGGAGGTAGAAATAGCAGGAGGTGGAGAAGGAGGAGAAGAGGTGGAGGCAGGCAATTCCTCAATGAGGGCAGGAGCCTGAGGGGAAGAGACTGCAATAGTCCTTGTGCCTGAATCAGTGGTAGTCCTGGAAGGCTTGATTATCTGCCTGTCCAATTTTCCAAACAGGGCACAGGTTAACCTTTTTAATGCATTGATGTGCATCCCATTAGATACTAGCAGATCAGGGCACCTGGAGTGCAGGTATACCCCTAAGATCCTTCCAAAGTTTACAAAACTTTTGTTAATTTTCTTCTTTATCAAATAAAAGAAAATTGCTCCCCAGTTCAGGTGTTTCTTATCCACTAGGGCTCCCATCAAAAAGAACTGATACCTGGATATGGTATCATGTGCTGAGTGCTTTGCCAGTAGCACTTTCCCCACAACATCAACAAGAAATCGAAATTCAATAGATAAGTTCTTTTTCAATAATTTGTTAGGGTTTTCTGCAAAGTGACCCATTCTATCTAACATAGAAGCAGATTCCTCCCCCGAAAGTTCAACAGAGTCATCTCCAGTACTCAAATGAAATACTTCAGTCAGGAGGGTAGGTGATAATGATACCTGAGTCCCGCTGATAGTACCAACAACGGTATTCTGATCCAGATTATGTGCTGTAAATACCCATTCTTTAATCTCATCTGCGTCAATCTTCATCCTGGTAGACATTATGTGCACTAACTGTTGTTCTCGGAAAAGTTCCAGAATGTCTTTGAAAACCTGATCGCTGCCATCAAACGAATCCATATCTATATCAAATCCTGTATCAAATTTCATCTTTGCGAGAGCGGCAACATTCACAGCCATTGTTTACCTGCAAAAAGCAACATACACAACCAAGTGCAGTAGAGTTTGGAGGGAAAGAAAAAGTTTGTGGAGAGAATGAAAGCGCAAACAAAGAACGACGACGAAAGAATGATTTTATATTAGGGTTCGACGCCGGAAAGGAAAAATCGTTGAACTACGTTCGACGATCTGGGCTTCTGATGGAATCTGAAGAGTCTTCAATAACGTCGATCTCCGTTCGACGATATTGGAGAGCGTCGATCTCCGATCGACGATCGCTGAATAGAAGAAGATAGCCTGGCGCTATCTGGAAAATGCTGAACTCCGGTCGACGCTATTTGGAAAGCGTCGATCTCCGTTCGACCCTTTTTGGGAAAACGTCGAGCGCAGTTCAGAGACAAAAAGAAAACCTACAGACATTAGAAAATACAAGTTTTTAACCTAGTCTTGGTCTGTTTCTAGAGTTTTAAAATCTTGGGTTTTATTTTAGACTTCCTTCATCTAACATTCCTAACTGATTTAAGAAGAAGGTGTGTTTCTTTTAATCCAAAGGTTTGGTGAAAATATCTCCCCTTTGTAGATCAGTTGGGATATATTGAATTTCAATTTTGTTTTTCTCTACATTATCTCTTAAAAAGTGATGCCTAATCTCTATATGTTTTGTCCTACTATGGAGGACTGGATTTTGTGCTATAGAAATAGCACTGGTATTATTACAAAATATTTTTGACCCTTCTAAGTTGTAGCCATAATATAGGAGCTGGTTTTGAATCCACAGAATCTGTGAGTAACAACTGTCTGCTGCCATATATTCAGCTTCAGTAGTTGAAGTGGACACAGATGTCTGTTTTTTACAGAACCAGGAGACAAGTCTGTCATCAAGGAACTGACAAGTTCCACTGGTGCTTTTCCTGTCTACTCTACATCCAGCATAATCAGCATCTGAAAATCCAGTTAATTCAAATCATGAGTCTTTCTGATACCAGAGGCCTAGATTTGGACAACTTTTTACATACCTAAGAATCCTCTTAACTAATATTAGGTGTGACTCTCTAGGGCTTACTTGGAATCTAACACATATACATGTAGCAAACATTATATCAGGTCTACTAGCTGTAAGGTACAATAGAGAGCCAATCATTGCTCTATATGTTGTCTGATCAACATGTTTTCCATGTTCATCAGCATCCAATACAGTATTAGTAGGCATTAGTGTTTTCATACAAGATGCTTCAGACATACCAAATTTCTTAACCAATTCTTTTACATACTTGGTTTTGATAAATAAATATGCCATCAACATGTTGTTTGACTTGCAATCCTAGAAAAAAGGAAAGCTCACTCATGCTACTCATTACAAATTTAGAATGCATTAGGTTAGAGAACCTTCTGCACAAATTTGAATCAGTAGAACCAAATATGATATCATCTACATATATTTGTACTAGTAGGATATGAGACTTATGGGTTCTAATAAAAAAGAGTTTGGTCTACTCTACCCCTTATAAATTCATTTTTCAGAAGAAAGCATGCTAAGGTCTCATACCATGCTCTAGGAGCTTGCTTGAGACCATATAATGCTTTATGCAATTTGAAAACATGGTCAGGATAAGTTGAAGAGATAAAACCTGGAGGTTGTCTAACATAAACTTCCTCTTTGATGTCTCCATAGAGAAATGCACTCTTCACATTCATTTAGTAGACCTTGAATCCTTTGTGAACTGCATAAGCAAGGAATATTCTTATGGCCTCTAACCTTGCCACTGGTGCAAAGGTCTGGTCATAGTATATCCCTTCTTCTTGAGAATAACCTTGAGCAACTAGCCTTGCCTTGTTCCTTACAATAACTCTTTGATCATCCAGCTTGTTTCTGAACACCCACTTTGTTCCAACAATTGAGTGATCCTTAGGCCTTGGCACTAGTTCCCAAACTTGATTACTCTCAAATTGATGTAGTTCCTCTTGCATAGCAATGATCCAGTGTGGATCTTGTTCTGCAACTTGAATGGATTGAGGTTCCACTTGAGATAGAAAGCAAGTAAGCATCAGGTTCTGGTTGACCTGATTTCTGGTTTGCACACCAGCTGAGATGTCTCCAATCACTTGGCAGATTGGGTGATCTCTTGTTGTTAATAAATCAACAGGGGGTGTTGATTGTTCACCAACCTGTGTTGTTGTTTCCTCTTGTGGAACAACAACTGGCTCTTCAAGATGGTTTTCTCCAAGATGTTGAATATCCTATTCATCTTCACTGATTTCTTCTCTCTGCTGGATGGGTGGATGTGTTGAATCCTTTTCTACAATATGTAACCTGTCCAAATTTTCTGAAAGAGAAGTTACCTGCAAGGGTTCTATGGTAGAAGTAGACTTCTCTTTATAAAACATATTAGTCTCATCAAAAGATACATGAACAGATTCTTCAATTTTAAGAGAAGATTTGTTATAAACCCTATATGCTTTTCTGATCATTGAGTATCCCAGAAACACTCCTTCATTAGCTTTATCTTGGAATTTTGCTAAATACTTCTTGTCATTATTGTGAATATAACAAATGCAACCAAAAATTTTGAATTAGTCTACTTTAGGTTTTTCCCTTTGAGCAATTCATAGGGAGTCTTGCCCTTCAGTTTATGTATCAAACTTCTGTTCAACACATGGTTGTAGGTGTTCACTGCCTCTGCCCAAAAATATAGAGGAAGGTGAGCATCTGTCAACAATGTAGTAGCAGATTCAATTAGGGTTCTATTTTTCCTTTCAGCTACCCCATTTTGTTGAGGAGTTCTAGGAGCTGAGATGGTATGCCTGATCCCTTCACTCTGATAGAACTCTTCATAATAAGAGAATCAAACTCTGTCCCATGATCACTTCTGATCAGGGTAATGTGTGTATTGAACTCAATCTGTATGCATTTGAGAAAATCTGTCAAACACTTAAAGTTATCAGACTTCTTCCTCAGGAAGAATACCCATGTGAATCTAGAGAAGTCATCTACAATCACTAAAGTGTAAGATTTCCCTCCTAGGCTTTGTACTGTAATGGGTCCAAAAAGATCCATGTGTAACAGATACAATATCTAGGTGAATCACTCTTATTAAGTGACTTAAAGCTATTTTTAGTTTGCTTGCCTAATTGACAAGCCCTGCAGAGTCCTTCCTTCTTGTAGGGGCCAGAAGGTAGTCCTCTAACAAGGTTGTCCTTGGACAACCTAGCAATGGTTCTAAGGTTTCAGTTTCCTAGTCTCTTATGCCATAAATCATTTGGTTTGCAGACTGAATTAAATAAGCAGATATCTATGTTGGTTGAAAGGAAATCTACAAGATAAATGTTACCTTTCCTTTTACCTGTTAACACTGTTGTGTTATCCTCTGACTTGATCTTTCATAATGATTTGTTGAATGTCACTTGATATCCTTCATCACAGAGTTGACTGATGCTGATTAGATTGTGCTTCAGTCCTTCCACATAAGCCACCTTCTTGAGTGTGACTGAGCCAATCTGAACAGCACCATATCCTTTTGTTTGACCAAAGTTTGAATCACCAAAAATCACTTTGGGTCCAAGTTTGGCTTTGAAGGATATGAGATTCTCCTTGCTCCCTGTCATGTGCTTTGAGCACCCACTATCCAGATACCATTGTTGGTTCATTGCTGGATAGGTCTTCACCTACACATAAACAGTTTATATGTTTTTGACCCAGTTTACCTTGGGTCTAGGTTGATAACCTTTAAACTCAGAAATAAAAGACATCCCTGGCTGACTCTTATATCCTTCAGGATGGTATCTCCTAGGAGGCACTATCCATTCAGTATAAGGGTTGAAGCTTTGGGATGAGGGACTTCTAGGATTGCTTTTAGATTTACCTCTGTAATAATGTTCAAGGCTCTGAGCTCCGTTCGACGATCGTCGTCCTGAGTTCGATGATCTTGGGTCAGATCGTCGATCTCCGTTCGAAGATCTACTATGCCAGAGTTCAGAGTTCAGAAGTCGTCGATCTAAGTTCGACGATCCAGCCTGAGATCGTCGAGCTCTGTTTGACGATCGTCGACCTCTGTTCGACGTTTTCTATTGAACTGAGTTTTCCTTAGGTAAATCAGGATTTTTCCTAGCTACCTCTACAACACCCTTTACTTTATTAGAAATAAATTTAATTGGGGTTGTTAATACTATAGGTTGGCTGGATGAAGCACCCAAGCTCAGTGTACTGTTGAATCTTGAGTTCACTGTGCGTGTGATGTCCATCAGTCTGATGCTTCTCTCATTAAGAGATTCTTCAAACTTCTTTGCCTGGGATAGCTCACTTTTCAGTGAAGCTATCTCCTCCCTACAGCATTCTAACTCCTCAGAGAGTTTGAGGTTGTCTGATTTTAAGGTGTTATGTTCAGACAATTGATTTCTGAGAAAGATAATTTCTTTCTCAGACTTTAACAGGTCTAAACAAAGTGCCTTAAATTCAGATCTAAAGTCCTCTTAATCAAAGTCAAAGGAGTCTATTACCTGGTATTCTTCAGTCTAAGTTTCAGATTCTGAATCTGATCCTTGTTCTGCATCAGAATTTTGCTGAGAGGCATTGATAGCCATCATGCGGAACTCCTTTTCTTCAGCATCATCCTCATCATCACTTGAGCTTGATGAGGCTTCTGATTCCTCTTCAGTATCACTCCAGCTTTCAGCTACAAACCCCTTCCTTGTATGTTTATTTTTGTTGGAGGAGGGTTTGTTGCTGTTGTTTCCCCTGAAGTCCTTGTCTTTTCTCCTATCTTTCTTGTCCTTCTTGTCCTTATTCTAATTTTCTGGACAGTCAGGCACAATATGGCCTGGTTTCCTGCATCCAAAACAGATTATTTCTTTATTATTTGACTTGTCATACCTTGGCTTCTCATGCCCTCTAGATGACCTCTTTCTGAAATCTTTCCTGGCCGTCTTGTAGAATCTTTTGGCCAGCAAGCTCATCAATTCGTCATTGCCTGTGACCTTGTCTTCAGGCTTCTCTTTTATGGCTTTGAAAGCTATGGTCTTCTCCTTTCTGATGACTGGAGAATCAGTCTTTTGCTCTTCTTCCCTATTCTTAATGAGCAACTCATAAGATTTGAGCTTGCCCAAAAGAGCCTCTGTGGTTATTTCACTTAGACTTCTGACATCCTTAATTGGCCAGATTCTTGAATCCCAAGTGCTGGGGAAGCACATTAGGATTTTGTCATTTAGTTCAGTGAGTGTGATCTCCTTATCCAATGTCTTCAACTCACTGACTATCAGACTGAGCCTGTTGTACATATCTGCAACTGACTCAGCTTCTCCTTTCTTGAAATTCTCATATTGGGATATGAGATGGGATCTTCTATTCTTTCTTTCATCAGCAGATCCATATACAATTTCAGAGAGCTTATCCCATATGTCTTTAGCTGAGCAGCATTCAGCTACCTTTTGGAATATCTCATCAGACATAGTCTGAGCAAGAATATTCATAGCCTTTGCATCTGTAACTTTTCACTTCTTTATTTTTGCATCTGTTCCTGAGGGAGGTGGAACAACACTTGTGCTTGTGGTCTCTGGAGGTCTTGGACAAACTGTCAAAAAAGAATTTAAAATGTCCTCATCAATAGAATTCATGTACAGTCTAATCTTTGCCTTCCAAAGTGCAAACTTGGAAAGGTTGTACACTAGAGGTCTGGTGCTAGCATAGTCTTTGTTTTGTGCCATAGTTTTTGAAAGGAATAAATATAATACAGAAAGTAATACCCCTCTATATAAGATTGATCTTTTTAGAGATCTTTTAGTTTAGGTGTTAGCCTGTAAGAACCAAGAAACCTGCCTCTGATACCAATTGAAAGTGAGTGAAAGATCTACCTTAACTCTAGAGGGGGGGGGGGGTGAATAGAGTATTTTAAAATAATTTACAATTAGAAACTGTAAAACAGTGGAAGACTTAATTTATGTATATGTGTAAGGTGCTTGCAATTAAATAAAAACTAAAGCAATAAATAAGAAATCACACAGCACACAACAAAGTCAAACACACAGCAACCAGATGACACAAGGATCTATAGTGGTTCCCCAATAACCTGGGTACATCGACTCTTCTACCACCCTAGCTAGGAATCCATTGCAGGAATAGTTGATCAGGTGTCCTGGGCACCAATGAGCTTTTGATAAGGTGCTCAAAAACCAGAACTAGATTTTTTGATAAGGTGTCTTGCCACCACTGAGTTTTGATAAGGTCTCAGAAACGAGTTTCAGAACTTTTGAAGGGAATTTTGATAAACCCTTTTACAGGAGGGAAAGGAAAAAGAAAGTAATTTGAGGATGTTCTTCTCTGTCAACACTCTAAGAGAAGACAAGTGGAAGATGTTGCTAAAGCTCCCCCTGAGATCTGTAAGGGTTCAGGAAGGTGAGCTTTGCTAGGGTGATAGGCCTTCAGTTGCTTCAGATCTCCAGCAAAAGATGATTTCAGCAGATGCTGAAATGTGAGATGTCTGGAGTCCTTGATGTTGAAGCTTTTGAACACTTGAGGTTTTTGAGGAGTAGAATAGCATATGATCTCCTCCACAGAAAAGTTTCTTGTGTTCTTGAAGATTTTGACTCAGTGAATCTGTATATTCCAGAAGATGAGTTCTTGATCAGAGTATAATTTTTTGTCTCTCTTCTGTAACCCTTTTTCTCAGTTTGATCTGTTCTGTATTTTCAGAATAATTCTCTAGGGAGTATATCAGATTCTGACTTAGATGGCTGTTACTCAGACATAAATGACTTCCATAAAATGATAACTGTCTCTGGGGAAAGTCCTAAGTAACATTCCTTTTAGCCTTCCTTGAAACTTGTTCCAGATAGCTTGAAATGACTACATAATCCTTTGCAATAAATGCAGGAAATAAATCTGAATGAATTCCATAACTGTTCTTGAATTTGAATTCTGAAAGCGTCGATCTCTAACAGAAATCGTCGACCTGAGCTCAGCTATCGTCGACCTGAGCTCAGAGATTGGATTTAAACAGCAGACAGAAAATGTCGACCTGAGCTCAGCTATCGTCGACCTGAGCTCAGCAACTGGGAAAATAGCTGAAGACAGAACGTCGATCTGAGCTCGAAGATCGTCGACTGGAGTTCTACGTCTTGCAGAATTGAGCTCAGAGAACGTCGAACTGAGTTCGACGTTTCGTCGACCTGAGATCGACGAGAATTGTCTTTGTCTCAGCACTGAGTCCTGATCTTTGAATGGTCATGGGGGCAGCTTCAAACCTAAGTTCTAACCCTTAGACTCATTCTTATTTTACCTTTTCAACTATACAACTAGGTCAACCTAATTTCCTAAAAACATAGTGATCCTTGCCCAAATTAGTAATAGGGTGTTCCAACAAGATCCATCCCCCAGATGGCGAAGGGACATGGTTTCGTGATGCTTCGGAGTCTTTAAGCAGGCAAGAGCTGGAGGGGGCGTATAGCTGACACTTTTGGAACCTCCTCGCAAACTCAACCGCATCCTTCCTCAGGGTCTGCATGAAATACCCCTGCCTTACCATCCTTACTTCCAACGTCCTTCCTCCCGAGTGACTGTCGCACTCACCTGAATGCACTTCCTCCAGGATCCTCGGGATCTCTTCCTCGATCACACACCTCATTAGGATCCCCGACAACATCTTCCGATGCAACCCTCATTCCAACATTAGGTAATGGGCTGCCTTGTTCTTGAATCTTTTGGCCTCCTTAGTCCCTTCCGGAAGCTCGCCAGTGGTCAGAAAGGTTACCAATGGATCCACCCATGAGGGTCGCCAATCCACCTCCATCAAATCCCCTTCCTCGATTGCCGATCAAAATAGTTCAGTCAGGGTTCCTCCCCCCGAGGTCCGAACTTAGCTAGCCGATCGGCTGCTACACTCTCTTCCCTGGGGACGTGTTGGATTGAGAATGTCTGGAATCCTCTGATGATCATCCTTACCTTGGACAAATACTTTGCAAGGGTGGGCTCCCGAGCTTCGAACTCTCCTCGGATCTGTGACACTACCATCAACAAATCCGTAAAAGCCTCCACATCCTGGATCTCAAGCTTCTTTGCCAAACGAAGTCCGGCTATCACGACCTCACACTCTGCTTAGTTATTAGTCACAGGGAACTGCAAGACCACCACTTGTTCTATGGTGACCCCTTGAGGGCTTATCAACACCACTCCTCCCCCGATGGAATGCTTTCCCGAGGCCCCGTCAACCACCATCTTCCATGCCCCCCTGCGACCGCGGTTCCTCGGCCCTAATTTCAACAATATAGTCGGCCAAAAGTTAGCCACTACTTGCGCCTTGATGGAGAGCCTCAGCACAAACGAAATGACGAACTGTCTCAGTTTAATGGACCACTTGGCTAACTTCCTTGATTGTTTAACTCCTTCAAAAATCTTGCGGAGGGGATTGTCCGTCACCACCTTGATCGAATGGGCTTGAAAGTACGGCTGAAGCTTCCTTGATGAAATGATCAGATCATATGCTAGCTTTTCTAGAATGGGATAGCGGAGCTCCGACTTTTTCAGGGTCCTGCTAACATAATATATTGGCAATTGCTTCTTCCCCTCTTCTCTGACCAGGACAGAGCTCACGGCCTCTGCTCCTACTCTGAGGTATAAGGATAGATCTTCCCCCTCCTTCAGGCTTTGAAGTAGCGAGGCCTTGGAGAGCTGCCTATTCAGTGCTTGAAAAGCCTCTTCATACTCGGTGTTCCACTCAAATTTCTGATTACCCCGCAGCACTTTGAAGAATGACAAACACTTCTCTCCTGACCTGGAGAGGAACCTGCTCAGCCCGGGCAGCTTGCCTATCAAGCGCTGGACCTCCTTAGAGTTGCATGGTGATTCCAGCACTAAGATGACCTTCACCTTATCTGGGTTAGGCTCTACCCCTGCCAGGGTCAGAAGGTATCCCAGAAACTTCCCACAGCTTGCCCCGAAAATACACTTCAAGGGGTTCAGCCTCATCTTGAACTTCCGTAGGGTGGCGAACGTCTCCTCCAGGTCCCGCAGGTGCGAGTCTAGACACTTGCTCTTGACCAGCAGATCGTCAACATAGACTTCTGTTGGGTACACTAAAAAATATGTACCAGATTTGGAGAAGCCTCATCTTACTCATTGATATAATCAATTTGTATTTGATGGGATGTTTGAGTTACATTATGCAGGTGTAAGGTTTGCAAGAAAATTCTCTAAGTACAAGTGTCGACACTTGTGAAAAATTGTGTCGACACCCAGAAGTTGTGTCGACACTAGAAGCAAGGCCTGTGTCGACACCCAGGCATTGTGTTGACACCTGAAGATGAAGTTGTGTCTGTAACACCCCTATCCGTCGCATAGCATATAGCAGTAGGTCCGGCCGGGGCCCGACGCCATATACTACGGACAGACCGGAAGGTTACGAATATGGACAACCATTCCAACCAATTTAACAACAACGTCCTACACAACGCATTATAACGGAAGCATTTTAAAGTTAAACAAAGAACCCATATAGGCATGAATGTCCACTAGTAATAAAATACCACAAAGGAATGACGAACATGAAAATACACAAAAGAGTTCACGACCTTAAGGCCTTACAAAAGTGTTCGCTTAACAAGATAGCGTCTTTCATACATCGGCGCGCAGGCCGGCCATACATGAATATGAAAAAGCTAATAACTAAGCCTTCGAGGGCTGGCGCTGCAACTTGGGCTTTAGCCTGCTATTTGCCGCTTGGCTCCGCAGCAGCACCTATAGAAAGCAATCCACCCAAGAGGTGGCAATACAAAAGGGCAACGGTCAGCAAAGCTGACCAAATTATAACGACCCTGTCCCGTTTCTCGGGACGGCGGTGCTCCTTCCCTGCATATAAAACTACCATAGCAATTCTATAAAGTATTCTATTCGCCACAAGTGTCGGCACGCACGGCCGCACACTCCGTGCTCTCAGGGCACTAATCGGTGAACCCGGTTCGGACCCAGTCTGACACCGCGATTCCACCACCATCCCTCGGATGGCAACTCTCGTGAGCATTTAGCCCTTTCAGCCGAAGCCTAGGCCCGTTTCCAGCCTCCCGGGAAGTCCCATGTTCTTTAGGTCGCTTCTACCGAGACCACTTGGAATGGGTAGAGTTCCACCCGCCCGTTGCTCACTTCACCACGGCCATTTAGCCATCGGTGCGGGCCAAGTTTCTGCTCATTCCCACAATCGATCAAAACACGCACATAACCCCGTTATGTACCGATTTGCCCTCCAAGGCAACATCGTGGCGGCAATGCGATTCCGCCCAAGCTTTCCGGGTGCGCCTCGAGGTTAACCCCCAAGGATCCCTGTATGCAATCTACCGCGTAGAAATTTCGGAAAACTAAAATCATCGGCGCGGAGTCTTCTCCGGCCATGCAATGCAAACATCACCGATCCGGGTTAAACCCGAATAGGCTTCACACACAATGCCTACGCCCGTACTCCGATTCCGGGCTCTAACAACGGGGACTTTACATATCTACCCGAAGGGATTCCGCGCCTCAACGCTCACTCGCGAGAGGGGGTTTTCCCCATGCATAGAAAGAAGGGCGACTACACATGCCCTATGAAGAGGATCGTTACCCTCGTAGATTTCCGCGTGCCCGCCATGAAGATGTAGACGGATGGAAAGCTTCGCCTCGCCCTTGCCTTCGAGGATCCGGACTCGGATCGCGAGTCGGTGCTCCGGTGCTCCGCCGGCGGCCGGAACTTTGCTCCTCCTCCTCTTGGCTCTCACCTCTCTCTAAGAGTTTAGAAAGAGAAAGGTAGGGTTGAAATGAGGGAATTCAGCCCCAAACTCAACCCTAATACCCCCTTGGTTAACCCACAGCCGTTAGATCCAACATAAAAGATCCGGACATCCCGGATTCAACCCAAAATATCAGTTACGCCGATCGACACGGGTCCTGACACGGCCGTGTGCCACGGGCCGTGTTACTTGGAGCTTCAGGAACGATCGTCGGGCTTCATGAACACGGCTTCGAACACGGCCGTGTTCGAGGCCGTGTGCCCCACAAACGGCTTGAGACACGACCGTGTGTCTCAGGCCGTGTCCTTCTCTGACTCGAGACTGCACAAAACCACAATAGACCACTGAACACGGGTAGGCAGACGGCCGTGTGCCTGGCCGTGTGCCCCTGTTCAGACCTCCAAAAGTGCTGCTTGATCGCCCCGCGATCATCTCCGAGGTGGGGGTCTTAAAACTCCCTCCCCCTTAAGAGAATTTCGTCCCGAAATTAAGAACAGAGACTACACAAAAAAATTAAACATAACGAGTACCTGAGGGGAACAACTCGGGGTACTCCTCGCGCATTGACTGCTCTCGCTCCCAAGAGAGCTCCTCGCGTCCGCAGTTATCCCAACGGACCTTCACCATTCTGATTTCCTTGTTCCGAAGCCGCTTGACTTCGAAATCCTCAATAGATATGGGCTTGACTTTCGTTGTCAACCCTTCCTCAACCGGTACTTGGTCGGCCGCTAACACCTGCGAAGGCTCTTGCACTGCCTTCCGCAAAACCGAGATGTGGAATACATCGTGCAAAGCACTTAACTCTGCTGATAACCTCAACCTATAAGCTGCTTCTCCGATCCGCTCCAGAATCTCAAATGGCCCAAGGTATCTCGGACTCAACTTTTTCAAGCGTCGAATCCGTGAGACACCCTTGAACGGCTTGATCTTCAAGTACACCCAATCGCCAACACTGAATTCCACGTTACTATGCTTGGCATTATAATACTTGGCTTGCCTATCCTGGGCAATCCGCAACCGCTCCCGTATAGTATGCACTAAAGAAGTGGAATCTTCAATGTCTTGACGCTGATAAAGCTTGGACTCACCCGTTTCTAACCACGACAACGGCGTGCGACATTTTCTTCCGTAAAGAGCTTCGAACGGCGCCATCTGAATGCTTGCTTGATAACTATTGTTATAAGCAAATTTGACCAAGTATAGGTGGTCCTCCCACCTCTTTCCGAAGTCCAACGTACACATGCGGAGCATGTCTTCCAAGGTTCTGTTGACTCTCTCGGTCTGGCCATCCGTCTGCGGATGAAACGTCGTGCTAAACTTCAGTTTGGAGCCCAACATTTGATGCACTAGCCTCCAGTCGTTGGACGTGAAACGCCCATCGCGATCACTCACAATACTGCGGGGCACCCCGTGCAAGCGCACAATGCTATCCACATAGAGCTTTGCCAACTTCTCTACTGGATCATCCTTCCTCATTGGTAAGAAATGCGACACTTTCGTCAATCTGTCAACGATCACCCAAATGGCGTCGTTTCCCTTCTGCGATCTTGGCAATCCATGCACAAAATCCATGGATATGTCGTCGAATTTCCACTCCGGTATAGGCAAGGACTTCAAAAATCCGCCCGGCTTTTGGCACTCCGCCTTCACCAAGGCGCACGCTTGACATTTGGCCACATACAAAGCCACATCTTTCTTAAGTCCCGACCACCAAAACAACTTTTTAAGATCACGATACATCTTCGTGCTCCCTAGGTGGATTGAGTACTTGGTATGATGAGCCTCGTACATCAACTCCGCCCGGAGGTTGCCCCCACTTGGGACGCACAAACGATGATCCTTCCTTAATAACCCATCTTCTACCGAGAACTGGGAATTTGACCCATCCAGAGCGGCCTCCAAAAGCTCCTTCATGGAGTCATCCAACTCCAATGCCTGCCAAACCCGGTCAGCCAGGTCATACTGCACCTCTGTCCAGTTTAACATTGCCTTGGCGCTCGACTGCTTGTCAACGCAACAGATCTCAAGCTTCTCCAACTCCCGTACTAGCCGCTCATCATGCACTGACAACCAGTTGGCTTGGGCGGGAGCCCTGCGGCTCAGCGCATCCGCAACTGCGTTGCCCTTCCCGGGTACATAATGTATCTTGAAAGTGTAGTCCCCCAGGAACTCCATCCACCTCCTCTGCCTCATATTGAGATCCTTTTGATCCAACAAGTATTTTAGGCTCTTGTGATCGGTGTATATGTCGACCCTTACTCCGTATAGGTAGTGCCTACATAACTTGAGTGCAAATATCATGGCCGCCAACTCCAAGTCGTGCACCGGATAATTTCTTTCATGCAACTTTAGCTGACGCGATCCATACGCTATCACGCTACCATGCTGCAACAACACGCAGCCCAAACCACAACCCGAAGCGTCGCAATACACCTCAATGCCCTCGGTTCCACTCGGCGAACTGAGCACTGGCACCGTGGTCAACCGTCTCTTCAGCTCCTCGAAAGCCTGCATGCACTCCTGCGTCCACAAAAATCTCTGATCCTTCCTGGTCAACTTTGTGAGAGGTAACGCTATCCGCGAGAAGTTCTCTACGAAGCGCCTGTAATAGCCGGCAAGCCCAAGGAAACTACGGACTTCCGCTACCGAAGACAACACAGGCCACTCCCGTATCGCAACTATCTTCGCCGGATCCACCGCTATACCTTCTCCACTAACAATATGACCAAGGAATGCTACTGAGGGTAGCCAGAACTCGCACTTGGAAAACTTCGCATAAAGCTCATTCCTCCTCAGGGTCTCCAATACCAGGTGCAAGTGCTTAAAGTGATCTTCCTCACACTGCGAGTACACTAGAATGTCATCGATGAAGACAATCACAAAGCGATCCAGGTAATCTCTGAACGTCCGGTTCATCAGATCCATAAATACCGATGGCGCATTCGTCAGTCCAAACGGCATGACCGTGAACTCGAAATGCCCGTACCTCGTACTGAACGCCATCTTTGGGATATCACATTCCCTGATCCTCAGCTGATAGTACCCCGACTTCAAGTCCAACTTGGTGTATACAGACGATCCGACTAACTGATTAAAGAGATCATCAATCCTCGGGATCGGGTACTTGTTCTTCTCCGTCAACTTGTTCAATTCTCTGTAGTCGATGCACAGCCGCATACTACCATCCTTCTTTTTAACGAAGAGGACCGGTGCGCTCCAAGGCGACGAACTTGGATGCACATAACCTTGCTCCATCAGCTCCTCCAGCTGAACCTTCAACTCCGCCATCTCCTTTGGCGCCAACCTATAAGGAGCACGTGACACGGGTTTGGCACCCGGCACGAGCTCGATCGTAAAATCAATCTCTCGCTGCGGTGGGGCTCCAGGAAGGCTATCTGGGAACACATCTGGGTACTCGCATACCACGGGGATCTCATCCAAAGTGGACTTCGGCTTTGCGACCTCCACTAATGCGAAGAACAGCTCTGCACCAGCAAGAACCGCCTTCACCACCTGAAGAGCAGACATCAGTGTCTTGCTCGACCCCTTAAGCCCCTCGAAAGTAGTCTCCCGCCCTACACCTAGCTTGACCTCCTTACGGTCGCAATCGATCCAAGCCTTCTGCTCTGACAGCCAATCCATTCCAAAGATAACATCGAACTCTACTAACGGCAATAATGACGCTAGCAAGTCGAACTCTTGGCTCCCTATGTGAACCTTCACGGCGCACACTCTGTCCGCACGCATCGAGCACCCATTCGGTAGCAACACATCTAACTTGTCCTTCGCCATCGAAGAAGGGACTCCGATGCGCGATATAAACTGTTCGGACAAGAAAGAATGCGAAGCACCAGTGTCGAACAGTGCCCGTGCCGGACTATCGCTAATCACCACAAAGCCTAAGCAAAAGACATTAGCTTAACAAGCAATAGGTAATAGTATTCTCAAGTCAACTTGCATAAATTAACTCATACCTGTCACCACATCCGCTTGCTTGATGGCCTCCTGCTGGCCCAAGTTGTAGACTCTAGGCTGAGTCGGAGCATAGTGGGACGCGGTCGACTCCACCGCTTTGCCCTTTTCCTCGTAGGTAGCTCCTTGTTTCCTTTCGGACTTTGAGCGTCCACTCCAGCAGTCACGGGCAAAGTGCCCCGGCTTTCCACACGTGAAACAAGCGCCCGGGGTTCGATTGGTAGATGCCCCCGAGGCACCTGCAGAAGGAGCTGGACCCAACGTCCTAGACTTCTTGGAGAATCTGCGGTAGCCCGACTTCGACGTAGTCGGCGCCTTGAACTCTGATCTCTTGCCACCAGATTCCCTCTCCTTCTTCGCTTGCACGTTTCTCATATCCTTCTCCAAGGACCGGGCCGAACTGACTAGGGTCATGAAACCCTGCGCCTTGGGCCCCGACAGTAGCAACCTCAAATCATCCCTTAGCCCTTCATAAAAGCGGCTCGTCTTGCCCTCCTCGTCTGCGAAGGTAGCGCCGGCATATCTCCCCAACCGAGTAAACTCATGGAGGTATTCATCAACGGTGCTATCACCCTGCACCAACTTCTGGAATTCGCTCTCTAGCGCGATCCTCTGCGCCGAGGGGAGGTATCGAGCCATAAATAGTCTCGCAAACTCCTCCATCGGGACTTCAGCCAATGGCCTTCCCCTCAACTGATGCAGCTCTAGGCCCTCCCACCACAGTCTTGCGTCCCCATCCAAAAGGAACGTCGCTATAGTGGTCTTCTGCCACTCTTCAGTTTCCGTCGCAGTCATCACCCTGTTGACCCTTGAGAGCCAATCCTCTGCTTGGGTCGGGGTTTCTGCCCCCGTGAACACCGGTGGATGAAAGCCCATGACGTGCTTCAATTGTCTTTCAGTTGCTCTCCGCGGCAACTCTGGCTCCAACACGACTTGCTCAACCCTCCTTTGCTCTGCCGTCTGAAGCGGTACTTGCTCCACAGCAGGAGCAGGCTGCTGCACCTGCCTTGTAGGCTACGCATTAATCATTGCCATGACCGCTTCCGCCACCAACCTAATGGTCTCGGCAGACAAAGGGGTTGCAGGCGTATCGCTTGGCGCACTGCTCGCCTCAGAACCTGGCCGTTCAGACGGCCCAGCGCCACTTCTGGTCACCTATATTCGTGCAAAAAACACCGATAAGCGACCAAACACTACTGCAAACAGCAATTAAAGGAACACGCAGGTTCCTCAACAAGTGTATTTTCATTCCTAAGTGGACATTCATGGGTTCTTTTCATGTTATAACGATGACGCACGTGACCGTGCTCACCACCCCTTAAAAGAATTCGTCCGCGAATTCCAATAAGCTAGACCGAAACCGGTAGTCTGATACCAATTTGTAACACCCCTATCCGTCGCATAGCATATAGCAGTAGGTCCGGCCGGGGCCCGATGCCATATACTACGGACAGACCGGAAGGTTACGAATATGGACAACCATTCCAACCAATTTAACAACAACGTCCTACACAACGCATTCTAACGGAAGCATTTTAAAGTTAAACAAAGAACCCATATAGGCATGAATGTCCACTAGTAATAAAATACCACAAAGGAATGACGAACATGAAAATACACAAAAGAGTTCACGGCCTTAAGGCCTTACAAAAGTGTTCGCTTAACAAGATAGCGTCTTTCATACATCGGCACGCAGGCCTGCCATACATGAATATGAAAAAGCTAATAACTAAGCCTTCGAGGGCTGGCGCTGCAACTTGGGCTTTAGCCCGCTATTTGCCGCTTGGCTCCGCAGCAGCACCTGTAGAAAGCAATCCACCCAAGAGGTGGCAATACAAAAGGGCAACGGTCAGCAAAGCTGACCAAATTATAACGACCCCGTCCCGTTTCTCGGGACGGCGGTGCTCCTTCCCGGCATATAAAACTACCATAGCAATTCTATAAAGTATTCTATTCGCCACAAGTGTCGGCACGCACGGCCGCACACTCCGTGCTCTCAGGGCACTAACCGGTGAACCCGGTCCGGACCCAGTCTGACACCGCGATTCCACCACCATCCCTCGGATGGCAACTCTCGTGAGCATTTAGCCCTTTCAGCTGAAGCCTAGGCCCGTTTCCAGCCTCCCGGGAAGTCCCATGTTCTTTAGGTCGCTTCTACCGAGACCACTTGGAATGGGTAGAGTTCCACCCGCCCGTTGCTCACTTCACCACGGCCATTTAGCCATCGGTGCGGGCCAAGTTTCTGCTCATTCCCACAATCGATCAAAACACGCACATAACCCCGTTATGTACCGATTTGCCCTCCAAGGCAACATCGTGGCGGCAATGCGATTCCGCCCAAGCTTTCCGGGTGCGCCTCGAGGTTAACCCCCAAGGATCCCTGTATGCAATCTACCGCGTAGAAATTTCGGAAAACTAAAATCATCGGCGCAGAGTCTTCTCTGGCCATGCAATGCAAACATCACCGATCCGGGTTAAACCCGAATAGGCTTCACACATAATGCCTACGCCCGTACTCCGATTCCGGGCTCTAACAACGGGGACTTTACATATCTACCCGAAGGGATTCCGCGCCTCAACGCTCACTCGCGAGAGGGGGTTTTCCCCATGCATAGAAAGAAGGGCGACTACACATGCCCTATGAAGAGGATCGTTACCCTCGTAGATTTCCGCGTGCCCGCCATGAAGATGTAGACGGATGGAAAGCTTCGCCTCGCCCTTGCCTTCGAGGATCCGGACTCGGATCGCGAGTCGGTGCTCCGGTGCTCCGCCGGCGGCCGGAACTTTGCTCCTCCTCCTCTTGGCTCTCACCTCTCTCTAAGAGTTTAGAAAGAGAAAGGTAGGGTTGAAATGAGGGAATTCAGCCCCAAACTCAACCCTAATACCCCCTTGGTTAACCCACAGCCGTTAGATCCAACATAAAAGATCCGGACGGCCCGGATTCAACCCAAAATATCAGTTACGCTGATCGACACGGGTCCTGACACGGCTATGTGCCACGGGCCGTGTTACCTGGAGCTTCAGGAACGATCGTCGGGCTTCATGAACACGGCTTCGAACACGGCCGTGTTCGAGGCCGTGTGCCCCACACACGGCTTGAGACACGGCCGTGTTTCTCAGGCCGTGTCCTTCTCTGACTCGAGACTGCACAAAACCACAATAGACCACTGAACACGGGTAGGCACACGGCCGTGTGCCTGGCCGTGTGCCCTTGTTCAGACCTCCAAAAGTGTTGCTTGATCGCCCCGCGATCATCTCCGAGGTTGGGGTCTTACAGTGTCGACACCCAGAATTATGTTGACACCTAAGACAGGAATTGTGTCCACACCTGAAGCAAAAGCTGTGTCGACACACAGGACTTGTGTCGACACACACTCATCGCCATCTATCAGCAACAGTTATATTGAGTCTGAAGGGCTTGTGTCGACACACACTCAACGACATCTGGACGACACTCAACGCCATCTAACAACAACAGCTATACTGAGTTTGAAGGCTTGTGTCGACACACAAGACTTGTGTCGACACACACTCAATGACGTCTCGACGCACACTCAACGACGTCTCGACACACACTCAACGACAGCTGGACATACACTCAACGTCATCTGTCAGCATCAGTTATGTCGAGACCAGGAGCAGTTGTGTCGACACAAGACTTGTGTCGACACATACAAACTGAAGCTGTGTCGAGTAGCAGAAGAATGACTATGTCAACACATGGAGTGTTGTGTCGATATCATAAAGACTTGTGTCGACACTTAGTCTATTTGTCTCGACATATGTGAAGCAGTTTGCTGAGTGATTCATGCTGAGTTGTAAAGTCTTTGAGAAATCAACTGTCATGACTGGTGACTCGACAGCTGTCATAACCAATAGGTCTGAAAATTTTTTCAGAACTGTCAGAAGGTTGTTACAAACTGGATCAACCGGTAATCATGAGGAAACTCTATATAAGGGACTGATCCTTGACAACCAGAGATAACTAAGGAAGTAATCAAGAAATTATGGGAAAGAGAATTTGACAGCAAGAAAAGGGGAAACCCTTAAGAAGGCAGATCCAGAACAGTCTGTAAGGAAGATTCAGATCTAATTCTGAATTTAAGGAGGGAGCTACCTGAAGATCAACTTCTACATCAAGTGAAGATCAACCTTATTTTGTTCAATCAAGAAGCTTTGAAACAGCTAAGTCAGGTTGGATCTGAATATTCAGTTTATTCAAGAACTGATCAAGAAGCTCACACCAATAGAGAGTTCTATCTGGTGAAATTTCTATATCTTTTAAAACACTCATTTTCTTGTAGGATCTTTTGTAAGATCTGAGTTGTAAGCCTGTAATTATAAAGGCTGAGGTAGGGCTGAGTGCCTGAGGTGTAGGACTTGTGAAAGTCTGAGTTATAAGCCTAGTGATAAAGGCTGAGGTAGGGCTGAGGCCTGAGGTACGGTTCTTGGAAAGAATCTGAGGTAAGACTTGTATAAGTCTGAGCTGTAGAAACCAATCTGGTTCTGAGTTGTAAGATCTGTTGATCTGAGTAAGTGGAAGGAAGTTGGGCTGAATCCAGTTCTCTACTAGATAGACGAAGGGGGAAAGTGGATGTACCCATACCTTGGGGAACCACTATAAATCTGGTGTATGTTGTGCTGTGATTATTGTGCTGTGTATTAAATTTTTTGTGCTGAGTTAGAACTAGCTAATTGCCTAAAATTCTTAAAGAAAATTAAAACCTATTCACCCCACCCCCTCTAGGTGTCTAGGCTCTTGAAATCAAGTCTTTCAAGTGGTATCAGAGGGAGGTTACTCAAAGATAGACCTAACAGTCTGAGTGAATCTCCAAGGCAATTAATAGATTTCAAGAATGGGTTCAAATGAGAATCAGAAGGAATTTGGATCTATGAAATTTCCTATCTGCAGAAAAGAATGCTTTGATATATGGAAGTAAAGGGTCAGGTTGTTCATGGAAGCATCTGATCCAAGAATCTATATCACAGTACAAGAAGGTCCCTTCATTCCAATGAAGGTATCAGTTCTGGATATAAATGTTAAAACCCCAAAGAGTTATTCTTAAATGACTAAGGATAAGATCATCCTGGCAATACTAGATAAAAGTGCACAAAACATTATTGTAAGTGATATAGATGACGCTACATTTCAGAATCTGGTGCACTGTAAAACCTCTAAGGAAATGTGAGACACCCTGATTGTCTACATGGAGGGAGTAGAAGAAGTTAGAGAGGACAAGAAATTTATGCTGAATTAAGAATATGAGAGCTTTAGACAAGTTAAGACTGACAGCATAACTGAATGTTACAAGAAGTTCTTCAGGATAGTAAATAAGCTGATGACCTATGGAAGAGTCTTCAACACATATGAACTGAATGATAAGTTTCTCAGATCACTAACAAAGGACTGGGACACAAAGATATGTGCCATCAGAGAGGTGGCCAGGCTTGTTGATACACCTCCACCCACACGATTTGGAAAGCTGCTATCCTATGAAATGCAGCTCACTGCTAGAAAAGAGGAGGAGAAAAGCAGTAGGTTTGAGTACAAAGAGAAGTCAGTAGCCTTCAAGGCTGAAGACACAAGAAAGGGTAGGAGAAAGTCTCCTTCTCCACCCAGAAGGAGTGCTTAGGCCGAAGAAGAAAATCCTGACAACAACACATCAGATAGCCATACCTCTGATGAGGACTTTGCTGTCTTTACAAGGCAGTTTCAAAGGTTCATGAAAAATAAGAAATGGAGAACCAGACCATCTACATCCTTCTCTAAGGATGAGTATTACAAGAAAAAGAAGACTCCCAAGGAGAACAGGTATGCCTCAAAACCTAGTGAACAAACTAATTCTAAGATTGTTTGTTATTGTTGCAACATGCCTGGACATGTCATAGCTGACTGTCTAGACAAGAGGACTGAATCTAAGGATAAGAAGAAGCATCAAGTGAAAGGCAAGAAGGAGAAATCCTTTGTTGCTCAAAAGCAGAAGAGTTGGACAGACTCTTCATCTTTAGGATCAGGAGAAGAAGATAATGCAGAAGCATATGTTGGGTTGTTCTCAACAGAAAAGGATTCTAGGGAACTAGAATTCCTACAAATGCTGGACTTCATAAATGGAGTGGAAGACTATTGTTGTAGAGGGCTGATGGCTCTGTCAGAAAATGATCAGTGCTAAGATAAGCCTGGTCCAAGCAAGGTATACAATTCTCCCTTAGCTTCTGATTATTTTACTAGATCAGAATCAGTAGCATCAACTTCAAGAGAAGTGGATGGTTCTGATTCTGAGGGAGATGTACATCAACTCATTAATGAGTATGGTGGGTTGTTGCAAGCTCTGAAGAGGAGCAAGTCTCTTGTCAAGGAGCAGACCAAGGAAATTGAGTCTCTTAAGTAGGCTGCATCAGATTCAGCCATGTTGATAGATTTAAAACTAAAGGAGGTTGCCAAACTGAAAAACATTACTGTTATTCAGATGGGTACAATCTCTTTCAAGGAAAATCATATCAAGAAACTGGAGGCAAAACTTCAGCAAGAAAGAGAGTTAGTGGCTAAATTCTCTAAGCCAAAATCTGTCTTGACCTTAATAGACAATTTTATTTCTCATAAAGGAAAGAGTGGTCTAGGTTTTAAGGGAAAAAGTAGGGCCACCAATTCTCATAGAAAAGGTAAGGCCCCAGTGTAACACCCCAAAAATCTTAAGATGGAGTCAGGCTGGGTGAAACGGCCTAGGACACGGGCATGTCCCAGGGCATGTCTAGTGCACACGGCCTGGGACACTGGCGTGTCCCAGGGCGTGTCCTTTTCTGTAGGCATCGATTCGAGTTCTCGAGAACTAATCGTCGAGAGGCGACCCGGTCTGGGACACGAGCGTGTCCCAGGGCGTGTCCTGCTCGGGAGAATACCGAGTGGCGTTGAGTGGCGCTGAGAGGAATGGCGTTGAGTGGCGTTGAGTGTGGAACATGGCCTGTGACACGGGCGTGTCACAGGGGCGTGTTGGGCACACGACCATGGACACGGGCGTGTACCTTAGCCGTGTCCTTCTCAGGTGATTTGGGCTTTCTGTTAAAACGGATGACATGGCCAGTCACACGGCCGTGTCAAAGTAGATACGGGCGTGTCTGCCCTGTGACATGGGCGTGTAGATCCCGTGTTCTGGTTCAATTTGAGTCGGTTCGTACACCGCTTGGGGGATACGGCCTGGGACACGGGCGTGTCACAGGCCGTGTCAAGTCAAATATGGAATTTTGGGATGATCTTGGCCATCCAATTATTTCTATTTGGATCCAATGGACCAGGTCCTTTCCTGTAGTGATAAGGCTGAGTGTTAGCCTCTTCTCTCATTCTAATCAAGAGAGAAAAAGAGAGAGCTTGGAGGAAGGAGAAGGAGGAGAAGACCAAGGCTTTGCTAGTGCTCCCGCGGTCTGATTCGAGATCCGAGGCTAGTTTAGTGGAGGCAAAGCTGCTGCGGGGCTTTCCAACCGACAAGATTTTCGATGGCTCCCAAGAGATCGTCAAGGGGAACGATCTTCCTTCTTGGACATGTGAAGTCCTTCTTTATGCATGAGTAAGGAATCCTCTCCACCAAAAGGTGGAATGAGTGAGTGATTCCGGTGGGTTGATAGTTGTTATCCCCTGTTGAGTCTGCATATAGACCCAAAAAAGTGTAGTACGGGATAAGCATGTTGTGTTAAGCCCATCTGGACATGTTGGTCTGGATTGGTGATGTTGCATTTACGCACCGGAGAAGACTCCGCGTATACTCATGTAGTTAGCGGGGTCGTTGGGTTATGCCTGCGAAGGGGAGTAGCAGGAAGTACTGAAATGTGGAACTCCAGGAAAATGCCCTTGTTCTGTTTGTGCTGTGGCTACGATGTAGCCAGTCCTTGATGGACGATGAAGCCTGTCCTAGTTTGATAGTGTGGCTATTGTGACGCCAGTCCTTGGTGGACGTTATGGAGATTGGGAGCTGTGAGCTCTAAAAGGCCTCGTGCCGAACAGGAAAGGTGAAGCCGACCCGCGCCTTTTATTATAGCCGCAAGTACGATGTGCTTGGTGAGGTCAAGGCGAGTTGAGCAACGGGGGGTGGTGGATCTGTACCTACATTATGTTGACTGTACAAGGAAGTGCCAAGGCATTGGGATTTCGTCAGTAGCATAATGAGAGTCTTAGGCCTACACGCTAGTAAGACTACATGCTCAATGGTGTTGATCCCGGTTCGCCGGTGTACCCAAAAGTGTGCCTGAGAGCACAGATCGTCGGGCCGGGTGGCCGACGGTTGTGATGGATTGCTTGTGCGTGAGAGCACAATATGTATATTATCTGTCAATTTCTGTATTGCTCTGCAGGGAAGGAATGCCTCTGCCTCGAGAAAGGGGTAGGATTGTTATAAATTGGTCAGCTGAATGCTGATCGTTGCCTTATTTGCCACCTTCTGGGTGGATCGTCCCTGTGCAGGTGCTGGAGAGCCGAGCGGAAAATGAAGGGTTGATGCCCCTGCTACTGATGTTGCCTCTCTTGTTGTTGCTGCTAGCCCTTGAAGGCTAGCTTTTGTATTTTATTTTATTCATCTATGGTCGGCTAGCGCGCCGACGTCTGTAATCCATACTGTTTAAAGAGGAACTGTAAGGCCTTAAGGCCAAACTGTAGTATTTGCTATCCCCTCATTTGAGTGGTTGTATATAACGTTGGTTTATATCTATCTGGTGGATATTCCTGCTATGAGTTCAGCTATTGTGTATCTATTCCGCTCGCATGCTCTGTGTTAGGATGCGTTGATGGTATTATCTTGTGACCTCACTGTCTGTTTGTAGCATATAGTGTGGGGCCCCGACCGGACATTCTATTATATGTTCTTTAACGGGTGGAGTTGTTACATTTTGGTATCAGCTTGTCTCAGTCTTCCTCTTTCGAATTCGTGGTCGGATTATTTTGTGGAGTGGCGAGCACGTGTCTGTGCGAACCGCTGTAACGCTAGTGAACTCTGGAATATCCACTAAGAAATGCAAATACACTTGTTTGAGGAATCGGTGTGTTCCTACTTTGTTGTTATTGCTTGCGTATTGTCGCTAATGTTTGTCTTGTCCGCCCATAGGTGACTCGTAGTGGTGCTGGGCAATCTGAGCCCCATCACTCTGATGAGAGTGCGGCATCAGCTGAGGTGCCAACATCTCCTCCATCTGCGGAAACTGTTCGATTAGTTGCAGAGGCTCTATTTGCGATGATTCGGCCAACCGGGCAGGCGCTGCCAGCAGTGGTGCCAAATCGTGTTGGTGTCTGACCCGAACCGGTTGAGGCTGTGGTTCCGCGAGCAGCTGAACGACAATTGAAGCAATTCATGAGCTTCAATCCGCCTACGTTCACGGGACTGGGATCCCCAACACAGGCAGAGGACTGGTTATCGCGAGTCAAACGTATTTTGACGGCGATCAGGACGGAGGAAACTCAAAAGGTCACTTTGGACACCTTCTTGTTAGAAGGAGAGGCGAGGTCATGGTGGGACGAGGTTGAGTTACACCATTTGGCGGGTAGGCAATTGACTCAAGTATCGATTGAGGAGTTCTCTCGTATGTTTTTGGCTAAACATCTTCCAGCAGCACAACGCATTGCTATGGAGAATGAGTTCCAGTGGCTAATGCAAGGAGAAAATAGCGTTGATGCGTACCTACATGAATTTACAAGATTAGGACGGTATGCAGGAACAATCTTCGCCGATGAACAAAGAAAACCAAATCAGTTCTATGAAGGATTGCGGGACGAGTTGAGGTTCCTGCTTTCTAGTTCAGTGAACCAGGGATTTCAGGCTTTGGTTGATACAGCAGGTGCGCTGGAAAAGGACATGAAGCGGGTGCAAGGCAGGAAGGACTTGGCTGTGGCAAAGCCCGAGTTCAAATCACCCCGCTCTGGTAAATCATACTACCAGAAGAAGTGGGGCAAGAGGTCCAAGCCTTCAGGGCAAACTTCTGGGACGGTTACATCGGGAGCAACGTCGAGGCCGGAGTCTCGTGCATGCTTTACCTATGGCAAAGTGGGGCATTTAGCCCGTGATTGTCGGGTTGCTCAACCCAAAGGAGAAAAGAAGATGGGTGCGTATTATGCTGAGAAGGGCAAAGCAGTGGTTGATTCCTCTGCATCACAGGCGCAACCCAGAGTCTACAATCTTGGCCAACAGGAGGCTATCAAGCAAAGTGACGTCGTCACAGGTATGAGTTAAGTTAATGCTTGTTGTATTGATTGCATATTTTGTATGTAGCTTGTGAATGATGTGTATGCTACAGGCTTTGTCTTGATTTGGAACAATCCGGCGAGAGCCCTGTTTGATACGGGTGCTTCGCATTTTTTCTATCTAAGGACTTCGTAACTCGAGTTGGAGTACCGAGTCATGTGACGACAGATGGTGTAAAGGTGCTACTACCGAATGGTTGTATCATGCTTGTGGATAGGTCTTGCGATGTGGACGTGCTTATAGGAAATTGAGGTTTCGGATTGAGAGCATCTGTGTTGCTGCTATCGGAGTTTGATGTGATCTTTGGCATGGAATGGCTCTCGGAGCAGCGTGCCTTGATTGATTGCACTTCCAAGGAGATCACACTGGGCCAGAATACCAAACTTGAGATGAAGTTCGCTGGTATGCGAGGAGTAGGCGGGACCTTGTTGTCTGCGCTCCAAGTCGTCAGTACTGTTCGGAAGGGCGCGGAGTTATTCTTCACGCTTATTCAGGCTGTTGAGCCAAAGGCCAGTGTAAGTGAAGTTTTGATTGTGTCGGAGTTTGCAGATGTGTTTCCTAAAGATCTTTATGGCTTACCGCCCCAGCGGGAGATTTACTTCGCGATTGAGTTGGTGCCAGGTGCAAAACCTGTGGCCCGTTCACCATATCGCGTTGTGCCAAAGGAAATGGCTGAACTTAAAGTCCAATTGCAAGTATTGTTAGAGCATGGATACATACACCCAAGTATGTCACCTTGGAGCGCGCCTGTTCTATTTGTGAAAAAGAAAGACGGTAGTTTGCGTTTGTGTATTGACTACCGCAAATTGAATAAGCTGACGGAAAAGAACAAATATCTGATTCCACGGATTGATGACCTATTTGATCAGCTAGCAGGGTCAACCGTCTATTCAAAGTTGGATTTGAAATCGGGATATTATCAAGTGTGGATTCGGGAAGGCGATATTCCCAAGACAGCGTTTGGGACACGCTATGGTCATTATGAATTCACGGTGATGCCGTTTGGCTTATGTAATGTGCCTTCGATATTCATGGTTCTAATGCACCGGACGTTCCGAGAGTACTTTGATTTATTCGTAATTGTGTTCATTGATGATATTCTTGTGTACTCTCAGTCGGGAGATGATCATGCAAACCATTTATGGTTGGTGTTGCATACCCTGCGGAGGAATAAGCTGTATGCCAAGTTCTCAAAGTGTGAGTTCTGGCTATCGTCAGTGGATTTTCTGGGCCATGTGGTAAGTGGAGAGGGCATAACAGTAAATCCGGCAAAGATAAGTGCCATATGAGATTGGCCAGTGATGTATTCAGTGGCCGAAGTCAGGAGCTTTCTTGGCCTGGCAGACTACTATAGACGGTTTGTAGAAAACTTCTCATAGATTGCTTTACCTCTAACCATGTTGACGAGAAAAGATCAGAAGTTCGTTTGGGCACCAGAGTGCACGCGAGCTTTTGAAGAGCTGAAGAGTCGTTTGATCGCGACACTTGTGTTGACATTACCATGTGGTACATACGGCTATGAGATCTACATTGATGCTTCAAGGAACAGCTTAGGCTGCGTTCTTCTGCAATTTGGTAAAGTGATTGCTTATGGCTCACGCCAGCTAAAGGTGCTTGAACGAAACTACCCCGTCCACGATTTAGAGTTGGCGGCGGTAATCTTTGTGCTAAAGTTGTGGCGGCACTATCTTTATGGCGTGAAAGTAGATATCTATACAGATCACAAGAGCCTAAAGTATTTGTTAGATCAGAAAGATCTGAATATGCGACAACGGAGGTGGGCGGAGTTCCTTGGGGACTACACTTTCGATATTCACTATACTCCCGGGAAGGGAAATGTGGTCGCTGATTTTTTGAGTCGTAGGACGCACGTACGGGCAAACTGGTTGTAGAGGCATGATGTGCGGCTAATCCAGGAGATGGAAGCGTTAGAGATATCTTGTGTTGACAAGGATGCTACGGCCGACGCGTGCTTGAACTGGATGGAGGTATAATATGACCTTGCAGACAGAGTTCGGAGAGCAACGGAGCTGGATGAAAGTCTCCAATGCTATGTAAAGGATGGTCCTGGTGACCAATTCTATTGGGATGATGGATTGTTGTGAAAAGATGGTCGATTGTGTGTCCCAAGTACGGGGAAGTTGAGAGAAGAGCTAATGTACGAAGTGCATTTTACCAAGTACTCAATTCACCCTGGGAGCACAAAAATGTACAGAGACATGAAAAAGTTGTTCTGGTGGCCTGGACTAAAGAAAGACATAGCACGTTATGTGGAAGAATGTCACACTTGTTCTTTGGTAAAAGCGGAATGCAAGAAGCCTGGTGGTTTCCTGAAGTCATTACCGATTCCAGAGTGGAAGTTTGATGATATTTCAATGGATTTTGTGCACGGGTTGCCGAGATCTCAACGCGGTCATGACTCTATCTGGGTGATTGTAGACCGATTGACAAAAGTGGCTCACTTCCTTCCAAACAAGAGAGATGATTCAGTTGAAGCCTTGGCTAAGCTCTATGTAGGACAGATTGTTCGACTGCACGGTGTTCCTCGGAGCATTGTCAGTGATCGTGATGGGCGATTCACCTCAACTGATTGGAGGGTAGTTCATCAAATGTTGGGCACAAAATTAGTATTCAGTACGACCTTTCATCCCCAAATGGATGGCCAGACTGAGCGAACCAACAGGACGATGGAAGATATGCTTCGTATGTGCGCCATAGTTTTCGGTAAGAAATGGGAAGAGTACATTTATTTGGTTGAA
The DNA here is from genome assembly GCA_039513925.1 of Platanthera zijinensis. Classification (NCBI taxonomy): domain Eukaryota; kingdom Viridiplantae; phylum Streptophyta; class Magnoliopsida; order Asparagales; family Orchidaceae; genus Platanthera; species Platanthera zijinensis. Next base: position 167,069,635 of record CM077093.1, on the reverse strand, counting down.
TTTTCCTATAATAATAGCTATCAAGCGAGCATCGGTATGGCACCGTTTGAGTCTCTATATGGTCGTAAATGTCGTACACCATTAGCTTGGGCAGAGGTAGGCGAATTCAAGTTGAATGGGCGAAAAGAAGTCGAAGAAGCTACCTCGATAATACGCTCTATTCGGGAGAGGCTATTGATAGCCCAGGATCGACAAGCAAAGTACTACAATGCCAAGCATCGGAATGTGGAGTTCACGGTGGGCGATTGGGTCTATTTGAAGATCAAACCCTTCAAAGGCATATCTAGGATTCAGTGGATGAAAAAGCTAAGTCCCAGATACCTTGGTCCGTTTGAAGTGGTAGAGTGAGTCGGGGAAGCTGCTTGTCGGCTAGCGCTTTCAGCAGAGTTGAGTGGGTTGCATGATGTCTTCCACATCTCAATACTTCGTAAAGCCGTCAAGGATCTAGCTCAAATAGTTGAGAATGAGCGTGTACCGGTTGATTATGGGCTAACGATGAAGGTTAGACCCATTCAGATCGAGGATCGAGCCGAGAAACAGTTGCAGAACAAGATAATCGGGATGGTCAAAGTCCGGTGGGACAATTGTGGCCGTGAGGAGCTAACATGGGAGCGTGAGCAGACCATGCGAGTTGAGTTTCCTGAACTTTTTGTATAAACTGTTGACCGTGTACATTTTGTTATAACAACTCTTTTAAACGTTATAGCTTTGTGATTCCAGTTTATTTGCTGAGTACAAATTTTGGGACGAAATTTATCTTAAGGGGGGAGGATTGTAACACCCCAAAAATCTTAAGATGGAGTCAGGCTGGGTGACACGGCCTGGGACACGGGCGTGTCCCAGGGTGTGTCCTTTTCTATAGGGGTCGACTCGAGTTCTTGAGAACTGATCGTCGAGAGGCGACACGGCCTGGGATACGGGCGTGTCCCAGGGCGTGTCCTGCTCGGGAGAATACCGAGTGGCGTTGAGTGGCGCTGAGAGGAATGGAGTTGAGTGGCGTTGAGTGTGGAACACGGCCTGTGACACGGGCGTGTCACAGGGGTGTGTTGGGCACACGACCATGGACACGGGCGTGTGCCTTAGCCGTGTCCTTCTCGGGTGATTTGGGCTTGTATTAAAACGGATGACACGGCCAGTCACACGGCCGTGTCAAAGTTGACACGGGCGTGTCTGCCCTGTGACACGGGCGTGTGGATCCCGTGTTCTGGTTCAATTTGAGTCGGTTCGTACACCGCTTGGGGGACACGGCCTGGGACACGGGCGTGTCACAGGCCGTGTTAAGTCAAATATGGAATTTTGGGCAGATCTTGGCCATCTAATTATTTCTATTTGGATCCAATGGCCCCAGTCCTTTCCTGCAGTGATAAGGCTGAGTGTTAGCCTCTTCTCTCATTCTTATCAAGAGAGAAAGAGAGAGAGCTTAGCGGAAGGAGAAGGAGGAGAAGATCAAGGCTTTGGTAGTGCTCCCGCGGTCTGATTCGAGATCCGAGGCTAGTTTAGTGGAGGCAAAGCTGCTGCGGTACTTTCCAACCGGCCAGATTTTCGATGGCTCCCAAGAGATTGTCAAGGGTAACGATCTTCCTTATTGGACATGTGAAGTGCTTCTTTATGCATGAGTAAGGAATCCTCTCCACCAAAAGGTAGAATGAGTGAGTGATTCCGGTGGGTTGATAGTTGCTATCCCCTGTTGAGTCAGCATATAGAATCAGAAAAGTGTAGTACAGGATAGGCATGCTGTGTGAAGCCCATCTGAACATGTTGGTCTGGATTGGTGATGTTGCATTTACGCACCGGAAACAACTCCGCGTATACTCGTGTAGTTAGTGGGGTCATTGGGTTATGCCTGCGAAGGGGAGTAGCAGGAAGTACTGGAATGTGGAACTCCGGGAAAATGCCCTTATGCTGTTTGTGCTGTGGCTACGATGTAGCCATTCCTTGATGGACGATGAAGCCAGTCCTAGTTAGACAGTGTGGCTATTGTGACGCCAGTCCTTGGCGGACGTTATGGCGATTGGGAGCTGCGAGCTCTAAAAGGCCTCATGCCGAACAGGAAAGGTGAAGCCGACCCGCGCCTTTTATTATAGCTGCAAGTACGATGTGCTTGGTGAGGGCAAGGTGAGTTGAGCAACGGGGGGTGGTGGATCTATACCTGCATTGTGTTGACTGTACAAGGAAGTGCCAAGGCATTTTGCTTTCGTTAGTAGCATAATGAGAGTCTTAGGCCTGCGTGCCAGTAAGACTACATGCTCAATGGTGTTGATCCCGGTTCGCCAGTGTACCCAAAAGTGTGCCTGAGAGCACAGATCATCAGGACGGGTGGCCGACGGTTGTGATGGATTGCTTGTACCTGATAACACAATATGTATATTATCTGTCAATTGTTGTATTGCTCTGCAGGGAAGGAATGCCTCTGCCCCGGTAAAGGGGTAGGATTGTTATAAATTGGTTAGCTGAATGCTGACCGTTGCCTTGTTTTCCACCTTCTGGGTGGATTGTCCCTGTGAAGGTGCTGGAGAGCCGAGCGGAAAATGAAGGGTTGATGCCCCTGCTGCTGCTGCTGTTGCCGCTCTTGCTGTTGCTGCTAGCCCTTGAAGGCTAGCTTTTGTATTTTCTTTTATTCATGTATGGCCGGCCTGCACGCCGATATCTGTAATCCATACTATTTAAAGAGGAACTGTAAGGCCTTAAGGCCAAACTGTAGTATTTGCTATCCCCTTGTTTTAGTGGTTGTATATAACGTTGGTTTATATCTATCTGGTGGACATTCCTGCTATGAGTTCAGCTATTGTGTATCTATTCCGCTAGCATGCTCTGTGTTAGGATGCGTTGATGGTATTATCTTGTGACCTCACCGTCTGTTTATAGCATATAGTGTGGGGCCCCGACCGGACTTTCTATTATATATTCTTTAACAGGTGGAGTCGTTACACCCAGTTTAGCCACTAGCTAAAAAGCCCCCTATTTTCTTTAGGAAAGTGATGCAACCTACAAACATGTATGATCATGATATTACTCATGATCACTGTGAGTTTGGAGATATCATGGGCAAGGGTGCAGATGCCAATAGGTCACTCTATAGGCAAGCCCATCAGGTTAAAAAGGAATTCTTCGGGTTTGCTGCTCCAGCACCTACACTTAATAGGACTGCTAGCAACAAAGTTGTGAAGTCTGTACCTAAAAGAAGGTACAATAGATTTGAGTGTTGGTGTTGTGGTAAGGTGGTCCACTTTGCCATGGATTGCTGGTTCAACACAAGTGTTAAAACCAAGAATAGTTTACCTGTCAGAACAGCTGCAAGATTTCAAACTAACAAGGAACTAGGACCCAATAATAATTTGGGTTCTAAGGATAAGTGATTCTTTATTTGATGCAGGTGAGTCAAAGTGGCCATACCCCTATATGGTACTTGGATAGTGGATGTTCCAGACACATGACTGGAACAAGAAAAATGTTGAGGGACTATGCACCCATAGGGAATGGACCCAAAGTAATTTTTGGTGGATCAGAAAAAGGAATCATCAAAGGATTTGGTAACATTTCTAGTGATTCAATTACTATCACTAAAGTGGCTTATGTAAAGGATCTAAAACATAACCTGATTAGCATTAGTCAACTTAATGATCTAGGTTATGACATCTCTTTCCTTAAAAGGGAGTGCCAAATAAGGAGGTCAAGTGATCAAGAGATCATTTTGACTGGCACTAGGAAAGGGAATGTATATTGTCTAAACCTAGATTGTGAGTTTAACATCTCACCCATTTGTCTAATTGCAGGAGAGAAAGCTTCACTATGTGTCAAATGACACTAGAGGCTAGCTCATCTGAACTATAAGTCAATAGGATAGTTGTTTAGCATGGGGTTAGTGAGGAATGGTCCTCAAGTCAAGTGCATTAAAGAGGGTGTGTGTTCAGCTTGCCAAAAGGGCAAACAGACAAAGTCCTCTTTTCGTGCACTTGATACCAAAGATTCAATGAGATGTTTATATCTCTTGCATATGGATTTGTTTGGTCTTATGCCAGTTCATAGTCTTAGTAGGAAAGTATACACATTAGTTATTGTTGATGACTATTCTAGATTCACATGGGTTTTCTTCTTGAGGCAGAAATCTGAAACCCGTACTGTTTTCCAAACTTTTGTTAGACAAACTCAGAATGAATTTAACAATTCAGTGGTCAAAATCAGAAGTGACCATGGAACTGAATTTCAGTCTTAGTGTATGACAAAGTTCTGTGAAGAACTTGGGATTCATCAGGAGTTCTCCTCACCTAGAACACCCCAGCAAAATGGAGTTGCTGAAAGAAAGAATAGGACTCTAATTGAGGCAAGTAGAACACTACTTAGTGTCACTACTCTCCCTGAGTACTTCTGGGAAGAGGTAGTAAATACTGCATGTCATGTACTCAATAGAGCCTCCATCAATAAGAAACATAAGATGACTCCCTATTAGATTTTGAAAGGCAGAAAACCAAACATTTCCTACCTCAGAATCTTTGGTAGCAAGTGTTATGTCCTAGTTAATGGTAAGCACTACCAAACAAAGTTTGATGCCAAATCCCTAGAAGTGATATTTGTTGGGTACAACAATAATAGTAGGGCATACAGGATCTACAACTTGACTACTCAAGTTGTAGAAGAATCTGTCAGTGTTGTATTTGATGAGTCTAAGTTGATTAACAGTGAATTGTTTAGCTCTTTAGTTGGTTCTACAGGTCTAACAGGCAGGCTGGACAAGCTGAACAATAATGAAGAAGTTCCTACTAGGCTGGATGAAGAAAAAGATGCATGTTGTCCATAGGGAGAACAAGACTCACTGGATGAAGAAGACAATGAGGAGCATCAGGTTGAGGAAAATGTAGAAGGGCATGAGATTGACAGATTTCCCCCAGTAAGAAGACACTTGAAGGATCATCCAGTTCACCAAATCATTGGTGATGCAAGTCATGTTATTCTAACAAGGAGCAAGAGCATGAACACAGTTCTATGTTCTAGCTTCTTGTCACAAATAGAACCCAGGAAGTTTGAAGAATCCATGTTAGACACAAACTGGATTGATGCTATGCAAGAAAAGCTGAATCAATTCAGAAGATGTAAAGTCTGGGAACTGGTTCCTAAACCAAAGGATCACAACATTATAGGAACCAAGTGGATCTACAGAAACAAACTTGATGAGAATGACACTATAATCAAGAATAAGGCCAGACTGGTAGCAAAAGGCTACAGGCAAGAGGAAGGAATTTACTTTGATCAAACCTTTGCCCCAGTGGCAAGGCTGGAGGATATAAGGTTGTTCTTGGCCTATGCTGCCTATCAAGGGTTCAAGGTATATCAGATGGATGTAAAGTCAGCATTTCTAAATGGTGACTTAAAAGAGGAAGTCTATGTTGAACAACCGTCAGGTTTTGTAGATTCTCATTATCCTGATTATGTATATAGGCTTAGGAAAGCTCTATATGATTTGAAACAAGCCCCTAGGGCTTGGTATGAAACCTTGTCTGCTTTACTTATTGAGAATACATTCTCTAGAGAAAAGATAGATAAAACTCTATTCTTTAGGGAATCTAAAGGCAAGATAATCCTAGTCTAGATATATGTTGATGATATTATCTTTGGATCTACTGAAAACAACCTTTGTAAAAGTTTGCCAAACTTATGCAAGGGAAGTTTGAGATGAGGGGTGAGCTAAAGTTCTTCTTGGGACTTCAAGTAAGATAGACTGATGATGGATTGTACATATCCCAGTCTAAGTTCACCAAGGAGTTTATTAAGAAATATGGAATGGACTCAGCCTCCACCATGAAAACTCCAATGGGAACAAGTATGCCTATAAGAAAAGATGAGACAGGGAAACTTGTTGATGAGTCTTTGTATGGAGGGATAATTGGCTCCCTACTCTACTTGACTGCTAGTAGACCTGACATCATGTATGCTACATGTGTCTGTGCTAGGTACCAAGCTTGGCTAAAGGAATCTCATTATAATGCAGTAAAGAGAATTTTGAGATATCTTAAGGGCACACCTAATCTAGGTCTTTGGTACCCTAAGAATAGAAATTTCTTACTAATAGGCTTATCAGATTCAAAATTTTCAGGATGCAAATAAGACAGGAAAAGTACTACAGGAACTTGTCAATTCCTAAGTGGAAGGCTGGTGTCATGGTGCAACAAGAAGCAAACAAGTGTAGCTATATCAACAGCTGAGTCTGAATATATAGTTGCAGGCAGCTGCTGTTCATAGTTGATGTTGATAAAACATCAACTTGAAGACTATGACATCAAGGTAAGTAGAATTCCATTGTTGTGTGATTCTACTAGTGCTATTTCTATTGCTAAGAATCCTGTATCACACAGTAGAACCAAGCATATAAGAATTAAGTTTCATTTCATAAAAGAATGTGTGGAGAAGGAAGATATTAGTCTAGAATTTGTAAACACAAATAATCAAATTCCTGATATTTTTACAAAATCTCTGGATGAAACTAAATTCAATTATTTTAAAATTTAATTAGGTATGTTGAACCTAGAATAGGCCAGCTCAAGCATTTCTAAGTAAAATATGTAAGCACAATATTTCTCAGGAAATTTATCTAAGTACAAAGTTTTTGTCGACACAAGCAAATTGTGTCGACACACTCAGTATGTTATGTCGACAAAGAAAAAGGATGTGTCGACACAAAAACAGTATCCGTGTCGACAGAAGAATAGGTGTCGACACAACTATATCGAGACATGACCAACCTGTGTCGACACTGACATAAGTATGTCAACACATAGATATGTCGACCCGTAGACATGTCGACTAAAAATAAGTTTTGTCTAGACCTAAGTCTTTTATGTCGACAAATGTACAACTATATCGACAAGTATTAATACTAAGTAAGGTGCATTCTTTGACCTACCCTTTACCAGTAGACTTTAAATAGGGGGAGACAAAATCCGGTCGACTACGCCTTCAGATTTCTCGACTCTAGACCTTGTGTTGACATAGATATTCACTTCTCTTCTCTTCTCTCTCTCTCTCTCTCTCTCGTCAATGGCGCCCCACAAGGATGACAAGGTGAATGAAGGTAATGAGCTTGTTCTTGGGGGATTCACGACAGCCTCACAAGACAACCAGGGTGTAATTACCCTAATTTCGGAAAATGGTTTGAATTTCTTGGTCTTAGAACCAACAAGAATTTGGAAAAAGGAAGTACTGGAATTCTATTCATCAACAACTGTGGACACTGAAGGGAATAAGATCAAAGCGACAGTTCAGGATTCCCGAGTGAAACTAACACTAAAGACAATCAGGAAATAACTCCAACTTCCCATGGTTAAGGATGATGATGAAATAGTTCCATCCATGACTAAAGATGCACTAAGTTGGTGTGGGATGAACCCTAATACCAAAGTTGGATTATCCATTACCTGGAAAGGGATGAATTCCCAAGGAAAATTTCTGTCTGAAATAGTAGGCAAGGTGATTCTGTGTAAGACTGGTGGACATGACAGAGTTTCAGTCTACATGTTCAATCTAATGACAAGAGTCATATTCACTGTAAAAACAGACTGGGCATCAATAGTATTTGACAAGATCCAAGAAGGAGTAAAGAAGCCAAATCTGGGAAGGATACAAAGCTTATGTCTAGCTTCTACAATACCAGATATTATGAATCAACTACCAGGATCCAAGATCAACCATATAAGGAGAATGGATGTAAGGATTCTATCCAGAATGGATAGAGTATTGACCAAAGAGGGTTCTACTACACAGAAACAGGTCAAGAAAGATAAGAAAAAGAAAGAAATTGTTCAGCAAGAAGAATCATCCAGTGATTCTTAAGAGGTGGTAGTCTTCAGTTCAGATGAAGACCAACAACAAAAAGAAGCTCAAGATCAAATAGAGAGCAGTCAGTACCCAAAGCAATAGATAGCCTCCACTCCAGGGGGGAGAACACCCTGAACCAGCAGAACAAGACACTGAACTATCTGAGCTGCCTGCCCAAGGGGGAGGCATTGTTGAAGCTACTCTAGAGAATGAGTATGCTGCTGATACAGTAATGGACATTGTATCAGATTTAAACAAAGAAGCACTGGAAATTGCTGAGAAGGAAGCACAAGATGTGCAGATAAAGATATAGCTCAAGATGAGCAAGTAAGTATCTCCTTTATAGAGAAGGCCCTGGACAAAAATATGGATGTCCAGGGAGAACCTTTTGTTTTCCAAACTAATCTTGTTCCTCCTGTACAGATGCAGCAAGAGGTAACTATAGAAGAGTTGTTTCCTGATTTAACAGCTGCAAGGACTGAGGGGGAGCAATCACAGGTAGAAAAGGACCTTCCAGGAACTGAGGAGGAGGAGCTACTGAATTACCCTTATAATAAGGAAACAGTTGATATAGAAAGCTCATCACAACCATCTGATGATGAGGAAGCCTCTATGGCTAAGAAGAGGAAGATGGTTGCAATCAGAAAAAAGAGCACAGGCTATAAAAAGGCCTAACAAACAGTCACTCAACCACCTACTCCAAGAATGGACTTCAGTTCATTAATGGTCCAACTGAGAGTAAAATTGGATGAACAAAGGCAGTCCTTAGAGAAATAAGTGGATGAGTCAAATAAAGAACTGCAGTTTCAGCTGGCTCAAGACATTAAATCCATCAGATTTGAAGTCAATCTTCATAAGAAAGAGATGACAGATTGCTTTCATAAGGGAGGCAATGCTGTAGTATATTTGGCTGAGCAACAACAGCTGCTGAAGACTGAGGTTGAGGACATTGCCACCAAGCAAGGATATATTTTAGAAAATCAATTCAGGTCTAATGAAAATCTCAAAGACTCCCATGAAGAAATTCTCAAAAAACTGGGAAGTATTTCCACTGATTTGAAAACTGAAATATCAAAGCAAATACAAGAAGATCTAGCTGCTGTACAAATAGCCATTGGAGCCTCTCAAAAGACTATTTCTTATTACCTGACTAAATTCAAAGCCTACTATCAAGAAGGTACAGAATATCTAGCTGATCAAAAAAGGTTTCAAAAGAATGATCTGAGGGATCATATAGCTAGAGAAGTCATAAAGGGGGAGGGAATGTTAGTCAAAGCAAGCTCTGACCATGCAAAATGGGTATCTAACACCATCAGAGCTACACTTTGATTTCCACCCCTATGTGAGGATGATAATACTGCTGAGTCTGGAGTGCAACCTGCCTACATTGAAGGGGATCAGCCAGAGGTTGCACAGGTCATTTACCCTCCAGCTGATTTTGACATAGTCCAACAAGAAGTTCAGACAATGCATAGCCCTCCAAAGGAGGCACATAATATTATCATTGAAAAAGTAAATATGTTAGAGGCTGCCAAGGAAGCTCAGAAGGAAGCACAGCTGTCCAAGAAAAGGTTTAGAGAGCAGGCTGAATTGAAGCCTGATTTTGAGCAGTGGAGCCCTACTTCTAGGAATATTATTTTGACTGCCTGGAAAGCTGTGAAGGACAAGACCTATTATAGGGGTAAATGGTACTCTGAGCAAGAGTGGAACAAGTATCAAGCCAGGCAAGAAACCATTCTTTAGTACAGGAGGATTGCAAAAGCTGGGAAGTTACCTGCTAATGCTCTGGAGCCTAGCAGGTACTTCCCAAAGCCTTTTCACTATTTTGAAAGGCAAAGGATAAAGGCAGAAGAACTGAAGAAGAAGGATCTGAAAGGAAAGAAACCAACTGATGATACTGAACCTACTGTGCAGGCTAAGATCATATATGGGAAAGGAATTGTAATTAAGGAGCATAGTCTATCTTAGGATAAATAGGTAATGTCTAGAACAATGTAATCTTTTGTTTGTTGTTGTTCTTAAGAAAAACATGTAAACCTAGAATTTTCTGATTAATGAATGAAATCAGTTTAAGTATTGATTTTAGTTGTTATCTTGCAGTAAAATGTATGTACATCCTTTTTTGTGTGTTTTATTATGAGTGATGTATATCTTTGACTAAGGGTAATGACTTCTCCAAAAAGGGGGAGATTGTTGGGTACACTGAAAAATATGTACCAGATTTGGAGAAGCCTCATCTTACTCATTGATATACATCAATTTGTATTTGATGGGATGTTTGAGTTTCATTGTGTAGGTGTAAGGTTTGCAAGAAAATTCTCTAAGTACAAGTGTCGACACTTGTGAAGAATTGTGTCGACACCCATAAGTTGTGTCGAAGCAAGGCCTGTGTCGACACCCAGGAATTGTGTCGACACCTGAAGAAGAAGTCGTGTCGACACCCAGAATTGTGTCGACACCTGAGGCAGGAATTGTGTCGACACCTGAAGCAGAAGTTGTGTCGACAAACAGGACTTGTGTTGACACACACTCATCGCCATCTATCAGCAACAGCTATACTAAGTCTGAAGGGCTTGTGTCGACACACAGGACTTGTGTCTACACACACTCAACGACATCTAAACGACACTCAACGCCATCTAACAGCAACAGCTATACTGAGTCTGAAGGCTTGTGTCGACACACAGGACTTGTGTCGACGCACACTCAGCGAAGTCGCGACACACACTCAACGACGTCTCGACACACACACAACGACAACTGGACATACACTCAACGCCATCTGTCAGCATCAGTTATGTCGAGACCAGGAGCAGTTGTGTCAACACACAGGACTTGTGTCGACACATACAAACAGAAGCTGTGTCGAGTAGCAGAAGAATGACTATGTAAACACATGGAGTGTTGTGTCGACATCATCAAGACTTGTGTCGACACTTAGTCTATTTGTGTCGACACATGTGAAGCAGTTTACTGAGTGGTTCATGCTAAGTTGTAAAGTCTTTGAGGAATCAACTGTCATGACTGGTGACTCGACAGCTGTCATAACCAACAGGTCTGACACCTTTGTCAGAACTATCAGAAGGTTGTTACAAACCGGATCAGCCGGTAAACATGAGGAAACTCTATATAAGGGACTTATCCTTGACAACCAGAGATAACTAAGGAAGTAATCAAGCAATTACGGGAAAGAGAATTTTACAACAAGAAAAGGGGAAACCCTTAAGAAGGCAGATCCAGAATAGTCTGTAAGGAAGATTCAGATCTAATTTTGAATTTAAGGAGGGAGCTATCTGAAGATCAATTTCTAAATCAAGTGAAGATCAACCTTATTTTGTTTAATCAAGAAGCTTTGAAACAGCTAAGTCAGGTGGATCTGAAGATTCAGTTTATTATAGAACTGATCAAGAAGCTCACACCAATAGAGAGTTCTATCTGGTGAAATTTCTGTACCTTTTAAAACACTCATTTTCTTGTAGAATCTTTTGTAAGATCTGAGTTGTAAGCCTGCAATTATAAAAGCTGAGGTAGGGCTGAGTGCCTGAGGTGTAGGACTTATGAAAGTTTGAGTTGTAAGCCTGGTGATAAAGACTGAGGTAGGATACTTTGGAAGAATCTGAGGTAAGACTTGTATAAGTCTGAGCTGTAGGAACCAATCTGGTTCTGAGTTGTAAGATCTGTGGATCTGAGTAAGTGGAAGTAAGATTGGTTGAATCCAGTTCTCTACTAGATAGGCGAGGGGGGGGGGGGGGGGAAGTGGATGTACCCATACCTTGGGGAACCACTATAAATCTGGTGTATGCTGTACTGTGATTATTGTGCTGTGTATTGAATTTTCTGTGTTGAGTTAGAACTAGCTAATTGCCTAAAATTCTTAAAGAAAATTAGAACTTATTCACCCCCCTCTAGGTGTCTAGGCTCTTGAAATCAAGTCTTTCAACTTCTAGGTTCCTCCCCCTTTGACCCTGGAAGACTCGATCCATCATGCGTTGGTATGTGGCCCCTATATTTTTCAACCCAAAGGCATCATCTTATATGATAGTTTAACTTTCAAGGCAGCCTAAACACCTAGAGGGGGGGGGGTGAATAGGTTCTGCTTCTCTTTCTAAAACTTCTAGACAGAATTCAATTTATTAACTAATATGAAAACACAGCAATCACAGAAAACAAAACATCACAGATTGCACTATGTTTTATAGTGGTTCCCCAAGGTCTGGGTACATCCACTTTCCCCCTTCACCTATCTAGCTGTATGCTAGATTCGGCCAAACTTCCACTTATCTCAGATCAATAGATCTTACAACTCAGAACCCAACAGGTTCCTACAACTCAGGCACAACTGCCCTACCTCAGCCTTGCCCCAAGGCCTACAACTCAGAGAATATCCTTCTCCTACACTCAGGCAATCAGCCCTACCACTCAGAGTTCAACACTCCTACACTCAGCCTTTATAACATAGGCTTACAACTCAGATCTGTATAAACAGATCCTACAGAAATATAGAAAAGATTGTTTAAATTGTCTTGCCAAGTTGAGAGAGAGAAAAGGCAATGACAATTCTTAATCAGCTGATGCAATCAACTGTTTCTTAGCCTTCTTCAAAGCTTCTTGAAAATGTACTTAGCTGAGTTGATTCCAAACAGCTTCTTGAGAATCCACTGGTGGATTCCTTCTTCTTCTTCAAATTCTGACTTGATCTCTCTCTATCCAGAACTTTGAATGATTCTTCTGAATTCTGATTAGAACTCTTCTTAGATCTACCCTTAGATAGTCTTCTTAGATCTCCCGGAGAAGATCTTCTTAAGTGCCTAGCACTTTCTTGAAATGAGTAGAATGTAATCCTTCTCCACTTTCTGATCCAATGTATTTCAAAGGGTCAGTTCTATATGTTGTTCTTCTGTGTATTCTTCTCCTTCTGAATCTGTCTATTTATAGACATTCTTCATGGTAACCGGCTGATCCGGTTTCTAACCGTTTTCTGACAAGTCTGACAACTTCAGTTAACTGGTGATAACCCACAGCTGTCAAGTCTTCAAACAAGTCCTGTGCCTTAGTGTTGAAACAGTCTGTCAGAAAGTGTCGAGACCATCTGTCTATTTGTGTCGACACAATTGACTTTGGTGTCGACACTGCCTTCAGTGATGTCGACTAAATTGCCTTTGTGTCGACACATCTTCTTCTGAAACTAACTTGGTCTTTAACTCTGCAGTGTGTCGACACAAGTCCTGTGTGTCGACACAGTTGTTGTAGAATCATAACTTTGGTAAGTGTTGACTTAGCCTTCAGGTGTCGACTATTTTCTTCTGTGTCGACATATTCAGATGATGTCGACAAACTTGAGATCGACTATACTCTTCAGTGTCGACGCATTCTCCCAATGTTGAGGTCGACGTTTTTCTTCTGTGTCGACACAATTTCCCAGTGTTGTGTCGACTTACTTCTTCTGAGTCGACACAATTTCCCAGTGTTGTGTCGACTTACTTCTTCTGTGTCGACACTTTTTCCCAGTGTTGTTGTAGACTATGTTATGTGTCGACACTTTTTCCCAGAGTAGTGTCGACTTACACCTTCTGTGTCGACACACTTTCCCAGTGTTGTGTCGACAACTTTCTTCTATGTGACGACACATGTTCCTTTGTGTCGACACTTGGACTTAGAATTTTTTCCTGTAAACTTTAACAATTCTTTACCTGCACATGTCAACTCAAAACAACATCAAATACAACATGATGTATATCATTGAGCTAGGTTGGGCTTCTTCAAATCAGGTACACATTTTCCAATGTACCCAACAATCTCCCCCTATTTGGAGAAGTCATAACCCTTATAGCCAATGATATACACCATTTATAAATAGTATAAAATGATGATATATGACAATACACAGGGATACTTAATTATAAACAAAATAATAAGAACATCATGGATAAAACAATCTATCACAGATTTAACAATATTTTGTTTATTACTGGGTAATGTTTGATTACATGGTTTTTCTTTGACTGATCACATTACATCATTACAAAACATTATGAAAGAACTAAACATTATCAGGATTGATTAGGCTCTCTAATAACAATCCCTTGGCCAGATTTAATTTTAGCTGTCACAGGAGCTTCTGATTCTTCAGCCATCTTTTTTCCTTTAAGATCAGCTTTCTTCTTAGCTTCTTCCTTGAGCCTTTGCCTTTCAAAATAGTGAAAAGGCTTTGGGAAGTATTTGCTTGGCTCCATAGCATCAGATGGAAGTCTTCCCAGCTTAGCTTTCCTTCTGAATTGTACAATGGCTTCTTGTCTTGCCTCATACTTCTGCCATTCCTGCTCATTGTACCACTTGCCCCTTTCATGAACTTGATCTTTGACAGCTTTCCATGCAGTGAGTATTATATTTCTGGAAGTAGGACTCCACTGCTCAAAATCTGGCTTCAGCTCAGCCTGCTCTCTAAATCTTTTCTTTGACAGTAGAGCATCTTGCTGTTCTTGCAAATTTACCTCAGGCTTATCAACCTTTCCAAAGATAACATTTACAACCTCCTTTGAAGGACTATACATATATTGCACTTGCTGATCCAATACATCAAAATCTGGAGGGGGGTATATGACTTGGGCAACCTCAGGTTGGTCACCTTCAAGTAGTCCTGTTTGTAGACCAGACTCAGCCACCATGTTATCATCACACAATGGTGGATATCCCAATGTGGCTCTTATACTATTGGTCACCCATTTGGCATGCTCAGAGCCTGCATGAATTAGCATCCTCTCCCCCTTTATGGCTTCTCTTGATACATGATCTCTAAGATCTTCTTTCTGGAATCGAATTTGGCCATCCAAATAATTCACTCCCTCCTTGAAAAATGGTCTTAACTTTTGAAGCTTTTCAGATATTTCCTGTTGAGAGGTTGTGATGGCAGTCTTAACTGATGCAATAGCAGCCTGAAAATTCTTATCAAATTCTTCCATTTCTTTGGCTCTATTTGCAGGCATCCCTGGAACAATCTTCTTCACCTCTTGAATGATCTCATTATGAGATTCAGTTAAATTGTCATTCATTCTTATTTGATTTTCCAGAACATAACCTTGCTTCAAAGCAATATCATCCACCTTTGTAGAGATAGCCTGCTGTTGTTTAGCCAGATAAACTACAGCATTGCCACCCTTGTGGAAGCAATCTGTCATTTCAGTTTTATTCAAGTTGACTTGAAACTGGATAGATTTGATATCTTGGGCTAAGTCAAACTGCAGAGTTTTGTTTCTTTCATCAACATATTTCTCAATGGCCACCCTGTGGTCATCCAATTTCACCTGTAAATCCACCAAGAACTTGTTATAATCAACTTCAGGAGGTGGAGGTGGAGGTGTTGTCTGTAAAGCCTGCTTATAAGTCTTGCTTCTTCTTTTAAATACAACCAGTTTTCTTTTCTTAGCCAACCTGGCTTCTTCAGTTTCAGATTCAGAAGTACTCTCAATGTGAACTCTATCTGCTTCAGTGCCATGTTGCTCAGTTTCAACATGTACTGGCTCCCCCTCAATTCTTTGCTCCTCCTCTACTTCTTGTACTTTTTCAATCTCTTGAACTTTCTCCACTCCTTGTTCTAGCTCTATGTCAAGAGGCTGCTCAACATCTTGGTCCTCTTCTATTCTATCAGTAGCTATGTCATCATTAGGAAATAACTCATCCAGAGTGTATTCTTTTTGAATTGGAGCACCTGAAGATAAGTCATTGGGTGCATCCTTGTGCACATTCTCAGGCAGCTGCATATCTGAAGTAGGAGAAGACACATGCTCCCCCTGAACCTGTGCAGAAAAAAAAACTTTTAGAAAGTCTTTTATAGTAAAATACATTTGCTCCCCCTACACCTGTACCACTTGTACCTGAGCAGGGGTAGATACATTTTGAGCAGGAGATTGAACTGGCTCCCCCTGCATCTGTGCAGATGTATCTACTTGATGAACTATAGTGGAGGCAGGTTGTTCTTCACTCTGTATCCTAAGTGGGTCCTCTTGTTGTTGCTCAGTCTCGTGAGCTGGAGAAGGGGATTTCACAGGGGTGTCTGGCCTGCTCTCTTCAGGCACATCCTTAGACAGCACCCTTTCCCACCTGGAGAATAGTCTCATGTCCATCCTTCTCATATGATTGATTTTAGATCCTGGCAG
Source organism: Platanthera zijinensis (assembly GCA_039513925.1). Taxonomy (NCBI): domain Eukaryota; kingdom Viridiplantae; phylum Streptophyta; class Magnoliopsida; order Asparagales; family Orchidaceae; genus Platanthera; species Platanthera zijinensis. The sequence continues at coordinate 167,053,676 of CM077093.1, read as the reverse complement.
TTGCTGCATCACTTCAGGAATTGCTCCATTGAGATATAGACTTATGATCCTAGCCATGTTAGGCTTCTTGATCCCTTCTTTAATCTTGTCAAATAGGATTACTGACCAATCAGTAGGAATTGTAAAGGCAATCCTGGTCATAAGGTTGAACATATAGGCAGAAATCCTATCATGTCCACCTGTCTTGCAGAGAATTACTTTCCCAACTATTTCAGACAAGAACTTTCCTTGCTGATTCATACCCTTCCTATTGAATGCAGCACCAATCTTCATGTTTGAATCCAAACCACACCATTGAAGGGCTTCCCTTGTCTTAGAACTAGGAACCTCTTCTTCATTTTCAACTACATGTAATTGCAAAAACTTTTTCAAACCTCTTTGGGTAATCTTAATCTTAGTCCCGTGAACAATGGACTTGATCTTGAGTTCAGTAGAATGGACTGATGCTGAGATAAAGAACTCATGCACCTCCTTCTTCCAGATCTTGGATGGTTCTGAGACAAGAAATTCTAACCCTGATGCAGAGAGAAGGGTGATAACTCCTTGAACATCAGGCGGCGCCTCTGCAAAGGCCTGGCGCACCAACTCATACCCTTCATTAACATTGTCTTCAATCCTTGGCGCCATCGAGTCGTCGAGAAGGCTTGAGAGAGGAGAGAAAGAAAGATTGTCGACACAGGGTTTGAGTCTCGAAAACCTTGAAAGCGTGTCGACAATAAGAGCTTTTGACCTATTTATAGCTTCTGTTGAAAGAAGTTCAAAAGGCGCCAAAAACAGTCTAAATGTGTCGACACAGACGGAATGTGTCGACACAAGCTTCTATTAACTCGACATTTCTTCAGTCTACTATGTGTCGACACCAATTTGTGGTTATGTCGACACCTTGGATACATAGTAGAAAGACAGAAATTCTGTGTCGACACTAAAGACAAGTGTCGACACATATTTTGTAAGTGTCGACACCATAATTCTGGTTGAGTCGACATTACATTTCTGGTTAAGTCGACAATAAAACTCTTAAGTGTCGACACATATTCTCTGTGTCGACACAATATTTCTGACTTGTCAACATAATTTCTCTGAGTCGACACATTATTACTGAATGTGTCGACACATTCTTACTTAGCCAATTTCTGTAACTTCAATGTGTCCTTTTTAACACTTGATTATTGTTGTTACTACTTTTACTTACTTATAAACCATTTCAATAGCATTGTTAATGATTTTGTTTAATACATTAATCAATGGTTAACATACCTAATTCAATTTTGAATTTATTGAATTTGGTTTCATCTAAAGGCTTAGTAAATACATCTGCTATTTGATAATCTGTTTTTACAAATTCCAATGAGATGTCACCTTTTTCTACATGTTCTCTAAGAAAATGATATTTGATTTCTATATGCTTAGTTCTACTATGAGAAACTGGATTATTAGCAATAGAAATAGCACTCTTAGAATCACATAAAAGGGGTGTTCTACTTACCTGAATACCATAATCTTTAAGCTGATGCTGCATCCATAATAGCTGTGCACAGCAGCTTCCTGCAGCAATATACTCTGACTCAGCTGTGGAAATTGCCACACTAGTCTGTTTTTTACTACTCCAAGATATTAGTCTTCCTCCCAGGAATTGACAAGTACCTGTAGTACTCTTTCTATCCTCTCTACATCCTGCAAAATCTGCATCTGAATAGCCTGTTAGTTGAAAATCTCTATTCCTAGGGTACCAAAGACCTAGAGTAGGAGTGCCCTTTAGATATCTCAGAATCCTTTTTACTGCAGTATAATGAGATTCTTTAGGGCAGGCTTGGTACCTAGCACAGACACATGTTGCATACATAATGTCAGGTCTACTAGCAGTGAGATATAGTAGTGACCCAACTATTCCTCTATACAATGATTCATCAACAGGTTTACCTGCCTCATCTTTGCATATTGGCATACTTGTGCCCATAGGAGTTCTCATGGAGGAGGATGACTCCATACCATATTTTTTAATTAATTCCTTGGTGAACTTAGACTGGGATATGGACAATCCATCATCAGTCTGTCTTACTTGGAGTCCCAAGAAGAACTTAAGTTCTCCCATACTGCTCATCTCAAACTTCCCTTGCATAAGTTTGGCAAACTTTTTACAAAGGTTGTTTTCAGTAGATCCAAAGATTATGTCATCAACATAGATCTGGACTAAGATGATCTTTCCTTTGGATTCCCTAAGGAATAGAGTTTTGTATATCTTTCCTCTTGAGAATTTATTCTCAATGAGGAAGGTAGACAGGGTTTCATACCAAGCCCTTGGAGCTTGTTTTAACCCATACAAAGCTTTCCTAAGCTTGTACACAGAATCAGGTTTAAGAGGATCTACAAAACCTGATGGCTGCTCTACATATACTTCTTCTTTAAGATCACCATTCAGAAATGCTGACTTTACATCCATCTGGTATACTTTGAAGTCTTGGTAGGCTGCATAGGCAAGGAACATTCTGATTGCCTCCAGCCTTGCTACTGGAGCAAAGGTTTGATCAAAGTCAATCCCTTCTTCCTGCCTGTATCCTTTTGCAACCAATCTTGCTTTATTCTTTATTATTATTCCACTTTCATCTAGCTTGTTCCTATAGATCCACTTAGTCCCAATTATGTTGTGGCCTCTTGGTTTAGGAACAAGCTCCCAGACCTTGCACCTTCTGAACTGATTCAGCTCCTCTTGCATAGCATCAATCCAGTGCTGGTCTTGGATAGCTTCTTCAAACTTCTTAGGTTCCATTTGAGACAAGAAACTAGAATGCAAAACTGTGCTTTGATTTCTGCTTCTAGTTTGCACTCCTTGTCTTGGATCACCAATTATCTGATCAGTAGGATGATCTCTTAGATATCTTATAGCTGGAGGTAGATTCTCTTCAGGTTGAGCATCTCCAGCTTCTTCATTCTGCTGTTCCTCTTGGTTTTCATCAGCTTCAATTATCTCTTGTACTCCCCCTGGACAGCAGCCTTCATTTTCCAATGCTCCCTCTTCCTTTGAAGCTTCAGCAATGGAGAGCTTGTCCATCTTCTTGCTTATACATGTTGAGTCATTTGATCTACAAGACAATTCACAATTGATTAATCTTGTTTCATCAAATACAATATGCACAGATTCTTCAACAACTTGAGTAGTTAAGTTGAAGACTCTATAGGCCTTACTATTTGTGCTGTACCCAACAAATATCCCATCCTGGGATTTGGCAGCAAACTTAGTCAAATAAGACTTACCATTGTTAAGTATATAGCACTTGCAGCCAAAGATCCTAAAATAGGATAGATTTGGTTTTCTGCCTTTCACAATCTCATAGGGAGTCTTCCTGTGGCTTTTGGTGATAGAAGCCCTATTGATGACATGACAAGCAGTGTTAACTGCCTCAGCCCAAAAATATTCTGGGAGAGAGGTGTCACTCAATAGAGTTCTACCAGCTTCAATTAATGATCTATTCTTTCTTTCAGCAATTCCATTTTGCTGAGGTGTTCTAGGTGAGGAGAACTCTTGGAAAATCCCAAAGTCTATACACAAGTTTGTCATGCTTTCAGATTGAAACTCAGTACCATGGTCACTTCTGATTTTGACCACTGTACTGTTCAGTTCATTCTGAATTTGCTTTACAAACTTAAATAATACACTTGGGGTTTCAGATTTTTGTCTCAGAAAGAACACCCATGTAAATCTAGAATAGTCATCTACAACCACTAGTGTGTAGACCTTCCTACCTAGACTGTGAACTGGCATAGGACCAAAAAGATCCATATGCAAGAGGTATAAGCACCTCACAGAATCCTTGTTTTCAAGGCTTTGAAATGAGGTTTTTGTCTGCTTGCCCTTTTGACAAGCTGAGCATACCCCTTCCTTTATACACTTAACTTGAGGCCCATTTCTCACAAGTTCTTTACTAAAGAGTTGGCCAATTGTCTTGTAGTTTAGATGAGCCAATCTCTTGTGCCACTTAACACAATGAGAAGCATTGTCATCAGCTACAAGACAAATGGGGGATGCCTTATTCTCACATTCAAAATTAAGGCAATACACATTTCTCTTCCTATACCCAGTCAATATGATCTCTTGATCACTTGACCTTTTGATATGACATCCATCCTTACCAAATGAAATGTCATATCCTAGATCACTCAGCTGGCTTATGCTTATTAGATTATGTTTCAAACCTTTTACATAGGCCACTTGGGTGATAGTAATTAGGTTTGAAGAGATGTTACCAAATCCTTTGATGACTCCTTTTTCAGATCCATCAAAGATCACTTTATGTCCATCTTTGACAGATGAATACTCCTTCAACAGCCCCTTTGTTCCAGTCATGTGCCTGGAACAACCACTATCCAAGTACCATATAGGGGCATGGTAACTTGGATTCACCTGCAATACAGAATTACTTACCCTTAGAACCCAAGTAAGTCTTGGGTCCTTGGTTCAGGTTAGCCTTAATAAAGTTATCATAACCTCTTCTAACAGGTAGACTCTTATTCTTTATAACACTTGTGTTATACCAGCAGTCCAATGCAAAATGACCCCTCTTGCCACAGCACCAACATTCAAACTTATTGTATCTAGATCTAGATACATCCTTGTCAGAAGCATTTCTGTTCATTGCTGGTGCTGTTGCAACTTCTCCTACTGGTTTCTTAAAACCATAGGGCTTATGACCATAGGTAGGCCTGCTTGCCTTAACACCCTTGTTCTTCAGAACATTTGTCTTGATATGATCCTGAATGTCTTCATGATCATATATGTTAGAAGGCACTTTCTCCTTACCAAACCTTATGGGGACTGAAAGGTTTAGTGGCTGAATAGGGGCTTTGCCTTTCCTCTTGAATCTGCCAGCCCTGGAGTTACCCTTAAATCCTAATCCAGCCTTACCCTTCTGAGTGACAAATTCATCTATCAAGGGTAAGACAGATTTTGGCTTAGAGTAACTAGCCACTAAATCCCTTTCAATTCTCAGTCTGTCCTCCAGACTCTTCACTTGATCATTAGTATAATTAATTGTGCCCATCTGAATAATAGTTATATTCTTCAGCTTGGCAATTTCAGCTAACTTTTGATCAAGGACTTTTTCTAACTCAGTTGTTGCAACCCTTAGATCAGCAATTTCCTGAGCCTGTGATTTAACCAGGTTCTTGCTTTTCTTAAGGGCCTGCAACAAGTCCCCATACTTGTCTATCAATTGATAGACATCTCCTTCAGATTCAGATGCATCTTCATCACTTGATGCAGATGTAGCTGATTCTTCACTTGTACTACAAACATATGTACTGGAAGGACAGTTTACCTCATTAGGACCAGACTGATTCTGGCATAGGTCCTCTTCTGATCTAGTCATCAACCCCATGCATTGATGTTTATTGATGGAGTCTAGCAACTGCATAAACTCCTCTTCCTCAGATGCAGCATATAATCCAATATATGCTTCAGCTTCAGATCCTGATTCTGAAGTTGATTGGTCTGACAGACTTTTATCTTTCTTTGCTACAAAGGATTTCTCCTTCTTGCCTTTCTGATAAGTCTTCTTCTTTTCTGAAGATTCCTTCCTTTTGTCAGGACACTCAGCCACTACATGTCCAGGCCTATTGCAACAATAGCAGACAATCTTTGAAGTAGTGGCTTTGCTGGGCTTTGATCTGCTTTTCTCTTTCCTAGATGACCTTCTTTTCTGATAATAGTCATCTACTTGCTGTGATGAGGAAGGCCTAGACTTCCATTGCTTCTTTTTCAAGAACCTTTGAAATTGCCTAGTGAATGCAGCAAAGTCTGCATCTGAATCACTGCTGACTGAACCCTTATCTGAATTTTCAGAACTACCTTCTTCAACTTCCTTAGGAGGAGATGGTGATTTCCTCCTATTCTTTCTGGTGGCTTCAGCATTAAATGCCACAGTCTTTTCTCTATGCTCTCCTCTTGAGTTTCTTTCCTCCTCCTTCCTTACCATAAGTTGCATTTCATAGGATAGCAACTTTCCAAACAGAGTTGGAGGAGATATCTCTGCCAATTTTGCCACTTCTCTTATGGCACAGATCTTTGTATCCCAATCCTTTGATAAGGATCTTAAGAATTTGTCATTCAGTTTATAGGTACTGAAGACTCTTCCATAGGAAATTAGCTCATTCACAATTCTATAGAATTTCTTATAGCACTCAGTTATGCTATCAGATTTTCCTTGTCTAAAACTTTCATACTCCTGATTTAGCATAGATTTTCTGTCCAGCCTTACTTCTTCTGATCCCTCCATGTAGACAATCAATGTGTCCCACATCTCCTTGGAGGTCTTGCAGTGAATCAGATTCTGAAATGTTGAATCATCTATGGCACTGACAATGATGTTCTGTGCCCTTTTGTCCATGGTTGCCAAGATGATTTCATCCTTGGTCATTTCAGAATAAGTCTTTGGTGTTTGGATATTTGCATCAAGAACAGATATCTTCATTGGTATGAAGGGGCCTTCCTGTACTGTGATGTAAATCCTTGGGTCAGATGCTTCCATAAACAATCTGACTCTTTCTTTCCAGATCCCAAAGATTTCCTTCTTGCATATGGGTAATTTCATTGACCCTAGCTCCTTATGATTCTCTCCAGAACCCATCTTCTTGATTCTTGAATCTGCCTATCAGATCTACCTCAGACTGTTAAGTCCTTTTTGAGGAACCTCCCTCTGATACCACTTGATAGTTTAACTTTCAAGGCAGCCTAAACACCTAGAGGGGGGGGGGGGAGTGAATAGGTTCTGCTTCTCTTTCTAAAACTTCTAGACAGAATTCAATTTATTAACTAATATGAAAACACAGCAATCACAGAAAACAAAACATCACAGATTGCACTATGTTTTATAGTGGTTCCCCAAGGTCTGGGTACATCCACTTTCCCCCTTCACCTATCTAGCTGTATGCTAGATTCGGCCAAACTTCCACTTATCTCAGATCAATAGATCTTACAACTCAGAACCCAACAGGTTCCTACAACTCAGGCACAACTGCCCTACCTCAGCCTTGCCCCAAGGCCTACAACTCAGAGAATATCCTTCTCCTACACTCAGGCAATCAGCCCTACCACTCAGAGTTCAACACTCCTACACTCAGCCTTTATAACATAGGCTTACAACTCAGATCTGTATAAACAGATCCTACAGAAATATAGAAAAGATTGTTTAAATTGTCTTGCCAAGTTGAGAGAGAGAAAAGGCAATGACAATTCTTAATCAGCTGATGCAATCAACTGTTTCTTAGCCTTCTTCAAAGCTTCTTGAAAATGTACTTAGCTGAGTTGATTCCAAACAGCTTCTTGAGAATCCACTGGTGGATTCCTTCTTCTTCTTCAAATTCTGACTTGATCTCTCTCTATCCAGAACTTTGAATGATTCTTCTGAATTCTGATTAGAACTCTTCTTAGATCTACCCTTAGATAGTCTTCTTAGATCTCCCGGAGAAGATCTTCTTAAGTGCCTAGCACTTTCTTGAAATGAGTAGAATGTAATCCTTCTCCACTTTCTGATCCAATGTATTTCAAAGGGTCAGTTCTATATGTTGTTCTTCTGTGTATTCTTCTCCTTCTGAATCTGTCTATTTATAGACATTCTTCATGGTAACCGGCTGATCCGGTTTCTAACCGTTTTCTGACAAGTCTGACAACTTCAGTTAACTGGTGATAACCCACAGCTGTCAAGTCTTCAAACAAGTCCTGTGCCTTAGTGTTGAAACAGTCTGTCAGAAAGTGTCGAGACCATCTGTCTATTTGTGTCGACACAATTGACTTTGGTGTCGACACTGCCTTCAGTGATGTCGACTAAATTGCCTTTGTGTCGACACATCTTCTTCTGAAACTAACTTGGTCTTTAACTCTGCAGTGTGTCGACACAAGTCCTGTGTGTCGACACAGTTGTTGTAGAATCATAACTTTGGTAAGTGTTGACTTAGCCTTCAGGTGTCGACTATTTTCTTCTGTGTCGACATATTCAGATGATGTCGACAAACTTGAGATCGACTATACTCTTCAGTGTCGACGCATTCTCCCAATGTTGAGGTCGACGTTTTTCTTCTGTGTCGACACAATTTCCCAGTGTTGTGTCGACTTACTTCTTCTGAGTCGACACAATTTCCCAGTGTTGTGTCGACTTACTTCTTCTGTGTCGACACTTTTTCCCAGTGTTGTTGTAGACTATGTTATGTGTCGACACTTTTTCCCAGAGTAGTGTCGACTTACACCTTCTGTGTCGACACACTTTCCCAGTGTTGTGTCGACAACTTTCTTCTATGTGACGACACATGTTCCTTTGTGTCGACACTTGGACTTAGAATTTTTTCCTGTAAACTTTAACAATTCTTTACCTGCACATGTCAACTCAAAACAACATCAAATACAACATGATGTATATCATTGAGCTAGGTTGGGCTTCTTCAAATCAGGTACACATTTTCCAATGTACCCAACATTATAGCTGAAACATCCCTCTCTCGTGATGAAGGAGACGTCCTTGACATTAGGAGGGTGCATTCGGATCTGGTGGTAACCTGAAAAAGCATCTAAAAAGCTCATAATAGAAAAACCAACTACTAAATCAACCATCGCGTCGATTCGAGGCAGGGGGTAGCAATCCTTAGGGCATAATTTAATTAATAAGTAAAAATCGATATACATGCGCCACTTCCCTCCCTCTTTTTTACCATTACCACGTTGGAGATCCAGCATGGATACTGGATCTCCGATATGAAGCAAGCCTCTAGAAGCTTCTTGACCTCCTCGCGGATGGGCTCCTCAGAATGGTGGCGATGGTCCTCATCTTCTGGCAGATGGGGCGCGTTCGGGGGTCCAGGTTCAGGCGATGTAAGGCTACATCTGCATCGATGCCCAGCATGTCAGCCGCGCTCCAAGCAAAGATGTCGATGTTGCTCTGGATGCAAGCCCTCACTTTCACCTGGTCCTCGGGACCTAAGCCCCTGCTGATCCGCACCCTCTGCACCTGGCCGATGCTTGTGAAGATTTCCATCTCCACCACCTCTTCAACCGGTTCCAGCCGCGACTGCTCCCAGTCGGCCCTTGCCTCCTCTTCCTGCCCAAACTCTTCCTCCCCTCCTGCCTACCCCACTTCCATTGCCTCTCCCAGACTCTCATGTTGCTAAACTTCCATGCCTCTTAGGGACTCCATCTCAACTCCTTCTCCTCCTACTTACTCGACTCATCCTCCTATCTCCTCAACTCCTACCTCTTGTTGTCCCTCTCGCAGCTCCGACTCTCCGTCTCTCCGAGCCTCCTACACAACTCCTCTCTGATCCTCCACCATCTCCCCGATCTCCTCCTCTAGGCTCACCTCCTCTCCGATAACCTCCTCCTGCTCTGCCATCTCTCTCTCCAGCTCTTCCGCCTCCGCCATCCAAGATATGGTGTTGATCGCCATCATGTAACACTGCCTCGCCACCTTCGGGTCCCCCCTGATCCTAACCTACACCCCTCCATTGTTGAAATTAAGACATTGATGAAATGAGGAGGGGACGCAGCGAAAGGCGCTGATGAGGGAACGCCTAAATATGGCATTGTAGCTGCTCGGGGAGTCCACTATCACGAACCTACAGTTCTGTGACATGCCCCCCAACTTCACATACAGCCCTACTCCTCCTTCTACCTCCTTCCTCTCTCCTAAAAAACCAAACAACGACCCATTCGAATCTAAGACCCTCCTTGACTCGACCCTAATCTCATCGAAGGCATTCTTGAAGATCACATTCACGGAGCTCCCATTGTTCACCAGGATCCTGGAGACCGTGAAGTTCTCTACTGCCATCTAGATCACCAATGCATCACAGAACGGGTCCTCATAATCTGGCATATCTGCTGACGAAAAGGTAATTTTTTCTTCCGGAGGGGGCCCGGGAGGTCGAGGAGACCCCCCCTTCGGAACATGGTTTGAAGGCTCCCCTTGCGAGCTGCCTCAATCCCAACTCCTCCATGGATCACATCGATCCCTCCTTGGGTTCCCACGTCTGCCCGGTCCTCGCACCTGTCTTCCCCGTCTCCATATTGCACCTCCACAATCCTTATTGGCGGATCCTGCCTCCCCATCCCCCTAGCTTCTCTCATTTCCAAGAACTCTGGGCAGGTGGCCGTCGCGTGACCCTCCTTCGGGTGGAAGTCACAAAAAGGCAACGCCACCTTGCCCCCTCTTCCTTCTCCGCCTCCTCTTCTTCCAGCTCCTCCCCAAACTCCTCTCCTTCCTCCTCTCCCTCGACCGACCTCCATCGCTTCTTGCTGCTGTGGGAGGTGGCCCCTCTGCCCCTGCCTCCATGCTAGCTGCTCAAACCTGCTTGGCTCGCGAAAGTTATCTCTTCCCTGAAAGCCTCCTCCTTTTCCCTGGGGGCGACCCTCTTGAGGCCTCCAACCCAACCGGTTGTTCGGCTCCCAGGCCTCCATCCTTGATGCTGCCCCAGTCCTCGGGGCTCCTCCCTCCTTCTCTCTTTTCTCTGCTCCCTCTGCTCCCTCTGCCTTCCTGCTCCTAGTTCCTTCACATCATCCTCCGCCAACCTGGCTAGCTTTCTGGCGAAAGCCGAATTGGCCCTTTCGAAGTCTATCTCCTTCGCCTCCCTCTCCATTAGCTTCTAAAAAGAGAGGGGGGGGGAACTCTCTTCAACTCCATGCTAAAGAATCCCGGCCTAAGCCCCAGGGTAAAAGCGAGCATCAGTGCATACCCTGGGAGCTCCTAGACCAGGAGGATCTCCTCCTGAAACCGGTCAACATAGTGACCCAACGTTTCCTCCTGCTTCTGCCTTACCGCAAACAGGCATTCTGCCTCCTTCTTCCGTGTCTTTAAAGTCGAGAACCTCAACAAGAACCCTCGACGCAGGTCCTCAAAACTGTAGATCGAACTTGCCGTCAACTGGTGGTACCAGTCTCGAGCCTTCTCCTTCAACGTGATGGCAAACAACCGACACTTGAAGGCATTCATCATCTGCCTTATAGAAATAACATCCTCGAACCACTGTACATGCTGCACAGGGTCATCTTTACCCGAGTAGTAAGACATGTCGGGCTCCCGGAACCCCTCCGGCACCGGAGCCGAGATGATGAGCTTACTGAAAGGGTTCTCTCCACCTGCCTGCCGAGAAGGCACGTCTTGCGGCCTCGGCTATTTAGCCCAATCCGCGAGACCATGCCCAGGGAAGATCTCTCACACAACTGCCTCCCTCTCATCAACCTCCGCCGGAACCTCCTTCCCGGGATGCTGACCTGGGAATAGCTCTCGCCGGAACCTCCTTCCCGGGATGCTGACCTGGGAATAGCTCTCGCGTGGCTACGTCCCTCTCGCCCGCCTCCGCCGGGACCTCCTACCTGGGGCACTACCCAAGAGCGTTCTCGCCTAAGAGCGGGACCGCCTCTACCGGAACCTGAGGCATTGCCCACTCGCTTCTTGCCGAGAAGGATAAGCTAATGGTCTGCAAGACCTCTTGCTTGAAGTCCTCCAGCATCTTCCATGTAGCCTCCTCTCCTCGGGAGGGGGAACCTCCAGAACCAGATCCTTCACCTTCACCTCCTGTTATGGGACTACACTCAAGACTTTCTTGTATTGGCTGCCTTCCACGCTCACCACACCAGAACTGTTGAAGCCAAAACGTGACCTCAACGGAAGTTCGAAAATAGGGGCGCAACCAACACCTACTCCTCCCAAGCTCTGACCTCTGACTAGTTGAAAAGGATCTAGAATAGACCCAAAGCCTCAGCAGGGAGGTCCCACCTCTCACCCAGAAGATCTCTAAGAGCTTCCCCTCCAAAGCCAAAAGCTGGGCTTGGAGCTCCTCAAAAATCACTAGAAGATCTTAGATAAAATATGAAAGCTTGCCTTCTGAGGAGCCCGTGCGGGTCTATTTATTGCCTTTGCTGACCTGAAATTACTAAATTACCCCTGACGGGTCTGCCAACAGCCAAATCTCGCTATTATAAAATGATAAATGAAGACCCTGGGGGTATATGGGTAATTTACTCAAGGGCAACTAGGTAATTTCTCCCCAGGCCCCTTCCGGCGAGAACCTCTATGCTGAGAGCTGGAGGTTCTTACATATTGTCGAGAACCCTCCCGCCCTCACTCGACAGGAGCTAAAAAGGTACTGAAGAATGCCTCAGACTAAGCCAGTTATCGGCTTCCGCGAGGCGCGAGCCTTCTTGCCCGCCTCTGGGCAGAAGAAGGTCTCGGTCAGGGCTTGAGCGTGAGCGCTCTCACTCACTCCTAGGCGGGAGCTCTTTTGCTCTAAAGACCAAAGCTAGCCCGAAGCTAGCCCAAACCTGGCCCTTGGTGCTTCTGGGTTCCACTCAGCGAATATGGGGTTGTACATTCATGAAATGCTGTACAAACCCTCTCATGCTTCAGTTATCTACTTTTGTTTGGTGCGTGAGCTTGTCTCGAGGATATGGATCCGGCGAGGAGATTTGTTTCCACTTATCTCTGTGACTAACGGTTATTTAAATAACCATTCACAGGAGATGGAGCACCATAGCGACCAGCTGCTGTAGGATGATACACCAGCTGATAAGACTACTCCAGCAGAGGCACCACCATCGTCTCCAAAGTTTCAAGACGTGAGTACTAGTGAGCATAGTTGGGAGAGAGAGGAGTTGCTTGTTGTAGTACTATTATAGCCTACGGGCTTCATGTATAAATAATGGCTACGTCCTTTTGCATTTTATGTTAAATATATATTGTTATATTTATTTGATGTGACTTCCTGTTAATGCTTCCGCTAAACTCTATGATGAGATGTGAATGTTGTGTTTCATACCGAGCAAGACATCCAACTAGTGCTTAATAGTGTGGGTTTACACTCTTAAGGAGCACTGGGTGGACGTCTTGGGCATGTAAGATCCCCCCCGGCCCGACCCGGGGCAAAGGTTGGGGGTCTTACAAATAGATCAGAGCGATCACGATACGTCCTTATAGAGCAGTCTCAGGATCCCTCCGTCCCTCGCTTTGTTCTTTGGTTTAGGACGAACCATGTAGAAGAAGCCTAGTAGACCCTAGTGTAGAGGCATAGGGATTCTAGACTGTGTGGTAACACGCCCGCACACCTTTGTTTCCTCTTTGTTAGTCTTTTGCAAATTTTCCCGATTTTTGCAAAATTCTCACACTTGTTTCCTGTTACTTCTCGAGACATACTGGAGTCCAGTAACCGGAGATCCTCCTTTAGAGGTTATGCCCTTGCCACCCCACCTCAATACCTAGTGTAATACCCCAAAAGTTATAGGAAATAGTCGGCCTGGGCTCGATGAAGAGCGTCGAGCGGAGCTCGACGAAGAGCGTCGAGCGGAGCTCGACGAAGGTCGCCGAGCGGAGCTCGACGAAGGTCGCCGAGCGGAGCTCGACGAAGGTCGCCGAGCGGAGCTCGACGAAGGTCGCCGAGCGGAGCTCGACGAAGGTCGCCGAGCGGAGCTCGACGAAGGTCGCCGAGCGGAGCTCGACGAAGGTCGCCAAGCGAGCTCGACGAAGGTCGTCGAGCGGAGATCGATGAAGGTCGCCGAGCGGAGCTCGACGAAGGTCGCCGAGCGGAGCTCGACGAAGGTCGCCGAGCGGAGCTCAAAGAAGGTCGTCGAGCTGAGCTAGAAGAGCGTCATTGAGCGGAGCTCGACCAAGGTCGTCGAGCTGAGCTCGACAAAGAGCGTCGAGCGGAGCTCCACAAAGATTGTCGAGCGGAGCTCGATGATTTTGGAGTGACTCGTGTCAAGTGGATGATGTGCGGCCACTGAGCGGTGATTGACTTTTCAACATCAACCCGAGCCGTTGCTTGGTTTTGTTGATTTATCGTGTGGCTGGGATGTAGTCCGAGGCCACTTATGCAGACAGATATGAAGGAGGAAATCATTATTTCCTTTTCTGTTTTCTCTCTTTCTAGTTCTGGAGCAGAAAACTGTCGGCTAGAGCTAGGGATTGCTAAGGTTGTTGGAGAAGATCTTATGGCCGAAAACAAGATCTGAAGCTAGATTCGCGAAGGGGAAAGTGAGGCGCTCATTTCCATCCGCGTAGAAACGCTTTGTCATGGCTCCAAAGATAATTTCAAGGGTAACGATCTTTATTCTTGGACAAGTGAAGTCCTTCTTTTGGTCATATGCATGGAATCCCCCACCAAAAGGTGGAGAGTCGAGGGAATTCTTTTGGGTTTATTCATGAAATCCCCAGCGAGTCTGACATATAAATCCTGAAATGTATAGTACGGAATAAGCATATTGTGTGAAGCCTATCTGGACAAGTTGGTCTTGATTGGTGATGTTTATTTTGTGTGCTGGAGAAGACTTCGAGTGTAAACGAGTAATATACGAGGTCTGTGGGGTACTGGAGTTGCATTCCTAGAAAATACCCTAGAAATCCACGGTTTAAGACCAGTTGGGTGTCGCCGAGCGATAGTGAGTATCACCAACGACGATAGCTCTTGGGGAGCTATTTGTGATGTGAAAGACCAGTTTTCTGGCACTGCAGGAGGTTGTAAGGTTTGGGTTGAGTTTGGGCGCAGAAAGAGAGCTTCTATTGGTCCTGCCAAGCGATTGTGATGAATGTTGGCACTAACTCCCTTTTTGATTATGAAGCCATTCCTTGGAGGACATTGTGGATATTGTGCGAGCTGCGAGCTCTTAAAGGCCAGTGTGTAGAATGGGTAAGGGGAAAGCTGACCCACGTCATTTGGACGATTTGAGCAATGGGAAAGGCTGAACTGTACCCGCGTTATGTCTGACTGACTGGTAGACCTAAGTTTTTGGTCTCGTTGGAGCACATAATGAGAGTCATAGGTCTGCGTGCCATTAAGACTAAAATGCTCAAACTTTCCGTTATGTCTAGGACCTCTGAATGGTGGTGGGACCCTGGTTTTCCGGTACACCGATAATGTGCCCTGAGTGCACGGAGCGTCGGGTCGTGCAGCCGATGTTTGTGATATATTAAACTGTGTGTTAGTGCATGTTTTGTGATATATCTACTTGTGAAAATACTATGCCTGCAGGGAAGGAATACCACTTCCCCGGGAAAGGGGTAGGGTTGTTATAAATTGGTCAGCTGAATGCTGACCGTTGCCTTGTTTGTCACCCTCAGGGTGGATTGTCTCTATGTAGGTGTTGGAGAGCCGAGCGGGAAATAGCGGGCTGAAGCCCATGCTATTATGTTGCCCCTTGAAGGACAAATGGAATAGTTTTACCATTTTCACGTGTGGTCGGCCTGCGTGTCGATGTTTGTAATCCACACCTTTGAAGTTTAACTATAATGCCTTAAGGCCAAACACTTTTGTGTATTTCTGGTTACATTCTGTTGATATATATAAATGTGGTTGATTATATATAGTGGACATACATTATTGTTGAGTTCAGTAATAACCCCTAAAGCTTCCGCTAGAATGCTCTAAGTTAGGATGCATGTATTGGTTTTGATATTCATAAGTAATGTCGTCGATTGTCTATGGAATATGGCGTGGGTGTTGGGTACATTGGAAAATGTGTACCAGATTTGGAGAAGCCATAACTTAGTCAATGGTATGCATCAATTTATATTTGATAGAAGTTTGAGTTTCATTGTGTAGGTTTAAGAATTTGAAGAAAAATGTTCTAAGTACAAGTGTCGACACTTGTGAAGAAACTGTGTCGACACTCAGGGAGACTGTGTCGACACTCAGGCAAGCTGTGTCGACACATAGGCAAATTGTGTCGACACTTATGAAGAACTTGTGTCGACACCCAGAAGCTGTGTCGACACTTATAAAGAAGTTGTGTCGACACCCAGAAGATGTGTCGACACTTATGAAGAACTTGTGTCGACACCCAGAAGCTGTGTCGACACTTATGAAGAATTTGTGTCGACACCCAGAATTTGTGTCGACACTTATAAAGAAGTTGTGTCGACACTCAAAGCTATGTCGACACCTAAAGAAGAAGTTGTGTCGACATCTAGAAATGTGTCGACATCTGAAGCAGGACTTGTATCGACACTTAAAACTAAAGCTGTGTCGACACTCACAAGATATGTTGACACCTGAAGCAATTGTGTCGACACACAGGACTTGTGTCGACACACCAACTCTCAAAAGGTTGTGTCGAGTTCAGAAGTAATTGTGTCGACACACAGGACTTGTGTCGACACACACTCAACGCCATTTGACAAACACTCAACGCCAACTGTCTGCAACAAAAATGTCAAGACAAGAAGCTACTGTGTTGACACACAGGACTTGTGTCGACATATACAATAAAAGCAATGTCGAGAAGCAGAAGTATGACTGTGTCGATACTTGGAGTAATTGTGTCGACACCATGAAGAATTGTGTCGACACTTAGTCTATATGTGTCGACACATGTGAAGCAGTCTGCTGAGTGTTATGTGCTGAGTTGAAAAGACATTGAAGAACCTGGTGACGTGACTGGTTACTTGACAGTTGTCATAACTAACCAGTCTGACACCACTGTCAGAATTGTCAGAAGTCTGTTATAAACTGGATAAGCCGGTAATCATGGAGCAAGCTCTATATAAGAGACAGATCAGAAATGACAATGGATGATAATAAGAAGAATCAATAAGAAGAATTCTGACAGATCAAGGACTGTCTGCAAGAAAGATTCAGAGTTCAATCTGAATTTACAGAAGAAGCTGACTGAGGATCAACTTCAACATCAAGAGAAGATTCACCTTATTTTATTCTAATCAAGAAGATTTGAAAAGCTAAGTTAGGTTGGATCAGAAGGATTAGTCTATACAAGAACTGATCAAGAAGATAACATCAACAAAGAAATCTAGCTGGTGAAGTTTTCAGTTACTCTTTACTCACAAATTCTTGTAGGATCTACTGTTAGATCTGAGATTGTAAGCCTAAAATTATAAAGGCTGAGGTAGGGCTGTGTGCTTGAGGTAGGACTTGTGGAAAGTTTGAGTTGTAAGCCTAATTATAAAGGCTGAGGTAGGGCTGAGGCCTGAGGTAGGATTCTGGAGAAGAATCTGAGGTAGGACTTGTGTTAAGTCTGAGGTGTAGGAACCATCTTGGGTTCTGAGATTGTAAGATCTGCGGATCCGAGCAAGTGGAAGGAAGTTAGGCTGAATCCAGTTATCTGCTGGATAGGCGAAGGGGGAAAGTGGATGTACTCATATCTTGGGGAACCACTATAAATCTGGTGTTTGTTGTGATGTGTTTATTTTCTATAGATTGATTAATCTGTGCTGAAATAAATCATATAACTGTTTGCCTAAAGAATTAAAAAGACACAAAAAGATTAGAACCTATTCACTCCCCCCCCCTCTAGGTGTTTAGGCTCTTGAAATAAAGTCTTTCAGTGGGGCCCCGACCGGACCCTCTGTTATATTTCATGTGACGGCTAGGGTCGTTACAAATTGGTATCAGCTTGTCTTGATCTTCCTCCTGCGAATTTGTGGACGAATTCTTTTGATATTCATAACTTATTTAATGACTCCTACGATTATGTGTCTATGTCAATGATCGTACACGGTCGAGGAGTACTTTCATGCATTTGTTGTGCTGAGACAACATGCAGAGTTTGTGTTTGAGACTGAGGAGTCTAAGAACAACAGATTTTATGATGGTCTGTGCGATGAACTACGACATCTATTGGTGGGTCCAAAGTTACTTGGATTTTGTGCTTTGGTAATGACTGATAGGTCTATGAAAATGGACTTGACAAAGTTCAGGGCAAAGCAAGAGTTCAACGTGCCGAACTGTGCAAGTATTTCAAAATCAAACTCTTGTATTATTTGTTTTTCTTGTGGTAAAGTTGGACATCTTGCCCTAGAATGCCATGACGATGCGCCAAGGACAAAGAAAGCTAAGGCTGGAGCTATTGTAGGGCAAACTCCATGCACTTGCTACTCGTGTGACAAAGAAGGACATATAGCCCGAGACTGCCGAAGTTTCCCTTAGATGACACCAAACAAAAAGGGAATGTTGAATGTATGTACATAAATAACTGTAATTATGTACCATAAGGAACGATGTATACAATACTTGTTTTGCGTATATAAACATGTTGTGATGAATGATCAAGAAGTCATTTGATTAAGGCTTCATATATGCCTTGTGTGCTTTTCTTCGTATCACATATAAGAGTGGAATGATATGGCTGTACTGAAAAGGGTGAATATTGGTAGAAAGTGATATGTTAAAATGTCGTTATGATGTCATATCAGGACTTAGGAGCATCTGTACTGACATTAGTTATGTTTGATGTGATCATAGGTATGGACTAGCTCTTGGAGCAGCATACCGGTATAGATTACACCTTAACAAGAGTCACACTGGGAAAGATCACCGAATGAGGGACTAAGTTCGCTTGTATGCGAGGATCGAGCAAGATATGGATGTCTGCTCTCCAAGTCGTCAAACTTGTTCGGCTGTGCACGAAGTAATTCCTCATGCCTATAGCGGCCTTTAGGCCAAAGCCCGGTTGAATGACACTCCTATTGTGTCAGCTGATATAGATGTGTTTCCTAATGACCTCCATGGGTGATATCCCCTCAGGAGACTAACGACACTATTGCGTTGGTGTCAGGTGTGAAACCTGTAGTCCGCTCCCCATATCGAGAATAGCCAGAGGAGATGGCAAAATGAATAGTTCAACTAGAAGAATTTCTAAGATAAGATTATTGGAGTCTCAGGGTGTGACCTTGAGGTGCACTGGCCCCTTTAGGCAAAAGAAAAGAAGGATGGTAGCCTGCAGCTGTACATTAACTATAGAGAACTGAATAAGCTGTCGGAGAAGAACATGTATCCGATTCCACGGAGTGATAACGTGTTTGATCAGCTAGTGGGATCAACTGTCTACTCTAAGCTTGACTTAAGATCTGGTTATGATCAGTTAAGGATTCGGGAATTTTACATTCCCTAGATAGCGTTTTGTACACGCTATGGTCATTACAAGTTCACGATAATGCTGTTTGTGCTAAAAAAATGCTCCATCAGTATTCATAGACATAATGCACAGAACATTTCGAGAGTACTTGGACTTATTTGTCATCATCTTTATTGATGACATTTTAGTGTACTCTCAGTTTGAAGAAGACCATACAAACCACTTACGAATGGTGTTGCACACCCTGAAAAAGAACAAGATCTATGCCGCATTCTCAAAGTGAGAATTTTGGCTATCGTCGGTGGGTTTTTCTTGGCCATGCGGGTAGTGTTGTAGGTATGGTCGTAGATCCTACGAAGATAGTTACGATATAGCAGTGACCTGTGTTGTCTATTGTAACTAAGTCATAAATTCCTTGGACTTGCTGGCTACTATTCGCGGATAGCCTTACCTCTCCCCACAATGCTGAGGAAAGATCAAAAGTTCGTTTGGACGCCGGAGTGCGCACGAGCTTTTGAAGAGCTAAAGAGTCGTTTGACCATAACGCCTAATATGACGTCGCCTTGTGGTACAGACGACTATGTGATTTATAGTGATGCATCAGGGAGCGGCTTAGGCTGCATTCTTCTTCAATTTGGAAAAGTGATAGCGTATGGCTCTCGACAGTTGAAAGTGCATGAGCGAAATTATCCTGTCAACGACTTGGAGTTGGTGGCGGTGATCTTTACACTGAAACTGTGACGTCATTATTTATATGGCGGGAAGGTGGATATATTCATGGACCATAAAAGCCTAAAGTATCTATTGGATCAGAAGGATATCAATATGCAACAATGAAGGTGAATGGAATTCCTCGGGGACTATACCTTGAGTCGTAAGACTCTGGCAAGGGCAACTTATTTGTAGGTGCATGATGAGCGCCTGATCAGGGAGGTGGAAGCTTTAGAGATTTCTTGTGTTGACAAGAATTCCATAGTAAATGCGTGCTTGAACTAGATGGAGGTATAGTATGACCTTGCAGATAGGGTTTGGCGAGCAACGAAACAAGATGAAAGTCTACAACGCTATACAACAGATGATTCAAATGCCCAATTCTCCTGAGATGATGGCCTTTTGCGAAAATATGGTTGTTTGTGCGTCCCGATTATGGGTAAGCTAAGAGAAGAATTGATGTATGAGGCTCACTTTGCGAAATACTCAATCCACCCAGGGAGCACAAAGATGTACAAAGACATGAAAAAGCTGTTCTGGTGACCGGGTTTATAGAAAAACATCGCACAGTATGTGGCTAAATGTCAGACCTGTGCCTTGGTAAAAGCTGAATGCCAGAAGCCTGGAGGTTTCCTGAAGTCGCTACCTATTCCGAAATGGAAGTTTGATGATATTTCGATGAATTTTGTGCATGGTTCGCCGAGATCTCAATGTGCGAACGATTGTGTTTGGGTGATCGTGGATCGGTTGACTAAAGTGGCTCACTTCATTCCAAATAAGAGGGACGATTCAGTGGAAATTTTGGCTAAACTTTATGTCGAGCAAATGGTACGATTGCACGATGTTCCCCGTAGCATCATAAGTGATCGAGATGGGCGCTTCACTTCAAATGATTGGAGGCTAATCCATCAGTTGTTGGGAACAAAATTAAAGTTCAATACGATCTTTCATCTCTAAACAGATGGTCAGACCGAAATGACCAACAGAACTATGGAGGATATGCTTCAGATGTGCGCCTTGGATTTCGAGAAGAGGCGGGAAGAGCACCTCTAAATGATTGAGTTCACCTATAATAAAAGCTATTAAGCTAGTATACAGATGGCGCCCTTTGAAGCTTTGTATGGTAGAAAGTGTCGTACACCATTAGCTTGGGCATAAACAGGTGAGTCAAAATTATATAAGCGTAAGGAAGTCGAAGAGGCTAATTCGACGATACGCTATATTCGAAAGATGATATTGATAGCCCATGATAGGCAGGCAAAGTATTACAATGCCAAGCATCGGAACATGGAATGCGCGGTGGGCGATTGAGTATATTTAAAAATCAAGCCATTCAAAGGCGTGTCCAGGATTCGACGCTTGAAAAAGTTAAGTCTGAGGTATCTTGGTCTGTTTGAAGTGGTAGAGCGAGTTTGAGAAGTTGCCTATTGGCTAGCTCTTTTGGCAGAATTGAGTGGACTACATGATGTGTTCCACATATCAGCACTTCAAAAAGCCGTGAAAGATCCAACTCAAGTGATTGCGACTGATCGTGTACCGGTCGAGTCTGGGATAACGACGAAGGTTAGGCCCATTCGGATCGAGGATAGAGCGGATAAGCAGCTGCGGAACAAGAAAATCGGGATGGTCAAGGTTAGGTGGGACAACTGTGGTTGTGAGGAGCAAACATGGGAGTGGGAGCAAACCATGCGTGCTGAATTTACCGAATTATTTATATAAAATATTGTAACATTTCTTTGTTAAAGAAAATGTATGTTAAAACATCTTTGTTGCTGTATTCTGGTGTCGTATGCAAATTTTTGGACAAAATTTCGTAAGAAGGGGAGGATTGTAACACCCCAAAAGTTACAGGAAAGAGTCAACCTATACTCGACGAATATCGTCGAGCGGAGCTCGACGAAGGTCGTCGAGCGGAGCTCGACAAAGAGCGTCGAGTGAAGCTCGACGAAGATCCTCGATCTGAGCTCAAAGAGCATCGAGCAGAGCTCGACGAAGGTCGTCAAACTGAGCTCGATGAAGAGCGTCGAGCGGAGCTCTATGAAGATCTTCGAGCTGAGCTCGAAGATTTTGGAGCGACTCGTGTCAAGTGGATGATGTGCGGCCACTGAGTGGTGATTGACTTTTTCAACATCAACCCGAGCCGTTGCTTGGTTTTGTTGATTTTATTGTGTGGCTGGGATGTAGTCCGAGGCCACTTATGCAGACGGATAGGAAGGAGGAAATCATTATCTCCTCTCTTCTCTCTCTTTATAGTTCTGGAGCAGAAAACTCTCGGCTGGAGCTAGGGATTGCTGAGGTTGCTGGAGAAGATCTTGTGGCCGAAAACAAGATCTGAAGCTAGATTCGCGATGGGGAAAGTGAGGCGCTCATTTCCATCCGCGTAGAAACGCTTTGTCATGGCTCCAAAGAGAATGTCAAGGGTAACAATCTTTCTTATTGGACAAGTGAATTCCTTCTTTTGGGAATATGCATGGAATCTCCCACCAAAAGGTGGAGAGTCGAGAGAATTTCTTTGGGTTGATTCATGAAATCTCAAGCGAGTCTTGCATATAGATCCGAAAAATGTGTAGTACGGAATAGGAATGCTGTGTGAAGCCCATCTGGATAGGTTGGTCGGCATTGGTGATGTTTATTTTGCGTGTCGGAGAAGACTCCGAGTGTAAATGAGTAATATAAGGGGTCTGCGGGGTACTGGAGTTGCATTCCAGGAAAATACCCTAGAAATCCACGGTTTAAGACCAGTTGGGTGTCACCGAGCGATAGTGAGTATCGCCAATGACGATTGCTCTTGGGGAGATATTTGTGATGTGAAAGACTAGTTTTCTTGCACTTTAGGAGGCTGTAGGGTTTGGGTTGAGTTTGGGCGTAGAAAGAGAGCTTCTGTTGGTCCCGCCAAGCGATTGTGACGAACGTTGGCACTAACTCCCTTTTTGATTGTGAAGCTAGTCCTTAGAGGATAGTGTGGCTATTGTATGAGCTGCGAGCTTTTAAAGGACAGTGTGTCGAACAGGTAAGGGGAAAGCTGATCCGCATCATTTGGACGATTTGAGCAATGGGCAAGGCTGAGCTGTACCCGCGTTATGTCTGACCGACTAGTAGACCTAAGTTTTTGGTCTCGTTGGAGCGCATAATGAGAGTCTTAGGTCTGCGTGCCATTAAGACAAAAATGCTCAAACTTGTCGTTATGTGTGGGACCACTGAACGGTGGCGGTACCCTGGTTTTCCGATACATCCATAATGTGCCCCGAGTACACAGAGCGTTGGGCCGTGCAACTGATGTTTGTGATATATTGAACTATGCGTGAGTGCACGTTTTGTGATATATCTGCTTGTGAAAATACTATGCCTGCAAGGAAGGAATACCACTGCCCTGGGAAAGGGGTAGGGTCGTTATAAATTGGTCAGCAGAATGCTGACCGTTGTCTTATTTTCCACCCTAAGGGTGGATTATCTCTGTGTAGGTGTTGGAGAGACGAGCGGGAAATAGCGGGCTGAAGCCCATGTGCTATGCTGGCCCTCGAAGGCTGAATGGAATAGTTTTACTGTTTTCACGTGTGGCCGGCCTGCTTGCCGATGTTTGTAATCCACACCTGTGAAGTTTAACTGTAACGCCTTAAGTCCAAACACTTTTGTGTATTTCTGGTTACATTCTGGTGATATATATAAATATGGTTGTTTATATATAGTGGACATTCATGATTTTTGAGTTCAGTAATAACCCCTAAAACTTCAGCTAAAATACTCTGAGTTAGGATGCGTGTACTGGTTTGATATTCATAAGTAATGTCGATGACTGTCTGTGGAATATGGCATGGGGCCTCGACCGGACCCTCTGCTATATTTCATGTGACGGCTAGGATTGTTACACCTAGTTTCCCCTGCAACTGTACTATTTATCGACACCAACTTTGGGCAAACATTGACAGCTATCCTGGCAACTTTTTGGATACCTTTGGCACAGCCACCACAGCAGTTGGTGGTACCCACTGGCCTACTGATGACCTTTCAGGAGCTAAGGCCTTCAACCTTTAGAGGCACGAAGACTGTCATATAGACAGAAGAGTGGGTTGAGCGCGTAGAGGAACTATTGGTACGAATGATATGCCCGGCAGTAGCTGTAGTGTCACTAGTGGTGACCTTATTAGAGGGATACGCTAGAGACTGGTGGAGAGCGGTCAGTCGCTTGACGTTCAGAGTATGACCGTTGAGCACTATCCTGTGGGGGGACTTTTTAGAGGCTTTTCTGGAGCACTTCTTCTCGGACGCCAACCAAGCGGTACTATAGGAGAGGTTCTTGCACATCCGATGGGGTGATCGGACGGTGCCTGACTATGAGAGAAAGTTTAACCACCTGGCACATTTTACTGGGAACCAGCAGATACGGACAAATATAGAGCTGTCCGCTTCTATGAGGCTTGCGAGGTTACTTGAGACAGGTCTTGATCATGATCTCTCAGTCAACCTTCCACACTACAGCAACTCACGCTGTTGTGTTGGAGTTAAACCAGCAGATGGTGTCCCAGTAGTGTCAGGGACAAGTCGAGGTCCCTAGAGGTTAGGGATAAGATAAAGGAGCCACTCCTCGCCAACAGGAGAGAGAGCGCAGACAGAGACAGTGCAGGCAGCCGTATAGGCGCCCACCAGCACCCCCCAGCACCGCAGTAGGAACCCAGGCTAGCTCCACTACCACAGCCCACTCCAGTAACTTGATAATACGTTTTCCCTTACAAGGAACTACTTTCTGTGCCAGCAGTCGGGACACATGAGAGCTTTTGCCCGCAGGAGGAAGGAAGGCCTGGATTAGGAGCAGTTCAAGGAGGACAGTCAATGCTTGGACAGGGCCAAAGAGACTGAAAGGGTAGAGCTAGCAGTAAAGGTCAGCAGGGCCGAGAAACGCCCTTGGAAGGTTATGCGTTGGACCTTCAGCATGGACCGACCCTCGATGTAGTGATAGGTATATATCTTAAAGTTACGTTAGATATTAATACCTATATTATATAATATATGCATATGTATGCCTACATCAGATGCATGTTTTGATATACTCCTTATCTACTTCAAAATGAAGAATAAAAAAATTCAAGCGCTCACCAAAGTTCCGGTGATGCGAGATTTTTTGGATGTTTTCCCTGAGTCCATCCCGAGTTTGCCACCACAGCGAGAGGTTGACCCTCAGATTAAGCTTATGTCTGAAGCTCGACCAGTGTCCCGAGCATCCTATTGAATGGCCCCTAAGGAATTGGCCGAGTTGAAGACCCAGCTTCAGGAACTAATAGATGCTTGATTCGTCCGCCCAAGTTCCTCGGCCTGGGGAGCCCCTATAATATGTGTAAAGAAGAAAGACGTGACACTGTGCTTGTACATAGACTACGGGGAACTAAACAAACTCACTATACGGAATACATATCCACTTCCAAGGATCGATGAGTTGTTCAATTGATTGCAAGGTGCATCTGTATTCTCCAAGATGGACCTAAGATCAGTCTGCTATCAGCTTCAGATCCGGGAGGATGATTCCCCAAGACTGTCTTTAGCTCCTGCTATGATCTATAGGAGTTTATGGTGATACCTTTTTGGTTCACTAATGCCCCTCTGCCTTTATGGCTCTGATGAATAAGGTATTCGAACCCTTCTTAGATCATTTCGTGATCGTCTTCATCGACGACATCTTAATCTACTCAAAGACCAGGGCAAACCATTCTAGACACCTGCAGATGGTGTCACTTAAACTTCGATAACACTCTCTATTCTCCAAGTTCAGCAAGTGTGAATTATGGTTAGAGGAGGTCAGATTCTTGGGCCACACCATCAACAAAGTGAGGTAGCAGTGGATCAGGCCAAAATCCAGGCAGTTTAAAGCTGGCCGCCACTTAAGCCGGCAGCAGACATACAAAATTTCCTTGATCTTGCCGGATATTACAGGAAATTCGTGGAAATTTTTCTAAGATTGTGTTACCCCTTACAGCTCTTACGAGAAAGGATGTTGCATTTCGATGGACGCCAAAATTTGAGACTGCGTTCAAAGCGACTAACTTCTGCCCCAATCCTTACTATCCCCTCGAGAATCAAAGGATTCCAGATTTATGTTTATGCCTCCCTGAAAGGATTTGGAGCTGTTCAGATGCAGCATAGCAAGGCATTAGCAAGCACCTCGTGCCAGCAAAAGCCGCACAAGCTTAATTACGCTACCCACAATCAAGAGTTGGGTGCTATTGTTTTCGCCCTCAAGATCTGGAGATATTACTTGTACGAAGTAAGATGCGAGAACTTCTCTGACCCTAAGACTCTCAAATACATCTTTACTCAAAAAGAGATGAATCTCCGACAATGCCGATGGTTGGAATTTTTTATGTGATTATGATTTTTCTCTCCAATACCACCCCGAGGAGGCTAATAAAGTTGCTGACATGTTAAGCCGACAACCCTTGATAGCCGATAGCTGGATGGAGTAGATTCCGAGGGAATTGTTTCAGACTTTATTAGACTTGGAGATTACTCTTGTTGCTCGTAGGGATCCGAAAGAGTATCAGTCCCAGTTATACTTGATGGAAATACAGTGCGACATCCATAATCGAATACAAGAGGCCCAGAAGGTCGATGTGGAAGTGGTCCCGATCTTCTAGTCCCTACAAGATGGAGCACAAGAGGAGTTCAATCTACACGATGGAATCTTGCAGTTCAGGCACCACATATTTATTCCCTCCATCAAAGGCATTTTAGATAAGATTCTTTGAGAAGTGCACTAGTTGAGATATTCTATTCACCCTGGTGTGCTTAAGAAGTATGTTGATCTGCACAGGATCATTTACTGGCCAGAAATGAAAAGAGACATCACAAACTTTGTGGCCTAGTGCCAGACCTGCCAAAGGGTTAAAGTTGAATGCCGCAATAAATGAGGCCTGATACAGTCCCTGCCGACGCTAGAATGAAAATTTGAGGATATTTCCATGGACTTTGACCACAGCTTACCTCAATCTCGTGCTGGAAACAACTCTATATAGGTTATCGTGAATCGACTTACCAAGGTAGTGCGGTTCATCCCAAACCGATAGGGTGACGGAGTAGACATTCTTGCTAGTTTGTTTATAGAGCAAGCGGTCCAGCTCCACGGAGTGCCGAAGTCCATTATATCAGATCGTGATGGATGTTTCACATCCAAGGAGTGGAGGTGGGTGCATGCATACTTGGGGACCAAGTTGGCCTTTAGCACCTCCTTCCGCCCTCAGACACATGGGCAGACAGAAGGGACAAACTGGATGATGGAGGATCTACTCCGACTTTGCATAGTAGAGCACATCGAGCTATGGGAACAACTGCTGGCTTTAGTTAGGTTTTCTAAAAATAACAGTTATCAGGTCAGCATTAAGATGACACCGTACGAGACTTTGTATGGAAAGCGTTGCCGAACTCCATTGACTTGGGCTCAAGATGAGGACCTGAAAGCCTTAAGAGTGGCTTATATTGATGATATTACGTCAGCGATACGACTAATCCAGAAGCGAATACGGGAAGCGCAGAGCCGGCAGGCCAAATATTATGATGCGTGACACCGACCAGTGGAGTTTAGCGTGGGAGAAATGATATTTTTGATAATTAAGCTCATGCATGGTGTCATCCGATTGAGGAAGCAAAAGAAACTAGATCCACGCTATTTGGGCCCCTATCAGGTGATAGAGTATGTTGGCTTTGTTGCCTATCGATTAGCCCTGCCCCTAGAATTGGGAAATCTCCATGATATGTTTCATGACTCTTCCTTGAGACGAGTCCTCCGACATCCAGAACAATACCTTCCTATACCGCCAGTACATCTACTGTCAGATAGATCCGTCCAGCTTGAACCGGTCAGAATAGTGGATTATAAAGTGAAGATTTTACACAATAAGACCATTCTGATGGTATGATGTTGTGGTCAAATTGCGGACAAGACGAGAATACATGGGAACCCAAAGCACTCGTCCGAGACAAGCACCAAGAGCTCTTTCCCCAAGTATGCTACTTTTCCCCCTACTTTAAACAAATTTTTGGGGACGAAAATCCTTTTGTTTTTATTGGATTGTAACATCCCGATTTTTATTGGGCCATCGGAACCCTAATGGGCCCAATAAAAGTGACCTGAACCTCTACCCGTGACCCGGTAGGAGGCAACCCTAGATGGGAATATAGAGCTAGAGAACTCCGATTTGAGTTCTATCAGATTTTGTGGCCTCGTATAGTAAATACGAGCGTGTCGAAACTCGTTCCGTTGAATTTCGAGGTCATATGGTGGATATGGTCATTCCTCATAAAATGTCGCGAAAATGAGATTTTTTAATATCGAGCTAGAGAACTCCGATTTGAGTTCTGTCAGTTTCTGTGGCCTCGTATAGTAAATACGAGCGTGTCGGAACTAGTTCCATTGAATTTCGAGTTCATATGGCGGTTGTGGTCGTTCCTCGTAAAACGTCACGAAAACGAGATTTTTGAATATCGAGCTAGAGAACTCCGATTTGAGTTCTGTCAATTCTTGTGGCCTCATATAGTCAATACTAGTGTGTTGGAACTCGTTCCGTAGAATTTTGAGGTCATATGGTGGATATGGTCATTCCTCGCAGAACGTCGCAAAAACAAGATTTTTGAATATTGACCTAGAGAACTCTGATTCGAGTTCTGTCAGTTCCTATGACTTCATAGAGTCAATACGAGCGCATCAAAACTTGTTGCATTGCGATTCGAAGCCTAACAATGATTATGAGCGTTTTGACCATTTTAGCGCGCCGCTACGTGTAAATTTTGAATACTTAGCAAACGAACTCCGATTTGATCCCGGTCTGTGGCATTGGATTCATATGATCAATACAAAGTCAACGGAATTAGTTCCGATCAGTTTCGATGACGGTTGGTTAAACCGTAATCAAATCAAGCATAATTGTGCAATGAAAAAGCGTGCGCACACCAATTCTGACACGATACCCCAACTTTGACCCGACCCCCGATTACTTGGACCTATTTTGACTTTGACCAACATGGTGGACCCAGCCCATGGTTGAATTTTGGTCAAACTTCCTAAAAATCTAATTTTCCTTAAGGGGTTCTAATTTCCAAGCTACCATCACTTGATGCCATCACCTTTGGGCCCAATCTCAACCCCATATAGGCCTTGGATTCCAGCAAGGAGGATGGCCCTT
The DNA here is from genome assembly GCA_039513925.1 of Platanthera zijinensis. NCBI lineage: Eukaryota > Viridiplantae > Streptophyta > Magnoliopsida > Asparagales > Orchidaceae > Platanthera > Platanthera zijinensis. The sequence goes on along the minus strand of CM077093.1, from coordinate 167,024,966 downwards.
GGGCCAAATCAAGAAGTCAAGCCCATTCTCCTCTTTCTCTCTCTCTCCCCTATCCTTCACATGGCTTATGGCCTAGCTAGGCTTATAGGGTGTACAACCCTCCATTAAGAGGCCACCAGCTGTCCTAAACCAACAAGCCATGTATGGCTTGGGAGTTAAAGAAAGGAGGGAGCCAATCCTAAGCCTCCACGTACCCCTCCTCCCTAAACCAAGCTCCAAGCCTCCATGATTTTAACACATTGATGTATTTACATCTCTAGATGTCTGCCATTTGTCCCAGGCCAGCTGTGAGCAACTAGACTTCTCCTTCATGGGAGAATAATCCCACATTGGGAATAAAAGGAGAGGGGCACATCAAAATCCTATATAAGGACCCCTCCCACCTCTGATTAGTCTCACCCCTCCTCCAAGCTCAAAACGACCACAACCACCCTCTATCGGAGCTCCAGCTCGCCGAAAACAGCTCACCCGAGCTCCACCACCTTCCACCGCAATTAATGGAAGAACTCGTCGGAGGCCACCGGAGACCCCAAACAAGGTGGACATCTTCTCCTCTCCTTCCTCCTATCTTCTGGATACTTTGCATGCGAGCTCCGGTGGCCGTAGCGCCGCCGCCGTAAACCTCTCCCCTCCGATTAAAAAAAAATAGCTCTGATGATGGTCGGCGGCCTGCCGTCGCCGGACCACCGCCGGAGGGAGCGCCCACCCCCGGTCAGTCGGTCGGGGGAGGAGCCATGGCCGGCCACCGGCGGAGATGCCCCGTGAGAGCGGGAGTGCAGTACAGCGGGGGGGGGGGGAGAAGATGTTATATAAAATTTATATATATGTATATATATAAATTATAATTATTATAATATTTATAAATATTATAATATTATAATTAATAATGGATTTTGATTTTTCAGAGATTAAAATAGGCTCTTAGGAAAAAAGTTTTGAATATGATAATTGTTCCCCTTGTTGAGGGCTTCCTCCACAAAAATTTTGAGAATTTTCGGAGTTGATTTGGTATTTTTTAAAACTTAAAAAAAATTGTTTGGCCAAATTAAAGTCCCAAAACTCTTTGAAAATTATGAAATTTTTCTTGGCTCACTTTAATCCCTCTTAAATGTTGTGAAAAAAATTTGGGATCATAATGATAAGATTTTATATTTTTCCCAAATTATGGAAGTCTAGGGTTACGCTCGGTTTTTATTACGCTCGTTTTCTCCGAAAATGAAAATTGAAGTGCACGACTATCCATTCTGATTTGAATTATAAATTCAAATTGTCTTATCAACGAGAGTGGTCGAGGTAAGTGACCAAGCTCCGTGTGCTCCGAGATTTTGTGAAACCGTCGAGCGTCTCGACTCTCGGGTGATTTGGGCACGCTCGAAAAGTGAGAGTACGAATAGTGACTTATGAATTATTCTCGACGAATAATAAGGGAGTAACTCCTAATAAGCCCCGATTCGATTAAGCCGTGATTAATAAGGCTCAACCTAATTACTACTGAATCTTAAAAATGGGAGTAACCCAAGGAAGCCTTTTAAAAACTGAAAATAGAACTGAATGTGCCTCCTGTGAACGGAGATGGAATTGAATGTGCCTCCTAAGAATGGAGATGGAACTGAAGCCTCCTGGATGGAGTGATTGGACTACTAACCATTTTCTTTATGATTATTCCAGTCTTGCACTGGTCTAGCTCCTTTATTCATTTCAGTTCAGTACTTTCACTTCAGTACTACTCCAATCCCGTACTGGTCAAGTTCATTTCAGTTCAGTACTTTCAATTCAGTATTACTCCAGTCTCGTACTGGTCAAATTCTTTTCAGTTCAGTACTTTCAATTCAGTACTACTCTAATTCTCATACTGGTCAAGTGCATTTCAGTTCAGTTCTTTCAATTTAGTACTACTCCAGTCTCGAACTGGTCAAGTTCATTTCAGTTCAGTACTTTCAATTCAGTACTACTCCAGTCTCGTACTGGTCAAATTCTTTTCAGTTTAGTACTTTCAATTCAATACTACTTCAGTCTCGTACTGGTCAAGTTCATTTCAGTTCAGCACTTTCAATTCAGTGCTACTCCAGTCTCGTGTTGGTCAAGTTCAGTTCAATTCAGTACTTTTGTTTCAGTACTACTCAAGTTTTGTACTGGTCACATTTCATTTCAACACTTAAATTATGCAGCATTTATTATCAGCTGCTTTAATTACCACAATTTTCATTACTGCAATTTACTAATATAAGCACGGGTCCTGCTCTAAAGAGCAGTTGTCTGTTAAGGTTGAGCCTTAGTTGGGAATAACCGGAGTTGAGGTGTTCCTCCAAGTTTAGCCTCGAATAAAGTGCTCTTACGCTCCTTATAGAAAGTTGAGCTGAGCGCCGTTGCCCGAGGTTTGAAGCATAGTAGGGCAGGTCGTCGTAAACCCAGTGAGTGTTAGCAGTACTGATTGATTGATTGCTTGTAAATTGCTTGCGGTGAAATCGTGGTGTGTCAGTCGCTTCCGCAGACCGTTTGTGGCGGTGCGGGAAGTTCGATGACTCAAGGCGACAGGGAGATGAGTACCACGGGTGACCGGTCGTTATGTTTTACCGTCAGGTTTCCTCTGCTGGTCGGCCAAAATGAATCGTCGGATGTCGCTCACATCCAAGAGTACACGAGGTTGTACGTTGGGGCTTGGGGATGTGCAGTACGACCACCCCCAGAAGTGGCAGGACTGGCCACTATCACTGACTCCCAAGCTCGGTGAGGCCCGCAGGGCTTGCTACCCTGCTGGAATAGAAGCGGTGCATACTATGTCGATATTGGTTGTTATGCGCGACTATGAATGCCTGCGATGTTTATGCGGTTATGAATGCCTGCGATGTATGCGCGGCTATGAATGTCGGCGATGTGTACACGGCTATGAATGTCTGCGATGTATGCGCGGCTATGAATGCATGCGATATGTACGCAGCTATGAATGTCTGCGGTATGTACGCGGCTGTGAATGCCTGCGATGTGTATGCGGTTGTGAATGCCTTCGATGTGTATGCGGTTGTGAATGCCTGCGATGTGTATGCGGCTATGAATTTCTGTTATGTGTACGTGGCTGTGAATGCCTGCAATAGGTACGTGGCTGTGAATGCCTGTGATGTGTACTCGGCTATGAATGCCTGCGATGTGTACGTGGCTATGAATGCCTGCGATGTTTGTATGAGTTGTGAATACCTATTATGCTGCTGTGCTAGTGGAGCTTAAATTATAACTGACGTATATTACTGCTGCTAGTCTAGTTATATCATGTTGCGCCTCTTTTTTGGTTGCTCCTAGCTTATTCATGAAATGTTGTACTAACCCTCTCATGCTTCAGCTATCTACTTTTGTTGGGTGCGTGAGCTTGTCCCCAGGATATGGATCCGGGGAGGATATTTGTTTCCACTTAGCACTGTGACTAACGGTTATTTAAATAACGATTCATAGGAGATGGAGCACCGTAGCGACCAGCTGCTGTAAGATGATACGTCAGCTGATAGGACTACCCGAGCAGAGGCACCACCGTCGTCTCCAAATTTTCGAGGCGTGAGTACTAGTGAGCATAGTTGAGAGAGAGAGGAGTTACTAGTTGTAGTACTATTATAGCCTATGGGCTTCATGTATAAATAGTAGTTACGACCTTTTGCATTTTCTGTTAAATTTATATTGTTATATATATTTGATGTGGCTTCCTGTTAATGCTTCCGCTAAACTCTGTGATGCGATGTGAATGTTGTGATTCAAGTCGAGCAAGGCAGCCAATTAGTGCTTAATAGTGTGGGTTGAAACTTTTAAGGAGCACTAGGTGGACGTCTTGGGCACGTAAGATCCCCTCTGGCCTGACCCGGGGCAAAGGTTGGGGGGGGGTCTTACAGCTTGGGCACCAGATGTACCCTCTCAAGCATGTGCACCACCCCATCATGCATTTGTATGTCTAATATCCATATACATGTTGTAGGATCGCCCCCCCCCCCCCCATCCTTTGCCTGGGTTGGGCCGGAGTGGATCTTACTTGCTTAGGGTGTCCACCGAATGCTCCTTAAGGGGTAACGACCCACACTACAAAGCACTAGTTGGTTTCCTTGTTCAGCTTGAATCACAACATTCACATCATAGAGTATTGCGGAAGATTTATCAGGAAGCCACAACATATATACTTAAGGAGAACGCAAAAGTCGTAGCCACTATTTATACATGAAACCCGTAGGCTATAAAATTATATCTACTCTAAGCTTTCGCTAAAATACTTTGAGTTAGGATTCGTCTGGTCATTTGATATTAACCTATAATCCCACTACCTGTCTGTGGAATATGGCATGGGGCCCCAGTCAGACCCTCTCTTATATTTCATGTGATGGATAGAGATGTTACACTCTCAATCTTTCTCCCCAGTACTCACGTCTCGAAACTCCGTAGACGACGAGGGTGCTTCTGCTCGGGTAGTCCTATCGGTTGGCGTATCTTCCCATAGTATCTGGTCACTACGATGCTCCATCTCCTATGAATGGTTATTAAAATAACCATCAGTCGCAGAGCTAAGTAGAAACAAATCTCCTCCCCGGATCCATATCCTGGGAATGAGCTTACGCACCCAACAAAAGTAGATAGCCAAAGCATGAGAGAGTTTGTATACCATTTCATCTATATGCTAGGGGTAACTATAAAAGATGGTGCAGTACAGTATAACTTGAATATCAACAACAATATACATCAGTTATAACAAAAGCTCCACTAACATGTCAGCACATTAGGTACTCATAACCTGTATTCATATCACAGTTATTCAAAGTCGCATATACACCGCATGCATTCACAACCGCGCACACACCGCAGGCATTCACAACCGAGCACATACTCTATGTCGACATAGTATGGACTGCTTCTATTTAAGCAGGGTAGCGAGCCCCGCGGGCCTTATCGATATGGACGTCGGTCATAGTTGCAAGTCCTGCCACTTCTGGGGGTGATCGTACCGCACATCCCAGGCCCCAACGTACAATCTCGTGTACTCTTGGATGTGAGCGACATCCGACGATTCAATATTTTGGCTGACCATCAGAGGAAATCCAATGGGGAAAAATCATATTAGTCGGTCACCCGTAGTACTCATCTCCTTGTCTCCTTGAGTCGTCAAACTCCCCACACCGATACGAACGGTCTGCAGAAGTGACTGACCCACGATAATTTATCATAAACAATTTACAAGTAATTAAATTTATCAAATTTTGGTGGCACGCACCGGGTCTGCGGCGGCCTGCCCTACCTTGCTTCAAATAATTCAGGCAAGCGACACTCGGCTTGACTTCCAACAAGGAGCATGAGAGCTCTTTATTTGGGGCTAATCTTAGAGGAATATCTCAACTCCTGTTATCCCCAACTAAGGCTCAAACTAAGAAAAGACTGGTCGTTAAAGAAGGACCCGTGCTTAAAATGGTAAATTGCAGAAATAAAAGTGCAGTAATAAAAGCTGCTGAGAATATAAGCTGCAGAATTGAAATGTTGTAATAAAATAGGACCAGTACGGAACCGAAGTAGTACTGAACTGAATGAACTGAAAGTAAGTACTGAAAGGAATTGGACCAATATGAGACTAGAATAGTACTTACAAGAAAAGAACTGAACTGAAAGTAAATAGAGGAACTGGACCAGTACGAGGCTGAAATAAATCATAAAGAAAATGGTTAGTAGCTTAATCACTCCATTCAGGAGCCTTTAGTTCCATCTCCGTTCATAGGAGGCAAGTTCACTTTCATCTCCATTCTCAGGAGGCATGTTCAGTTCCATTTTAGTTTTTAGGAGGCTTCTTTGAGTTTCACTCATTATTAAGATCTGATAATAATTCAATTGCGCTTTTCAATCACGGCTTAAATCAGATCAATATGCTTATTATGAGTTACACATTTATCATTCATCTGAGAATAAATAGTAACTCATTTGTTCATGCCGGGTCGAATCTGACAATCTCTTTAGAGAGTACATTTTTTCTCAAATTTCAACCTCAAAAATCATTTCCAACGCATGAGGGAATTTCTTCACCCGAAACGCGGGTTGGGGATTATTTTACTCAAAGCTCATACTTTCATCTTTTGAGTCCACCCAAAATGCCCGAGAATTATTTTAAAAATGAAGCGCTCGGTGGTTTTGCAAAAATCTCGAAACACTCAGAGCTGGAAATCTTGCCTTGATAACTCTCTTTGATTAACTAGTTGAACTTAATATTCAATTTAAAAAGTGGACGTGCGCTTCGATTTTTAATTTCGAAGGATTTGAGCGTGTCAATTTCCAAGCGCGATCCTAGGCTCCAAGAAATCGGAAAATCTTTAATTTTCATTCCAAGGTTCTCAAATTTTAACACAACATTTAAGAGAGTCTAAAAAGAGCCAAATAATTTTTCCAAAATTTTCCGAGCAATTTTGGGTCTCTATATTGGCCAAATAATTCTTATTTAGGCTTTTAAAATTATCAAATTAACTTCAAAAATTCCCAAAATTTTTGTGTAGATAGCCCTCATTAAGAGGAACAATTTTCATGTTCAAACCTTTTTATCTGTACCAAAAAACAGCCCTCACGAGCCTTCCCCGCCGCCGGTCGGCCTTGGCTCTGCCCCCGGCTGAGTCCTCGGGGGTGGACGCTCCCTACCACAGTGGCCCGATGGCCTGGCACCGTCGGCCACCACCGAAGCTATTTTTTTATTTTTTATCGGAGGAGAGGGGGTTGATGGCGGCGACGCTCCAGCCGTCAGAGCTCGCATGCGAAGCATCCAGAAAATAGGGAGGAAGGAGAGGAGAAGGTTTCCACCTTGTCTAGGGTCTCCGGGAGCTCTCGGCGAGTTCTTCCATAGGAGGTGGTGGAGGGTGGTGGAGCTCGGATGAGGTGTTTTTCGGCAATTCAGGGCTCTAGAAGGGGTGGGTTAGGATCGTTTTGAGCCCGGGGAGTGGGGTGCATTCCTCTGAGACAATGAGGTCCATTTTTATAGGGGGAGGAGGATCCCCCCTCTTCCTTCTTCTCAGTGTGGGACTAAAATCCCATGGAGAAGGTGTCTTGGCCCATGCTAGCTGGCCATGGACACGTGTCAATCATCTAAGAGATCAAGTACATCAATTTGCAAGCATCTCATGACTTGGGGCTAGTTTGGGAGAGAGAGAGAGGAAGTGAGAGAATAATGTACCTCTTACTTTAGTCCCAAGCCCTATACCCTAGCTTCCTATAAGAAAAACAGGGCCCATAAGGGGCCTATGCTTACCTTGGAGTGGTGGCCTCAAGTGGGAAACTATTAATTATGAGACTTTTAAAAGAAAAATGAATTTTTAAGGGGTTTGACCAAAAGTCAACCTATACAACCCGTACTCGTCAAGGGTGGACCCCTCCAAAGCCAAGTCATCAAAAGTCAAAGTCAGCAAGTCAAGACAGAAGTCAGAGTCAACGTGTCAGGCTGCAGAAGACCTGGGCGAGAATGGCGAGCTCCCCTTGTATACTCGCCAGGTAGGCGACAAGGCACGATACTCGCCTAGTCGTGCGAGCTCCCCCAGGAAGTCTCCTAGTCGCAAGGGGGTGGGTTATAAATAAGACCCACCCCTTCCCCCAGGATTTCCCTATAAATAGGACCTTAAGAGTACGAGGAGAGTCACTTTTGAATCTTGCCGAGATCTCAGACTCTTGTCTTGGACACGAGCTTAGCCTATGAATCCCTTTTTTAGAGACCAAGTCGCGATCTAGCGACTATCCTCCTTTAGTCGTCGTGATTTAGTTATCAGCTAGTATCCCTTGTACCCTGCTTGGCCATCCTTGGTTGCGTAGGGGTTGCTTCTTCTAAGCATCTCGGTATTTGGTGTGACCTCCCTGTCACAGCACCTAGGGTCATGTTTGTTCGGTGACTTCCGTTCTTTAGCCTGCTAGTCGTGGAGTCTATCTGTTGAGTCGGTAACCTTAGGCCGCCTTGATCCAATTTTTAGAGTAGGGGTTTTCCCGGCTTCAACACTTGGTGCGGTGAGCGTGGATCACAACCAAGATAGTAAAGCTTCGCTGGTAGGCAAGATGGTGAGTGCAGGAGAGCAAGGCGATTTAGTCAACAACTCGGAAGGAGTTGGTAACTCAGTGCAAGGTAGCGAGTTTGTAACAGTAGCTGCATTTGAGTAGTTTGTGAGGAGGATCGAGAGGGCCATTCTCTCAGGGCTTACTCATCGCCCCAATGTCACGGTGACCTCGCCCTATCGCGTGACACCGTCGGACGAGGAAGCTCCGTCGAGGCGACCTGGGAAGGAGCGAGCTTGGGAGAGAGAGGAGCGACCGATGCAGTCGCGGCACTACCCGGTGAGCAGCTAAGGGATCAGGTTCTGAGATCCAGAACCACCGGCAAGGTACCATGATACTTGCCAGTGGAGCGAGTATGATGATGATATCAGCGAGGATACAACCCTTCACCTCCAGGGAGGGAGGAACCCCTTCTGTGATGAGATCCTCGCATCCCCAGTTCTCGAGGGCTTCGGAGAGCCAGTCCTAACTTACTACTCCGACAGAGATGATCCGGTCAGGCATCTCCAATGGTTTGAGGATGTATTGTCCATCCACAACATGTCAGACGCCTTCAAGTGCAGGTTCTTCTCGATCACCTTCAAGGGGAATGCAAGAGACTGGTTCCACTAGTTACTAGCCGGTTCTATCTATTACTTTGTGGATCTGCATCGAGGCCTTATGGCAAGGTTCACGACGTCCAAGAAGAGGAAGAAGGAGGCAACTGCTCTCTTTAAGAATTCTCAGGGATAGCATGAGAGTCTTGGCCACTATATCGACCGTTTCCAGGAGGAGATCTTAGAGGTGAAAGAGGTGGACAGCTTCACTCTAATGCTGGCCCTGAAGTTTGGTCTTAAGTAGGGTATCTTCAGCATGGAGATGAGGTCCAAACCCCCAAGGTACTTTGAGGAGATGGTGGAGAGGGAGAATACGTTCGTCCAGGGAGAGGAGAAGAACAAGGATTTCTTGGCATGGCTAGACAGGGATGAGCCGTTGGGAAGGGGAAGAGGAGGAACTTCAGAGGTGAGAACCAGAAGGCTGTCGGAGAGATAGTTGGAGAGAAGAAGGGAGGAGCCAAGGAGGAGAGAGGAGCAGAGGAAGAGAGAATGAAAGTGAAGGGATAGATACTACTCTAGAGGGGGGTGAATAGAGTTATCAAATTTTGCACTAGACAAAACTTAATGGTCTACCCAACTCCCTTGGAGTGAAGTGCGGAATGAAAGATTATAGATATAGATTTAACCCTAAAGCCTAACACAAGTGATGTGTACAAACTCAAGCTAACTGTAATTACAGTTAAGCTTGGAAAAACCTAATCAGCAACTAGCAACCTAGTTATATCTAATCACAGCCACAATACAGGAATTAAACAATGGAATCCAGACGACACAAGGAAATTTATAGTGGTTCCCCAAACAACTTGGGTACGTCCACTCTTCTACCCACACGGTAGGAATCCACTCAGGTTTTTGATCAGGTGCCCTGCCACCAACAGAATCTGCTTCAGGTAGATTCAGAAACCCTTTAGACTTTTGATCAGGTGTCTAAAAACCAAGCACAGGTTTTTGATCAGGTGCCCTGCCACCAAGGGATACTTTTGAAGGGAGTAATAACCCTGTACAGGAGGGGGAAGAAGGTTAAGATGTCTTCTCTATTTTACAATAGATTAGAGAAGCACAAAAGCTTGCACTGAGCTAGAATGCTCTAAAGAATCAAGGCTCCCCCTGGCTCAAAGATGTCCAGGTGAAGTCTTGCTTCAGTGCAGAAAACTCTTCAGAAAGTTCTGAAGGAAAACTACAGGAAGAAAATAAATAACAAAATCAAAGATCTTCAAGCAGCTATCTTCTTCTTCTTCTTCAAAGGAACTCTGAGTTTGAACTTCCTGAAAGCAGGAGAACTCAGGTGAAGAAGAGATGAAGATCTTAACACTTCTCAGTTAGATGGAAATTGCTGAGAGCAGAAAGCTTGAAGGCTTGATGAAGGCTTGAAAGTATTTTCTCTTGACTAGCGTACTAGCTTGAATCCTTCTTCAAAGGGTTCTTTATATAATAGCAGCAAGCAACGGCTCTCTTCCATTTGAATTATTTGTCTTCTTCTGAGCCTTGAGACCTGGGCTGTAAATATCAAGAAGACAGAAACATCTCTGCAGCAAAGCGTTCTATAAAAGGAATAACCCTTTTTCTAAGAAGCTGCAGGCTCAAATCAAATAACAGAAGGACTAAATAAAGTCACATCAAAGAATTACTCTTTATAGCAAATAGAAGACTTTTCAGTCCAACGGCTATAAAGGGCTGTCAGCAGATAAAGTAATTTACAAAGACAGCTAATAAGACAAACAACTTTATCTTAAAAAGATTTGACTCAGGCAAAAAGAATAGAGCAAATATTGCCTGGAAATTTTATCATACAGCTTAAAACAATGTGCCAGAAAATGTATTAATTTATTAAATATAATAAATAAATACAAAATATAAAGGCAGGCAGAAAGCGTCGAACGACCTTCGGAGATCGTCGACCGACGCACGGAGATCGTCGATCTATCGGGCAGATAGTCGAACGATCCAGATAGTCGACCTATCGAAGAAGATAGTCGAACTACCTCGGCAGATAGTCGACCTATCAGAACAGATAGTCGAACTATCAGATAGTCGATCTATCAGGACAGATAGTCGAACTATCAAGCGCAAACAGATAGTCGACCTATCAAGCAGATAGTCGACCTATCTCAGAAAACAGATAGTCGACCTATCAACAGATAGTCGACCTATCAACAGATAGTCGAACTATCAGCGCAGAACAGATAGTCGACCTATCAACAGATAGTCGAACTATCAACGCAGAACAGATAGTCGACCTATCAACATATAGTCGAACTATCAACGCAGACAGAGCGTCGACCAACTGACAGACGATCGTCGATCAGCCGATAGACGATAGTCGAGCGGCGTTCGACTATAGTCGAACGAAAAACTACTTAACCAAATTCTCAATCTGGAAAAGTGAGGACACTACAACTAGACTTCTAACCATTGACCATAGATATTTCTTGGGTCAAGGGGGCACAAAGAAGAGGACTAAACTCAAATCAAAACTAGGGTACCAACAGAGAAGACCCCGGGATGGCGGAAGAGCGGAGGAGGCAGGAGAGGCCTGGAAAGCAGGAAGAGAGGAGGCACGTGGAGGCTCAGGAGAGGAAAGGAGAAGAGTGGCGATTCATGCACCCTGTGAATCGACCTCAGTGGAGGAAGCCTGCTAGGACGCATTTCCAACAGTAGGATAGGAATGATAGCTGGCAGGGAGGAGGCTGAAGAGGAGCTGGAGGAGAGTCGATGGCCATTACCTGGTAGGGCAATATGCGTCGCAGGCAGGAGGCGCAAAGGTCAAGGAACTAAGAGGAAGAGATTCACCTCTATTGCGACATTCATTGGGTAGAGGGGCACGAGACAATGGCCTACCCGGAGTTTTGGGAGGCGAGGAGGAGGATTGAAGATGGCATGGCAGAGAGGGAGCATCCTAGACAGGAAGCGCCTGCGGGACCGCTGGCATTCCAAGCTCCAGTGAGGAGGAGGAACGAGGACTGGGTCGATCAAGGAGGTCGCGGAGAAGTGATCCATGGCCCAAGAGGTGGGCATGTTGGAGTGATCAACAACGGGGCTATACTCGGTGCTTATCACAAGGGGAGTCTCCATCAGATCTATCGGAAGAGCATCACCTCTCAGGTTCTGTCGTCGTTGGATGAGATCACCTTCTCTGAAGAGGACATGCTAGGGAATGAGAACCCCTTCCTTGATGCTCTAGTCATCCAAGTTACCATCGAGGACTTTACTGTCGACTGAATCCTAATGGACAATGGGAGTTCAGTGAACGTGATCTTCAAAAGGACCTTCGTAGGGCTTCAGGTGGAAGAATCCAGAGTCCAAGATGCGGACGGACCCCTCTTTGGCTTCTCAGGAGAGAATAAAGAGGTTGAAGGAGGAGTGGACCTTATGGTCACCCTTGGCGGAAATTCAATATGATGCCGCTTTGTCATCGTCGACGCACCGAGCTGCTATAGCGCCATCTTTGGGCATCCCCTCATCAACTACTTCAAGATGGTTCCATCATCATATCATCAATGACTGAAGTACTGTTAGGGAGATGTACAAGTGAGGATCAGAGGCGATCCAAGAGCTTCCAGGGAGTGCTACCTGAACTCCGTCAGTACCATCAGCTGGATGGAGGACGCAGAGAGGTTTGAGAAGCTGTTGGAGAGGGAGGAAGGCCTGAGGGCTGCGAAGGAGCTGGAGGAGCTGGAAGTGATCTCCAGGAGGGGAGAGCCAGGGCTGCTGAAGGTCGGAGGATCTATGACGATAGGAGGGAAGCTGGAGATGGTAGCGTGTCTATAAGAGAACATGGATATCTTCTCCTGGTGCACTGCAAAGATGGCAGGGATTGATGCTGATGTTGCCTGCCATTGCCTCAACCTAGATCCCATGATTTCCCCCATCCATCAGAAGTAGAGGGCAGAGTGCGACTGTGCTGGCCGGTCCGATCAGAGAGGAGGTAAAGAAGCTGCTGGAGGCAGGGCTCATTTCGGAGATCCAGTATTCAGGCTGGGTATCTATTATTGTAATGGTGAAGAAGTTCGGAGGGGGTTGGCGTCTACGTATTAACTTTTCTATGTTAAATAAAGCCTGCCCGAAGGATTGCAATCCCTTGCCTCAAATCGACACACTGGTTGATTCAGCTGTCGAGTTTCCTGTAATGAGTTTCCTTAATGCCTTTTCAGGATATCACCAGATCTGAATGCATCCTCCCGACAGCCGCGACGTCTCCTTCATCAGCAGTGATGGCTGTTATAGCTATAAAATGATGTCCTTCAGGCTCAAGAATGTGGGCGTGATGTACCAGAGGATTATGGACCAAGTATTCAAGGAGTAGAAGGGGCGGAACTTCGAAGTGTATGTGGATGATCTCCTTGTCAAGAGCAGGAGCGTCGCGGAGCACATAAAGGATCTGGTGGAGACTTTTGTCACCTTGAGAAACTACAAGATGCGGCTCAACCCGGCCAAGTGCGTATTTGGAGTTGAAAGGTGAAAGTTCTTAGGTCACCTTCTCACTCCAAAGGGAGTGGAGCCTAACCTAGATAAGGTGAAGGCCATTCTGGAGATGGGATCCCCGAAGGACCCCAAAGAAGTGCAGAGGTTAACCAGAAGGATGGAAGGCCTTAGTCATTTCCTCTCCAAGGAGGGAGAGAAGTGTTCTCCATTCTTCAAGACTCTCCGAGGAAATCAGAAATTTGAATGGACTGCGGAGTGTGAGGAGGCTTTTAGAAAACTCAAGCAGCAGCTGACACAAGCCCTCTCCTCCAAGGCCCACAGGGAAGCGAAGATCTCCTCCTCTATCTAGAAGTGGGAGCAGAAACATTCAGTTCCGTGTTGGTCAAAGAGGAAGGCAAGAAACAGCTCCTTGTCTACTATGTGAGTAGAGTATTGCGGCAGGCAGAGACGAGGTATCCTATCCTAGAGAAGTTGGTTTTCGCCTTTGTGTTTTTAGCTCGTAGACTCCGCCAATATTTTCAGGCTCACTCCATCAAGGTCATCTCAAAACACCCACTTTGTAGTATCTTAGATGGGGTGGAGCATTCTGGTAGGTTGGCCAAGTGGGCGGTGGAGCTCAGTGAGTTCAATATTTCCTACTCTCTAAGGGTAGAAATCAAGGCCCAGGTAGTGGTGGACTTCCTATTTGACTTCTCAGTCAAGGTAGGAGGAGACGAAGGCTCTTCCAGCCCAGTCTCTTGGAAGATGTTCGTGGACGGGGCTTCTGGAAAGTATTATGTGGGAGTCGGAGTAGTGCTAGTGAGCCTGCAGGGAACTAGGATCGAGCAAGCAGTCGAGATCCTCTTCCCCATCATGAACAACAAGGCAGAGTACGATGCCATGGTGGCAGGCTTGCATCTCGCCAAGGAGTTGGGAATCTAGGATCTCAGGGCCTTCACCGACTCAGTGGTGGTCGCATCGCAGATCAGAGGAGAGTTCGAGGTGCACGATCTCATCCAGTAGAAATACTTGGTCAAGTTCAAAAGTTGGCTGGGGCTTTCAGTCCTTCTTTGTCGATCATGTGCCCCGGGAGGGGAATTCAGAGGCAGACTATCTCGCCAAATATGGCCCCCGGGCCGGGGGGACAGTGACCGAGTTATTTTGACCGTCCATCAAGTAAGGGGATATGATGGAGATCGAGCAGAGAGTTTCTTGGAAGGACCCGTTGGTTACGTTCTTAACAACAGATCAACTTCCTACTATTGAAGGAGATCAGAGGAAATTATAGTTCAAGACTGTTTACTACCTGCTACAGGAAGGGGAGTTTTATCGCATGACTATTTTAGGCCCCCTTGCCAGATGCTTGTCAGAGGCTGAAATTCCTCGAGTTTTGGAAGAAATCCATTCGGTAGAGTGCGACAACCACTCAGGGACCCGTACTCTGGAGTAGAGGATTCTAAGGCATGACTACTTCTGGTCGACCATCCGGAGGGATGCCGAGGCTTTCTCGAAAAAGTGTCCAAAATGTCAGCTTTTTGCGCCTCTTCAGTTGCAGCCAGCTCATCACCTTCATTCGATCATCGCTCCCTGGCCTTTCGCCATCTGGGGAATGGATTTGATCGGCCCTTTGACCCAAGCCAGCGGTCAGAGGAAGTTCATTTTAGTCATGATCGACTACTTTTCCAAGTGGATCGAGACGAAGGCCCTATCCAAGACCACTTCTCAGATCGTGAAGAACTTCATCTGGGGAGAGATTGTATGTAGGTTTGGGATTCCTCTCGCCATCATCACCGACAATGGTCCACAATTTGCCAGCTTGGAGCTAGAGGACTTCTGCAAGCATCTAGGGATGGATCTTTGATTTGCCTATGTGCATCATCCTCAAAGCAATGGACAGGTGGAAGCTGCCAACAAGTTGATCTTCAACCTCTTGAAGAGGAAGGCCACTAATTTGAAGGGAAATTGGGCAGAGAAACTCCCCTCGTCCTATGGGCTCTGAGAACAACTCCTAACTTGGCCACGAGGGAAACACCATTTAAGTTATCCCACGGGTCCGAGGCACTCATCCCAATGGAGTTCGAGGTCCGGAGTCCAAGAGTCATAGCAGCAGGAGAAGGCAGTGAAGAATATCGCTTGGAAAATGAAGACACTCAGAGGCTTTCGCTGGACAACATCGAGTAACTCCGTGACTTAGCCTCCGTCTGCCAGGAGGAAATCAAGAGGCGCATGGAAAAACATTTCGACAAGAATGTCCGCCTCAAACATTTCCTCCCAGGAGATTTGGTCATGAAGAAGGTGGACGTCGCAGGTAGAGGAGCTGTCGTCGGTAAGTTACATCCCAACTGGGAAGGACCCTTCATCTTCCAGGAGGCTCTAGCCTCTGGTGGCTATCGTTTGCAAGACCAAGAAGGAGAGAAACTAGGAAGTACTTGGAGCGGGGATGATCTGAAAAGGTTTTACCCTTAGCGGTAACTTGTAATCATTCTTGTAAATCACTTTTCAATATATATTTCCTTGCCCCCGGAGCCACGGGTGGTTGCGAGTTGTCTTCTTTGTGTTGATTCGTCTCAAGATAGCTAGGAGCAGTGAAGTCCGACTCCACAATCGGTTTAGGAAACGAGCCTTTGACCTGTTTCTCCTAATTAGCCCAGGGCGGATGATGGAACGATGCCTCGGGATTTAAGCATCCTTGTAAGACCGAGCCCCTGCATTGATGGCCGAGATCAGCCATTCCCTTACATGTCAGCCTAGCTACCCCCGATTACATCTCTCCTCCGACTGGAGGAACTATCAGGAAAAGTTCTGGACGCTAACCTCCTGAACTCAACAAAAGATCGACCTCATAAAATGATACCTTATGCAAAGGCGTCATCGGTCATTGAGAAGACTAAAAGGCCCGCTCTTAGCGACTGTTAGTGTTGGGTATTGCATCCATAATGTACATGATTTGAAGAAGCCCCTGAACAAGCTAAGGTGAATTGACAATGTATTTGATTACTTGTCTTCAAGTTGTGCTTGCAGTTATTCATCGCTAAGTACACACCAATGTCAGGGTGTAGTAGGTCAATATACACGGGTCTGTACAACGTAATCCCTCGTTGAGCAGATCAGTGTGTTGGCTTACGTGTACTCTCTCTATTGGAGTGTACTTATTTTCAAGTATAGGGTTATGTAAGATCAAGAGCAGACAAGGAGCAAGGATGGGCTAAAGACCAGCTTACGGGAAGAAAGACGAAAATCCTCTAAGTTCAAATCGACGAGAATCACTAAGTGATTCTCGCCGATTCGACGAGAATCACAAGTGATTCTCGCCGAATCGTCGAGAATCACGAACTGATTCTCGCCAATTGCTGCCGGTTGTCTCGTAGCCACCTTGAATTCTTCTAAGGAAGAATCGTCGAGAATCACGAAGTGATTATAGCCGATTCATCGAGAATGACTCTACATTCTCGACGATTCGGCGAGAATCAATTGTGATTCTCGCCGATTCTCACCGGCTTGTGTTATCAGTAGAGATTGAATTCTGTTAAGTAGAATTCGGCGAGAATCGTAGTTGATTCTCGCCGATTCGGCGAGAATCACCTACGATTCTCGCCGAATTTGACTTAGGCAATTTTCGCCTATTCTCTGGACCGGTCCAAGTTAACTGAACTATTTCGAACCGGACTTAGGGTTTCCTTTTGGTAGGGCCCACAACGGTCATGTGGAATGACCTAATATATATATATACCTTCGTATGGTTGAGCGGAATATACACGAATACACGATTTCAAATAGAAAGGCCGCCGACGTGACCTAGATCGCGATCTTGCTCCGCCGCCGTCGTCGCCGCTCGTACAGTTAGTCGCCGTTACTGATCACGGCTTCTTCCAGATCTCCGGCGACAGAAGCTTAGCCTAGCACAGCGTCTCACGCATCTAACCAGAGATCGTTTGTCTCTTGATTCATAGATCGGGAAAACCATCCCCTTCCGAATCGATCGAGACGATCGATCCTAGTGTGACCGTTGGAAGACCTTGATACCTTTGCTAAGAAGGTTGAATCTCCATAGCATCGCCGCAGCACTCCGTTGCTGCCGCCAATCCCGAGAGCCAAGCCGTCGCCCTTTGCCGCCGCCAGTTTCGGGGAGATTCTCTCCAAGAGAGATCTAGGGTTGTGGACTCTTCGTTGACTTCAAGAACACGTCGTCGAACGAAGAGGGACACCTTAGCCTCCATAAGTTATTTGTATTTCTAATACATTCTATTTTCAATTTCATTGTAAAGGAACGATTGGTTCCTAGTTGTAAGGGTTGGGTGCAACCCGTGGTGTGGGAGTGGTGACTCCTACGTGTGGAAGGGTTCCTTCCGTTAGTGCAAGGATTGGATTTCAATCCTATTGGTGAAGTGACCGAGTCATCCCTGGTTGGGAGATAGGTCGAAGGGGGAAAGTGGACGTACCCAAATCAGGGAACCACTATAAATTGCTTGAGTCTTCTCTATGCTGTGTTGTTTGATTTATTTGTACAGGTACAATTTTTAATTCTGCAAAAACACTACAAGACACCTATCCCCCCCCCATAGGTGAAGCTAGTTGGCACTAGGTGGACTTTCAAGTGGTATCAGAGGGATGTTGCTCATCAAAAAGGCTCACACCTTGAGTAGAATCCTGCCACCAGTGTCAAGAAGAAGACAGATATCTACCATGGACGGACTCAAGTACTCCGGCAAAATCCCAGTGTGCACCAGACTGAACTTTCCTATCTGGAAGGAAAGAATCAGATTCTACATGGAAGCAGTCGACCCTCGACTCTTCATGGTTGTGGAGGAGGGACCTTATATTCCCACTAAGGCCTCCATCATTGATCCTACCAAAATGGTGCCAAAGACGCTTTCTGAAATGGACAAGGACGAGATGGTGTTGGTCGGACTTGACAAAAAGGCACAGAACATACTGATCAGTGCAGTCGATGACTCCATGATGCAGAACTTCTGCAACTACAGGACGGCTAAGAATTTCTGGCACAGCCTGATTATCCTGATGGAGGGCACAGACGAAGTGAGGGATGATCGGAGATCCCTCCTGAATCAGAAATATGAGGCCTTCAGGCAGGGGCCCAAGGAAGAGATCGGAGTTACCTTCGAAAACTTCCTCAAGATCGCCAATGCTCTCAAGGGATACGGAAGAGTGTTCACTAATGGTGAACTTAATGATAAATTCCTTAGGTCCCTTACTAAGGAATGCGACACAAAGATCTGCGCCATCCGAGAGTTTGGCAGATTAGCTAAAACTGATCCCCAGATACTCTTTGGGAAGCTCATGTCCTATGAGCTCCAGTTGAACACGAGGAAAGCTGAAGAAGAGGCAGAGAAGGCTGCAGCCAAGGAAAAGATTGTGGCCCTAAAAGCCATTCACTCCAGGAAGGGCAAGGGTGCGGCTTCATCCCGTGCCGGGAAAAAGGATGAGGAGGAAGACTCCGAGCCATGCTCCTCCGGCTCAGAGTTATCTGAAGAAGATTTCTCCCTCATCACCCGATAATTCAAGAAGTTCCTTAAGATGAGGAATCAAAGAAAGAGAGACGGTTCCTCCTCTAGATTTCAGAAGAAGAATTATTCTTCTGATAGGTATGAATCAAAATCGAACAAACATCGTAATACTGACATCATCTGTTTTGGATGCAATAAGTCAGGACACGTCGTGGCCGACTGCCATCAAGGCAAGAGAGAGAAGGGGAAGGGAGAAGAGCATAAGACCTCTAGAGATAAGAAGAAGGAGAGGAGCTACATCGCCAAAAAGTCAAAGAAACTGAGTGAGTCTGATTCCTCAGACTCCAGTGATGATGAGGAAGCCTACTTCGGGCTGGTGGGTCGCTCTGACTCAGAAGGAGAATGCCCCCCATTCACTGGGAAGGTAAAAGCTCACACCCCTCTCTCCGACTCTGACTCTGATCCTGAGTCTCAGGATGATGACCTTGAGGATAGCCCTTCGGCCCGTGAAGCTGAGCTCCTCGATAAGTATGAGCTTCTGCTCAATACTTTCGAGGAGTGTCGAAAGAGACTGAAGGCTGAGAAAAAGGAAGTTAAATTCCTTAAAGGTGAGAGTGTATCCCTGAGGGAAGAGATCACCAGTTTGTCTCCCTCCGACAGGAGCACTTGGACCTGACTTCTAAGCATTCAGAGTCTCTTAAGCTCCTCGATCTTAAGCAGGAGGAAATTGACAGGTTGGAAGAACAACTTGCGGCAGAAAAGAAGATCGTTAAGAGCTTCTCTATGCCAAAGACAGTTCTTCCACTAGTTGATACCTTCACTGCTAAGGCCAAAGGAGCTGGTTTGGGGCACGTAGGGGTACCTAGTTCCTCATCCAGGAGAAACAGGAACCAGAGGAAGAATAAGGCTGCTAAGAAGGCCTCTACTGCTGAAAAGGGAAAGGCCCCACTTAGTCCTTTTGCGTTCAGAAAGCCCAGATTTCCCTGTAACCAACATGACTTTGAGTCAACATATGGCCATCACTTCAGGCCCTCGGTTGCAAAGCCAAAGAGCCGATATGATGGTTGGACCTTCCCCCATAATTTTGGCGAGAGTGTCTTCAAGGCACCTTATGAGGAAGTTCAGATGAAGGATTATGGCCACTTCTCTAGTGGCCATAATAGGAAGCAGGCACCCAAGGCCATGCCTGTTACACTGAGAAACCAGGAGGCGAAGAAATCATGCGACTGTTATCATCATGATGCCTCTACCTCCAGGTCTGAGGCCCCTGCTGAACCTTCCATTCCAAGAGTGAAGCAGGTGCCTAGGAAAAAGTATAACAGATTTGACTGCTGGTGCTGTGGTAAAGTTGGTCACTTTGCCATGGATTGCTGGTTTAATCCGAGGAATAACGAGACTCCTCATGTTGGCAATGCGAGGCAGACCACTCGTAGGGCTAACCATTCGAGGGGGAGCATGCTAACGAGGAATCTAGGACCCAAGTTCGATTGGGTTCCTAAGGCAAATTAATTCTGTTTTGCAGGAATGTCCAAAGGCCACCAAAACTCCCATATGGTATTTGGACAGTGGATGCTCCCGTCATATGACTGGGACAAGAAGCCTGCTGTGGGAGTACTCTCCAATCGAGAATGGACCCAAAGTCATCTTTGGGGGATCTGATCGGGGAGTCACCAGAGGTTACGGTATGATTTCCAACGGTATACTCTCTATCACTGACGTAGCTTATGTTGAAGGGTTAAATCATAACCTGATCAGTGTAAGCCAGTTATGTGATAAAGGGTATGACGTTAAGTTCTGCAAGGATAAATGCCTGATAATATCATGTGCCTCTTCGGAGACGGTATTAACCGGCATTAGGAGTAGAAATATTTTCTGTTTAGATTTTCTCAGTCTAGATTCTTCTACCCCCGTATGCCTAGTAGCAAAAGGCAGTGCATCTCTTTGTGAACAATGGCACAAGAGATTGACACATATTAATTACAAGACAATTAATATGCTGTTTTCCAAAGATTTAGTAAGGGATGCTCCCATTATTAAGTGCATCAAAGGTAGTCCCTGTCCTGCATGCCAGATGGGCAAACAGACTCGGGCTACCTTTAAGGGCATCTCAGACAAAGACTCCTCCAGATGTCTTTATCTTCTGTACATGGACTTGTTTGGTCCAATGCAAGTTCATAGCTTAGGAGGGAAGTCTTATATGCTAGTGATTGTAGATGATCACTCTCGGTTTACTTGGGTGTTCTTTTTAAAACGCAAGTCTGATA
Source organism: Platanthera zijinensis (assembly GCA_039513925.1). Lineage (NCBI taxonomy): Eukaryota > Viridiplantae > Streptophyta > Magnoliopsida > Asparagales > Orchidaceae > Platanthera > Platanthera zijinensis. Next base: position 167,004,212 of record CM077093.1, on the reverse strand, counting down.
CGTTTGACATCTTCACCAGCTTTGTCAAGCAGATTCAAAACGAACTTAACTGCTCAGTGGTCAAAATCAGAAGTGACCATGGAACAGAGTTCGAGTCTGGTGCTATGACAGAGTTATGTAAAGAACTTGGTATCTTTCATGAGTTTTCCTCCCCGCGCACTCCTCAACAAAACGGAGTTGCGGAGAGGAGAAATAGAACACTCATTGAAGCCTGCACGACAATGTTGAATGATGCTTCACTCCCAGAATACTTCTGGGCCGAGGCTGTCAATACGGCTTGTCATGTTCAAAACTGGGCATTGATCAACAAAAGTCATCGTAAGACGCCCTACGAGCAACTGAAAGGCAGGAAACCAACCATGTCCTATTTAAGGATCTTTGGTTGCAGATGTTATGTACTGAACAATGGGAAGTACCCGCGTACTAAGTTTGGTGAAAAATGCTTCGAAGGCATATTCATGGGCTATAGTAGCCATAGCCGGGCTTATAGAGTTTTCAACAAGAAAACCCTAGTGGTAGAGGAATCAATAAATGTTGTATTTGATGAAGGAAGTTTGCTTAATTGCAAGTCTTCTAGTAGTCTTCTTGAAGATACAGGTGCCAGACTCGAAAAGATACACCTAGATGAGCCCGAGAAAGATGCAACTCCAAAATACGTCAAGGTCTCCATATCAACGCCGATCGGAGAGGATGACGATCAGGATGGAGCAGTCCTCCCTGAAGAGGAAGGAGCCCCAAAAATTGCTAGAGCTCCTGATGCAAGACTTCTAGAGCTCCGACACATGAGGGATCATCCTAGAAATCAAATCATTGGAGATCCCCGAGATGGTGTCAGAACTCGCCGAGGTACTCTTAACGAGATTCTGCATTTTAGCTTCCTGTCGCAGGTTGAGCCAAAGAAGTTCGACGAAGCGAACAAAGATGCGTCATGGATATTGGCCATGCAAGATGAGCTGCATCAATTCGAAAGATGCAAAGTCTGGATGCTGGTTCCCAGACCTAAGACGCAAAACGTGATTGGCACCAAGTGGATCTTTAAAAACAAGCTGGATGAACACGGGGTCATCATCAAGAACAAGGCCAGACTGGTGGCTCAAGGATACAGACAGGAGGAGGGGATTGACTTCGACCAGACGTTTGCGCCAGTCGCCCGGCTCGAGGCAATCCATCTGTTCCTAGCCTATGCCTCTCACAAAGGATTCACAGTCTATCATATGGACGTGAAATCGGCATTCTTGAATGGAGACTTGAAAGAGGATGTATACGTTGCTCAACCTCCAGGTTTTGTCAATCCTACTTATCCTAATCATGTCTACTTTCTTAATAAAGCTCTATATGGCTTAAAACAAGCTCCTCGAGCTTGGTATGAGACCTTGTCTAGTTTTCTTCTTGAGAACAAGTTCTCTAGAGGAAAAAATAGACAAGACATTGTTTCTCAGGGAAGTTAAAGGCAAGATCTTGCTGGTGCAAATCTATGTCGATTACATTATATTCGGCTCAACGGACAACAATCTTTGCAAAAAGTTTTCTAAACTTATGCAAGGAAAGTTTGAAATGAGCAGTATGGGAGAGCTGAAGTATTTCTTGGGACTTCAAGTGAAACAGTCTGAGGAAGGAATTTTCATTTCTCAGACAAAGTTCACCAATAAACTCCTCAAGAAATTTGGAATGGAGAATGCAACCTCTATGAGAACTCCAATGGGATCCACCATGTCTCTGGATAAGGATGAGAAAGGGAAACCTTTTGATGAAACCAAATATAGAAGCATCATTGGATCCCTGCTCTACCTTACTGCAAGTAGACCGGATATCATGTTCTCCACATGTATTTGTGCCAGATATCAGGTGAACACTAAGGAATCTCATTATGTCGCTGCAAAGCGAATTCTTAGATACCTTAAAGGTACCCCTAATCTTGGCTTGTGGTACCCGAGAAATAATGATGTCGAGCTAATAGGTTTTTCAGATGTTGATTTTGCAGGGAGTAGGGATGACAGGAAAAGCACTTCCGGGACGTGTCAATTCCTCAAAAGAAGGCTTATCTTATGGAACAACAAGAAGCAAAATTGTGTAGCAACTTCCACAGCAGAGTCTGAGTACATCTCAGCTGGAAGCTGTTGCGCACAACTCCTTTGGATCAGAAACCAGTTAGCTGATTATGACCTTCAGTTCAAGGAAGTACCAATAAACTGCGACTCCTCCAGTGAATTGCCATTGCCAACAATCCGGTATCGCACAGCAGAACGAAGCATGTTGAAGTGCGCTACCACTTCATTCGGGAACACGTGGAGAACAAGGACATCTCTCTCTGCTATGTCCCCACGGACAAGCAGTTTGCAGATATTTTCACAAAGCCCTTAGACGAGGCCAAGTTCAGTCTTTTCAAAACTGAATTGGGGATGCTAAACTATGAGGAATGAAGACTACAGAAGCTCCAGGCTCGTGCATCTAGGGGGAGCCTCTGCCAGGAACTCAAGGGTAAGCACAGGTGCAAGAACTGAGGGGGAGCATGGTGTCAAATGCACCAGACCCAGAATTGCAGAAGTCGAAAAGGGGGAGATTACCCTCTCGGCAAAGGTGCTAAGGTGTATGCTCCAAATGCTCTAAAGATAATGGTATGAAATTTCAACTCACTCTCGTTTTTCAAAGTTGTGTTTTCTTCCAAGCCGTTATATTCACCTTAGCTTGTAGGGTTTAGGCTTCTTCAAATAGGGGGAGATTGTTGGGTATTGTATCCACAATGTACCTGATTTGAAGAAGCCCCTGAACAAGCTAAGGTGAATTGACAATGTATTTGATTACTTGTCTTCAAGTTGTGCTTGCAGTTATTCATCGCTAAGTACACACCAATGTCAGGGTGCAGTAGGTCAATATACACGGGTCTGTGCAACGTAATCCCTCGCTGAGCAAATCAGTGTGTTGGCTTATGTGTACTCTCTCTATTGGAGTGTACTTATTTTCAAGTACAGGGTTATGTAAGATCAAGAGCAGATAAGGAGCAATGATGGGCCAAAGACCAGCTCACGGGAAGAAAGACGAAAATCATCTAAGTTCAAATCGACGAGAATCACTAAGTGATTCTCGCCGATTCTACGAGAATCACTAGTGATTCTCGCCAAATCGTCGAGAATCACGAACTGATTCTCGCCGATTGCTGCGGGTTATCTCGTAGCCGTCTTGAATTCTTCTAAGGAAGAATCGTCGAGAATCACGAAGTGATTCTAGCCGATTCGTCGAGAATGACTCTGCATTCTCGACGATTCGGCGAGAATCAATTGTGATTCTCGCCGATTCTCACCGGCTTGTGTTTTCAGTAGAGATTGAATTCTATTAAGTAGAATTCGACGAGAATCGTAGTTGATTCTCGCCGATTCGGCGAGAATCACCTACGATTCTTGCCGAATTTGACTTAGGCAATTTTCGCCTATTCTCTGGACCGGTCCAAGTTAACTGAACTATTTCGAACCGGACTTAGGGTTTCCTTTTGGTGGGGCCCACAACGGTCATGTGGAATGACCTAATGTATATATACCTCCGTATGGTTGAGCGGAATATACACAAATACACGATTTAAAAAAGAAAGGCCGCCGACGTGACCTAGATCGCGATCTTGCTCCGCCGCTCGTACAGTTAGTCGCCGTTGCTTATCACGGCTTCTTCCAGATCTCCGGCGATAGAAGCTTAGCCTAGCACAGCGTCTTACGCGTCTAACCAGAGATCTTTTGTCTCTTGATTCGTAGATCGGGAAAACCATCCCCTTCCGAATCGATCGAGACGATAGATCCTAGTGTGACCGTTGGAAGACCCATCTACCTTTGCTAAGAAGGTTGAATCTCCATAGCATCGCCGCAACACTCCGTTGCCGCCGCCAATCCCGAGAGCCAAGCCGCCGCTGATGCAGTGGCCCAGAGCCGCCCCGCTCTGTCGGAGTCACACCGAGCCAGAGGAACACGAATGGCACCCACTGCTAGGCTGCAGCCCAAGCACCCCACCCATGACCGCACCTATTCTTAGCGCGGCGGGATGTTGAGGCGAGGTCTCGAACCCAGCCCCCTTGATAAAGAGCTCAGTTGGTGATGAGAGCTGTTAGGAAAGCTCTTTATCAAGGGGGCTGGGTTCGAGACCTCGCCTCAACATCCCGCCGCGCTGAGAATAGGTGCGGTCATGGGTGGGGTGCTTGGGCTGCAGCCTGGCAGTGGGTGCCATTTGTGTTCCTCTGGCTCGGTGTGACTCCGACAGAGCGGGGCGGCTCTGGGCCACTGCATCAGCCGCCCTTTGCCGCCGCCGATTTCGGGGAGATTCTCTCTAAGAGAGATCTAGGGTTGTGGACTCTTCGTTGACTTCAAGAACACGTCGTCGAACGAAGAGGGACACCTTAGCCTCCATAAGTTGTTTGTATTTCTAATACATTCTATTTTCAATTTCATTATAAAGGAACGATTGGTTCCTAGTTGTAAGGGTTGGGTGCAACCCGTGGTGTGGGAGTGGTGACTCCTACGTGTTGAAGGGTTCCTTCCGTTAGTGCAAGGATTGGATTTCAATCCTGTTGGTGAAGTGAACGAGTCGTCCCTGATTGGGAGATAGGTTGAAGGGGAAAAGTGGACGTACCATAATCGGGGAACCACTATAAATTGCTTGAGTCTTTTCTGTGCTGTGTTGTTTGATTTATTTGTGCAGGTACAGTTTTTAATTCCGCAAAAACGCTACAAGACACCTATTCCCCCCCCCCCCATAGGTGAAGCTAGTTGGCACTAGGTGGACTTTCAGTTAGTCCTACAAAGTAGGACACATCTCTATTATTTCCAAAGCAGGGTAACCTACTAAGCTCTGAGGAATACAAGTTCGCAGAAGGATGGTGGACTCGAGTGTGTGTGTCATGTGGGACCCCCCGAGGGCCAATTCCCTTCGCTTGTATGTTAGCCTTGGTAGCCAAGTACCAGAGTTGGAAAACATCTCCACAGTTTGATTGGGAAATGAGCCTTCGACCTGTTTCTCCTAATTAGCCAAGGGAGGACGATGTGACGATGCATCGGGATTTAAGCATCCTTGTAATACCGAGCCCCTGTATTGACGGCCGAGATCATCTCCCCCCACGCATATCAGCCTAGCTACCCCTGATCTCATCTCTCCTCTGACTGGAGGAACTACCAGAAGCAGGTTTGGACACCAACCTCCCAACTTAATAAAGAAAATTGCCATCTCTTTGGAATTTCCTAAAAGTTCTCATAGGAATTGATGCGTTTAATTCTTTTGGCTACCTCCTAAGCAGCAGGTTGAATTACTTTAGCATTGGGGCAAGTCCTTGAGCGATGGAGTTACCGTAGTCTGAGTCCCTGCACGAGCTCCTCTCCTGCAGGACGACTACTCGGCCCACAAGTCGGCCCCCACTTTTGAAGTGCAGCGCGAACATTAATATACGAGCAAGCGACTATGGTTATATGTGCGAGCAACAAGGTGCGAGTATATGGTGGAACTACCATGTATGTGCGAGCAACAAGGTGAAAGTATATGGTGGGGCGACCATGTATGTGCGAGCAACGATGGCACGAGTATGAATGACGTCAACGGGCGAGTAAGAGCTTTCCGAGGTCTCAATCTCTCCACGCCTATGAGTCTAGCGAACATCATCAAACAGGCGATTATACACATAGAAACGAGTAACATAATTCTTATATACTTCATGATGAGCATTACATTGATTTACAATTTTCTGTTTACAAAAATATATACAAGTGTGGGGGCAGGAGGTCGTCGGTCGGCTACGACTCGTCGTCGCCTGTGTCAAGCCTGTACTCCTAATCCCGGATGGTGAAATCTTCCTCATCCTTAGTATTGTCCTCACCGTCATCCTCATCGTCACTGCTGCCGGTGCTCTCTCTGTTGTTTTTGTTGTCAATGTCGCCATTGTTGGAGCTAGAAGCCGAGGACAGGACACGATCAGGAGAGTTTGACTCCTCGGCAAGAAGGAATGGGATGAGGTCCAGAATTCGTCCATCCTCAGCTTGGCGAGGACGGCTTCCCCAGATGCTCGCGCTATCCCGCGATGGATAGCGTGCATCTCATCCTCATGCATCTTGATCTTCTTACCTATCCCATGCGAGGACGTAGCCTCCTGCGGCTCAGCTGGGAGAGCACTGAAAGGACCCAGGCGACCTTCGATAGCTTCCAGGCAAGTTGCTAGCTCGGCGGCGCGGATTTGAAAAGCCTCCAGCTCGGCCTTGGTGGTTGCGAGTTCTTGCTCGAGCTCGGAGAACTTCTTCTCCATCTCGATCTCGGCGGCCTACGAGGATCAGTCAGCCAGGAGTTGGAGGAATTTTCAAATATAGGGACAACTAAGTCGCGCCAAGGAGGCGACTAACCTCGTAATACTTCTAGCGGACAGATTCCATTCCCAGCTGGATTGTCTTTTGGGTGACGACCTTTAACGCCTCCTGCATTTCATGCAGCTTCCTTATTGTGTAGTGCCCCAGCTCAGCAATCCGTAGTATGGAGCGGGAAGTCTAGTGGGAGAGCACTTCCGGACTAAGCTCCAGCATAGACTCGGCATCAGCTCGCCCGTAGAGCGCGAAGCCGACATCAAAGGCCTCCCACTTTGTCCTCCCAGTATTTCGACCAGGCGGGTAGGTTGGTGCTCAGCAATACCCAATGCTCGCTCTCCGACAACGACACCAGCGGACGGCCATAGGCGTCCTTACCTTCTTGCCCGCAGTTGTAGTTTGGGTGGAAGTAAGGCTCCCTGGAATCGGCGGGAGACTCCCTCTCGTCGAACAGCTATCAGTAAACCCTTGCTCGCTTGCCCGTATGATCAGGGGACTTAGCCTTCCCCTTCCCCTTGTAGAACTTCCTCTTCTGGGCGCCATCTTCGTTGTCGGCGAGCGGCTAGACTGCGGGAGGCGAGATCTCCTCGACCTCAGTAGGTTCGAGGTCTCTTGGCTCGAGGACGCGACTTCTTTTGCCAGAGGCAACGACTTCTGTAGGAGCTCGCGAGCCTCTACAAATTGAAGAATAGATAACAGTATTCAAACAGTTCGGAGATGTCTTGGCGAGTATGTCAGAATCTTGCGAGTTCATACCTTCGCAGGGAAGAACCATGTCGAGCACATGGACGTTGATGCGTTAGTGGATGACTGAAAGAATTAGTTTCAAGAATGTTTAAACACCAAGAGGGGGGGGTGAATAGGTTCAATTCCAATTCACTTAGGCAGTTAATAAACTAATCACAGCACAGCTATAAATTCTACAGCTACCACAGTAAATAATAATCCAATCACATCATACACACAGATTTATAGTGGTTTCCCAAATGATAGGTACATCCACTTTCCCCCTTCGTCTATCTAGCAATACACTAGATTCGACCAAACTTTCTTCCACCTTCTCATATCTTCAGATCTTACAACTCAGAACCTAAATTAGTTCCTACAGCTCAGACTTCAACAAGTCCTACAACTCAGGCTCTTCCTAAGAACCCTACCTCAGAGTGAATCCACACTCCTTTAACTCAGGCAATAAAGCCCTACCTCAGCCCTTATCACCAGGCCTACAACTCATAGAACTTAATCTCCTACCTCAGGCAAACAACCCTACCTCAGCTTTTATAATTACAGGCTTACAACTCAGAGATTTAAATCTCTTACACTAAGATCTAAAAATAGATCTTATCGAAAATTATTAAAGAGTTTATTTCTTCCTTCACCCAGATAGAGAGAGAGAGGGGTTAGGGAATCATGATCAGATCTTGATGGATCTGCTTTCTCCTGACCTTTGCTGTAATGAATTTGATTCAACCTGACTTTGCTTATTCAAAGCTTCTTGAAAGAGAGAACCTAGGTTGAATCTTCTTGAGAAGTTGGTGTAGATCCAGCTTCATACTCCTTGTAGAATTAAATCTGCAAACACTGACAGATCTGATGAGATGTTGTCTACTTCTCTGATTTTGAATCAGGATCTTCTTGTTGTATAGAATTCTGTGAATTCTTCTTGGAGTGATTCTCCTTCTTCATATTTTCCCTCCTTTTTTTACATCTTCATTCTGTGATAGATCGGCTCTTTTTATAGATCTCGTTGGAGGCAACTGGCTGATCCGATAATTAACTAACATCTGACAGTTCTGACATATCTGATGGCCTTGACGATTATGACAGATGTCAAGTCTTCAGTCTTGAGATCTGGCACTTGGAGTTATTTGACTCAGCTGAATGTGTCGAGACACAAATATAGAATGTGTCGACACAAATGTAATGTGTGTCGACACAATTCCATGGAGTCGAGATAGCTTCTTTGATGTTGTCGACATCTTCAGAATCTGTCGACACAGCTCTTTATTCAGTCTCGACACAACATTTGTAGAATGTATCGACACAAGTCTTGTGTGTCGACACAGCTTCTCCATTTATAATTGATGTCAACTTAAATTCTGCGTGTCAACATAGCTTCTCTATTTATAACTGATGTCAACTTAAATTCTGTGTGTCGACACAGCTTCTTATGATAATGTTAGCACTTCTAGTCTAAGTGTGTCGACACTAGTCTTGAGTATCGACATAGCTATTGTCGACTCAAATTCTGTGTGTCTACACAAGTCATGTGTGTCGATACAGCCTTGCTTCTAGTCTCGACGCTGCTCCTTCAAAGGTGTCGACACATTATAAGTGTCTCGACACTTTTGTACTTAGAATATTTTCTGCAATCTTTAGCCTGCACAAGTAAACTCAAAATGCCATCAAATACAAACTGACATATATCATTGAGTTATATGAGGCTTCTCCAAATCTGGTACACAATTTTTAATGTACACAACAATCTCCCCCTATTTGGAGAAGTCATAACCCATAGTCAATGATATACACCAATATAATAAAAGTAATAAGCATGATGTATACAGGCATTTCAAACAGGGTTATTCATAAGCAGAAATAGCATGTTACACACAAATATCCAAAATGAAATATCATAAAGAAAAAAACATGCAAATCAGAGACATAGATATATTGTTGTCAACCAAGGACTTCTTTATATTATTTAACCAGAGTAAGATTACAAGGTTTTTATAAGAACAACAAAAATTTTACATAGTTCTTCTAAAACCTAGTTAATCTAAAGCTAAACTTGGTCTGGTTCCTTGATGATAATGCCTTTGTCTGTCTGAATAGTAGCTTTGACTTCAGCTTCAACATTAGCAACAGGCTTCTTACCTTTGATGTCTTTGGCCTTAAGTTGAGTAGCTTTCAGCTTTTGCCTTTCAAATTAGTGGAATGGTTTAGGGAAGTACTTGCAAGGCTCTATGGAATTTGCAGGGATTTTTCTAGTCTTCAAGTCCTTTCTGAATTTGTAGATTGCTTCTTGTTATGCAAGATATTTGTCCCATTCTTGTTTGGAGTACAACTTACCCCTGTCATATTGATTATCAGTAACTGCATTCCATGCAGTTAAGATGATGCCTCTGAAGGTTGGACTCCATTTCTCAAAATCAGGCCTAGCCCCAGCTTATTCTCTGAATCTTTTCTTAGATAATTGAGCCTCTTACTCTTTAAGCAAAACTGAATCAGCCATTTCCACTTCTTTAGAAATTAATGGAAATTTTTCCAGTGGAGGGTTGTACATATTCTGGACTGCTTGTTGAATTTTTTTAAACTCAGGAGGGGGATATATGACTTGAGCTACTTCATGTTGCATCCCCTCTAAGAATACAGGTTGGCATCTAGATTTTGCAGTATTATTGTCATCACATAAGGATGGATATCTGAAGGTAGCTCTGATACTGTTAGATATCCATTTAGCATGTTCAGAGCTAGCCTGAACTAATACCCTCTCCCCCTTTATGAATTCTCTATGAATATGATCTCTAAAATCATTCTTCTAAAACCTTATTTGATCTGTAATATGATAGTTCCCAGTTGTATAGTAGTCTTTAAACTTCTTTACTTGAGCTGAAATTGTAGACTCAGAAGTTTTGATAGCAGTATCAACTGTTGCTAGATCCAGTTTTATTTGTGCCTCTATAGCAGACATTTTGGTGTTCATATGTGTTTGTATTGCAGTGGTTTGGTCAGCCATTTTTGTCAAAGTGATTGAATGCATGTCAATCAAATTCTTATTCATTCTTAGCTGATTCTCTAGCACATACCCTTGCTTGACCACCAGATCATCTACCTGAGACTTTGTCTCTTTCTGCTGCTTGGCAATATATACCACAACATTGCCTCCCTTATGGAAGTAATCTGGCATTTCTTTCTTAAGCAAATTTACTTCAAATCTTATAGATTTGATGTCTAGTGCCAGATTGAATTGCAGCTCCTTGTGACTTTCATCCACATATTTTTCTAGTGCAAGTCTTTGCTCATCAAGCTTGACCTATAGTTGTACTAATAGAGAACTAAAGTCCATTGTAAGAGCAGTAGATGAGGATTCAGCCTTTAAGGCTTTCTTATATCTAGAGCTCTTTTTTCTTAGCTCCATAAGCTTCCTTTTCTTTATCCTAGACGTTTCTTGCTCATCAGCAGAATCAAAAGAATTGTCAACTTCCATTAGTTGTTCTGGAGCATCTGCTCCTTGTCCTGGGGCTAGGTCAGGTACCTCCCCCTCAACCCTTGTATCTGGTTGAATATCAGCAGTAGTGTCTTCCTTGTTTACCTCTTCATGCTCCCCCTTGGAAGTAAATTTCCAGTTCTTGGACTATCTCATTCATAGGATTCCGAGGTTGTGCTGTCAGATCAGGAATATGCATATCTTGTGTCTCTTTTTCAGAAGTTTCAGTAGCTGTGTTGATGTCCTGAACCACTTCCATAATAGTGAGGTTTGCAGTCTCACTATCTAGCTCAGCTGCATCGATATCTCCCCCTGGGACTGATATCTCTTGATTATCTGTCAGATGGACAGTCTTCCCCTGGATTTGAGCTTCAGTTCCAGGTGTGAGATTGGGAGACTTCCTGGGTAGTTCAGTGTTATCATCATCAGAACTGAAATCAACCCTTTCTTCTGAGTCACTGTAGGACTCTACATATTGAACAGTAGCTTTCTTTGTTTTAATGACTTGTTTTGACTGGTGCTTTGGTGCAAGTTCTTCCTTGGACAATACTCTGTCCCACTTAGACAGGATTCTTATATCCATTCTCCTCATGAGGTTAATTTTGGAACCATCAATCTAGTTTAGTACATCAAGTATGCTGATAGCCAGATACAGACTTAAGATTCTGCCTAGATTTGGCTTCTTAATACTTTCTTTAATCTTATTAAATATTACATCACTCTAGTCAGTCTTCACCTGGAAGATGACTATAGTCATGAGGCTAAACATGTAGGAAGAGATCCTATCATGCCCTCTAGTTTGGCAGAGAATTACCTTTCCAATAATCTCAGACAGAAACTTTCCTTTGGAGTTCATCCCTTTCCTAGTCATGGATGATCCAATGTAGGTGGTTGAGGGCATCCCACAACATTTAAGGGCTTCAATAGTCAAAGTAGAATCAACCTAGATATCTTCTTTAAACCATGGGAGTTGAAGGGATTTTCTCAGACTTTTGAGAGTTATTTTTACCGTTACTCCATGAATAGTAGACTTGATCTTGTTTCCCTTAGAATTCAATGAAGCGTTGGAATAGAATGCAAGAACTTCCTTTTCCCATATCCTTGTTGGTTCAAGAACTAGATAATCCAGTCCAGTACCTTGGATTAGGTCCACAACCGCCTTGATTTCCTGTTCAACAATGTTGAACGCTTCTCGAACTAGCTCATAACCTTCGTTAATATTGTTGTCCATCTTGGGCACCATTAGAGATGAAAGAAGTGTAAGTTGAAGAGAGAGAGAAGAAGAATTTCTTGTCGACACTGATGGATTAGTCTCGAGATTTCTGAGAGCGTAGTCGACAAGGTCTCGTTTCCTCCTATTTATAATTTTCTAAATAGGGTAGGTGAAAAGGCGGGCTGAAATTAGAGTTATGTCGACACAAATTTGTTTGTGTCAATACTGACTGCTAAAGTTTTGACAAAGAGTTTAGAGTCTCGACAACTCTAAGTGTCGACACCAATTTCAGTGTGTCGACACAGACTACTAAGGTCTTGACACACATAATTTGTGTCGACACATATTTTACTTAGTCATATGTTGAGTAGAATTTTTTCCTTAATCTATCATCTTATTCTAGGTTTAACATGTCTAATTCAATTTTAAAATAATTGAATTTACTTTCATCTAGAGGTTTAGTGAATATGTCAGCTACTTGTTTATAAGTAGAAACAAACTCAAGACTTATGTCCTCTTTCTCAACATGTTCTCTAATAAAATGGTACCTAATTTCAATGTGCTTTGTTCTGCTATGTGAAATAGGTTTTCTAGCAATTGATATAGCACTAGTAGAATCACAATATAATGGAGTTCTACTTATCTTGATGTCATAATCTTCAAGTTGATGTTGTATCCATAGTAACTTAGCATAGTATCTCCCAGCTGCAAAATATTCTGACTTTGTTGTGGATAAAGCAACACTTATCTGCTTTTTGCTGCTCCATGACACCAATCTTCCGCCTAGGAATTGGCATGTACCTATGGTACTTTTCCTGTCTTCCTTGCAACCTGCAAAGTCTGCATCTGAAAAACTTGTCAGCAGAAAATCTCTATTCCTAGGATACCATAGACCAAGATCTGGTGTGCCCTTAAGATATCTTAAAATTCTCTTTGCAGCAGAATAATGAGACTCTTTAGGGCATGTTTGGTATCTATCACATATACATATAGCATATATGATGTCAGGCCTACTTGCAGTCAAGTATAGTAAGGAGCAAATTATCCCTCTATATAAAGACTCATCAACAGGTTTCCCTGCCTCATCTTTGCCTATAGGCATACTTGACCCCATTGGAGTTTTCATGGTGGAGGCAGTCTCCATGCCATATTTTTTAATCAACTCCCTGGTGAACTTAGACTGGGATATGGACGGTCAATTATCAGTCTGTCTTACTTGGAGTCCCAAGAAGAACTTTAGCTCACCCATGCTGCTCATCTCAAACTTCCCTTGCATAAATTTGGCAAACTTCCTACAAAAGTTATTTTCCCCTTGAAAATTTGTTCTCAATGAGAAAAGTAGACAATGTCTCATACCATGCTTAAGGGGCTTGTTTCAACCCATATAGAGCTTTCTTAAGACTATAAACATGATCAGGAAAGTGAGGATCTACAAAATCTTATGGCTGATCCACATATACTTCCTCTTTTAGATCTCCATTCAGAAATGCTGACTTGACATCCATCTGGAAGACCTTGAATTCTGTATAGGCTGCATAGGTAAGGAATAGGCTTATTGCTTCCATCCTTGCTACTGGGGCAAAGGTCTGGTCAAAGTCTATTCTTTCTTCCTACCTGTAGCCTTTTGCCACCAATCTGGCCTTGTTCATTACAATAATGCCATTTTCATCTAACTTATTCTTGAAGATCCACTTAGTCCCTAACATTATGTCCCTTAGGTCTAAGAATCAATTTCCAGACTTTGAATCTCTTGAATTGGTTCAGCTCTTCCTGCATAGCACCAATCCAGTATGAGTCTTAGATAGCCTCTTCAAACTTCTTTGGTTCCATTTGAGACAGGAAGCTTGAACATAGTGTTGAGTTCAAGCTCTTGCTTCTAGTCATTACACCATGATATGCATCACCAATGATTTGGTGAGCTGGATGGTCTCTTAAATGTCTCATAGCTAGAGGCAATCTTTCTTCAGCTTGGTGTTCTTCATTTCCCTCATCTTGCGAATCCTCAATGTCTTCAGCTGGTTATTCTTCATTCTCAGCTTGTAAGTCTTGAGCTCCCCCTAGACAACATCCATCATCTTTAATCCCTTGGCCTGCTGGTTTATCTTCCCTGATGGTCAGATTGTTCATCTTATCCTTTAAACCTGCAGGACTGGAAGAAGTGCTTGGCAGCTCACAGTTAATTAACTTAGACTCATCAAAGAAAACATGGACAGATTCTTCTATAACTTGTGTAGTCAAGTTATAGATCATATATGCCCTAGTATTGTTGCTATACCCAACAAATATCTCTTCTTGGGACTTGGAAGAAAACTTAATCAAATAAGACTTACCATTGTTAAATATATAACACTTGCTACCAAAAATCCTGAAATAGGTTCAATTAGGTTTTCTGCCTTTCAGAATCTCATAGGGAGACTTTTGTGGCTTTTGGTGATGGAAGCTCTATTGAGAACATGACAAGCAGTATTTACTGCCTCAGCCCAGAAATATTCTGGGGGAGAAGTGTCATTTAAGAGGGCTCTACCTGCCTCAATTAGAGTTCTGTTCTTCCTTTCAGCAATTTCATTTTTCTGGGGAGTTCTAGGTGAGGAGAATTCTTGATGAATCCCAAGCTATTCACAGTACTTTGTTATGCATTCAGACTAAAAATCAGTTCCATGGTCACTTCTAATCTTGACCACAGAACTATTAAGTTCATTCTAAATTTGCTTGACAAAAGTCTGGAAGATATTTGGGGTTTCAGATTTTCTCCTTAGGAAGAATACCCAAGCAAACTTGGAAAAGTAATCAACCACCACAAGGGTATAGACTTTCCTACCTAGACTATGAACTGACATAGGACCAAATAGATCCATATGTAGGAGGTATAAAAACCTTACTGAGTCTTTGGTATCAAGACTTTGGAAGGAAGACCTAGTCTGTTTGCCCTTTTGACAAGCTGAGCAGATTCCCTCCTTAATGCACTTAACCTCAGGACTATTCCTCACCAACTCTTCACTAAAGAGTCTGTCTATGGTCTTATAGTTCAGGTGAGCTAGCCTCTTGTGCCATTGGACACAATGAGAAACTTTCTCATCTACAACTAGGCATATAGGAGAGTCCTCACTCTTATACTTAAAGTCTAGACAGTAAACATTTCCTCTCCTAGTGTTTGTTAAGATAACCCCTTGGTCACTTGACCTTCTAATTTGACACTCATCCTTGAGGAAAGAAATGTCATAGCCAATATCACATAGTTGACTTATGCTTATAAGGTTATGTTTCAAACCTTTCACATAAGCTACTTGTGTGATAGTCACTATGCTATTAGATATTTTACCCAAACCTTTAGTTACCCCTTTTTTTGAGCCCCCAAAGATAACTTTGGGACTATTCTCAATAGAAGTGCATTCCTTTAGCATACTGCTTGTTCTATTCATGTACCTAGAACATCCACTATCCAAGTACCATATAGGAGTATGGCCACTTGGACTTACCTGCAACAAATATATTATCTAACCTTAGGACCCCAAATTTTATTGGGTCCTAGGTGCAAGTTAGACTTAAACTGAACATGCCAACCTACAGTTCTTCTGACAGGTAATCCATCATTACTTCTCTGGACACTCTCATTGTGCCAGCAATCAATGGCATAGTGGCCCACTTTGCCACAGCACCAGCACTCATGGACATTGTACCTTCTTTTAAGAACTGGCTTAACAATAATGTTGTTTGCAGCTCTTAAACCAGCTGGTACATCAGCTCTTTTCTTAAGTATTTCAGCCAAGGCTTGCTTAGGTACTTGTCTGGCAGCAGAAGTACTTGGGATATCTTGAGCCCTATGTACAGCTGCCTTCTTTTCAGAATGCATACTCCTAATAGCTTCAGATATTCCTAAGTCTGATTTGCTAACAGACTTTCCCTTAGCTTGATAATGAACTGGCAGACTTTGTGAGTCAGCTGTTACCTTGTCCTTGAGTGTTGGGGTTGGTACACCAAACACAAATGGTCCATTATGGGCCATTTGGGTTTTCTCATGGACTGCCCAATAGGCACTAGCACCTTTGTCATTTCTACTTCCTTGCTCATAGTGACCATAAATACTATCATGGTCATACCTGTTAGAAGGTTGAACCACTTTTAAAAAAAAAATGGAGGCATGGAAACAAGTGGTTGAACTGGAGCTTTGCCTTTCCTGTTGGAATTGGCAGCTCTTATTCTTCCTTTGAAACCTAATCCCTCCTTACCTTTTTGGGAAGAGAAGTAATCTATCAAATGTAACACAGAACTAGGTTTTGAGAACTTAGCCACTAGCTCCCTCTCCTTTTGGAGTCTACTTTCAAGATTCCTAATGTGGTTATTCTTGAAAGTAATGGTATCCATCTGAATAACTGTTTTGTTCTTCAATTTACTAATCTCTTTTAACTTCAGATCCAACACTTTTGTTGAGTCTGAAGCAGCCAACTTTAGAGTGGCATTCTCCTTTGCCAACTGTTTGGCTAGGAGCCTACTTTTTATAAAGGCTTGCAAGAGCTCTCCATAATCATCAATCAGTTGATTGATGTCTCCTTCAGATTCAGAGCCACCTTCATCTCTTGATGAAACTGCTTATGACTCTGGACTAGTAACATAATCTGACACTGAAGGTGAATATTGTACCTTATTAGGATTAGGCTACTCTTGGCTGTGTCCATCCTCAGCTATAGCCATCAGCCCTATTCCTTGGTTGTCTTCTGCTTTATTGATATCATTCAGCAACTGCAAGAATTTTCTTTCTACAGAATCTTCCTTAGTTGAGAACAGTCCAATGCAGGCTTCAACATCCTCTTCATTTTTTGACTCTGATGAAGAAGAGTCAGTCCAGCTTTTCTACTTCTTGTCCATAAAGGATTTCTCCTTCTTGCCTTTATGCTGGTGTTTTTTCTCACCAAACTCCTTTCTTTTGACAAGATAGTCTGTTATAACATGTCCTGGTTTGCTGCAACAATAACAAATAATTTTTATAGAAGTTTGTTTACCATGTTTAGAACCATACCTTACCTCTTTAGAGGTTTTCGTCTTTCCCTTGTAGTAATAATCCTTGGAGTAAGAAGAAGAGGATGGCCTGCTCCTCCAATTCTTTTTCTTCAGGAACCTCTGGAATTGCCTAGAAAAGGCAGCAAAATCCTCATCAGAGTTATGGCAATTTGATGTGCTTATGTCTGAACCTTCTGAATCAGTATCAGTAAATTTTCTGGGAGGAGAATGAGTCTTTCTCCTACCCTTTCTTGTAGCTTCAATTTTGAAAGTCACAGACTTATCTTTGGCAAAAGACCTGTTGCTTTTCTCCTCTTCCTTTCTGGCAGTTAGCTTCATTTTATAAGACAACAATTTCCAAACAAGGTTGGTGGAGGAGTATCTGCAAGTCTGGCCACTTCTCTGATTGCACAGACCTTGGTATCCCAATCCTTGGTTAATGATCTTAGAAACTTGTCATTCAGTTCATAAGTGTTGGGTACACTGAAAAATATGCACCAGATTTGGAGAAGCCTCATCTTACTCAATGATATACATCAATTTGTATTTGATGGATGTTTGAGTTTCATTGTGCAGGTGTAAGGTTTGCTAGAAATTTTTCTAAGTATAAGTGTCGACACTTGTGAAGAATTGTGTCGACACCCAGAAGTTGTGTTGACACTAAAAGCAAGGCCTGTGTCGACACCCAGGAATTGTGTCGACACCTGAAGAAGAAGCTGTATCGATACCCAGAATTATGTCGACACCTAAGGCAAGAATTGTGTCGACACCTAAAGCAGAAGTTGTGTCGACACCCAGGAGTTATGTCGACACCAGAAGAAAGGTATATGTCGACACTCAGGAATTGTATCGACACCTGAAGAAGGTTTGTGTCGACACATAGGACTTGTATCGATGCAGACTCAACGCCATTTGTCTACAGCTAAGTCAAGACCAGAAGCAATTGTGTCGACACACAGGACTTGTGTCGACACACACTCAACAACATCTGGACGTCACTCAATGCCATAAAACAGCAACAGCTATACTGAGTCAGAAGGCTTGTGTCGACACACAGGACTTGTGTCGACACACACTCAACGACGTCTCGACACACACTCAACGACAGTTGGATATACACTCAACGCCATCTGCCAGCATCAGTTATGTCAAGACCAGGAGCAGTTGTGTCGACACACTGGACTTGTGTCGATACATACAAACAGAAGTTGTGTCTAGTAGCTGAAGAATGACTATGTCAACACATGGAGTGTTATGTCGACATCATCAAGACTTGTGTCTACACTTAGTCTATTTGTGTCGACACATGTGAAGCAGTTTGCTGAGTGGTTATGCTGAGTGGAAAAGTCTTTATGGAATCAGCTATCATGACTGGTGACTCGACAACTGTCATAACCAACAGGTCTGACACCTTTGTCAGAACTATCAGAAGGTTGTTACAAATCGGATCAGCAGGTAACCGTGAGGAAACTCTATATAAGGGACTGATCCTTGACAACCATAAGAACAACAGAACTAAGGAAGTAATCAAGCTATTTCAGGAAAAAGAATCTGTCAATAAGAAAAGGGGAAACCCTAAAGAAGGCAGATCTAGAGCATTCTGTAAGAAAAGATTCAGATCTTATTCTGAATTCAAGGAAGGAGCTGACAGGAGATCAACTTCTATATCAAGAAGATTTCAACCTTATTTTGTTCTATCAAGAAGCTTTAAAACAGCTAAGTCAGGTTGAATCTGAAGATTCAGTTTATTCAAGAACTGATCAAGAAGCTCACACCTATAAAGAGATCTATCTTGTGATATCTTTGTATCTCTTAACATTCAATTATCTTGTAGGATTTTTGTAAGATCTGAGTTGTAAGCATTTAATTATAAAGGCTGAGGTAGGTCTAAGTGCCTTAGGTGTACGACTGGTAATTGTCTCAGTTGTAAGACTAGTGATAAAGGCTAAGGTAGGGCTGTCACAACCCGCATTTTCTCCGAATTTAGGAAACATCAGAGTATGAGAAAATACGCGCCATGATGCCACGTCAAGCAGGGGATAACTGCTGACGCTCAGGCAAACCAACTACAATCCCTATGCAAGAAAATCATGTGCTTAATGAATAGAAAATCAGTTATGTTTTAGAGACCGTATCCCTCGGCTCAGTGGATCACCTAGTCCACAAAAGAAAACTATATTTATACGCTGTGGAAAGAAAAATACTTTAATTAGGTTTTACACCCTAAAGAGAGCATAAGGGTCCCAAGAGAACCACTCATGCTATGCAAGACCCTACATTTAATTTATATAATATATAAAAAAATGGTCTTTATACGTTGTTTGGAAAATAGTGATTAAGTTTTATAGAAACATGCCAATCATGAGCTTTATTTATAACAATAATTATGGTTTGAAAATAACTAGCCACCTAGCATAAATCCTTCTCAGAGCAAGTAGACTATCTCCAGAAAATGGTAGCAGCATAAGTAAATATATCCAGTACAAGGGCAACAACTACCATTGGGCGCCAACAACCTGACACGAACCCACTGACACATATGTATGTCTGTAAGAAAGTACTGAAAAACTACCTCACCAACACGGTAAACGGAACTCCAAAGTCCAAGAGACCACCAACACCACCACTGCAAACTAGCCACCCAACTGGCTACGGCTCAGAACCTGGGGTATTCCAAAAGAAAATAGAATACCTTAGCAAGCAACAAGGTAAAAACAACTGCATGTAAGAGTCAACCAAAAGGAAGAAGTAGCTGAAAAACATGCAGTAGAAAGAGTCACAACTGTCCAAAATAGGACAACAAGAAAAGCACAACGAGAAAAGAAAACAGCAACAACCCAACTCAGGAACAACATCCTGCCGGGCCTACTAGGCTACCAAGAGCCAAAAGTGCTGTAAGCTACCAAGGAAGGAACTTCTAACACCCTAAACTGTGGAGAGTGGTAGTAGCAAAAACAAACAACGAGGAACCGGATCGGAGGCAAACTCAGTCCTCCATTCACCAAGTCCAAGTCAACAAGCTCGAGGGTCTACATGTGAAAGCACAAGGGACCTTCCACCCACACATGCCCAGCCCGTACCTGGAGCACGAAAACAAGAGTGGCCTTGGCTATGTCACACAACTCCACCCCCCTGAAGAGCTATAAACCACCACTACTAACCACGACCCACGATTCGGCCTTTAAGAAGGTAAAGAAAATGGCCGACAAGGAAATACCAGAAATATAACAAGAAAACCACTCGGGAATGAAAAATAAGGTAAAGGAAGAGTGTTGAAAAGAATCAACACGACAAGGCGCTGAGTGAGACCCACTCAGTGCCTACCTAAACCTTGACGTTGAGTGAGCTAGCCTCACTTAAAGCCAAAACCAAACTCTAACCACAATCCCACTAAGGTAATACGGAGCTCGACGATTATCGACCGGAGGTCGACGATAGTCGAACGGCCTAAGGCAGAAACCGAGATCGACGATCTCCATTCAGAGATCGACGATAGTCGAACGATTCTAAGACAAAAAAAAAGGTAGGGAATTTCCAGTACTCGAGTAGTTGCTTATTACTCGAGTACCTCATCCCTCTACTCGAGTACCTCATCCCTCTACTCGAGTAATCGCCTACTACTCGAGTATACAAACATATCCAGCACTCGAGTAGTTACCAACTACTCGAGTACCCCAACCCGCTACTCGAGTAGTTGCCTACTACTCGAGTATGCTAAAACCCTTACTCGCATAGCTACAAACCTGCACTCAAGTAGATGCCTACTACTCGAGTAAACCAAACCACTTACTCAAGTATCTCGAGCCCACCACTCGAGTAACCCAAAACCCCTACTCGAGTAGTTACCTACTACTCGAGTAACTCAAATCCCTTACTCGAGTAGTTACCTACTACTCGAGTATGCCAAAACCCCTACTCGAGTAGTTACCTACTACTCGGGTACTCCAAGGCTAATACTCGAGTTAATGCCTTCTACTCGAGTATCTCAAAGCCACCACTCGAGTATCTTAACCCACTACTCGAGTATCTCAAAGCCACCACTCGAGTATCTTAACCCACTACTCGAGTAGCTCAAAGCCACCACTCGAGTAATACACTTAGCAAATTTGGGAAAAGAAATCACCCCCCTCTCCTAACACTTCCTCTCGGCTATACCCAAACCAGAGCAAAGATCTGAGCAAAGATAAACGGCATCACGCCGGCAAGGTTGGGTTCCAACCGCACAAGTAGGGGGGGTTCAAATAGGAAGAACTAAATCCTATAGTTAGCAAGAAAAAGAGAACAACAAGGCCTCTACCCTAGAGCTAACAGGGATTTCAAATACAGCAAGAATAATTCAAAAGAAACTTGGCAAGGGCAAGAATACCACTTGCCTCAACTTTCGGCGAAGAATGGGCGGCTCTCCTCCTCTTCACACGGAACGAACAGCCGCAGCACCTAGAATTAATCTCACGGCCATTAATGGCGGAAAACTCCAAAACCGAAAACCCAAATCTCATCAAACTCCATGAAAATCAAATATCTTACCGTCGAAACGAAGATCTCGAAGAGAGCAAGCCAACGCCGTTTTCGGAATCGAATTCCGTTCACGAACAAGCCCGGAATCGCTGACCGAAGGAGGTACAGGACGGGCGGTTTTCTCCTCTGTTCTTCCGAGAACAAGCCGACGGTTTCTCTCTCAGGAAAAGAAGAAGAAGTGGGTCGTCACTTCTTAAACAG
Source organism: Platanthera zijinensis (assembly GCA_039513925.1). Lineage (NCBI taxonomy): Eukaryota > Viridiplantae > Streptophyta > Magnoliopsida > Asparagales > Orchidaceae > Platanthera > Platanthera zijinensis. Next base: position 166,982,758 of record CM077093.1, on the reverse strand, counting down.
AGCTTTTATACTAAAGCTAACCCGCCGGCTCAGCCTAAAAACCGAACCCTAAAAACGCCTAATCGCTTAAAAACACCTAATCGCTTAATTACAATAAGTGAATACCAAAAAAAGGGTAAGCCAATACATGGCCGCCACCTAGCAAGGAAAATAAATGCTCAATAAATTCTCCCGCAAGAATTTAATATTTAGCCAAATCAATTTAATTAATTGATCACAAATATTATTAACACACCAAACGACACGAAAATCGAATCACCTCGGAATTCGACGAAATTCGCACCGTAGCTAAATACCCATGCTACGAACACAACGGCGAAGTCGAAATTAACTTTCGACAAACAGAACCCGAGTTATACCCAAATAAAGCCAAACTCAAACATCCCCCCGAGAGGCCACACCGGGTCACCCAAAACGACTCGGCTTGCTAGTGAGATCTTGCCAACAGGCTACCAAACAGGGCACTCAGTTCTAAGGAGCTAAACCATACTCCACACATGGCACAAGCCACGGAAACGCGTCATCGTAACGCCAACGTGAATACAAATAAACGCAGGAAAATCGGGGGCGTTACAGTCACTCTCCCTAAAAGAAAGTTTCATCCCGAAACTTTACGCACAACACTCCTACTAAAGAAGGAGAAACAACTAATAGGAGTTACAAGAAGGAAAACATATCGATTAAATCAACGAAACAGGTGAGGGTAATCCCTCCTCATAGGCGACTCTAACTCCCAAGTCGCGCTTTCCAAATCCTGATTCTTCCATAGAACCTTAACCATCGGTATGGACTTCTTTCGCAGCACACGCTCCTGAGTATCCAAAATACGAACCGGCATCTCAACAAAAGAGAGGTTGGGCTCCAACTGGGGCACAACATCCAAGAGCTGCCCACTGCCGCGCACACACTTCCGCAATTGGCTAACATGAAAAACATTATGCACACCTGGGAAGTTCGCTGGCAAATCCAATCTATAAGCTGACACACCAATCCGTTCCAAGATCTCAAACGGGCCCACATACCTTGGGTCTAACTTCCGATTCTTACCAAATCTCTTAACACCTACCATCGGGGAAACTTTGAGGAATACAAGGTCCCCGATGGAAAACTCCAAAGCAGATCTACGCCGATTGGCGTTCTTTTCATATCTCTCCTGGGCTATACGAAGCTTCTCCCGAATAAGCTTCACTGCGACTTCCATTTCCTCAAGCGCATCGGGACCCAACAAAGGCCTCTCACCAGCCTCAGCCCAAAACAACGGAGTCCTACAACGCCTCCCATACAAGGCTTCGAACGGAGCCATCTGCAAACTTTCCTGATAACTGTTGTTGTAGGCAAATTCCATAAGTCGCAATCGCTCATCCCACGCTCCACCGTGGTCTAAAATATAGCACCGGATCATATCCTCAACAATTTGGTTCACCCTCTCCGTCTGCCCATTGGTCTGCAGGTGGTAGGCAGTAGAATACCTCAGATCCGTACCCAAACCCTCCTGCAGACTCTGCCAAAAACGAGAAGTAAACCGGGAGTCTCGATCGGAAATGATGCTAACCGGCACACCGTGGAGTCGGATGACTTCATTCATGTATAACTCCGCTATCTTCTTCATCGGGTAATCAATCTTATAAGGCACGAAGTGAGCACACTTCGTCAATCTATCCACTATAACCCAAACAGAATCAAATCCCCTCGGGGATTTCGGTAATCCCGTAATGAAATCCATAGATATACTTTCCCACTTCCAAGTCGGGATCTCTAGCGGAGTCAACTTACCACCAGGCCTTCCATGATCGGCCTTCACACGTTTGCAAGTGTGACACTCAGCAACAAATCGAGTTATATCTCCTTTCATGCCATACCACCAGGCAATTTGCCTTAAGTCACGGTACATCTTCGTAGATCCTGGATGGTAGGAAACGCTGGAACCATGAGCCTCACTGCAAATCATCCTCCTAATATCCCCGACAGCGGGAACGTAAAACCTGCCACGGTACTTCAAAGTACCCGCATCATCGATAGTAAAGTCGGGCAACTCTCCCTCCTCAGTCCTGGTGAAGAGGTGCATAAGATCAGGATCGTCCTTCTGGTGCAGCCTAGTCAAAGAAATCCAGGACGGCTCCGTCACTGACAAGGCACTCTGCAAACTATAGCATCCCACTGAAATATCCATAAGGAGGAACTCCTCCCCTAAACGATCGGCGGTGAGGTTAAAGATCTTTCCTGTCTTTCGGCTCAGGGCGTCGGCCACCACGTTGGCCTTGCCCGGATGATACTGGATTTCTACATCATAATCAGCCACATACTCCAACCACCGCCGCTGACGCAGATTCAACTCCTTCTGCGTGAACACGTACTTTAGGCTCTTATGGTCAGTGAAGATCTTGCATTGAGCCCCATAAAGTAGGTGCCTCCACAACTTCAAAGCATAAATAACCGCTGTAAACTCGAGGTCATGCGTGGGATAATTCTTCTCATGAGTCTTCAGTTGCCTTGACCCATAGGCAATTACTTCTCCATCTTGTATTAATACGCATCCCAGACCTACAAGCGAAGCATCCACATAAACATCATAATCTACTCCCTCGGTAGGCAGGGTCAGAACGGGAGCAGTGCACAATCTCTCCTTTAGCTCCAGAAAAGCCTCCTCGCACTTTTCGCTCCAAACAAATGCCACATTCTTCTGAGTCAACTTGGTCAAAGGTGCGGCTAGGGAAGAGAAACCCTCCACAAATCTTCTGTAATTGCCAGCCAACCCTAAGAAACTCCTGATCTCCTTAGGAGTAATCGGCCTATTCCAATCCATCACTGCTGCAATCTTTTCTGGATCGACCGAGATTTCATCCTTATTCACCATATGGCCTAGAAAAGAAACCTGAGGCAACCAAAATTCGCACTTGCTCAATTTGGCGAATAACTTGTGATTCCTCAACTCTGATAGGACCAAACGATAATGCTGCTCATGCTCCTCGGCACTGCGAGAATAAACTAACACATCATCAATGAAGACCACAACGAACTTGTCGAGGAAATCCTTGATCACCCGGTTCATCATATCCATGAAGGCTGATGGTGCGTTGGTCAGACCAAATGACATTACCAGAAACTCAAAGTGTCCATGCCTCGACCTAAACGTAGTCCGTGGAATGTCCGCCTCACGGATCCTGAGTTGATGATAACCAGAACGAAGATCGATCTTGGAGAACACCGTGCTACCACGCAACTGGTCAAATAAATCATCGATCCTCGGCAGAGGGTACCTGTTCTTGATAGTGACCTTGTTCAACTCTCTATAGTCGATGCAGAGCCGCATCGACCCATCTTTCTTCTTTACAAACAAAACAGGAGCACCCCAAGGCGACGAACTTTGCCTAATAAACCCCTTAGCTAACAGCTCATCCAACTAAACTCGCAACTCCTCTAACTCATGAGGGGCCATCCGGTACGGCGCCTTAGCAATAGGACGCGTACCCGGCTCTAAATCGATCACAAACTCAACATCCCGATCAGGAGGAAGACCAGGAAGATCATCAGGAAAAACATCGGCGAAACCACGAACAATAGGAATCTCTTCCAAGCATGGCACGCTAACAGCGGCTCCAACCGCCGAGACTAAACAAACACAACAATCAGAAAGAAACAATCTCTGAGCACATACCGCAGAGATGACAGGAAAGTCCTGACACAGATCAGCATACACACTGCCGGGCTGATCGTCGTCCCTGATGAAGTCCAAGCGCTTTCCTTTGCACTGAATGATCGCATCATACCGAGAGATCCAGTTCATGCCCAAAATGACATCGAAGTCCTCCAGATCAATCATTTTCAGGTCCGCCTTCACAAGAAAGTCCCCCAACAAAACCGGGCAATCCAAAATGCCCAAATCTGACAACACAGATTCACTATAAGGAAACTTGACACGGAAGGAATCCCGAACACGATCTAGAGTCAACCGATGACGCTCTACAAAGGCTCTAGCTACGAACGAGTGGGTAGCGCCGGAGTCAAACAGAACACGCGCCCAGCGGTTCTTCACCTTAAACTTCCCTATAGGAACACATAAACTAAGGAACTACCACAGCAATACCGCAACATACAAGCAAATAAAACTACCAGGCTAGAAAAACAACAAACCGCTAACCTGAAATAACCTGGGTCGAAGTCTGAGCCTCTTCAGAAGAAATCACGTTCAGCTTGCCTTTTCCCTTGTCCACATGTGGAGGTGGAGCTAAAGCCTGCAACGGAACTACAGGAAGAGCTGTCTGAACCTGAGGACACCTCGACTTGATATGACCCTTCTGCCCACACTGAAAGCAGACTCTATCCTTGGTCCAACACTGGGCCGCATCATGCCCAGACCGCTTGCAAACTGAACAGGAGACATCTCTCCTAGGAGCACCCTGGATCGCATGAACTTGCTCCTTCTTCTGAGCTGCTGACCTCTTAAAACATTTCTCGACAGGATGGCCTGACCGGCCACAGAAACTGCACACTACTCAGTTCCTCTTTCCCGGAACAGCATCAGGTACTAGGGGCTTCTTCCCCTCCACAGACTTTCTCTTGTCCTTTCTCATCTGCTGGCTTCTGCTCTTTGCCGTTTCAATAGCCTCAACCTTAAGAGCAGCCTCTACGACTCCAGCATAAGTCACTGACCCATAAGCACTGGTCAACTGCTGCACTTCGCTCCTCAAACCACCAAGAAATCTCTTAACTCGATCAGCCTCAACGCTGACCAAAGCAGGGGCAAAACGGCTCAACTTACTAAATTCTATTTCATACTCACCCACCGTGAGTTGCCTTTGCTTCAGATAGAGAAAGTCATTCATGAGGCGGTCACGCTCGACCGAAGGCAAGAACTTCCTCAACAACATCTCCTTAAACATTTCCCAAGAACATCCAGCTACTAAGCTCTCCTTCTCTCTCAGCCACCAAATCTTAGCCAATCCTTTAAGCTGATAGGTGGCTAGCATCACCCTCTGGTCACCTGCAATCCCTGAATATGAAAACATCTCCTCCATGGAGATCAGCCAATCATCAATAACCATGAAATCTGCCTTCCCGTCATAAGTGGGAGGGCTCAGCCTCTGAAACTGGGAGATGAAGGCCATCTCTGCTGGCACCACTACCGGAGGTCTCACGAGTGCAGGGGGAGGAGAAACAGCTAACCCCCCAGCAGGAACTTGCGCACCCTGAGCCTGCCCTACCACAACTGCCACCAAAGACTGAATCTGGGCTCGCACCTCCTCCAACTGTCTGCCTATAGCTTCGCTACTCTGACGCAGACTCTCGATCACCGCACCATTCTGAGCTCCGGACGACTCACCTTCAGACAGGGGAGTCGAACGCATCGCAGGTCGCCTAGCCATCCTAAAATCATAACCACCCCAAATCAGATCCCCAATCAACGACTAGAACCCAAACACAAGTACAGACCATACATATATAGTTATAGGCTTAAAGCTGCTAAACTTGCTCTGAGAGTTTATCTTTTTAACAAAAATTTGATGACATGCCCTAACCTAGGATAGTTAACCATCACCTTGCTAACTCTCGTGCCTAGATCGGGAATGCATGAATTTATTTTGTTTTGAAAACTTATGTGTGTACATATGTCATCCTGCAAATCTTTAGCTTGGCACATTGTGCTTATGCAATGATATGCTATGCATGTTTGTGCTATACATTCTAAAAAGGCCCTAATGCATGTTATGAGCGGCGTACGCATGAAAATGTTATGCATCCCATACCACATAACATTCCCATGTAACGAAAAAGAAACGTGCTAGTCGCAGTCATGTGGTGAGGTTATGCATCCCATACTACATAACCCTCACATGTAGCCCCTATGGTGGATCCATATACGAACACATATTATGCATCCCATACTACATAATATGCCTCGTATACTTCATGTTATGCCATGAGTGTAGTGTTCGTGCTTTTGCCAAGACGTGCTGATGACATATCGATGTGTGAATGACATGATGCTGAACTACTAAAGCAAACCAAGGAAGGTTGCTCAACTAACTTGTCAAGCAACCTCCCTCTAATACCAACTGTCACAACCCGCATTTTCTCCGAATTTAGGAAACATATGAGTATGAGAAAATACGCGCCATGATGCCACGTCAAGCAGGGGATAACTGTTGACGCTCAGGCAAACCAACTACAATCCCTATGCAAGAAAATCATGTGCTTAATGAATAGAAAATCAGTTATGTTTTAGAGACCGTATCCCTCGGCTCAGTGGATCACCTAGTCCACAAAAGAAAACTTTATTTATACGCTGCGGAAAGAAAAATACTTTAATTAGGTTTTACACCCTAAAGAGCGCATAAGGGTCCCAAGAGAACCACTCATGCTATGCAAGACCCTACATTTAATTTATATAATATATAAGAAAACGGTCTTTATACGTTGTTTGGAAAATAGTGATTAAGTTTTATAGAAACATGCCAATCATGAGCTTTATTTATAACAATAATTATGGTTTGAAAATAACTAGCCACCTAGCATAAATCCTTCTCAGAGCAAGTAGACTATCTCCAGAAAATGGTAGCAGCATAAGTAAATATATCCAGTACAAGGGCAATAACTACCAGTGGGCGCCAACAACCTGACACGAACCCACTGACACATATGTATGTCTGTAAGAAAGTACTGAAAAACTACCTCACCAACACGACAAACGGAACTCCAAAGTCCAAGAGACCACCAACACCACCACTGCAAACTAGCCACCCAACTGGCTACGGCTCAGAACCTAGGGTATTCCAAAAGAAAACAGAATACCTCAGCAAGCAACAAGGTAAAAACAACTGCATGTAAGAGTCAACCAAAAGGAAGAAGTAACTGAAAACATGCAGTAGAAAGAGTCACAACTATCCAAAATAGGACAACAAGAAAAGCACAACGAGCAAAGAAAACAGCAACAACCCAACTCAGGAACAACATCCTGTCGGGCCTACTAGGCTACCAAGAGCCAAAAGTGCTGCAAGCTACCAAGGAAGGAACTTCTAACACCCTAAACTGTGGAGAGTGGTAGTAGCAAAAACAAACAACGAGGAACCTGATCGGAGGTAAACTCAGTCCTCCATTCACCAAGTCCAAGTCAACAAGCTCGAGGGTCTACACGTGAAAGCACAAGGGACCTTCCACCCACACATGCCCAGCCCGTACCTGGAGCACGAAAACAAGAGTGGCCTTGGCTATGTCACACAACTCCACCCCCCCTGAAGAGCTATAAACCACCACTACTAACCACGACCCACGATTCGGCCTTTAAGAAGGTAAAGAAAACGGCCGACAAGGAAATACCAAAAATATAACAAGAAAACCACTCGGGAACGAAAAACAAGGTAAAGGAAGAGTGTTGAAAAGAATCAACACGACAAGGCGCTGAGTGAGACCCACTCAGTGCCTACCTAAACCTTGGCGTTGAGTGAGCTAGCCTCACTTAAAGCCAAAACCAAACTCTAACCACAATCCCACTAAGGTAATACGGAGCTCGACGATTGTCGACCGGAGGTCGATGATAGTCGAACGGCCTAAGGCAGAAACCGAGATCGACGATCTCCATTCAGAGATCGACGATAGTCGAACGATTCTAAGACAAAAAAAAGGCAGGGAATTTCCAGTACTCGAGTAGTTGCCTATTACTCGAGTACCTCATCCCTCTACTCGAGTAGTCGCCTACTACTCGAGTACCTCATCCCTCTACTCGAGTAATCGCCTACTACTCGAGTATACAAACATATCCAGCACTCGAGTAGTTACCAACTACTCGAGTACCCCAACCCGCTACTCGAGTAGTTGCCTACTACTCGAGTTTGCTAAAACCCCTACTCGCGTAGCTACAAACCTGCACTCGAGTAGATGCCTACTACTCGAGTAAACCAAACCACTTACTCGAGTATCTCGAGCCCACCACTCGAGTAACCCAAAACCCCTACTCGAGTAGTTACCTACTACTCGAGTAACTCAAATCCCCTACTCGAGTAGTTACCTACTACTCGAGTATGCCAAAACCCCTACTCGAGTAGTTACCTACTACTCGGGTACTCCAAGGCTAATACTCGAGTTAATGCCTTCTACTCGAGTATCTCAAAGCCACCACTCGAGTATCTTAACCCACTACTCGAGTATCTCAAAGCCACCACTCGAGTATCTTAACCCACTACTCGAGTATCTCAAAGCCACCACTCGAGTAATACACTTAGCAAATTCGGGAAAAGAAATCACCCCCCTCTCCTAACACTTCCTCTCGGCTACACCCAAACCAGAGCAAAGATCTGAGCAAAGATAAACGGCATCATGCCGGCAAGGTTGGGTTCCAACTGCACAAGTAGGGGGGTTCAAATAGGAAGAACTAAATCCTATAGTTAGCAAGAAAAAGAGAACAACAAGGCCTCTACCCTAGGGCTAACAGGGATTTCAAATACAGCAAGAATAATTCAAAGGAAACTTGGCAAGGGCAAGAATACCACTTGCCTCAACTTTCGGCGAAGCACGGACGGCTCTCCTCCTCTTCACACGGAACGAACAGCCGCAGCACCTAGAATTAATCTCACCGCCATTAATGGCGGAAAACTCCAAAACCAAAAACCCAAATCTCATCAAACTCCATGAAAATCAAATATCTTACCATCGAAACGAAGATCTCGGAGAGAGCAAGCCAACGCCGTTTTCGGAATTGAATTCCGTTCAAGAACAAGCCCAGAATCGCTGACCGAAGGAGGTACAGGACGGGCGGTTTTCTCCTCTGTTCTTCCGAGAACAAGCCGACGGTTTCTCTCTCAGGAAAAGAAGAAGAAGTGGGTCATCACTTCTTAAACAGAGCTTTTATACTAAAGTTAACCCGCCGGCTCAGCCTAAAAACCGAACCCTAAAAACGCCTAATCGCTTAAAAATGCCTAATCGCTTAATTACAATAAGCGAATACTAAAAAAAAGGGTAAGCCAATACACGGCCGCCACCTAGCAAGGAAAATAAATGCTCAATAAATTCTCCCGCAAGAATTTAATATTCAGCCAAATCAATTTAATTAATTGATCACAAATACTATTAACACACCAAACGACACGAAAACCGAATCACTTCGGAATTCGACGAAATTCACACCGTAGCTAAATACCCATGCTACGAACACAACGGCGAAGTCAAAATTAACTTTCGACGAACAGAACCCGAGTTATACCCAAATAAAGCCAAACTCAAACATCCCCCCGAGAGGCCACACCGGGTCACCCAAAACGACTCGGCTTGTTAGGGAGATCTTGCCAACATGCTACCAAATAGGGAACTCAGTTCTAAGGAGCTAAACCATACTCCACACATGGCACAAGCCACGGAAACGCGTCATCGTAATGCCAACGAGAATACAAATAAACACAGGAAAATCGGGGGCGTTACAAGGGCTGAGGCCTGAGGTAGGATTCTTGGAAAGAATCCGAGGTAAGACTTGTATAAGTCTGAGCTGTAGGAACCAATCTGGTTCTGAGTTGTAAGATCTGTAGATCTGAGCTAGTGGAAGGAAGTTGGGCTGAATCCAGTTCCCTACTGGATAGGCGAAGGGGGGAAAGTGGATGTACCCATACCTTGGGGAACCACTATAAATCTGGTGTTTGTTGTGCTGTGATTTCTGTACTGTAGATTGTATTTCATGTGTTGTGTTAATACTAGTTAATTGCCTGAATTATAAAAGAAAATTAGAATCTATTCACCCCCCCTCTAGGTGTCTAGGCTCTTGAAATAAGTCTTTCAAGTGCCATCAGAGGGAGGTTGCTCAAAGATTGACCTAACAGTCTGAGTAAATCTCCAAGGCAATTAACAGATTTCAAGAATGGGTTCAAATGAGAATCAAAAGGAGTTTGGATCTATGAAACTGCCTATCTGCAGGAAAGAATGCTTTAGCATTTGGAAGGAAAGGGTCAGATTGTTTATGGAAGCTTCTGATCCAAGAATCTACATTACTGTACAAGAAGGACCCTTCATTCCAATGAAGGTATCAGCTCTGGATGCAAATGTTAGAACTCCTAAGAACTATTCTGAAATGACAAAGGATGAGATCATTCTGGCAACACTAGACAAAAGAGCACAGAACATTATTGTAAGTGCTATAGATGATGCCATATTTCAGAATCTGGTACATTGTAAAACCTCCAAGGAAATTTGGGACACCCTGATTGTCTACATGGAAGGAACTGAAGAAGTCAGAGAAGACAGGAAATCTATGCTAAATCAAGAATATGAGAGCTTTAGACAACCCAAGACTGACAGCATAGCTGAATGTTACAAAAAGTTCTTCAGGATAGTTAATAAGCTGATGACCTATGGAAGAGTCTTCAGCACTTATGAACTAAATGACAAGTTTCTCAGGTCTCTGACAAAGGACTAGGACACAAAGATTTGTGCCATCAAAGAGGTGGCCAAGCTTGCTGATACACCTCCTCCCATGCTATTTGAAAAGCTGATATCATATGAAATGCAGCTCACTGCCAGAAAGGAGGAAGAGAAGAGCAGCAGGTCTGAGTACAAGGATAAGTCAGTTGCCTTCAAGGCTGAAGGCACAAGAAAGGGCAGGAGAAAATCTCCTTCTCAACCCAGAAGGAGTGCTGAGGTAGAAGAAGGAATTCCTAATACTACCTCATCAGACAGCCACACCTCTGATGTGGACTTTGCTGCCTTTACAAGACAGTTCCAAAGTTTCATGAAAAAGAAGAAGTGGAGATCCAGACCATCATCATCCTTTTCCAAGGATGAGTATTACAAGAAAAAGAAGACTCCCAACGAGGACAGGTATGCCTCAAAACCTAGTAAACAAACTAATTCTAAGATTGTTTGTAATTATTGCAATAGGCTAGGACATGTCATAGCTGACTGTCCAGACAAGAGGACTGAATCTAAGGACAAGAAGAAGCATCAACTAAAGGGTAAGAAGGAGAAATCTTTTATTGCTCAGAAACAGAAGAGTTAGACAGATTCTTCATCTTCAGGATCAGGAGAAGAAGATGATGCAGAAGCATATGTTGGGCTATTCTCAAAAGAAGAGGATTCTAGGGAACTAGAATTCCTACAAATGCTGGACTCCATAAATGGAGGGGAATACCATTACTATAGAGGGTTGATGGCCTTGTCAAAAAATGATCAGTGCCAGGATCAACCTGGTCCAAGCAAGATATACAATTCTCCCTTAGAGTCTGATTATTTTACTGGATCAGAATCAAAAGCATCTGCATCAAGAGATATGGATGGTTCTGAGTCTAAAGGGGATGTACGCCAACTCATTGTTGAGTATGGTGGGTTGTTGCAAGCTCTAAAGAGAAGTAAGCTTATTTTCAAGGAGCAGGCCAAGGAGATTGAATTTCTTAAGTAGACAGCATCAGAATCAGCCAAGTTGATTGATTTAAAACTGAATGAGGTTGCCAAACTGAAGAACATAACTGTCATTCAGATGGTCACAATCTCTTTCAAGGAAAATCATATCAAGAATCTAGAGGCAAGACTTCAGAAAGAAAAAGAGTTAGTGGTTAAATTCTCTAAGCTAAAATCAGTCTTGCCTTTAATAGACAACTCCATTTCTCAAAAAGGTAAGACTGGTTTAGGATTTAAGGGAAAAACAAGGGCCACCAATTCACATGGAAAAGGTAAGGCCCCAGTTCATCCACTAGCCTCTAAGCCCCCTATTTTCTTTAAGAAGGTGATGCAACCTACAAAGAGGTATGATCATGAAATTACTCATGGTCACTGTGAGTATGGAGATCACATTGGCAAGTGTGCAAATGCCAATAGGCCACTCTATATGCAAGCCCATCAGGTTCAAAAGGAATTCTTGGGGTTTGCTGCTCCAGCACCTACACTCAAAAGAACTGCTGGCAACAAGGTTGTGAAGTCTATACCTAAGAGAAGGTACAACAGATTTGAGAGTTGGTGTTGTGGCAAGGTAAGCCACTTTTCTATGGATTGTTGGTTTAACACAAGTATTAAAACCAAGAATAGTTTACCTATCAGAAAAGCTGTAGGTAAACATGATAGTTTTCAAACTAACAAGAACCTAGGACCTAAAACTAATTTGGGTTCTAAGGATGAGTGATTCTTTATTTAATGCAGGTGAATCCAAGTGGTCATACCCCTATATGGTACTTGGATAGTGGATGTTCCAGACACATGACTGGAACAAGAATAATGTTAAGGGACTATGTACCCATAGAGAATGGACCCAAAGTGATCTTTGGTGGATCAAAAAAAGGAATCATCAAAGGATTTGGTAACATCTCTAGTGATTCAATTACTATCACTAAAGTGACTTATGTGAAGGGGCTAAAACATAACCTGATTAGCATAAGTAAACTTAATGATCTAGGTTATGTCATCTCTTTCCTCAAAGGGGAGTGCCAAATAAGGAGGTCAAGTGATCAAGAGATCATTTTGACTGGCACTAGGAAAGGGAATATATATTATCTTAACCTAGATTGTGAGTTTAACAACTCACCTATTTTCCTAGTTGCAGGTGAGAAAGCTTCACTATGTGTCAAATGGTACAAGAGGCTAGCTCATCTGAACTACAAGTCTATAGGATAGCTGTTCAGCATGGGATTAGTGAGGAATGGTCCTCATGTCAAGTGCATTAAAGAGGGAGTGTGTTCAGCTTGCCAAAAGGGCAAATAGACTAAGTCCTCTTTTTATGCACTAGATACCAAAGATTCAATGAGATGTTTATATCTCTTGCATATGAATTTGTTTGGTCCTATGCCAATTTATAGTCTTGGTAGGAAAGTATACACTTTTGTTATTGTGGATGACTATTCCAGATTCACATGGGTTTTCTTCTTGAGACAAAAATCTGAAACTCCTACTATTTTCCAGACCTTTGTTAGACAAATTCAGAATGAATTTAACAATTCAATAGTCAAAATCAGAAGTGACCATGAAACTGAATTTCAGTCTGAATGTATGACAAAGTTCTGTGAAAAACTTGGGATCCATCAGGAGTTCTCCTCACCTAGAACACCCCAGCAAAATGGTGTTGCTGAAAGGAAGAATAGGACTCTAATTGAGGCAAGTAGAACACTACTTAGTGACACTACTCTCCCTGAGTACTTCTGGGCCGAGGTAGTAAATACTATATGTCATGTACTCAATAGAGCCTCCATCAATAAGAAACATAAGATGACTCCCTATCAGATTTTGAAAGACAGAAAACCAAATATTTCCTACTTAAGAATCTTTAGTAGCAAATGTTATGTCCTAGTTAATGGTAAGAACTACCAAACTAAGTTTGCTGTTAATCCCTAGAAGGGATATTTGTTGGGTACAGCAATAATAGTAGGGCATACAAGATCTACAACTTGACTACTCAAGTTATAGAAGAATCAGTTCATGTTGTATTTGATGAGTCTAAATTGATTAATAGAAAATTATCTAGTTCTTCAGTTAGTTTTATTGGTCTAACAGACAGGCTAAACAAGCTGACCATCAATGATGTAGCTCCTGCTAGGATGGATGAAGAAAAATATGCATGCTGTCTAGGAGGAGAATAAGTCTCATTGGATGATGAAGATAATGAGGAGCATCAGGTTGAGAAAAATGAAGAAGGCCATGTGGTTGACAGGTTTCCTCCAGCTAGAAGACACCTGAAGGATCATCTAGCTCACCATATCATTGGTGATGCAAGTCAAGGTGTTCTAACAAGGAGAAAGAACATGAATATAGTTTTATGTTCAAGTTTCTTATCACAGATAAAACCCAGGAAGTTTGAAGAAGCCATGCAAGACACAAACTAGATTTATGCTATACAAGAAGAGCTGAATCAATTCAGAAGGTATAAAGACTGGGAACTGGTTCCTAAACCAAAGGATCATAACATTATAGGAACCAAGTGGATCTACAGAAACAAACTTGATAAGAATGGCACTATAATTAAGAACAAGGCTAGGTTGGTAGCAAAAGGCTACAGGCAAGAGGAAGGGATTAACTTTGATCAAACCTTTGCCCCAGTAGCAAGGCTAGAGGCTATAAGGATGTTCTTGGCCTATGTTGCCTACCAAGGATTCAAGGTATATCAGATGGATGTAAAGTCAGCATTTCTGAATGGTGACTTAAAAGAGGAAGTCTATGTTGAACAACTATCAGGTTTTGTAGATTCTCATTATCCTGATTATGTATATAGGCTTAGGAAAGCTCTATATGGTTTAAAACAAGCCCCTAGGGCTAGGTATGAAACCTTGTCCACTTTTCTTATTGAGAATAAATTCTCTAGAGGAAAGATAGACAAAACTCTATTCTTTAGGGTATCTAAATGTAAGATAATCCTAGTCCAGATATATGTTGATGATATTATCTTTGGATCTACTGAAAAAAGTTTGTCAAACTTATACAAGGGAAGTTTGAGATGAGCAGTTTGGGTGAGCTGAAGTTCTTCTTGGGACTTCAAGTAAGACAGGCTGATGATGGATTGTCCATATCCCAGTCTAAGTTCACCAAGGAGTTGATTAAGAAATATGGAATGGACTCAGCCTCCACCATGAAAACTCCAATGGGAACAAGTATGCCTATAGACAAAGATCAGTCAGGGAAACCTGTTGATGAGTCTTTGTATAGAGGGATAATTGTCTCCCTACTCTACTTAACTTCTTGTAGACCTGACATCATGTATGCTACATGTGTGTGTGCTAGGTACCATGCTTGCCAAAAAGAATCTCATTATACTGCAGTTAAAAGAATTTTGAGATATCTTAAGGGCACACCTAATCTAGGTCTTTGGTACCCTAAGAATAGAGATTTCTTACTAACAGGCTTCTCAGATGCAGACTTTGCAGGATGCAAAGAAGACAAGAAGAGTACTACAAGAACCTGTCAATTCCTAGGTGGAAGGCTGGTGTCATGTGCAACAAGAAGCAGACCAGTGTAGCTATATCAACAGCTGAGTCTGAATATATAGCTGCAGGCAGTTGTTGTGTACAATTATTGTGGATAAAGCACCAACTTGAACATTATGACATCAAGGTAAGTAGAATTCCACTATTTTGTGATTCTACAAGTGCTATTTCTATTGCTAAGAACCCTGTATCTCATAGTAGAATCAAGCATATAGAAATTAAGTTCCATTTTATAAGAGAACATGTGGAGAAGGAAGATATTAATCTAGAATTTGTAAACACAAATAGTCAGATTGCTGATATTTTTACAAAACCTCTGGATGAAACTAAATTCAATCATTTTAAAATTGAATTAGCTATGTTGAACCTAGAGTAGGTCAGCACAAGCATTCCTAAGTAGATTATGTAAGCACAATATTTATTAGGAAATTTGTCTAAGTACAATGTTTGTGTCGACACAAACAAATTGTGTCGACACATGTAGTATGTTGTGTCGACAAAGAAAAAGGATGTGTTGACACAGAAACAGTATTTGTGTCAACAGAAGTATGGGTGTCGATAAACCTATGTCAAGACTTTAAGTTAACTGATTTTTGTGTCGACACATAAAAATCAAAGTCGACACTCTGTGTCGAGACATGACTATTCCATGTCGACACTGACATAAGTATGTCGACACATAGACGTGTCGACTAAACCTAAGTAGTGTCGAGACCTAGATCTTTTCTGTCAACACATATAAGTGTTGTCGAGACCTAGTATTATTACTAAGGAGCATCTTTTGAACTCCCCTTTACACCTAGACTATAAATAGGTGAAGACAAAATCTGGTCGACTACGCTTTCAGATTTCTCGACTCTAGACCTTGTGTCGACTTAGATATTCACTTCTCTTCTTTTCTCTCTCTCTCCCTTTCATCAATGGCGCCCATCAAGGACGACAAGGTGAATGAAGGGTATGAACTAGTTCGTGATGGATTCACGAATGCGTCGCCAAAAATCCAGGGTGTAATAAACCTAATTTCAGAAAATGGTTTGGAATTATTGGTCTCAAGACTGACTAAGATCTGGAAGAAGGAAGTCATGGAATTTTATTCATCAGCCACCGTGGACATAGACGGGAAGAAGATCCAAGCCACCGTACAAGATTCCTGAGTGAAACTTACACTGAAGATGATTAGGAAATCACTCCAACTTCCTAAGGTTAAGGATGACGATGACATCATTCCATCAATGACAAAAGATGCTTTAAGCTGGTGCGGGCTAAGCCCTAATATCAAAGTTGGATCATCAATTACCAGGAAAGGGATGAATTTCCAAGAAAAGTTTCTGTCTGAAATCATAGGCAAGGTAATTCTGTGTAAGACTAATGGACATGACAGAGTTTCAGTCTCCATGTTAACTCTAATGACAAGGGTTATCTTCACTGTAAAAATAGACTGGGCATCGGTAATATTTGACAAAATACAAGAAGGAATAAAGAAACCAAATCTGGGAAGGATCCTCAGCTTATGTTTATCTTCAGCAATACCAGATGTAATGAGCCAACTTCCAGGATCCAAGATCAACCATATGGGGAGAATGGATGTAAGATTTCTATCTAGGTGGGATAGAGTATTAACCAAGGAGGTTTCTACTCCACAAAAATAGACAAAGAAAGAAAAGAAGAAGAAGGAAGTCGTTCAGCAAGCAGAATCTTCTAGTGATTCTGAAGAGGAAGTGGTCTTCAGTTCAAATGAAGACAGACCCCAAAAAGATATTCAATATCAAGTAGAGTGCAGTGTGCTCCCAGAGCAACAGGTAGTCACTACTCTAGGGGGAGAAAATCCTGAATCAGCAGCACAAGATACTGTACTTTCTGAGCTACCTGCTCAAGGGGAAGGAATTGATGTTACTACTCTAGAGAGTGAGTATGCAGCAGATACAATAATGAATATTATATCAGATATCAATAAAGAAGCACTGGACATTGTTGAGAAGGAGGTACAAGATGTGCAGGATGAGCAAGTAAGTATCTCCTTTATAGAATAGGCCCTGGACAAAAATCTGGATGTTCAAGAAGAACCTTTTGTTTTCCAAACTAACCTTGTTACTCCTATACAGATACAACAAGAGGTAACAATGGAAGAGATATCTCCTGATTTACCTGCTGCAAGGACTGAGGGGGATCAATCCCAGGTAGAAAAGGACCTGCCAAGAACTTAGGGGGAGGAGGTACTGAATGACCCATCTCATAAAGACACAGTAGACATAGAAAGCTCGTCACAACCCTCTGATGATGAGGAAGCCTCTATGGATAAGAAGAGAAAAATGGTTGAAATCAGGAAAAGGAGCTCATGCTACAAGAAGGCCTTGCACACAGTCACACAACCACCAGCACCAAGCATGGACTTCAGTTCATTACTAGTCCAAATGCAAGTAAAATTGGATGAACAAAGGCAATCTTTAGATAAGTATGTGGATGAGTCAAATAAGTAACTGCAGTTTCAGCTGGCTCAGGACATAAAGTCAATCAGATTTGAAGTCAATCTGCACAAGAAAGAGATGACAGATTTCTTCCATAAAGGAGGCAATGTTGTAGTATATTTGTTTGAGCAACAACAGCTGCTGAAGACTGAGGTTGAGGACATTGCCATAAAGCAAGGGTATGTTTTGTAAAATCAATTCAGGTCCAATGAAAACCTCAAAGACTCCCATGCAGAAATCATCAAGAAACTGGGAAGTATTTCAACAGATTTGAAAACTGAAATATCAAAGCAACTACAAGAAGATCTAGCTGCTGTCCACACAGATATTAGAGCCTCTCAAAAGACCGTTTCTAAGTACCTAACTAAGTTCAAAGCTTACTATCAGAAGGTACAGAATATATGGATGATCAAATAAGATTTCAAAAGACTGATTTGAGAGATCATATCACTAGAGAAGTCATAAAGGGGGAGAGGTTGTTAGTCAAAGCTAGCTCTGATCATGCAAAATGGATCTCTAATTCCATCAGAGCTACACTTGGCTTTCCTCCTTTGTGTGATGATGACAATGTTGCTGAGTCTGGAGTACAACCTGCAAATATTGAAGGAGATCAGTCTGAAGTGGCACAAGTTATTTATCCTCCTGCTGACATTGACATGGTTCAATAAGAAGTGCAGAAAATGTACAGTCCTCCACAGGAGGCACAAAATGCTATTATTGAAAAAGTAGACATGTCAAATGCTGCCAAGGAAGCTCAGAAGGAAGCACAACTATCAAAGAAAAGGTTCAGAGAACAGGCTGAGCTGAAGCCAGATTTTAAGCAATGGAGCCCTACTTCCAGGAATATTATTTTGACTGCCTGGAAGGCTATAAAGGATAAGACCTATGATAGGGGTAAGTGGTATTCTGAGCAAGAATGGAATAAGTATCAAGCCAAGCAAGAAGCCATTATTCAGTACAGAAGAAGTATAAAAGCTGGGAAGTTAGCTGCTAATGCTCTAGAGCCTAGCAGGTACTTCCCCAAGCCTTTTCACTATTTTGAAAGGCAAAGGATAAAGGCTGAAGAACTAAAGAAGAAGGATCTCAAAGGGAAGAAACCTGCTGAGGATACAGAACCTACTGTGCAGGCAAAGATTAAGTTTGGGAAAGGCATTGTAATTAAAGAGCCTAGTCAATCATAGGATAGATAGGCTTATGTGTAGAACAATGTAACTTTTTGTTTTTTGTTCTAAGGAAAACATGTAAACCCAGAACTTTCTGGTTAATACATAAAATCAACTTCACTATTGATTTTAGTTGTTTACATTATTTATATGTTATCTTGCACTGAAATGAATGTACATTTATTTTTATGTGCTTTATTATGAGAGATGTATATCTTTGACTAAGGGTTATGACTTCTCCAAATAGTGAGAGATTGTTGGGTACACTGAAAAATATATACTAGATTTGGAGAAGCCTCATCTTACTCAATGATATGCATCAATTTGTATTTGTTGGATGTTTGAGTTTCATTGTGCAGGTGTAAGGTTTGCAAGAAATTTTTCTAAGTACAAGTCTCGACACTTGTGAAGAATTGTGTCGATACCCAGAAGTTGTGTCGACACTAGAAGCAAGGCCTATGTCGACACCAAGGCATTGTGTCGACACCTGAAGAAGAAGTTGTGTCGACACCCAGAATTATATCGACACCTAAGGCAAGAATTGTGTCGACGCCTAAAGCAGAAGTTATGTCGACACCTAGGAGTTATGTCGACACCAGAAGAAAGGCATATGTCAACACTCAGGAATTGTGTTTACACCTGAAGAAGGTTTGTGTCGACACACATGACTTGTGTTGACACACACTCAACGCCATTTATCTACAGCTAAGTCAAGACCAGAAGCAGTTGTGTCGACACACAGGACTTGTGTCAACACACAGGACTTATTTCGACACACACTTAATGACATCTGGACGTCACTCAATGTCATATAACAGTAACAACTATACTGAGTCAGAAGGCTTATGTCGACACAAAGGACTTGTATCGACACACACTCAACGACATCTCGACACACACTCAACGATAGCTGGATATACACTCAACGCCATTTGCCAGCATCAGTTATATCAAGACTAGGAGCAGTTGTGTCGACACATACAAATAGAAGCTGTGTCGAGTAGCTAAAAAATGACTATGTCAACACATGGAGTGTTATGTCGACATCATCAAGACTTATGTCGACACTTAGTCTATTTGTGTCGACACATATGAAGCAGTTTGTTGTGTGGTAAAGTCTTTAAGGAATCAGCTGTCATGACTGGTGACTCGACAGATGTCATAACCAATAGGTCTGACACCTTTATCAGAACTGTTAGAAGGTTGTTACAAACTGGATCAGTCGGTAACCATGAGGAAACTCTATATAAGGGACTGATCCTTGACAACCATAAGAACAACAAAACTAAGGAAGTAATCAAGCTATTTCAGGAAAGAGAATCTATCAACAAGAAAAGGGGAAACCCTTAAGAAGGCATATCTAGAGTAGTCTGCAAGAGAAGATTCAGATCTTATTCTGAATTCAAGGAAGGAGCTGACAGGAGATCAACTTCTACATCAAGAAGAGTTCAACCTTATTTTGTTCTATCAAGAAGCTTTGAAACAGCTAAGTCAGGTTGAATCTAAAGATTCAGTTTATTCAAGAACTGATCAAGAAGCCCACACCTATAGAGAGATCTATCTGGTGATATCTTTGTATCTCTTAAACATTCAATTATCTTGTAGGATCTTTGTAAGATCTGAGTTGTAAGCCTGTAATTATAAAGGCTGAGGTAGGGCTAAGTGCCTGAGGTGTAGGACTGGTAATAGTCTTAGTTGTAAGCCTAGTGATAAAGGCTGAGGTAGTGCTGAGGCCTGAGGTAGGATTCTTGGGAAGAATCGGAGGTAAGACTTATATAAGTCTGAGTTGTAGGAACCAATCTGGTTCTGAGTTGTAAGATCTGTTGATCTGAGCTAGTGGAAGGAAGTTGGGCTGAATCCAGTTCTCTACTAGATAGGCGAAGGGGGGGAAGTGGATATACCCATACCTTGGGGAACCACTATAAATCTGGTGTTTGCTGTGCTATGATTTCTGTATTGTAGATTGTATTTCATGTGCTGTGTTAATACTAGTTAATTGCCTGAATTATAAAAGAAAATTAGAACCTATTCACCCCCCCCCCCCCTCTAGGTGTCTAGGCTCTTGAAATAAGTCTTTCAATAAGTGTTGAAGATTGTTCCATAAGTCATCATCTCATTGGCAATTCTGAAGAACTTTTCATAGCACATAGTTATGATATTTGTCTCGGCTTGTCTGAAGCTTTTATACTCTTGATTGAGCATAGACTTTCTATCCTCTCTTACTTCTTCTGTCCTCTCCATATAGACAATCAAAGTGTCCCACATTTCCTTTGAGGTTTTGCAGTGGACCAAATTCTGAAAGGTAGCATCATCAATGGCACCAATAATTATGTTCTGTGCCCTCTTGTCCAAAGTTGCTAAGATGATCTCATCTTTTTTCATCTCAGAATAACTCTTTAGAGTTTGTAGATTTGCATCAAGAACTGATGTCTTCATTGGGATGAAAGGACCTTCTAAAATTGTGATGTAGATTCTAGGATCAGATGCTTCTATGAATAATCTGACCCTCTCTTTTCATATCCCAAATGTTTCTTTTCTACAAATGGGAAGTTTCATGGATCCAAGTTCTTTGTGATTTTCACCTGAACCCATCTTGGCTATCTTATTACTGCCTTGGAGATATACTCAGACTGTTAAGTCTAATTTTGAGTAACCTCCCTCTGATACCACTTGAAAGAATTGGTTTCAAGAATGTCTAAACCTAGAGGGGGGGGGTGAATAGGTTCAATTCCAATTAACTTAGGCAGTTAATAAACTAATCACAGCACATCTATAAATTCTACAGCTACCACAGTACACAATAATCCAATCACAACATACACACAGATTTATAGTGGTTCCCCAAATGATGGGTACATCCATTTTCTCCCTTTGCCTATCTAGCAATACACTAGATTCGACAAAACTTCCTTCCACCTTCCCAGATCCTCAGATCTTACAACTCAGAACCCAAATTGGTTCCTACAACTCAGACTTCAACAATTCCTACAACTCAGGCTCTTCCCAAGAACCCTATCTCAGAGTGAATCCACACTCTTACAACTCAGGCAATAAAGCCCTACCTCAGCCCTTATCACCAGGCCTATAGCTCAGAGAACTTAATCTCCTACCTAAGGCAAATAGCCCTACCTCAGCCTTTATAGTTACAGGTTTACAACTCAGAGATTTAAATCTCTTACACTCAGATCTAAAAATAGATCTTACAGAAAATTTATTAAAGAGTTTATTTCTTCCTTCACCCAGATAAAGAGAGAGAGAGGGGTGAGGGAATCTTGATCAGATCTTGATGGATCTGCTTTCTCCTGACCTTTGCTGTAATGAATCTGATTCAACCTGACTTAGCTTATTTAAAGCTTCTTGAAAGAGAGAACCTAGTTTGAAGCTTCTTGAGAAGTTTGTGTAGATCCAACTTCTTCCTCCTTCTAGAATTAAATCTACAAACACTGACAGATCTCATGAGATGTTGTCTTCTCTGATTTTGAATCAGGATCTTCTTGTTGTATAGAATTCTGTGAATTCTTCTTGGAGTGATTCTCCTTCTTCTTATTTTCCCTCCTTTTTCCCATCTTCATTCTGTGATAAATCAACTCTTTTTATAGATCTCGTCAGAGGCAACCGACTGATCCGGTAATTAACTAACATCTGATAGTTCTGACATATCTAATGGCTTTGACGATTCTGACAGATGTCAAGTCTTCAGTCTTGAGATCTGGCACTTAGAGTTATTTGAATCAGCTAAATGTGTCGAGATAAAAAAATATAGAATGTGTCGACACAAATGTAATGTGTGTCGACACAATTCCTTTGTGTTGACATAGCTTCTTTGATGTTGTCGACATCTTCAGAATTTGTCGACACAGCTCTTTACTCAATCTCGACACAATATTTGTAGAATGTGTCAACACAAGTTCTGTGTGTCGACACAGCTTCTCCATTTACAACTGATGTCAACTTAAATTTTGTGTGTCGACATAGCTTCTCCATTTATAACTGATGTCAACTTAAATTCTGTGTGTCGACACAGCATCTTCTGATAATGTCAGCACTTCTAGTCTAAGTGCGTCGACACTAGTCCTGAGTGTTGACACAACTATTGTCGACTCAAATTCTGTATTTCGACACAAGTCATGTGTGTCGATACATCCTTGCTTCTAGTCTCGGCGCTGCTCCTTCAAAGGTGTCGACACATTATAAGTGTCTCGACACTTTTGTACTTAAAATATTTTCTGCAATCTTTAGCCTGCATAAGTAAAATCAAAATGCCATCAAATACAAACTGGCATATATCATTGAGTTATGTGATGTTTCGCCAAATATGGTTCACAATTTTCAATGTACCCAACAATGACGTCGAATCGGCGCCCGTGGAAAGCTTTGAACAACTTCTCGTGTGCGCCTTCCAAAATTGGCAGAAGAAAGGCGACGTCGGCGGGCTGATACGGCCTTCCCAGCATGCCTTCAAAGTCGTCGGTGATGACGACCAGGAACTCGCTCCATCGGTGGACCTTGTTTGTCGTCCTGACTAGCGTGCAGACGTTGCTACTGAAGAAGATGACTCCTTCCGAAGTCACGGTGAATGCAAAGATCTTTCGGAAGACTGAAAGATCGAACGCGATCCTCTCTTCCCGAATGAAGCAGAGGATGCCCATGATGATCTCCACACCATTGGGATTGATCTGAGGTGGCACAATACCGAAATACTGCAAGATTTGGTGATATTCAGGTAGGGGTGAGCATGAAAAACCACAAACCACAAAAACCGCCCGCACCGCAAAAATCGAACCGATTTTTAAACCGCACCACGTAGTTTTGGTGTGGTGCGGTTTTGAACTTTTACAAACCGAGCACGGTTCGGTGCGGTGCGGTTTTGGGATTTTTAAAACCGCACCGCACCGAATATTTTGTGTATTTAATTTTTTGTAATTATGTGACGTCACATTTAAGTATATTAAGTAAGAGTTGATATATTTATACGATATATTACCGTCAGAGTTAATATAATTAGGTGAGATATTTTGCTGAATCATCTCTTCCACACACACTATAGTGGAATAAAGGCTTAAAACTACAAGGAAAGCATGATGTACGCATTAGTGGGAATATATCAAGATATGGCACAATGGCGACAAATGATCCATATAGTCGACCACACTATAATGGGATAAAGGTTTGAATGTTGTTGTATCTCTACCACACACAGACAACTTGGATAGCAATTAAAACAGTCTCTTAGTTTTAATAATCCAAATTAAAACAAAATATTATATAAGAAATGTTGATATATAAGAATGAAT
The DNA here is from genome assembly GCA_039513925.1 of Platanthera zijinensis. Classification (NCBI taxonomy): domain Eukaryota; kingdom Viridiplantae; phylum Streptophyta; class Magnoliopsida; order Asparagales; family Orchidaceae; genus Platanthera; species Platanthera zijinensis. The sequence continues at coordinate 166,958,963 of CM077093.1, read as the reverse complement.
GAATATCCTCCAACAAAGTTTAGTGCGAAAATATTTGTCTATAAAACATGATATTCACAAAATATTATATAGTTCATAAGTTGGTATGACATCTCCAAAAAGAAAGACAAATAACTGCATTAAAATTTATGAAAATGAAATCACATGTTGTAAGAAAATGATGTAATTTAATACAATAAAGAGAGAAAAACTGCAAAATATAAAAAACTCATAAATTATCAAGCAATATTTATAGTTCTGATGTTTACCTGTAGTCTATATAAAATACATGTTAAAAACCACACCGCAAAAAACCGCACCAAACCGAAACCGCACCACATAATTTTGGTGCGGTGCGGTTTTGCTTGGGCAAAAACCGAGCCCTTACGGTACGGTTGCGGTTTGGGCCAAAACCGCACCGTGCACACCCCTATATTCAGGCCACAATGGGAGTCGCAGGCCGACATCAAAGTGGAGAAGGGACATGACCATTCCACCTTCAATGTAGGTGTTTAGTCACTCATTTCGGGTGGGGAGCCTAGCCTAGTATCCCTTTGGAAGATGTCTTTTGCGGAAATCTTCCAGATCTCGCTCCATGGTGGCAGACTTTTTGAAGACCGCATCGGCAAAGTTCGTTGCATGGGCCTGTAGGCAAGCACTGGCATCATATCAAACCATCTTGGGCGAGTTACGAGGGCGAGAAAGGAAATGAGAGGAGGGCGAGAATGAAAAGGACGGCGCGAGCAAGGACAGTTACTTGCGAGCAAAAGTTGGAAATCGCAACAGTATACTAAAGTCTCACCTACCCCTTCTATTTATAGGCAGAGGCCAGGGGTGTATTTCGTGCTCAAGAGAGTATCCACCGAATTCATGTCCTAACCATTAGATCTATCCTAGACACGAGCTCTATCTCACACAAAGCTGTTCAGAACCTCGCAAGCTCGCCAGAACCTGCACAGAAATCAAGGTATTGCAAAAAGAAAACTATTAAAGCAAACAACAACCAAACAAAAAACTCGGCATAACCAGCACGAGATTCAAACTCGCTTATTACACGTAAATACAGTTCTTTACATTGTCGCACGAGGCGAATTCAAATATCAAATCAAAAGAAAAAATTCCTAAATCCTAGGAGGCCCTCGCTCAGGAAGAAGTGTATGTCGCTCAGGCTTCCCCATCTCGCGAGCCCGTCTAAAGTGCTTGGTGTCCACCGCGATTGCGTCATCACCTCGCCTCAATTGCTCTTTCATCCTCGCCAGCTGCCCAGCAGACCCCATGCTCGCACGCATGCCCGCCAATTCCTCGTCGAAGAGCTGGACGCGATGGTCGGTCATCGCCTGGCGCTGCTCCACCTCCTGGATCATGTAAAAGCGAGCCTCGTAGGCATCCAGGCTTTCTCGTAGCTCTTACACCTTCGCCATCCTCATCTCTAGAACCGAGATTTGGCGATGAGGTTCGCAGATGGTAAGCTGGTCGAACTTGGCCTCCAGCTTGATGTAGGTGCAAGCAACGGCGCGGCAGTACTCATTTCCATACAGCCACAAGGCCTCAATGAAAGCACCTCTGGGAGTAGACAGGAGACCTATCGGAACAGAGGAAAATCGCCAAAATAGTTAGCAGTCGGCAACAATAGTCAGACTAGATAAACAGTGATGGAAGTTATCTTGCTGAGGAGAGCATGATCACTGAGAAGAAGGGCTGCGGTGAGTTGGTTCTCGCGGGCCCGATGACAAACCGCCGAGATGCTCAGCGGGCTACCCCTGCCCACGACCTCCATGTTTGTGGCCTTCGAACCTCGGAGAGAAGTAGCCGGGGCACCGTCTTTCCGGATCTCGCACCGAGCTCTCTGGCATGTTCTGAGGAACCATGATTTTCGGTCCGAGTTTAGGCCGGGCTTCGGTTCTCGATGGTAGAGGATAAGGTGGTGGTAATGTTGTGCCCACCGTCGGTCATTGCGAGCCCTCCAGAGTAGATGGTGGCAACTTGGGCACGATCTTTGGTTTTTGTGGCTTGACCTGAGGAGGTGGCGGCGACAGCAACGGATTGCTCACTGCCGGCAGCGTGGTTCTATGCGGAAGAGGCAGCGATAATAGTGGGATGCTCGCTGCCGGCAGCGACGAAGTAACCGAGGAAGGAGGGACTTTGCCCGTTCCATGCTGAGAGGGTTTGGTCGCAAAAGGACCTTCCTTAGCCGCCGTAGGGACTTATTTTTCTGACCCCTTGGAGCCAAGGTTAATCCGGATAGTGTGCGCGATCCGGAGTGGAGGCTGAGTTCTTGGTGCGGCCAGTGGAACTCCACACAGCGGGGCGACGTCTAGAATCTCGCCCGAAGTAGTCGCTGGAGGAGCTGCAGAGATAAGGACGCGTTAGCATGGAAGCAGGATGATCAACGAACTTCTACAATGAGCGACGAGTTTGTGACCTTGCGAGGCAGCGAGACCTGCCTGCACTTGGGGTGGTGACCCAGCGACTTTCAGAACAGTAGTGGTCGGCGGGGAGAGCGGTGAGAAGTCGGGAATATCACTCAGCCTGAGATCATCGAGGAGCTGTTGGGTGCTAGTGGAAGGTTCGGGCTGGTCGGCCCGAGAAGCGACTTTTATGGTCGAGGTGGTGACTTTCTTCACCGGAGGGGACGGGTTGTCAGTCTTGGAGGTGAGTGTCTTCTTCAGTTTCTTACATTTCTTCTTCTTAGCGGGAGGCAGATCTGCAACAAATTCATCTTCTCGCGGCCTCTTGGGCCTTGATGGCTCCGGTTCGAGAAGTCCGAAAAAAGTGGCGATGCTGGCTTAGTAGGCTTTCTCAGCAGCCTTTGACTTCACATGGGAGCTCAAATTTCGTGCCTCAAAGACCTAACCCCCTATTTATAGAGTTCAGTGGGCCTCTATCAAAAGTGAGTAACCCAGATACTCGGCCAAACAGCTCTCTGAATAAGTGTTGGATGATTCTTTCCGATTTTATACGTTGCTCAAAAAGAGCTGGGATTGTGTACAACCCGTATTCATCGAGGGTAGACCCCTCCAGAGCCAGGTCATTAGAAGTCAAAGTCAGCAAGTCAAGACAGAAGTCAGAGTCAACATGCCAGGCTGCAAAAGACCCGGGCGAGTATGGCGAGCTCCCCTCACATACTCGCCAGGTAGGCGACTAGGCACGATACTCGCCCAGCCGTGCGAGCTCCCCCAGGAAGTTTCCAGGGGGTGGGCTATAAATAAGACCCACCCCCTCCCCCAGGATTTCCCTATAAATAGGACCTCAGGGGTATGAGGAAAGACACTTTTGAATCTTTCCGAGATCTAGGACTCTTGCCTTGGACACTAGCTTAGCCTGTGAATCCCTTTTTTCAGAGACCAACTCACGATCTAGCGATTATCCTCCTTTAGTCATCGTGATTTAGTTATCAGCTAGTCTCCCTCGTACCCTGCTTGGTCATCCTTAGTTGTGGAGGGGTTTCTTCTTCTAAGAATCTGGGTATGTGGTGGGGCCTCCCTATCGCAGCACCTAGGGTCCTTTTTGATCGGTGAATTCTGTGCTTAAGCCTGCTAGTCGTCGATTCTATTCGTTGATTCAGTAACCTTAATCTGCCTTGATCCGATTTTTGGAGTAGGGATTTTCTCGGCTTCAACGCAACCCTTGTGTGGGTTCCCCATGTGTGTCAAGGTCAAAGTTTGTCCAAGTCGTCGGGTGACGAGTCAAAGTTGGGGTATTTTAGTAATATCGGTGTGTACACGCTTTTCGGTGCACTAAAATGCTTGGTTTGACCACGGATTGACCACCCATCATTGAAACTGATTGAGACAAACTCCGTTGACTTCATATTGACCATACGAATCCAATGTCACTAACCGGGGTCGAATCAGAGTTCATTTGCTAAATATTCAAAATCTACGCGACGCGCTAAAACGGTCAAAACACTCATATTTGTCGTTAGAATTTGAATTGCGACGTAATGAGTTCCAATGCATTCGTACCGACTATACGAAGCCATAGGAATTGACAAAACTCATATCAGAGTTCTCTAGCTCGATATCCAAAAATCTTATTTTCGTGACATTCTACGCGGAACGATCATATCCACGATATGACCTCAGAATTCAATGGAACAAGTTACAACACACTTGTATTGATTATACAAGGCCACAAGAACTGACAAGACTTAAATCAGAGTTTTCTATCTCTATATCCCTGTCTAGGGTTACCTCCTACCTTGGTATGGGCCACGGGTAGAGGTTTGGGTCACTTTTATTGGGCTCATTAGGGTTCTGGTGGCCCAATAAAAGTCGGGATGTTACACCTGTAACCTCACAACCTGAGTCATCACCTAAATAGACTGACCCAGTCATTACCTCCAAAGAACTGAACATCGACACATCAGAGCATATGTGTTGCGATGCACTAGAATCTAATATTCATCTGCTGTCAGAGTAATCATGACTCTCAGTGAAGGTATAGAGACCATCACTATCCACTCCCAGATATAGCATCACCATACCCGCATCCTCGATGTCTCCAGAACTCTGCGCACGTTACATGCATTTTCTCCTAATGTGACCGCTCTGTTTATAGTGGTAACAAACAACTCCCTTCTTTGACGCCATCCGAGCCCGTGCACCCCTCGATCCCCTGTCGAATGCTCTCCCCATCCATCTATCGCCAAAATAAGTTCACCCCCAGGAGTGGGGTCCTTCAACATCTTACTAGACAGTAATGTCAATATGACCTCCTCCAACCCCACTGTATCCTTTCCATACATGAGCATAGTCATCATGTGTTTAAAGGATGGCGAGAGCGAGGTAAGAAGTAATAAGTCCTTATCTTCTTCCTCCACTTTTGCACCAACCACATGCAATTGGTGTAGAGGTATATTGAGCACATTAAAGTGCTCATGTGTTTATCACCCTCCTGCATATTCAGTCCATACAATCGTTGTTTTAAAAGCAACATTGTGGTCAATGATTTAGCCATATACAATCTCTCAAGCTTCTCCCAAAGCTTGATTGCAGACTCCTCGATGCAAATATTGAAGAGCACCTTGTTGTCAACACACATCCTGATGGTGCTAGTGACACGCTCATCCAAGTCAATCCACTCCTCGTCCTTCACTTCGACGGTCAATTTTTCTCGTCCCCACAAAACTCACATCAGTCCCTGTTCAACTAGCATATCTTTGACACAAATTTACCACAGAATAAAATTTATGCTACCAATAAACTTCTCCACCAAATACCGAGCCAAAGTTGAATTCTTCACTATTATAGTTGTCCTTCGATATGACTAGGATACCTGATTAATTCAAAGTTGGATTTAAAAGGATGGGAAGATGACCTAGTCGTTCACTACCGTAGACAAATATTTCCTTAAAGGTCCAATAATCTCTTATAGAACCTGGCTTTGATACCACTTGTTAGGATTTCCAGTCACGGAAGCACAATCCCCAGGAACAACTAAACACAGAGTCACAAGAAAATGCGTACGTTGTACAATTTTATTAGCACAATAAAATTAGTAAGTACTCAAAAATTAAGAAATACAAATCCAAAATTATACTGCAGAAGAACTCGGACAATGAAAATCTGCATGAGTAATATGAACTTAACTATAAACCGTAAAACGGACGCACAAGATTCATACCAAAACAAACCTTCGTTGTAGTCAGATGACCAACCACCGCTACCACCACCATCAAGAAGAGATCTAAGTAAGGACTTGACCTTATCGCAAACGTGTAGCTCTCCAATGTAACCACTTGTGCACAACCACCAACACCTACGATCATGCAACCATCGAGCACTGCACGCCTTTCCGCAGCCTGCGAATCAGACACCTTTCCGCTACTCACACGCTTTTGCTCTTTGATGTCGATATAGCCCATAATTATATATCAACTCCCACCATTTCTTCGGTAGTGCACTACCGCTATCCTCTTCAAGACTTTACCTCCCTTTGGTTTGGATTTTGGTTTGTCTTTATAGCTTGCCTTCCTCTCCTTTTATAAGGCCATTTCACATGCCTTTGCCTATTTCCAAGAAGCTTCCTCGCATGTGAAACGCATGAGAAACTTGGAGTCAACATCGGCGGCTGGTAGGTGGAAGCATGAATCATGTGGGTTTGAAAAATCAAACTAACTCAACATACTTCGATCTCCACCTTAACATTCTAGAAGTAGAATTTCCATGAACTCGTTTAGGTTTTCTGACGGTTCCTCTCGTTTAGCGCTACTTCTACCCGAAAGGAGAAAGTCTTGCTCGCTGGTTTTGTGAGAAAGAAGCACGACCCTACCTCCGCTCGATTGAAGGAGCATGTCTCGTCATTGATCTATCTTGCGCGATCCGATCGGTGCTCGCAATGGAGAAATCGTAGGATGCCCTTGCCCCCACTAGCGCCTTCTTCCACGCATGACTCCCTGTTTCTCCTGCATATCTAGTTGACGTCGAAGGGCCCTTGAAAGTAGGGATCTCTTCCAGTGAGGGCCCTGCAGTCTTCTCCCATCGACACTATCCAAAAAAGCAGATATTTGATCCGGCGTGTAACAACTCTTTGATTGACACTCAATAGAATTTCCATAAATCTTAACACTGTCATGGACCTCAAAAAGGTGTGTTGACCTTGATCTCATGACGTCGCCGAGGGAGTTAAATGCTAACCCTAAGTCCAGTAGTGATTTCATATATCTAAAAGTTTGGTGTTTCTGTAAGAACAATTTTATGCATATTTCAAACTAATATATATTTTCCAATTTTAAAAATTCTTATAAAAGAATAACATGATGACAATAAAATTGTATAAACAAATATGTGAAAATTAAAAGACATCACAATATAAATAATTTAAAATCCAATCTGGATAAGTCGTGTAGTCACTTCCCTAAAGAAGTTGCATCACCTTCTGACAGTTCTTTCAACCAATGCTCACTCGCCAAGGTATAATACTCGGCTAGATCTGGAAACTCTGATGTGCGCAGGGCATTAAAGAAGTACAAATCACCTAAACTCTCACTTGATGAAACAAACATCAAGAAAAAGAAATCAAGAAGATGATCATCATAAGAACGAGCAAGAGTCAAAACAGTTTTTTAGAGAACACCTCTAAAATGATTCAGGAAATTCTCCTAAATAGGAGCATCGTAAAACGGTAAAAAATTAAGCACGCAATAAAATAGAACAGTCATAATTGGTAAGTTTTAATCGAGCACAGAAATGTTGGATTTCCAATGTAAAATATTAATGGAGTAAAATATGTAAAGAAAAGAATGTGTAACGTAATATAACAGAGAAGTCGACGCATGCGTCGAGATCATTTCGACGCAGTAGAAACCAAAGCAAAATAATTCGACGCAGGTTGCGTCAAGTTCTTGTCGACGCATGTCGAGTGCTTATTGACGCTACTCAATTCGATGCAAATTGACGGAGTTCATATCGACACATTGGTCAAGATCTTATCGACAAAAGGTTCTTATTGACGCAACTCTAGTCAACGCAAGTCGGGTAAGCTGAGTACTTTTCAATGCACGTCGACGCAACTTAAGAAAATTAAGATTCAAAATTGTTAAAACTATTTTGTACAAAAAAATACAATTCATTATTCCCCAAATACCAAATCAGAAATCTGGGTTCGGTCTGGTCCATTGCGGTGTGTGCGCGTCTTTGCGGTTCATAGTTCCTCCTTATATTCCTTTAAACAAATATTAAAGTGTGAATTCATTTATATCGCCTTGTACATAAGAGGTGATATGCAAGGTGGGACTAGAGGGTTCATCTTTTCCTTCATGAAAGGTTTTCCTCTAAATATTTGGATTCTCACCATTTGGTTTGGAGCTTTTTATCAAGTATGAGGAGCCCAACACAAAACACCAAACATGGCTCCAATAAAACATTATATATTAAATGTTTTAATATAAAATTTATAACAATCCCCCACAAAAGCGAAAACCAAAAGCGAACTTTATAAGTTAGGATATTACTAATGATAAATAAAATCAAATACAAATTTATTTTATCAAGTTGTATCTAATGCAATGGGTATAAGTGTAATAGTTAACTTGAACATATACTAAATACTTATTTCATCTACCACAAAGTTTAATGTGCCAGAGACTTTGAATTATAAACTTTAAACTGGTAATTTAGATAAGCACACAAAAGATTGGTTGTTCTGGGTTATGGTGGTGAGCTCGTTAATGGTCATGCACATTCTATGATTTTTTTAAGGGTTATTATGGTTCAGCCCGGATCCCAAAGTTGCAGCCTCACGACTACCCTCACATAAGTGGTGCCTATAAAGATATTGCATAACTAATATCTCGCAAAGATACATGCCTTTGACAACCATTAAGAACTTAAAGTTCATCCTAAACTATTATGTAGAGCACAACATCATAGGAATGGGTAGAAAGTTTTCTCAATCTTTAAAATTTTATGCACCCAACTACACTATATCATCAGCTTTATTTTTATCACATTGAACTCAATTCATGGGATCTCCATTCACATGGCTTGTGTATCCACCATTAACTTCAAATCATGTGGGCTTAAGTCTCATTCCCCTCGATGACAATAAAATCTCCCTTCGGGATAATTTCTTGGTAAGATTATCAGCCAGATTCAATTCTGACTTTACATAGTTGAGTGATATCACTTATTCCCTTCTTTGTTTCACCATTTTGTACATAATTCTCATGAACTTGTTCATTTTGGAATTATTACTATTAGAAGCAGTTAAGGTAAATTCTTAAGCCATTTCGCTTTGGCACATGTAAGGTCTAAAACAATAAGCTCGAATTCCATGGTGCTTCTAGAGACCACAAAATATTTTATAGAAGCCCATGAAATGGTGGCTCCTTTAAGGAGTGAAACATAGCCAGTTGTAGACTTAACGTTTAAATAATCAATCACCCAATTAGCATTTGAAAATCCTTCTAAAACTTTGGGAAAACCCGTATATATTAAACTATAATCTATAGTTCCACAAAGGTATTTAAAAATTTTAGTTAATGTTACCCAATGATCATCACTTGGATTACTAGTATATCTACTTAGCTAGCCTAAGACATAGGAAATGTCTGGCCTAGAGTGATTAACAATATATAATAGTGATCCTATCATTTGTGCATGTCTATGTTGGTCAATAGGTTCACCAATATTGTTACAAAGTTTTAAGCTAGCATCATATAGAGTAAATGCGGGTGCAGAATCATAAAAGTTAAATTTATGTAACATTTTCTTAACCGAGTGAGTAAGAGATAATGATACACTTGTATCAGTTTTAACTAGCTTCATTTCTAAAATAATATTAGCTACTCCCATATCTTTCTTATCAAATTTAGATGACAAATTATTTTTAGTACTAATAATTTTAATTGAGTTTCCAAAAATCAAGATGTCATCTGCAAAGAGACAAAGCAAGACAGTTATATTTTCATCTTATTTAGCATAAATATATTTGTCAAATTCATTAGATTTAAATATAAATGATAAGACTACATAATCTAATTTTGATGCCATTGTTTAGGGATTTGTTTTAGTACATAAAGAGATTTAATTAGTTTGCAAATTTTGGTTTCTTGACCTTTGACCACAAACCTTCAAGTTGAGTCATGTAGGCTAATTCATCTAAGTCTTCATGCAAGAACGCGGTTTTGACATCCATTGATGAATGATCATCTTATGGATTGAACTAAGCCGACTAGAACGTAAAGAGAAGTGATCTTAGCTACGAGAGTATATGTATCAAAAAAATATATGCTATATTTTTGGGGCATAGCCTTTAGTAACAAGTGTGTGAATAAAACATGGGCGCTGATATTTGCATGCCTACAATAGATATTTCCAGGTTCGTATTTTAAAAATATACCAAATTTATAATCTAAATAAAGCATACTAATTGCAATGCCCTCAATGCCCATCCATAAACTCCCGATTTCAACTTTTGTATGCCCGAATGAATCTCCTGCCGCCGTCTGGAGTGCTCAAAAATGTCGTCGGTGCCTCTCCAAAGCCTCCTTCGGTGCCTCTCCTAAATCTCTCGCTCTGCTTCATATCCTATTTTTTCCATTTTCTTAGGGGTTTTGTGGTCCTTCCCACCGTAGCCTGGACTACTCATCATCACCGCTGGTATATAGTTTTTTCTGCTTCTTTTTTCCATTATTTCCATTTTAGAGTTTCTTGGTTCAATGCCTGGACTACTCATCATAACTGCCACCCCTCAGCATCTGCGGAAGTCGCACACGCTCTGCTTTGACAAATACGATTGTAGATAAGTAATAGGAATGTTGTTTTCCTAAGCATAATAGATTCTGAAAGTCTTTAATTTCAAGGATAGCTAAATCACCTAGAGGGGGGTGAATAGTTATTGGTCTCTTTATTAGTTCTTTTCTTTTCTTTTAGTTTGCTGCTTGAGTGGTTGGTTAATTCTTCTTTCAAGATGATTTACCCTGCACAAAGAAAATAACACAGCAAAGCACACAGATATTTATAGTGGTTTCCCAACTGGGTACATCCACTTTCCCTCCCACTTATCCAACTATCTTGTTGGACTAAGAACTTCTCCAAAATGCTCCAAAGATCTTACACCTCAGGCCCTCAGCCTTATACTCAGGTTCTCCTCAGAATCCTACCTAAGAACCACAAAGGTTCCTGCCTCAGAGCCCTGCAGTGCTCTTACAACTCAGTGGTCCTCAAACTACCTACCTCAGCCTTATCTCTAAGGCCTACAACTCAGGCTTTTTCAACCTTAAAATTTCAGGCACTAGGCACTACTCTCAGAGTTCTGCAACACTCCTACAGCTCAGATCAAAAAGGATCCTACAAGATGGAAATGGGTTGATGAGGTTCTTGATTGAACACAAGACGATTTCCTCTGTGACAATCAACCTTGGGTGAGTTAGACTCACCCCCCCCCACCACACTATGACACCAAGAAAGTTTTTTCTTGTCAACTTTACTGGATTAAGTGCACCTTAGTACCAACTACTTCACATCAACAAGTTTATGCACTTGAGCTGGAAAAAACTTGAAGAATACTATTCTGCCTCTTTCTGAACTAAACTAAAGGTTCAGCTCTCTCTTCTTCACAGCAACAATAATGTAGAAGCTTTTGCTTATGCTGGAAGTAACTAGCAGATCTGTTTCTCTGATTCTTTCTGAACTAAGCTAACTGCTCAGCTCCAACTTCTTCTTCATAGCTCCTCAAGTGTATGTTCTTTAGAAATTATTGGCTGGATCTGTGAAGCTCCTGCAGCAAAGGTTTGGCTCTTGCTACTATATCTTTTTCAAATAATCACCCTGAGCTTGCTAGCTGGTGCAAATGAAGATGGCATCAACAATCTTGTCGTTGAAGATGTTGATCTCAACAGCTAACTTGCTCTCTGTCTTTCTGACTTAAGCTTCCTGTTCTTTAGCTCCACAATAATGGCGGAGAAGAAGAACTCCTGTTACCATCCTTTTATTCTGTAAAGAGCGCTTCCATTTATTTATTGAAACCCAACTGTTGAAGTCTGAGACCGGGCGGTCTGGCGGTCTGTCTTGGCGGGTTTGAGACCGCGCGGTCTGGCGGTTTACCTTCAGCGGTTTGATTACTGTGCTGTTGCTGTCTGGTTGCCGAGCTCTCAGGCGGTCTCCCCTTGCGGTCTCTCTCTCTCTCTGGTGGTAGCCGTGCGGTTAGCCCTTCTGTCTAACCGCGCGGCTTGTGCGGTTTGTTCTGTATAGTCCGCTTAGTCCTGTAATTTTTTAGTCCCACATCTCTTATTTGTACTCTCTCATCTCTCCTCCATTCTATATAAGGGAGGGCATACCTTTGTAATAGATACCTTTTTCGGATAATAAAGTTTCAGTTATACTACTTCCGGTTTGTTTCTGTTCATTTCTTACATGGTATCAGAGGGACTCGACCTTCTCCTCCTGATTCTGTGCGCCCTGTCCGCGCGGCTTCCCTTTCTTGTCGCGACCTGTTCTCGCGGCTTACGTCCTGTCCGCGCGGCTTGCCCCTTCCTCTCGCAGCCTGTTTCCCGCGGCTTGTTTCTTCCGCCTGTTTGCTTGCGCCCTGTTCGCGCGGCCTGTTTCTGTTGCTTGCTTCTTTCTTGCGACCTGTTCTAGTCGCCGCTTCCTCCTTCTCTTCTCTAGTCGCCGCGACCTGTCTCCGCGGCCTTGTTTGCCTTGTTCGCCTTTTGCCTCCCGATATCCTCCACATCTGTTCGTGCGGTCTGTCTGCTAGCCGCCCGACTTCTCTCCCTCTGTTTGCCTCTGCGGCTTGGTCGTGGTTTTTTTGGCCGCTGGTGTCTGACATCGTGACCGTTGCAGAACTTCTTCTTCCTATCCGCGTGGATAGTTTCCTAACCGCGTGGCTTGTTTAGGCGGCCTAAGGCGAGTTCTTTTGTTCCTCCCTTCATGGCTTCCATATACTCCTCAAAGCCATTCGCCTCGGTGGTCACGTCTTCTGGTAGTGCCCACGTTGTTACTCAAGGAAAATGGTTGATCGACACCGGTGCTACTAATCATATGACCGGCAATCCCCAGTGTTTTTCTCTCCTAGAAATACATGGTCGGTTTCCCCCAGTTACTCTCGCTGACGGCTCTTCATCATCGGTTCATGGGACGGGGATAGTTCATGTCACTCCGTCTCTTCGCTTGGAGGATACTCTCTACGTGCCCAAGTTCCCGTGCAACTTATTATCTGTTACCTCTCTATGCAAGCAATTACAATGTTCTGTTACGTTTACTTCTACTACTTGCTCTTTTCAGGATCCGGACTCCCAACGGACGATTGCTACTGGGACTGAGAGTGGCGGCCTATACTTTCTGGACAACATTTCCGCTCTCTCCACCTTCTCCTCCACCTCCACAGATCTTCTCCAATGGCATCTCCGCCTTGGTCATGCTCCTCCTCATCTTCTTCGTCAACTTCTGCCCCACCTTCCTCCACAAAGTCCACCGCTCAACTGTGAAGCCTGTCAGCTTGGCAAGCATCACCGCTCCTCCTTCCCTCCAAAGCACGTTCATGGATCCACCCATCCGTTCGATCTCATCCACTCCGATATTTGGGGTCCTTCTCCTACCCTTACCGTTGGTCGGGGTAGTTCATACTTTGTCACATTCATTGATGATTTCTCTCGTTGTACGTGGGTGTATCTGTTAAAAGATCGCTCCGAATTATTCTCTGTATGGACGTCATTCTATCTCATGATCAAAACTCAGTTTGATGTTTCCATTAAAGTTCTTCGATCTGATAATGCCAAAGAATGTATCAGTCATGACCTTTCTGCCTTCTGCATGCAAAATGGGATTATTCATCAAACGAGTTGTGTCTATACTTCACAACAAAATGGTGTGGCAGAACGCAAAAACCGTCACCTTCTTGATGTCGCTCGCTCCTTGATGACCCAGATGCATGTTCCTCGCTCCTATTAGGGCTATGCTGTTCTCCTTGCCTGTTACCTCATCAATCGCATTCCCTCCACCGTTCTCCACGGAAAAACCCCTTTCTCCATTTTGTATCCGGGCAAGGAGCCATTTCATCTCCCTCTCCAAATATTTGGATGCACTGCCTTTGTGCATGCCCCTTCTGCCACTCGTGATAAGCTATCTCCTCGCTCCACCAAATGTATCTTTCTGGGGTACTCCACCACTCAGAAAGGTTATTGTTGCTTTGATCCCATCCTTCGTAAGCAGTTCGTTTCTGCTGACGTCACCTTCTTCGAGAATACCTCCTACTTCTCGGATGACTCCCCTCCTCTTCTCCCAGCCTCTGATTCTCCTGTTGTTCCCTTTATTTCCTCGTCTCCCACTACGATCTTCACCCCTACTCCGCCCTCGTCCACTCCTCTTGTTCCACCTCTCTCTCCCTCTTCTCCACCTCCATCTCCCGCATCTCCGCCGCCGTCGCTCTCTACTCCCGGGCCAGCTCTCTCTGCCACGGATGCTCCGGATGCCGAGGAACCTACTGACCTGGATCTTCCTATAGCTCTTCGCAAAGGGGTGCGGACGTGTACCCAACACCCTCTTACTGTTGTTGTTTCATATGATCGTCTTACCCCTTCTCGCAGGGCCTTTGCTCTAGCTATCTCCGCCATTGCCACGCCCCGCTCCTACCAGGAGGCCCTTGCTATTCCTCACTGGAAGATGGCCATGGATGAGGAAATGGCCACCCTAACAGAGCGGGGTACCTGGACTCTTGTTCCTCCTCCCTTCAGTACTAATGTTATTGGCTGTCGCTGGGTCTTTGTGGTGAAATTTGCCCCGGATGGCACGGTGGACCGTTATAAAGCTCGCCTTGTTGCTAAGGGCTTTACTCAGACCTATGGGGTTGATTACTTTGACACCTTCTCTCCCGTGGCTCGTCTCAGCACTATACGGGTTCTTCTCTCTGTGGCGGTCAATAAAGATTGGCCGATTTTCCAGCTGGATGTAAAGAATGCCCTCCTTTATGGTGATCTTCAGGAGGCCGTCTACATGGAGCAACCTCCTGGGTATGTTGCTCAGGGGGAGACACGAGTATGCCGGCTGAAGAAGGCAATTTATGGCCTCAAGCAGAGCCCTCGAGCTTGGTTTGACAAGTTCAGCGGCATCGTGGCGGCCGTTGGTTTTGTGCGCAGCTCTGCCGATCACTCTCTATTTACTCGCAAAACCTCCTCGGGACTGGTGGTTCTTGCAGTGTATGTTGATGATATTCTTCTCACTGGCGATGACCAGGAAGGGGTAGCCTTGACAAAGCGGCATCTTCGTCAACATCTGGTCACGAAAGATATGGGCTCTCCAAAGTACTTTTTTGATGTAGGGATACCGGGGGATATCCGAAGATCAATGGATTAAACCTATTATCACTCACGTTCGACTCGTTATGGTTAAATCTTATTTTAGCAACTTCGCCCTACGCAATACCACACAAATAAATCTATCAATTAACGCTAGCCAACGGGTAGCCAAACCGGTAGGGATCAAATAAGGGCTATGAGGCCAATATTTGATCGAGCTAAATGGACGAATATTGCGTCCGGCCGAGCGGCGTTGTACCAAAAGAGATCTACCGATTAAGCTTCGATTCGGATTAGGTAGATCTCTCCCAACGAAAATAAAACGAGGGTTCGCCAAACCCGCTGAATCAAATAACGTAAGCAAGAAAAACAATACAAAAGTAATCCACCACGATGGGTTTCAATGATTTCAAAATTACGCTACGGATAAAAACACCACTTGAATATTCAAGAAAAGAAATCACACAAAGAAATAGAAAAGGTTTCGTTACCCCCAATCGGAATAGATGATTCCAATTATTTCTCTACTTGGATCGTTCTCCAATGGCTCCGCTGGAGTTGCGCCGGAAGGAGATGAAAATCTTGCCCGCCTTCGTCGCTTCACGCCGGTGTTAGGATTCCACAAGGAGGCAACTTGCCTTGGCCGATTTCTACACCAAGGGGTTGGGGCCTTTGAGGGTAGTCGGATTTTGGATTGGGGAGAAGGGGGATGGACGGGTTTGGGGTATGGCGGTTGGCGGCTATAGTGGTGGCCGAGCCTAATGAAGAGGAGGAGATGGAGGGTGGCGGCTATGGTGGTGGCCGAATTTGTGGAGGCAAGAGGAGGATCGGATTTCCTTGGAGATAAAGGGAGAGGAGGAGGAGGAGGAAGAGAAGCCGAGCAAGAGGAAGGAGGAGGAGGGCCGGCGGCCAAGAGAGGGAGCAAGAGGAGGAGGGCTGAAAATTTCCTAAGGGGGAAAAGGAAAAGAGGGGGAAATTCAATCTTGAATTTTGGTTTCAATTTTTCATTCTTCAATGCCTAAAATGAGAACAAACATGCCTTTATATAGGCTACACCACTCCATCTCCTCCATACAAATGAAAACACTCATGATGGCTAATAACACCCATCATGACATGAAATAACTATAGTCCGTACATGAAATAAAATAGCTATGATGGTTATACGTCTCCATCTACATGAAATTAATACATGAAATAAAAATATTAATCTCGCGATAAAATAGATAATAAACTATATTAATTCTCCATATTAATTTATTAATAATAATTATTAATAAACTAAAAATGGGCTTGCGCCGCGGGCGGATATTCTGGCGCCGTTCCACATGATCGTCACAGCGCCGCCAGACTTTATTTGGAGGCAGAGAAATGGAATCCGTAAGCGCGCCATCATCGTCTTCACCTTGTTGAGGGCCGTCGTCGCCATCAATCCTCCCCCTCTTAAAATTACTCATCACCGATGAGTACCGGTGCGGGGAGGCATCAACCTTTAGAACCATGAAGCGGCACACGTCACCACCTGGAGAGCAAAGCACATCCACCTGGAGTATCCTGTCATGCAATAAAATGTCCCTAGGGACCCTTGGAAAAGCATTAGGCAATAAAGGAAAACAAGCTTTAACATCATCAACCAACGTACCTCCAGAGGAGACCGGTGAAGAAAACAATCCAAGTAAAAACTCACTACCCATACCCAAAGAGAACAAAGTGGACCCACACGGAGAGATATGAAATTCAAGTGGCGGAGAATCGTATAGCGTTAAATCAAAAACATCAAAAACAAGGGAAAAATCCCAATCAGTGAAAGATTCCAAATGATATGCGTATTCTCCGAACGTTATTAAAATCCATACAGGGTCCAACTTACCAACTCGCCAATTTTCTAAAGTGCCCGAAGGCATCCGTTCAGGGACGAGAAACACCAAAACAAAATCGTCACTCTTAAAGTAAGACACTCTTTTTTGTAAGCTAGCAATAAAATGATATGAGATAATTTGTATAGCTAGCGGATTACGATCGTGCGTACATAAGAAGAAATCATAACTAGCATAATCCGGAGTGAGATTCGGCGACAAACTAGCGGGTAACTCATGAAATGTTACCACAGTGAAAAATTCATTTAAATAGTACCGAGAGAAATGGTTACGGTGTGGTGTGAAACCATGTGCAACGTGACTGACCCCATATGCAAAACATAAAGGATTTAAGTCCGGGGGAATGGGGGCCTTAAAAGCAAAGATGATTTTTAGAGGCATAAACTTCGCAGCTCTAATGTGATACTTAAAATAATAACGCTTGGCACAAAGATATGCCAAGGTAAGCCGCTCTTCACTAATACAAGTAGACTTATATTTAAATTTTAGAACGTCATGAATACAAACTAACGGAAAACACTCATCACCAAATATAGACGTGGACGCTTGCAGACATGAAGGGAAGTGCGAGTGACCTAACTCAAAGTACCCATATTCCATCACGGATGTGTGCATGATAGGGTCAACAAATGGAGGAGGATAAATGCGTGCGATCGGGCTTGGCAGATAAGTGTGTCGAGGCGACATCACTTCATAAGGCACTATAGCCAAGGGATCACTAGCAGTCCGACTCGAAATCCCAAAACACGGATTTGACGTCCAGAAAGGAACATCCGGTTGCAAACCATTAAAATCATAGGAAAACTCAAACAGGGGGTTCACCCATACGGAAAACTCATCCGACGTGTCTTCCAATTCATGAGGTAATTCGTGTAATTCCAACTCGGTGATCGGGTCAGAAGAAAGAGTTGGTAGCACGACAGACGGGAGAGAGTTAAGTTCATATTCCATATCAGGCAACGGGGTTAGCATCGGGGAATGCTTATCCGGTTCCACTCCAATAACGTCTTCTAGAAATAAAACTCCCTTGCTAGGACATTCTTCCAAACATAATTCTTCCCATGAGGTAGGGACATCGTCAAAAATAGGGGATAGACAAATCGAATCCAAGGGAGTATTATAATTAGCTTGAATCCCAAGCGGCGATGATATCGTCAAAGAACTAACTCCCGGATGTATCACACTAAGATTATCCCAGACTGAACAACCATCCCAAGGTGACTCGTCCAATATCGTAGGAACATCTAATAAGCCAGGGTCAACCAATATAACATCGGGTCCAAGCAAGTCATCATCTAACTCAGTAACATGTAAGCTCTCTACATCGGACGACTCTACTGTCTCAGCCAACATAACTACTAACTCAAGATCATCAGCAGACTGTAACTCTTCTGTCTCAGACAAAATATCAATCGACTTAGGATCATCAAAAGGTTCCACAATGGTTAGAGGGGATGACTGTGAAATGTCGTCGAAGGGAAGTGGGGGTGGTTCCTCAAATGAGAAATCCTCATCCAAGTCACTTGGGTAACCAATCTCCTCATCGTCACTCAAATTGTCATCAATAATAACCTCGTCCTTAGTGACGGGTACACTTGTAATCACAACCTCAGATTTCAAGAGAGAATCAACGACTAACTTGGGTAAGTTAGGAGGAGACTCACACGCTAGCGTACGATGGTACGGAGAGGCGTATTCATCCTTCAATATGGCCTTCATGCTATCCCAACTTAGACGTGATCTACCATACTTAACTATTAATTGAATCTCTTCCACTATCCAAAATAGTTTAGCTTTTCCTATCAACTTAAGTCTAGCTATTCGCACCATATCCGCGTTGTTCAAATCGTACCACTCAAAGTAATACTCCATATCCTTAACCCAATCTAAGAAAACACGTAGACCTCCTAAACCGTCATAAGTGGGGGTCATACTAATTGTGGGAGGGTAGATGTGGGAACGAGTAGCATGGACATCGTAAGCCATCCTAGCGCGAACCGGAGGTGAAAATTCACCCGGAAAGTGCATGTGCTAGGGAAATAAGATCTGGACCACTTAACTCTATCAAAGACGGAATTGTTCCCGCTTAACCACTAAGGTTTTAAACATTTTAAAATAGGGTTTTTGCTGGAAAAATATAAGGATTATTAAAAAAATTTTCTGGAATTTTTTTATTAAGAAAATAAAAAACTAGGCCGCTATTGGCACACCAAATACTAAATTTTCAAATTAATTAATAAAAACAAATTATTAATGGAAAAATAATTGTTTTTTTGTTTTATTACTGAAAATTATATGAAGAATTTCCAGAAATTTTTAATTTTTAATTTTGAGAAAAGTTGACATTTTAATGCCGCTATTTGCAGACCAATATGTAGAAAAACTAGTTTTCATGAAACTTAAAAGTTTTGAAATTTGAGTTTTGAAATTCGAAATTGAAATTTGAAATTTAAATTTTGAATTTTGAAATTCGAAATTCGAAATTCGAAATTCGAATTTTGAATTTTGAATTTTGAATTTTGAATTTTGAAATTTGAAATTTCGAATTTGGAAATTTGAGATTTGAAATTGAAATTTTAAATTTTGAAATTTGAAATTGAAATTCGAAATTTGAAATTTGAATTTTGAATTTTGAATTTTGAATTTTGAAATTCGAAATTTGAAATTCGAAATTTGAAATTTGAAATTTGAAATTTGAAATTTGAAATTTGAAATTTGAGATTTGGAATTTCGAAATTTGAAATTTGAAATTTGAATTTTTAAATTTTGAGCGGGGGAGGAGTGCCAATTAGGAAATTGACGAGAACCTCCCTCTGATACCAAATTGATGTAGGGATACCGGGGGATATCCGAAGATCAATGGATTAAACCTATTATCACTCACGTTCGACTCGTTATGGTTAAATCTTATTTTAGCAACTTCGCCCTACGCAATACCACACAAATAAATCTATCAATTAACGCTAGCCAACGGGTAGCCAAACCGGTAGGGATCAAATAAGGGCTATGAGGCCAATATTTGATCGAGCTAAATGGACGAATATTGCGTCCGGCCGAGCGGCGTTGTACCAAAAGAGATCTACCGATTAAGCTTCGATTCGGATTAGGTAGATCTCTCCCAACGAAAATAAAACGAGGGTTCGCCAAACCCGCTGAATCAAATAACGTAAGCAAGAAAAACAATACAAAAGTAATCCACCACGATGGGTTTCAATGATTTCAAAATTACGCTACGGATAAAAACACCACTTGAATATTCAAGAAAAGAAATCACACAAAGAAATAGAAAAGGTTTCGTTACCCCCAATCGGAATAGATGATTCCAATTATTTCTCTACTTGGATCGTTCTCCAATGGCTCCGCTGGAGTTGCGCCGGAAGGAGATGAAAATCTTGCCCGCCTTCGTCGCTTCACGCCGGTGTTAGGATTCCACAAGGAGGCAACTTGCCTTGGCCGATTTCTACACCAAGGGGTTGGGGCCTTTGAGGGTAGTCGGATTTTGGATTGGGGAGAAGGGGGATGGACGGGTTTGGGGTATGGCGGTTGGCGGCTATAGTGGTGGCCGAGCCTAATGAAGAGGAGGAGATGGAGGGTGGCGGCTATGGTGGTGGCCGAATTTGTGGAGGCAAGAGGAGGATCGGATTTCCTTGGAGATAAAGGGAGAGGAGGAGGAGGAGGAAGAGAAGCCGAGCAAGAGGAAGGAGGAGGAGGGCCGGCGGCCAAGAGAGGGAGCAAGAGGAGGAGGGCTGAAAATTTCCTAAGGGGGAAAAGGAAAAGAGGGGGAAATTCAATCTTGAATTTTGGTTTCAATTTTTCATTCTTCAATGCCTAAAATGAGAACAAACATGCCTTTATATAGGCTACACCACTCCATCTCCTCCATACAAATGAAAACACTCATGATGGCTAATAACACCCATCATGACATGAAATAACTATAGTCCGTACATGAAATAAAATAGATATGATGGTTATACGTCTCCATCTACATGAAATTAATACATGAAATAAAAATATTAATCTCGCGATAAAATAGATAATAAACTATATTAATTCTTCATATTAATTTATTAATAATAATTATTAATAAACTAAAAATGGGCTTGCGCCGCGGGCGGATATTCTGGCGCCGTTCCACATGATCGTCACAGCGCCGCCAGACTTTATTTGGAGGCAGAGAAATGGAATCCGTAAGCGCGCCATCATCGTCTTCACCTTGTTGAGGGCCGTCGTCGCCATCATTTTTGGGGATCGAAATCTCTCGGAAGCCCAATTCCTTAGTCCTCTCCCAGCGTAAGTATGCCCTTGATCTTTTAAAAGATGCAGGATTGACTGGGGCCAAACCTGCTCGATGTCCCATGGCTGTTGGAGAAGACAAAACCTGGACAGATGATTCGCCTCTTCTTTCAGATACTACGAGGTACAGACGTCTTGTTGGTAAGCTCATATATCTCACAGTGACCAGACCCGACATTTCCTATGCTGTTGGCAAGATGAGTCAATTCATGCAAGCTCCCAGGGAGTGTCATCTGCAGTCAGCCTTACGGATCTTGGAGTACGTCAAATCCGCACCTGGGAAAGGATTGCTTTTCCAGAAGAATGGTCATCTGAGGGTTGAAGCTTACTCAGATGCGAGTTACGCTGATGACAAAGGGGATCGCAAGTCTACCTCCGGTTTCTGCACCTTTGTTGGGGGTAATCTGGTAAGCTGGAAGAGCAAGAAGCAGTCTGTTGTTTCCAGGTCCAGTGCTGAAGCAGAGTATCGGAGTATGGCGTCGACCACTTGTGAGCTAAAATGGCTACGGGCTCTAATGCTGGATTTAGGAGAGGTCTACAACCATCCGCTACCTATGTTCTGTGATAATAAGGCTGCCATATACATCTCCAAAAATCCGGTCTTCCATGAAAGAACCAAGCACATTGAGGTCGACTGTCATTTCATTCGTGAAGAGATCTTAAAGGAACAAATTTGCACTCCCTTTGTCACTTCTGATAAAGAGCTGGCTGACATCTTCACCAAGCCAGTTTCCGCCTCGTTTCATCATATTTGTGACAAGCTGGGCATGATCGATATATATGCTCCAGCTTGAGGGGGAGTGTTGAAGTCTG
Source organism: Platanthera zijinensis (assembly GCA_039513925.1). Classification (NCBI taxonomy): domain Eukaryota; kingdom Viridiplantae; phylum Streptophyta; class Magnoliopsida; order Asparagales; family Orchidaceae; genus Platanthera; species Platanthera zijinensis. The sequence goes on along the minus strand of CM077093.1, from coordinate 166,937,261 downwards.
AGACCGGGCGGTCTGGCGGTCTGTCCTGGCGGGTTTGAGACCGCGCGGTCTGGCGGTTTACCTTCAGCGGTTTGATTGCTGTGCTGTTGCTGTCTGGTTGCCGAGCTCTCAGGCGGTCTCCCCTTGCGGTCTCTCTCTCTCTCTGGTGGTAGCCGTGCGGTTAGCCCTTCTGTCTAACCGCGTAGCTTGTGCGGTTTGTTCTGTATAGTCCGCTTAGTCCTGTAATTTTTTAGTCCCACATCTCTTATTTGTACTCTCTCATCTCTCCTCCATTCTATATAAGGGAGGGCATACCTTTGTAATAGATACCTTTTTCGGATAATAAAGTTTCAGTTATACTACTTCCGGTTTGTTTCTGTTCGTTTCTTACACCAACGTCTCATTTAGTAGTGGGTCTCACACTTTTAATGTTTGTTGCAATTTTACTTTAACGATAACTGTCGTATAGTAGGTCTGGGGCATCCTTTGTCGCGTACTTTTTTAAGTCATCATGCCACTTATTTGAAATATGTTGACTTGCTGACATCACCAGTTGTGGACTTAGAAAAAAATCAAGCAACATTAGCATAGGCGTAGAGTGAGTAAGCATCACTCAATGCCAAAACACTTAGACAGATTTACTGTCTCTTGGCATTGAGTGAGTAACCTTCACTCAACGCCAAACCACTTAGAATATAAATCTGTTTCTAGGCGTTGAGAGCGTTGAGTGAATAACCCTCACTCAATGTCATCTGCCTTAGCCATATTTCTGCTTCTTCAGCAACTGAATCATTGAGAGCGTTAAGTGAACATGCCTCACTCAACGTTACCAGCTTTTAACTCATTTTTGGATAAAGGCGTTGAGAGCGTTGAGTGAGCACGCTTCACTCAAAGCTTTTTGCCTTAGCTAGAATCTTGAACTTAGTTCGACGAACTGAAATGAATTTGACGAATGGCTAGCTTCGCTCGACGAATAGCCAAAATCTTTCTACAACTAAGGCGTTGAGAGCATTGAGTGAGCAAGCCTCACTCAATGCTTTTGCCTTAGCCAATTTTATGTGTTTAAAATCACTGTCTTAGACTGTCTTACTTGAACTGAGTTTGACGAATGGTGAATTGAGCTCAACAAACTTTGAACTCAGTTCGATGAATTCTCAACTGAGCTCGACGAACTCAGAATCTCAAGCTCTGAACTTAGCTCAATGAAAGGTGAGATGAGCTTGACGAACTCTAAACTCAGTTCGACGAATTCTGAACTTATTTCAACCAGTTCAACTTATAGCCTTTTTGCTGAATGGAGTTGAGTGTGTCTTCATCACTCAATGCCAAAACACTTAGCCATATTTCTCTATAGTAGCATGGCGTTGAGTGAGTTAATTTCACCCAATGCCTGTGGACTTGGCCACATTTCAGCTCATTCCAACTTAGGTTATTACTGCTTTATCCTGTCTCACAACATTTTGTTGTATTGCGTTGAGTGAGTAAACTTCACTCAATACCTATGGACTTATTCATTTTCTCAGCTTGCCACTACATGGCTTTGACTGTATAGGCTTCACTCAGCGTTATAAGTCATCTGGCGTTGAGTGACTGATCTTCACTCAATGCCTGTGGACTTAGACAGGTATCTGTCTTTCCACCACTTAGGTAAGAACTTACCTATCTTAGCCACTTAGGCTACCTATCCCATCATAACTACAATCATTCACCTTGAACACAAGTAAGATCACAATAAGTGTATACATTGTTTTGCTGGTCCTTCTTCAAATTTAGGACATTGGGATCAATGGACCCAACAATCTCCCCCTATTTGAAGAATTCAAAACCTAACCAATGTATACACTAACATACTCATGTTATAAATATTTAAAACACATCATCACAGCAGAATTCAGATAAATTATAGGCATATCAAATGATGTAGCAGATAAGTCAAAATCATAGCAAATGATGAGTTAGAAAAATAATAACAAATGGTTGTTCTATTTAATCATATAGAGAATAGATGTTAAACAATATAAGCACAGTGTTTCATCTCTATCCCTGTAAGCAGAACCTGAAACATTTTATGTTTCAGGTTCCCTTATCATAATTCCACTACCTCTGGATTTCTTTGCCGGCTTGTCTTCATCTCCAGCTATCTTCTTTCCTTTCTTATCAGCTTCATCAGCAGCCTTAGCCTTAGTAGCTCTAGCTTCAGCTTTATCCTTTTGTCTCTCAAAATAGTTGAAAGGCTTGGGAAAGTATTTAGATGGTTCCACAGCATCAGGAGTGAGAAAATTTGCCTTTTTGTTCCTCCAGAAAATCCTTCTTTCTGTGTCTCTCTTTTCCATTTTATCCCATTCAGTCTTGCTATACCATTTACCTCTGTCTTATTTCTTATTTTTGACTTGATCACAAGCAAGAAAGATGATGGATTTGGACTCTGGGCTCCATTGCTCGAAATCAGGTCGTTTTTCCATTTCTTCTCTGTATTTTCTCTTTCTCATCCTGTCATCTTCTTCTGTTTCATCAGTTTCAGCAGTCATTTATCTTGTCTGTAGTGCCTGGTCAATAGTGGGGCTGAAAGAGGGAATTTCAGCATCAGTGGGCTGCACTCCCCACTGATTTCCAACACTATCATGATCTTCCATATACATCACATACTCTTGATGATCTTGGGCAGGCTCTCTGTTTAAGATTTCTAGTACTTGAGTAGGCATCATTGGGATATTGTCATATTGCACTTGCTCTAATCTCAATGACCCTCTCACAACATTTGTTGCCCAAACCATGTTTTCAGTATTTACCCTTATGGCTTCTCTCTCCCCCTTTTTGGCGTCGTCAATTAATATAATGGTCTGGGAGCTGTTTGTCTTGCTTCTTTCCTCTTCCAGGTAGTTAACTCCAACAGTTACTTGATTTTTAACTTCTAACATGTGGTCGTCAAGTATATTGGTGTAGGCATCCATCTTTGTGAAGATTTCATTGTTCTGTTCTTTTCTCAGAATTTTATCATTCTCATGAATGGTCACAGAGTTCTTAGCCTGAATATTTTGATTCAATAGCAATATTCTGACTTGACACCTCCAGTTTCTCCATCATGTAATCTACAGCAGGAGCAGCTCTTGTAAAGAATTTTACTATTTCTCCTTTCAGCAGATTCAGTTCAAAACTTATAGATTTGATCTCAGTTGCAAGATCATTTCTAACATATTTGAGGGCTTCATCCACATAGTTTTCCAATGCCCTTCTAAAAGAGAGGGATAGATCTATCTTAACTCTAGAGGGGGGTGAATAGAGTATTTAAAAACTTTGATTAATTTTTACAACGGATTAAAATAAGTGATAAGTATATGTATAAAGAGAAATGAAAACAAAGACGATCATAGCATGTAACACCCTCATCCGTCGTATGGCATATAACAAGAGGTCCAGCTGGAACCCGACGCCATATACCATGGACAGTCAGAAGGGTTACATAAGAATATCAAATACTCAACTACTCGCCCTAACATAGAGCATTCCAGCAGAAGCTTTTAAACAATTTAAGAGAACCCAAAATTTGTACAACAACGGCATGAATGTCCACTATTCACCATAGGAATGAAATCTAACAAATACACAATAGAGTACTTGGCCTTATGGCCTTACAAATGTTCACTTAACAAAATATTATTTTACAGACATCGGCTCGCAGGACGGCCACACATGAAAGAACTAAAATAACAGTTCGCTTTGGCCTTCAAGGACAAGCACAGCAGCTTGGGCTTCAGCCCTCTACTTGGTACCTGGTTCCACAGCACCTGCAAGCAACATTCCACCGCACAGTGGAAAACAAAGCAACGGTCATCTAAGGCTGACCAAATTATAACGACCCCGCCCCTTATTCGAGACGGCGGTGCTCATTCCCTGCATTTCATTAGCCTAGCTAAACAATTAAGTGCATAAGTATATTTCGCCACAGGTGTAGGCTCGCCCGGCCAAACACCTCGTGCACTCAGGGCACATTCTAGGTGAATCCAGTCAATTCCATTGCTTCACCACCATCCTCGGGACAACAAACATTGTGAGCATTTTTGAGTCTTTCTGACCGCAGTCCAAGACTCCCGACCATGCCAACGGCCAGTTCCACTTTAGGGCCTCTAGCGCCAAACCACATAGCCCAGGTCCATTTCCACCCGCCCGTTGCTCACTCCGCCTAGTCATATTAAGACGTACGTGCGAGCCAAGCTTCACCTGGATCCTAATTCATTATCAAACATCACATAACCCAGTTATGTTCAAGGCTGGCTCCCCGGCCACCAAGTTAGCAGAATTACGTTTTCGCCCAGTTTTCTTGGTGCGCCTTGGAGTTAATCCCCAAGGATCCCTGCTTCAATCTACCGTGTAGAAACCCGAAAATAATCAAAGGCACAGAGTCTTCTCCGGCTAATCATGCAATGCAACATCACCGATCCAGACAAATACGTCCGGGTAGGCTTCACACACAATGCCTATATCCGTACTACGATTCTGGACTCTAACAAGGGGGACGTTACATATCAACCCCAAGGAATACCGTAAACTCACCGCACACTCGCGGGAGCGGGTTTTCCCATGCAAAGGAAGAAGAGCTTCACATGCTCAAGATAAAAATCGTTACCCTTGAAGTTCGCTTTGGCGCCATGAGAAATTAGCCGGATGGAAGACTTTGCAAGGGAATTCTCTCCACGGATATGGTCTCAGTTCTCGATTTGGTGCTCTGACGCTCCGCCGGCGGCCGGATTCCTACCTTCCTTCTTCCTTGATCTCTTCTCTCTCTAAGTTCTTAGAAAGAGTGAACTTAAGAGGAAAATGAGGGATTAATCCTCTATTCCCGAACTTAACACAGTAGGATCACAACTGGGCCGTCAGATCGTATTTAAAGAAAACGAACGGCTCAGATTAGCCTAAAATTTCTTAATCCTGGGCTGAACACAGCTTTGCACACGGCCGTGTCCCAGGCCGTGTGCCTAGATCCAGCCACGAATATCTAGCACAGAAAAGAACATGGGTTGGGACACACCCGTGTCCCAACCTGATATGCCCGTGTTGGGTCCTCGACACGCCCGTGACCAGGGGCCGTGTCGCAAATAACCGCCATGGCAACTGTCACGTCCCATAATGGACACGGGTGGCAACACGCCCGTGTTAGACTTGATATGCCCGTGTCAACCATTACACGCCCGTGTTACGGGTTGTGTCCCTCAATCGATACAGGACCAAACTTCCAGAGGAGTACATGGCCATATGACAGGCCTGTGTCACATGTCGTGTGCCTGATATGCCCTAGGACACGCCCGTGTCCCAGGCCGTGTTCGAGCACTCAACGCTCGTCGACCTCAACTCGACGACCCGAGCACGACACGACCATGTGACATGCCCGTGTCACAGGCCGTGTTCACCATACCAAGACTCGAACTTGGTTCGAACACCGCCCATTTCACTTTTAAGTTTCGGGGCATTACAAACTCCCCCCTTAAAGAATTTCGTCCACGAAATTATATAAAGGTACACAAAACAATTTAAATATTACCTGCGTGGAATAATTCGGGGTATGCTTCCAACATAGTCTGCTCTCGCTCCCAAGAAAGCTCCTCACGTCTGCAGTTATCCCAACGGACCTTAACCATTCGGATTTCCTTGTTGCGGAGCCGTTATACTTCAAAGTCTTCAATGTGAACTGGCTTGACTTTTGTCATCAACCCATTATCAACCGGCACTTGATCGACCGCAACGACCTGTGAAGTCTCTTGTACCACCTTCCGCAATACCGATACGTAGAATACATCGTGTAGCCCACTCAATTCCATCGACAACTTCAATCGATACGCTGCTTCGCCAATCCGCTCCAGGATCTCAAACGATCACTGGTATCTCAGACTCAGCTTCTTCAAGCATCAAATCCGCGAGACACCCTTGAACAGCTTGATTTTCAAATACACCCATTCACCAATACTGAACTCCACATTCCTATGCTAGGCATTATAGTATTTTGCATGTCTATCCTGAGCGATCTTAAACCGTTCCTGAATCGTACGTACCATTATATTGGCGTCTTCCACTGCCTGACGTTTGTATAACTTTGAATCGCCTATCTCCAACCAAGACAACGGCATGCGACACCTTCTCCCATACAGGGCCTCGAAAGGCGTCATTCCAATACTCTCTTGAAAACTGTTATTATATGCAAACTCTACCATGTACAGGTGATCTTCCCACTGTTTTTCGAAATCCAAGACGCACATGCGGAGCATGTCCTCCATCATCCTATTGACCCTTTTGGTCTGACCATCCGTCTGTGGATGAAAGGTTGTGTTGTAACTCAGCTTAGTTCCCAACAACTTATGCACCAGCCTCCAGTCATTTGACGTGAAGCGTCCGTCTCGGGCACTAACAATACTGCGTGGCACACCATGTAACCGTACAATATTATCCACATAGAGCTTGGCTAACTTTTCCACTGGATCTTCCTTCCTATTCGGTATGAAGTGTGACACCTTTATCAATCTATCTACGACCACCCAGATGGCGTCGTTTCCCTTCTATGACCTTGGCAAACCATGCACAAAATCCATGGAAATGTCGTCGAACTTCCATTCCGGGATTGGCAAGGACTTTAAGAAACCTCCGGGCTTCTGGCATTTCGCCTTCACTAAGGCACAAGTTTGGCACTTCGCCACATAAAGTGCTACATCCTTCTTCAGCCATGACCACCAAAATAATTTCTTAATGCCCCTATACATCTCCGTGCTCCCCGGGTGGATTGATTACTTGGTATGATGAGCCTCGTACATCAATTCCTCTCGAAGATTATCTGCACTAGGGATGCATAGGCGACCATCCTTCCTTATCACTCCATCTTCAACTACAAATTGGGAATTTGACCCATCCAACGATTCATCCAAGATCTGCTTCATACTGCTATCTTGACCCAAAGCCCACCGAATCCTATCAGCTAGGTCATACTGCACCTCCGTCCAACACAATATTGCCTCGGCACTAGCCTGCTTGTCAACGCAGGATATCTCCAATGCCTCCAAATCACGGACCAAACTCTCATCATGCACCGCCAACCAGTTGGCTTGCGCAGGTGCTCTACGACTCAACGCATCCGCCACTGCATTTCCTTTCCCGGGCCCGTAATGTATTTTGAAGTGTAGTCCACCAGGAACTCCATCCACCTCTGTTGCCTCATGTTCAGGTCCTTCTGATCTAGCAAATACTTCAGGCTCTTATGATTGGTGTAGATATTGACCTTCACACCGTACAGATAGTGCCTCCACAGCATTAGAGCAAATATCACGGCCGCTAACTCCAAGTCATGGATCGGATAGTTTCTCTCATGAACCTTCAATTGTCGTAATCCATAGGCTATCACGCTCCCATGCTGATGATTATTTTCACATAACATGGTAATAACTTGATGCGGAATCATTCTATAATTTAATAATAACTATGTAGACAGACATAAGTTAAATTGATTTAACATTTCAGGCAAGTGCACCTATCAATCATAGTATAGGAGAATTCTACATCTCGTGTCATATTCCATAGGGTCTTTTCAAATACTCGTACTCACCCTCACTCTATTATCATACAGATAATTAATATTGAATTCCAACTTACATTAATCTAACTATGACCATTTAGATAAAGATACATTGGAGTGTTAAATTGATGAAAAGATGAAAGTTAAGAGCATTTACATGAAACTACTTTTGCATTGAAACAAATCTATTTAATCATGTAATAGCAACATTATCAAATTCATTGTAATGTAAGAGTAAAACATTCATTAAATTCTCTCTCGAGCAATTCAAAATCTAATCTAAGTGAGTAAACTTTCTCTCGAATAATTTACAATACTCAAATTTTCATTAAGTACGTTACCCTATTTACTACACAAACTTATGAAAGGTTATCTCTAACATATCATAAATTCATTTATACATATCAAAATTGTACAATTAACATATCTCTCGATCATGAAAATTACAGTGTAAACAAAAATAACTCCTAATTATGAAATTATTAACATCAGTGTAAACATCCAATTTCTCAATCTAGAGGTTTGAAATTCATGAATAACAAAAGTTAAATTCATATTTAGGATAATCATTTTTGTTCCAAGAAGTATATACGCATAAACTACCACAAATTTGAGGAAAACAATGTGATGCATGATTAAACAAATTGTTCAAATACAAAGTTCATGTAAAAATATAAAATAAGGAAAGTTGAATCACCAAGATAAGATCAAAATTAAGAAGATACAATGAAGAATTAAAGGCATACAAAAAATCCTCTTAAATTATCCTTCTCTTGGGTGCTCCACTTTCGTCCTCCAGAAAGGCTCCAATGCAAATTGATCCAAAAGTCCAGAATAAAATTTTCTCCAGGTTTTTATAGTCTCATAGCAAATATGGTCGAACACAGGTTCCAACACAGCCGTGTTGCAGGCCGTGTTGGTAGTTCCGGGGCGGTTCCACACGAGCAGACGTGTTTGGTCATGGGCCGTGTTCGATGACACGGGTACGGACACGGTCGTGTTGTCGAACACGGCCGTGTTGTTCTTCATGTTCTTCAGACACGGGTAGGATGGATTTAATTCTTCAATTTGTCCCGAGAAGGACACGGGCTGGGAACACGGGTGTTTTCCCACCCGTGTGGTGCTCTGACTCTTGCCATGTTGGTCCCGTAAACTCCCCTGTTTGCTCCAAGACTTTTAGTTCCACTGGTTTGTCGTACCTGTATTGGATAAATGAAGTAGTAAGTGAGGAGCTAAATACATGAAATAGTAAAAACTCTAACTAAGCTCTACTATTCAAGACAATACCAGTTCTCAACTATTCTGCGCAATTACTTGATAAAGAGGTAGAAAACAGTGGACATGATTACAATTTTGATAGTAAAAAGTCTATCATACTTGTACTCATCACATGTTGTAGCAGAACATAGCCTAAACCACTGCCCGAAGCATCACTATAAATTTCAAACCCTTCGGACCCACTTGGCGAACGCAAAATAGGCGTCGTGACCAACCGCCTCTTCAATTCTTCAAAATCCTGCGCACACTTCAGTGTCCACACAAACATTTGATCCTTCCTTGTCAACGTCATGAGTGGTAGCGTTATGCGCGAGAAGCTCTCTACGAAGCGCCTATAGTAGCCAGCAAGCCCCAGAAAGCTTCGGACTTCTGCCATAGTAGTCAACATTGGCCACTCCTAAATCGCCGCTATCTTCACCGGATCCACCACTATCCCTTTACCACTGATAATATGCCCAAGGAACGCTATTGAGGATAACCAGAACTCACACTTAGAGAACTTAGCATACAACTTATTCTTCCTCAACGTCTCTAATACCATATGCAGATGCTTGTAGTAATCATCCTCACACCGCGAGTACACCAAGATGTCGTCGATATATACTATCACGAAATGGTCTAGGTACTCTCTAAACGTCCTATTCATCAGATCCATAAACACGGATGGCGCATTGGTCAACCCAAACGGCATGACCGTAAACTCGTAATGTCCAAACCGCGTGCTGAACGCTGTCTTTGGGATGTAACTTTCCCTTAACCTTAGCTGGTAGTATCCGGATTTCAGATCTAGATTCGAATATACCGTTGAGCCAACCAACTGATCAAATAAATCGTCAATCCTTAGGATCAGATACTTATTCTTTCTGTAAGCTTGTTCAACTCCCGATAGTCAATACAGAGTCGCAAGTTCCCATCTTTCTTCTTAACGAAGAGGACCGGTGCGCTCCAAGGCGACGAACTTGGACGCACATACCCTTGCTCTAATAATTCTTGCAGTTGCACCTTCAGCTCCACCATCTCCTTAGGCGCTATCCAATACGGAGAGCGCGACACCGGTTTGGCACCCGGCACCAGCTCAATTGTAAAATCAATCTCCCGCTGAGGAGGGGCTCCCGGGAGATCGTCTGGGAATACATCAGGATACTCGGACACCACTGCAATACTGCCCAGACTAGGTTTAGGCGTTAAAGCCTGCACTAAAGTGATAAATAGCTCTGCCCCAGACTTAACTTCCTTAATCACTTGAAGAGCTATCATTAAAATCTTGCTCGACCCTTTCATGCCAGTAAACGTGGTCTCCCGATCAGTATTCAGTCCCAACTTAACCTCCTTTCGGTTGCAATCAATGCATGCTCGCTGCTCCGAGAGCCAGTCCATTCCAAAGATTACATCGAACTCAACTAACGACAACACCGACGCTTGCAAATCAAACTCTTTATCACCGATCTGCAACTTTACCACACAGACTCTATCCACGCGCATTAAGTACCCATTGGGCAATAACACATCCAACTTATCTTTGCAATCGAGAAAGGAACTCTGATGCACGATACGAATCTTTCGGACAAGAAGGAATGCGAAGCTCTCGTATCAAACAGGGCTCTCGTTAGACAGTCAAAAATTAACACAAAGCTTAGCACTAACATTCATAAGCTAACATGCAAAAAAGGTAACAACTTCAAAAAGCTAAACTATTAAAATTTAACTCATACCTGTCACCACGTCAGCTTGCTTAATGGCCTCTTGCAGACCAAGGTTGTATACTCTAGGCAGGGCTGGAGCATGGTGGGATGCGATCGACTCCGCTGCCTTCCCCTTTTCTTCAAATGTTGCTCCATTCCTCTTCTCAGACTTTGCACGTCCGCTCCAACACTCACGTGCAAAATTCCCCACCTTTCCACAGTTGTAGCACGCTCCTGGGACTCGACTTGAGTTTGCCCCCATCGCACCAGACGAAGGGGCTGAACTCAAAGTCTTCTGCTTCTTGTTCTATCTGTGGAAACCCGACTTTGAACTCGACACTTTGAACTCTGACCTCTTATCCCCTGGGTCCTTCTTCTCTTGAACTTTCTTCATGACCCTTTCCAATGACCGAGCCGCATTTACCAAGGCTAGGAAGCCCTGCGCCTTAGGCCCAGCGAGGAGTAGTTGTAGGTCGCCCCGTAGGCCCTCATAAAATTGGTTGGTCTTCCGCTCTTCTTCAGTAAACATAGCACCAGCATAACGACCTAACCGAGTAAACTCATGGAGATACTCATCCACGCTTCTCTCTCCCTGAGTCAAACCAAGGTACTTATTCTCCATCTCAAGCTTCTGGGTAGAAGGTAGGTACTTGGCCAAGAACAGCCTTGAGAATTCCTCCATCGTCACATCAGCAAGTTGTCTTGCCACTAAGAGATGAACCTCCAGCTCGTCCCACCATCCTTGCTCACCAGCCAATAGGAAGGTCGCTATTGTGGTCTTCTGCCACTCCGCAATTTCTATGGCGTTCATGACCCTCTTCATCGTAGAGATCCAATCCTCAGCTTGAGTTGGCGTTCCTATCCGGTCGAATACCGGAGGATTAAAGCACATCACATGCTTGAGTTGTTTCTCCGTTGCTCTCCTTGATGTTACCAGATCAACTGCCCCACGCTCTACCAATCTCAGCTCTGCCACTCTAATTGGTTCTTTCTCATTAGCAGGTGGTGTGTGCTGCACTTGTTGGGAATTTATCATGGCAAAGATTGCTTCAGCCACCAATCTGATGGTTTCTGCTGAAGGAGGTGTTATAGGCACGTCACTTGGTACACTACTTTCCGCTGATTGCAGATGCTCCGATTGCCCAGCACCGCTCCTAGCTTCCTATAATAGCATAACCCTTGATTAGGCGACACACAAATTGTTAAAAGCAATTACTGGAACACTCAGGTTCCTCAAAACAAGTGTATTTTTCCATTCCTAAGTGGACATTCATGGGTTCTTTTATGTTATAATGATGACACACATATATGTGCTCACCTCCCCTTAAAAGAATTCGCCCACGAATTCAAATAAAGAAGACCGAAACCAAATTGTAACACCCCCATCCGTTGTATGGCATATAACAGAAGGTCCAGCTGGAACCCGACGCCATATACCATGGACAGTCGGAAGGGTTACATAAGAATATCAAATACTAAACTACTTGCCCTCACACAAAGCATTCTAGCAGAAGCTTTTAAAAAGTTTAAGAGAACCCAAAATTTGCACAACAACGGCATGAATATCCACTATTCACCACAGGAATGAAATATAACAAATACACAATAGAGTACTTGGTCTTATGGCCTTACCAATGTTCACTTAACAAAATAGTGTTTTACAGACATCGGCTCGCAGGCTGGCCACACATGAAAGAACTAAAATAACAGTTCGCTTTGGCCTTCGAGGACCAGCACAGCAGCTTGGGCTTTAGCCCGCTATTTGGTACCTGGTTCCGCAGCACCTGCAAGCAACATTCCACCGCATGGTGGCAAACAAAGCAATGGTCAGCTAAGGCTGACCAAATTATAAAGACCTCGCCCCTTATTCGGGACGGCGGTGCTCATTCCCTATATTTCATTAGCCCAGCTAAACAATTAAGTGCATAAGTATATTTCGCCATAAGTGTAGGCTCGCCCGGTCAAAAACCTCGTGCACTCAGGGCACATTCTCGATAAATCCAGTCAATTCCGTGGCTTCACCATCCTCGGGACAACAAACATTGTGAGCATTTTTGAGTCTTTCCGACCGCAGTCCAAGACACCCGGCCATGCCAATGGCCAGTTCCACTTTAGGGCCTCTAGCACTGAACCACATAGCCCAGGTCCGTTTCCACCCATTCGTTGCTCACTCCGCCTAGTCACATTACGACGTATGCGCGGGCCAAGCTTCACCTGGATCCTAGTTCATTACCAAACATCACATAACCCAGTTATGTTCAAGGCTGGCTCCCCGGCCACCAAGTTAGCGGAATTACGTTTCCGCCTACTTTTCCGGGTGCGCCTTGGAGTTAATACCCAAGGATCCCTACTACAATCTACCGTGTAGAAACCCGAAAATAATCAAAGGCACAGAGTCTTCTCCAGCTAATCATGCAATACAACATCACCGATCCAAACAAATACGTCCGGGTAGGATTCACACACAATGCATATGTCCGTACTACGATTCCGGACTCTAACAAGAGGAACTTTACATATCTACCCCAAGGAATACCGTAAACTCACCGCACACTCGCGGGAGCGGGTTTTCCCATGCAAAGGAAGAAGAGCTTCACATGCTCAAGATGAAAATCGTTACCCTTGAAGTCCGCTTTGGCGCCATGATAAATTAGCTAGATGGAAAGCTTCGCAAGGGAATTCTCTCCACGGATCTGGTCTCGGTTCTCGATTTGGTACTCCGACGCTCTGCCGGCGACCAGATTCCTCCCTTCCTTCTTCCTTAATCTCTTCTCTCTCTAACTTCTTCGAAAGAGTGAACTTAAGAGGAAAATGAGGGATTAACCCTCTATTCCCGAACTTAACACAACAGGATCACAACTGGGCCGTCAGATCGTATTTAAAGAAAACGAATGGCTCAGATTAGCCTAAAATTTCTTAATCCTGGGCCGAACATGGCTTTGCACACGGCCGTGTTCCAGGTCGTGTGCCTCGATCCATCCATAAATATCGAACACTAAAAAGAACACGGGTTGGGACATGCCTGTATCCCAACCTGACACGCCCGTGTCGGGTCCTCGATACACCCATGACCATGGGTTGTGTAACAAATAACCGCCACTCCAACCATCACGTCCCATAATGGACACGGGTGGTGACACGCCCGTGTTAGACTTGACATGCCCGTGTCAACCAGTACACGCCTGTGTTCCGGACCGTGTCCCTCAGTCGATACAGGACCAAACTTTCAGAGGAGTACACGGCCATGTAACATGCCCGTGTTATATGTCTGTGCCTGACACGCCCTGGGACATGCCCTTGTCCAAGGCCATGTTCGAGCACTCAACGTTCGTCGACCTCAACTCGACGACCCGAGCACGACACGGCCATGTGACACGCCCGTGTCACAGGCCGTGTTCACCCTACCAAGACCCAAACTTGGTTCGAACACTTCCCATTTCACTTTTAAGTTTCGGGGCATTACACAGCACAGAGAAATAAACAAAAGGAGCAATCCATACGACACAAAGAATTTATAGTGGTTCCCCTAAACTTGGGTGCATCCACTCTTCTACCACCCTAGTAGGAATCCACTAACAGGTTTTTGATCAGGTGCCCTGCCACTACAGGTTTTTCTCAGGTGCCCTGTCACCACAAGATCTATTTCAAGGGAGATCTCACAACACTTTTGACCAGGTGCCCAAAAACCAAACCAATTCTTTTGATCAGTAGACTTGACAACCAAAAGGAATAACTTTTGAATGGATTTAAGAAACATTTTTACGGTGGTGAAAGAAAATAAAGATGATGTCTTCTCTATCAACAATCAGAGAGAATACTAGTGGATGTTGCTATTATCAAAGCTCCCCCTGAGATGTAGAAGAATTCAGGAGAAATGAGAGCTTTGCTCAGGGTGTAGGCCTTCAGATTGAAGATTGAACTTCAGGAAACTTTTAAACTAATGAAGATTATTTATCTATTGAAAAGTCCTGAATCAAAACTGAATAAGACTTAAATTGTATGAGATCTGTTCTTCTTCTTTCAGTTTTCTGTATTCACAAATCAATAATCTTTTGTAAATTCTGTTTGTGCACTATATCTATTTTAATCTTCTAAAATAAAGTCTTTTATATTCCTTGAAGAAAATCGACTTTTGAATTTTGAATCCAATCTTTGATTGACTGCAGAAAATCTGAAAGATTGAACGGCTAGAATTATCTTAAATGAATTCCCTAACTGTCTCTGGAAATAAGCCAAGTAATAACTTTGTGAAATACCATAATTAATGCTGCCATAGAGCGGCTATATTCTTGAGAATATAAGCATTAATTATCAAAGTATTACTGCTTAAATATAATCAAATAAATTGACAGTCAAACTGATAAACTAAAGAGGAAAAATGTTGAACAGAACCTGACAGAATATAGTCGACCTCAGGAAGAATTTCATCGACCAGAACTCCAAGTTCGTCGAGCTGAGAAATCTCCTTCGTCGAGCTGAGCTCAGCGATCACGAACTAAAAAAGGACTGCAAATCTGAGCTCCAAGTTCGTCGACCAGAGAAAGACATTCATCGAGCTGAACTTCTGATATGAGATCAGAAATCGTCGACCTTAGCTGGACTTTCGTCGAGCTCAACTCAGAGAAGGAACTCTGAGTTTGTCATTCGGAGATCGACGATCGTCGAGTTGAGTTCAGCTATCATTGAGCCGAAAATCTGAAGTCTTTAAATCTG
This sequence comes from Platanthera zijinensis, assembly GCA_039513925.1. Lineage (NCBI taxonomy): Eukaryota > Viridiplantae > Streptophyta > Magnoliopsida > Asparagales > Orchidaceae > Platanthera > Platanthera zijinensis. The sequence continues at coordinate 166,922,057 of CM077093.1, read as the reverse complement.
CTTGTCTCTAAGTTCTTGAGTCTCTGAAGTCTTCTGAAGGCGGTTTCAAAGGCTAACCTAATAAGACTAACCTTAACCTAAGAAAAACAAATGACCCTAGACTATACATGATGGATAAACAAACTTAATAGTGAACCTAGCCCAAATCAACCCTAAATAAGGTGGGGTTCCAACAATCTCCCCCTATTTGGATGAGGTCACTATGAACAACAAAAACAAAAATCACAAAGCATGAAATAATATCTGGCAGAATCATAAAGTTTCAGCATATATAAACAACAGTGCCTTGTGACAAATATACAACAAATAACAGTTAAGATTAAAAGAAAAAAAAAAGAACTGTCAAATTTTCTTTGAAGAATCCTGAGAAGATCTAGCAGAAGATTTGGTGAAGATAATTTCTCTGTTAGGATCAACTGCTTGGTGCTTTGACATCTTTAAATCTTCAGCTCCAAGAACTGTGATAGAGGCAGCTCTTGGTACAACTGCTTCAGGATGCAGAGACATATAAGTATCAACATTAAAAAGATTTTGTACCTGATACTTTTCAAGTTATTTCTTCTTGTAAGAGGACATTGTTGTATATTGAGAAGTGTCTTGTACTTCTTCTTTGGCTTTCCTGATTTGGGATAGTCCTATCAGTTCTTTGAACCTAGCCATCCTAGAGTTAGGATCCATCTCTGGATCACATATTGGGGACAGAGGCCTTTCAGGACTAGATTTATCTTGTTGATATGATTTAGATAATTTCTATTGTCTGCTTTTCCTTTGGTACTGTTGATGTCTGCTGCTGCTGGAACTGTGTTGTGACTGTTGTAAGAAGATCTAGAATGCTGAGAAGATGTAGACTTTGGAGGTTGAGAAACACTTCCAGAGGATCCAACTGCTGGAGGAGGAGGAGGAGGGCCTCTCCTAAATGGAGGTGGAGGAGAGTACCTCCTGCTCTTCTTCCTTGCTTTCAATTCATTTTTAGAAAATATCCTCCAGTTAGGGGAGTTTGGAGTGAGCTTTATATTATGCAAAATATAGTATATAGTATCAGTAGATGGATTGGGTTTTGGAGCAGCCTTAGGAGGAGCCTTTTTCTTAGCCTTTCTTTTTTTGGAGCTTATATCCTCAAAATTATCAGGGTCTTCATCATCATCATCACCATAAGAAGTTGTTGGATTATCATAGAGCATGAATCGGTTTCAGCATATCATCAGTTAGAATTGGATGAGCCTGAGGTTATTCTTGAATTACTGGCTCTGTAGAAACTTCTGAAACAACTTGATCCTGAATAGAAACATTTTCCTCTTCCATATCAGCAAACATTATCTCATCCATGTATAGCATGGGAGACTCAGCCCATCTAAAGGTTAGAGGGGAAAAGTCCTTTGGCTCTGAATCAATTGTTGGCTCTATAATAGTATCAGAAACTGAAAAGCTTGTCCTAAGTTGTTCCAAAACTTTAGAACTTACAGTAGATGAATAACAAACTATAGATTTAGACATATCTGGAGCTGAATCAATAGGAACTAGTAGGATGTTGTTATAAACTGAATCAAAAGAATGTAACAAAGAAGCTAAATCAACTGTGGGATTTATAATGAAATCACCAACAGTAGTTATTCCTATATCTTCAGAAAAAACAAGAGTCTCTATATCTTCATCCATAATCTCAATGATTTCTACTATAATAAATGCTTCTGGAACTGCTGTTGCTGGAGGAGCTGGAGTTGCTGCTGAAGCTTCTTCATAGAACATCCCCCCTGCCTGGTTTTAGAAAGTCCTGAAGCCAGGCCCCCAGAAGAAGGGACAGAGGAGAGAGTTGTAATTTGGGCAGAAAGAGTTGAGATAGAAGCAGAGAGAGGAGCAATAGCCTCAGCTATTAGCAGCTTAAGAGTAGGAGAGATGAATTTGAGGAGATCTTTTGTTATGTCAGAAAAGTTTAGGTAGAGAGGTTCAGGAGAAGAAGGGGTATATGTGGATTGATGACCACAAATGGAACATATTGACATGGCTTGAGGGAAATCTGATTGAAGGAATTCTGGAAATGATGATGGAGTGTTTGATGGAATGTTGGTAGGGATATCTTCCTGGATGGGAGAATGAATTGGAGAGTAGTGTGGAGATGGTTGAGGAGATGGAGATGACAGCAGATTAAAGTTTGGTTGAGTGGAGGTGGATGGAATATCATCAGTGTGAGATGGGATAAGAGATTGAGGAGGTGGAGATGGTGGTTTATCCTCATAGATATGAATAGGTGATGATAGTTGAAATGGAGATACTGGATGAAAGGAAGTGGAGCTTTTTTGGAGGGGAGTTGATGAAGAAAATGTTGAAGTAGGTGGAGATGGAGGATTTATAGGAGAGAGAGCGGGAGCTTCTTCAAGAGGTGGGGGAGTGGCTTAATCAGCCCTTGTATTCTCAGAAGCTATTCTGGAAGAGGAGGCCCTGGAGGGCTTGGGAATGGTCCTCTCCCATCTGCCAAACAGGGTAGAAGAAAGCCTCTTTGAGGCATTGATAAAAATGGTCTGAGATACCAATAGAGTTGGAGCCTTTGCCTGCAGAAATATTCCTAGTATCCTTCCAAAACATATATTCTTCTTACTAAGTTTCCTCTTTATCAAATCAAACAAAATATTTTCCCAGTTTATTGATTTCTGCTTAACTAGGGAACACATCAAGTTGAACTGGTGCCTAGTGATATGATCATGTGCAGAGTGCTTGCCTAAAAGCAGTTTGCCTACAATATCAGCCAAAAATCTATATTCGATAGATAAATTCTTCTTCAGAAGATGGTTAGGGTTTCCTGTAGTATGCCCTAACCTATCAAGCATCTCATCAAATTCTCTATTAGACAGTTCTATCTCATCTTCTCCATTCATAAAACCAAAAATTTCAGTCAGAATCGCGGGAGAAAGAGGAATCAGATTACCAGAAATTAAGCTGATAACAACTTGAGAATCCTAAATTAGTGTCGAGAAAATCCATTCCTTAATCTCTTGAACTGGTAGCTTGATTCTGGTAGTCATGAGAAACTGGATATTTGAACTTTCAAAAAGTTTCAGAATATCTTGAAAAATCTGATCAGTATGAGAAAAAGATTCCAAGTCTATATCGAATCCGGCGTCGAACTTCATGTTTGCAAGAAGTGCTGGGGAAATCATCATTGCTCTGCAAAAATAAACAACAAAAGATCAAGTGCAGAAAGGAATTTGAAAGCGCGGTATGGAGTTCGATGAGAACCTAGATATAAGGTTTTAGAAGGTGAAGCGACGAACTCCGTCCAGCGAAAAGAAAAACTTCGAGCTCAGGTCGACGAAAATACCCATAAAGAGATAAAAGTCGTCGACCTAAGGTAGAAGAGCGAGAAAATAGAAAATCGATCTCCGTTCGACGAAATATTTTTAGAAATAAATTCGTCGATCTCCGTTTGACAAAAAACTCTAAAAGAGTTCACAAATCGTCGATCTCCATTCGACGAAAAGTGATCAATTCTTAAGACCTTAGACAGAAATCAAATTTGACCTTCTCCATTAATCATACCTAGCTGATTTAGGAAGAAAAGATGTTTCTTCTCATGTAATGGTTTAGTAAAGATGTCTGCTCTTTGTAAATCAGTAGAGATAAAGACAAGATTAATTTTCTTTTTGTCCACACAATATCTAATGAAATGACGTCTGATTTCTATATGTTTGGTCCTACTATGATGCACTGGATTTTGTGCAATGGAAATTGTACTGGTACTATCACAAAATATAGTTGAATTATTTAGATTGTAACCATAATCCAGGAGTTGGTTTTGAATCCACAAAATTTGTGAACAACAACTGCCAGTTGCAATATATTCAGCTTCTGTAGTTGAGATGGACACAGATGTTTGTTTCATACAAAACCAAGACATAAGCCTATCACCAAGGAACTTGCATGTTCCTGATGTGCTTTTCCTGTCAACTCCACATCCAGCAAAGTCAGCATCTGAGAATTCAATTAATTCAAATTCTGACTCAGTTAGATACCAAAGTCCTAGATTTGGGCAACCTTTTATATATCTCAAAATTCTTTTTAGGAAAATAAGGTGAATTCTTTAGGGTTCACTTGGAACCTAGCACAAAGACATGTAGCAAAAATTATATCTGACCTACTAGCTGTGAGATACAACAAGGACCCAACAATAGCCCTATATGTTTTTTGATCAACTGGCTTGCCCTGTTCATCAGAATCAATCACAGTATTGGAAGTCATGGGTGTTTTCATAGCTGAGGCATCATACATCCAAAATCTTTTGACTAGATCCTTATCATATTTAGATTGGGAGATGAAAATGCCATCAGGGGATTGCTTCACTTGAAGACCAAGGAAGTATGAAAGCTCACCCATGCTACTCATTTCAAACTTGGAATGCATTAGGTCAGAAAACATTTTGCATAGTTTGGAATCAGTAGAGCAAAAAATAATGTCATCAACATATATTTGTACTAACAATATTTCATTTTTATGATGCCTAAAAAATAAAGTCCTATGTACAATGCCCCTAGAGAACTTATGTTCTAAAAGAATGCTAGCTAGGGTCTCATACCAATTTCTTGGAGCTTCTTTAAACCATAAAGAGCTTTATGCAATTTGAAAATAAAAGAGGGATGAGTTGGAGAGATAAAACCTGGTGGTTGCTCCATATAGACTTCCTCTTTGAGTTCACCATTTAAGAAGGCACTCTTGACATCCATCTGGTAGACTTTGAACTTTTTGTAGGCTTCATAAGCAAGGAATATCCTGATAGCTTTCAACCTTGCAACAAGGGCAAAGGTTTGATCATAATCAATTCCTTCCTCCTGAGAATAGCCTTGAGCTACCAATCTTGCTTTGTTCCTTACTATGGCTCCTTGTTCATCCAATTTGTTTCTGAATACCCATTTAGTTCCAATGACTGGGTAGTCTTTGGGTCTTAGAACTAAATCTCAAACTCTACATCTCTCAAATTGATTGAGCTCCTCTTGCATTGCAACAATCCAGTGGGGATCTTGCTCTGCATCTTTTATGGATTGGGGCTCAAGTTGAGATATGAAGCAAGCATGCATCAAGTCTTGGTTGAGTTGATGCCTTGTTTGCACACCAATTAACATGTCTCCAATCACTTGAGATATAAGATGATCTCTAAGTGTGACAAGATCAGTAGGAGGAGTTGGTTCATCAATAGCTTGGAGAATTAATTCCTCTTATGGAATTAAGTTAGTTGTTGGTTCAGCAATTATGTCAATGATATCTTCTTCACTGTCTCCATCAATTTATGGAGAGGTATGTGATATAACCTATTGGGTGAGGTTTAAATTATCCAATTTCTCACACAGTTGGGGTACCTGCAATAAATCTCTAGAAGAAGAATTCATCTCCTTGTAAAACATGTTAGCTTCATCAAAAGATATATAAACAGATTCTTCCATTTTCAAAGTTGATTTATTAAATACCCTATAGGCATTGCTGACTTGGGAATATCCAAGAAAAATTCCCTCTGCAACTTTGGCTTCAAACTTTCTAAGATGTTTCTTATTCTTATTGTGTATGTAATATCTACAACCAAAAACTCTTAAATAATCTATTTTAGGTTGCTTCCCTTTGAGCAATTCATAGGGAGTCTTGCCCTTAAGTTTATGTATTAAACTCCTATTCAGAACATAGTTTGATATGCTTACAGCCTCTGCCCAAAAAGATAGGGGTAAATAAGCATATGCAAGCAATGCCCCTATAGATTCAATTAGAGTTCTATTTTTCCTTTCAGCTACCCCATTTTGTTGAGGAGTTCTAGGAGCAAAGAAGCAATGTCTGATACCTTCCTTCTGACAGAATTCTTGTATAGGAAGAGATTCAAACTCAGTGGCATGATCACTTCTGATGAATACAACTAGAGTAGAATACTCAATATTTGTGCTCTTAAGAAAGTCTGTAAGAACTTTGAAGTTATCTAACTTATTTCTCAAAAAGAACACCTAAGTGAATCTAGAGAAGTCATCTATAATAACTAAAGTGTAAAATTTCCCTCCCAAGCTCTATACTACAATGGGTCCAAAAAGATCCATATGTAGCAAGTACAGAATCTTGGGTGTATCACTCTTATTAATAGATTTAAAGCTATTTTTAGTTTGCTTGCCTAATTGACAAGCCCTGCAGAGACTTTCCTTCTTATAGGGGCCAGAAGGAAATCCTCTAACAAGGTTGTCCCTAGATAATTTAGTAATATTTCTTAGGTTTACATGTCATAGTCTTTTATTCCATAAATCATTATTATTACTAATTTGATTGAACAAACAAATTTCTGAACTAGCTGAATTGAAATTAACTACATAAATATTTCCTTGTCTAAGACCAGTTAAAACAGTTTTGTTGTCTAATAAAGTAATAATACAGGAAGATTTGTTAAAAGATACCGGATAACCTTCATCACATACCTGGCTTATGGATATCAGGTTATGTTTTAAACTACTCACATATGCAACCTTCTTGAATGTAATAGCTCCAACTTTAACATTCCCATAGCCTTCTGTTTGTCCACAGTTGGAGTCTCTAAAGATAATCTTTGGTCCAAGCTTTGACTTGTAGTTAGTTAGGTTGTCCTTATTTCCTGTCATATGCTTTGAACACCCATTATCCAAGTACCATTGTTTCTCTATAGTAGGATATTTCTTCACCTGCATAAAAAGAGATTATATGTTCTTGACCCAGGTAACCTTGGTTTTTTGATTCTTTTTAGATTTAAAACTTGTAATATAAGAAAATTCCGGTTGACTCTTATAGCCTAAGGGATGGAATTTTCTTTGTGGAATTATCCAATGGGTAAAGGGATTAACAAATGATTTAAAACTAGCAAACCCTTTAGCTTGGCCATGAAGGTAGGTGGTAGTTGATCAAATCTGGCAGATGTGCCCTCATCCAGGGCTTCAGTTTCTCCTTATACAGGCTTGCTCCCTGTTCCTTGAGTTGTGCCACCTTTATACTGTTCAGTTTTTGGATGTGGTGAGGAGTGTGCTTTCTCATGATTGTCTTCCTCTTCCTCAGATTCTGATGACACTAGATTATGTACCTCATGACCAGGGAGATCAGAAGGTTTCTCCCCCTCAACCACTACCATGCTTTTGTTTGCATGCAGGTCAGCAGCAGTAGTATCCTGTATTAAAGGAACCTTCAGTTGCTCCCCTACAAATAATGCATCATGCATTATCTGTTGCATCAGTTGCTCCCCCTCAATTTGAGCAATCCTTCTGTTGGTACCCTAGTTTGGATTTGAGTTTAGTATTCTCAATTAGTTTCTTGACCCAAGATTTATCTATGGTTAAAGGTTAGTTGTTTAGTTAGATTGCTCTAGTTGTAGAGTTGTCACTTATCCAGATGAAAATTTGGTTAAGTTGTTTTTGGTTCGACTATGGTCGAACGCCGCTCGACTATCGTCTATCAACTGTTCGACGATCGTCTATCAGTTGGTCGACTATCGTCAGTCAGCAGATCGTCTTTCTCTGAGTTAGTTCAATTCTTGTTAGCTCGACGATCTATGGTATCTGCCTCGTCGATCGTCAAACCCCGCTCGACTTCTTTTGACCAGACAAATTTCTTTATAGTTCGACTATCTGCCTTGATATTTCAACTATCTGATAGCTCGACTATCTATTTGATAGTTTGACTATCTGTTTTGTTTGATAGTTCGACTATCTACTTGGATAGTTCAACTATCTGATAGCTCGACTATCTGTTTGATAGTTTGACTATCTGTTTTGTTTGATAGTTCGACTATCTGCTTGGATAGTTCAACTATCTGATAGCTCGACTATCTGTTTTGTTTGATAGTTCGACTATCTGCTTGGATAGTTCAACTATCTGATAGCTCGACTATCTGTTTGATAGTTTGACTATCTGTTTTGTTTGATAGTTCGACTATCTTCTTGGATAGTTAAACTATCTGATAGCTCGACTATCTGTTTGATAGTTCGACTATCTGTTTTGTTTGATAGTTCGACTATCTGCCTTGATAGTTAAACTATTTGATAGCTCGACTATCTGCTCTGATAGTTCGACTATCTGTTCTGTTGTTGATAGTTCGACTATCTATTTGATAGTTCGACTATCTGCTCTGTGTTGATAGTTCGACCATCTGTTTGATGGTTCGACTATCTTTTTGATAGCTCGACTATCTGCGTTGATAGTTCGACTATCTGTGTCGTTCGACTATCTGTTCTGATAGGTTGACGATCTCTGTGGTTCGGTCGACGATTGCCGAGGGTCGTTCGACGATCTTCTGTCTATCTTTAGTAATTTTGTACTCCTTCTGTTCTTTGATTTATTTCCTGTTTATTTATCATATTTTATTAAAGATTATTTCATTGATTTTGTGCATACATCTCAAGGCAATCTTTGCCCCATCCTTTGTGCATAAGTCAAGCTTTATCTGACAAAGTTTTTGTCTTATTAGTTGAAATATCTTTTTGCTTTATTCTGTCAAGCTATCCTTTATAGCCGTTAGACACAAAAGTCTTCTCTGGCCGTAAAGAGTTTTGTCTGATATGACTTTCTTTAGTACTCCTTTTATCAGATTTGATTTGCAGCTTCTTAGAAAGCGTTATCCCTTTATAACATGTCTGTCTGCATGATATGTTTTGTTTTGTGCTACTTGCAGCCCAGATCGAAGATCTCAGGAGAAGACAAAATTCAAATAAAGATTAGAGCCGTTACAAAGGCCCATATATAAAGAGCTTCTTTTGAAAGAAGAGAATATACATATACAATATACAACAACACACACAGAAGAGAGATACTCACAGATATTGATATACAGATTAAAAGAGATACAGCTCTCAGATATTGTTGCATTCAACTGAGAAGATCGACCTTCTTCATCTCTCTCTTCTTCAATCCTGAGTTCATCCTACTGCCAGGAACATTCACTCAGAGTCTCAAGAAGAAGAAGAAGAAAGAAAAGCTGTTGAAGAAGAACATTCATTACAAATCAAAGAGTCTTCTTCAAGCTGCTCCTTCAAGAACTTCAAGACAGCTCTCTGTCACAAGTTCAGAATAGTTCCTGCACCCTGAAGCAAGACTTCTTCCTGGATATCACTAAGCCAGGGGGAGCCTTGATTCTTTAGAGCTTTCTAGCTCTATGCAATCCACTTGCTTCTCTAATATTATTTTAACAATAGAGAAGATCCTCTAACCCTCTCTCAACCTCCTGTATAAAGGGTTATTACTCCCTTCAAAAGTGAACCTTGGTGGCAGGGCACCTGATCAAAAACCTGTGTTAGATTTTGAGCTCCTGATCAAAAGCTCAAAGGGTCTACTTGATCTACCTGAAGCAGATCAGTTGGTGGCAGGGCACCTGAACAAAAACCTATAGTGGATTCCTACCAGGGTGGTAGAAGAGTGGACGTACCTATTTAGAGGGAACCGCTATAAACTTCTTGTGTCGTCTGTGTTGCTTCATTTAATTATTGCACTGTGGCTGTGAGTAGAAATAACTAGGATTGCTAGTTACTGTGATAGGACCAAAGCTCAACTGTAATTACAGTTAGCTTTCTCTAGTGCACTTCACTTTGTGTTAGGCTCTAGGGTTTCAAGTATCTATAAACTCATTCCACAAATTAACTCTAAGAGAGTTGAGTAGGGTGTCATAATTTTTGAATACTCTATTCACCTCCCCTCTAGAGTTATATCTATCCTTACTTTTAATTGGTATTAGAGGGAGGTTGACTGACTGTACAGGCTAACACCTGAGTCACAAGATCCTGATAGATACCAAGCTTATAGATATTCACTTCATGGCCCAGTACAAGGATTATTCTAGCACCAGACCTCCAGTTTGCAACTTAGCTAAGTTTAGCATCTGGAAGGCAAGAATCAAGTTATATATGAATTCTATTGATGAAGATATTTTTTTCTTCCATTTTGACAGGACCTCCAACACCACCTGCTACAGCCACTGCTACTACATCTACAAATCTCAGTGTAGTGCCACCTCCAGACTACAATGATGTATACAAGAAAGCAAAAGTTGTTGATGCTAAAGCAATGAATATTCTGGCTCAGACTATGTTTGATGAAACCTTCCAGAAAGTGGCTGATTGCACCTCTGCAAAAGCCATGTGGGACTCACTGAACCAGATTGTAGCTGGTTCAGCTGATGAGAGGAAGGACAGAAGGTCCAACCTTATATCCCAATATGAAAACTTCAAGAAGACTGAAGCTGAATCAGTTGAATGAATGTACACCAGGCTCAGCTTAATCATCAATGAGCTGAGAACCCTTGATAAGGAGATAACATTGACAGAGGTCAATGATAAGATACTGATGTGCTTCCCCAGCACATGGGATCTTAGGATCTGGCCCATCAAGGAGGCCAGAAGTACTACTGAAATCTGACCTGAAGCCCTCCTTGGCAAGCTCAAATCTTTTGAGCAAGTGCTGAAGTCCAGGGAAGCTGAAGCTAAGACTCCAACTCCAACAAGGAAAGAGCAAACTCTTGCTCTCAAAGCTGCTGATGCTTCTGAAGGAAGCCAATCCAATGAGGAGCTGATGGCACTCTTTTCCAAAAGGTTTCTCAAGATGGGCAGAAAGGACTTCAGAAAAAAGTCTTCAAGATATGAAGATAAACCAAGGTATGACAGATCTCCTGCTAAAGAAATTATCTATTATGGTTGTAGGAAACCTGGACACATTCTACCAGAGTGTCAAGAGGAAAAGAACAAAGAAAAGAGAAAAGAAAAAGAGCATCACAAGAAGCACTCCAAGTCCTCCTCCTACAAAAATAAGAAGAAGGAGAAAGGATTTGTTGCTGAAACCTGGAGTGATTCAGATGAGGAATCTTCCTCCTCAAGCTCCAGTTAAGATGAGGAAGAGAAGAAGGCAAAGGAAATTTGCCTTATGGCAATTGATGCCTGCAGCAATCACTCAGCTGCAGAGAGTTCTGATGATGATGAAGAAATGCCTACAGAAGATCAGGTATTATCTTCTTATGATTTTTCTTCTGCTGAATTTAAATCCCTTTATTTAGATTTAATTAATTCAGAAAAGGAAATTAAGGAGCTTAGAAATAGGATAGCAGAATCAGAAATCCTCTCCATTGAAAATGCTAGGTTAGAAGCAGAACTCACTAAATCCAGTGAAGAAATAAAATTTCTTAAAAATGAACTAGCTAAATCAAAAAGAATAGAAGAATCTCTAAATGGTAGAAGCCTTAAGCTACTAGAGATCACTAACATGACAAACACTAGGTCAGGCAATAATAAGCTAGGCTTAGGAGCCTCATCAAGTGAACCCCCATTGGTTCTTAAAAATCATCTTTCAACTCCAGTAAAATTTATTTCAGCTGATGGAATAAAGAATACTAAGCAAGTAAATCTAGTTAACAAAGCCTTAAATAAAGCTAAGAGAGAAAAGAGAAAGCAAAAAATTAAGGAGCTACAAAAAGCGTCGAACGCTGCTCGATGATCGAAGGCTCAATGGTCGAACGAAGCTCAACGATCTGAGCATCGATCGTCTAACGATGATCGACGATTTCAATATGATTTTCAAAATAATCACCTGAACCTTAGAAACCCTAATGTAAATAGAAATCCTAGGTTTGTTGACCCATCAACTGCATGGAGTATCCCACCTAGGAGATCTTATCCTTTAGGATATAAACCCCAACCTGCTTATTCTTTTATTTCAAGTTTTTATTATGTGAAGAATAATGGACCCGAGGTTGTCTGGGTCCATAATGTCTAACTGTTTAATTTGCAGGTGAAGACCTATCCAATTACTAAAGATAAATGGTATTTGGATAGTGGCTGTTCCAAACACATGACAGGAAACAAAAAAAATCTGTCAAGATACAAGGCCAAGCTTGAACCAAAGGTGATCTTTGGGGATTCCAGCTGTGGTCAAACTGAAGGATATGGTAGGATTACCATTGGAGCAGTAACATTCAAAAGGGTTGCATATGTAACTGGACTGAAGCACAACCTAATCTCAGTAAGCAAGTTATGTGATGCAGGATATCAGGTATCTTTCACTAACACTCTCTGTAATATTACTTTAAATAGTAATGTTGTGTTAGTAAGCATTAGACAGGGTAATATTTACTTAGTAGATTTTAACTCAACTCAATCTGAAATCTGCATGTTTAATGAAGTAACAAATAATAACACCTTATGGCATAGGAGGCTTAGCCATGTTAACCTCAAGAACATATCTAGGTTATCTAAATACAACCTTGTTAGAGGTTTACCTTCTTGCCCTTACAAGAAGGAGAGCCTATGCAAGGCTTATCAATTAGGCAAGCAAACCAAAAACTCCTTTAAATCTGTAAATAAAAGTGATTCACCTAGAATCCTGTATTTATTACATTTGGACCTTTTTGGCCCAATAAATGTACAGAGTCAAGGAAGGAAGTATTACACTTTAGTGATTGTAGACGACTTCTCTAGGTTCACTTGGGTGTTCTTCTTGAGAACTAAGGATGATAACTTCAAAGTCCTTACAGACTTTCTGCTATGTGTGCAGACTGAGTATTCTACTCATGTTGCCTTGATCAGAAGTGATCATGGTACTGAGTTTGAGTCTCTTCTCATGCAAGAATTCTGTGAGAAAGAAGGTATCAAACATAGCTTCTCTGCTCCTAGAACTCCCCAACAAAATGGGGTAGTGGAAAGGAAGAATAGAACCATGATTGAAGCTGCTGGAACATTATTGGCAGATGCTAACATGCCTCTTTATTATTGGGCAGAAGCTATTAGCACAGCTAATTATATCTTGAACAGATGTCTTATACACAAGCTTAAGAGTAAAACTCCTTATGAGTTGCTTAAAGGAAAGAAACCTAAAATTAATTATTTTAGAGTCTTTGGTTGTGTAGTGTATATTCACAATAACAACAAAGAATACCTTAGAAAGTTTGAAACAAAAGCTTCAGTGGGAATTTTTCTTGGATATTCCCAAGTAAGCAAAGCTTATATGGTGTTTAATAAATCAACATCTAAAATAAAGGAGTCTGTGCATATTTCTTTTGATGATTCAAAGATGTTTTATAAGGAGAAGGAAACTTCCCCTTCCTCAAGCTCATTGCAGGTACCAAAATCATGCAAAGATGTCACTCAAGAGATTCTTCATCTATCAACTCTTCATATCAATGATTCAGACAGTGATGAAGACACTATGGAAGCAGTTGCTGTACCACCAACAGTTGATCCAATTCCACCTGAGGAATTAATCCCAACTATTGCTGAAGATCACATCTCACCTGCTGATCTTGTTACACTTAGGGATCATCCTACATCTTAAGTGATTGGATACATATCAGCTGGTGTACAAACAAGACATCAATTAAGACAGGAAGTGATGCATGCTTGTTTCCTTTCACAAATTGAGCCCCTCACCATAAAAGATATTGAGCTAGATCCCCACTGGATCATTGTTATGCAAGAGGAACTCAATCAATTTGAAAGATGTAAAGTATGGACTTTGGTTCCAAGACTAAAAGGCCAACTGATCATAGACACCAAGTGGGTGTTTAGAAACAAGTTGGATGCAAATGGAATTATTATAAGGAACAAAGCTAGGCTTGTAGCTCAGGGCTACAGACAGGAGGAAGGTATAGATTATGACCAAACTTTATCTCCTGTTGCAAGGCTAGAGGCAATAAGGATCTTTCTAGCCTATGCAGCCTATATGAAGTTTAAGGTCTTTCAGATGGATGTCAAGAGTGCCTTCCTAAATGGTGAGCTAAAGGAAGAGGTATTTGTTGAACAACCTCATGGGTTTGTCTCTTCAACTCAGCCCTCATTTTTGTACAAGTTGCAAAAAGCTATTTATGGACTTAAACAAGCACCCAGAGCCTTGTATGAGACTCTAGCTAGTTTCCTGTTAGAGCACAACTTTGTTAGGGGAGTAGTTGATAGAACCCTCTTCGTTAAGCATCACAAGGACACCATCCTGTTAGTTCAAGTGTATGTGGATGATATTATTTTTGGCTCCACTGATCCCAAACTTTGCAAAAAGTTCTCTGACCTGATGCATTCTAAGTTTGAGATGAGTAGTATGGGTGAGCTGTCTTACTTTCTTGGTTTCCAAGTAAAGCAAGATGCTGATGACATCTTCATCTCCCAATCCAAATATGCCAAGGAATTGGTAAAGAAGTCTGGGATGGATGATGCTTCAGTAATGCATACACCTATGGCTACTAATGTAGTTATAGATTCTGATGATCAGGGTAAGCCAGTTGATCAGAAAAACTATACGGCCATTGTTGGTTCCCTGTTGTATTTAACTGCAAGTAGACCAGATATAATGTTTGCCACATGCCTATGTGCTAGATTCCAGGTCAACCCCAAGGAATCTCATTTGATTCTTCTCAAGAGAATTTTGAGATACCTGAAGGGATGTCCAAATTTAGGACTATGGTAGCCAGCTGAATCAGAATTTGAGTTAATTGGATACTATGATTCTGACTATGCTGGTTGTAGAGTTGACATGAAAATTACCTCAGGAACTTGTCAGTTCCTGGGAGAGAGAATGGTCTCTTGGTTCTGTAAGAAACAGGCTTCTGTCTCAACTTTAACTGCAGAGGCTGAATATATAGCAGCTGCTAGTTATTGTTCACAGATCCTGTGGATTCAAAACCAGCTTTTGGATTATGGGTACACACACAAGAACACAAAAATCATGTGTGACAGTACCAGTGCTATCTCCATTGCACAAAATCCTGTGCACCACTCTAGAACCAAGCATATTGAGATTAGACACCATTTCCTGAGAGATTGTGTGGAAAAGAACAAGATCAGCCTTGAGTTCATATCCACTGACCTTGAGAGAGGTGATATTTTCACCAAGCCCTTAGATGAACAGAAGCATTTGTTCTTTTTGGTTCAACTAGGCATGATTAATGGAAAAGACTAAGTGTGACTTCTGTCTTTGTTGAAATCTGTTTGAAGATCGTCGAACGACATTCGACGATAGTCGAACAGGTCGAGCCTATCGTCGACCTACGGGCGACGACAGCTTATTTGTTTGTGAAGACAGAAATAGTCGAACGATTGATCGACTACTCTACTTCAGGAAACGATCGTCGAACGACCGTTCGACCATCGTCTCCAGTATCTATTAAAATAGATCGACGATTGCTGTTTTAATATAAAACTGATGGTCGACCTAGGTTAAGAGATCGTTTTTTAGTAGTCGACAGAGCTCGTCTTTTCGTATTCCGTCTTTCTGCTTGAGCTCTGCCCTGCGCCTTCTGTCGTTTCGTCTTCGTCGTCCTCTCCAACCAAATCAATGGCGGTTGCTCCAGCTCTCCTGACTGCGATGAAGTTCGACGCCAGTTTCAGCGTGGATTTCGACTCGTTCAGCGCTTGCGATGCGGAGATTATAGAGATACTACAGCTCTGCAAGGATCAAGGTTTGGAAAAGCTTATGTCAACAAGGATCAAGATCAACATCCCAGAGATCAAAGAGTGGGTTTACTCTTTGTCTTCCAGTGATGAATCCATGACCGGGACAATAGGCGGCGAAGAGGTAATTCTGACTCCCGCCGTTCTGACTAGAATTTTGGGATTGTTGAATGGTCAAGAAGAATATGACCAAGGTACTCAAGAATATGGAAGGATGCTCGTCGAGCTAGGTCATGTTGAGGGCATCCCTACAAAGCTGTTGAAAGTGAACTTCCCGTTGAGGATTAAGTTCTTGGATGAACTGGTTGGAAAAGTGCTTTTGGGAAAGCACTCAGCTCATGATAATATAACCAGGCAGCAGTTTGCCTTGATGAGCGCAATTATCAGCAAGAAAGAGATAGATTGGGCAGGGATATTGTTTGATTTGATAAGAAAGAAGAACAGTAAGAAGGAAGTAACCCTTGGAAGGGTGATAGGAATTTTCTTAAAAGAGAAATATCCCCAACTGTTGGGAACAGTTGCTACTTCCATCAATGCCAGTAAGAAAATGGACCCAACCTTATTTGTTAAGTGGAAAAGGAGCATTCAGAAGCCTTCACCAGCTGGGGTAGCTCCTGTTTTATCTGAGAGCACAAGGACTGTATCAGTCACTCCCCACCTACATGAAGAAGGCTCCTTCATTTCCCCCATTACTTCTACATCTGCATTTCCATCCACATCTGCATTACCATCCAATTCTACTGAAGTGCCATCTACTTCTGCATTACCATCTACATCCACTGCCTCTCTTCTACTTGATTCCTCCACTATTCTCCATGCATCACCACCAGCATCTCCACTCCCTTCACATCTTGCTAGGATTTCTCATCCTAGTTTTGATCTGTTGGTTTCTGAGACTCTCCCCACTCCTCCTCAGTCACCAATTCCTCATTCAGATCATATTGATCTTCCTGCATCCACCCATCAATCCCCAATTCAAAACTTATCTCATCAGGAGACCACCATCCCTGATGATCTTCCATCTACTGTGATTCCCCCACCATCATTTGAAATAACCCCAGCTTTCATTGCAAACATTCTGGAGCTAATTACTCCTTCAATCAAAATCATGATTGGAGAAGCAATTTCCCCTCTTATTTCTACCATCTCTTCCCTGACATCCTCCATCTTAGCCCTCTCTAAGTCTGCTGAGCCATCTTCAGTTAGGGGCCTGACTTTAGTATCTACTGAAATCAGGCAAGGGGAGATGTTCGAGGAAGATGCCTCAGGACTGCCCCTTGTTACTCTTCTAGCAGATCCCCAAGCAGAAATCCAAGAAGAAAGAGTAGTTTCAGTTGACACTACCTTATCATCTGTAGAACCAGCACCAGTTCAGAGGCCTTCCGATATCATAATGGAAGCAGAATTTGCATTCAAAGTGTGCCTTGAAGAAGCCTCCACTCCCTTAGTTGCTCTATTCCTAGAAGGAGTCATCACCTCCTTTCTAGATGACTTGTGGGAGTTAGGAAATTCTGAAGAAAATCCTAAAGGTAATTCATTTACTCAATTCCTTGACATGTTAACTGACATGCTAGTCTGTGAATACCTAGAAGGGATGTTTCAATTCCATTTAGCAAATCTGTGTTCCTGATGCTACAGATTGTGTTCAAGAAGTTCAAGCTGCTCAAGAACCTGCTCAACAACCAGCTTCAGAACCAGCTCCAGAACCAGTGCAAGAACCTGCCATTCAAGATCCTGTATCTTCTCCTCCAGCTCAGACAGCTGTGCATGATGAACTGGTCCTCAAGACAGTTGCAGTTGAGAAAGAAAAAGTTTTAGATGTTCAAGAAGAAAAATCTACAGTCTGGGATGACACCCCAGGACTAGATCTGGATACTCTTCTGGCACAGGATGCCTTAGAAGAAGAGAAAGAGAAAGCTGCATTAAAAGACAAAGAAAAAGCTGTGCAAGAGGTTTTTGATCCTTATGATCAACCTCCATCATCTCATTCTGAGGATGAGGATGACTCTGATGATTCAGAAGAGTCTAAGAAGAAGAAAGCAGCTAAAAGAAAAAGGAAAGCTGCTCCTCCTCCTCCTCCTCCTAATCCTGATCATGGCGTTCCATATTATATACTGAAAGGGATAGATCCCAAATCCAAAGAATATCAACATTGGATGGGATTATCCAGAAATTAGCAAAAGCAGCGAAAGAAAAGTAAAAGATATGATAGTCAAGCTCAAAAGTGGACCCCTAGAGGTACTCCTCCTCCACCTCTAAGTGCAGGAGAATCTGGAAATATTTCTGCCAATCCATCAGCCCCTTCTGCTAGATTCACTCCATCTCAAGCTCATCAAAGAAGAAACAGTCCAGGATATCAAAGCAGATCCCAATCTGGATATCAAAGGCAAGAAGCTGATATAAGAGAGCAAGTAAAGGAGGTAGTATATCAGAAGCCAACTTTTTCTCCTCCTCCTTCTCCCAAGAGAAAAGCATCACCTTCCAAAGAAACCAAAAGCATATCTTCCACAAGGCCAGCTCAAACAAAGAAAACTGATTCAAAAGGTAAAAGGATTATCTACTCTGAAAAATCAAGTAAGAAATATGCAGAGTTTGCTCCTCCTTCTTCCCTAATTATTCAAGAAAATAGAGAGCCAGCTGCAAGTATGCTAGAACTATCTACAAAATTCAGAACTGTAAAACCTTTAGATTCAACTGGTGAAAATGAATATGAAAGTCAAGAGCTTAATCCTGATTTCAGGATGGCTAGATTTCTTGAACTAGTTGGATCAACTCAAATCAGAAAGGCCAAAGCTGAAGGAAAAGATATTACAGGCTTAACTACTATGTCTAAATTAAGAAAGAAGGAGCTAGACAAATTCTAGGTTAGACCTGAGGTCTTTGATCTTCTAAATATATGGAAAAGCACCCAAAAGCAGTAGTACCAAGAGCAGGAGAATCTAAAATTATTGGAGAACAAGATTTAAAGATATCAAAGAAGGAAGCTCTAGATCCTTTTAGAAAAATTTCTTTTCTTCCTGGTTCCTTTGTATCAAAATCAGATTTTGATGCTTCTTAAGTTTCATTGATTGACAGTTGTTTATTTGTCTGTTTGATTAATGCTATTTGCTGCTTAGATGTTTCCTTTCCTAAGTTATATTTATTTCCTGTAGTTTTGTTTTGAGAGACTTAACCCAAATAGGGGGAGATTGTTGGTACCCTAGTTTGGATTTGAGTTTAGTCTTCTCAATTAGTTTCTTGACCCAAGATTTATATATGGTCAAAGGTTGGTTGTTTAGTTAGATTGCTCTAGTTGTAGAGTTGTCACTTATCCAGATGAAAATTTTGTTAAGTTGTTTTTGGTTCGACTATGGTCGAACGCCGCTCGACTATCGTCTATCAATTGTTCGACGATCGTCTATCAGTTGGTCGACTATCGTCAGTCAGCAGATCGTCTTTCTCTGAGTTAGTTCAATTCTTGTTAGCTCGATGATCTGTGGTATCTGTCTCGTCGATCGTCGAACCCCGCTCAACTTCTTTTGACCAGACAAATTTCTTGATAGTTTGACTATCTGCCTTGATAGTTCAACTATTTGATAGCTCGACTATCTAATCGATAGTTCGACTATCTGTTTTGTTTGATAGTTCGACTATCTGCTTGGATAATTCAACTATCTGATAGCTCGACTATCTGTTTGATAGTTCGACTTTCTGTTTTGTTTGATAGTTCGACTATCTGCTTGGATAGTTCAACTATCTGATAGCTCGACTATCTGTTTGATAGTTCGACTATCTGTTTTGTTTGATAGTTTGACTATCTTCTTGGATAGTTCAACTATCTGATAGCTCGACTATCTGTTTTATAGTTCAACTATCTGTTTTGTTTGATAGTTCGACTATCTGCTTGGATAGTTCAACTATCTGATAGCTTGACTATCTGTTTGATAGTTCGACTATCTGTTTTGTTTGATAGTTCGACTATCTGCCTTGATAGTTCAACTATCTGATAGCTCGACTATCTGCTCTGATAGTTCGACTATCTGTTCTGTTGTTGATAGTTCGACTATCTGTTTGATAGTTTGACTATCTGCTCTGTGTTGATAGTTCGACCATCTGTTTGATGGTTCGACTATCTTTTTGATTGCTCGACTATCTGCGTTGATAGTTCGACTATCTGTGTCGTTCGACTATCTGTTCTGATAGGTCGACAATCTCTGTATTTCGGTCGACGATCGCCGAGGGTCGTTCGACGATCTTCTGTCTGCCTTTAGTAATTTTGTACTCCTTCTGTTCTTTGATTTATTTCCTATTTATTTAGCATATTTTATTAAAGATTATTTCGTTGATTTTGTGCATACATCTCAAGGCAATCTTTGCCCCATCCTTTTTGCATAAGTCAAGCTTTATCTGACAAAGTTTTTTGTCTTATTAGTTGAAATATCTTTTTGCTTTATTCTGCCATGTTGTCCTTTATAGTCGTTAGACACAAAAGTCTTCTCTGACCGTAAAGAGTTTTGTCTGATGTGACTTTCTTTAGTACTCCTTTTATCAGATTGGATTTGCAGCTTCTTAGAAAGCGTTATCCCTTTATAGCATGTCTGTCTGCAGAATATGTTTTGTTTTGTGCTACTTGCAGCCCAGATCGAAGATCTCAGAAGAAGACAAAATTCAAACAAAGATTAGAGCCGTTACAAAGGCCCATATATAAGGAGCTTCTTTTGAAAGAAGAGAATATACATATACAATATACAACAACACACACAGAAGAGAGATACTCACAGATATTGATATACAGATTCAAAGAGATAAAGCTCTCAGATATTGTTGCATTCAACTGAGAAGATCGACCTTCTTCATCTCTCTCTTCTTCAATCCTGAGTTCATCCTGCTGCCAGAAACATTCACTCAGAGTCTCAAGAAGAAGAAGAAGAAGAAAGAAAAGCTGTTGAAGAAGAACATTCATTACAAATCAAGAGTCTTCTTCAAGCTGCTCCTTCAAGAACTTCAAGACAGCTCTCTGTCACAAGTTCAGAAGAGTTCCTGCACCCTGAAGCAATACTTCTTCCTGGATATCACTAAGCCAGGGGGAGCCTTGATTCTTTAGAGCTTTCTAGCTCTGTGCAATCCACTTGCTTCTCTAATATTGTTTTAACAATAGAGAAGATCCTCTAACCTTCTCTCAACCTCCTGTATAAAGGGTTATTACTCCCTTCAAAAGTGAACCTTGGTGGCAGGGCACCTGATCAAAAACCTGTGTTGGATTTTGAGCTCCTAATCAAAAGCTCAAAGGGTCTACTTGATCTACCTGAAGCAGATCAGTTGGTGGCAGGGCACCTGAACAAAAACCTATAGTGGATTCCTACCAGGGTGGTAGAAGAGTGGACGTACCTATTTAGAGGGAACCACTATAAACTTCTTGTGTCGTCTGTGTTGCTTCATTTAATTATTGCACTGTGGCTGTGAGTAGAAATAATTAGGATTGCTATTTGTTGTGATAGGACCAAAGCTCAACTGTAATTACAGTTAGCTTTCTCTAGTGCACTTCACTTTGTGTTAGGCTCTAGGGTTTCAAGTATCTATAAACTCATTCCGCAAATTAACTCTAAGGGAGTTGAGTAGGGTGTCATAATTTATGAATACTCTAATCACCCCCCCCCCCCTCTAGAGTTGTATCTATCCTCACTTTCACCTTCCCTCAGCACTAGGAATTCCCAAGACTTTATCCTGTAATTCCTCATCTTCAGACATAGGTATATGCCTATCTGTATCTTCCAATCCGGAGGCATCATCCTCCATTTCTGCGGATATTTTGTTAACAATTTCCTCTACTATTTGCCCAGCATCCTTGGCTGAAGCCAACTCATCTCCTTCCTCTCCAGCAGATCCAGCTAACCCGACAGCAGTCTCATCCACTTCAGGAACAGAATCTAACTCTAGTCTGCTCACACGACTAAGAGGGGTAAGATCAGACGAGGCGGATACCTGGATATTCATGTCCCTCCTAGACACTTCAGCAGATGAAGATAGATCAGGATCATGAGGCTCTTCATCCTCAGATGAGTTGCTAGAGGAGCTGGGCTCAGTAGCAGCAATTCTCTTTCCTTTTCTCTCCACAGCTTCTAGACCACGGGGCTGAAGGACCCTGTCCCATCTCTCAAGCATCTTAATGTCCATCCTTGTCATGTGGTGTATTCTTGGACCAAATATCAGATTTAGAATTTCTGGAACAGTTTCTTGCAGAAATAATGAAAGGATTCTCCCCAAATTGGTTTCAGCTATGCAGTCCACTACTCTTTCAAACACAACTCTTCCCCAATCAGTTCTCTTGGACAGTATGACCCTGGCCATTAGTTCAAACATCCTTTTTGAGATTTTGTCATGGGAGCCTGTTTTGCATATCAGAGCATTCCCAATGATATCGGCTAGAAACTTACCTCTCAGGTTAAGTTCTTTCCTTTGAATTGATTCGGTTGTGTGCTTGGAAAGTCCACATCATTTCATTATCGATTTTGCATTGTCCAGCAATAGCTCTTCTTCGTTCTTAGTTGCAGAGAGATTTGGCAACTACAGAGCCTTGCTTAGCCTTCTAGGGTTATCTTGATCTTCTTTCCGCTTACTATGGTCTTATTTTTACCAGTCGAGGAATCCGCTTTGGCGTTGGCAAATAACTCCAGTACTTCCCTCTTCCACAGAAGACGAGGTTCCATCAGGATGAAGGCTAGGTCAGATTTATGTAGAAGATTAAGCACCTGCTGAACTTCTTCCAGAGCATCAACGAATCCATTTCAAACCACCTCTGCTCCTTCAAATAAGAAATCTGGTCCCTTGGGTGTCATTTCTCTGGAGAATTTGAGAATGCTAGCGAAAGCGGCTTCCCGTCGATTTAGCGAATGCGGGCGGGAGAGGGTAAGGAACAGTGACTTATCTTATTGCACAAGCACTTCTATTTATAGGTATTCCTAAAAAGAAGGCGGAAAGTAACAAATTCATATTTGTTGTTTAATCTTGATCAATGGCCATGATTAAATCCCGACACATATCTGCAGCCCGTCTTTTCTCCAATATTTGTTGAGTAAGCTTATTTAGCTTTACATCAGTTTTCTTTATTAATTAAATTTTCAACTAGCCCCTAACTGTGTTGACCTAACTTGTAGGGGTAATATAGACCTGCAGTACACATTCCAAAATGTGTTCTATTAGGGTGCAATTAGACTTAATTTCAATAACTTTACATTAATTTCACCTGAGAGTGTATTAGCCCCCAACCTCAATTGGCTCAACCAAATTTTGATACTTATCTAGCTTAGTATTACATATGGAATATGTCTTTGGGTATGTTAAGACAAGTTACATTTTGTGGCATGGTGAACATGTAAGCCACTAACACATGTATTAAGAAGAGTTGTTGTTTATACATCTTCTTAGTCATTTTTTTCAATTACCCTATCTCATACATGAGTAATCAATTTTGAAATTAATTAGTAGAATTAAAGAAAGATGAATTCTACTTATCTCTGTTATGTAGACTTGAATTCCATGTAGGATTCATAATTTCTGAGCATACCAGCAACCTTGCTTCTGAGCTTTATCCTTTGATGTTCATCTGGCTTTCCTTTGTAAGCTCCCCCCTTAATAATTGCACTTATCATTGACATTTAGTGCATGATGATAAGTTGAATCATTTCTTGTATCCAGACTTGGGTCTGATACAATTTTGTCCAAGGACCATAAATGGTTATGGCCACTTGGACTATCTTACAAGAAATAATTACCTTGCCTTAGGAACCCAAGCTGACTTGGGTCCTAGGTTATTGTTAGCTTGAAAAAGAAAATGTCTACCTATAGGAGCCTTGTCATGAAGACTTTCTCTTGCCCTTGGCACACTAGGGTTGTGCCAATAATCTATGGCAAAGTTGTCCACTTTTCCACAGCACCAGCACTCATGAATATTGTATCTTCTTTTCTGAGCAGGTCTGGCAGAAAGGTTGACTACAGAATGAACAAAAGGAAGAGCAGCTTCCTTGTTCCAAATTCTCTTAGCCACAGTCTGACTGAGAGTGGGTCTGACATGATAAGAGCTTGGTTTTTCATTGGTCTATCAACAGCAGTTCTCTTTATAGAGGACATGTTGTTGGTGCCCTTAGAAGATTCTAAGTCTTGCATCCTAGCAGATTTACCCTTAGTCAGAGTGTGAGCAGGGAGATTTTGAGAAAAATACACTGCCTTGCTCAAGAGAGATGGATTTGGTGCATTAAATACAAAAGATCCAGGATGGGCCTTTTCACTTCTTCATGGGGAGCCTTCTGAGCACTCAGACCCATGTCCTTTATTCTTCCATTATAAGAGACACTTGTAGTCTTACAAGGAAGATTCTCATTCCTCCAGTGACCATCCCTAGGGTCTTGGCCATACCTGTTGGAAGAGATAATTACCTTGTGAAAGGTAGGCTGAGGCCTGACAGGAACTTGGCCTCTTTTCTGTGATTGGATCACTTTAGAAATTCACTCAGATTCAGATCTTCTCTTGATAGAATCTATCTTAGAGAAGTTAGCCACAATTCTCTTCTCCCTATCAAGTTTCTCTTTAAGATTCTTGATAATAGAGTCCTTATATTTTAAGGAATCAACGTGGATATCCACCATGATCTTCAGATGAGTTGTTTCCCTCTCTTTTACACATAGCAAGGATGAAGCTTCATTCAACTGGAAAGCAGTCTTCTGTAGGGAGGCTATTTCCTCTACTTGTTTCTTAACAAGCAGCTTGCTTTCCTTGAAATCTTTCAAAAGGGCAGCATGATTGTATATCAATTGATTGATATCATCTGTCAAAGGACCTTCATCATCACTAGATGAGGAGACATCAGAGTCTGTACAGGATTCATTTCCAGACTCTGAGGATGAGCTAGATGGGGAATGTACCTTATTTTGACGAGGCTGATCCTGATAAGATTCTACTTCTGGTGTAGCTAATTGTCTATGGCATCTGCATTCCCCTTCTTTAGCTTCATCCACCTCTGTGTCACTCTCTAAATGTGACAGAGGGGCCTTGATTCTTGCTCTTGCATCTGGGAGGACTTTGTCTTCACCAAGAGCAGCCAACAGCCCAATACTGTTCTCGTCCTCTCTACAGATTTGCTACTCCATAGAGTTCCACATCTTATGGTTCATCCTTGAACACATAAGATTAACCTTTTAGCTATCCTTGGAGGTCAACTCAGACTGTTAGGTCTTTTTTGTGTAACCTCCCTCTGATACCACTTGAAAGTCTTTAATTTCAAGGATAGCTAAATCACCTAGAGGGGGTGAATAGGTTATTGGTCTCTTTATTAGTTCTTTTCTTTTAGTTTGCTTCTTGAGTGGTTAGTTAAGTTCTACTTTCAAGATGATTTACCCTGTACAAAGAAAACAACACAGCAAAGCACACAGATATTTATAGTGGTTTCCCAACTAGGAACATCCACTTTCCCTCCCACTTATCCAACTATCTTGTTGGACTAAGCACTTCTCCAAAATGCTCCAAAGAGCTTACACCTCAGGCCCTCAGCCTTACACTCAGGTTCTCCTAAGAACCCTATCTCAGAACCACAAAGGTTCCTACCTCAGAGCCTTGTAGTGCTCCTACAGCTCACTGGTCCTCAAACCACCTACCTTAGCCTTATCTCTAAGGCATACAACTCAGGCTTTTCACCCCTATAATTTTAGGCACTAGGCCCTACTCTCAGAGTTCTGCAGCACTCCTACAGCTCAGATCCAAAAGAATCCTACAAGATGGAAATGGGTTGATGAGGTTCTTGGTTGAACACATGAGTAATTCCTCTGTGATAATCAGCCTTGGGTGAGTTAGACTCAGCCCCCCCCCCCCCCACTATGGCACCAGGAAAGTTTTCTTGTGTTAACTTTACTGGACTAAGTGCTCCTTAGTCCCAACTACTTTACAACAACAAGTTTATGCACTTGAGTTGGAAGAAACTTGCAGAATACTATTCTGTCTCTTTTGTGAATTGAACCAAAGGTTCAGCTCTCTCTTCTTCACAACAATAATAATGTAGAAGCTTTGGCTTATGTTGGAAGCAACTAGCAGATTTGTTTCTCTGCACCTTTCTGAACTGAGCTAACTGCTTAGCTCTAACTTATTCTTCACAACTCCTCAAGTGTATGTTCTTTAGAAATTATTTGCTAGATCTGTGAAGCTCCTGCAGCAAAGGTTTGGCTCTTGCTACTATCTCTTTCTCAGAGAATCACCCTGAGCTTGCTAGCTGGTGCAAATGAAGATGGAATCAGCAATCTTGTCGTTGAAGATGTTGATCTCAATAGCTAACTTGCTCTCTGTCTTTCTGACTTGAGATTCCTGTTCTTTAGCTCCACAACAATGGCGAAAAAGAAGAACTCCTGTTACCGTCCTTTCATCCTGTAAAGAGCACTTCCTTTTATTTATTGAAACCCAACAACTCTTTTAGCAGTGGATCCTACAATTTTAATGTTGGTTGCAATTTTGCTTTAACGCCAACTGCCGTACAGTAGGTCTGCGGCAACCTTTGTCGCGTACTATAGCCATCCTGCCACTTATTTGAAATATGTTGACTTGTTGGCTTGCTGACGTCACCAGCTGTGGACTTACCCAAAAATCAAACAACATTAGCATAGGAGTTGAGTGAGTAAGCATCACTCAATGCCAACACACTTAGACAGATTTACTGTCTCTTAGCGTTGGGTGAGTAACCTTCACTCAATGCCAAACTACTTAGAATATAAATCTATTTCTAGGCATTAAGAGCGTTGAGTGAACAACCCTCCCTCAACGCCATCAGCCTTAGCCATATTTCTGCTTCTTCAACAACTGAAGCATTGAGAGCGTTGAGTGAACATGCCTCACTCAACGCTACCAGCTTTTAACTCATTTCTGCATAAAGGCGTTGAGAGCGTTGAGTGAGCATGCTTCACTCAATTCTTTTTGCCTTAGCAAGAATCCTAAACTTAGTTTGACGAACTGAACTGAGTTCGATGAATGGCTAGCTTTGCTCGACGAATGGCCAAAATCTTTTTGCAACTAAGGCATTGAGAGCGTTGAGTGAGCAAGCCTCACTCAACGCTTTTTGCCTTAGCCAATTTTCTGTGTTTAAAACTACTAGGCTTAGACTATCTTTCTTTGAATGGAGTTCGATGAATGGTGAACTGAGCTTGACGAACTTTGAACTCAGTTCGATGAATTCTCAACTAAGCTTGACAAACTCATAATCTCAAGCTCTGAACTTAGCTCGATGAAAGGTGAGCAGAGCTCGACGAACTCTGAACTCAGTTCGACGAATTCTGAACTTAGTTTAACCAATTCAACGTACAACCTTTTTGCTGAATGGCGTTGAGTGTGTCTTCATCACTCAATTCCAAAACACTTAGCCATATTTCTCTATAGTAGCATGACGTTGAGTGAGTTGATTTCACTCAACGCCTGTGGACTTTGCCACATTTCAGCTCATTTCAACTTAGGTTATTACTACTTTAGCCTGTCTCACAACATTTTGTTGTATGGCATTAAGTGAGTAAATTTCACTCAACGCCTGTGGACTTAGTCATTTTCTCAATTTGCCACTATATGGCTTTGACTGTATAGGCTTCACTCAGTGCTATAAGTCATCTAGCATTGAGTGACTGATCTTCACTTAATGTCTGTGGACTTAGACAGTTATCTGTCTTTCCACCACTTAGGTAAGAACTTACCAATCTTAACCACTTAGGCTATCTGTCCCATCATAGCTTATCAGGACAAACTGCAATCATTCACCTTGAACACAAGTTAGATCACAACATGTGTATACATTGTTTTGCTGATCCTTCTTCAAATTCAGGGCATTGGGATCAATGGACCCAACAGATTCATTGGATCTTAATTTATTATAGACATCATTACAGACGTTAACACCATCTGCCAAAGCTCTTCCCCCAGCATCACAACCTCTGCAGATGATATGCTTTTTGAGGTACTTTTTGCCATTCGAGTTTGGTAAAGCTCTTCCTCCAAACAAATCTATCAATAACGATGGTCATAGTCTTGACTGGTCACATCTTCTTTACTATATTTTTAAAAAATTAACTCTACAAATCCTTAGGACTTATATCAAGATAAACATTTTAGGTTTAGGCTTAAGGTGGGGGAAGTCAAGGATAAATATAACAGTTAAAAACTCACACTTAAGCAAGATTAAGAGCAAACATCATAAATAACTACCATAAAAATATGAGAGTGACGCCCTCAAACTTGAACTTGAAATAACAGGGTCACTCACAACTAGCCAACCATCAAATATGTAACTTTATTTCATTTCTTTTTCTTTCTTTTCTTCTCTTTTCAGAATTTTTCTATTTATTTTAGGTTTTTTAAGAAAAACACTAATACAAATACCCTCATAAGCATTGGCCATGCCACCAATATCATAAATACAACATTCAACAAAACTAATATGATCATATTTTAAATGTAACTCGAAGCTAAGTGTGAGAGGGAATTGAGCTTTTATGCTTTGGTGATAGTGAGGTGGAGGTGCATATCAAAGAACATAGGTTGAGGCTCAATGTGTGTGATCAAAGGTAGAGAATATAGGATCGGAAACATAGGCTCAAACTATCAAAAGAAAGGCCTAATTCATTTAACTAGGGTTACCTAAAATTTTGTCCACACGCTTCGAAGATCACTAAGCACGATTTTTAGACACCGAGAAATGACATACTTTCATCGTAATCCAATAATACGCATATAGCGACACTACACATGGCTCTACACCAGTATTGGATATGATTGCGTTCTAACTAGAGCTACCACTTAAACCCAAAAAACATAAATCAAACTGGAACTAAACCGGAACTGCAAAAGAATTAGACCAAATTGTTTGCGAATTATTTTGGTTCTGGTTGGAATTTTGGAACCATGAATAACATTGGTCTGAGTGTGGTTGTTTTATTTTATTATCGAGACTGGGACCGTAACATATAAGTCTCAAGCGGTTTCAGGATCTTTTGAACTGATCCAAACTGGACAGAAGCAGAACCGAAGCACAACTCATTATTATTATTATTATTATTATTTTAATATTTTTTTTATATAATTTATCGATAATATCTATACTTACTATTAGAGGTTAAACTTGTATTGCTCCGTGCAGTTTGAGCCAAAACCACAATCGCACCAAAGGAGGTTGTTTTGGACTGAACAAAATATCATCACACCAAAACTGTGCAGTGAAGTTTGATATGGTGAGGTTTGAGTCAGTTTTTTGTTGTATAATTTCAGTTTTTATACAATAATAGTAGCAATGCAGAGCGGTTTTTGTTGGTTTTATACCGCCAAAAACCACATCGTAAACTATGTGGTTTTGCAATCAACCAAACTAGTCCATAACCAAATTGTTACATGCATTATAAAATTGGTGTTGTTGGGTATTGTATCCACAATATACCTGATTTCAAGAAGCCCCTGAGCAAGCCAAGGTAAATAGACAGTGTGTTTGATGAAATCTTTTAAGTTGTGCTTGCAGTTATTCCACGCTAAGTACACACCAATGTCAGGGTGCAGTGGGTCAATATACACGGGTCTGCGCGACGTAATCCCTCGTTGAGCAGATCAGTGTGTTGGCCTACGTGTACTCTCTCTATTGGGGTGTACTTAATTTCAAGTACAGGGCTATGATAAAGCAAGAGCAGACAAGGAGCAAGGATGGGCCAAAGACCAGCTCACGGGTTGAAAGACGAGAATCGTCTAAGTGTAAATCGTCGAGAATCACTATGTGATTCTCGCCGATTCGTCGAGAATCACTAGTGATTCTCGACGAGTCGTCCAGAATCACTAGATGATTCTCGCCAGGTTGGGCCGGCTGTCTCGACGCATTCAGAAAATTCTCTAAGGCAGAATCGTCGAGAATCACTAAGTGATTCTCGCCGATTCGTCGAGAATGACTTTGCATTCTCGATGATTCGGCGAGAATCAAATGTGATTCCCGCAGATTCTCCCCGGCCTTTATAACCTGTGCAGCCATAATTCGCCAAGTAGAATTCGGCGAGAATCGTAAGTGATTCTCGCCGATTCGTCGAGAATCACCTACGATTCTCGCCGAATTTGACTTGGGCAAATTTCCAACATTTCTTGGACCGGTCCATGTTTCCAGCGGTATTTCGAACCGGACTTAGGTCTTTGCTTTGGTGGGGCCCACAACGGTCATCTTTATGACCTAGTGTATAAATACACAAGTATTGGTGTACAGTGATTTTTACGAATACAGAATACGAAAGCCGAGCCGCCGTAAAACCCTAAATTCGCGAACTAGCTCTGTCGATCATCTCCGCCGCCGCTCGTGCAGTGGTCACCGTAGCAGATCTCGATCTCCTCTAGATCCACGGTGACAGAAGCCAAGTCTTGCACAGTGTCTCACGCGTCTAACCAGAGATCTTTTGTCTCTTGATTTGAGATAGGGAAATCCATCCCCGTCCGAATCGATCGAGACGATCGATCCTAGTGTGACCGTTGGAAGACCTTGCCGACTTCGCTAAGAAGATTGAATCTCCAGTGCATAGCTGCTGTTTTCAGTTGCCGTCGCCAACACCGAGAGCCTTGTCGCCGCCCTTTGCCGCCGCCGGTCTCGGGGAGACTCTCTCCAAGAAAGATCAAGGGTCGTGGACTTTTCGTTGCCTATAAGAACAAGTAGCCTAACGAAAAGGGACACCTAGATCTTCAAGTTGTTTGTATTTCTTATACACTCCAGTCTCTTTTTCTTTATAAAGGAACATTTGGTTCCTAGTTGTAGGGTTGGGTGCAACCCGTGTTGTGGGAGTGTTGACTCCTACGTGTGGAAGGGTTCCTTCCGATAGTGCAAGGATTGGATTTCAATCCTGTTGGTGAAGTGACCGAGTCGTCCCTGGATTGGGAGATAGGTCGAAGGGGGAAAGTGGACGTACCCAAATCGGGGAACCACTATAAATTGCCTGTGTTATTTTCTGTACTGTGTGGTTTGTTTTGATTCTGCAGGTACAATTTTAATTCCGCAAATACGCTGCAAGTCACCTATCCCCCCCCCCATAGGTGAAGCTAGTTGGCACTAGGTGGATTTTCAAGTGGTATCAGAGGCAGGTTACTCATCAAAAAGGTTCACACCTTGAGTAGAATCCTGCCACCAGTGTCAAGAAGAAGACCGATATCTTCCATGGACGGACTCAAGCACTCCGGCAAAATCCCAGTATGCACCAGACTGAACTTTCCTATCTAGAAGGAAAGAATCAGATTCTACATGAAAGCAGTCGACCCCCGGCTCTTCATGATAGTGGAGGAGGGACCTTACATTCCCACTAAGGCCTCCACCATTGATCCAACCAAGAAAGTGCCCAAGAAACTTTCAGAAATGGATAAGGACGAAATGGTGTTGTTCGGACTCGACAAGAAAGCTCAGAACATCCTGGTAAGCGCAGTTGACGACTCTATGATGCAGAACTTCTGCAATTGCAGGATAGCCAAGGATCTCTAGAGCTGTCTGATATTCCTAATGGAGGGCACAGATGAAGTGAGGGACGATCGGAGATCCCTCCTCAATCAGAAATATGAGGCCTTCAGGCAAGGGCCAAAGGAGGAGATCGGAGTTACCTTCAAAAAATTCCTCAAGATCGTCAATGCACTCAAAGGATATGGAAGAGTGTTCACTGACGGTGAACTCAATGATAAGTTCCTTAGGTCCCTCACTAAGGAATGGGACACAAAGATCTGCGCCATCCACGAGTTTGGCAGACTTGCGGAAACTGACCCACAGATTTTGTTCGGGAAGCTCATGTCCTATGAGCTCCAATTGAACACAAGGAAGGCGGAAGAGGAAGCAGAGAAAGCCGCGGCCAAGGAAAAGACGGTGGCCCTGAAATCCATTCATTCCAGAAAGGGCAAGGGTGCCGCTTCTTCCTGTGCGTGGAAGAGGGATGAAGAGGAAGACTCTGAGCCAAGCTCCTCCGGCTCAGAATTGTCAGAGGAAGACTTATCCCTTATCACACGGGAATTCAAGAAGTTCCTCAAGCTGAGGAATCAGAGAAAGAGAAATGGCTCCTCCTCAAGGGATCAGAAGAAGAACTATTATTCTGACAGGTATGTTTCCAAACCGAACAAATGCCGCTCATCTAACATTATATGCTTTGGTTGCAATAAGCCAGGACACGTCGTGGCCGACTGCCATCAAGGCAAGAGGGAAAAGGGAAAGGGAGAGGAGCACAGGTCCTCAAAAGACAAGAAGAAGGAGAGGAGTTACATCGCAAAGAAGCCAAAGACGCTGAGTGAATCTGACACGTCAGACACCAGCGATGATGAGGAAGCCTACTTTGGGCTAATGGGTCGCTCTGACTCAGAAGGAGAATGCCCCCATTTACTGGGAAGGTAAGAGCTCACACCCCTCTCTCCGACTCTGACTCTGATCCTGAGTCTCAGGATGATGACCCTGAGGATAGCCCTTCTGCCCGTGAAGCTGAGCTCCTTGATAAGTATGAGCTTCTGCTCAATACTTTCCTGGAACGTCGAAAGAGACTGAAGGCTGAGAAAAAGGAAGTTAAAATCCTTAAAAGTGAGAGTGTATCCCTGAGGGAAGAGATCACCAGTTTGATCTCCCTCTGACAGGAGCACTTGGACCTGACTTCAAAGCATTCAGAGTCTCTTAAGCTCCTTGATCTTAAGCAGGAGGAAGTCGACAAGTTGGAAGAACTACTTGCGGTAGAAAGGAAGATCGTCAAGAGCTTCTCTATGCCAAAAACTGTTCTTCCATTAGTTGATACCTTCTCTGCTCAGGCCAAAGGAGCTGGCTTGGGGCATGTAGGGGTATCTAGCTCCACATCCAGGAGAAACAGGAACAAGAGGAAGAATAAGGCTGCCAAGAAAGCCTATGCTGCTGAAAAAGGAAAGGCCCCACTCAGCCCTGTTGAGTTCAGAAAGCCTAGCTTTCCCTGTAACCAACATGACTTTAAGTCAACATATGGCCATCACTTCAGACCCTCGGTTGCAAAGCTGAAGAGCCGGTATGACGGGTGGACCTTTCCCCGTAACTTCAGTGAGAGTGTCTTCAAGGCACCTTATGAGGAAATCCACTTGGAAAATTATGGTCAATTCTCTAGCGACCATAATAGGAAGCAGGCACCTAAGGCCAAGCCTGTTACACTAAAAAGCCATGAGGTGAAGAAGTCATGTGACTGTGGTCATCATGATGCCTCCACCTCCAGGTCTTCGGCCCCGGCTGAACCCCACGTTTTAAGGGTGAAGCAGGCGCCCAAGAGGAGGTATAACATGTTTGACTGCTGGTGCTGTGGCAAAATTGGTCACTTTGCCATGGATTGTTGGTTTAATCCGAGGAATATCGAGACTCCTCATGTTAGCAATGT
The DNA here is from genome assembly GCA_039513925.1 of Platanthera zijinensis. Taxonomy (NCBI): domain Eukaryota; kingdom Viridiplantae; phylum Streptophyta; class Magnoliopsida; order Asparagales; family Orchidaceae; genus Platanthera; species Platanthera zijinensis. Next base: position 166,889,311 of record CM077093.1, on the reverse strand, counting down.
GAGGCCGACCTCTCGTAGAGCTAACCAACCGAGGGGGAGTATGCTAACGAAAAATCTAGGACCCAAGTACGATTGGGTTCCTAAGGCAAATTAATTTTATTTTGCAGGAATGTCCAAAGGCCAACAAAACTCCTATTTGGTATTTGGACAGTGGATGCTCCCGTCACATGACCGGGACAAGAAGCCTGCTGCGGGAGTACTCTCCAGTCGAGAATGGACCCAAAGTCATATTTGGGGGATCTGATCAGGGAGTCACCAGAGGTTACGGTACGATTTCCAATGGTATACTCTCTATCTCTAACGTAGCTTATGTTGAAGGGTTAAATCATAACCTGATCAGCGTAAGCCAGTTATGTGATAAAGGGTATGACGTTAAGTTCTGCAAGGATAAATGCCTGATAATATCATGTGATTCTTCGGAGACTGGATTAACTGGCATTAGGAGCAGAAATATTTTCTGTTTGGATTTTCTTAGTTTAGATTCTTCTACCCTAGTATGCCTCGTTGCAAAAGGAAGTGCATCTCTTTGTGAACAATGGCACAAGAGATTGGCACACATTAATTACAAGACAATTAATATGCTGTTTTCCAAGGACTTAGTAAGGGATGCTCCCATTATTAAGTGCATTAAAGATAGTCCATGTCCTGCATGTCAGATGGGCAAGCAGACTCGGGCTATCTTTAAGGGCATCCCAGACAAAGACTCCTCCAGATGTCTTTATCTTCTGCATATGGACTTGTTTGGTCCTATGCAAGTTCATAGCTTAGGAGAGAAGTCGTATACGCTAGTGATTGTAGATGATCACTCTCAGTTTACGTGGGTGTTCTTTTTAAAGCGCAAGTCTGATACGCTTGACATCTTCACCAGTTTTGTCAAGCAGATACAGAACGAACTTAACTGCTCAGTGGTCAAAATCAGAAGTGACCACGGAACAGAGTTTGAGTCTGGGGCTATGACAGAGTTCTGTGAAGAACTTGGTATCTTTCATGAGTTCTCCTCCCCTCGCACTCCTCAACAGAATGGAGTGGCGGAGAGGAGGAATAAAACATTCATTGAGGCGTGCACGACAATGTTAAATGACGCTTCTCTCCCAGAATACTTATAGGCCGAGGCTATCAATACGGCTTGTCATGTACAAAACCGGGCGTTGATCAACAAGAGCCATCGTAAGACTCCTTATGAGCTACTGAAAGGCAAGAAACCAACCATGTTCTATCTGAGGATCTTTGGCTGCAAATGTTATGTACTGAATAATGGGAAGTACCCGCGTACTAAGTTTGGTGAAAAATGCTTCGAAGGCATATTCATGGGCTATAGTAGCCATAGCCGAGCTTATAGAGTTTTCAACAAGAAAACTATAGTGGTAGAGGAATCAATAAATGTTGTATTTGATGAAGGAAGTTTGCTTCATTGCAAGACTTCTAGTTGTCTTCCTGAAGATGCAGGTGCCAGACTCGAAAAGTTACAACTGGATGATCCCGAGAAAGATGCAACTCCAAAATACGTCAAGGTCTCCACATCAACGCCGATCGGAGAAGTTGAAGATCAAAATGAAGCAAATCCTTTAGAAGAAGGAGATGCCCAAGAAGTAGTCGAAGCACCTGATGCAAGACTTCTAGAGCTCAGACACATGAGGGATCATCCCAGAAATCAAATCATTGGAGATCCCCGAGACGGTGTCAGAACTCGCCGAGGTACTCTTAACGAGATTTTGCATCTTAGCTTTCTGTCGCAGGTTGAGCCAAAGAAGTTCGACGAAGCGAACAAAGACGCATCATGGATTTTGTCCATGCAAGATGAGCTGCATCAATTCGAAAGATGCAAAGTCTGGACGCTGGTTCCCAGACCGAAGACGCAAAATGTGATTGGCACCAAGTGGATCTTCAGAAACAAGTTGGATGAACATGGAGTCATCATCAAGAACAAAGCCAGATTGGTGGCTCAAGGATACAGACAGGAGGAGGGGATTGACTTTGACCAGACGTTTGCACCAGTTGTACGGCTCGAGGCAATCCGGCTATTCCTAGCCTATGCCTCTCACAAAGGATTCACAGTATATCAGATGGACGTGAAATCGGCTTTCTTGAATGGAGATTTGAAAGAGGAAGTATACGTCGCTCAACCTCCAGGGATGACAGGAAAAGCACCTCCGGGACGTGTCAATTCCTCGGAAGAAGGCTTATTTCATGGAACAACAAGCAGAATTGTGTAGCAACCTCTACTGCAGAGTCTGAGTACATCTCGGCTGGCAACTGTTGCGCACAACTCCTATGGATAAGAAACCAGTTAGCCGACTATGACCTCCAGTTCAAGGAAGTACCAATGTACTGCGACTCCTCAAGTGCAATTGCTATTGCCAACAATCCGGTATCGCACAGCAGAACGAAGCATATTGAAGTGCGCTACCACTTCATTCGGGAGCACGTGGAGAACAAGGACATCTCTCTCTGCTATGTCCCCACGGACAAGCAGATTGCAGATATTTTCACAAAGCCCTTAGACGAGGCCAAGTTCAGTCTCTTCAAAACTGAATTGGGGATGCTCAACTATGAGGAATGAAGACTCCAAAAGCTCCTAGCTCGTGCGTCTAGGGGGAGCATCTGCCAGGAACTCAAGTGTAAGCATAGGTGCAAGAACTGAGGGGGAGCATGGTGTCAAATGCACCAGACCCAGATTTGCAGAAGCCGAAAAGGGGGAGGTTACCCTCTCGACTAAGGCTAAAGTGGGCCCAAGTTTGCTCTCAAGTAATTCTAAAGTGGCTCCAAGTTTGCTCTCAAGTAATTGGTAATGAATATCTCTCTCAACTCAATTTTAAGTTTATGATTTTCATTCCTATATGCTCTATTCACATTAGCTTGTAGGGTTTTGGCTTCTTCAAATAGGGGGAGATTGTTGGGTATTGTATCCACAATGTACCTGATTTGAAGAAGCCCCTGAGCAAGCCAAGGTAAATAGACAGTGTGTTTGATGAAATCTTTTAAGTTGTGCTTGCAGTTATTCCATGCTAAGTACACACCAATGTCAGGGTGCAGTGGGTCAATATACACGGGTCTGCGCGATGTAATCCCTCGTTGAGCAGATCAGTGTGTTGGCCTACGTGTACTCTCTCTATTGGGGTGTACTTAATTTCAAGTACAGGGCTATGATAAAGCAAGAGCAGACAAGGAGCAAGGATGGGCCAAAGACCAGCTCACGGGTTGAAAGACGAGAATCGTCTAAGTGTAAATCGTCGAGAATCACTATGTGATTCTCGCCGATTCGTCGAGAATCACTAGTGATTCTCGACGAGTCGTTGAGAATCACTAGATGATTCTCGCCAGGTTGGGCCGGCTGTCTCGACACAGTCAGAAAATTCTCTAAGGCAGAATCGTCGAGAATCACTAAGTGATTCTCGCCGATTCGTCGAGAATGACTTTGTATTCTCGACGATTCGGCGAGAATCAAATGTGATTCCCGCCGATTCTCCACGGCCTCTATAACCTGTGCAGCCAGAATTCGCCAAGTAGAATTCAGCGAGAATCGTAAGTGATTCTCGCCGATTCGTCGAGAATCACCTACGATTCTCGCCGAATTTGACTTGGGCAAATTTCTGACATTTCCTGGACCGGTCCAGGTTTCCAGCGGTATTTCGAACCGGACTTAGGTCTTTACTTTGGTGGGGCCCACAACGGTCATCTCTATGACCTAGTGTATAAATACACAAGTATTGGTGTACAGTGATTTTTACGAATACAGAATACGAAAGCCGAGCCGCCGTAAAACCCTAAATTCGCGAACTAGCTCCGCCGATCATCTCCGCCGCCGCTCGTGTAGTGGTCACCGTAGCAGATCTCGATCTCCTCCAGATCCACGGTGACAGAAGCCAAGTCTTGCACAGCGTCTCACGCGTCTAACCAGAGATCTTTTGTCTCTTGATTTGAGATAGGGAAATCCATCCCCGTCCGAATCGATCGAGACGATCGATCCTAGTGTGACCGTTGGAAGACCTTGCCGACTTTGCTAAGAAGATTGAATCTCCAGTGCATAGCTGCTGTTTTCAGTTGCCGTCGCTAACACCGAGAACCTTGTCGCCGCCCTTTGCCGCCGCCGGTCTCGGGGAGACTCTCTCCAAGAAAGATCAAGGGTCGTGGACTTTTCGTTGCCTACAAGAACAAGTAGCCTAACGAAAAGGGACACCTAGATCTTCAAGTTGTTTGTATTTCTTATACACTCCAGTCTCTTTTTCTTTGTAAAGGAACATTTGGTTCCTAGTTGTAGGGTTGGGTGCAACCCGTGTTGTGGGAGTGTTGACTCCTACGTGTGGAAGGGTTCCTTCCGATAGTGCAAGGATTGGATTTCAATCCTGTTGGTGAAGTGACCGAGTCGTCCATGGATTGGGAGATAGGTCGAAGGGGGAAAGTGGACGTACCCAAATCGGGGAACCACTATAAATTGCTTGTGTTATTTTCTGTGCTGTGTGGTTTGTTTTGATTCTGTAGGTACAATTTTAATTCCGCAAATATGCTGCAAGTCACCTATCCCCCCATAGATGAAGCTAGTTGGCACTAGGTGAACTTTCAGGTGTGGTTTTGCAATTTTGATATTTAAATTTCATCCTTACTTACTATATTATACAAAATAGTACTGCTCTTGGTGTAACGCGAATTCCTATGTCCGGCCATCGGACTTCGAAGTCTCTCTTGCAAAAAAAATGAATGAGTTTACTTTTACCCTTCGATTTTTTATTTTTAATCTCTCTCATTCATTTCGGCATATTTGGTTTTGATTCTGGTTGGAATCGGACCAAACTGCATATAATCGGATCAAACCGTTAGTGGTCAGTTTGGTTTTGGTTCTTGTTGAGCCATAACAAAAAATGTTGACATGATGATTCCAAAAATTATGCTGGAACCAGAATCGATTAAACCAAATAAGGTTTTGGTTCCTTAGCGATTTGGTTCACATTTTTAGTAAAACCGGAACCGTGATAGCTCTAGTACTAACAGAGAGTGGATATAGATCGACGATAATTAGTAAAGAGAGAGTTTAACCTGCATATGCAAATAAATTAATTCTATAACAATTTCTACTGGAGAACACATGCACTCGATTAGGAACACTGCATGAGTCTACAATTTACTGCTACCATAATCAACATTTAATTTTAAATTAATCTAAACTACACGAATACGTAAATAGAAAAAAGAAACTTACTATTATTCAAGTAATGACGTGTGGGTACTGAAATGAAATGCAACATGCAAGAAAATGAAAATTTAATATTTTGGAGCACCTTTTGAAGAAATTAACGTGTATGGTATGCAGAATGCATGCACAAGTGAGCAATTAGATAAAGCTATATACTCTCCCCCACCCACCCCCTCCCACCCCCAACTTAAAAGTAGCATTGACCTTAGTGCATAAAATATGAAAAAAAAAATATAGAAACGTGTTACCCAAGACCCAAAATGGAGCATTCCAAGTCAACTTGAACTTTGAATTTGGAACCAAGAATGTGCTCCCTTCCCAAACTTGTCCAATAAAAATGCATGACCCAGCTGGATCCTACAAGGGAATTAACACTAACAAAATAAAATAAAAACTGAAATAAAAATGCAAAAAATCATGAAGTGCCTCCCAAGAGCGCTTTGTTTAACGTACACGAGCTGGATCAAATACCTGTATTAAATAGTTTATACATTATCTAAATATAGAAAATAAAAGAACAATTGTTTGAAAATACTAATTATGCAAAAATATTAAAATAATCATTTGTATGTTGATATGAAATAATAACTAAAATGAAATAAGCAGGCTCAGAGACCTAGTAGTTGTGGTGGATAGTACGGATGGTACTTCTCCATCCCCAAGCCTCCTCCTTTTTTAATTTGTTCATCTCCTCCAAGAGCACTTTATCAAAGAAGAATCTTTTTGCCACCCTGCACCCAATCCTTTAGGGGGAACACAAGCAGTGATGATAAGACAGAATTAGTGATGTGTTTAGTCACTGCTATATGCTTAATTTGCCTGCCAGGATTGCACTCAAAGAATACCCAAAATGGCTCAGCAAACTCATGCTCCTACAGGGGGATACAAAAAATAAAATTAAAAGCACCAGGAGGAAATGTTGGAAAAATTAATTCAGTAATTTCTGGATTAAAAGGAAGGGGTTCAAGAAATAAAATGGAAGAAGAACTATAAGAGTAAATAATGAAGGGAGTGACCCTGGTCTTAGCAAGGAAAAGGTTAATTGCAAGGAACTTCGGAGATGAGTTGTACTTTCTCCCCTGGTGATGAGGTTGGAACCACATCACTAAAGAAAATATCCTCCTCAGTGCCATTTAGCACAACTTTGGGTTCCATAGGCTCATCCTATGCATAAAGACAATTGGCAATAAGAACATAAGATACATACATATTTACTAGAAAAAATTTGAGGATATACAGGGTTCATGATAGGACCAGATAAAAGATATGTTATATCCTCAGACATTGAATTCAAAGGTTGTGACGATACTATAGAGTAAGAAAACTCTAAAATGTCGTTGTAGCGAACAACTATACTAGTAAACACATTCGTTGTGCTCCCACGAGGACATGGGGCATAGTGAATATGCCATCACTGATGGAAAGATCAGTGAGAAGAAAATGGTGGGATTGCGATAAGAACTTGCATATATTCCTCTTTCATCTGTAGTTTAAATTTTTCACAATCCTTCAGAGCGTGAACAAAACTCTGACAGAAAAAACAATGCTTACATTTTGGTCTCTGGTTCGTAGAAGCCAAGCTGGTCGGTGATTGTGATGCTCGTATTTGAGATGCATAATCATAATATATAGGTTCATTGCATGAAGATCGCATTGGATCCAAAGATGCAAATTATCAATATGATAATTGATATGAATTATAATCACATTTTTCTATAAAACAATCATCACTAGAATGATTATAAGTTTCACATCATACATTGTTGGTAAGAATACATATTGGTGCAGAATGGATTAAAAATAACAAAAGCAGAAAAGAGTTTCATGTATAACAAAAACTTGATGAGAACCTAAATTTAGAAATTAGTTGAAAATATTTTAAAGAAGGATTTACAAGGGTGATACACAAATGAAAATGGTTTCAATTTCAAATCCTTAATTATCTAAAGAAAAATCACGCATGTCGTGCTCTTTGACAATGATGCCAAAAACTTGATGCAGCTATGACAAGAGTACCCATGTCGTCAAGTGATAATAAAATGAGGAGTTACCTCATAGTATTGATCTCACGCAAAACATGGTGGGTGGAGTTTTCTTACGAGAAAGACTTGAGATTGAAGTCTTTTCATCAGTGTTTTAACGGGGAGGGGGTGTATTTTGATTAATGCTAAAACCATAAAAGAAGAGACTAAATTAACTATACGGGTCACCTTCACCACTTCACTCCTTGTCACAACCCGCATTTTCTCCGGATTAAGAATTATCAGAGTAAGAGAAAACACGCGTCATGATGCCACGTCAAGCAGGGGATAACTGCTGACGCTCAGGCAAAACCAACTACAATCTTTATGCAAGAAAATCATGTGCTTAATGAATAGAAAATCAGTTATATTTTAGAGTCCGTATCCCTCGGCTCAGTGGATCGCCTAGTCCACAAAAGAAAAACTATATTTATATGCTGCGGAAAAATACTTTATTTAGGTTTAACATCCTAAGGAGCGCATAAGGGTTCCATGAGAACCACTCATGCTATGCAAGACCCTACATTTAATTTATATAATATATAAGAAAGCGGTCTTTATACGTGATTTGGAAAAATAGTGATTTCGCTTATAAAACATGCTGATCATGAGCTTTATTTATAATAACAATTATAGTTTAAAAATAACTAGCAACCTAGCATAAAACCTTCTCAGAGCAAGTAGACTATCTCCAGAAAATGGTAGCAGCAATAGTATATATATCTAGTACAAGGTAAAAACTACCAGTGGGCGCCAACAACCTGACACGAACCCACTAGCACAAATATATGTCTGTAAGAGAGTACTGAAAAACAACCTCACTAACAAGGTAAACAGAACTCCAAGGTCCGGGAGTCCACCAACAACACCACCTCCAACTAGCCACCAGACTGGCTACAGCTCAGAACCTGGGGTATTCCAAAAGAAAACAGAATACCTCAGCAAGCTAAACAAAGAAAAACTGCATGAAAGGGTCAACCAAAGGACAAAGTAACAGAAAAACATGCAGTAGAAGGAGTCACAACTGTCCAAAACAGGACAACAAGAAATGCACAACGTGCAAAGAAACAGCAACGACCCAGCCCAGGAACCACATCCTGCAGGGCCTACTAGGCTGCCAAGAGCCAGAATGCTGCAAACTACCAAAGAAGAAACTTCTAACACCCTAAACTGTGGGAAGTGATAGTAGCAAAAACAACAACAAGGAACCGGATCGAAGGCAAATGCAGTCCCCCAATCCACCATGTCCAAGTCAAAAGCTCGAGGGTCAACACGTGAAAACACAAGGGACCTTCCACCCGGCATGCCCAGCCCGTACCTGGAGCAAGAAAAACATGGGTGGCCTTGGCTATATCACACAACTCCACCCCCATAAAGAGCTACAACCACCACTACTAACCACGACCCACGATTCGGCCTCTAGAAAAATAAAGAAAACGGTCGACAAGGAAAACCCAGAAATACAACTGGAAAACCACTCGGAAACGAAAGACAAGGTAAAGGAAGAGTGTTGAAATAAACCAACATGACTAGGCGTTTAGTGAAACCCACTCAGTGCCTACCTAAACTTTGGCGTTGAGTGAGCTAGCCTCACTCGCCGCCAAAATAAAGTTACTACCCACAAACCCACTAAAGAATACGGACCTCGACGATAGTAGAACGACCAAGGCCGAAGATCCAGAACTCGAGTAGTTGCCTGTTACTTGAGTATCTAAATTCCCGCACTCGAAACCCGCTAAATTCGCCTAGCAAAAGAAAATATACAAAGCGCACGATCAGTGGTCGTGCGCACTCATCGTCTGATGATCGTGCGAAGCGAACCTGGAAAACCTGATAGAAAACCTAGCAACTGCGCACGATCAGTGTCGCACGACCACTGGTCGTGCGCACTGTTGCCAGCGCTCGTGCGATTTTCCGAGACAGAACTTTGGAAACTGAAAGACAGCCGCGCACGAGCAGAGGCACACGACCAGTGGTCGTGCGCCCTAACGGTTGATGACCGTGCGCGGCTAACCTGTACCGTTTGGAATTTCCCGAACGACACCGGAACGCGCACACGACTCACGCCACTGCAGTAGTAGGAGACAACTATCAACGTCGCGCACCACTACCATACGAACTATGCCTAATCATTCGAGTAATACCTTAACGAAAAATCGGCAACCACACCCCCCCTCCTAACTCTCCCTCTCGGCTACACCCAAACCAGAGCAACAATCAAAATAAAGGAAAACAACGGCTCCACGCCGACAATTTGGATTCCAATCATCACAAAATAGGGGGGTTTCAGTAGGAAGAACTAAGCCCTATAGTTAGCAAGAAATGAGAACAACAAGACCTCTAACCTGGGCTAACCGGGATTTCAATTTCAGCAAGTAAAATCGAAAAGAAAACTTGGCAAGGGCAAGAATACCACTTGCCTCAATCACAGCGAAGCTTTGGACTGCTTTCCTCCTCTTCGCACGGATCAAAACGGCCGCAACACCTAAAACAAACACTCGGCCATTAATGGCAGAAAACTTCCAAAACCGAAAATTCCAATCCTCCCAAAACTCCACGAAAATCGAATTTCTTACCGCAGGAATGAAGGTCTTGACGAGAGCAATCCGAATCCACTCTCGGAATCGAATTCCGTCCACAAATGCTCCGGGAATCGGCGTCCGAAGGGAAGGGTAGTCCGGCGGTTTTCTTTCTCTCGTACGGGCGGCGGTTTCCAAATTTTGGAGAAGATGAGCGGCTCTTTTCATTCTATATATATATATATATATATATAATTATATAATTATATAATTAATTACAAAATTACATAAAGCACCTAAACGACGCGAAAACCGAACTATCTCGGAATTCGACGAAATTCGCACCGTAGCTAAATACCCACGCTACGAACACAACGGCGAAGTCGAAATTAATTTTCGACGAACAGAACTCGAGTTATACCCAAATAAAGCCAAACACCAACATCCCCCCGAGAGGCCACACCGGGTCACCCAAAACGACTCGGCTTGCTAGGGAGATCTTGCCAACAGGCTACAGAATAGGGCACTCAGTTCTAAGGAGCTAAACCACACTCCACAAATGGCACAAGCCACGGAAACGCGTCATCGTAATGCCAAACGAGAATAAAAATAATCGCTGAAAAAAAACGGGGCGTTACAGTCACTCCCCCTAAAAGAAAGTTTCGTCCCGAAATTTTACGCACAACCCTCCTACTAAAGAAGGAAAAGTAACAAACAGAAGTTACAAAGGGAAACATACCGATCAAATCAGCGAAACAGGTGAGGGTACGCCCTCCTCATGGCCGACTCTAGCTCCCAAGTCGCGCTCTCCAAATCCTGATTTTTCCATAGAACTTTCACCATCAGTATAGACTTCTTTCGCAGCACACGCTCCTGAGTATCCAAAATACGAACTGGCACCTCAACAAAAGAGAGGTTGGGCTCCAACTGGGGCACAATATCCAAGAGTTGCCCACTGCTGCGCACACACTTCCGCAACTGGCTAACATGAAAAACATTATGAACACCAGGGAAGTTCACTGGCAAATCCAATCTATAAGCAGACACACCAATCCGCTCCAAAACCTCGAACGGGCCCACATATCTTGGGTCCAATTTCTGATTTTTACCAAATCTCTTCACACCAACCATTGGAGAAACCTTGAGGTATACATGATCCCCTACTAAAAACTCCAAAGCAGACCTACGCCGATTGGCATTCTTTTCATACCTCTCCTGAGCTATACGAAGCTTCTCCCGAATAAGCTTCACGGCGACTTCCATCTCTTCCAGAGCATCTGGACCCAACAAAGGCTTCTCACCAGCCTCAGCCCAAAACAACGGAGTCCTACAGCGCCTCCCATATAAAGCTTCGAACGGAGCCATCTGCAAGCTTTCCTGATAACTGTTATTATAAGCAAATTCCATTAGTCGCAGACGCTCATCCCACGCTCCACCGTGGTCTAAAATATAGCACCTGATCATATCCTCAACAATCTGATTGACCCGCTCCGTCTGCCCATTGGTCTGAGGGTGGTACGCAGTAGAATACCTCAGATCCGTACCCAAACCCTCCTGCAGACTCTGCCAAAAACGAGAAGTAAACCGGGAGTCTCGATCAGAAATGATGCTAACCGGCACACCGTGGAGTCGGATGACTTCATTCAAGTACAACTCCGCTATCTTCCTCATCGGGTAATCAATCTTATATGGCACGAAGTGAGCACACTTCGTCAATCTATCCACTATAACCCAAACAGAATCATATCCTCTCGGGGATTTAGGCAAACCCGTGATGAAGTCCATAGATATACTCTCCCACTTCCAAGTCGGGATCTCTAGCGGAGTCAACTTACCACCAGGCCTTCCATGATCGGCCTTCACACGCTTGCAAGTGTGACACTCAGCAACAAATCGGGCTATATCACCTTTCATGCCATACCACCAGGCAATTTGCCTTAAGTCACGGTACATCTTCGTAGATCCTGGATGGTAGGCAACGCTGGAACCATGAGCCTCACTGCAAATCATACTCCTAATGTCCCCAACAGCGGGAACGCAAAACCTGCCGCGGTACTTCAAAGTACCCGCATCATCAATAGTAAAATCTGGCAACTCTCCCTTCTCTGTCCTGGTAAAAAGGTGCAACAGATCCGGATCGTCCTTCTGATGCAGTCTAGTCAAAGAAATCCAGGACAGCTCTGCCACTGACAAACTATTCTGCAAACCACAGCATCCCACTGAAATATCCATAAGGAGGAACTCCTCAACTAACCGATCGGCGGAGAGGTTAAAGATCTTTCCCGTCTTTCGGCTCAGGGCGTCGGCCACCACATTGGCCTTGCCCGGATGATACTGGATTTCTACGTCATAATCCGCCACATACTCAAGCCACCGCCGCTGACGCAGATTCAACTCTTTCTGCATGAACACGTACTTCAGGCTCTTATGGTCAGTAAAAATCTTGCACTGAGCCCCATAAAGTAAGTGCCTCCACAACTTCAACGCATAGATAACCGCTGCAAACTCAAGGTCATGCGTAGGATAATTCTTCTCATGAGTCTTCAGCTGCCTTGACCCATAAGCGATTACTTTTCCATCCTGCATTAATACGCATCCCAGACCTATATGCGAAGCATCCACATATACATCATAATCCACGCCCTCAGTAGGAAGGGTCAGAACGGGAGCAGTACACAATCTCCTCTTTAACTCCTGAAAAGCTTCTTCGCACTTCTCGCTCCAAACAAAAGCCACATTCTTCTGAGTCAGCTTGGTCAAAGGTGCGGCTAGAGAAGAGAAACCCTCCACGAATCTCCTGTAATAGCCAGCCAACCCTAAGAAACTTCTGATCTCCTTAGGAGTATTCGGCCTACTCCAATCCATCACTGCTGCAATCTTTTCTGGGTCAACCGAGATCCCATCCTTGTTCACCACGTGGCCTAGAAAAGAAACCTGAGACGACCAAAATTCGCACTTGCTCAACTTGGCGAATAACTTGTGGTTCCTCAATTCTGATAGTACCAAGCGCAGATGCTGCTCATGCTCCTCAGCACTGCGAGAATAAACCAACACGTCATCAATGAAGACCACCACGAACTTGTCTAGGAAATCCTTGAATACCCGATTCATCATGTCCATGAAAGCTGATGGTGCGTTGGTCAAACCAAACGACATCACCAAAAACTCAAAGTGTCCATGCCTCGACCTAAACGCAGTCCGTGGAATATCTGCCTCACGGATCCTGAGCTGATGATAGCCCGAACGAAGATCGATCTTGGAGAACACCGTGCTACCACGCAACTGGTCAAATAAATCATCGATCCTCGGCAGAGGGTACCTGTTCTTGATAGTGACCTTGTTCAACTCTCTATAGTCGATGCAAAGCCGCATCGACCCATCTTTCTTCTTTACGAACAAAACAGGAGCACCCCAAGGCGACGAACTCTGCCTGATAAAACCTTTAGCCAACAACTCATCTAACTGAATTTGCAACTCCTCTAACTCACGAGGGGCCATCCGGTACGGCGCCTTAGCAATAGGATGCGTACCCGGCTCCAAATCAATAACAAACTCCACATCCCGCTCAGGAGAGATACCAGGAAGATCATCAGGAAAAACATCGGCGAAACCACGAACAATAGGAATCTCCTCCAAGCATGGCACGCTAACAACAGTTCCAACCGCCGAGACTAAACAAACACAACAATCAGAAAGAAACAATCTCTGAACACATACCGCAGAGAGAACAGGAGAATCCTGACACGGATCAGCATACACGCTGCCGGGCTGACCGTCGTCCCTGATGAAGTCCAAGCGCTTTCCTTTGCACTGAATGACCGCATCATACCGAGAGAGCCAGTCCATGCCCAAAATGACATCGAAGTCCTCTAGATCAATCATCTTCAGGTCCGCCTTCGCAAGAAAATCCCCCAACAAAACCGGGCAATCCAAAATACCCAAATCTGACAACACAGATTCACCAGAGGGAAACTTGACACAGAAGGAATCCCGAACACGATCTAGAGACAACCGATGACGCTCCACAAAGGCTCTAGCCACGAACGAGTGGGTAGCGCCGGAGTCAAACAGAACACGCGCCCAGCGGTTCTTCACCTTAAATTTCCCTATAGGAATGCACAAAGCTAAGGAACTAGCACAACAGTACCGCAAATAATCTAGCAACTAAACTACCAGGCTAGAAAGAAAAACAATAAACAACTAACCTGAGATCACCTGGGTCGAAGTCTGAGCCTCCTCGGAAGAAATCACGTTCAGCTTCCCTTTTCCCTTGTCCACATACTGAGGTGGAGGTAATGCCTGCAACGGAACTGCAGGAAGAGCTGGCTGAAACTGAGGACACCTCGACTTGATGTGTCCCTTCTGCCCACACTGAAAGCAGACTTTATCCTTGGTCCAACACTGGGCCGCATCATGGCCGGATCGCTTACAAACAGAACAGGAGGCATCTCTCCTAGGAGCACCCTGAATCGCATGAACCTGCTCCTTCTTCTGAGCTGCCGCCTTCTTGAAACACCTCTCGACAGGATGGCCTGACCGGCCACAAAAACTGCACACTACCCTGCTCCTCTTTCCCGGAACAGCATCGGGTACCAGGGGTTTCTTCTCCTCTACCAACTTCCTCTTATCCTTCTTCAACTGCTGGCCTCTGCTCTTCGCCGTCTCAATGGCCTCAACCTTAAGAGCAGCCTCTACAACTCCAGCATAAGACACTGACCCATAAGCACTGGCCAACTGCTGCACCTCACTCCTCAAACCACCGAGGAATCGCTTAACTCGATCAGCCTCAACGCTGACCAATCCAGGGGCAAAACGGCTCAACTTGCTGAACTCTATCTCATACTCACCCACCGTGAGCTGCCTTTGCTTCAGATGGAGGAAATCATTCATGAGGCGGTCACGCTCGACCGAGGGTAAGAACTTTCTCAACAGCAACTCCTTGAACATCTCCCACGAGCACCCAGCCACAAAGCTCTCCTTTTCTCTCAGCCACCAACTCTTAGCCAGCCCTTTGAGCTGATAGGTGGCTAACATCACCCTCTGATCATCTGCAATCCCTGAGTACGAGAACATCTCCTCCATGGAGATCAGCCAGTCGTCTATCACCATGAAATCTACCTTCCCATCATAAGTGGGAGGGCTCAGCCTCTGAAACTGCGAGATGAAGGCCATCTCTGCTGGCACCACCACTAGAGGTCTCAAGGGTGCAGGAGGAGGAGGAATAGCTAACCCCCCAGCAGGAACTTGCGCACTCTGAGCCTGCCCTGCCACAACTACCACCAAAGACTGAATCTGGGCTTGCACCTCCTCCAACTGCCTGCCCATAGCTTCGCTACTCTGACGCAGACTCTCGATCACCGCATCGTTCTGAGCTCCAGAAGATTCACCCTCAGACAGTGGAGTCGATCGAGTCGCAGGACGCCTAGCTATCCTAAAAATCATTACAACGCAAATCAGATCCAAATCCCACGACTAGAACCGATTACCAGTACAGACAATATATATGTAGATATAGACTTAAAGCTGCTAAACTTGCTCTGAGAGTTTATCTTCTTCACAATAATTAGATGATATGCCCTAACCTAGGATGGTTAACCACCACCTTACTAACTCTTGTGCCTAGATCGGATGCATGAACTTATGTTAATTTGAAAACTCATGTGTGTACATATGTCATCCTGCAAATCTTTAGCTCGACGCGTTGTGCTTATGCAATGATATGATATGCATGATTGTGCTATGCATTCTAAAAAAAAGGCCCTAATGCATGTTATGAGCGGCGTACGCATGAAAATGTTATGCATCCCATACTACATAACATTTCCATGCAACGAAAAAGAAACGTGCTAGTCGCAGTCATGTGGTGAGGTTATGCATCCCATACTACATAACCCTCACATGTAGCCCCTATGGTGGATCCATATACGAACACATATTATGCATCCCATACTAGATAATATGCCCCGTATACTTCATGTTATGCTATGAGTGTAGTGTTCGTGCTTTTGCCAAGACGTGCTGATGACATATCGGTGTGTGAATGACATGATGCTGAACTACTATAAGCGAATAAAGGAAGGTTGCTCAACTAACTTGTCAAGCAACCTCCCTCTGATACCAACTGTCACAACCCGCATTTTCTCCGGATTAAGAATTATCAGAGTAAGAGAAAACACGCGTCATGATGCCACGTCAAGCAGGGGATAACTGTTGACGCTCAGGCAAAACCAACTACAATCTTTATGCAAGAAAATCATGTGCTTAATGAATAGAAAATCAGTTATATTTTAGAGTCCGTATCCCTCGGCTCAGTGGATCACCTAGTCCACAAAAGAAAAACTGTTGGGTACATTGGAAAATGTGTACCTGATTTGAAGAAGCCCAACTTAGCTCAATGATATACATCAAGGTGTATTTGATGTTGATTTGAGTTGACATGTGCAGGTGAAGAAGTATTAAATAATGCAGAAAAATATTAAGTCCACATGTCGACACCTGAAGAAATTGTGTCGACACTTCAGAATATTTGTGTCGACACTTCAGAATATCAGTGTCGACACAGAGAAAGATAGTCGACCACATTTATGTCGACACTGGGAAGCAGTGTCGACACATAAAGAAAATATTCGACTTCAACTATCTCGACACTGGGAAGCAGTGTCGACACATAAAGAAAATCGTCGACCTCAACATTGGGAAGCAGTGTCGACACCGTGAAAGATAGTCGACCAGAGAAAGTTAGTCGACACCGTGAAAGATAGTCGACCAGAGAAAGTTAGTCGACTAGTGAAAGATAGTCGACCAGAGAAAGATAGTCGACTCACAGAAGAAGATAGTCGACCACAACTGTGTCGACACTGGGTGGATGTGTCGACACCAGAAGACTGAGTCGACACATATTGGCAGAAGTCGACTATGCTTGTGTCGACAACAGAAGACTGAGTCGACACATTTTAATAGAAGAAGATTGCTGTGTCGACACCAGAAGGCTGAGTCGACACATACTAAGTTCTGAATCTACAACAACTGTGTCGACACACAGGACTTGTGTCGACACACTACAGAGTCTAGACCAAGTTATTTTCTGAAGAAGCTGTGTCGACTTAAAGGCAACTTAGTCGACATCATCAAAGACTGTGTCGACTCCAAAGTCACTTATGTCGACACAGATAGACAGATTGGTCTCGACACTCTCTAACAGACTGTCTCGACATTTTGCTGTCCAAGGCTAAGGTACAGGAACTGTTTGAAGACTTGACAGTTGTGGGTTGCCACCGTTTAACTGAAGCTGTCAGACCTGTCAGAAATCAGTTAGAAACCGGATCAGCCGGTTACCATGAAGAAAGTCTATAAATAGATATATTCAGAAGAAGAAATATAACTGAAGAAGATCTAAGAAGAAGAAACAAAAGGATTACGATCCTATTGAAGTTTCAATTCAAGAAAGTGCTAAGCTCTAAAGAAGATCTTCATCAGAAAATCTAAGAAGAAGTCTGAAGTATCAGAAAAGGTGTTGGATAGAGAGGGATCCAGTCATCTTGAAAAAGAAGAAGGAAGCCATCAGTGGTTTCTCAAGAAGCTGTTTGGAAATCAACTCAGCTAAGTTCAGATTCAAGAAGCTTTGAAGAAAGCTCAGATTCAGTTGATTTCATCAGCTGATCAAGAAGTGTCTTGTCCTCTTCTCTCTCAACAAAGGCAAGACATCAAAATATCTTTTCTAAATTTCTGTAGGATCTATTTACACAGATCTGAGTTGTAAGCCTGTGTTATAAAGGCTGAGTGTAGGAGAGGTAATCTCTGAGTGGTAGGGCTATTTGCCTAAGTGTAGGAGAAGGTTATTCTCTGAGTGGTAGGCCTTGAGGCAAGGCTGAGGTAGGGCTGTTGAGCCTAAGTTGTAGGAACCTATCCAGGTTCTGAGCTGTAGGATCTGAGGATCTGAGAATAGTGGAAGTTTGGCCGAATCTAGCACATTGCTAGATAGGTGAAGGGGGAAAGTGGATGTACCCAGATCTTGGGGAACCACTATAAAACATTGTGCAATCTGTGATGCTTAGTTGTCTGTGAATGCTGTGCTAGATAATTTAATTTGTAATTGAATTCTGCCTAGATTTATAAACAAGAAATTAGAACCTATTCACCCCCCCCCTCTAGGTGTTTAGGTTGTCTTGAAAGTAAAACTATCAAAAACTATATTTATACGCTGCGGAAAAATACTTTATTTAGGTTTAACATCCTAAGGAGCGCATAAGGGTTCCATGAGAACCACTCATGCTATGCAAGACCCTACATTTAATTTATATAATATATAAGAAAGCGGTCTTTATACGTGATTTGGAAAAATAGTGATTTCGCTTATAAAACATGCTGATCATGAGCTTTATTTATAATAACAATTATAGTTTAAAAATAACTAGCAACCTAGCATAAAACCTTCTCAGAGCAAGTAGACTATCTCCAGAAAATGGTAGCAGCAATAGTATATATATCTAGTACAAGGTAAAAACTATCAGTGGGCGCCAACAACCTGACACGAACCCACTAGCACAAATATATGTTTGTAAGAGAGTACTGAAAACAACCTCACTAACAAGGTAAACAGAACTCCAAGGTCCGGGAGTCCACCAACAACACCACCTCCAACTAGCCACCAGACTGGCTACAGCTCAGAACCTGGGGTATTCCAAAAGAAAACAGAATACCTCAGCAAGCTAAACAAAGAAAAACTGCATGAAAGGGTCAACCAAAGGACAAAGTAACAGAAAAACATGCAGTAGAAGGAGTCACAACTGTCCAAAACAGGACAACAAGAAATGCACAACGTGCAAAGAAACAGCAACGACCCAGCCCAGGAACCACATCCTGCAGGGCCTACTAGGCTGCCAAGAGCCAGAATGCTGCAAACTACCAAAGAAGAAACTTCTAACACCCTAAACTGTGGGAAGTGATAGTAGCAAAAACAACAACGAGGAACCGGATCGAAGGCAAACGCAGTCCCCCAATCCACCATGTCCAAGTCAAAAGCTCGAGGGTCAACACGTGAAAACACAAGGGACCTTCCACCCGACATGCCCAGCCCGTACCTGGAGCAAGAAAAACATGGGTGGCCTTGGCTATATCACACAACTCCACCCCCATAAAGAGCTACAACCACCACTACTAACCACGACCCACGATTCGGCCTCTAGAAAAATAAAGAAAACGGCCGACAAGGAAAACCCAGAAATACAACTGGAAAACCACTCGGAAACGAAAGACAAGATAAAGGAAGAGTGTTGAAATAAACCAACACGACTAGGCGTTGAGTGAAACCCACTCAGTGCCTACCTAAACTTTGGCGTTGAGTGAGCTAGACTCACTCGCCGCCAAAATAAAGTTACTACCCACAAACCCACTAAAGAATACGGACCTCGACGATAGTCGAACGACCAAGGCCGAAGATCCAGAACTCGAGTAGTTGCCTGTTACTTGAGTATCTAAATTCCCGCACTCGAAACCCGCTAAATTCGCCTAGCAAAAGAAAATATACAAAGCGCACGATCAGTGACGCACGATCAGTGGTCGTGCACACTCATCGGCTGATGATCGTGCGAAGCGAACCTGGAAAACCTGACAGAAAACCTAGCAACTGCGCACGATCAGTGTCGCACGACCACTGGTCGTGCGCACTGTTGCCAGCGCTCGTGCGATTTTTCGAGACAGAACTTTGGAAACTGAAAGACAGCCGCGCACGAGCAGAGGCACACGACCAGTGGTCGTGCGCCCTAACGGTTGATGACCGTGTGCGGCTAACCTGTACCGTTTGGAATTTCCCGAACGACACCGGAACGCGCACACGACTCACGCCACTGCAGTAGCAGCAGACAACTATCAACGTCGCGCACCACTACCATACGAACTATGCCTAATCATTCGAGTAATACCTTAACGAAAAATCGACAACCACACCCCCCTCCTAACTCTCCCTCTCGGCTACACCCGAACCAGAGCAACAATCAAAATAAAGGAAAACAACGGCTCCACGCCGACAATTTGGATTCCAATCATCACAAAATAGGGGGGTTTCAGTAGGAAGAACTAAGCCCTATAGTTAGCAAGAAAATGAGAACAACAAGGCCTCTAACCTGGGCTAACCGGGATTTCAATTTCAGCAAGTAAAATCGAAAAGAAAACTTGGCAAGGGCAAGAATATCACTTGCCTCAATCACAGCGAAGCTTTGGACTGCTTTCCTCCTCTTCGCACGGATCAAAACGGCCGTAACACCTAAAACAAACACTCGGCCATTAATGGCGGAAAACTTCCAAAACCGAAAATTCCAATCCTCCCAAAACTCCACGAAAATCGAATTTCTTACCGCAGGAATGAAGGTCTTGACGAGAGCAATTCGAATCCACTCTCGGAATCGAATTCCGTCCACAAACGCTCCGGGAATCGGCGTCCGAAGGGAAGGGTAGTCCGGCGGTTTTCTTTCTCTCGTACGGGCGGCGGTTTCCAAATTTTGGAGAAGATGAGCGGCTCTTTTCATTCTATATATATATATATAATTATATAATTATATAATTAATTACAAAATTACATAAAGCACCTAAACGACGTGAAAACCGAACTACCTCGGAATTCGACGAAATTCGCACCGTAGCTAAATACCCACGCTACGAACACAATGGCGAAGTCGAAATTAATTTTCGACGAACAGAACTCGAGTTATACCCAAATAAAGCCAAACACCAACATCCCCCCGAGAGGCCACACCGGGTCACCCAAAACGACTCGGCTTGCTAGGGAGATCTTGCCAACAGGCTACAGAATAGGGCACTCAGTTCTAAGGAGCTAAACCACACTCCACAAATGGCACAAGCCACGGAAACGCGTCATCGTAACGCCAAACGAGAATAAAAATAATCGCTGAAAAAAAACGGGGCGTTACACTCCTTCCTTCATCCGCTTCACACACATTGCGCCTTGCAAATGCAAGGGACAACCTCATAATTAACTCCACTGGCTTGCATCTAGCTCAAAGACGTCGTAGCCAAACTCACAAGCACACAACCACATTCGCAAAGACGCAATATTATCACAACTTGAAAAACAACATTATATCCATACCATCCACAATAGAGAATTTACCTATGAACACTCACACCTAATGGTCATGGTATGTGTGTACTTTAGAATACATGTCAATAATAATAAAAGAATCTTAAATGAGAGGAAACATACACAAATTACCAATCATTTGAAAGGAGGGAACGAGACTCTTCCACATATTCGAAGGGGAGCTAGCCCAGATTGGTCCACCCGCTCGTCCATTTTCTCTTTGGCTGCTTCCATGATACGGGAGGAGTTGTCACCTTATCCTAGTTGCGTCTTCGTCGGGATTTGTTCTCTTCAACAAAAAGGGTTTCAGACTCGAAGAGCTTCAAAGGATCCTTGCAAATGGCTTCTAACACTTTTAAGAAGCTTGGGGAGGTAGGGAATGATCAGGGGTCGAAACCCTAGCTTTCTGGGCGAAAAATGAAGAAGACGATGCTCCCTCAGATTGAAATCCCCGTTGAAATCATAAACTGCTGTAATATAGGAAAATAGGGCGCACACGCGTGCGTGAGTTAAACAACTACAAAAAACCTGGGCATCCAAGTTACACAGGTGTATTTGCACGTGCGTGCACACCGATTCCTAAATTACACATGCAAAAACTCGGATTTACTCAAACTACGTGAAAAGCACGGAATGACCACACACGTTCAAATGCACTTGTGCATACGTGTGTGCAAAAATAATGCACGCGCAGACTCAAATTGAAAGAAAATGTGAAAGTTAAGGGAAAGAGACACACGTGTATGTGGAAATTCCACACGGGCATGCATGAGCTAATATGTGCATAACATACCCTAAAATTGCACAAAATTTCACATTTGTACAAGAAATCATCTAAATGAAAATTTCTATCATATGTTCTATTTTTTATCTAAATGAAAAATTAAATGAAAATTTCTATCACATGAATGGATGAAAACGCTAAGAAAAACATGATGAAAACACAATATGCCAAACATGTATATATCATATGTTCTATTTTTTATATCTATGTTTAAAGTTTTGTATTGTTTTCTGTTTTACATGTTTTTGTCTTTGGATTGTTGTGCTTTGGTTTACTATTTGGCACTAGGGTGTGCTGGAACTCTATGCGATATAGTTTAACTTTATTCTCTGTGTGATGCTGCTTTAAATCATTTTTTCACATATTTGCATAATCCTTTTGCATGCGTAGTTTGACTCTGTTTAATATGTTGCGACATGAATGCAAATAATTCATGTTTGACTGAGCGTTGCACAAATCACTTATTGAAATCTTATAAATGACAAACATATGATGAGGAGATTGTTGAATATTTCACTCATAATTGTTGAATTTTCTCAAGTTGATCAGCAAGGTAGCCCAAACATCAAATCAATATTTTCGGCACTACCCAGATCACAACTTGAACCGCGGAAAGCAGGAAGCAACTCAGATAACCAAAAACATAGACAGAAGCAAGCAGATCAAACTTATATTAATCTTCTTTACAGGGCAAGACATACATGGCGAGACATGATTTCGCCAGTACAGGAAAAAGCAGAAACACAAAACAAGCCGGGCGGATAGAACAGGGAGTCCGCCCAGTCCGCCAAGACTGCCGAGCTCGCCGAGATCGCACACGCCGCCAAGCTGCTGAAGCCGAATACCACACGGAGTCCGCGTAGACCGCGAGGTCGCGCGGACAACCCTTTATTCGCCGAACTGCTGCTGAACAGAGGAACATGCCGCCTATCCGCAGAGACCGCGAGGTCGCGCGGACAGAGAAGAACTTGAGATAAAAGCTGATGCTAGAAACCGCCGAATGCAGCCCGCAAACTCCAGAGGTCAGAACCAAACTCCTGGTTTGACACTGCTTGTCGCGCCACCTGCACACACAACCCAATTAAGCAAAGACAGCTCGCGCGGATAAGCAATCACAGTCCGCAGCCTATGCTCAAGCTCAACTTACTGTTCACTCTGTTGCAAATGGCTTGCCAGGGGGGTCCTATTTATAGGCCAGGTGAGGAGTGTGGTCATCACCCTATGAGATAGAGACACCACCCTTTGGTCGCAGCTAACAATGACAATCCGCATAGTCCGCCCGCACAAGGCAAACAAGACACGGCGAGATGGCGAGAAGCTCAGGGCAGTCCGCTCAGTCCGCAGAACACTGCAGGACTAGCCGGGACGCAAGAGCCACTAGCTGAGAACAAAGCCAGTCCGCCGAAGGCATGACAACACGCTTGTCCGCAAGCACCAGTCTGCATCCACAGGCAACCCGCCTGGTCACAGCGGACACTGCGGACAACAGCCCAGATCGCAATGTCCAGACCACAGGCACACCGCCCGGTCACTGCGGACACTGCGGATACCAACTCCATCTCGCGCAGTCCGCGACCACTGGCACAAAGGCCCGGTCACAGCGGACACTGCGAAAACCCTGAACTCCACAAGAGTAAGTCCAGAAAGGGTAACGAGCTCGGCGGATACCAAACCAGTCCGCCAGCTCCAATCCCAGACCGCGGCTTACCGGAACTTCAAAGAATGTTAGAAACGAACTAAAACAAACCGGAAAGAGTATAACTGAAACTTTATTATCAGAAAAAGGTATCTATTACAAAGGTATGCCCTCCCTTATATAGAATGGAGGAGAGAAGAGAGAATACAAATAAGAGATGTGGGACTAAAAATTTACAGGACTAAGCGGACTATACAGATCAAACCGCACAGGCCGCGCGGTTAGACAGGAAGGGCTAACTGCACGGCTACCACCAGAGAGAGAGAGAGACCGCCAGGGGAGACCGCCAGACCGTTCGGCAACCAGACAGCAACAGCACAGAACCAAACCGCTGAGGGAGACTGCTAGACCGCGCGGTCTCCAACTCGCCAAGACAGACCGCCCGGTCACACTTCAACACTCCCCCTCAAGCTGGAGCATATATATCGATCATGCCCAGCTTGTCACAAATATGATGAAATGAGGCGGAAACAGGCTTGGTGAAGATGTCAGCCAGCTCTTTATCAGAAGTGACAAAGGGAGTGCAAATTTGTTCCTTCAAAATCTCTTCACGAATGAAATAACAGTCAACCTCAATGTGCTTGGTTCTTTCATGGAAGACCGGATTTTTGGAGATGTATATGGCAGCCTTGTTATCACAAAACATAGGTAGAGGATGGTGGTATACCTCTCCTAAATCCAACATTAGAGCCCGTAGCCATTTTAGCTCACAAGTGGTTGACGCCATACTCCGATACTCTGCTTCAGCGCTGGACCTGGAGACAACAGACTGCTTCTTGCTCTTCCAGCTTACCAGATTACCCCCAACAAAGGTGCAGAAACCGGAAGTAGACTTGCGATCCCCTTTGTCATCAGCGTAACTCGCATCTGAGTACGCTTCAACCCTCAGATGACCATTCTTCTGAAAAAGCAATCCTTTCCCAGGGGCGGCTTTGACGTACTCCAAGATCCGCAAGGCGGATTGTAGATGACACTCCCTGGGTGCTTGCATGAATTGACTTACCTTGCCCACAGCATAGGAAATGTCGGGCCTGGTCACTGTGAGATATATGAGCTTACCAACAAGACGTCTGTACCTCGTAGTATCTGAAAGAAGAGGCGAATCATCTGTCCAGGTTTTGTCTTCTCCAACAGCCATGGGACAACGAGCAGGTTTGGCCCCAGTCAATCCTGCATCTTTTAAAAGATCAAGGGCATACTTACGCTGGGAGAGGACTAAAGAATTGGGCTTTCGAGAGATTTCGATCCCCAAAAAGTACTTTGGAGAGCCCATATCTTTTGTGACCAGATGTTGACGTAGATGCCGCTTTGTCAAGACTACCCCTTCCTGGTCATCGCCAGTGAGAAGAATATCATCAACATACACTGCAAGAATCACCAGTCCCGAGGAGGTTTTGCGAGTAAATAGAGAGTGATCGGTAGAGCTGCGCACAAAACCAACGGCCGCCACGATGCCACTGAACTTGTCAAACCAAGCTCGAGGGCTCTGCTTGAGGCCATAAATTGCCTTCTTCAGCCGGCATACTCGTGTCTCCCCCTGAGCAACATACCCAGGAGGTTGCTCCATGTAGACGGCCTCGTGAAGATCACCATAAAGGAAGGCATTCTTAACATCCAGCTGGGAAATCGGCCAATCATTATTGACCGCCACAGAGAGAAGAACCCGTATAGTGCTGAGACGAGCCACGGGAGAGAAGGTGTCAAAGTAATCAACCCCATAGGTCTGAGTAAAGACCTTAGCAACAAGGCGAGCTTTATAACGGTCCACAGTGCCATCCGGGGCAAATTTCACCACAAAGACCCAGCGACAGCCGACAACATCAGTACCGAAGGGAGGAGGAACAAGAGTCCAGGTACCCCGCTCCGTTAGGGTGGCCATTTCCTCATCCATGGCCATCTTCCAGTGAGGAATAGCAAGGGCCTCCTGGTAGGAGCGGGGCGTGGCAGTGGCAGAGATAGCTAGAGCAAAGGCCCTGCGAGAAGGGGTGAGACGATCATATGAAACAACAGCAGTAAGAGGGTGTAGGGTACACGTCCGCACCCCTTTGCGAAGAGCTATAGGAAGATCCAGGTCAGCAGGGTCCTCGGCATCCGGAGCATCCGTGGCAGAGAGAGCTGGCCCGGGAGTAGAGAGCGACGGCGGCGGAGATGCGGGAGACGGGAGTGGAGAAGAGGGAGAGAGAGGTGGAAGAAGAGGAGTGGACGGGGGCGGAGTAGGGGTGAATATCGTAGTGGGAGACGAGAGAACAAAGGGAACAGCAGGAGAATCAGAGGCTGGGAGAAGAGGAGGGGAGTCATCCGAGAAGTAGGAGGTATTCTCGAAGAAGGTGACGTCAGCAGAAACGAACTACTTACGAAGGATGGGATCAAAGCAACAATAACCTTTCTGAGTGGTGGAGTACCCCAGAAAGATACATTTGGTGGAGCGAGGAGATAGCTTATCACGGGTGGCAGAAGGGGCATGCACAAAGGCAGTGCATCCAAATATTTGGAGAGGGAGAGGAAACGGCTCCTTGCCCGGATACAAAATGGAGAAAGGGGTTTTTCCGTGGAGAACGGTGGAGGGAATGCGATTGATGAGGTAACAGGCAAGGAGAACAGCATAGCCCCAATAGGAGCGAGGAACATGCATCTGGGTCATCAAGGAGCGAGCGACATCCAGAAGGTGACGGTTTTTGCGTTCTGCCACACCATTTTGTTGTGAGGTATAGACACAACTCGTTTGATGAATAATCCCATTTTGCATACAGAAGGCAGAAAAGTCATGACTGATATATTCTTGGGCATTATCAGATCGAAGAACTTTAATAGAAACATCAAACTGAGTTTTGATCATGAGATAGAATGACGTCCATACAGAGAATAATTCGGAGCGATCTTTTAACAGATACACCCACGTACAGCGAGAGAAATCATCAATGAAGGTGACAAAATATGAACTACCCCGACCAACCGTAAGAGTAGGAGAAGGACCCCAAATATCGGAGTGGATGAGATCAAACGGACGGGTGGATCCACGAACGTGCTTTGGAGGGAAGGAGGAGCGGTGATGCTTGCCAAGCTGACAGGCTTCACAGTTGAGCGGAGGACTTTGGGGAGGAAGGTGGGGCAGAAGTTGACGAAGAAGATGAGGAGGAGCATGACCAAGGCGGAGATGCCATTGGAGAAGATCTGTGGAGGTGGAGGAGAAGGTGGAGAAAGCGGAAATGTTGTCCAGAAAGTAGAGGCCGCCACTCTCAGTCCCAGTAGCAATCGTCCGTTGGGAGTCCGGATCCTGAAAAGAGCAAGTAGTAGAAGTAAAAGTAACAGAACAGTGTATGCTTGCATAGAGAGGTAACAGATAACAAGTTGCACGGGAACTTGGGCACGTAGAGAGTATCCTCCAAGCGAAGAGACGAAGTGACCTGAACAATCCCCGTCCCATGAACCGATGATGAAGAGCCGTCAGCGAGAGTAACCGGGGGCAACCTACCATGTGTTTCTAGGAGAGAAAAACACTAGAGATTGCCGGTCATATGATTAGTAGCACCGGTGTCGATCAACCATTTTCCTTGAGTAACAACGTGAGCACTACCAGAAGACGTGACCACTGAGGCGAACGGCTTTGAGGAGTATATGGAAGCCATGAAGGGAGGAACAAAAGAACTGCAGCGGTCACGGTGACAGCACACCAGCGGCAAGAAGGGCCACGACCAAGATGCAGAGCAAGGCAAAAGGGGACGAAGAGGGAAGCACAAGCCGCGCGACTCAACAGGAGGTCGCGGCGACTAACAAGCAGGAGCGGCTAAAGGAAGAGCCGCACAGAGGAGAACAAGCCGCTGCGACTTAGAGACAGGTCGCGGGGACAAGAGAGAGAGCGGCGAAGGAAGAAGGGCAGAGAGGCCGCCTAAACAAGGAAGAACTCGCGCGATCAGAGAGAAAGAGATCTGCCGCGCAAACAACAGGAAGCCACGCGGTTAGAAAACTATCCGCGCGGATAGGAAGAAGAAGATCTGCAGCGGTCATGATGTCAGACACCAGCGGCCAGAAAAGCCACGACCAAGCCGCAGAACCAAACAGAGGGAGAGAAGTCGGGCGGCTAGCAGACAGACCGCGCAAACAGAAGTGGAGGATATCGGGAGGCAAAAGGCGAACAAGGCAAAAGAGGCCGCGGAGACAGGTCGCGGTGACTAGAGAAGAGAAGGAGGAAGCGGCGACTAGAACAGGTCGCAAGAAAGAAGCAAGCAACAGAAACAGGCCGCGCGAACAGAAGTGGAGGATATCGGGAGGCAAAAGGAGAACAAGGCAAAAGAGGCCGCGGAGACAGGTCGCGGCGACTAGAGAAGAGAAGGAGGAAGCGGCGACTAGAACAGGTCGCAAGAAAGAAGCAAGCAACAGAAACAGACCGCGCGAACAGGGCGCAAGCAAACAGGCGGAAGAAACAAGCCGCGGGAGATAGGCCGCGAGAAGAAGAGGCAGGTCGCGCGGACAGGAGAACGCACAGAATCAGGAGTCAAAGATCGAATCCTCTGATACCATGTTAGAAACGAACTAAAACAAACCGGAAAGAGTATAACTGAAACTTTATTATCAGAAAAAGGTATCTATTACAAAGGTATGCCCTCCCTTATATAGAATGGAGGAGAGAAGAGAGAATACAAATAAGAGATGTGGGACTAAAAATTTACAGGACTAAGCGGACTATACAGATCAAACCGCACAGGCCGCGCGGTTAGACAGGAAGGGCTAACCGCACGGCTACCACCAGGAAGAGCGGATTCCAAGCCCAGTCCGCATAGGCCGCGCGCATCACCTGCAGAACACATAACACTGCCGGACTCAATCTAGTTCGCGCAGTCCGCTCAGTCCGCAACACAGCCCGCAGCAGCAACGCAGGTCGCCAACCACCAACCCGCCGGACTAAGAACCAGTCCGCGCGGTCAGTCCGCCTAATCCGCCCGGACTGCCCCGACCACCCACTTTCACTTCACCAATTTCAACACTCCCCCTTGAAGTGAGAAGTGGTGATCAGGCCGAGTAGACCACGAAGCCGCTGAAAAGGCCCCTTCACTAGCGACTTGGTGAAGATGTCAACAAGGTTATCTTCACTCCGAACATGACCGACCACAAGAGATCCTTCCAGCACCTTCTCCCTTATGAAGTGGTGATCGATCTCAATATGCTTGGTCCTAGCATGACAAACTGGATTGGTTACCAGCTTGAGAGCACTTTCATTATCCCCTCGGAGCAAGGTAGGACCTTGCACTTCCTCATGGACGTCCTCTACTAGCCTCCTTAGCCAAA
Source organism: Platanthera zijinensis (assembly GCA_039513925.1). Lineage (NCBI taxonomy): Eukaryota > Viridiplantae > Streptophyta > Magnoliopsida > Asparagales > Orchidaceae > Platanthera > Platanthera zijinensis. The sequence continues at coordinate 166,860,725 of CM077093.1, read as the reverse complement.
TGGCTTCCCGAGCAGCCAAGGCCGAAGCCTTGTACTCTGCTTCTGTAGTAGAGACGGATACCGAGTCCTGCTTCTTGCTGCACCACGAAATGCCCGCTGATCCAGAAGTGAACACATAACCAGAAGTTGACCTTCGGTCATCCGAGTCACCACCATAATCAGCATCCGTGTACCCAAGCAAAGAGAACCTCGCATCCCTTCTGTAAAGAAGTCCTATGTCAGAAGTTGTCTTGACATACTTTAGAATGTTCTTTGCCGCTACAAGATGAGACTTCCTTGGCTCTGCCATGAACCGACTTACTCGACCAACATCATAAGCTATATCAGGTCTCGTAATCGTCAGGTAGATCAAGCTCCCAACAAGAGCTCTAATCACCAAAGGATCAGGAAGAATCCTTCCTTCATCTCGACGAGGCTTTAGGCCTTGATCCAGAGGAGTAGAGCAAGTCTTCCCTTCAGTCAAACCAAACCGGTTCACTATGCGTTCAGCATATCCCTTCTGGCAGATGAGTAACCCACTCTCCTTCCTCTCCACTTCGAGACCAAGAAAGTGATGAAGCTCTCCCAGGTCTTTCATCTCGAAGCGAATAGCTAGCTCAGCTCTGAGCCTAGCAACCTCCTCCTCAGAATTCCCCGTGATGATCATATCATCAACGTACAGCAGGACCAAGACTCGAAGCTCCCCCTTCTTCTTGATAAACAAGCTAGAGTCCGAGTTTGAAGTCAGGTATCCGCAGAATTGCAGATATTCTGCTATCTTCCCATACCAAGCTCTAGGAGCTTGCTTCAACCCGTAGAGAGCCTTCCTGAGCTTGCAGACGTAGTCCGGATGAACTTCAGAAACGAATCCAAGAGGCTGATCCATGAAGATGTCCTTGTCAATCTCTCCGTAAAGAAATGCATTCTTTACATCAAGCTGTCACATCCTCCATCCTTGGCAAGCAGCCAATGTAATCACCATCTGAACTGAAGTCATCTTTGCAACAGGACTGAACGTCTCCTCATAGTCTTCTCCATACTGTTGAGAGAATCCTCGAGCCACCAGGCGAGCCTTGAATCTCTCAATGCTCCCATCAGTCTTCTTCTTCAACTTAAACACCCACTTGCAAGTCACCGGAGTAATGCCATCAACTTTGGGCACAAGATCCCAAGTTTCATTCTTCTTGAGAGCATCCATCTCCTCTCTCATGGCATCTTCCCACTCCTTGACTCTAGTGGCCTCATTGAAGCTAGAAGGCTCTCGCTCATCAAGAGGACCTGCAAAGAAACATGAGACATATCTCACTGTGTTTCCTTCGCAGTAGCGAGCTGGAGGCTTGATCACCCTCTTTGATCTCTGAAGAGGCTGCTCCTTGCTCACCACCTCCGCTGCTTCTTCTGGTTCACCTCTGCTCTCCGGCAAGCTTGGAGCAATGCTCCCCCTGCTTCCTGACCCAGAAGCTTCTCCTCTAGAACTTGAAGCAACTGGAGCTGCTGGTGACACAGCCAGCTCCACTTGATCAATAGCCTCAGCCACCTCCTGACCTTCATCAACCTTGCTCTCCGGTAGCTCAACCGAGCTTCCTCCATATGACGTCAGTTCGTCAAAGACAACGTCTCTTGACACCACGAACTTCTTCGTCACCGGATCCATGCATCTCCATCCCTTCTTCCGCTCATCATAGCCAACAAAGACAAGCTTCCTTGCCTTTGCATCAAGCTTAGTCCTTAGAGCATCAGGAATATGCACATAGCAAGTTGATCCAAACACCCGAAGGTGTTCAACACTTGGCTTCTCTTTCAGCAACATCTCGAAGGGAGACTTCATGTTGATCGGACTTAGAGGCATCCGATTGATGACATAGGCAGCACAAGACATTCCTTCCGCCCAGAAGGACCTTGGGATACTCTTGGCATGAAGCCAGCATTTGCAAGTCTCCGTCAGATGACGGATCTTCCGCTCCGCTACTCCATTTTGTTGTGGAGTATGAGCACAAGTGAGCTCCCTCTGGATTCCATGCTTCCTGCAAAAGTTAGAAAACTCGGAGGAGACAAACTCTCCGCCGTTGTCAGTTCTAAGCTTTTTAATCCTCAGGTTAAGCCGACCCTCCACCAGCTCCTTGAACTCCACAAACAACTGGAAGGCTTCAGACTTCTCCTCAAGAAATACACCCAAGTGTATCTTGAGTAGTCATCAATCAAGACTAGCATGTACCTGCTTCCACCGAGGCTAGCAGTCGCGGTTGGTCCCATCAGATCACCATGGATAACCTCCAGTGGTGCTTTGCTTATTGTTTGTGACTTATCAAATGGAAGACGACGAGACTTCACATACTGACATCCAGCACAAACATGACCATCACCGAAGGATGATAGCTTTGGCAAGCCTCTCACCAGGCTCCTATTTGACATAACCTTCAGCTTATCCATCCCGACATGCCCCAACCTCTCATGCCACATAGCAGCGCTATCATTGGCTCTCATGCAATCAACATAGGAACTTGTTGATAAAATAAACAAGTCCTTCACTCTCCTTCCAATATGAGCAACATCAGCCTTAACCGCTGATACGTTGCGAAGGAACTTCACTTCTGTTGGCCCAAATAGAACGTGATAGCCATCATCAACCGCATTGGTCACAGAGAAGAGGTTCTTCTTCATGCCAGGTACGTGATAAACACTCCTTAACGTGAGCGGCCCCTTATCACTACCCACTGTTACTATACCCTCCTTCTCTACTGCATGAATAGTATTATCAACAGTTATAATAGCTTCGTTACCTGAGTAGGCCTGCAGCGAAGAAAACTTTGACATATCTCCGGTGAGGTGATGACCACACCCGGAGTCAACGATCCAGTCGTCTTCCATGTCAACGGTGGACAAAGCACGGACACAAGTGCCCGTCATGAATGCTCCACCCCAGCCAGCTTCCTCCTTGCTAGAGGAGGCTTCCTCCTTGCCTGCAACATGCCCAGGCTGCAGCTTGACCTTGCAGTCTCGCTTAAAGTGACCTGGTTGATGACATCTGTAGCACTTCAGATTCTTCTTCCAGTCCTTCTTAGGAGCAAAGCTCCCCTCCTGCTGTTTAGAAGATGAAGATTCATCTCTAGCCGCAGTCTGCTTCTTCTTCCCTTCCCATCTCTTCTTCTTCTACTCAGTGAAGAGAGCATCACTAGCTCCTTCAGAGACCGTCACCCCGGCCATCTGCCTTGCCAAGCTCTCCTGCGAGGCAAGCAGATTTTCCAGCTCCAGAAGAGAGGACTGAGTAGCCCAACCTTGAACAGAAGTAACGAAGGTCACATACTCCTTCCGCAGACCGCGGATTATGTGCCTCTTCAGCTTAGCCTCGGAGATCGGCTCATCAGGATCAAGAGCAGAGAGCTCAGCACACAAGCTCTTCATCTTCAGGAAGAATTTGGAGATAGAAAGATCTCCCTGAGTTGCCTTAGCCAACTCATTCTCCAAGAACTGTAGTCTTGCTATATTCTTTCTATTAAACAACCCATCAAGGGAAGTCCATATCTCAGCAGCAGACTCACATCCTAAGATGTGATCAAAGAGTTCAGGTGACACCGCCCGCTTGAGAGCAAACTCAGCCTTGGCATTTGTCTTCCTCCACACTCTCACTTGTTCAGCTGTTCCAAACTCAGCAGTGATTTCTACTTGATCATCCCCACCGATGACCTCCCATAACTCCTCGCCCAGAAGATAGCTCTTCATGCACGACTTCCACTTCTTGAAGTTAGTCGGCGTCAGAAGCTCAATACCAAGACCTCTTGCAAAACCACCGTCCATGGTACAAACTTGGTTATCCTTCAGAAGCACACAGAGCAACAACAAAACTTGTTGATCACCGCTCAAGCAACTGAACCTCCCTCTGATACTATGTTGAATTTTTTCAAGTTGATCAACAAGGTAGCCCAAACACCAAATCAATGTTTTCGGCACTACCCAGATCACAACTTGAATCGCGGAAAGTAGGAAGCAACTCAGATAACCAAAAACATAGACAGAAGCAAGCAGATCAAACTTATATTAATCTTCTTTACAGGACAAGGCATACATGACGAGACATGATTTCGCCAGTACAGGAAAAAGCAGAAACACAAAACAAACCGGGCGGATAGAACAGGGAGTCCGCCCAGTCCGCCAAGACTGCCGAGCTCGCCGAGATCGCACAAGCCGCCAAGCTGCTGAAGCCGAATACCACACGGAGTCCGCGTAGACCGCGAGGTCGCGCGGACATCCCTTTATTTGCCGAACTGCTGCTGAACAGAGGAATACGCCGCCTATCCGCAGAGACCGCGAGGTCACGCGGACAGAGAAGAACTTGAGATAAAAGCTGATGGTAGAAACCGCCGAATGCAGCCCGCAAACTCCAGAGGTCAGAACCAAACTCCTGGTTTGACACTGCTAGTCGCGTCACCTGCACACACAACCCGGTTAAGCAAAGACAGCTCGCGCGGATAAGCAATCACAGTCCGCAGCCTATGCTCAAGCTCAACTTACTGTTCACTCTGTTGCAAATGGCTTGCCAGGGGGGTCCTATTTATAGGCCAGGTGAGGAGTGTGGTCACCACCCTATGAGGTAGAGACACCGCCCCTTGGTCGCAGCTAACAATGACAATCCGCACAGTCCGCCCGCACAAGGAAAATAAGACACGGCGAGATGGCGAGAAGCTCAGGGCAGTTCGCTCAGTCCGCAGAACACTGCCGGACTAGCCGGGACGCAAGAGCCACTAGCTGAGAACAAAGCCAGTCCGCCGAAGGCATGACAACACGCCTGTCCGCAAGCACCAGTCCGCATCCACAGGCAACCCGCCTGGTCACAGCGGACACTGCGGACAACAGCCCAGCTCGCAATGTCCAGACCACAGGCACACCGCCCGGTCACTGCGGACACTGCGGAAACCAACTCCATCTCACGCAGTCCGCGACCACTAGCACAAAGGCCCGGTCACAGCGGACACTGCGGAAACCCTGAACTCCACAAGAGCAAGTCCAGAAAGGATAACGAGCTCGGCGGATACCAAACCAGTCCGCCAGCTCCAAGCCCAGACCGCGGCTTACCGCAACTTCAAAGAAGAAGAGCGGACTCCAAGCCCAGTCCGCACAGGCCGCGCGCATCACCTGCAGAACACAGAACACTGCCGTACTCAATCCAGTCCGCTCAGTCCGCAACACAGCCCGCAGCAGCAACGCAGGTCGCCAACCACCAACCCGCCGGACTAAGAACCAGTCCGCGCGGTCAGTCCGCCTAATCCGCCCGGACTGCCCAACCACCAACTTTCACTTCACCAATTTCAACAATAATATGTCCACATATGACGTTACCGACTCAATAAGGACTCAATAGTGATGTGTCGACCCAAGTCATAGCTATAAGCTGGAAGTATTGTATTATCCATTCCAAGCTTGACAGACATTATGTAGAATACTTTGAACGTCGCCCTATCATTCCCCTCACTCACTTTTAGGATTTCAAAATGGCTTGGAGAAGAATAGAGATCATGTTGCCCCGGCCGGCAGCACCAACGACTAGGCTGTGTTTGATGCGACTTATCACAACTTATTTTCTCCGGTGAGGTTGGACAAAAATGTCATTGTCATACCAAAATCTTATGCCTCAAACTAATTTCTTTTTTTATAACATTTGTGATACCAAACATACATTCTATGAAAATGACGTTTTTGTCCAACCTCACCATAGCAACCACTTGCTTTAAGCTCTATATATACAAAACAGAATAAAAACATTTCTTTTTGGAATGTTTATCCACACAAAGAAGATGACAGTCCCCCCAAATTTAAAGTTTAAAAAAAAAACATTTTTTTTTAAATAATAGAATATACTGCCAAGTATTTGCTAACAATTTTGTAACATAATTATATGGTTTAATATTTATTTACCATTAATTTTGATTATCGGGCAAAAAAAACAAACTTCTCATCATGAAGCATTAATTGTCATTTAATACTCCCAATGGCCCATCCACCAGAGCCGCTGGTTCTGTTAGGCAGTAAAGTCTCCCTCTCCCTCTTTCTTTCCTGTTTATCTGTAATAATCCTCTTATAATAACTCCTGGCTCAGATTTCACCTTCTCAGCTTCAAAATGAGCTCTTACACAAAACCCAAAAGGGAGACAGAAAAAGAAGAGGAAGAAGAAGAAGAGATTCACACGAAAGGAGAAGTTGTTGTTAGCGAGAATAAGAAGAATGAGAGGAAGAAAAAGGTGGCATTTTTGAAGCTGTTCAGCTTCGCCGACACTCTGGACTGCGTTCTCATGATGGTGGGAAGCGTCGGCGCCTGCGTGCACGGCGCCGCAGTCCCCGTCTTCTTCATCTTCTTCGGCAAGCTCATCAACGTCATCGGCATCGCCTATCTCTTCCCCACCGCCGTTTCCCATCGCGTCGCCGCCGTATGTAGTAGTTTAATTATAAGCCCGCCGCCCGTACAGTTTTACTCCATCTCTCACTGCTTTAAACCTATAAGCATTTCCCGCTGATCTTCTGCAGTACTCTTTGGACTTCGTCTACTTGGGCATAGTCATCTTATTTTCTGCCTGGACCGGTACGTATCTTTAATGTTTTTGTGTGCTGTTATGTACCCTGCAGTGCAGCGATTTTAAGGTTGTGAGTGCATCATCTCGTGCACGCATCTCGGCGCGAGTGTTGATGCACAAACAGTCTTTGGATGACGTAATGCACGGTGCAGTACAATACCCCTCCTGTTCCCCCAAATACAGGTTTTTAGTATTTTGCATCTCTGAATAGTTAAATTGATATTTTGCACCTCAATTACCATTTCTGTCACTTTGTACCCTTAGATTGAAATTTCAAAGATATTTAGATCCCAACAACAAAAAAAAATGTTCATTTAAGGATATTTGGGTCTGAGCAGCACTAATATTTTGAGTTGTAAAGTATCAAAAAGATTATATTTTTGTGTTTCTAGGACCTAAATTCCCCTTAATTTTTTGTCTCGGAGTACAGAGTGCCAAACAATGATAATTTAGAGCTGCAAGGTGACAATTTTAAAGATTTGATATGCAAAGTATCAAAATCTATATTTCGAAAATACAAAGTGCTTAAAAGCCTACATTTAATTTGCGGTCCAAAGTGCCAAAATAAGCGTTATTGGTGCTTCCCGGACCTAAATTTTTTTGAAATTTCGCTCCGGGAGTGCAAAGTGCCAGTTTTAATAATTTGAAGTACAAAATGTCAAAATCCCATATTTCGAGAGTACACCTTTTATAAATTGCCTGAGATTGAGCAACCCGCCGCTCCGGCAATGGACTGCCGCCGGCGCGGGCGCTCCCCCAAACAAGCCCTAAGATAATACCTAACCAGTTTGAAAGTAATATAAGGTGGCGGTGATGCAGAGGTGGCGTGCTGGATGTACACGGGAGAGAGGCAGGCGGCGAAGATGAGGCTAGCGTATTTACGGGCATTATTGGACCAGGATATTGAGGTGTTCGACACAGAGGCGTCCACCGGAGAGGTCATTTCCGCCATTACAGGCGACATTATTATCGTCCAAGATGCCATCTCCGAAAAGGTGCGCATTAATTACATTGCTTTTAATGTTTTCTACTGTGCATAGAATTGAATACCCTCATCTTTATCATGTCGACTTCAGTGAGCCAGGCTTGGTGTTAGTTGGAATTTATTGCATGCGCCCACCGTCAGCCATCATTGAACCTTTTGACTGTGGAATTAAAACTTAGGCTGTGTTTGGAGTGGCTTATCGCAGCTTATTTGTTACGATGAGATTGGACAAAAACGTCATTGTCATAGAATGTATATTTGATATCACAAATGTTATAAAAAAAAAACTAGTTTGAGGCATAAATTTTTTGAATGACAATGACATTTTTGTCCTACCTCACCGGAGTAAATAAGTCGCGATAAGCCGCACCAAACGCAGCCTTAGGCTCTGTTTGGCACGGTGGTGGTGGTCATGAACATGAGGAGGGGGGGGGGGGGGGGTTAAATTTGTTAACGCCCGCTTAACGGTATTAGGGATAAGACATGGGTAGCAGCAATTGCTGAGAATGTGCGAGAAGTTCGTCTAAGATTGTTTGGACAGGTACAAAGGAGACCATTAGAGGCACCTATTAGGCGTTATGAGAGTCTAGTCACTATGCGTGTTAAACGAGGGAGGGGTAGAGCAATAAAGTCTGGGAATGAAACTGTGAGGAAAGACATGATATACTTAGGCATTAGTGAGATTATGACAAAAGATAGGGCACAATGGCGACAAAGAATCTATAGAGCCGACCCCACTATAGTGGGATAAAAGCTTGGGTGGTGTTGTGTTGTTAACGCCCACTTAGGCTCAGTTTGGGGGGACTTATTTTCACCGGTCAAGCAGTTACGAGCACATGAACCGGATCATAATTCATGTCCGATTCATGCAGTTGTAACCGCTTGACCGGTGAAAATGTCCCCCCAAACGGAGCCTTAAGGTACTTCATCCACTTATATGTTCAAAGAGATGATGTTTGTTAGGTTATCCTTAACGAATAACGGTTTAACCCATGCATTTACAACCGCCACCACCGTGCAAAATAATGCAAAAGCTCAAATATAATTAAATAATAGAAGAAAAATAAAATTAAACATAATTTTTGTAAATATAAAAATTTAATATTAAAGTATTAAACTAAAATTAATATCATAAATATAATATACATATGATAAATCTCCATATTTTATACAAATAAAAAAATATATTTTATACAAATAAAATAATATATTTTATACAAATAAAATAATATATCATGTATACAAACTCACACAAGTTATTTATGTAAGTTTAAAATGATCAATGTTATTATACTAATTGATATGAGTTGGAATATTATATGTAAATTTTATTTCCGTATATTATTTATACTAATTAATTGGGATAAATAATATTATTATAATCAAATTATTATATTAAGATAATTTAATAGATTAATTCAATAAACATTTACAGAAAAATAATTTATGGAGATTTGGCGCCCGGATTTAGGCATCATGTTTTTATAAATATGTATATGTATATGATGGAGTTTCCCCCTAAGAGTTGTTAAGTCAAGCCCGATGACCACCCCGACCCAACCAGCGTAACCGCTAAGGGTGCATGCAAGCGACCGCTCGACCGCAAAGGCCACGCGCGCGGGTTCCCCGGCCTGCATTGAGCTCCCGGCCAAGCGTGCGCCTGCACGCACCCCGGCTTGCACTGAGCTCCCGGCCAAGCGCGCACCCTGGGAAGCACACACCCTGGGCCGCGCACACCCGTGCGCGCGCTGGGAAGCGCGCACCTGCGCGCGTAGGGCCAGGTCGCGCACAATGCGCGACCTTCTTCCTTGGCCGCCTAGTCCTATGTCGCAAGAGGCAGGCCGCCGCCTTGCCCTCTGGCCGTCCGTCAGAGCCGCCACCCATAGCAGGGGCGGCCCTTGTTTCGCCCAGAACGGGCGGCAATCTTGCCGCCCGTACTTGGCCGCCGCCCCTCAAAGGGACGACTCTTGTTTTGCCTAGAACGGGCGACAATTTTGCAGCCCGTACTCGGCCGCCCGGCCGCCGCCCCTCACAGGGGAAGCCCTTGCTTCTGTGCTGCGCCGATTTTAGAGACCTGTCCGGACGGTTTTTAAAAAGGTTATCAGTCATAAAATTCTAGCTTTTAATCATTTTTTTAAATAAGAAGATTTATTTGTGTAATGCAATATTAAAAAATTTTTATATTAGCTCGGAATGTGTTTGACGATAAAGATAGATATATTTAATTGGCAAAATACTCATTTCAGTCCTTATCTTTATTCTCTTTAATATTTTAGTACCCAAACTTTCATTTTGATCAAATGAGTCCTCAACCTTATCATAACTTTAAGGCTATATTTGTTTGGGCGTTTTGATACTCCGTTTTGGGCAAACGTAACCGGAAGGAGGGTAAACAAATGAACCTCCGGCGGCGTTTGCTCCGTTTCCACCCGCCCGCCTTGAGAAATGCCTCAAAAAGCTCCGTTTGGAGCAGCCACCTCCCCCCTCCGATTCGAACATTCCGTTTCCACCCGCCGGATCGATCCACCACCGCCGAACCAAATGAAGCCTAAATTTCAGTCCTATTTAACTAGCTAAATGGGTCATGGCATGAAAACAACAGAAAAGTTGCGGGAAAAAAACTGAACACTGCGGAAATATTAAAGGGACTAAAAAAAACTGATCATAGCTCATATTCTTGAATTTTCTCCATCCATATACCTATAAAAAAATCTGAACATTGGCGAAAAAAATTTCAGTCCTAATTAACGTCATGTTGTTCAACATTTCCAAAAAAATCTTAACATTGCAGAAATAAACGACAAAATGGGCCAAAATCTGAACATTGCCAAAAAAACAGGCAAAATTATATTGTCCAACATTAAACTCTGATTACCTGCAGGATTTGGGTTCTAATAGGTTCTGCAGAGGTTTATTACAAACTCTGATGACTAAATTAATTGCAGAAATCAAAAAATTGAAATTAGAGATCAATGTTCTTACATGAATATCTACAACATCAAAACCTCAATATCTGAAATCGCAGAAACAAGGCTGATTTTCAAAACTTATATCGTAAATCGCATAATCATTAAATTGCAGAAACTCCAAATCGCAGAAACCCAAATAAAGGTTCCGGTTACCTATTGGAATCACCACCCCGGTGGTGGTATCACCTGGAATCGCCGCCTCTGTGGTGGTATCGGCCGGTCGTCGGGTACTGTGTCATCGCTGGTGAAGACGCTGTGTTCTCGCACCGTCGATTCGTCGCGTGGAATATTTGCGATGGAGTTAGTGTGTGGGAGGGTGAGGAATAGGATCGCGTGACCTAAAGTGAACAAAAAAACTTATTGCTATTTGGGACTGAAATGAAAAGCTTTCAAATGTCGGGCACTACTTACTCATAATGAAAGATTGGGGACTGGAATATTAAAGACATGAAATGTTAAGAACTGAAATAGATATTTATGATAAGGTTGATGACTCATTTGATCAAAATGAAAAGTTGGGGTCTGAAATATTAAAGGGAATAAAGGTTAGGGATAAAATAAGTATTTTTCCTATTTAATTTTAAAAAAGTCTAGAGGCACTACAATTGAGGCTAGGATAATGGTATTATTATTCAATTATTTTATGTAGAAGTGAAAGGCAATTAGAAAATAGTATTATTATAATTTAAAAAAATTAATGAAGAAGAATTCAAATGGACCAGGTATCGGACACGTGCCATGTGTTGTCCGTTTGGTCTGTTGGTCATCAATCAATATCCAGACCTTCTTTCACTATCATTTACGAAAATACCCTCGTCTCAAATATGAATTAAGAAATACGGCTTATTGGATCATTGCGGCCACACTTTCCATTTTAAAATTTTAAATATAACACTTTGCATCTCCATTTCCAAAGTTTGGCCACTTTGCATCTCAGGCTTAAATAAATTTAAAGGCTATTTTCGATCATTTGTAAAGGTGGTGGATGAAAGCACCCCCCCCCCCCCCCCCATTAAATAGTAATATTAAAAAATTTGAGATGTGGGCTTAGTTTGGCAGGGTGGTGGGGTTTCCGCGAAAATCACCGCACTGCCCGACCGCCATAGCGGTTCCCGTAGTGCAGCTGATGTTCGAGGAAATCCCGTGAAATTGTGCGGCGGGACGGAGCCCCACCGCCCGGCGGCATACATTCCAAGAAACTACGGGAGCAGCATGGCAGTGTGGTCTGGGTGCCGTATAGTGCCAAAGAGAAGTATTTGAGGGTGAAATGTGCCAAAAAGGGTAATTTTTAGGTACACATGATGCACCATCCTTTACGTGCAAATGAAATTTTTTATACTTAAATCGTATTTTTCCGTAACAAAAAGTTGATTGTAACAAAAACAAATTACGAAATATTAATTATGACATTTTTACAATCAATTTAAGTACTTATTTGCTCAAATTCTATACTGTTTTGAAAAAATTTCAGTTGTATTTTTTGGTTGTGACTGAAAAATTTCAACTGAAAAACATTTCAACATTGCAGTTAGAATTTTCCAGTCAAAATCAAAAAAATATAACTGAAATTTTTTTCATGACTATATAAAATATGGACAAATAAGTACTTAAATTGATTGTAAAAATATCATAATTAATTTTCCGTAATCTATTTTTACCACAGTCAATTTCATTTAGACGTAGAGGATATGCATTAAATGTACCTAAAAATTTCTCAAAAAAAAAAACAACGAAATTGTTATGGCATCTGCTCTCCTTTCCGGCGGCGAATCTCCGCCGCTAGCTCTAAAAGTCCGGCGATGAACGCGAGTTGCTCTGCAAGAGTGAATCAGCGATGAAAATGACGACGAATATTTTTGCTGTAGGTTGGGAATTTCATGCACTACATCAGCCGCTTCATATGCGGGTTTGCTATAGGGTTTTCGCGCGTATGGCAGATCAGTCTCGTGACGCTCTCGATCGTCCCTCTCATCGCCATAGCCGGCGGCATCTACGTCTTCGTCGCCACCGGCCTCATTGCCCGCGTCCGGAAATCATACGTCAAGGCCGGCGAGATCGCCGAAGAGGTCGATCCCATACTTGCTTCTTAACCTGTATCTTTTCTCATTGGGGAGTTTTGGATTGGCAGGTGGTCGGCACTGTAAGGACGGTGCAGGCGTTCGCCGGAGAGGAGAAGGCAGTGAAGGACTACCGGACTGCGCTGCAAAACACGTATAAGTACGGAAAAAAAGGAGGATTGGCGAAGGGTTTGGGGCTCGGTTCCTTGCATTGTATCCTTTTCCTCTCTTGGGCTTTGCTGGTTTGGTTTACCAGCATTGTGGTTCACAAGGGGATATCTAATGGCGGAGAGTCTTTCACCACAATGCTCAATGTCGTCATTTCTGGCCTGTAAGTTCCTTATTTATACTTGTTCTTTCTACTTGAAATTTGGGGCTCTTTAGGCTCTATTTGTTTGAGCGTTTCCCTGCTCCGTTTTGGGCAAACGCCGCCGGAATCAGGGTAAACAAATGAACCTCCGGCGGCATTTGCTCCGTTTCCACCCGCCCACCTTGAGAAACGCCCCAAAAAGTTCTGTTTGGAGCAGCCACCTCCCCCCTCCGGTTCGAACACTCTGTTTCCACCCGCCGGATCGACCCGCCACCGCCAAATCAAATGGAACATTGACAGCCAGAAATCCAGTCCTTCTTTCTTAAATCCTGGATTTTAAAACCTGTAAATTTTGCCAGCCAAGGGAATTGAGGATTTGAATTGTTCAAATTAAGGAGTAGACAGACCTTCTTAGGTCTCATTTGATTTCTTGTAGATAGTGAACATTGACATGATGTACTTAGGCATTAGTGAGACTTTGACACAAGATAGGACACAATGGCGACAAAGGATCCTTATAACAACCCCACTATAGTGGGATAAAGGCTTGAGTGTTGTTATAGTGAACAACATGTTTAAATTATTTTTTGTCTGTGAAAATAGAACTCAGCATTTTTGAGGAATTTTGTGGAATTGATGAGTTGAAAACCAAGAATGAGGGTTCGTTTGGTTAGGCGGGTGCAGACGCCGCCGGATGTTTCCACTGGAGGGGGGGGGGGGGGGGGGTTCGGAACGGAGCGGTGGCACACCTTTTGTGAAGAGATGCGGGAGCAAACATCGCCGTGCGCCCTCGGGCGCCGTTTGTTTTCCCGCCGTGCGGCGGCTTCTGCTCCCGCACCGGCGCTGAGATGCCGCCCCAACGAACCCTGAGTTTGAACTAAATGGTCGGATTAATCAAATGTTGTCATTTTTTAGCATTGGTGTTTATGCTCCATCATACCCATAGAATCCATGTTGATGAAAACTGTATGAGTAAAAGAGATCTGTATTGCTCTAACAAGAGAGTGTTTATGCTCCATCATATCCATAGAATCCATGATGATGAAAACTGTATGGGTGGGGATCTGTAATGTTCTAACAGATCCATTGAATCTATGTTCATGATGAAGATCCTTAACCATGAGATACCACAATGCACCTTACTGATTATGTAGCAAGTTTCTCATGTCATGAATGTTTGACGAAATTTTATATAGGTCACTGGGACAAGGAGCTCCAAATATTGCCACATTTCTTAGAGCAAGAACTGCTGCATACCCTATATTCAAGATGATAGAGAAGAAATCGGTGCGCCAGACAGCTATCAAGGTTGGTCGGACGCTTCCCATCGTCCATGGACACATTCAGTTCTCCAATGTTTCCTTCAGCTATCCTTCTCGTCCCGATGTGCTCATCTTTGACCGGCTTAATTTCGACATTCCGTCGGGAAAGTTAGTCGCTCTTGTTGGGGGCAGCGGATCGGGAAAAAGCACTGTAATCTCGCTTATCGAACGGTTCTATGATCCTGCCTCTGGTGCGATTCTTTTGGATGGAAATGATACTAGGGTTCTTGAGCTCAAGTGGCTGAGGAACCAGATTGGATTGGTTAATCAGGAGCCTGCTCTTTTCGCGACGAGCATCCGGGAGAATATTCTCTATGGGAAAGATGGTGCCACCATTGATGAGATCATGCATGCTGCTAAGCTCTCGGAGGCATTGACCTTCATCAGTAACCTTCCTGATGGTTTTGAGACACAGGTAATCAGCCTTATTTTTCTATATCAAATTATTCAATGGCTATCAAGCGCTTCCAAAGTTTATGATTTATAACTTTGATCATATAAAAGAACATGTGATTTTCATCAATGCTATGTCTTTAAGATCTCCAAATTTCAAGCCATGTTTTAAATGATTTTATTATGGTAAAATATAGGAGTAGAAGGAAGCTAATTTACTTGTTTGAACAAAGTATATGTGTCAGATAAAACTTTATTGTATTCATAGACATTTAGATTTTATCTAGCTGAACATAATCTAGTTGGTTCTTTTCATGTTTAGTTTGTTTCGTAATCAAAAGCTGAAAAATTTGTTTAACCTACACAGTTTATGAAATGCATGATCATAAGCTGGTCACAAATGTCAAGTTTTTTCGAAAAAACACTATGACCATGTTGCGTGTAGGTTGGAGAAAGAGGGATTCAACTATCAGGAGGGCAGAAGCAAAGAATTGCAATATCTAGAGCAATACTGAAGGACCCTCCGATTCTTCTCCTTGATGAGGCCACTAGTGCTCTCGATGCGGAGTCGGAGAAGAGCGTACAGGGGGCACTTGATAGAGTTACTGTTGGACGCACGACGGTGGTGGTGGCCCACAGATTGTCGACAGTCAGGAATGCCGATGTCATTGCTGTTGTTGAAGCCGGAAAAATTGTGGAAACCGGTACCCATGACCAGCTTATTGCACATCCTAATAGCTTGTACTCATCACTTGTTCAGATCCAAGGTGCTGCAAATTTGCAAACTTCCTTCGAGAGCAGCAGTTTTAGGAGGCATCCTAGGTAATTTCCATGTATCCAAGTCCACCTATACATTACATTAGATTTACGAGTTATCCTTTATACCTTTTCGTGTTTTGTTTTTCAGCATCAAGTTTTCAAGAGAGCTGTCTCTTGGAGCTACGAGTTTAGGGACCAGCTTCAGATCCGACAAGGATTCTGGTGGTCGCTTTGTTCCTGAAGGGAGCGATCCTACAAAAAAGAAGCGTGTTTCTGTCAGAAGATTGTATTCCATGGTCGGTCCTGATTGGATTTTTGGCGTTTTTGGGACCATCGGTGCTTTTGTTGCGGGCGCACAAATGCCACTTTTTGCTCTTGGAGTGACCCAGGCTCTTGTTTCCTACTACATGGCTTGGGACATCACACAAACAGAAGTGAAGAAGATTGCTCTTCTATTTTGTGGTGGTGCTGTTCTGACTGTGTTTTTCCATGTTATGGCACATCTCAACTTTGGTATCATGGGAGAAAGGCTTACTCTTCGTGTCAGAGAGAAAATGTTTGGAGGTAACTCTCCTTCATTACTATGCTTATATTATGTTGTTATCCGTTCTTTATATTACACTTTACTATATTGGCAATCTTTGCTTAGTTTGTCACGTTTTTTTGCACCGGTGAGTTTGGACAATCTTGACTTCGGTTGGCACATTTTTTTGGCACCGGTGAGTTTGGATAATCTTTGCTTCGTTTTTCACAATTCCTTAGGTGATGTCAGGTGTTCACAAACGATGGTTAATAACCACCACGTTCACGACCACCACTGCCTGCTAAACAGAGCCCTTATGACAACAAAATAGCTTAATTTCAAGCGCAAATGTAATTTTAATTCATTGATGACATTTAAAAGCAAAGTTACCGGTCAGTTTGAGTTTGAAATATTATATAATGGATTAGGGGGCGTATCTCATTATATGTATATATATCGGATAAATGGAAATCTGTGTAACGCGGATTTCCAAATATCCGCGTTCATCATCCTGCATGAAAGCGGGGCTGGCGGCGGCTGCGGGTTCGCTGGCCACCGACCGCCCTGCTATAAAAAAAATTTGCAGCTGGGCGGCCGACGGCTGCGGACTCGCCAGCCCCCCGCTGCCCTGGGACGCCGACGAGCCCAGGGCGGCTAGTGGACGACGAGTCCGCAACCGCCAACCGCCCCGCTGTAATGTTGCTAAAAAATCGCAACAACAGCGGCGACGTGCAGTGCCGCCGCAGCCGCTGTTGTTGTAAATTTTTTTACAGCGGGGCGGCCGACGGCTGCGGGCTCGCTGGTCACCGACCGCCATGCTATAAAAAAAATTTGCAGCGGGGCGGCCGGCGGCTGCGGGCTCGCCAGCCCCTGACTGCCCTGGGACGCCGACGAGCCAGCAACCGCCGGCCGCCCTGCTGTAATGCTGCAAAAAAAACGCAACAGCAGCGACGGCGTGCAGCCCTGCCGCAACCGAGCGGCGGCGTGTAGTGCCGCCGCAACCGCTGTTGTTGCAAATTTTTTTACAGCGGGGCGGCCGACGGTTGCGGGCTCACCGACCACCGGCTACCCTGGGTTTGTCAGCGCGGACGCCGAAGAACCCAGGGGGGCCAGTAGCCCACAAGCTCGCAGCCACCGACCGCCCCGCTGCGGTGGCGGTAATTTAAATTTTATTTGTCGTTGGATTAAATCCAACGACTCAGGGTGTAACGCGGACGCTGGATATATACGCATTACGCGTATATTAAGCGGACCCATATATATATATATTATATATATATATATATATATATATATATATATATATATGAGTTTGGAATATATAAGCTCAAAGTAAAAGCTTGAGCTCGTTCTCCGACCATATATGTCCGAAGTAGGCATATAATATATGCATTTGCTAGCCGAGAACATCTACAACTTTCATGTTGAACATTTTTCCAAAATATGCACGGTTTGGTTGGAATCTGGACCGAAAGGTTGCTGACTCGAGCCGCCCCGCTGTAATGTTGCAAAAAAAATCGCAACAGCAGCGGCGGCGTGAGCGCCGCCGCAGCCGCTGTTGCTGCAGTTTTTTTTACAGCAGGGTGGCCGGCAGCTGCGGGCTTGTCGGCCACTAGCCGCCCTGGGTTCGTCGGCGCGGATGCCGACGGGTCGACAAGCTCGCAGCCACCGACCGGCCCGCTGTGGTGGTGGTAAATCCTACGTCTCAGGGTGTAACACAGACGCTGGATATATACGCGTCACGCATATATTAAGCGAACCCATATATATATATTATATATATATATATGAGTTTGGAATATATAAGCTCAAGTAAAAGCTTGAGCTCGTTCTCCGACCATATATGCCGGAATTAGACAAATAATATATGTTTTTTCTAGCCAAGAACGACATCTACAACTTTTGTGTTGAATATTTTTCCAAAATATGCACCGAAAGGTTGATGACTCGAATTTTGAAATTTATTATTATTATATTCATTTCGATTCAACAACATTTCGCACTAAAGTGACTAAACCATGCAAAAAATTTTGAGTTCTCACATCATATCTCTTTATTTTGAAAATGATAAGTGTATAATAGAATCACACACATGTGCGCCTTTTTTGCTCCAAAGGCACACGAAAGCGCAAACCTCTGAACCTGATGAGTCTTGAGCCTTAACAACACAGATGTATATATATATGAGCATATATGATAAATGTAGTATTAAGTAAGCTGTATTAACTTATAACTCATAACTAGTAAATATTAATTAAGTAATATATTTAAATAATGAACGATCTGAGTTCGCGGATGCGCCCGGATGGTTGCTCCAAATCATTTTGATATATTAATTTTATATTTTCTTGTTGTATTTGACATTCGATTGGCCCAAACGATTTCAGCCGTCCGATCTGGGTGCCCTAGTTTTTATTTCCCCTCCCCCCTATATATACTTATGTATGTGGCTGAAATTAGGGATCGATGGTTGCCTATTTGCAGCCGGCTGGTCTTCGGGTCCTCTACAACGCGTGAGACTTTCGTTTTCCCCTCCCCGGCGTGCCCTCCTGCTGCCTCGCCTCGTCCTCTCTCCCCCTCCTCACCGCCCGGCGACCGTCTACAGCCTGGTCCCAGCCGCTCCCCTCTCCCCAACCCCGTCCGACGTCCATCACCCCCGCTGTCGCCGCTTTCTGCTCTGTTCTCAGCCCGGCGCCTTCCACCCGACCACCGCCAGATTCCATACACCCCAGCCCCGGCCTCCCGTCTCAAGCCTTCCGCAACCCTATCTCTTCCTCGACCCCACCCCCATTCTGCCAATTTGCAAACCCCTTCCAGCACCCCATTTCCCGCAACCCACCAATAACCCTAAAAGGCTAAAATCCCCAGATCTATATTATCCCCCCCAAGCAGCCCACTCGTGGATCCACACCACGCGACAAGGAAACACCGTCATCGTCGTTCCATCCCTAATTCACGCCGCCACATGCATGGGTAAATCTAGGTATGAATGTTTTATTGCTCTCTATTGGATGCTTTGGTTTTGAACTATTGTCTTGGGATTGTTGATACTTTTATGCAATCGTTACTTTATTCGTCATTTAACTTGCGGAACACATTCGCCGCACTTGAACGAAAATTGTGCCTCATCTCGGTGGTAGATTATAATTGTTCTTTACTCGTCAATGTTTGTTATTCGATTGTGCCATTGTTGTTTAGAGCTTTAATAATTTTAATTACTTGTTTGAAGATCATGAGCTGGACTGTTACCTCATGTTTGCACACGGATGTCATTTAGATTGTATTTTCCGTTGTTAAATTTTCTATCAGTCTACCCCTGTATCATTTGGTATCAGAGCTAGGTTCGAGTCACGTTTTATGCTACATAGTGGTAGGTTATTTCAACCCCGATGTCTGATCAGAATGTCACCGACGATCGGGCTGCCAGTTCAAATTCGGACATGACGCCCGCGGAGTTTCAACGCCTAGTTCTCGAGTAATTTGCAACCGTTAAGAATGACATCGCTAGGGGCAACACTAGAGTCAACTAGTTAGAAGCCCTTAGAGGTCCAACCCTAGCGCCTCGTACGAAGAGCCTGCGGACGATCCTCGAGAAGTCCCTACTCCGATTGATAGACGAGCTAGAGAGCTACCACGTCGGGACCCCGCTCCTCGGAGAGGGACTCCCGAGCCTGTATATGATTATCGTCGTGACCCCTCTCTGTTGGGTAACCCTTGTACTCCTTATGAGCCACGACTCCCACCGGCCCGTACGGTGCAAGTACGATTCTGAGGAGCCCTACGATGATTATTTAGCGCCTCTTCGTGAAAACACCCTGGTTGAGGACGACCTTATTCAACATCTTCATATTGATGCGCCATCCTTCGACGGTGATCTGGACTCGAAGGCTTTTAGCGACTGGCTCTTGGATATGGATAACTTTTTTGATTGGTACGAAATGAACGATGAGTGGCGAGTTCGGTTCGCCAAGATGAAGATGTTGGGCCAAGAGAAAATGTTTTGGATTAGCGTGTGGAGAGATCATTGGAGAGAGATGGGAACTACCCTGTTACCCGTTGGGAAGAATGAACCAACGATTGAGGGACAAATATTTCCCTGCGTCATATCGAGATCAGTTGCTCGACCAACTCTATGCGTTGCGGAAGGGATCACTTTCCGTTGCCGAGTACATGACACGATTTGACGAGTTTGTAGTGAGGAGCGACATCTTGGAGGAGCCTATCGCGACCACGTCCAGATTTAGAGCTGGACTTAAGGCTGAGATCCAGAGAGAGCTTACTCCTCACCGCATAGAGACGGTCAAGCAAGTGTTCCAACTCGCACTTGAGCATGAGAATTACCTGCGCCTCGCAGAGCCGAGACAGACTACGCATTGATTTGGCAAAGCGCCACGACCCGTTGGTCGGACACTTGCCTCGGGAAACGAAAGGGACTACTTATGCTCCTTTGAATGATTTGTCCGCTACTCTATGGGGTCTGCCTGCTAGAGGTTAAGGACGTTGGCGGGGAATAAGTGTCTGTGGCTCAGAGCTCGTTCTTGGAGGGAAAACAATAACACTGACAATGCCTCGATCATTGCGCGGCTGGTCAACACATCCAGACCTGGCACATATGCCGCTCGAGTGTATCTCACGAGGGCAATCATCGTGGTCTTATAGTGGGGGAAGTGACTCACACCGGGAGGAGGGTCGGAGGCCTGAGGACCCAGGTTTAATGACGTCCGGATACGTCCGAAGGGGTCCCACCAGGCACCGATAACCGTACATGGGTGTTAATCCCGGATCTGTTTTAGTTTGTTTCGAATGCCAAATGTTCCGGGAGATTGTATATTTCGCATGATCTGAAAATTTTCTAAAGAGAAGCTATTAGATCTTTTGTTAAGAAAAAACATACAAAGCTCTTAGGTTAGCAATAATAAGGAGTAGGCAGAGAACACAAAACCACAGACATCGGGCCATTTGTACTTGTTAGGCGAGCAGGTTGCTTTGACCGTTGTTCTCCACCGGGAGCGGGTTCCTCCACTGTGCCAGCAAACCAAACCCTCTCGACTGCCTCCGGGACATATTCTTCCACCAGGCCTGTAGTTTGCGTACCTGTAGGAGGAAGTGGAACGTATTCCTCTACCACGCCCGGAGATGGGGCTTCTCCAACTCGGGGTTTCACATATTCTTTTACTGAGTTCACTGATCGGATGCAGCATTCCCGTGCCGTCTTTGGGTCACTCCTGACCTTGAACTGCTCCCCCCCCCAGCGGCAACTTCAGAACCTGGTGATAGGTCAACGCGATAGCCTGGAAGTCATCTAGAAGAGGCCTCCCGAAAATTGCATTGTAACTGCTAGGAGCATCGATGACCGGGAAGGACTTCTGCCTAGCTCTTCCGCATAGGATGACCGTCAGATCCACTCTCCCTTCTACTTCCTTCTTTTCTCCCGAGAAACCATAGAGGTGGCCATCATAGGCTCTCAATGGCTCATCCTTTTTCAATATTTCATAAGCAGGTTTGAACACGACATTGACAGAGCTTCTTGTGTCCACTAGGATTCTGGCGACTGCATAGTATCTCATGATGGCCTTGATGACGACCGCGTCATGGAAATTGTTCATAAACTGAGGCAGATCTTCTTTAAATGTCACCGCCCCGCAAGGAGGCGGAGCCAGCGATGCCGAGGCTACTTCTCTTCCTTGCAGGCGCCTCATGCTCCCTTTGTGGGAAGACTCCACTCCTTCCCCGCCGTGAATGTAATTGATGCTTCCCAACGTGCCAACCCCTTCCACTTCCACACATTCTCCTTCCATACTTCCTTGTTCAACGAGGTTACACCTTGGGGCACTTGACCCCTCTACCATTCTCTTTTCCTTTTCGGGACATGAGTACTCCTCCGACCTTCTCTGACTACCTTTCTGCCAGCAGATATTCTAACCTTCCTTCTTTTAGCAGCTTCTCCGCCAGGCTACGGTGAATCCAACAATTTTCTGTGACATGCCCTACGTCGCGGTGGAACTTGCAGTAGAGATTCGGGTTCCTACTCCCGAGTCCTCCTTTCATAGGCCTCGGAGGTCGGAAGCCAGGCTGCTGCTGATGAATCTCCAGAACTTATTCCATTGGCACCCCGATATCAGTGTACTCCTGCACGTCACTTTCCCACTGCTCTGGGGAGGCTCCTAACAACAATGGAGGCTGACCATTTTCTCCGTATTGCGGTTGAAAGTTTCGCGATCTCATTTGTCGAAAAGCCCGAGGACCCTGATGACGAGAATTACGTCCCCTTTGGTTTTGGGGCCGATACTCCTGGCGGATGAAGTTATTCTTCTGCAAGGGTACTGAGTGGCGACTGGAAGAGCTATTCGGGCGCTTCCCCTAGCTCTGGAAGGCTCGCAACGAAGTCTTTGTTGTTGAACTCCCCTTCGATGAATTGGTTGACCCTTTCTATAAGCTCCACGTAAGTTCTTGTCTTCTTCTCACTAATCATGAATTTGAATAACCCAGGTCGGAGTCCATTGATAAAAGCGACTCGTTATACCTGGGGGTCTACATCCAGAATTTCCATGATCAAACTCTGGAAACGATCCACACACTGTCCCATCGTCTCCTTTGACCTTTGTTGTATCTAGAAAAGTGCGTCGACGTCCGGCCTGCGTCGCTTCGGGGTGGCAAACCTTTGCAGAAAGTCGACCTTTAGTTCCCGAAAGGAGGTAACTGAGACATGGGGAAGACTGTAGAACCATTCCCTTGCCTTTCCTTCAAACGTTGTGGAAAGGAGCTTGCAGTGCAGACCCTCAGAAAGGGGTTGTAGGGATACTGTGGCGTCAAAGGCTTGAAGGTGAGAGGCTGGTTCTTCTTTTCCTGTGAACAAGGTTGTCAGGATCGAGATCCTAGATGAGATCGTTTCGAGGTAGGATCAGATCTGATAGTAAGGTTGGATCGAGGATCGCTTTACAAAATTAGGATCAATTTACAAAATCTGGATCGTAGGATCGTAAGATCCTATGATCTGGATCGCGATCCTGATAATCTTGCCTGTGAAGCGGGGAAGACGGGGATCCCTGAAGCCGTTAGGAGCGGTCTCCCCAGCGATCCCAGGGACAAAGGTAGAGAAGACCTCCACCCCCTCGACCGACGCTTGATCCTCAAAGTCCAGGATCCTTCCAGGCTGGGAGGTTTCTTGGAAGAGCCGGCGGAGGACACGAACATCGTCCTATTGCGGAAGGACAGGGGGCGGATTCACCACCGACGCGGGTTGATGAGCGGGTTCTCTCGAGTTCTCTCGGGTTCTCGGCGGCCTGATTCCGCTGCCGACCTTGGGTCACTAACTCGTTGACCAAGCCGAACAATCGGTCGAATTCGGTGCGACTGATGGGATGCTTGCGATCTGGCTTCTGTTCACCTGCCATGAGAGCGGATTCGGCGGCTTGTTGTGATCTGAAGGTCGCGGGGCGAGCACTACTGCTATTGACGGCAAGGGCGATTTCTACGATCACTTGGTCCATGCTCACCGCACCATATTTTGTTGGTGCCACCAACTCTCCGCACTGTCACAAGGACAAGTCCGTGACAGCGCGCTACCCCTGGATAGGGTGCTCGACAGAGGAAAGTGTGGTTCGCAAGCGGTCGGTTACTGACCCTGTGGACTGAAAAAAAGTGTCGTTGGCAGCGGCAAACAACAGGTTTGACCTGCCGCGACGAATGTCTTCCTTGCGACGGGTGTCTTGATTAATTGGAAAAGAGCATTACAAGAGTGTTCAGGCGAACACTAAGAGAAAAAAGAAAGCTTGACCAGACTTAGTGCCTGCACCAACGACTAGGCTAATTCTGGGCTAAGTCTGCGTGTGTCCTCCAAGCACCCCTGATCCCCCTTTTATACTTGAGGGTAGGCTGCGTGGACGGTTCACGAACCGACAGGCTTTTAATGTCTTGTTAATCGTGACATTAAATGCGCAGCCGCCCAAGGTACATGAAAAGTCGGGAGGCAGGGATTAAAAGAAGAGATCGCACGAAACTGCGCGGCGTTGCCTGAGCTGGATCAAAAAAGAGGAGTCCGCGCAGGCTTTGTCGTAGCGTCCGCGCGTGATCCAGACCGGGGCTTTCGAACAGTACTCTGAGACGCCGCCTGAAGGTCGCCTGCTGATTGTCCGCGCTTATCGTTGTCATGCTCTCAGGGGGTGTCCGCGAGTACTCTAGAGTGTACGCCTGAGAGGTCGGCAAACACCGCGAATGGTTGCTTGGCAATTAATCTATGCTTCTGCTTCTGTCGGATGCTCTCCTCCGTTGTCGCAGGATTTGAGTTAACAGTTAACACCTACAAAAAATTAGAAGATCCAAGGGAGAACTTGAAGACGGATTCAATCAACGCTTATTCTCCACGAAGGACGAACGCAATGACAACTCCGATCTCTAATGTGTCTTCGTCACCGCCTTCATCAATTCTTCACATGGAGTTTTTATACAAAAATTTTATTTCTCATCTTGTATTTTCTTTTTTCTTTGGTGACTAATTTTTTGTGTATCGGTAGGGGAGTTCGCGCATGTGTGCGACTAGGTCCGTGCGCACCTTAAGGTGAAATTCCACGCATGTGTTGGCGATTAGATCTAGGGAATAGGTTTAGGGGGAAGCTTGAGGCCTATCTAGGGAGAGATAGGCTGAGGCCAACCTGTTCTTAGGGTGAAGGGTCAGTATAGAAAACCAAAAGGGTTTTTATATTCACCTCTTTGATTTCTAGTGTCATGGAAATCATCGTTTTGTAATCAAATTATTAGTGAAATAAAATCATGCAAGGGCTCCAAAAGAAACTTATTTCTTTTGGAGAAATCTTAGAATTATGTACAATATAGATTTCTCTAATGAAATATGTAAATATCCAATAAAATTCTTTGTCAAATTTCTGAAATGAGGATGAAGATAAAGAAGAGAAGAAGTGGAGGAGGGGGAAGAAAAAGAGGAAGAAGAGGAGGAGGAGGAAGAAGAGGAGGAAGAAGAAGAGGAAGGGGAAGAAAAAGAAGAGGGCGAGGAGGAAGAAGAAGAGGAAGGGGAAGAAGATTAAGAGGAAGGGGAAGAAGAAAAAAAGAAGAAGAAGAAGAGGAGGAAGAAGAAGAACTTACGAGCAGGGCAGTGAGATTGTCATCCGGGAGCGTGATCCGAAGAGGCAACAACAGCGTGGAGCGGGATCATCAGGCGGGAGCGGGATCGAGATAGAAATTAGGAGAGGGATCGGGATCCACAATGGAATCGATCGAAATGAACCGTTGAAAAACCTAAAGCAACGATTCTTAGCTTGTTTGGGCGTGCGGTATGTGAACCAGTACCGGAAATGCAGCCGGTATGGCTACAAGCTTAATTTTCACGTATCCGTGCTTCCTAGGTTGAGGATATCCAAACTGAATGAGGTCCGTAGTCCTTGTGATAGAAACATGGTATGCATTTGCACATGTTAGAAATCAAAAGTTTCGCCTTCAAAGATCGGAACTTCGCTTATCCGTACCAGTACAGGTACGGGCATAATTTTTGCCTATCCGTGCTTCCTAGGTTGGGGATATCCAAACTAAATGAGGTTCATAGTCCTTGTGAGAGAAACATGGTATGTCTTTGCACTTGTTAGAAATCAAAAGTTTTTCCTTCAAAGATCGGAACTTCACTTGGTGAATAAAGACAATTATGAGAAGGATTTCTAGAGGATGCCATATGATGTATTTAGAAGAAGAGCGAAGGGAGAAAATAATGTGATTACCTACACAGATACTACTACCACAAGTTTCCTAAATTCTGATGACGGATAGCACAACTTGGCTCTGATATTATGTGGAAAAACAAAGTGAATGCTATAAAAAAAAGAACACAGTGGAAGGTAGACGGTACTGCCGGCACTTCATTGCATCAATGGAAGGTAATACAAAATGTTTTGAAAGCTCATTACATTACATACAGCTTACTGTTTTATTCACTCAGCAGGAAATGAGCTGCCTTTAGTTATAGGCAGAGTTACAAGGGCAAAATTGGGAAAAGAAGTAGAATATAAGTAGAATTAATAAACACTGACGTTTCTTATGGGTGCAGGTTATCCTTCAGGCCTTGAGCTTGCTTTCGGTGGCATGTCTTCAGGCATGCTTTGGCTTTAGGATCTTTTCTTGCTTCTTCTTGCAACTTCTCTTAATGTTTTACTGGATGAACTTCTTCTTGTATTATTTAATTATTGCTATGATTATGTTTCAACAATCTGGACTTTGCAAAGAGGTATAATCCATGTTTAGAAATAAGACAATATAATCCCACAATCTTTTCCAGAAGATAATCGAAACTGATATGCTTTAGATATTGAGTACCGTCTGATATCTTTGTTAATTTTGTTCCAGCGATATTACAGAATGAGATTGGTTGGTTTGATGATGCGAGGAATAACAGTGCACTATTAGCATCTCATCTCGAAACGGATGCGACGTTGCTTCGAACTATTGTTGTAGATCGCTCGACCATACTCCTTCAGAACGTCGGAATGATTGTGACATCGCTTATCATTGCTTTCATTCTTAATTGGAGGATAACTCTTGTGGTTCTGGCCACATACCCATTGATGGTTAGTGGTCATATCAGCGAGGTATAATTCTTTTTTTTTCTCTTTTAACTTTTTTTAAAAATTTCCTAAGACGTAATTTCCCTTGCACCTTCTGCGCCATCAGAAATTGTTCATGAAGGGATATGGAGGCAATTTGGGCAAGGCTTATCTGAAAGCCAACATGCTAGCTGCTGAGGCTGTGGGCAACATTCGAACTGTTGCTGCCTTCTGCGCGGAGGATAAAATTATTGATTTGTATTCTAGAGAGCTCAGAGATCCCTCGAAACGTTCTTTCCGGCGCGGGCAAGCTGCTGGTATTTTTTATGGCGTCTCTCAATTCTTCCTGTTCTCCTCCTACGCCCTTGCGCTTTGGTATGTAAAATTCGATATCCTCTATCAACGCTTTTTTGTTTCAATATTAGTCGATTGAGGGCATGTTTGGCGCTCTGGCAACAGAAATCCTCTCCTTGCTCGAACAGACATTTTCGCTCGAATGCCAGCCATGCAAAAAGAATTGAACTTTGTTGGCTTTTAAAGTTTAAAACATCTGAATATAAATAACTTCGGATCCTAAAGAGTACCAGTAGAGTTTTCATTTTTATATTTGATTGTTCAGGTATGGCTCAGTTCTCATGGGAAAAGAACTTGCAAGTTTCAAATCTGTCATGAAATCCTTCATGGTGCTGATAGTTACTGCATTAGCCATGGGAGAAACCCTTGCCATGGCACCGGACATCGTTAAAGGAAATCAGATGGCCGCTTCAGTTTTTGACATACTAGACCGAAAGACTCAGGTGGTGGCTGATGTTGGCGAAGAGGTTGGAAAAGTGGAGGGTGTGATAGATTTTAGGGGAGTTGAATTCCATTATCCTTCAAGGCCTGAAGTTGCCATCTTCCAAGATTTTAACCTGAGAGTGAAATCTGGAAAGACTATGGCGTTGGTCGGCACAAGTGGGTCTGGAAAGAGTACAGTGCTGTCTTTGATTCTAAGGTTTTATGATGTGAATGCTGGAAAAGTGATGATAGATGGTAGGGAATATTTGATGTTTATTACATTTTTAGTACACTTGTTTAATTTGCAAGTCCTTTTGCAGGTAAAGACATCAGGAAACTCCACCTCAAATCCCTGCGTAGAAACATTGGGCTGGTTCAGCAAGAACCAGTGCTTTTCGCTACTTCCATTTATGACAACATCATTTACGGGAAGGATGGCGCTACAGAGACGGAGGTCATCGAGGCGTCCAAACTAGCGAACGCTCATTCCTTCATCAGCGCGCTCCCGGAAGGATATTCAACTAAAGTTGGGGAGCGAGGGGTGCAGCTTTCCGGAGGTCAGAAGCAGCGTGTTGCCATTGCTCGTGCCATCATCAAGAACCCAGCCATCCTGCTGCTTGATGAGGCCACGAGCGCCCTCGACGTCGAGTCTGAGCGAGTGGTTCAGCAAGCTCTCGACCGGATCATGAAGGGACGAACCACTGTCGTCGTGGCTCACCGGCTCTCCACAATCCAAAATGCAGATGTCATATCGGTACTGGAGGATGGAAAGGTTATTGAACAAGGGAATCATGAAGCTTTACTGGAAAATAAGAACGGTTCATATTACAAGCTGATCAACCTTCAGCAAGAGAAACACCAGCACCACTGATACCAGAAATGATCTTTTACCTTAACACAAAGTGAGTTTTTTTTTTTGCATTTTTAGGGTACTTTCATAATACTGAAATCATTTCATTACATGTACGTGCAATCATTGTTGGTTTAAATGTAATATTTAATGGAGTTGTCCATAAATAACATGTGTACATGACAATCTTTCACTGATTGGCAATAAAAGGGATGGTTGTATTCGATTACCTATCAGATTTTTGAGTAGCCTGAGGAAGGAGAAGAAAACCATTGGGGAGCTTTCTGATGGATTTGGATCCTCTGGAGTACGTATGGACAACTCCAGGGTGGAGTTTGGGGGTTCTCGCGCGTTGGATTGAAATCTAACGCACGAGAACCCCGTGTTTTTTAGATTTAGGATTATTTTTACCGTGTTTTTGTCTTTTAGTGGCTAAATTCTTTTAGCCACAGGATTGGTGGAGTTCGGGAGTTCTCGCCCATTGAATCCGTGAAGTTTCCCCTGAACTCCAGAGAATCCGAATCCCTTTTTGATATGGTCACAAGTGGTAGCACGCCAATTCGAGATGCCCAATCTCCTTGGAAAACTGGCATTTAGGTCTCCGCTTGCTATTTATTAGCTTTTTGAATAGTTTTCATTTGGAACCACCGGTCCCTTAAAGCACTGTGCTTGATTCCAAACAAGATTAATGAGTTTTAAACAAACATGACTATTTATAGTCAATAGCCCCATCAAGAAAGTGAATTAATAGTGTTGGCATATAAGATTTACAAGGGAGACCCTCAATTTGGGACCAAATGAATGTGGTATATTTTATGGTTGATACGAACATCCTCAATTTGTAAGAATTTCAGGTTGCGGATGGCCGGAATTCTTCCCAGCTCCCACTTAGTGTGGGTCATGGGGCCCAAGTGGGTTGACAAAAGTCCGTCCCACTAGCCCCATGATGGAACCACCGCGAACCATCGCGCGCGCACCGCGCACAACAAAATCGCCGCACCGACCGACAGCTGCACAGTGGGCCGCAGTCGCTGCGCGGCCCCTTTCTCGCGTGGTCGTGAGGCCAAGCGGGCGGCCGGCCATTCGGGCGGCCGCCACACGCTCCGCGCGCTACCACAAGACCAAGTGGCCGGCCGGCCGATAGGACACTGCCGCTCGACCACTTGGTTGAGCCGCTGAGAGGCCGAGCGGCCAGCCGCCCGACCGGGCGCCGTGACAGGAGGGCCACCCGATCGGCTACGTAACCATGTGGGCGGCCTTCCGGCCGACTGTATGGTCGCGCCCAGCCAGGCGCTCAGCCAACCTCCTCGACCGGTCGCCCGACTATCCCCTCCACCTTTCGATCCCTTGGCCGCCGCCTAATCACTGTCGTTTGATCGCCGCATAACCACCTTGACGTAACCACCCATTTTGGGTTACTCATAATCAAATTTAATAATTGGTGTGCGTATAACATATCTCATAAAAATGCGTATTACAAAATATAATGATCGGTGTGTGCATATCACATAAATCGTTTATGGTGTGCCGATAACCACATAATCACCCTCAAAAACTATAATAGGACCATGGGCCCTTCTTTCATTCCATCTTTTCCTCCTTCCACTTCACCTCATACGCACTAGATAACTCCTTGATGAATCCCTCAAAGATCTCCTCGTGTCTTCGAAAATCTTCGAGCATCTTCGAAGATCCCTCAAAGATCTTCGACCTCCTTCGAGCACCCCCTGAGCACGCTCCACCCTGCTCATGTTCCACTTTCGCATGCTGCACTGTGCGCACATTCCACCTTATGCACATTCCACCATGCGCATGTTCCACCTTGTGCATGTTCCACCTTGCGCACGTTTCACCTTGCATGCATTTTGCTATGCGCCTAGCACACTTCTCACACACTGCCCTCCAGTCAGCAACAAACCCTCTGCACCAGACTCCTCTGCTTGCAATAGGACAAGACACATACTATAAGACATGCAGAGCGCGCTCCTCCATCCCTTGAGCGACAACAGAAGGCTCCAGAATGCCCATGGTGTAGCTCTCTCCAAAGTATAAGAAGAAAATACTTAGATCCCTGAGCGGTGACCCTTCACCCTCGGAGCCTCTCTCATTCTCTCTCTCCCAACAACTGTAATGAGAGGCAGTCTGTTGCCCTCGCATTCTCTGTCAAGCCTTGTAACAACACAAAGAATATAATGGAAGTTTGGTCGGCATGGTCCTGACCATGTGGGTTTTTACCCCTTTCCGGGATTTTCCACAATGCAAAAATCTCATTGTCAGCCGTCTCACTTTACATTGATTGTTTGCGCGCTCGACCGCTCTCGAGCTAAGACAATACGATTTAGATCGGCCTACCGGAGCCTCGAGTTAACTCGTAATAGTTTGGCGCCTTTTGTGGGAAGGTGTTCCCCAAAGCTCTACAAATATTCTGAAGGCAGTATTCGCTACACGATGATACTCGTGATCGACTGTGATGGCAAAGAGTAGACCAATAATGTGAAGTATAAGGATCATCACTGAGTCGCCCAACCTCGCCGCCCATATACTCTCTATCGAGACCCGAAAGAGAACATGATAACAAAATTCTCTGGCAGGAAACTACCATTACCTTAGAGAAAAGGATCTCAAAGGAGTGTGGATACCACATCAAGACCCTCTTGTGATAAATGTAAGGATTGACGATCCCCGCTACAACGTAAAAAGGATTCTGGTAGACAATGAGAGTTCAGTCGATATCCTATTACTCTCCACCCTCCAAAGTATCAAGCTCACCAAAGAACATCTCAATATCGCATCATGTCCAGTCTACGACCTCGACAACCACCCCGTCCCGGTCCAGGGTTTGATCTCCCTTCTAGTCACAATGGGTGAGTTCCCAAAGAAGGCAACACACAATGTCTAGTTTACAGCCATATACTCTAGCACGACCTACAATGCCATATTCGGGAGACCACTCCAATAAATCTTTGGAGCAATCCCGCCAATTCCACACTTAGGCTCCATTTGGTTCGGCGGTGGCGGGTCGATCTGGCGGGTGGAAACGGAGTGTTCGAACCTGTAGGGGTAGGTGGTTGCCCCAAACAGAGCTTTTTGGGGCGTTTTTCAAGGCAAGCGGGTGGAAACAGAGCAAACGCCGCCAGAGATTCATTTGTTTACCCTCCTTCCGATGGAATTTGCCCAAAACGGAGCAGGAAAACGCCCAAACAAACAGAGCCTTAGTCCTGAAGTTCTCGACTGTCGACGAGATAGTGATCGTTAGTTGCAATCAAGAGGGAGGCAGAACCTGCTACCTGAAGCAGGTTTTATCGGTAAGGGCAGTAACTCTCAACATAAATAACTTTGACTTGCGAGACGAAGCCCATTACAACGAGGAGTTCCTGTCGAAGGACTGATTAAATTGTCAATTTCTCCCCAAGATCCGACTCGGACAGTACATGTTCGATCCCTCTTGACCCAAGAATAAAGAGAGGAGTACACAACTCTACTTCGCGCAAATGAAGATATTTTCTCTTGGAGTCTTGAAGAGAAGTCATGAGTGGACCCATAAGTAATCCTGCTTTCTCTGATTATCAATCTCCCCTTGCAGGCCAGTGATCCAAAAAGAAAAAAATTCACCCCCAAGCAACTCCAAGCCATTGAAGAAAAAGTGGTGAAACTTATGGATGTGAGATTCATATGCGAAGTAGAATAACCTACATGGCTCGCAAACATAGTCAAGGTAAAGAAAGCTTCCAGAAAGTGAATAATGTGCGTCGACTACAACAATTTGAATCAAGTGTTCCTAAAAGACAATTTACCACTCCCGAGGATTGATCAACTCATGGACGCGACAACCGAACGTGAGCTTCTCAACTTTATGGACACCTACTCCGAATACAATCAGATACAGATGAATCCGACCGATGAAGAACATACTACTTTATAAACCAACAAGGGCGTCTACCGCTACAAAGTGATGCCTTTCGGCCTCAGAATTGTCGTAGCAACCTATCAAAGGTTAATGAACAAGGTATTCAAGGACTTCATCAGAAAGATGATGGAAGTGTATTTGGACAATATGTTAGTGAAGAGCGTCCATCGACGAAGTCTTGGAAGACTTCGAGAAATGTTTTCAACTTCTTTGCCTCTTCCAAATGCGGCCCAACCCCAGTAAATGCGCATTTGGCATAACAACGGGAAAGTTTCTAGGCTTCATGATAACATGTCAGGGGATTGAGGCAAACCCAGAGAAGATTAAAGTGTTGGAAGATATGCCACACCTTCGCTCCATTAAGGAGGTGAACCATTTGAATGGGAGGATCGCCACGCTTTCATGTTTCCTGGCTCGTCCAGGAGGCAAGTACCTCCCCTTCTTCAAAATTCTCTGAGGACATTAATCCGGCTTCCGGTGGATAGATGAATGTCAAACAGCCTTCGAGCATCTCAAGCAGTATCTGGATTCGCCTCCCCGCATGTCAAAGCCCGTTCCTAGGGAAGTCTTGTGTTGTATACTTGACAATATCCCCAACATCTCTTCGCTTAGTGCTCATGAAAGATAAAGGATGTGTTCAATGACTCATCTACTACCTCAGCAAAGTCCTCACAGACATCGAGGCTAGGTACCCAGCATCGGATAAGGAAGCCTTGACTATCGTATTCTTCGCAAAAAAGCTCTGGCCCTACTTCCAGGCCCAAGTAATAAGGTGTTAACACAACCACCGCTGCGAACCATCCTCCAAAAGCCAGAGGTTTTCGGAAGACTTGTCAAATGGGCGGTCGAGCTCGACGAGTTTGATATCTAATACTTCCTGGTAGTAGAAGTTCGATAGAGGATAAGACATGCAAAGATACCAGTCTATAAAGTATATATGTGAGAGGTCTTAGCACTCTTGGAGTAAATGGTTGCAAGATGACCCTAGACAGCTTTTATTGTATCATTGTAGTAAATGATAGGAAAACACTCATTAGTGAGACTATTTGCCAGCCATGAGTGAACAAGAGCATCACTGGCATCCCAAGCAACGTAAGCGACTGAGTTGAGAGTAGGTGGAGTGTCAGTGTAGTGATTATGTCTGTATTGAGAGCGCAAAAGTAAAATATAGGAGACATTTCAATTAAGGTAGTTTGTCCATGTTAACTTGGATTTTGTGCCCAAATTGCTTAAGACACTAGGCACGAAAGTGGTGGTAGTAGTAGGCACAAGCGGATTGTTCATAACGAAGAGGCGAGAAGTCGCAGTAAACAAGCACAAAAGTAGGACAGGTTACAAAGGACCACAAACACAGTTATTGCACCAGGAAGTAGAAGGGGCCATTATAGAGGAAAGTGCTTGACAAAGCTTCCTATGACAATGAGCACAAAAGAGAGTCCGCATAAGGTAACAATAGGTCACTGTGTGACCACAATTGATTGGATAGATAGTTAGGAAACTAAAGTCTCCACAGAACATGAGATGATCCCGCAAATACAAGGCTAAGTTTGCTTACGGGAGAAAGGGACTTTCGTGCAGTTATAGTGGGTAATACAAGTTAATAGTCCTCAAGATCAGTAGCTTTGATACCATATGAGAAATTGAAAACAATAATATAATTATTTCCAAAAAATCTAAATATTACACGGGGTGCCCCTCTTTATAAAGAACATGGGAGGAGAGAGAATTAACAATTGAAGATGTGTGATTAAAACATACAATTAGGATAAAGGCGTTTAGGCAGACACAACATGGGTAACCACCCAGACTATATATGCACAACAGGCTTGGGTGGATACATAATGAGTAACTTCCCTGACTCTGTTACTCAATAGAACCGATTAACAACGTCAGGCGGCTCCACCAAGAGTAACTACCCATCCCTATCAACACTTTATTTTATGCTTTAATAAAATTAAAGGGGACTATCATGCTACATATATGCAAACAAAGTCTTTCCCACGACACCCTATCACGTGTATGAGTCTAACAAACTATCAAACACAATCGCTTTACACACAAGCCATCTACCCGCATAGTTTCATAATTCATATCAAGCAATGGGTATGACGACAATATCTTCTATAATTTCCCTCGACCACTACCCCCATGGAAAACATAGCCCAAACATATGTGTAGGCATCATTGTTGGACCTGTGACCAACCTTAGAGGGGGGGGGGGTGTCACAACCCGCATTTTCTCAGTAAAAAAATACTATCAGAGTGAGAGAAAATACGTGATCGTGATGTCACGATGTACATGAGACAATTGCAGACGTTCATGCAATCCTATCCTTTCGTTTCTTTTATAAAAAGACACATGAATTATGTTTTAAAACATATGTTATATTTTATAGGTTTTACTGACCGTGTCTCTCGGTCTGGTGGATCAACTAGTCCACAAGTGAGAAAGTATAAGTTTACGTAGCGGAAAAAGTACTTAGTTAAATTCATTTATAATCCTACATGAATGTGGAGACTCAGCAAAGTATGCAAGGTATATGTGACTTCTAAATTTAATTTAAGAAAAGAAAGTCTTATGACTCTTAAAGTAGAACGAATTTCAGTTAAAATAGATACTATGTAACTACGCTAGAATGCAGCTTTTATATTTAAAAATACCTAACATGTATCCTAACATAAATCATTCACAGAGAACAAGTGCATAACTAATAGCAAGTAAAACTAGCAAGTAGCCAAACTTCTGAAACTAACACTATGGACGTCAACAAACTGACATGAACCCATAGGATACAAGTCTAGTCTGAAATAATGAAACAACTACCTCACTGAACTGGGGAGGAAAAACAAGCAACAGTAACTAGCCACAGCTCTGAAAACCACGCACTTTACCAGTCACACCTGCTACTGCTCTGGACCTGAGGCATTCAAAAAGAAGAACACCTCAGTAACAAGTGGGGTAAAAGAAACCAAGCAGCAATAACAAACCTCCAAGAAGACCGGAACCCAGTGAGCAAACTAGAGGCAAACGTCAGTAATAACCCAAAAAAAAGCAAGAAAAGAACTAACTAAACAGTTGTAAACTATGTCACCTCAATACCAAGTGCCAAAAAAGATTATATATATATATATATATATATATATATATATATATATATATATATATATATATATGTATATATTGTTATACATTATTAGTCATTTTAAATGAGACGGATCCGCTCAAGAAGGACATCAAAACACCGGGCAAGCCTGGGTGTATGTTCCACAACAAGAGAGGTACTGTGTTAAGGGAGTAACCACGACGCGCATAGACCTAACAAACATGACACTGTGTCGAGGGAGTAACGCCAACGCGCACAGCTCAACAAACATGGTACTGTGTCAAGGGAGTAACCCCAACGCGCATAGCCCAAAAAACATTCTATATTTGTTTGTGTGAGTCATGTTATAATCTTCTAAATTATACAGTCGATGTCAGACTTAAACCAAAATCTTGACACACGATCGACGCGACAACACAGATAGCCTAGCAAGGCTCCAAGGCTTTCAAAACGATGAATTCTAAGTCAAACAATACACGACAAGACATTCACAATACTTACGATACTCACTACGAAACCAGTGTTTTACGTGGTCGAAACGACGTAGCGATCCAAACGACACGACGGATAAACGACGTGTCGAACAAATGCTGATGAAATGGACTAATACATGACGAACTTATAATTTCACGGACCGGCACTTACAAATCTACTCGACAAATTAAGACTTACTAAATAACCTACGATCGAAGGTAAACGCAAACGAAGAAAAGCAAGCCAAACCACACTTGCCTCGATTTTTCTCTGGAATAATCCTTCGAATCACTCCGCGTCGAAAATCGAACCAAGCGAAGGCGCGAGGAGGCGAAATCTACAAAGATTTGGCCAAAATGGCGAAATCTACAAAGATTTGGCCAAAACGGCGATTAGGACCGAAAACCCTATCGCTAAAAAGTTCACAAAATGGACAAATCTTACCGTGCACGCGTAGCTCTAGACAAGAGCGTTCCAGATGTATGCTCCGTCGAAGATTTCAAGCACCGGGACTCTGGCGACGGCGACCAGAAGGGTTTCTTTTTCTTTATATTTATATACTAATAACATTATTAATAATAATCATAATTATAATAACCTTAGGACTAATTAAATGAAGGGGGAGGGTGGCTGAAATTCGTCGAATGAATGGGAGGAAACAGGAATTCGCCGGTTAAAGTGGGGGAACTCAAGGAATTTAATGGCAGTTATATTATATTAATAATATTAATAATAATAACAATAATAGAACTAATAATAATATAAATGTTATATTATTACGAAGGGTCTAATGCACGCGAATTCAAATAAAATTCGCACTCTAGGCAAAAGCCGGTGCTACGAATCCAACAGCGAAGTCAAAATAAAAATCCGACGCGCCGTTCTTGAGATATTAATTTCTAAAGTTTACGGCGAACATTAAATATACCAAACTTCAAAAATTCGCCGAGGCTCCAATATTGCTCGGATCGCGACAAAACTTGACGGGCAATTTCAAAATTAATCGATTTAATTTCGTATCACGAAATTTTTCAATTTCGATGAGAAATCCAAGATTTGGTCGGCTCGACCCAACAGACGCGAAAACACACTAATGACGACGCGCCGTCAACTCCACGTTAACGTAACGCTCTTACGTCATTATGACGTCACCAAGAGAATTAAAATAATTGATGGAAAATCATGGGCGTTACAGGAGGGTGAATAAGGTTCGCAACTGTTATGCGCATTTTCGAAACATCTCGCAGCAGAAATATGCTTTCTAGATGCTAGTGTGGGGCGGTAGGGTTACCACTAGCAGTTTCGATAGAAACTGTATTCTTGTACGACAAGAATCGTTTTAGTGTACGCAAGAATATGAGACTTCAGTAAACCAACACAACTCAGATGCAATTGTGATCACAACATGAGAAATCGAATTCATTAGAATATTAATGTGACGCTTACAATTACAAAAAACTTGATCTCCAAGACTCCGAAGATCGTAAGCAATGAAT
This sequence comes from Platanthera zijinensis, assembly GCA_039513925.1. NCBI lineage: Eukaryota > Viridiplantae > Streptophyta > Magnoliopsida > Asparagales > Orchidaceae > Platanthera > Platanthera zijinensis. The sequence continues at coordinate 166,823,713 of CM077093.1, read as the reverse complement.
AAAATACTCTTTTTATTTCTATATCGACCCTTTCCCCGAGGACCGGTTGACTCTCTCACTTCTCTCCAAAGGTCTTCCAGCTGGCTCTCTCCCTTCTCCCTATCTAGACAAACCTCCTCGATCTAGACATCATCCCTAGACGATTTATCGCGAAATCCTCCCTGGATTATGATGTCCTCCCCTGACGATTATGACGTCCTCCCTGGATTATGACGTCCTCCCCAGACAATATGATCAAAAGAAAAAAAATACAAGAGAAGATATAACATGTAGATTTAAAAGAAAATAAATGCTCCCTCAAATGGTTGTTCTAGTCTAGAGATGGTGAGCGATCAACCCTTGTGATTCTCGTTCCTCGGGCACTCGATCGTCTTTTGATTCTCGTGCTTGCTTGTACTCTATAGAGATCATCTTTCATGAACAAGAGGGTGCACATTCTCTCTTTCATTCTCTTGAGTCGGTGGCTCCTTGCTCCAGAGACGGCTTAGATACCCTACTTCGTGCGGTAAGGTTACCGCCAGCGGTAAGGTTACCGCGCGGTGGTAGGCTTTGCATATGTGTTTTCTCCCAACTGTCCTCCTCCTAATAAGGAAGGAATCTGCGCTTTATTTGTGAACATCTGTTAGCGCGAAGCGGCAGTGCTAGCACGATGCGGTATACATGCTTAATTTGACGCGTGCACAACTGGTCTTCAACAAATAAAGAAGGTTGTGGCACTTTCCTTACAAACCCCTGTTACTGCGCATCGGTAGATGTTGTCGTGAGCGGTAGTAAAATTTTCCTTCTATGAATGTCACTTAGTTCCCGCGTTGAGCACTCAGATCACTGACATGGACTTCCATGTAGCGCGACGCATTAACAATAACACACGACGGTAGTCGTTAGACATGGCCTCGTCGATTCTTCTTTCAATCGATACAAACTATCTAGTTGATTCTTCTTCCAGTCGATAGAATCTGTCTAGCTTATCCTTCCTTGCAGTCTACATGGATACCACCATGTGTTAGTGCCATTGCCAGTAGTAGCTCATGATTCTAGTCGACACATGCTATCTTTTAGATATTGTGTTCCAGTAGACATCATTTTTCTAGTCGACTCTTCCTTTCAGTCGATCCACTAGCACCTGACAGTATCTCTATCGTCGATGGTAGTTAAGATGTCTAGTTGACATGATCCATCAAGTCGATGCCCTCCTTTTAGTCGACATGGACATTCTGGTCGATCTTGCATCCCGTCGACCTACTAGCGCCAAGCATTATCAGTAACTCACAATGACAGTTGTCATGACTTGTCTAGTCAATTTGAGCAATCTAGCTGATATTTACCTTAATCTGAGAATGTCTAGTCGGCGAGTATAAACATAGCTAGTGCCCGGCGGTATCTCTAACGTTGGCGGTAACCCCACAAAGATTATAGTTCCAATATGACTGCACATCTGTAAACCTACACACTATACCCAACACAAGCGTTATCAAATATAACTTGATATTTGTTATTATCAAACCTGAGATACACAGAACACATGTTCCAACAAACTCTCTCATTTGATAATAACGAATCTCGTTCATGAGATATAAGTCAAGACAAATCATGGTATAGTGTGATATACGATAAACATGTAACATGAACAAGTTAAACTACCAAGATAAGTGTATAAGCATGAACTTGCTCTTCCCATTTGTAGTGCGAGTCCCCTTACATATGTGCTCCTCCTATCTATGTGCACTATATCAGAATATCTTGAGGTCCCAAATTAAACACATGAGGTTGTATGTGTCGATCATCATGGCTAGGCTTTACTGGTGTTGAAGTGGAGGCAATAGATTCACCTTCTTTTGTCCCCATTTGAAACACTCGTTGAAGCTGAGCTCCCGATGCTCCCTTAAAACCTCCTTCCTTTGCTTGCATCTCTGGGCATTCACTTTGTCGATGCCCAGGTTGACGACAAATATAGCATACGTCGGCACCAAACAAACATTGACCTTTATGTACTTTTCCGCATTTCTCACATTTACTAGCAGAGGATTGGATCACAGTACCTGATGTAGTTGAAGGTGAAGGTTGTGACCACTTCTTTCTCTTCCATAAGGACCCAATTTGACTTTCCTGAAAACTCCTTACTTGATCCTTCACCTGATCGTTTCTTCATGAAATCTCTTCTGCTTTGAGTCTTCTCCATGTCTATTTCAATTAGACGCACTTTTGTAACGAGACTGCTGTAATTTGTAAGCTCTATTGTCACCAGAAATGTACAAATGTTATCTCGTAAACCTTGCTGGAAGCGACAATATCGATCCTTTTCTGATTTAATTAAGGCTCCCACATAAAAGGCTAGATTGAAAAATTTATCCTCATACTGTAGTACAGTGCGATTTCTTTGCAATATACGTATAAATTTCTCTTGCAGCAGTCCTTTTTCTGAAGCTGGGATGAACCAATTATTAAATTCATCAACAAATTCTTTTCAGGAAATGTCGGTAAGTCCATTATCGGCAAACTTCCCACTCATAACAGTGTCTCACCATCTTTTAGCTTCTTCAAATAAGAATGTTGCTAACTCAATCTTTCAATCTTTAAGCCAACGCATTACTCGAAAAAAAGTTTTTATCCTCAGAATTCAATCTTCAGTTTCAATCGGGGTCAATCCTTCTCTAAAGGTGGGAGGTTTTAGGTCCATAAATTGTTGAAGATCCACGTCCACTGACCGCTGAGGTGGCTTATTAAAGGGTTCGATAGAAGCAACTGTTGGAGGTGTATCCCTGGCTAGTCGAATAACCTCTGCCATTGCCCGAGCCATGTCCGCTACTTGTAAATTCATACGCTGATCTGTCTCACTTTCAGTAGACATCACCGACTCTTAACGAACTCGCCTGTTGAAGCCAAAAATGACCTCAACGAATGTTCAAAAACTAGGGTGCAGCCAACACCTACTTCTCTCAAGCCTCGACCCTCGACAGGTTGCAAGGGACCTAGAACTGACCCAAAGCCTCAGCAGGGAGGTCCCACCTCACACCCGGAAGATCTCTGAGAGCTTCCCCTCTAAAGCCAAAGCTGGGATTGGAGCTCCTTAGAAAGCACTTGGGGATTTTGAGAATAATGAAAGCTTGCCTTCTAAGGAGCTCTTATGGGTCTATTTATAGCATTTTGCTGACCTGAAATTACTGAAATACCTCTGGCTGGCCTGCCAATAGCCAAATCTCGTTATTTATAAAATGCTAAATGCAGCCCCCGGGGGTATGTAGGTAATTCTTCCTGAGGACAATTAAGTAATTTTACCCCGGGCATTGGGCCCCACTCGACAAGAACCCTGAGCCGCGGCGAGAACCCTAAGTCGCGGCGAGAACCCTGAGCTGAGAACCTTCCCGCCCCACTCAACACGACGTTGAGTTGGCTTGATGCCTTTACTGTCGAACACGACGTTGAGTGAGTGGAGCTTACTCAACGCGGCGTCGAGTGGACTCGACGCCTTTGTTGCCGAACGCGGCGTTGAGTGAGTGAAGCTTACTCAACGCAGCGTTGAGTGGACTCGGCACCTTTGCTGCTTGGACTTTGGCATCGAGTGGACTCAACGCCCTCTCGCCCGCCTTTGGTCATCAGTGGGTCTTGGCTGAGGCTGGGCGCAAACGATCCCGCCTGCTCGTAGGCGAGAGCTTATCAAGGCGCAAGCGGTTCTGGTCTTAAGCTCGAAGCTAGCCCGAAGCTAGTCCAATCCTGATTATTGGTGTCTCTAGGTTCCCTCCAGCGAATATGGGGTTGTGCACAATCCCCGCTCTTTTTGAGCTAGCTCTGCACTCGAAAAGACACGTCCAACCCATAAATATTCGTTGGGCAAGTGTCACCTCAAAAAAGGGAATCTTTTTGGTGGACCATCTCATAGCTCTATATATATGTGCTAATAGACGGCCTAAGCCTGTCCCCTGAGTCGCTGCTTCCTCATTGAGCTTTCGCGTGATTTTGCGATGCGTTCCAAACGAGCCGGCAAACCGCTCTCGCGAAGCCTTCAGGAGCGTATAAACGCGGCGCAGGCGCGAGCTCTTGCCAATAGCGCCCTAGTGGCTCCTTGGTTGGCGAGAAAAGCGCCAGCCGCTGAGCCTCCGCCGCCGCCAAAAGAGAAGAAGAATAAGAAGGCTAAGAAGGTCCAACGGGATCCTTCGCACGAGCGCCAAGGATCTCCTACCCCGTCTCCGAGTCACGCAGACAGTCTTCCACCTCTGCAGAAGGTACGTCTCGCCGGCTAGATGACCGTTGTAGTCACGAACCGCTGATTATCACTTTTGGCAGGAGGTGGTTCAGGAAGATGGCGTCCGGTTTCCACCGATGCCCCCAAACCTACCGACCTCTCGCCTTCCCGAGGATCCCTCGCCGACCCTGGAAGGCGCTCTTCCGGCCGACGCTTCGGGACTTTCAAGTAACCTTTTTTACTGCCTCTATTTTTCATAACTTCCCTCTTCACAACTTTTAAATTGGCCTCCCGCAGCATCCGCTCCCGCCTGCCCGGGTCTCGCTTCCCGAGGGAATGGCATAGGGGCTGCTCCCCTGGATAATCAAGCAGCCAATACCGCCCTACCCGCGGGAGAGGTGGCTGTCAATCCTTCCGTGACATCAAAAGAGGCCGGCCATTCTGCGGGAGAGTATGACCTTTCCCAAACTTTTGGTCCGGCGGAGATTACTGCCCGCGAGACCTTCCGTCCAGGGCGTGGAAAACCGTTCCACCTCCTATTCGGAAAGGATGCTGAGGGAGAGCCCGGAACTTCTTGCCTGCGGCCAGGTCACAACTCTCGCCACACTTCAGGTATGCCACGCATCACCACCACTTTTCTCAGCTCTCGCACTAACCACGAAGCTGCTTTCTCAGGAGACCCGGACCCGCGATCGGAGACCGGCGAATAAGATGACGATGATGAAGACCGAGAAGAAGAGGACGAAGACAGCTCCCCCTTCCCTTCATCTGACGAGATGGAGGGAATCTTGAACAGCGCCGGAAGCACAAAAAGGCGGGGGAAGAGGATTGCTGCCATCTTCTCGAAACTCGTGCGGCGGGAGTGAGCCCGCTGTTGAAACCAGAAATCAGTCTCTTATGGAGTTCACTCTTGGGGAAGGGGTAGTCGCGCACCTACTTCGCTCCTGCAAGGAAAACAACAAGAAAAAGAGGGCAAAGAACTAGACCAAGGGCCCGACGCGGAGGTCCCACCACAAACCCAGAAGATCACTGAGCGCTTCCCCTCCTTAGCCAAATGTCGGGCTAAGGTACCTCAGAAAGCGCTAGGAGACTGGCGAATCAGTAAACATGCCCTCTGAGGTACCCCTTGGGTCCTATTTATAGATTTCTGAAAACGTTCTGCAAATAACTAACCTCTGCTGGCCTGAAATTACTGAAAGCCCCTTGGGCTGGCCTGCCAACAGCCGAACTCCGTTGTTCTAGCTGGCTAAGGGCAGACCTACAAGGGCAAAATGGCAAGGAATTTCCCCCATTGGGGACTGGGCGAGTAGCCCTCCAATGCCTCTACCCGGCATGAGGCGCGGGTCGGGGCTAGCTCGCCTAGGGGACGCGAGTTGGAGACGGCCCGCCTGGGAAGGCGCGGGCCGAGGGCGGCCCGCCTAGGAGAGGCGGACAGGACTGACCCACCTAATGGGTGTGGGTCGGAGGGCTGAGGCTGACCTGCCTAGGAGAGGCGGGCAGAGCTGACCCGCTTGGGCGACCCTTGGAGGCCGACCCGCCTAGGAGAGGCGGGTTGGGGATGACCCGCCTGGGCGACCCTTAGAGGCCGACCCGCCTGGGCGACCCTTGGAGGTCGACCCTCCTAGGAGAGCCGGGCCGGGGCTGACCTGCCTGGCTGCCTGAGTCCCTTCGACGAACACGGGGTTGTACATAATCCTCACTCTTTGTGAGCTTTGCAAAAGGCTCGGAAAGAAACATCCAACCCCACGTGTTCGGCGAACGTCCTGCTGAGCTGGAGGGAATCTTTTCGGTGGGGGCCCACCTTCACGCTATAAATAAGCTGTCGGGCCTCTAGGATGACTCCTCTTCTTTTCCCCCTTCGGCGATCTATAATCGGAAGATGCCTATGTCTGAGGAGATGCGGGCTCGTTTGGCGGCTGCGAGGGAGGGTGCCCGGGATTCGGCTCTCGAAGCTGCCCCGTGGCTGGCGCGCGGGTCGCCTGGCCCCCTTTTCAAGCCAAAGAAAGCAAAGGTCATCCGACGGTCTCGGGTGCCCGATGACCCCGCCTCCAGCTCGGCTGGCGATGTTGAGGTCATCCCGGAGGTATATACGTTTCTCATGTTTGATCCACCGCCCTGCTTCCTGATTTTTCCTTTCCCTTTGGTAGGAGATGCCTCAGGGAGATAGGGCAAATGAGGGAGAACCTGGGAGCTCCGCCCTGGTGGCGGTCGATCGGGCCGCTAGTCCTTTGCCACAGATACTTATTCCCCCTGCGGCGCCTCCGTCGCCAAGGCCCCACGGCCTGGGGAAACCCTTCGTTACTCTTGGAGGGGAACCCTTCCAGGGTCAGCCTGGCACCTCTAGGCCTACTGATGGTGCGGGCGACGTACCGACACCAGGTAAATCCTCTGGCTTTGGACCGCTTACCGTCATCGCTCTTTCTGACCTTATCTCTGCAGGCTATAATGCAATCTCTTCTTCCGACGCCGAGATGAGAGGAGGGTACTCGCCTCCCCCCGACGCGGACAACATCTCAGAATACCTGGGAGACCCACTTGATGCCGAGAAGATGAAGAAGCAAGTAAAGCGACTGTTCCAAGAGCACACGCTGCTGCTACGGGAGGTCTTCGACAGAGTGGAGAAGGATAGGGCCGAGACGGAGGAACGACTCGCGGATTTGGAAGGAGCGAGATGTCCATCTGACGAGGACGAGGCGACCTCTCCGGGTGTACATATTTCGCGAGCCGAGGGGCGACTCAGGCGTGCCTCAGAGTAGATTGATCGGACCCAGCGGGAGATGTCGGCGGTCCGCGAGTATCACTACCCTCGCGTACCGCCCCGAACCAGCACGGGAAGGGGAGGCAGGTGGAAGTGGATCCCACATTGAGCTTTTCCCCTCCCCTCGCAGGTTGTGATCTGCTGGGTCCGAATCGCCTCCGCACGCAGCGGTCGAAACGCTCAGAGTGCTAACTTCTTTGCTTCGGACAGTGAACATTTGTAATAATTCAGGATCACTCTCGCCCGTCTTGGGCGAGTATTTGCTGCCATTTTCTTTTGGCTGTGTAGACGCTTCGATCTCCGCGGGAGGTGCGGGCGAGACGCTCTGGCTCGACTGGCTTTCCTTCGGGCAGGTTCGGCCTTGCTGAGTCGCCTCACCCCGTCATTGCTATTTAGTACTGGCGAAGGCGAGCTGGCCGCTCGCGGGTTGCGCGACAGGTGACTCGCACGTGGGTCAGAGTTGGCCCGCATTACGGCTGCTCTTCTATTATGCGGGCGCGAGTGCGGGCATTTCGGGGCCGATTGACGGGTTGACGAGGACCCGGATTGGGTTCGGAAGTCGAAACGCCAGGGCTATATTGCTATCCGCACTCTTCCCGCCAAAAGGACCATTTTCCCGCCCTTTCTCATTCTATAAATAGGCCCTGCCGACCCTTTCTCATCTACCACATTTAAGACTTCCTCCTTCCCCTAGATTTTTGCGAGAAATCCCCTGTCCCGCTCGGCAAGACTTCTGCAGGATGGGAGGTGGCAGTGGCGAGGAGGAGGGGATGAGCAAGTGTGCTTAGACCTTCTCTGAGCACGATTTCCCCCTCGCCGTCCTTACGGAGAGAGAGTTTGTAGATATAATCGGCCACTTTGTCCCGCCAGGTTTCGAGGCGAGGCGGCACAGGAAGGAGGAATGGATAAACGAACTCTTCGCTGACGAGCTCGCGTTCCCCATGGCCCACTTCGAGGCGGGCCTCTGGCTACCCTTATGGCCGGAAGTCCGCCAGATCTTCAAGTACTATGGGGTGGTCCCCGGGCAGATGACCCCGAACTCCGTTGCAGTGATCGTCGGGTTCGCCTGCTTCCTACGAGAGGAGAAGGTCGAGTTCAGCCTCGCAGTATTCCGCAAGCTGTTCTCTTTCCGGGCGAATAAAGACGGGATCGCCTGCATCGCCAGCAGCCACGTGAAGGTGCGGGAGACCATCAACAAGAGCCACAACTGGCTCAAGAAGTTCATTCGTCAAGGGGGACTTCAGCAACGTCCCCTTCTCGCCCGTCCAACTCAGCGAGGCGAGCTACCGCCCCCCGACCCTGGGGGTCCATGAAGCGGGGTTATTCGGGTCCTTCGCTGGGAAGAACTTCGAGGTGGCCTACCTCCGCCGAAACCTGGACGACCTCATCCCCGTCCCGCCCGGTGAGGGCAAGCGATTCACCCATCTACTCGCTTTTAGTTCCGTCGAATATTTTCTAAGTTGCATGCTTTTGCAGGCGAGCGCGACATCCCTCTCCACCCACCTTATGAGAGCGCGTGACTTGCTACCGGAGAGCTTGCCCGAGCCGAAGCGGCTACTGCCGCCCATCGCAAGCTCTCAACCCCTGCTCCCGCGAAGCGGTCCAGCCGCGAGCGGCCTCAAGACCCACAACCTCCCAAGAAATCGAAGAAGGCGGGTGGCTCACCTCCCTCGGCTCGCGACAAGGGCAAGGCCCCCGCGAGCCAGTCGTCCTCCGTTCTTGCCCCCGCGGCCTCTCCGGCCGTCAGATTTTCTGGAGGAGAGGCGGGTACGTCGCAGCCGCCAGAGGAGGTTCAGCCCGCCGGGAAGCCAATCCCCCGGGTGCACCGTAACTTTGGTTATGGGGAGGGACCCGCGGACGAGTCCAGAGTCCCTCTGCTTCAATGGGACAAAGAGACCAACCAGGTCTACATCTCCTCGCTGCTGCCGAGCTGGTTGGAGGACGAATCCAGCAGCGAGGATGCTTACAATCTCGGCTTCGGCGTCTATGGGCGAGAGGACGCCGCCGTTTACGATGAGGAGGCGACGCGGTTGCTTATCTATGAAAGCGCGCTGACACAGTTTCGCAGCCTGGAGCTGGCCCATATGGTCGGCCGGCGGTGCCTTCGGCTGGACAAGAGCGCCCCGTCCCTCCATAAGTTAGTCGATGAGAAGGAGGCGGCTCACCGACTCGCTAGGGAGGAGGCGGGTGAACTGCGGAAGCGGGTCGAAGCGGCTGAGGCCGCTCTCGCTCAGTACCTAGGTAGAGCGGTAGGTTTATCGACTCGCCTCAATCATTCCTCCCTCCCGCATAACTTAACTCGGTTGTTCTCCCTTTCACAGGATGCGGCGGCTTCCAGTCGGCTGGGCACTGAGGTCGCCACCCTCCAATAAGAGAAGCAGGCGCTTCAGAAGCAAGTGGATGCGTTGGAGGCTGCAGCGGCCACCCCGTCGCCATCTACATGCGGCTGCCAGCTCACTCATTACAACGATCATGAGATCGAAGTGATGATGAAGAAGAATGCGGCCAGCGCGGCGAAATACACTTTCCAAACGCTGCAGAGGGCCAACCTTATCAAGGATGACAGTGCCAAGCTTCTGGCGAGCGAGGTGGTACCAGAGCTGTTCCTTCTGGTACCAGAGCCAGGCGACGAGCCCTAACACCCTATATAAGGGCCCGCAGCTCAGGGCTCGCCTCGTCGAGAGCTTGCATGCGTCCCACTTTTGTCGCGGCAGTGACACGGGCCAGAGCCCAGTTTTTGTAATAGTTTTACCTCTTTTGATTTCCCCAATGTACAAAACTCTTTTTTGATCTGAAACGCGAATATCTTTATTTCTCGCATTCGCCCCTTGATTCTCACACTTGTTACGATTTCTTTTATCCTTGAATGTCCTCTTGGACGTTGCGGCGGTGAGCGAGCGAGTGAGGTCGTCCACTCATTTTAGACTCTGAACTTAGGCTTAGGAGCGAGGGGTAAGTTGGATAGCCGCAATGCGACAGAGTGACTCGCCTACTCCATCCGAGCTCGCTACCCCATTCGCGTCATTGGGTGGGCGAGAAAACCCTGGCGTGCGTTTGGACTTTGTGCGGGCAGGCTTTCTGGGGGCCCTGGCGCGGCCGAGTTGTCGCCGCATGGACCCCTTCCCTGGGGCCCGCTGATCTCTAGGCCGGGGCCGGCTTTCTTGGCTCGCCATCGTGCCGAGATCCATTCGTCGACCTGCCGATCCATTCGTGATGAGGGCGGCTAGCTCCTTCGCTGCCTGGACTTAGGGGTGCACATAAAGCCCGGCGGGTCCGGGCTTTTCCGAACCGGGCCCGGGTCGGGCCTAAGAAGTAACCGGGCCGGGCCGGGCAATGCCCCCGGGGGGGGGGGGGGGGGGGCTGGTAAGGCCCCCAGCCCGGCCCGGGCCGGGCCCGGGCTTATTATTTTAAATTTTTTTTAAAATTTTATATAATAATTAATTTTATATAAAAATTTATAAAGAAATTATACAATTACAAATTACCATAAAAAAATTAAAAAACACAACAACCTAATATTGAATTTTTTTTATTAATAATTAATGTAATGAAATTATACAAATTTAGGAATGTGTAAAATTTACACTGTAAATATACAAAAATTAGGAAATTCTAAATTTTTAAAAATTACAAATGTCAAATGACAAATATTCTAAATTATTAAAAATTACAAAATTACAAATCAAAAAAATACAAAAAGTTGCCTAGTGGCCCTAATTTAAATTTATCGCATCCATCTCATCTTCCATGTCCGACGAGCTATCCTCGATCGCTAAAATATGCTGCTTTCTCTTCATCGCGTCCGGGTGGTCCTTGTAGCATATGCAGATCTCGAGCAAATCTTCGCTTAGCCGACTTCTCTGCTCGTTTAAAACCCTGCCACTAAGAGAAAAAGCAGACTCCGAAGCTACCGTGCTAGCTTGGATCGTTAGTAAATCTCGTGCCATATAGGCCATAATAGGATAGGTATTTACTTTACCTTTCCACCATTTTAAAATATCGAAATTTTCTAATTCGTCCGTGGACATAAAATCACGAAATTGTATTTTTGTGTACAACTCTAATTCATTTAAACTACTAGATGTTGTGCGCGCTTTTTTCCTAGAGGCTAACTCTAACATTTTATTTTTAAAACTACTAGATGTTTTGGGTTGCGACACATCTTCTCGGGGTCGCGACCCATATAAATTATCGTAATAATTATAACATTGAGTAAAAGTAGTGTTAAAATTTAAAAGACTAAGATTATCTAAATCTGAATCACTTAGATCTACGTCTATATTATTATTTATTTCTTCAATAAAATTTTCTACGCCGTCTACGCCGAAATAAAGATTCAAAGCGGCGGCACATGAAAACATAACTGGGATTTCTCTATAATATTTTAAAATTTTTGTTTCCATTATTTTTATTAATTTTATCCATCCGGCGTGTTTTTTAAAATAATTTAATTTTTGTGAAATATTAACAATATTTTCAATAACTAGCGGGCTAGTAGGATAATATACGTCCGATAAACTATTTGTCGCAGTATAAAAAACTTCTAACAAATCCATGTAATTTTCTAAAATTGCCCAATCGGACTCGGTTAATTCATGTTGACCTAACAAAGTATAAAATTCCATTAATAGTGTTTTTTGGCGAATCGCTCGTTTTAACATTATATATGTAGAGTTCCATCTAATTGACATAAATTGTGATCTTGACCGGTTACGAATTTTTTAAAATCTTGACGTCGTTGTTTAGAACTATAAATAAATTATAACATTAAACGTATTTTATTAATTTATGGTTCCATATAGGACAAACTATCATGTACTACTAAATTTAAAACGTGACACGCGCAACGAGTATGAAAAAAGCCGCCGTTTAACATAGGTTTCAAATCACGTTTTAACCACTCAATTGAAGTTGTATTATTTGTGGAGTTATCGAAAAAAATACTCATAATTTTATCTTTTATTTTAAATTCGCGCACATATTTTGAAATTATTTGATAAATCGTCTCACCGGTGTGCGGGATTTCGAAACTTTCAAAACAAATTATTCGTTTATTTAGATCCCAGGAAACAGGATCGACCCAATGACACGTTATAGACATATATGATAATCCTAATTTTATACTACTTGTCCAAACGTTGCTCGTTAAACTCACTCGACCCTTAAATTTTTCAAAAAAATTTATTAAAATTTGTTTTGCCTCTAAGTAATATTTAAGCGCGTCGCGTCTAATAAAAGATCGACTTACTTTGTGATATTTGGGTTGTAGCCCTTGGTGAATGTACTCGGTCTCTTCTTCGTTGTCGTAGTGGTTGAACGCCAACCCGCATTTTATGATATTTTTCACCAGCAGCTCTCGCTACCGACCTTGATCGTACGTCTATATTTGTCCGGATGCCGATAATTGCGCCTGGGTCGACTCGGGAGGAGCTTGTTTGGCTGCGCAAGACTTAACGTGTCTTGCGAGTGTCGAGTTGCCAGCGGTCGAAAGTAATTTCGAGCACTGTTTGCACCTCGCCTTTTGCTCAACGCCGACTTGTACTAAGTCGAAATATTCCCAAACTGCCACCGTACGCTTGTGCTCCACCACTTCGTGAGCGACAGATGAGGAAGACGATGCCTGCGTTGACGGCATGTTCGCGAGAAAATAGAAATAGAGATGAGAGAGAGAGAGAGAGGGTGGGGGGGGGGGGGTGAAAGGAAGAAAGGAGGGGGGGGGGGTTTATAGTTTTTTTTAAAAAAAAAAATTTAAATTTTTTTTTTTTTAAAAAAGCCACTTCGGCTGCAAATAGCAGCCCAAGTGGCTGCTGCCAACAGCCAACGGCTCTTAGAGCCGTTGGTGCTGGGCTGGCAACCAACGGCTCTAAGAGCCGTTGGTTGGAACCAACAGCTCTCTAGCCGTTGGTTCCAGCTAGCCCGGGCTTTTCCAGGCCCGGGCTAAGCCCGGTGACCGGGCTTTGCTCGGCCCGGCCCGGGCCGGGCAATGGCCTTATACTGGGGCCCGTAAGGGCCCCATGGCCCGGCCTGGGCCCGAGCCGGGCTTGGCCCAGGACCGGGCCTACCGGGCTTTTCACCGGGCCGGCCCGGTGAGCCCGGTTTGTTTGGGCGCCTATACCTGGACCCCTTCCATGGGACCCGCCGATCTATAGGCTGGGGCCGGCTTTCCTGGCTTGCCATCGTGCCGAGATCCCTTTGTCGACCCGCCGATCCATTCTTGGAGAGGGCGGCTAGCTCCATCCCTTATACGCTGCTCCTGCCGAGGTTTCCCGCCCACGTCGGTCAGTGGTGGTCTGAGCGGGGCTCCCGGGGTCTGCTCAGGGTTTGGGATGGACTCCTTCGAGTGACATCCAGCCCTACCAGCTTGATGGGAGCCTGGTAGCGGGATCTGCTCGGGGTCTGAGACAGACTCCTCCAAGTGACATCCAGCCCTGCCAGCTTGATGGGAGCCTGGCAGCGGGATCTGCTCGGGGTCTAAGGCAGACTCCTCCTAGTGACATCCAGCCCTGCCACCTTGATGGGAGCCTGGTAGTGGGATCTGCTCGGGGTCTAAGGCAGACTCCTCCGAGTGACTTCCAACCCTGTTAGCTTGATGCGAGCATGACAACGGGATCTGCTTGGGGTCTAAGGCAGACTCCTCAGAGTGACATCCAGTACTGTCAGCTTGGTGGGAGCCTAGCAGCGGGATCTGCTCGGGGTCTAAGGCAGACTCCTCCGAGTGACTTCCAGCCCTGTCAACTTGATGGGAGCCTGGCAGCGGGATCTGCTCGGGGTCTAAGGCAGAATCCTCCGAGTGACATCCAACCCTGCCAGCTTGGTGGGAGCCTGACAGCGGGATCTGCTCGGGGTCTAAGGCAGACTCCTCCGAGTGACATCTAACCCTGTCAGCTTAATAGGAGCCTAGCAGCGGGATCTGCTCAGGGTCTAAGGCAGACTCCTCCGAGTGACTTTTAGCCCTGTCATCTTGACGGGAGCCTGGTAGCGGGATCTGCTCGGGGTCTAAGGCAGACTCCTCCGAGTGACATCCAGCCCTGCCAGCTTGATGTGAGCCTAGAAGCGGGATCTGCTCGGGGTCTAAGGCAGACTCCTCCGAGTGACATCCAACCCTTCCAGCTTGATGGGAGCCTGACACCGGAATCTGCTCGGGGTCTAAGGCAGACTCCTCCGAGTGACATCTAGCCCTGTCAGCTTGATGGGAGCCTGGCAGCGAGATCTGCTCGGGATCTAAGGCATACTCCTCCGAGTGACTTCCAGCCCTGTCTGCTTGATGGGAGCCTGGCCGCGGGATCTGCTCGGGGTCTAAGGCAGACTCCTCCGAGTGACATCTAGCCCTGCCAGCTTGATGGGAGCCTGACAGCGGGATCTGCTCGGGGTCTAAGGCAGACTCCTCTGAGTGACTTCCAGCCCTGTCAGCTTGATGGGAGCCTGACAACGGGATCTGCTCGGGGTCTAAGGCAGACTCCTCAGAGTGACATCCAGCCCTGCCATCTTGATGGGAGCCTGACAGCGGGATCTGCTCGGGGTCTAAGGTAGACTCCTTCGAGTGACATCCAGCCCTGTCAGCTTGATGGGAGCCTAGCAGCGGGATCTGCTCAGGGTCTAAGGCAGACTCCTCCGAGTGACATCCAGCCCTGCCAGCTTGGTGGGAGCCTAGCAGCGGGATCTGCTCGGGTTCTATGGCAGACTCCTTCGAGTGACATCCAGCCCTATCATCTTGATGGAAGCCTAGCAATGGGATCTGCTCGGGGTCTAAGGCATACTCCTCCGAGTGACATCCAGCCCTGTCAGCTTGATGGGAGCCTGGCAATGGGATCTGCTCGAGGTCTAAGGCAGACTCCTCTGAATGACATCCAGCCCTGCCAGCTTGATGGGAGCCTAGCAGCGGGATCTTCTCGAGGGTCTGGGGCGGACTCACATTTGCGCTTTTCATCGTCAGGGCACAAGTTCATCAACAGAAGCTTTATTAGAAACTAAAACGACATTTACATGATTCAGGGGAAAAACATTTTAAGGCATCACCACTCTAGGTGAGACTTAGGGTCTCGCCCTCCACATTCCGGAGGCGGTATCCTCCTGACTTCAATGCCTCCTATACAATGTATAGTCCCTCCCAGTTGGGATTGAGCTTCCCCACGGTGACTGACCTCCCCGTGACATCCACTTTTCTTAAGACCAAGTCCCCTTCCACGAATTGTTTGACCCTGACGTGCTTGTCAAAGTATTTGGCCATTATTCTCTTCGCTTCCTCTTGCCTAATGGCAGAGAGGTCTCTCAGTTCCTAAACCATGTCGAGTGAGAGCCGCAGCTCCTCCTCATTCTCGGCCCTCCATTCCTCTCTGCCCTCTCCGGCCTCGACCACCCGAGGGGTTCGGACCTCGAACTCTATCGGAAGTATCGCCTCGCATACACAGGAGAGTTTAAAAGGAGTCTCTCCTGTCACCATATTGGGCATGGTTCTAAGGGCCCAGAGGACCGAAGGGAGCTGCTCCACCCAGCTTCCTCTCAGATTCTCTACCTTCTTTTTGAGGAGGTTAACAATGATCTATTTCGCCGCCTCCACCTGCCTGTTGCTCCTGGGGTGATGAATCGAGGCGAACCTAAGATCGATCCCAAGCTGTCTGCAGAAGCTAATGAACTCGGCGCTGGCGAACTGGGGGTCGTTGTCCGTGACAATGGCCTGAGGCAACCTGTGACGGCAGATAATCTCCCCCCATACGAAGTTCCTGATGACCCGGGAGGTTACCTTGGCCAACGCTTTAACTTCCAGCCACTTAGAGAAATAATCAATCATCACGAGCAGGAACCTTTTCTAGTCGCTGTCCTGGGGGAAGGGCCCAACCAAGTCCATTCCCCAGATTGCAAATGGCCAGGGGGGCTGTGATACTCCTGAGGCGTTGGGCCGGTTGTAGCTGGAGGGGGGCGAACAGTTGGCACTTATGACACTCCTTCGTGAACTTCATCGCATTTCGGCTCAGGGTCGACAAAAAATATCCCTGCCTGATGATCCGACCTTCCAAGGTTCGACTCCCAGAATGGCTCCCGCACTCCCCGGAGTGAATTTCCTCCAAGATCCTCGGGACCTCCTTCTCGGCCACGCAGCGTGCCAATATCCCGGAGAGCGTCTTTCGGTATAGCTAGCTGTCTCGTATGATATAGTATGTCGACTTGTACTTGAGCCTCTTCCTGTCCATCCCCTCAGGATACTCCCTAGTGGACAAGTACGTTGACAAGGGATCCATCCACGAGGGGTGTTGTTCCACCTCTATCAGTTCCCCCTCTTCAATGGATGAACGGAAGAGATCTGTGAGGGTACCCCCCACCCGCGCGGGGGCCATGCTTTGCCAGTTGATCTACCTGCTCGCTCTCTTCCCTGGGCACATGTCGAAAGAAAACAGTCTAGAAGGTGCCGATGACTCCCTTTACTTTTACCAAGTATAGCTGCAGAGTCGGCTCCCTCGCCTCGAACTCCCCGTTAATCTGGGAAGCCACCACCATGGAGTCAGTGAGGACCTCCACATCATTCACCCCTAGTTCCCTAGCCAAGCACAAACCCGCAATCACGGCTTCGTACTCAGCTTGATTGTTGGCGATGGGGAAATGTATCACCACTGTCTGCTCGATCCTCGTTCCCTGGGGGCTTTCCAAGATGACCCCCGCCCCAAGGGAATGCCTCCCCGAGGCACCATCCACCATGACCTTCTATGGCACCGGACGAGTGAGTTCCCCCTCCGCCACCTCGATCACATAGTCTGCCAGGAAGTTGGCCATAGCTTGGGCCTTGATCGAGAGGCGGGGAACGAAGGAGATGTCGAACTCGCTCAATTTCACCGACCACTTAGCCAATCTGCCTGAATGCTCCACCCCCTCGAAGATGTTGCGGAGGGGGTGGTCGATCACTACTCGGATCGAATGTGTTTGGAAGGGCCGGAGCCTCCGGGCCGAGATGATTAGAGCGAAGGCACGCTTCTCCAAAATGGGATAGTGGAGCTCGGCCTTCCTCAATACCCTACTCACATAATAAATCGGGAGCTGTTTCCTCCCCTCTTCCCGAACTAAAACAGAGCTCAGGGCCTCCGCCTCGACCCCTAAGTACAAGAACAGGTCCTCCCCTCCTTTGGCCCCTAGAGCAGGGGGGCTTGAGTCAGCTGCCTCTTCAAGGCCTAGAATGCCTCCTCGCATTCCGAGGTCCATTCGAACTTCCGACCTCCTCTCAAGGTTTTGAAGAAGGGAGAGCACTTCTCCCCGGCCCAGGAGAGGAATCTGCTCAACCCATCCAGCTTCCCTGTCAACTGATGCACCTCCTTGGCATTCCGAGGCGACCCTAGCTCCATAATTGCCTGGACCTTGTCGGGATTGGGTTCTACCCCAGCGGAGGTGAGAAGGTGGCCCAGAAATTTGCCCTTGCTTGCCCCGAAGGCACACTTCAAGGGATTCAACCTCATCTTGTACTCGTGCAGGGTGGCGAAGGTTTCCTCCAGATCCTGGAGGTGAAAGTCTCCGTCTCGACTCTTGATCATGAGGTCGTCGATGTACACTTCCAGGTTTCTTCCCTTTTGCTCTCGGAAGACCCTATCCATCATTTTTTGATAGGTCGCCCCTGCGTTCTTTATCCCGAAGGGCATCATTTTATAGCAGTAGCACCCATCACCGGTGATGAAGGAGACATCCTTGATGTCGGGAGGGTGCATCTTTAACTGGTGATAACCTAAAAATGCATCTAAAAAACTCATTATAGGGAAACCAACGGCTGAGTCAACCAGCGCGTCGATCCGAGGCAAGGGGTAACAATCCTTAGGGCATGATTTATTAAGAAGAGAAAAATCAACAAACATACGCCACCGGACGTCTCCTTTTTTAACCATTACAACATTGGAGACCCAGCTAGGGTATTGGATCTCGGATACAAAACCGGCCTTAAGGAGCTTAGCCACCTCCTCTCGAATCGGCTCGGCCAACCTGTCCGTTATGGGCCTCTTCTTCTGCTGGACAGGGCGAGCCTCCGGATCCAGGTTGAGGCGGTGGCAGGCCACGTCGGCGTCGATCCCTGGCATCTCTACAGCGCTCCAAGCGAAGATGTCCACGTTCTTCTGAATGCAATCCAGCATCTTGCCTTGGGCCTCTGGGGTCAGCCCCCTGCTGACGCGAACCTTCTCCACCTTGCCTCCGAGGGTGAGAACCTCCATCTCCACAACCTCTTCGGCCACCTCCAGGCGAGGTCGCTCCCCCCATTCCTCAGCATCCCCTCCTCCTGGGGCGAGGGCTTCTTCCACGGTCATTGCCTCGGCTGGCTCCCGAACTTTCTTCACCTCCTCTTTCTGGACGCAACTCTCCTCCACCTCCATCTCCTCCGGGCCAAAACCCTGCTCTGCCTCCTCCATCCTCCTCCCCATCTCTTCAGCACCCTCCTGCCATGAGGTGGAGTTTACGGCGGTGACATAGCACTCCCTTGCCATCTTAGGGTCTCCGCGGACCCGGACCTGGACGCCCTCGACATTGAACTTTAGGCATTGGTGGAAGGACGAGGGGACGCAGCGGAAGGCGCTGATGAGGGGCCTCCCAAAGATGGCGCTATAGCTGCTAGGGGCATCCATAATGACGAACTTGCAGTTGCGGGACTGCCCTCCCAGAGAGACTTGGAGTCTTACCCCTCCTTCGACTTCCTTCCTCTCCCCCGAGAAACCAAACAGGGGCCCATCTGAGGCCAGCACCCTCCTGACATCCACCTTCATCGCATCAAATGTCTTCTTGAAGATGACGTTGACTGAGCTCCCGTTGTCGATGAGGATCCGAGAGACGGTGAAATCCTCGATGGCCGTCTGGATGACCAGCGCATCGCAAAAGGGGTCTTCGTGACTCGGCATGTCCTTGACCGTGAAGGTGATTCTTTCTTCTTGGGCGGGGCCTGGGATGTGGAGCCGACGCTCCATTGGTACATGGTTTGGAGGCTCGCTTTACGGGAAGCCTCAATCCCCGCCCCCCATGGATCTCTCCGATCCCTCCCCGGGTTCCCATATCTGCGCGGTCTTCGCACCTGTCCTCCTCTGCCCGAGGCGGGACCTCCTCAATCCGCAACCCTTGGCAGTCTTGTTGCTGCTGCTTCTCCCTGTTTCCTCTCATCTCAAGGATCTCCGGGCACGTGGCCGTGGCGTGCCCTTCCTCCCGATGGAAGTCACAGTAGAGTAACTCCACCCTAACCTCCCTTCTTCTCCTCCGCGCGGCTCTTCTCCTCTCCCCCATGGCTACGGCCATAGCCTCCTCTTGATCGAGGAGGGGGGCGCTATGGCCCTTCCTCCCACCTGGAGGGTAGAACTAGCACTGGCCTCCTTGGCGGTTGTCCCCTCCGCGGAACCCTCTCCTCGCCATGTGCTCCTGCCATTCGGGCCTCCACCCTAACTGCTGATTCGGCTCCTGGCGCCCCCACCTGGGCTGCTGCTGTGGCTGCTCCCTCTGCCGGGCTCAGCTTTTCTTTCCTCCTATCCTCTGCCTCCTCTGGGCCTCTCATCCTCCGTAGCGACCCTGGCTAACCTCCGGTCAAACTCCGGGTTCGACGCCTCCCCGTCGACTTCTCTCGCCGCCCTCTCCATCAACTCCTCGTAGGAGAGGGGGGGAATCCTCTTCAACTCCATTCGAAAGAAACCCTGCTGCAGCCACAGGGTGAAGGCCATCATCAGAGTGTGGCCCGGCATCTCCTGAACCTGGGTGACCTCCTCCTCGAAGCGATCGACGTAGATCCCTAGGGTATTATTCACACCCTGTTTGATGCGGAACAGGGACTCTGACTCCCTCTTCCTCTTCTTCGAGGTCGTGAACCTCAGCATGAACCCCCGACGGAGGTCCTCGAAGCAGTAGATGGAACTGGCCGGCAGTTGGTGAAACCACTCCCTGGCCTTCTCCTTCAGAGTGATGGCGAAGAGCCTGCATTTGAAGCCATCCGACATCTGTCGGATCGAGACCACATCCTCAAACCATTGGACGTGCTGGACCGGGTCTCCCTTCCCGGTGTAGTAGGACATGTCGGGCTCCCTGAACCCATCTGGGACTGGGGTAGAGGAGACCAGCTCGCTGAAGGGACTCTCTCCCCCCACCGGGCGAGCCGAAGGGTCTCGCGCTCCCAACTCGCCAAATCTGTCGCCGCCTCCCGAGCCCGGGAAAAGCACTCGCCCGGGGAGCTCAGCACCCCGACCTTCCTCGACGACTTCCTTCCCCGCTCGCCGGGCGGGAGCGGCCTCGCCGAGTACCGGATCCGCGAGAACTGGGATAACTGGAGTCGATCAATCGGCACGCGCGCCGAGTGCAAATCGAACCAGGCCGAGTACCTCCTTCCTGAAGTCCTCGAACATCCCCATCGCCGCGAGAGGGGGAGGGGTGGCGAGTCGGTCCTGTCCGATCCTTGCCCTTCTCCTCCAGTCATTGAGATCGCTGAAGGCTTTCTATGCTGACCACTCTCCACGCTCACCGCACCAAAATGTTGAAACCGGAAATCGGTCTCTTGTGGAGTTCACCCTTGGGGAAGGGGTAGTCGCGCACCTACTTCGCTCCTGTAAGGAAAACAACAAGAAAAAGAGGGCAAAGAACTAGACCAAGGGCCCGACGCGAAGTTCCCACCAGAAACCCGGAAGATAACTGAGTGCTTCCCCTCCTTAGCCAAATGTCGGGCTAAGGTACCTCAGAAAGTGCTAGGAGACTGGGGAATCAGTAAGCATGCCCTCTAAGGTACCCCTTGGGTCCTATTTATAAATTTCTGAAAACGGTCATCAAATAACTAACCTCTGCTGGCCTGAAATTACTGAAAGCCCCTTGGGCTGGCCTACCAACAGCCAAACTCCGCTGTTCTAGCTTACTATGGGCAGACATGCAGGGGCAAAATGGCAAGGAATTTCCCCTATTAGGGACTGGGCGAGTAGCCCGCCAATGCCTCTACCCGGCAGAAGGCGCGGGCCGGGGCTGGCTTACCTAGGGGACGCGAGTTGGAGACGGCCCGCCTAGGAAGGCGTGGGCCGAGGGTGGCCCGCCTAGGAGAGGCGGGCAGGACTGACCCACCTAATGGGTGCGGGTCGGAGGGCTGACGCTGACCCGCCAAGGCGGCCCTTGGAGACCGACCCGCCTAGGAGAGGCAGGTCGGGGCTGACCCGCCTGGGCGACCCTTGGAGGCCGACCCGCCATGGAGAGGCAGGTCGGGGCCGACCCGCCTGGGCGAACCTTGGAGGCCAACCCGCCTAGGAGAGGCAGGTCGGGGCTGACCTGCCTGGTTTCCCGAGTCCCTTCGGCGAACACGGGGTTGTTACAACCGCGCTGCTGCGGCGAGAGAATTCGGCGAGTCGGTGGAGCAAAGGCTGGAGCACCTTGAGCGCGACTACTTCTTAGGCGAGACGGAGAGGACGGGTGGGCCTATCGCTGAGTCTTCCCCTGGGAGGTGCATCGCGCGGATCCGAGACCAGGCTCGTCGAATCAACCTAGGGTGTACCACCCTATCTTCCTACTTCAACCCGCTGGAGCCCCCGAGGACTAGACGGCGAGTGCGAGGACGATGGCGCTGGGAGCCGTATTGATTTAAAGGAGTCTCGCCCTCCCCTACCCCTCTACCTTCCCTTCTCTCCATGTACCCTGTTATCTTTCATTTTAAACTGCTTGCAATCGTGGACTTTGCTTTTATTGTTATTCACTTATTATTATTATTATTCGACTCTCGCCTGGCGAGAGCGACCTTTGTTCCCGCACTTTTGTCGTGTCATCTCAAGAACGCTTGCGCGGATCAGGATGTTCCGTCACTATCAACTTGGGCGGGAAACCAAGGCGTTGTTGACTGTAACGCCCCCGAATTTTCTACGATTATTTAATTCTCGTTTGACATTATGTTGACGCGTTTCCGGCTTGTGCCGTTTGTTAGAGCGTGGTCTTAGCTCTTTAGGTTCCTTGTGTGGTTGTTGGTAGCCTATTAGGCAAGATTCCCTAGCAAGCCGGGTCTGGTTTTGTGACTCGGTGAGCCCTCTCAGAGGATGCTTGTATTTTAGCTTCGAGTGGAGATAACCCGAGTTCCGTTCGTCGAAAGTTGATTTCGACTTCGCCGTTGTATCGTAGCGTGGATATTTAGCTACGGTGCAAATTTTGTCAAATTCCGAGGTCATTCGGTTTTCGCGTTGTTTTGTATTTTATGAAAAACGATACTATTTATTATGTATTATATTAATTATTATTTTAGAAAGGTGGAGGGTGCATGACGGTTACGATTTATATATATATATATATATTATAATATTATTACTTAATTAATAGTTAAGTTAGAGTTAAGCGGGTGTTATATATATAGGATTGGGATAGGAATTTAGATAACCGCTGCTCATCATCCTCCCGAAAACCCGACCTGCGCCTGTTCGCGAAAAGAAACGGAGAAACCGCCAGAACCGCTACCTTCGGACGCCGATTCCGGGAGTGTTAGTGGATGGAATTCGATTCCAAAAGCGGATTTGGATTGCTCTCGCCTAGACTTTCATTCCTACGGTAAGAGATTCAATTTTTGTGGTGTTTCTAGGGGTCTCAGAATTTTTTGGTTTGATCCTTTTCCGCCATTAAAACTCTAGAATTCTGGTTTATGTGTTGTTGCGACTGGAGCCGAGAGAGAGAAGAAGGGATGTGCAAGTTAAATCGCTGGAAATTGAGGCAAGTGGTATTCTTGCCCTTGTCATGTAGTTTTCTTGTCTTCTTAATTGCCCTGTTAGCCCTAGGTTAGAAACCGAGTGTTTATTTCTCTGCTTTAGTCTGTGTTTAGCCTTCCTGTTATGAATTTCCTGTTCAAGTCTTACTCATAGCAGTCTGATCTCTTAATTTTTTATTCCATCCAACTGTTAGTAGATGAGTCCTTACTCTCGGGCTGGGTGTGTGTAGAGAATGAAGTGCGGGTTAGGCTTCTCACTAGATTTCCTGTACAGAATTTTTCGTTAACAGCCATGCTAGTCCCCCGCCATTTATTTTTCCTTATTTTTGTAGCTTATTTTTTCTCGGGTTGAGGAAGGAAGTAAGAGTTAGGTTAGCATTTTCCTGTGCCGTAGCTGTAGCCGAGTAGGAGTTAGAAGCTTTAACTCGAAAATTTTACTAAGTCCTCATTATAACCCTAGAAATGTGATTAGTTGTTAGAATAATATTAATACAGTAATAGACTTGCTGGAATCATGTTGGAGAAGAATTAAGGCTCGGCGTTGAGTGTGGTGCACACACTCAACGCCTGGGCTGTTCGGGTGTGGCGTTGAGTGTGGTGGACACACTCAAAGCCATAGCCTTTTTGTTATTTTTGTTAGTGGTTAAGTATTTTTTTGGCATTGAGTGAGTCGACCTCACTCAACGCCATGACTGTTTAGGCGTTTAGTGAGGTGGACTCACTCAACGCCGTAGCCAATCCTTTCGGTCAGCTGGTAATTTTAGCATTGAGTGGACCAAGTCCACTCAACGCCAGCCTTCAGTGAGTAGCAGCTATGTGTCTGGCGTTGAGAGAGTGATGCTCACTCAACGCCAGATTCAGTCTGGCGTTGACAGAGTAAAGCTCACTCAACGCCAGAGTCTGTGACGTTGAGAGAGTGATGCTCACTCAACGCCAGAGTCTGTCTGGCATTGAGAGAGTGATGCTCACTCAACGCCAGATTCTGTCTGGCGTTGAGAGAGTGATGCTCACTCAACACCAGATTCTGTCTGGCATTGAGAGAGTGAGGCTCACTCAACGCCAGATCCTGTCTGGGGTTGAGTGAGGGCTGCTCACTCAACGCTGTGTTGAGCCATCTCAACGCTTTCCCATTATCTTTATTTTCTCTCCCGAGTGAATTCCTTAATTTTAAGGTTCCTTGTCGGCTATATTTTTTCAAAGGCCGAATCGTGGGTTGTGGTTAGTAGTGGTGGTTTGAAGCTCTTAATGGGGATGGTGTTGTGTTATTTAGCCGTGGCCACCCTTTTTATCTTGTTCCAGGTACAGGCTGGGCAAGGGGGTGGGAGGTCCCTAGTGCTTTCACATGTAGACCCTTGAGCTTTGTTTCTTGGAAATGGGTGTTGGGGGACTGAGTTTGCCTCCAACCCGGATCCGCGTTGTTTTTGCTACTGCCATCTCTCATAATTTAGGATGTTAGATGCTTCTTCCTTAGTAGATTGAAACGTCTTTGGGCACATAGTAGCCTTGTAGCCTCTGTAGGATTTTAGCAGGGTTGTTGCTGTTTTCTCGCACTTAGTGCATTTTTTTTTGTCTGACCCTTGACGGTGTTTGATTGTTACTGTCCTGTTTATTCTTTTTGCTTATCATTTAAATTAACACTTTCGTACAGCTTATTTGTTTTGCTTTCTGAGGTATTCTTTTCTTATTTGAATGTCTCAGGTTCTGGATAGTAGCCGATTAAGCGGCTAGTTTTGTTGTGCTGTTGTTGGTGGTCTCTTGTACTATAGAGATCAGTTCCTTGGTCTTGTGAGGTAGTTTTATGTTTCTTTATTACAGACATATATACTTGCTAGTGGGTTCGTGTCAGTTTGTTGGCGCCCACTGGTAGTTTTATCTTGATACTAGATATGTCATCTTTTGCTGCTACCTTTTTCTAGAGTTAGTCTACTTTCTCTTGGGATGATTTATGCTAGGTTGCTAGTTACTTTTAAACCTAAAAATACTATTATAAGTATATCTCATGATCAACATGTTTATAAAACTCATATACTACTTTCCCAAACAACGTAAAAAAGATCGTTTTCTTATATATAGTATAAATTAAATGTAGGGTCTTGCATAGTATAAGTTGTCCTCTGGGGACACTTATGCACTCTTTTAGGATGTCAAATGTGAATAAAGTATTTTCCGCTGTGTATAAGTATAGTTTTTTTTAACTGTGGACTAGATGATCCACTAAGCCGAGGGATACAGCCTTTAAAATATAACTGATTTTCTAATTATTAAACTTATGAATTTTCATAGTCTAGTTAGATGGTGTTCGCCTGAGCGTCGAAAGTTATCCCCTGCTCGACGTGGCATCATGACGCGTGTTTTCTCATACTCTGATACTTCTTAAATTCGGAGAAAATGCGGGTTGTGACAGTTGGTATCAGAGGCAGGTTGCTTGGCAAATGGTCGGGCAACCTTCCTTGTAGAGTTGGAGGTTTAACACCATGTCATTCACACACCGATATGTTATCAACACGTCTTGAAAAAAGCACGAACACTACACTCATAACATAACATGAAGTATACAGGGCATATTATGTAGTATGGGATGCATAATATGTGTTCGTATATGGATCCACCATAGGGGCAACATGTGAGGGTTATGTAGTATGAGATGCATAACCTCACCATATGAACGCGACTAGCTCGTTTTCTTTTCGTTGCATGAGAAAGTTATGTAGTATGAGATGCATAACATTTTCATGTGTACGTCGCTCATAACATGCATTAGGGCCTTTTTTAGAATGCATAGCACAAACATGCATAACATAACATTGCATAAGCATAACGTGCCAAGCTAAAGACTGGCAGGATGGCATATGTAAACACATAAGTTTTGAGTCAAAAATAATATAAGTTCATGCATTCTCGATCTAGGCACAAGAGTTAGAAAGGTGGTGGTAAACCATCCTAGGTTAGGCATAACATCAATTCTTGTAAAAATAAACTCCCAGAGCAAGTTTAGCAGCTTTAAGTTCATATTTATGTATGTATTGTCTATACTTGTAGTTAGTTCTAGCTATTGTACTAGGATCTGACTAACGTTGTTATGATTTTAAGATGGCAAGACGTCCTTCGACGAGGTAGACTCCCCTGTCTGAGGGTGAGTCATCTGGAGCGCGGAGTGATGCGGTGATCGAGGGCCTGCGACAGAGCAACGATTCCTTGACCAGGCAGTTGGTGGAGATGCAGGCCCAGATCCAGTCTCTGGTGGCAGTTGTGGCAGGACAGACTCAGGGAGTGCAAGACCCTGCAGGGAGGTTAGCTGTTCCTCCCCCTCCTGCTCCCCTGAGACCTCCAGTGGTGGTGCCAGCAGAGATGGCCTTTATCTCACAATTTTAGAGACTTAGCCCTCCTACATATGATGGGAAGGGAGATTACATGGTCATAGATGATTGGCTGATCTCCATGGAGGAGATGTTCTCGTACTCCGGTATTGCATATGATCAGAGAGTGATGATAGCCGCCTATAAAATTAAGGGTTTGGCTAAGAGTTGGTGGCTTAGAGAAAAGGGGAGCTTGGTAGCCGGTTGCTCTTGGGGATTATTCAAGGAGATGCTGTTGAGGAAGTTCTTGCCTTCGGTCGAGCGTGACCGACTAATGAACAACTTCCTCCACCTGAAACAGAGGCAACTCACTGTCGGTGAGTACGAGATAGAGTTCAGCAAGTTGAGTCAGTTTGCTCCTGGGTTGGTGAGTATTGAAGCTGATCGAGTCAAGCGGTTCCTGGGTGGCTTGAGGAGCGAGGTTAAGCAGTTGACCAGTGCATATGGATCAGAAACTTATGCAGGAGTAGTGGAGGCTGCTCTGAAAGTTGAGGCAATTGAGACCGCAAAGAATAGAGGCCAACAAATAAGGAAGGATAAGAGGAAGTCTGCTGAAGAGAAGAACCCCCAGGTACCCGGTGCTACCTCGGGAAAGAAGAGCAAGGTAGTGTGTAGCTTCTGTGGCCGGTCAGGCCACCCTATTGAGAGGTGTTTCAAGAAGGCGGGAGCTCAGAAGAAGGAGCAAGTTCATGCTATCCAAGGTGCTTCTAGGAAGGATGTTTCCTGTTCTGTTTGCAAGCGACCCGGGCATGATGCTGCCCAGTGCTGGTCCAGGGATAAGGTCTGCTATCAGTGTGGACAGACGGGTCATATCAAGACAAGGTGTCCTCAGGTCTAGCCTGTTCTTCAAGCAGTTCCACTTCAGGCATTACCTCCGCCTCAGCGTGTGGACATGGGCAAAGGAAAGCTGAACATAATCTCTTCTGAGGAGGATCAAACTTCGACTCAGGTCATCTCAAGTTAGTTGTTTTTCCTAGCCTGAAAGTTTTATTTACTAGAATGGTTATAGTTTTTGTTTTGGTAGTTCCTTAGTTGCTTATATACTCTTATAGGGAAATTTAAGGTGAAGAACCGCTGGGCGCGTGTTCTGTTCGACTCCGGCGCTACCCACTCGTTTGTGGCTAGATCCTTTGTGGAGCAATATCGGTTGATTCTAGATCAAGTTCGTGATACCTTCTGCGTCAAGTTCCCTTCTGGTGAATCTGTGTTATCAGATGTGGGCATTATGGATTGCCCTGTTTTGTTGGGGGACTTTCTTGCGAAGGCAGACTTGAAGATGATTGATCTAGAGGACTTCGATGTTATTCTGGGCATGGACTGGTTATCTAAGTATGATGCGGTTATTCAGTGCAAAGGGAAGCACTTGTACTTCATCAAGGACAACGGTCAGCCTGGAAGTGTGTATGCTGATCCGTGCCAGGATTGTCCTGTCATTTCTGCGGTATGTGCTCAGAAGCTGTTTCTTTCTGATTGTTTTGCTTGTTTAGTTTCGGAGGTTGGGACTGTTATTAGTGTGCCGCGCTTGGAGGAGATTCCTGTTGTATGTGGTTTCTCTGATGTTTTTCCTGATGACCTTCCTGGTCTTCCTCCCGATCGGGATGTCGAGTTTGCGATTGATTTGGAACCGGGTATGCATCCTATTGCAAAGGCGCCGTACCGGATGTCCCCTCGTGAGCCGGAAGAGTTGCGTGGCCAGCTAGATGAATTATTGGCAAAAGGCTTTATCAGGCAGAGTTCGTCGCCTTGGGGTGCTCCTGTTCTATTCGTGAAGAAGAAGGATGGGTCGATGAAGCTGTGCATCGATTATAGGGAGTTGAACAAAGTCACCATTAAGAACAGTTATCCTCTGCCAAAGATCGATGACTTATTTGATCAGTTGTGTGTTAGCACGATGTTCTCCAAGATCGATCTTCGTTCCGGCTATCATCAGCTCAGGATCCGTGAGACAGATATTCCACGGACTGCGTTTAGATCGAGGCATGGACACTTTGAGTTTCTAGTGATGTCGTTTGGTTTGACCAACGCACCATCAACTTTCATGGATATGATGAACCGAGTATTCAAGTATTTTCTAGACAAGTTCGTTGTGGTATTCATCGATGATGTGTTGATCTACTCTCGCAGTGCTGAGGAGCATGAGCAACATCTGCGCTTGGTTCTATCGGAGTTGAGGGAACACAAGTTATTCACCAAGCTGAGCAAGTGCAAATTTTGGTTTCCTCAGGTCTCGTTTCTGGGCCATGTGGTGAATAAGGATGGGATCTCGGTTGACCCGAAGAAGGTTGCAGCAGTGATGGATTGGAGCAGGCTGGGCACGCCCAAGGAGATTAGAAGCTTCCTAGGGTTGACTGGCTACTACCAGAGGTTCGTGGAGGGTTTCTCTACCCTGACTGCACCTTTGACCAGGTTGACTTAGACGAACACAACCTTTGTTTGGAGCGAGAAGTGCGAAGAAGCCTTCCTGGAACTAAAGAACAGACTGTGCACTGCTCCCGTTCTGACCCTACCTACTGAGGGTGCAGAGTATGATGTGTACATGGATGCTTCGCATGGTTGTCTGGGTTGCGTGTTGATGCAGGCTGGAAAAGTGATTGCGTATGGGTCAAGGCAATTAAAGACTCATGAGAGAAATAACCCTACGCATGACCTTGAATTTGTAGCGGTGATTTATGCGCTAAAGCTGTGGAGGCATCTACTTTATGGTGCCCAATGCAAGATCTTCACAGATTATAAAAGTCTAAAGTATGCGTTCACTCAGAAGGAGTTGAATCTGCGCCAGCGGCGGTGGCTAGAGTATGTGGCCGATTACGATGTGGAGATCCAGTATCATCCGGGCAAGGCCAATGTGGTGGCCGACGCCCTGAGTCGGAAGACGGGGAAGATCTTTAATCTCTCCGCCGATTGTTTAGTGGAAGAGTTCCTCCTGATGGATATATTTGTGGGATGCTGTATGTAACATCCCATTTTCAACTAGACCCCCCTAGGAGTAGTTTTTGTCCTGACTAGGTCAGGACAGACCCTTAGAGAACCAAAATGGGCCAAATGAGCTTGGCCATGAAAGTGAAAGGCACATTGGTCTGCAAATAGTAATTTCTAATTACTAGCTTAAGGGTGTCCATAGGGCTTCACCATGACCCCATGGCCCCACCACAACACTCCTAACCCATTAAAGGATCCATTAGAGCCATAGGGATCCATTGGAGTCAGCCCAAAGTGGTCGAATTGACCAAGGACCACCAAAGGCCTAAATTGGGCAAGGTGTCCTAACTAAGGGCAATTGACCTCTAATGTGTCCATCCAACCCTATTTAGGTCTTCCTAGACCTTGAGTGAGGCAATTGGGTCACCAAGGGCCCATTGGGGTCAACCTTAGTGGCTAATTTGACTCAAGTCAACCCTAAGCCACTTGGAGTCAAACCTAGCCAAATGGGCTAACTTGTGCTCAAGCCCAACCCACTTGGGCTAACCTTGTTTTAATAAATGAAATAGACTTGTGGGCTGCCTTTGGGTTAGGTAGGAGCCAAAATTCATCATGAAGTGTAGAGAGAGAAAATTCACCCATGGAGGAGAGAGAAAGTAGAATAAAATATAAGAGGAGACTTTGGGCTCACCCTCCCCCTTCCCCAACCTCCCCAATTTATTACTCTAGGAAAAGACAAGCTAACCCAACTCAACCAGCCACCTTTTGACTGGTTTGGACCAAGCCTCACCCCCCACCTACCCTAGCCACCATTGTTGACTTTAGCCAATATTGGCCATGAAGCCTACCAGCCACCTAACACCCCCAATCTCCCCTTTAAAAGCTTCACAGGACTCCCCTCACTCACTTCCACCACCTACCTGAAGGAGCCAAGCAGCCACCAAGAAGCTTCAAAAATTCGGCCACCACCACCACCATGGTCTCCCGCCGCTCCTCTCGCATCCAAGCCCGTGTGCAGGTCCTCCCTCACCTCTCTCTTCATGCTGTAGATCTTAGGATTGTTAGGGATAGGGTTTGGGCTCGAATGAGCCCGAACCGAGCTCAGTTTTTCCTCCATTAATGGATATCGGGAAGCTCACGGGTTGGGTGGCGCCGCCGCCTCCCGCCGCCCTAGTCGCCGGAAAAGGGAGCCCCCACCATCGTGAGGTGGGAGATGAAGTTTCCCGGTGGTGTCGCCGCCGGCAACCGCCGGGAAACTCCCCGAGAAATCTCAAGAAGCTGGCTGGTTCCTGCATGCTGGATTGGAGAAGAAAAGCAGCAGCCATCGGATGGCTTTAAGATTCGTGCCATGCAAATATATAAATCCTGTATTTATTTAATTTATGAATAGTGTTATTCTGCCTTATAAAACAGCCTCTCTTGCATGCCAAATTTAGAGTTCTTCTAGACATTTCCATAAAACATGTTCAACATGAAAGTTGTAGGTCTCTGAGTTAGCTTTAATTTGATATATTACACATAATTTTTGGTTAATCCTACTGGCTTGTAGGCCCATTTTACTAGGGTTGGTCCTAGGGTAGGACAGAAATAAAAAGGTGTGCCCTGACCAAACCCTAAGTCCAAAGGGACTGAAATTTTGGTCATGTCACTAAATTAGATACACCTAGCTCCCCTCCAAAAATGAGAATTTTTGGGGAAAATAATCCTATAGTTTTAGTCAAAATTTGATAAATCAATTAATGTTGATTTTTGGAGCATATCAACCCCAATTGGCCCCAAATTTTGGTGGCCTGCCCTTGGGGGTATATTAGACCTATGGTAAAAATATTAGCCAATTTAGATTTGTGCATGTTGATATATCTCACTTGTAAGGGTTGAAAGAGGGATGGTCTTGGGCTGCAAATAGCAAAAATGTAGAAAATTAAAGGAGATGCCCAAGTCCATCCAGAGACCCAAATGTCCTGGGATTTTGGCCAGCAACAAGTTTAGGGCATATTTAGGCCCTGCCCAAAAATGGGATTAGTTGGAATTAAAATTAGGGGGAAAATTACTTAGATACCCCTAGGCTTGTTTAGGTGATTCATGGAGTATTTCAACTTCAAAAGGCCCCAATTTTTGGTGGCATGTCTATGAGGACAATATTAGGGCATGGTTAAATTTTCAGCCCATATGGATCACTGCATGTTGGGTTAACCCACTTGCATGTGTAGGCTAGACTTAATCTTGGTGTGCAAATAGCAAAAGTTGCTATGATGTGTATTTATCCATTTTGGGACTTCTAAAAAGCTTGAAACTAATTCCAGAGGATCTTTAGGACAAATTTGACCCCTCAAATTAATTGTGGGATTTTTGGGATCAAAAATCCCATTATTTGGTATTTTCAAAATAAAGGCCTTTTTGGAAAATAAATTGTAGAAATAGGTCTTAATCAAGGAAAGATCCCCAAAATCAGTCAAGTCAAAAATGAAGTTTTTCTTTGACTTAGGAAAATTCTATACCTCTGTTTGACAACTTTTAGAGCAAAATTCATGGAAATGACTATTTTACCCTTTTTATATTTGTTCATGAATTGGTAGAAATACATGTTGGAAAATTGTAGAAATAATTATAGAGTTGCATAATTATTATATTAGTCTTGTAGAATTATTTCAGAATTTTTGGATACACTGTAAATTATTATATAAGCATAATGGCATTTTGGTAAATAATTAAGAATGGATTTTGATAGGCCATTACACTGCATATGTTAATGAAACTCTGCCATTAGTCATAAAGTAGTGATATAAATGCTCAGTAATTTTCCTGGAATTTTGGGTTGTATATTTCTTATACTTCATTTGGAAAATGATTAATATGTAGACATTGTATTAATTATGGAATAAATAGAAATATAAAAAGGAAAATTATGAAATCTTGTAGACAGCAATATTTTACTCACATGCAACTCAGGAAAATTCCCTTAGGTCAATAGAATTTAATTGATACCACTTCATGTGTAAAATGTCCTAGGGAATAATTTAAATGATTTAATTAGAGGCCTTAATGACCTAGGAAAATTATGAAAATCAACACATTCATTTCATTAGTCCATACCACCCTAGGATAAATATTTGGGGTCAGTTGGACCAAGGATTTAGAAGTTCGATTTCGGGGTGGTATTAGGTCATGGGTTGCGCATAGTAAAAGTATGTTATGCCTTAAGGCCCACCGGGGGATAAATCGACAATTGAACTAGAGAATAAGTTTGGAGGTATAACCCTGGTGGGTAGAGTCATCTTAGTGACGAGAGTAAAAGTGCAAGTCACCGGGTAACACTTAGAGTGGAGGACGGCGGAAGGCCGTCGCCCTCCCGATAACAACTTAAGTCATTAGGTTGCTAAGTAATAACAAGTGAAGTATGGATAATGGGTAAACACCAACTTAAATTAATTATCCTTGTGAAAGGGAACTTTGGGCTTCATCCCATCTTGGTTTCTAGTGCCTTCGAGACCCCTTCATTGGGCATACCTTGGGCAGTCCTGGGATTAACCCTAAAATACTAAGTGTAACAACCGGTAGACAAGAGTAGTCTAATAGGCTAGGTAAACTGTATCTGTTCTCACTCGTGACGAGTTGGAGGGAAAGGGTTAAGTCGTCCCGAGGTGTTCAAAGGGGCGTCATCCCGCGGTGTTCAAAGGGATGAGGTTTGGAATTTAAGCCGGACGGGTTAGTCCGGGGAGCTTTGGCTCGGTTGTTGACTATTACGGACGGGTTTGTCCGGGGAGCGTTGGCTCGGAGGTTGATACATCAAGTTTGCATGTGCATAAGAAATACCTAAGGTGGTGGGTCTTCGGTGTTAGAGGGTCGTTGCACCGACACCAATACGATGACTCGACAAGTGTGGTTTTACACTTCGCCAAACTAAGTCCGGCGGTCTTGTCGGCAAAGAGTACGCGTAGTCCGCTTAGTGCACCAAGCGTTGAGGCGTACGATAGGTCAGACTGGTAGTGCTATACTGGTTTTGAGGTGGGCGAGGCCCAACCCACCGCTTCCGTCTGCCACTACGGAGGTATCCTGGGAGGTAACGGCTCTGAAAGGGGGAACTAAAGGTTTGTGTACACAAAGTCGGGTGTGTGAGTTGCACTGCTTGAACATCATTAACCCACCATATAGATGCATATCATAATCATTCATAATAACCTATGACACCTAATGTATAAGTTTAATGGGACGCTTATACATTAGGACTTGCAAAACGACCCCTTGGTCTATAAGCTTGTGTGGGGCAGGTTTATAAGTCAAGGTCAACTTACTATATTTATAATTGATGTTTGATAACCGACACCCCAACGTATAAGTTTAATGGGACACTTATACGATGAGAGCCTTGCAGAAGATCCCTTGGCTTATGTGTCTTCACATAAGTTAAGGTTACTTTACTTATATTAATTGTCTTTTATGCTCAGTTATTACTGTCACTTATATTCAAAGAATTGCTAGACTAGGTCCACCGTCACCTGCTTTTGTTGTACTCTCCACTTCATGTCCTTCCCTTTCTTCCTCCCCGCCCGGTGCCTTAGAGCATGGGGGAAGGGGTGGGGGATGATAGGACTTGGTCTTTTTGACTGACGGGCGACCGAACATCATATTAGGGAATCATGGAGCCCAGCATGGAGGAGCAGCCCAGGAGGCCGATGCGCTTAGAGATGGGGCAGTCTAGTACGGGTCTTCAGACTGCCGGGACCGTGAGTTCAGCTTACTAGTAGATGTTCTATTTTACTTCCGCATGATTGATTCTGTAGTGAGGACTTTGATGTACCGGGCATAAGCCCTTATTCAATACTCTTTTCTTATTAGATCTGTGGACACTCCCTTCGTGGAGATTTTCTAATATATGTGATTTGATGTGGACTGCATTTCTTTCTACTTGCTACTAAATTATGATCGAACAAGGCCGGCAGAATCGGCGTTTTGTGGGGACGACCTTCCCGGGTGCGAAGTCGTCACCGCAAAGCGGCGGTTCTGGGCATAAGACCCCGGGTTTTAAAAAGAAAAAAAAGGGGGGGTCTTACAAGTGGTATCAGAGGGAGGTTTCGATCCTCCGACCTGTGGGTTATGGGCCCACCACGCTTCCGCTGACCTCGCACCCGTGAAACTCCATGCATTGGCCGGATCTTCAAGAACACCTGGTCCCCGATCTGAAACTCCACCTGACGATGCCGAGCGTCATAATACTTGGCCTGTCTGCTCTGCGCCTCTAGCATCCGGTCCCGAATCAATCTCACCTGAGCCTCGGTGTCTTCCACAAACTTCGAGTCTAGAGTCTGCGGATCCACGTCCTGTAGCCAAGATAACGGTGTCCTACACCTCCTCCCATATAAAGCCTC
The DNA here is from genome assembly GCA_039513925.1 of Platanthera zijinensis. Taxonomy (NCBI): domain Eukaryota; kingdom Viridiplantae; phylum Streptophyta; class Magnoliopsida; order Asparagales; family Orchidaceae; genus Platanthera; species Platanthera zijinensis. The sequence continues at coordinate 166,789,485 of CM077093.1, read as the reverse complement.
GTAAGGAGCCATCCGTATGCTGGACTGGTAGCTGTTGTTGTACGAGAACTCCACCAATGGCAGCATCTTCTCCCAGGGCTCTCCGCGGTCTACAATACATAATCTCAGGAGGTCTTCCAGCGTCCGATTGGTACGCTCCGTCTGCCCGTCAGTCTGGGGGTGGAAAGCTGTACTGAAGGTCAGTCGGGAGCCAAGGTAAGCCTGCACCGATCTCCACTCTCTGGATGTAAACCGGCCATCTCGATCGGATACGATCGTCTTCGGCACGCCGTGATAACGGACAAACTGCTCCACAAACTTCCGCACCAACCCTCCAACAGAATCGTCCTTCCTGATCGGGATGAATCTAGCCACCTTCGTCAGACGGTCCACGATCACCCAGATCGAATCGTTTCCCGTCCGTGATCGAGGTAGGCCATGGATGAAGTCCATGGCGATGTCCTCAAATTTCCACTCCGGCACTGGAAGTGGTTCTAGTAGTCCTGCTGGGTTCTTGCACTCGGCCTTCACCAACTGACACGCCTCACAGTGGGTCACAAAACGAGTGATGTCCTTCTTCATCCCCGGCCAGTAGAGAGTCCTCTTCAAATCTGCCGTCATCTTCGTAATCCCGGGATGTATAGAGTATCGGCTATGATGAGCCTCAGTCATGATGTCCTCCCGTATCTGCCCTCCATACGGTATGTATGTCCGACCTCTGAAGCACACCAGATCACCCCGCATCGTATAATCTCCTGCTGAGCTCGGGCTGGAGTAGTACTGGGATGGGTGACCTCCTGGGAAGTCCCCGTAGTGCGGGCTTGACTATCGAGTTTGACTCATCTAAGGGGGGCTACGGCCACCAACAACCCGCCTGGATGGAGAGGGGTTGGGGTGCATTGGCCTGCAGGCTTGAATGTGATAGGCTTACTGCTAGTAGTGGGCCCGGGTCTGGACTACTGGTGGGCCGGCGGTGCCAGCTGGGTCCCGCGGGTTGGCGGGCCTGGACCGTTACACTGTAACATGCAGAGCAGTTTGGCAGTGGCAGAGCCATCTTGGATTTCACTTACTAGGTTGCACCAGAAGGATGATCCAGATCTTCTGCTCTTATACCTCAGGACTGAGAGAGGGGAGTTGCCGGATTTTTCTATCGATGATGCAGGTACTTTGAAGTACCGCGGCAGGTTTTGCATCCCCGCTGTTGGAGAGATTAGGGTTATGATATGCAAAGAGGCTCATGGATCTAGTGTTGCCTACCATCCAGGATCTACAAAGATGTACCATGATTTGAAGCAAATTGCCCGGTGGTATGGGATGAAGGGGGACATAGCCCGATTTGTTGCTGAGTGTCACACTTGCATGCGTGTGAAGGCCGATCACGGAAGGCCTGGTGGCAAGTTGACTCTGTTGGAGATCCCGACTTGGAAGTGGGAAAGTATTTCTATGGACTTCATTACGGGCTTACCGAGATCTCCAAAGGGATTTGATTCAGTTTGGGTGATCGTGGACCGATTGACGAAGTGTGCGCACTTCGTATCCTATAAGATAGATTACCCGATGAAAAAGATAGCAGAGTTGTACTTGGACGAGGTCATCAGATTGCACGGTGTGCCAATTAGCATCATTTCAGATCGAGACTCCCAGTTTACTTCTCGCTTTTGGCAGAGTCTGAAGGAGGGTTTGGGAATAGATTTGAGGTATTCTACTGCTTACCACCCACAGACCAATGGGCAGACAGAGCGGGTGAACCAGATAGTTGAGGATATGATCAGATGCTGCTATCTTCGAACGGGGGCGGTGATGTTATGTGGCCCGGTCTCTTAATTGGATTTTCAATAAGAAAACCCTGGTTGTAGAAGAATCTATTCATGTTGTATTTGATGAGACGAGCTTGCTGCAAAGCAGTTCTTCAAGTGCGTTCATTGAAGATGCAGGTTCACGACTGAAGGAAATTAACTTGCATGAGCAAACTGTTCGAAGGAAATTAGCTTGCATAAGTCCTCAATTTCCTGTTCAAGTCTTACTCATAGAAGCCCGGTCTCTTAATTATTTATTCCATCCAACTGTTAGTAGATGAGTCCTTACTCTCGGGCTGGGTGTGTGTAGAGAATGAAGTTCGGGTTAGGCTTCTCGCTAGATTTCCTGCACAGAATTTTTCATTAACAGCCATGTTAGTCCCCCGCCATTTATTTTTCCTTATTGTTATAGCTTGTTTGTTCTCGGGCTGAGGAAGGAAGTAAGAGTTAGGTTAGCATTTTCCTGTGTCGTAGCTGTAGCCAGGTAGGAGTTAGAAGCTTTAACTCGAAAATTTTACTAAGTCCTCATTATAACCCTTGAAATGTGATTAGCTGTTAGAATAATATTACTACAGTAATAGACTTGCTGGAATCATGTTGGAGAAGAATTAAGGCTCGGCTTTGAGTGTGGTGTACACACTCAATGCCTGGGCTGTTCGGGTGTGGCGTTGAGTGTGGTGCACACACTCAAAGCCATAGCCTTTTTGTTATTTTTGCTTCGGCTAAGTATTTTTTTGGCGTTGAGTGAGTCGACCTCACTCAACGCAATGACTATTTAGGCGTTGAGTTAGGTGGACTCACTCAACACCGCAGCCAATCCTTTCGGTCAGCTTGCAATTTTAACGTTGAGTGGACCAAGTCCACTCAACGCCAACCTTCGATGAGTAGCGGATGTGTCTGGCGTTGAGAGAGTGATGCTCACTCAACGCCAGATTCGGTCTGGCGTTGACATAGTCAAGCTCACTCAATGCCAGAGTTTGTGGCGTTGAGAGAGTGATGATCACTCAATGCCAGAGTCTGTCTGGCGTTGAGAGAGTGATGCTCACTCAATGCCAGATTCTATCTGGCGTTGAGAGAGTGATGCTCACTCAACGCCATATTCTGTTTGGCGTTGAGAGAGTGAGGCTCACTCAACGCCAGATCCTGTCTGGCGTTGAGTGAGGGTTGCTCACTCAACGTCGTGTTGAGCCATCTCAACGCTTTCCCCTTATCTTTATTTTCTCTCCTGAGTGAATTCCTTGATTTTAAGGTACCTTCTGAGCTATATTTTTCCAAAGGCGAAATCGTGGGTTGTGGTTAGTAGTGGTGGTTTGAAGCTCTTAATGGGGGTGGTGTTATTTTATTTAGCCGTGACCACCCTTTTTATCATGTTCCAGGTACGGGCTGGGCAAGGGGGTGGGAGGTCCCTAGTGCTTTCACATGTAGACCCTTGAGCTTTGTTTCTTGGAAATGGTTGTTTGGGGACTGAGTTTGCCTCCAACCCGGATCCGCGTTGTTTTTGCTACTGCCATCTCTCACAATTTAGGATGTTAGATGCTTCTTCCTTAGTAGATTGCAATGTTTTTGGGCACATAGTAGCCTTGTAGCCTCTGCAAGATTTAAGCAGGGTTGTTGCTGTTTCCTCGCACTTAGTGCAATTTTTTTTTGTCTAACCCTGGACAGTGTTTGATTGTTACTGTCGTGTTTACTCTTTTTGCTTATCATTTAAATTAACACTTTCGTACATCTTATTTATTTTGCTTGCTGAGATATTCTGTTGGAACACCCTATTACTAATTTGGGCAAGGATCACTATGTTATTAGGAAAATTGTTTGACCTAGTTGTATAGTTGAAAAGGTCAAATTAGAATGAGTCTAGGGCTTAGAACTTAGGTTTGGAGCTGCCCCCAGGACCATTCAGAGATCAGGACTAAGTACTGAGACAAGAAAATTTTCGTCGAGCTCAGTTCGACGAAACGTCGAACTCCATTCGACGTTCTCTGAGCTCAACTTTGTATGTCGTCGAACTCCGGTCGACGATCTTCGAGCTCAGATCAACGATCTGTCTTAAGTTACTTTCCCAGTCGCTGAGCTCAGTTCAACGATCGTAGAGCTCAGTTCGATGTTTTCTGTCTGCTGTGTAAATCCAATCTCTGAGCTCAGTTCAACGATCGTAGAGCTAAGATCGACGATTTCTGTGAGAGATCGACGGTTTTAGAATTCAAATTCAAGAACAGTTATGGAATTAATTCAAATTCTTTCAGAGTTATTTTCTGCATTTATTACAAAGGATTTTCTAGCCGTTTCAAGCTATCTGATGCAAGTTTCAAGGAAGGACTAAATGGAATATTGCTTAGGACTTTCCCCAGATACAGTTGTCAATTATGGAAGTCATTTATGACTAAATAACGGCCATCTAAGTCAGATTTTTGATATACTCCTGCTTAAGAGAGTAGAGATGATAATAACAATATACAGAGAATACAAAGAGATACAAAAGAATTAGATTACAATACAGAAGATTGAACAATACAACTTCTCTGATCAAGAGTTCATCTTCTGTGATTTTCAAATCCACTGAATCTTCAAGAACACAAGAAAATCCTGTTGTAGAGGAGATCTTCTGCTACTCAACTCATCCAAATCTTCAAGTGTTCAAAGGCTTCAACATTAAGGACTCCAGACATCAAACATTTCAGCATCTGCTGGAATCATCTTCTGCTGGAGATCTGAAGTTTTTGAAGACCTATCACCCTAGCAAAGCTTTCACTCCTGAACCTTTCTACATCTCAGGGGGAGCTTTGACATCATCAACAATCCACTAGTCTTCTCTCAGAGATTGAGACAGAGAAGACATCCTCACCTTTTCTTTTTCTTTTCCTTATATAAAAGGGTTATCAAAACTCCCTTCAAAAGTTCTGAATCTGGTTCTGAGACCCTTGTCAAAACTCAGTGGTGGCAAGACACCTTATCAAAAAATCTAGATCTGGTTTTTGAGCACCTTATCAAAGCTCATTGGTGCCCAGGACACCTGATCAACCCTTCCTGCAGTGGTTTCCTACCTAGGGTGGTAGAAGAGTGGATATACCCAGGTTTTTGGGCAACCACTATAGATCCTTGTGTCTTCTTGTTGCTGTGTGTTTGTTTTTGTTGTGTGCTGTGTGATTTTCATTTACTGCTTTAGTTTTATTTTACTGCAAGCACCTTACACTTATATCTAAATTAAGTCTTCCGCTACCTTACAATTTTAAATTGTAAATTTATTTTAAAATACTCTATTCACCCCCCTCTCTAGAGTTATGGTAGATCTTTCTCTCACTTTCAATTGGTATCAGAGGCATGTTGGTTCTTACAGGCTAACACCTGAACAAAAAGATCTTTGAAAAGATCAATCTTATATAGAGGGGTATTATTTTCTGTATTATACTTATCTTCAAAAACCATGGCACAAAACAAAGACTATGCTAGCACCATACCTCCAGTGTGAATTTGATGCGTAAAAATCGTCTCACGGACTACAATCCGAATAAGCAAGTGTACCTATCGTTTTATAGTATAGTGATAAAAATATATCAAGGTCATATAAAAACTTGGGGCAGGCAAGTACTATTACTCACAACGAATCGATTATCCTACCGAATGTTTGATGAGTTTTGAAAATGAAAATAAACTAAGTTTAAAAAGAGAAAATAAACTATTACGAGAAAAGTGCTCGATCGACGATTCACCTTGAAACAAAATAACGAAATAAATTAGTTTAGCATTTGCACTTCTATTAAGACCGTGACGGATCCGATATTAGGAAGTAATCTCGCTAGAGCATTAAATCCCCTAACTTATAGACGTTTTGACCGAAATCTCTTTCAAGTCAAAAAGGCCTAAAGTCGCATTACCGAAGTGACCCGCACTATTGGATTTGACTCCAATCCGGAGGATTTACGTCATCCTATCTCTAGGGGTGCGTTCAAATCCTTCCTTCCTTGAGTGATCTTTCATATTCACGAGCCTCTCGGCTACTCAAATATGAGATCGGATGCCTACTACCGTATACCGGAATACGGAGTCGACACGATAAAAATCAAAGAAGGATCAAAAATAGAAAAATACAAATCCAAACATAAAATTAAGAATGCGTCATTTCATCGCAAAGATCGTCGCGATCGGGCACAAAATAAAATTAGCTACGCATATTGGAAAAGGAAATGAGAATAAGAGAAGGAAATGACATTTTCATTGCTTAATAAAAGAGGTACACAAAATAAGAACAAAATAAAATTATACTACTAAAGGAAAAATAAAAGGAACTTAACAAGAAAGTAACACTCTTGAACTAGCACTCTACTTTCTACATAAACTTTACTAAAAACTACTTAGCCAAACAAGAGGCAAAGGGTCCTTTATATAGGAGAGGGAGAAGATTCTAGATGGAAGTGGAAATGAAGGGAAGACAAGGGGTGGCCGGCCTCATGAAAAGGAAGATTCATGCATGATAATTAAATGAGGGGAGAGAGAATGGGGCTACATGCATGCATGTCATTTTGGAAAGTAAAAAGAAATAAAATAAATAATCAAGGGGGAATGGATGGGATTTAATTAAGGATGAAAGAGGGAGAAGGGGGGTGAATGAGAATAAAAGAGGGGAGAAAGAAATAAAAGAGGAGAGAGGGGAGGAAGAGGGGAGCTGGCCATATGCATGAATTATATTAAATTAAAATGAAAAGAAAATATAAAATAGGAAAGGGGTGAATGAATGTGGAATAAAGAAGGAAAAGAAAACAATAAAGGGAGAGAGAGAGGTGGCTGGCCACATGCATGAATAATTGCATGCATGTGGTCGGGTTTGACATGAGGGGGACTTCTTGGGCTTCAATGGGCTGCTACATGGAGTGGGATTTGATGTTGTGGGCTGCTTGTAGGCTTTGTGGGCTTGGGTTCTTCATGGAGTACATCTTGGAGGCTCGGTTTTCATGTGTTGGACTGCTCCAATGAAGGGTCGGGCTGCACCATGGGTGGCCGGCTGCACTTGTATTAAAGGTGGCCAAGAGGAGGAGCTTGAACCTACAAGCAAAAAGATAAAACAAACATTAGTTAATTGTTTATAACATAACATTAATGAAAATAAAACATAACATTTCATAGATTATAATAACATAACATAACATAATATTGGTTAAACTAAACTTAACAAACATAACATAGTATATAAATATTTATATTTAAAATAAAACACAAGTTAAACATAAAACATAAACATCATAAAATTAAACATAAAAATGCATAACACAAATAATTAAACTAGGAATTTATACTTTATGAAAAGACATTAAAACATGAAATAACAAGCATGAAATATAAATAAACTTAGACTTTTAGGCTACTAATTACCCCAAAAACGATGACTAAAGCTAGTCATCAAATTCCCCCATGCTTAGGCTTTTGCTATTCCAGAGCAAAAGGAAGAGAAATATTTATAAGACATTATATAATTTGCAATTAAACTAAAAATTTATTTACATCAAAATCTAGCCAAAATTAAAATTTAGGGATTTATGAATCAAGTCCTAAATTATGAAATTAAAGTGAAAAGAGAGAAGTACTTAGCCAAGAATTCTCAAATAAATTAACTAGTATTCAAAATTGAGTAAAGTGCAAACAAGGTTAGATTGAAATTATAAAAACCATAACTTGAAAGAAACTTAAGAAAAAATTGCAACCTACTACTTATGCTCTCCCAATATTTTAATTTAAAGACTAAGACAATAATATTGGTTAAGGGGTTTTGGGAGGGAATTAACATGAAGAGGTCTTTGATTGGAGGTGATCATCATTATTTTTTCTTCACACCCCACACAATTTTATTTTTAAATAATATATATGTAATACCAGAAAATGATAGACTAACATCCTATCACTCCCCCCGATATATATGAACTTTTAAATTCCTCTCTTCATTTTTGGGTTGCATATGTGTACCAGAGAATAAGGAACTAACATCTCCTTATTCCTATGACATATGATCTAACAATAAAAGAAAAAAAAGGAGAATTAGGTAAGGATAGGGGGTAAACAAGATTTTAGAAAATAAACTAAAATACTAGAGAGCAACTACTAGTAGATTGAGATTTCCTAAGAATCTAAAAGTATGAAGTAATAATAATTAGAATCCAAAAGTGTTTGGCTAAATTACTACAAAATTGAAACTATTTAAAATAAAAGAGACAAAGTGCTAAATAAATTACTCTAAGCAAAGTAAAATCATAAGATTATCCTCAAAACTAAATCACTAAATATTAAATTTAACTAAATATGATGAAATAAAAATTAGCAAAATAAAAAAATGCTTATAAACTAACTCAAACTAAATTTCTCAAAATAACAAAAAGCTAAGCATGAGGTTTATTATATTTTTTTTGATTTTTCTAAGATTTTTTTCATTTTTTTTTGGGTTTTGAAATATGATCTTTTTTTTGGAATTTTTTTTGATTTTATAATTTTTTTTGGGTTTTTGATAAGGCTAAATAAAAGCAGAACTAAAGAAGCTTAAATAAACTATACTAAACATTTTTATTTTTTTGTAGAAATTTAAAACATTTTTTTATAAAAAAGAATAAATAAATAAAACAACTAAACCCTGAAATAAAATAAATGATAATTTGCAAGACGAAAAACTTATATAAAAAAGGCTAGCATTCGATCATTGATTCACCATGAAATGAAACGAGAGAGATAAAAGGCATAGTTTTAAATTTGCAAATCAAACTCGGTCGTGACGGATCCGAAAATGAGACAAAATCTCTCTAGAGCATTAGGTCTCCTAACTTATAGACTCTTTGATCAAAATCTCTTTACAAACCAAAGAAGCCTAAAGTTGCATTATCGAAGTGATCCGCACTATTGGATTTGACTCCAATCCGGAAGATTTACGTCGTCCTATCTCTAGGGTTGCGTTCAACTCCTTCCTTCTTTGAGTGATCTTTCAAATCATGAGTCTCTCGACTACTATAAAATGAGAACAAGGCCTACTACTGTGTACCGGAAATACGGAGTCGACGAAATAATATTCAAAGAAGGACCGAGCAGAATTAAGCAAAAATAAAACAATGAAATAAAAATAATTCTCATCTCAAATCATGGATCCCCATGATTAAATGCTAAAAGAAAATTAGCTACGCATGATGGAAAAGAAAACAACAATAATAAGAGAAGAAGATTTCATATTTCTTTTACTAAAAGGAAAGGAAGTACATAATAATGAAAAAACAAAATGATATTACTTAGAACAAAATGAGATTACAAAAAAACAAGGAAACTAGAAATGAAAATTACAATGAAACTCTCTTGATTTGTACTCTCCAAAGCTCTCTCCAAAAGCCAAACTTTCAATCCAACCTTTCAATCCATGGGACTTGGGTTCCTTTTATAGGAGAGGAGGGAAGAATATAGAAAATGAGAGACCAAGGGGGGTGGTCGGCCATGTGAGGGGGAGGGTTCATGCATTTTATTTAATGAAAAATATGTAATAGGAAGGGGGAGTGAATGGAAAATAAAAGAGGGGAGAGAAATGGTAGGGGCCGGCCAATCAAGGGGAGGATGCATGCATGTAATAAATAGGGGAGAGAGAGAGAAAGACATGTGCATGCATGAGAAAGGTGGCAAAATAATAAAGGAGAGAGAGGGGGTGTGGCCGGCCATTGTGGGCTTCAATGGGCTCGGGTAGAGGGCTAGGGGTTGCATGGGCTGCTTGGGATTTGATGTAGGCTCGGGTAGAGGGCTAGGGGCTGCATGGGCGCTTTGGTGGCTCGGGTATAGGCTAGGTGGGCAGCTCCAAAAGGCCGGGCTGCTCCAAAATGTGAAGGCCGGCTGCTCCAATGCTTGGGCTGCAACAAGGGCTCGGGTAGGAGGCTTGGCTGCACCAAATGGAAGTGGGCTGCACTTGAGTGAGGGGGCCGGCCACCTACAAAAAGAAATAAAACAAAACATTAATTAATTCATGATATAAAATTAAATAAACTAAGCATAACATTAATCATTATATCATATTAGTTAAGTAAACCTAAACTAATACAAAGATAATAATAATAAAACATAACATAAACATAACATAAAATAAAACAAAACATAAGTTTATAAAAAAAACAATAACAAAAACATAACATAAAATACAACCAAAAATAAAATTATAGATTTATAAAAAAATATAAAACAACAATATTCAAGCATACAAAAACATAGAATTATAATAATACTTTGTAAATAGGCTACTAAATTACCCCCAAAAAGGATGACTAAAACTAGTCATCAACCCCCCCCCCCCCCCCCCATGCTTAGACATTTGTTTGCCCTCAAGCAAATAGAAATAAAAACTAGGGAAAACAAAAAGAAAGCAAGAGATATATATTTTTAAGTTCCATAGTTAAGAAAAACAAAACATGAAAAATTAAACTATCCTAATATTCATGTTATCAACTAGTGGGGTGAGAAGTGCACAATAGAAAATTTGAAAGTGGAACCCTAAAAATCTCATTAAAACATAAGAAAAGTCTACTCATTTCTAAATCTTAAAAACAAGGCATCCAAAATAAATGAAAATAAGGAAAACAAAAGTAGAGGTTCTAAGTAGACGGCGCATTAACAAACTACTAGGTTGCTAGATAAACATTAACCCTAAAACACTCCAAGATAACCTCCAAAGAAATCCATCAATGATGGTGGCCATAGGCTTGTACGTTCACACTTTCTCCACTATGCGAATTTACATTCTAAGATCATTAGGACTTCTAATAGGCGTTAAGACTTGGCTTAGGTAAATGATTAGGAAGTGGAATCAAAGATAAACATGAAGGTTTTAAGCACTAAACCAAGGTGAGCTCAAAAATAAACAAAGCATAATCAAAATGAGAAATAACAAGTATGTCATTTCTCCAATATTAAACTACAAAACAAGGCCATGAAAATTTTCTTTTATAAACTTGGCCACACATAAACTTTTTTGCATTCATTTTTTTTTATTTTAATTTTTCATTTTTTTCTCAATTTTTAATAACATTTTGATAAGAAAGCTCCAAAAATAAGCTTGAGAATTTCCTATTTATTTCAAAAATAATACCCCTCCCACAAAATAATTTTTTTTAAGCTCAAGGTTATAGTGTAAAAATAGGAAAGGCATTTGGCTTTGGTGAACATAATGAAATGAAAGGTGGAGCTAAAAACAAAGAAAATAAGGAAAAGGCCCAAAATTATTTTGCAAGGGTTTTGTTTTTGGTGGGCAAGAAAAGCTCAAACTAATCAAATGGTGGCCTAAATCATTTCTAAAGAACGTAAAAACGATGCAAATGCTTCGAGAGTAGCTTGGTACAAGTTCTAGACACCAAGAAAGACTACCCCACAAATGAAAAAGAACTAATGATACCTAGCAACCATTCGTAAGCAACTAACCGAATAAAAAGACATAACTACACATTGCTAGCTTATAACGTAAAAACCGGATGCCTCTATTTAAGAAAAAGAAACTAGTAGAACTGAACTATGCTAAAATGATAAGTTTAGAAAACATTTTCAAAGGAATCTACATAGAACTATAAAAACCACACGGGCCTACACATCACTAGAAGAAACATAAAAATAACGATAGAAATAATTTTAGATCTTATTTTTCAAATCGATTTTGGCTCATTTTTTTTATTTTTTTTTTGTAAAATATTTTTGTAAAATTTTGGATTTTGATGAAGCTAACATAAAATATTATACTAATTTAAAACATAATTTTTTTTTTGGAAGAAGAAAGACAGAAAGACGGACCAAAAGAAACTAGACCCCCCATGCTTAAATTCTTCATTGCCCTCAATGAAGAAAACATAAAGAAAAAGAGAAGGGGACTGAGAAGAAGAGAAAAAGAAAAAAGCAGGAAAATAAATAAATAAAAAGAACAGGACTTCCCCGAGTTCGTGAGATGAAGGCGGATGTCGCTGCCCCATGCTTGCTTTGTAGAGTACTTGATCGTCAGCAGGTTTGACTTGATCCATCTGATATCAGCAGCGGCGGAGCGGCGACCACGATCATGGACTTGATTGGCCTCCGGTAGGAAGAGCAAAATAAAAGAAAAAAATAGAGAGTCCGTGGGCAGATGCCCGATAATGTTCTTTATTACAAGTCCAAAGTCCGAATAAAAGAGTTTCATAATAATAATAATAAAAATGACCATAATAAAATAATCATCTAAGAGTCCAAAAGAAGATTCTCCTTTGCAGGAGTCACAGAATCATTAGAAAAATAGAGTTTAAGTCTATGACCATTAACTTTAAAGTCCCCCTTATCGGGGTGCGAAAGTAACACAGTGCCATAAGGAAAAACATCCTTGACCGTAAACGGTCCAGACCATCTAGATTTAAGTTTTCCAGGGAAGAGACGTAAACGTGAATTAAAAAGAAGAACCTGATCGCCTGGTTTAAACGTTTTAGGATGGTGCAGGTTCTTATCGTGATACAATTTCGTGCGTTCTTTATAAATTTTATTATTTTCATATGCGTACGCTCGCCACTCGTCAAGCTCATTTAGTTGGTTTTTTCTATGCTCACCGACCGAGTGCGGATCGAAATTAAAAAATTTTAACGCCCAATACACACGGTGTTCTACTTCTACCGGAAGATGACACGATTTTCCATAGACTAATCGGAAAGGAGTACAACCGATGACGGTCTTGTACGTTGTCCGATAGGCCCAAAGAGCATCGTCTAATTTTAATGACCAATCCTTACGAGAAGTAGAAACGTTTTTTTCCAAAATTCTTTTAAGTTCTCGATTGACTACCTCGACCTGACCGTTAGTTTGGGGGTGATAAGCGGTTGATAATTTATGCGTAACGCCATATTTAGCTAAAGCCTTGGCGAGTTGAGCGTTGCAAAAATGACTTCCCCTATCACTAACGATCGCGCGAGGAAAACCAAAACGAGAAAATAATTTTTTAAGAAAATTAACAACAACACGAGCATCATTATTTGGTAAAGCTTGGGCCTCCGCCCACCTGGAAACGTAATCAACTGCGACTAAAATATATTTATTACCTAAGCTCGAGGGGAATGGGCCGACGAAGTCTATGCCCCATAGATCAAAAACTTCACATTCGAGAAAATAGTTTTGTTTCATTTCATTTTTATTAGAGAGATTTCCAGTCCGCTGGCATCGATCGCATCCGCCCACAAAGATTTGTGCATCTTTAAATATGCTTAGCCAATAAAAGCCAACACTAAGTACTTTGTGTGCGGTGCGGTTTGCTTGAAAGTGCCCTCCAGTCGGACCTTCATGAACATGTTTTAAGATTTGATGACCCTCTTCCCGGGAAACATATCTCCTTACCACCTGATCCGCACAAATGCGAAATAGAAATGGGTCTTCCCAAAAATAATACTTCAACTCAGAAAAGAATTTCTTCCTTTGGTGAGTTGAGTATTCTTTTGGAAGGACCCGAGCCACAAGATAATTGGCCAGATCGGCAAACCAGGGGGTAGAAGAAGAAGAAGAAATATTTAAAATACGCTCATCCGGAAAAGAGTCATTAATAAAGGTTTCATTTAAAATATCAAGATTGGGATTTTCAAGACGAGAGAGATGATCAGCTGCTAAGTTTTCCACTCCTTTCTTATCCCGAATCTCCAAGTCGAATTCTTGAAGTAAGAGGATCCAACGGATAAGACGCGGCTTGGCATCCGGTTTAGAAAGGAGGTACTTCAAAGCGGAATGATCTGTGAAAACAATAACTTTAGAAAGAGTAACATACGGTCGGAATTTATCAAAAGCAAAAATAACCGCTAAGAGTTCTTTCTCCGTCGTGGTATAATTTTCTTGAGCAGAAGTTAGAGTTTTACTAGCGTAGAAAATCGGATGAAAGTTCTTAGCAATTCGTTGACCTAGAACCGCACCTACCGCATGATTACTCGCATCGCACATTATTTCGAATGGTAAATCCCAAACTGTGGCGATCATAATAGGAGCATTTATAAGTTTTGATTTTATTAATTCAAAGGCCTCGATACAAGATTCATCAAAAACAAAAGGAGTGTCTTTTTCGAGCAGGTGGGTGAGAGGCTTAGTTATTTTTGAAAAGTCTTTAATAAATCTACGATAAAAAACCGCGTGACCTAAAAAACTTCTAATTGCTTTAATGGTTGTAGGTGGCGGTAACTTTTCAATTATTTCAATTTTTGCCTTGTCCACTTCAATTCCCTTAGCGGAAATTTTGTGGCCAAGGACTAAACCTTCACGTACCATAAAGTGGCACTTCTCCCAATTTAAGACTAAATTTGTCTCCTCGCAGCATTTTAAAACTTTTCCTAGATTATTTAAACATAGTTCAAATGAGTCGCCAAAAATGGAAAAGTCATCCATAAAAACTTCCATAATATTTTCTACATATTTATCGAAGATGGCTAGCATACACCGCTGAAAGGTAGCTGGTGCGTTGCATAGCCCAAAAGGCATCCTACGGTAGGCAAAAGTTCCAAAGGGGCAAGTGAATGTTGTCTTCTCTTGGTCTTCGGGTGCAATAGGGATTTGAAAGTATCCCGAAACACCGTCGAGAAAACAATAAAAACTATGCCCGGATAAGCGTTCTAGAATTTGATCGATAAAGGGGAGGGGGAAGTGATCTTTACGAGTGGCATCATTTAATTTACGGTAGTCGATGCACATCCTCCATCCCGTTACCGTCCTAGTCGGAATTAGATCGTTATTTTCATTAGTTATTACCGTGACTCCACCCTTTTTAGGAACTACCTAGACCGGACTTACCCACTGACTATCGGAAATGGGATAAATGATCCCCGCATCTAATAACTTAAGAACCTCACCCTTCACAACCTCTTTCATGTTGGGATTAAGACGTCACTGAGGTTGTACTACACCCTTTTTATTATTTTCAAAAAATATTTTGTGTGTGCAGAAAGAGGGGCTTATGCCAGGAATATCAGAAATTTGTCATGCTATAGCTCGACGATGCTTTTGTAGTAGTTCGATCAATTGATCGTTTTCAGATTGAGAAAGAAAAGCCGAGATTATAACGGGCAATTTAGAATCTTTTGCAAGAAAGGCATATTTGAGGTGGTCAGGTAGTGGTTTTAAATCAAGGTGGGGTGGTTCGTCATAAGAGTTTTTTAGATTCTTTTCTTTTTCAAAAACAAGATTTTCATACTTTTTTCTACTACATACAAAATCGTTTTCAAAATTTTTTTGGATCGACATCACCGTGTTTTCAAAATTATTTGAAGAAATTTCGGAAAAAGAAGAGGAAAATTCATTTGAAGAAATGTTGGAAAGGGAAAGGGAAGAGTCTTCATTTAGAACATCAACAAAAAAACATGAGTCATCATTTTTTAAAGAGTTTTTCATGGATTGATTAATGGAAAATGTGACCTCATCATCTCCCACACGCAAAAACAACTTTCCGTTACTAACATCTATAACTGCTCGAGAGGTGGCTAGGAATGGTCGGCCAAGGATAAGAGGGACCTCGACGTCCTCTTCAATATCAAGAATGACAAAATCCACCGGGAAGATGAATTTGTCGACCTTTACTAGCACATCCTCAACGATACCTAATGGATACTTAATGGACCTATCAGCTAATTGGATACTCATTCTTGTAGGGCTAAGTGTGCCTAATCCTAACTTCTTAAATAATGAAAAAGGCATCAAATTGATGCTCGCTCCTAGATCCGCTAACGCATGTTTAACAAACAGTCACCAAAGACGCAAGGAATGGAAAAACTACCCGGGTCGTTTATCTTTTTAGGAAGATTAGAATTTTTAACGACCGCCGAGCATTCTTCATTCAATGTTACGTGTGATAAATTTTCCAATTTTGTCTTGTTCGTTAATAAGTCCTTAAGATATTTTGCGTACTTCGGCATTTGACTAATCGCTTCATGAAATGGCAAATTAATGTGAATTTGTTTGAACATTTCAAGGAAGCGTTGGTACTGATCATCTAGTTTTTCCTTCCTAAGTCGAGCCGGATAAGGAGGTGGCAGAAATTCCTTTAGAACAACTGGAGCATCATTTTGAAAACCATCTTTTTCTTTTTGAGAATCAGAAATAATAGAGCTATCTTTTTCTTTTTCAAACGTAGATTTTTCTTTTTCAAGATTTAAGTTATCACTTTCCGTGTTGGTAAAAACCGGAGGGACAATCACCCTTAGCTCTTCCCTTATGGTGGGCTTGTTAACAACCTTACCGCTCCGAAGGGAAATCGCATTTGCGTGTTCCCTTGGGTTAGGCTCAGTGTTCGAGGGAAGAGTTCCAGGTGGTCTCTCGGAAAAGGCCTTGGCGAGTTGGCCGACTTGATTTTCTAAATTTTTCATTGATCCCGTTAAGTTTCTAATAGTGGCATCGTTCGAGCTTATATACTTGGTGAGGATCTCTTCCAAAGAGGAAGGTTTTTGAAAATTTTGTTGCGGTGGTGGTGGTGGTGTAAAATCGTGCGGTGGGCGTATGACGTTAGTGTTATTACTTCACGAGAAATTAGGATGGTTACGTCATCCGGGGTGATAAGAATTAGAAGAAGAAGTAAAGCCAGGCGGAGAAGAAAAATTCGAAAAAGCAGAAAAATTACTGGCAGAATTATTTTGAGCAGGGCTGGGTATGTTCCCCAGATAATCCACCTGCTCGGCGGCAGTAGCATTTTCAAATACCTTAGCGGCGAAGGGAGCAGTCATCTCCGAGATCTTCTTGTTCAGCATTTCCACTTGTAGCGCCAGTTGCGACACCGAATCGACTTCATATATACCTGCAGGTTTAGATGGGTGAGTCCTAGATGAATTCCACTGATATGTGTTCATCTCCATGTCCTCGATAAGCTCAAGAGCGGCTTCCGGAGTTTTGCGGTCTAAAGAACCAGCGGAAGCGGCATCTATCATCTGCTTAGTTTCTTGGTTTAGCCCATTATAGAATGTCTGGACCTGCAACCATACAGACAGAGCATGGTGTGGGCATCTTCTCAAAAGTTCCTTCAACCTCTCCCAAGTGTCATAGAGGGTCTCGAAAGCAATTTGAAAGTACGAAGTAATATCATTTCGTAGCTTAGCAGTTTTGGCGGGGGGGGGGGGAGTAGCGAGAAAGAAACTTTTCAGTTAAAATGTTCCAAGTAGTGATTGATCCTCTTGGAAGAGAACTCAACCACTGTTTGGCTTTGGTTCTTAGGGAGAAGGGGAAGAGTCTTAGCCTTATCGCATCGTCTGAGACACCATTGATTTTAAAGGTGTCACAGATTTCAAGAAAATTGGCAATATGCAAGTTCGGATCTTCATCTTGTAATCCGTCGAACTATACATATTGCTGCACCATTTGTATGATGCTAGGCTTAAGCTCGAAGTTATTGTTCGCAATCGCAGGTCGAACAATACTTGATTCAGTCCCTTCCAAGTTGAGTCGAGCATAATCGGACATGGTCCTTTGCTGAGCCATTCCTGGGTTAGGGTATCCCATCTCAGAATTAAAATTGCAATCCCCGTAGGAATCCTCAACCGCTGTTTGAGAAGTGGAAGCCCCGAATTGTAGTTGTCTCCGAAAGGAGCGTTCGATTTCCGGGTCCAAATCAGCAAGTAGCGACGGATTCGCTCGGGTCATGCACTAGTGCAGAAAACGAGGGAAAATGAAAATGAAAGCTTGAAAAAGAAAGAAAAAGAGAAGAAAGGATTTTTTTTTAAATAGATTTTTTTTTTTGAAAATAGTTTTTTACGGCTTGGCTCTCGAACTTCCCGAGGACTACCCGGTGAAGGGTTCGCCCGGTACTAGGTAAAATGGTGGCGCTTAAAGCCCCTTACCCTTTTCGAGAGATTTTAGGTGGGGTAGAAATTAAAATGAGGTGGGTTGATTATAAATATTTAAATATATAGAAATATTTTTTGATTTTTGTAGAAGTAATAGCGCAAACGTTTTCAAAATATTGACGAGAAAACTCCCCGGCAACGGCGCCAAAAACTTGATGCGTAAAAATTGTCTCACGGACTACAATCCGAATAGGCAAGTGTACCTATCGTTTTATAGTTTAGTGATAAAAATATATCAAGGTCGTATAAAAACTCGGGGCAGGCAAGTACTATTACTCACAACGAATCGATTATCCTATCGAATGTTTGATGAGTTTTGAAAATGAAAATAAACTAAGTTTAAAAAGAGAAAATAAACTATTACGAGAAAAGTGCTCGATCGACGATTCACCTTGAAACAAAATAACGAAATAAATTAGTTTAGCATTTGCACTTCTATTAAGACCGTGACGGATCCGATATTAGGAAGTAATCTCGCTAGAGCATTAAATCCCCTAATTTATAGACGTTTTGACCGAAATCTCTTTCAAGTCAAAAAAGCCTAAAGTCGCATTACCTAAGTGACCCGCACTATTGGATTTGACTCCAATCCGGAGGATTTACGTCATCCTATCTCTAGGGGTGCGTTCAACTCCTTCCTTCCTTGAGTGATCTTTCATATTCACGAGCCTCTCGGCTACTCAAATATGAGATCGGATGCCTACTACCGCATACCGGAATACGGAGTCGACACGATAAAAATCAAAGAAGGATCAAAAATAGAAAAATACAAATCCAAACATAAAATTAAGAATGCGTCATTTCATCGCAAAGATCGTCGCGATCGGGCACAAAAGAAAATTAGCTACGCATGATGGAAAAGAAAACGGCAATAATAAGAGAAGAAGATTTCATATTTCTTTTACTAAAAGGAAAGGAAGTACACAATAATGAAAAAACAAAATGATATTACTTAGAACAAAATGAGATTACAAAAAAAACAAGGAAACTAGAAATGAAAATTACAATGAAACTCTCTTGATTTGTACTCTCCAAAGCTCTCTCCAAAAGCCAAACTTTCAATCCAACCTTTCAATCCATGGGACTTGGGTTCCTTTTATAGGAGAGGAGGGAAGCATCTAGAAAATGGGAGACCAAGGGGGGTGGCCGGCCATGTGAGGGGGAGGGTTCATGCATTTTATTTAATGGAAAATATGTAATAGGAAGGGGGGAGTGAATGGAAAATAAAAGAGGAGAGAGAAATGGTAGGGGCCGGCCATTCAAGGGGAGGATGCATGCATGTAATAAATAGGGGAGAGAGAGAAAGACATGTGCATGCATGAGAAAGGTGGCAAAATAATAAAGGAGAGAGAGGGGGTGTGGCCAGCCATTGCGGGCTTCAATGGGCTCGGGTAGAGGGCTAGGGGCTGCATGGGCTGCTTGGGATTTGATGTAGGCTCGGGTAGAGGGCTAGGGGCTGCATGGGCGCTTTGGTGGCTCGGGTATAGGCTAGGTGGGCAGCTCCAAAAGGCCGGGCTGCTCCAAAATGTGAAGGCCGGCTGCTCCAATGCTTGGGCTACAACAAGGGCTCGGGTAGGAGGCTTGGCTGCACCAAATGGAAGTGGGCTGCACTTCAGGGAGGGAGCCGGCCACCTACAAAAAGAAATAAAACAAAACATTAGTTAATTCATGATATAAAATTAAATAAACTAAGCATAACATTAATCATTATATCATATTAGTTAAGTAAACCTAAACTAATAGAAAGATAATAATAATAAAACATAACATAAACATAACATAAAATAAAACAAAACATAAGTTTATAAAAAAAACAATAACAAAAACATAACATAAAATACAACCAAAAATAAAATTATAGATTTATAAAAAAATATAAAACAACAACATTCAAGCATACAAAAACATAGAATTATAATAATACTTTGGAAATAGGCTACTAAATTACCCCCAAAAAGGATGACTAAAACTAGTCATCAACAATCTTTCCAAGTTTGCACTTTGGAAGGCAAGGATTAGACTATACATGAATTCTATTGATGAGGATATCTTCAATTCTGTTTTGACAGTGTGTCCAAGACCTCCAGAGACCACAAGCACAAGTGTTGTTCCACCCCCCTCAGGAACAGATGCTGAAATAAAGAAGTGGAAAGTGACAGATGCAAAGGCCATGAATATTCTTGCTCAGACTATGTCTGATTAGATATTCCAAAAGGTAGCTGAATGCTGCTCAGCTAAAGACATATGGGATAAGCTCTACGAAATTGTATCAGGATCTGCTGATGAAAGAAAGGACAGGAGATCCCATCTCATATCCCAATATGAGAACTTCAAGAAAGGAGAAGCTGAGTTAGTTGTAGATATGTACAACAGGCTCAGTCTGATAGTTAGTGAGCTAAAGACATTGGATTAGGAAATCACACTCACTGAACTCAATGATAAGATCCTAATGTGCTTCCCCAGCACTTGGGATTCAAGAATCTGGCCAATTAAAGATGCCAGAAGCTTAAGTGAAATAACAACAGAAGCTCTTCTAGGCAAGCTCAAATCTTATGAGCTGCTCATCAAGAATAGGGAAGAAGAACAAAAGGCTGCATCTCCAGTCATCAGAAAGGAGAAGACCATAGCCTTCAAAGCTACAGAAGAGAAGCCTGAAGACAAAGTTACATGAAATGATGAGCTCCTAAGTCTACTGGCCAAAAGATTCTATAAGATGGCCAGGAAGGATTTCAGAAAGAAGTCATTCAAGGGGCATGAGAAGCCTAGATATGACAAGTCCAACAGCAAAGAAATCATTTGCTTTGGATGCAAGAAGTCAGGCCACATTGTGCCTGACTGTCCAGAGAATCAAAACAAGGATAAGAAGGACAAAAAAGAGAGAAGAAGAGACAAGGGCTCCAGAAAGAATAACAGCAACAGATCCTCATCCAACAAAAACAAACATACAAGGAATGGATTTGTAGCTGAAAGCTGGAGTGATACAGAAGAAGAATCAGAAGCCTCATCCAACTCAAGTGATGATGAGGATGATGCTGAGGAAAAAGAATTCTGCATGATGACAATCAATGCCTCCCAGCAAAACTCTGATGCAGAACAAGAGTTTTATTCTAAAGCTGAAACTGGATCTGAAGAGGATGAGGTAATAAACACTTTTGATTTTACTTCTGAGGACTTTAAAATTGAATTTAAGACACTGTGTTTAGATTTGCTAAAGTCTGAGAAAGAGATAATCTCTCTCAGAAATCAATTATCTGACTACAGTATCCTAAAGTCAAATAACCTCAAACTCTCTGAGGATTTAGAATGCTATAGGGAGCAGATAGCTGCACTGAAAAGTGAACTATCCAAGGCCAAGCAATTTGAAGAATCTCTCAATGGGAGAAGCATCAAACTGATGGATATCACAAGCACAGTGAACTCTAGATTTAATAGTACACTGGGCTTGGGAGCTTCATCCAACAAGCCTATAATTTTGATAACTCCAATCAAATTTATCTCTGATAAAGGTAAAGGAGTTGTAGAGGTAGCTAGGAAGAATGCTGACTTGCCAAAGAAAGTTATAGTTCAACAGAAAGCGTCGAACAGAGCTCGACGATCGACGAACGGCGCTCGGCGATCCAAGGCTGAATCGTCGAACTCAGGTCGACGACTTCTGAACTCTGAACTCCAGCACAGTCGATCTTCGAACAGAGCTCGACGATCTGACCCAAGATCGTCGACCTCAGCTCGACGATCGTCGAACGGAGATCAGAGCCTTGAACAACCTTTCAGAGGCACATCTAAATTCAATCCTAGAAGTCCCTCATCCCAATGCTTCAACCCATATACTGAATGGATAGTACCTCCTAGGAGATACCATCCCGAAGGTTATAAGAGTCAACCTGGGATGTCTTTTATTTCTGAATTTAAAGGATATCAACCTAGGCCCAAGGTAAACTGGGTCAAAAACATATAAGCTGATTATGTGCAGGTGAACAAGGAGAACCTATCATCCTTCATAACCAAACTTGGACCCAAAGTAATTTTTGGTGATTCAAACTTTGGTCAAACAAAAGGATATAGTGTTGTTCAGATTGGGTCAGTCACTTTCAAGAAGGTGACATATGTGGAAGGACTGAACCACAACCTGATCAGCATCAATCAACTATGTGGTGAAGGATATAAGGTGTTTTTCAACAAATCCCTATGCAAGATCAAGTCAGAGGATAACACAACAGTGTTAACAGGTAAAAGGAAAGGTAACATTTATCTTGTAGATTTTCTTTCAACCAATTCAGACATTTGCTTATTTAATTCAGTATGCAAACCAAATGATTTATGGCATAAAAGACTAGGACACCTAAACCTTAGAACCATTGCTAGGCTGTCCAAGGACAACCTTGTTAGAGGACTACCTTCTGGCCCCTACAAGAAGGAAGGACTCTGCAGGGCCTGTCAATTAGGCAAGCAAACTAAAAATATCTTTAAGTCACTTAATAAGAGTGATTCACCTAGGATTTTGTATCTGTTATACATGGATATTTTTGGACCCATTACAGTACAAAGCTTAGGAGGGAAATCTTATACTTTGGTGATTGTAGATGACTTCTCCAGATTCACTTGGGTATTCTTTCTGAGGAAGAAGTCTGATAACTTTAAGTGTCTGACAGAGTTTCTCAAATGTATACAGATTGAGTTCAATACTCACATTGCCCTGATCAGAAGTGATTATGGGACAGAGTTTGATTCTCTTCTTATGCAAGAGTTCTGTCAGAGTGAAGGGATCAGGCATACTTTCTCAACTCCTAGAACTCCTCAACAAAATGGGGTAGCTGAAAGGAAAAATAGAACCCTAATTGAATCTACTACTACATTGTTGACAGATGCTCACCTACCTCTATCTTTTTGGGCTGAGGTAGTGAACACCTCCAACTATGTGTTGATTAGAAGTCTAATACATAAACTGAAGGGCAAGACTCCCTATGAATTGCTCAAAGGGAAGAAATCTACAGTGAGCTATTTTAAAAATTTTGGTTGTATTTGTTATATTCACAATAATGATAAGAAATACTTAGCAAAATTTCAAGCTAAGGCTGATGAAGGAGTGTTTCTGGGATACTCCATGATCAGCAAGGCTTATAGGGTGTATAATAAATCTACTCTTAAAATAGAAGAATCTGTTCATGTTTCTTTTGATGAGACTAACATGTTTTATAAGGAGAAGTCTGCTTCTACCATAGAACCTATGCAGGTACACTCTCTTTCAGAAAGTATGGACATATTACAGGTTAAAGAAAAGGATACAACTCCTCCACCTACCCAGCAAAAGGATGAGAGCAGTGATGATGAAGAGGATGTGCAACATCTAAAAGAGCTAGTTGTTGTTCCACAAGAGGAAACAACAACAATGGTTGGTGAACAATCAACACCTCCTGGTTATTTAGTAACAACAAGAGATCATCCAATCTCCCAAGTGATTGGAGACATCTCAGCTGGTGTGCAAACCAGAAATCAGGTCAACCAGAACCTGATGCACACTTGCTTTCTATCTCAAGTGGAACCTCAATCCATTCAAGATGCAGAACAAGATCCCCACTTGATCATTGCTATGCAAGAGGAACTACATCAATTTGAGAGGAATAAAGTTTGGGAACTAGTGCCAAGACCTAAGGATCACTCCATTGTTGGAACAAAATAGGTGTTCAGAAACAAGCTGGATGATCAAGGAATTGTTATAAGGAACAAGGCAAGGCTAGTTGCTCAAGGCTACTCTCAAGAAGAAGGGATAGACTATGACCAGACCTTTGCACTAGTTGCAAGGTTAGAGGCCATCAGAAAATTCCTAGCTTATGCTGCTCACAAGGGATTCAAGGTCTACCAAATGGATGTGAAGAGTGCCTTTCTAAATGGAGACAT
Source organism: Platanthera zijinensis (assembly GCA_039513925.1). Taxonomy (NCBI): domain Eukaryota; kingdom Viridiplantae; phylum Streptophyta; class Magnoliopsida; order Asparagales; family Orchidaceae; genus Platanthera; species Platanthera zijinensis. The sequence continues at coordinate 166,766,018 of CM077093.1, read as the reverse complement.
CAAAGAGGAAGTCTATGTTAGACAACCTCCAGGTTTTATCTCTTCAACTTATCCTGATCACGTTTCAAATTGCATAAAGCATTATATGGTCTCAAACAAGCTCCCAGAGCATGGTATGAGACCCTAACATGCTTTCTTCTGGAAAATGATTTTATTAGGGGTAGAGTAGACCAAACTCTTTTTATTAGGTATCATAAGTCTCATACCCTACTAGTACAAATATATATAGATGATATTATCTTTGGGTCTACTGATTCAAATTTGTTCAAAAGGTTTTCCAACTTGATGCCTTCTAAATTTGAAATGAGTAGCATGAGTGAGCTTTCCTTCTTTCTAGGATTGCAAGTCAAACAACATGCTGAAGGCATATTCATTTCTCAAACAAAGTATGCTAAAGAATTGGTTAAGAAGTTTGGTATGTCTGAAGCATCTTGTATGAAAACACCTATGCCTACTAATGCTGTATTGGATGCTGATGAGTATGGAAAACATGTTGATCAGACAACATATAGAGCAATGATTGGCTCTCTATTGTACCTTACAACTAGTAGACCTGATATAATGTTTGCTACATGCATATGTGCTAGGTTCCAAGTAAGCCCTAGAGAGTCACACTTAACATTAGTAAAGAAGATTCTTAGGTATGTAAAAAGTTGTCCAAATATAGGACTCTGGTATCCAAAAGACTCAGGATTTGAATTAACTGGATTTTTAGATGATGATTATGCTGGATGCAGAGTAGACAGGAAAAGCACCAGTGGAACATGTCAGTTCCTTGGTGACAGACTTGTCTCCTGGTTCTGTAAGAAACAGACTTCTGTGTCTACTTCAACTGCTGAAGCTGAATACATGGCAGCAGGCAGTTGTTGCTCACAAATTCTGTGGATTCAAAACCAGCTTCTAGACTATGGCTACAATTTAGAAGGGTCAAAAATATTTTGTGATAACACTAGTGCTATCTCCATAACACAAAATCCAGTCCTCCATAGTAGGACAAAATATATAGAGATTAGGCATCACTTTCTAAGAGATAATATTGAAAAGAATAAAATTGAACTTTAATATATCCTAACTGATTTGCAAAGGGGAGATATTTTCACCAAGCCTTTGGATGAAAAGAAACATATCTTCTTCCTAAATCAGTTAGGAATGCTAGATGGAGGTTGCCTAAAATAAATTCCAAGATTTTGAAAATCTAAAAACAGACCAAGACTAGGCTAAAAACTTATTTCTTTTTGTGTCAGTAGGATAGTTTCTATCTCTGAACTGCGCTCGACGTTTTCCCTAGAAATCGTCGAACGGCGATCGACGGTTTCACAAAAATCGTCGAACGCAGATCGACATTTCCAAAATCATCGATCAGAGTTCAGCGCCGTCTGATAGCTTTAAGCTATCCTTCTTTCTGTTCAGCGGCCGTCGAGCGGAGCTCGACGCTTTTCAATGTCGTCGAACTGAGATCGACGATATTGAAATCTCTTCGAATTCCTCTAGCAGCCTCAATCGTCGAACAGAGTTCAATGATTCTTCCTTTCCGGCGTCGAACCCTAATATAAAAATCATTTTTCATCGTCGTTATTCGTTTGCGCATTCATACTCTCTGCAAGTTCTTTCTTTCCCTCCAAACTCTACTGCACTTGGTTGTGTTTGGTACTTTTTGCAGGTACTCAATGGCTATGACTGTTGCGGCTCTCGCGAAGATGAAGTTTGATACCGGGTTTGATATTGATATGGATTCATTCGACGGCAGCGATCAAATTTTTAAGGACATTCTGGAACTCTTCAAGGAACAACAGTTGGTTAATATCATGTCGACCAGAATGAAGATAGCGGCCGATGAGATAAAAGAATGGGTGTTTACAGCCAACAATCTGGATGAGAATACTATAGTCGGTACTATCAGCGAGACTCAGGTACAATTGTCCCCTACCCTTCTGACTGAGGTATTCAATTTAAGTACTGGAGATGATTCTACTAATATGTCTGGAGAAGAATTTGATTCTATGTTGGATAGAATGGGTCACTCTGCGGCAAACCCTAATAAGTTATTGAAAAAGAATCTATCCATTGGATTTAGATTTTTGGCTGATGTTGTGGGGAAAGTGCTGCTGGCTAAGCACTAAGCACATGATACCATATCAAGGTATCAGTTCTGTCTGATGGGAGCCATAGTGGACAAGAAACATCTGAATTGGGGAACAATCTTCTTTGATTTGATCAAGAAGAAAATTAACAAAAGTTTTGTAAATTTTTGGAGGATTTTAGAGGTTTTCCTGCACTCCAGGTGCCCAGAGCTGCTGGTTTCCAATGGGATGCATATTAATGCATCTAAAAGATTAACCTGTGCCCTATTTGGGAAATGGGACAGGCAGATCATCAAACCTGCCAGGACTACTATAGCTTCAGGCACAAGGACTCCTGTAGTGACTTCCCCTCAGGCTCCAGCCCTCATGGAAGAACTGCCTGCCTCCACCTCTGCTCCTCCTTCTCCACCTCTTGTTTCTACCTCCACCTCCACATCAACCACAACAATCTCCACAACCATAACCATTTCTTCCCCCATTACCATCTCATCACCTCTTTCACCTCCAGCCACCTCAGAATCATTCCATCCAATTTTCTACTATCCGCCTCATGACAGACCATCCTTCAACATATTGGAAGATTCCTTCATGGATGATTCCCCTTCCTCTCCTCCTGAGCTTCCTTCTACCTCCTCCTACCAACAACTTCTTCATGATATACTCTCCCAACCATCCTTCACTCCATCCATCTCCACCATCCCTATCTCTCAACCATCAATTCTACAATCCACCACAGCATCAACTGCAGCCAATTCACCATCAGTTCAAGCAATTCCATCCTCCACCTCTACTCAAGTCGCACTTGAGCAAGTGGATTTATCAGCTTTAGCAGATATGCTATATGGGATACTAGCCCCCAAGCTAGTAAACCTGCTGGAGACCTCCATGGCTCCACTCCTCAACTCTATACAGGAGCTATCTGACAGGCTTTCTTCTTTTTCCTCTCCTCAGGCAATTCCTTCTATGGAGTGCCTTGATCAAGTCATGACTGAATCAAGGCAGGGGGAGATGCCTTATGAAGCTGAGGAACTGTCTGCTCCAAGTGCTGCTCCAAGTGATCTACTGCTGCCAATCATCCCTACTGCTGCTCCAGTACCAGTGATTACAGTGAACCTCAGGTCACTGTTGTTTGATTTTGATATTCTTTACAGAAGAAGCTTACCAACTCAGGGAGTTGAAGACCTCACTAAGGCCATTGTGCCTATTTCTGTATGTGATCCCAGCCTGATCATATCCTATGTCAACTATCTTAAGGCTGAGGAAGCTGTTGCTACTGTTAGTACTGCTGCTACTGCTGATATTTCTGTTGAATCTACTGATATTGAGATGCTGTCTGCTGATACTGCTGTTGCTGAAGAACTGGCAAGTTATCTGGAAGAACAAGTTTCTGAGAATCCTGCTGATGCAACTGCTCCACAAGTGTCTGTTATTCCAACTGCTCCTGCTGAGACTCCTGCTGCTGTTCCAACACCTCTTGCTCCTGCTGATTCTGAGAAATCCAAACTTCAAGAGGAATACATAAAAAGAATTGATAATCTTTATGACAGACCACAGAGCTCTGACAGTGACAAATTCAATACTGAATCTGATGACTCTGCTGGCACCATTGCCAAGAAGAGCAAGGCTAGAAGTAAAGCCATGATGAGAGTTCCTCCTGCCAAGGCCAAAGATGCAAATGACATACCATACTATATTCTGCATGACTGCCAGATTACAGAGACCTGGATGCAATAATCTAAAAATCAGCTAAAGGCTATGAAGAAGAGAAGGAAACTGGACAAGTATGAGAAAGGATCCTCTCAGTATCCTCCTCCTCCTCCTCCTCCAGATTCAGGATCTGGTGGAGGCTCTGCATTTCAATCTTCAGATTCAAAGCAAAGTTCCTCTCAACCCTCTCAAAGATATCAGTCTAGAGGACAATATTAGAAAAGTTATCAGTCTAGAAGAGGTCAACACAGAGGAAGTCAAGGAGAATATAGAACTTATTCCAGACAACAAAGGGAAGGACAAGGGCATATGGATTCAACTCAAGGTCCTTTTCCTTACAAACTCAGAGATACAGTTGTTACAAGGACATCTACTGACTCAGAAACCATAAATAGATATGAACCTTCAATCCCTTTTGAGGATCCAGAAAACAATCCAGTATCATGGACTGCCAGGATGAAGGAACTTACTGCTTTAGATCAATTGAAAAAGGCCAGAGAGCAAGGTAAAGATACTTCTAATATTACTACACTTTCAGAACAAAGAAAGGCAGAACTAGAGAAATATGCTTCAAGAAAGTTCTTTGATCCTGAAGATTACATGAAGCTGCATCCTGAAGCTGTTGTCCCAAGGCCAAGATCTCAAACCTCCTTAGGTGCAGATGATGACAGAAGATCAAAGAAAGATGCTCTGAAACCCAACAGGGAGATTTTATTTAAGAAAGGCAGTGAAAGGAAATGAATTTTGTAAGCAGACAGTACATCTATATCTGAACATTTGCTGATTTCCTTTTGAGTTCTGCAATGCTGCTTTGATTATCTTTTTTGTATTGGTAGTTTAGCTTTTATTTTTGTATGTATGATTCTATATTTCCTGATTATGTCTTGTAAATAGTAATCCTAACCAAAATAGGGGGAGATTGTTGGAACACCCTATTACTAATTTGGGCAAGGATCACTATGTTATTAGGAAAATTGTTTGACCTAGTTGTATAGTTGAAAAGGTCAAATTAGAATGAGTCTAGGGCTTAGAACTTAGGTTTGGAGCTGCCCCCAGGACCATTCAGAGATCAGGACTAAGTACTGAGACAAGACAATTTTTGTCGAGCTCAGTTCGACGAAACGTCGAACTCCATTCGACGTTCTCTGAGCTCAACTCTGTATGTCATCGAACTCTGGTCGACGATCTTCGAGCTCAGATCGATGATATGTCTTCAGTTACTTTCCCAGTCGCTGAGCTCAGTTCAACGATCGTAGAGCTCAGTTCGACGTTTTCTGTCTACTGTGTAAATCCAATCTCTGAGCTCAGTTCAACGATCGTAGAGCTCAGATCGACGATTTCTGTGAGAGATCAACGCTTTCAGAATTCAAATTCAAGAACAGTTATGGAATTAATTCAAATTCTTTCAGAGTTATTTTCTGCATTTATTACAAAGGATTTTCTAGCCATTTCAAGCAATCTGATGCAAGTTTCAAGGAAGGACTAAATGGAATATTGCTTAGGACTTTCCCCAGATATAGTTGTCAATTATGGAAGTCATTTATTACTAAATAACGGCCATCTAAGTCAGATTTTTGATATACTCCTGCAGAAGAGAATAGAGATGATAATAACAATATATAGAGAATACAAAGAGATACAGAAGAATTAGATTACAATATAGAAGATTGAACAATACAACTTCTCTGATCAAGAGTTCATCTTCTGTGATTTTCAAATCCACTGAATCTTCAAGAACACAAGAAAATCCTACTATAGAGGAGATCTTCTGCTACTCAACTCCTCCAAATCTTCAAGTGTTCAAAGGCTTCAACATTAAGGACTCCAGACATCAAACATTTCAGCATCTGCTGGAATCATCTTCTGCTGGAGATCTGAAGATTCTGAAGACCTATCAGCCTAGCAAAGTTTTCACTCCTGAACCTTTCTACATCTCAGGGGGAGCTTTGACATCATCAACAATCCACTAGTCTTCTCTAAGTGATTGAGACAGAGAAGACATCCTCACCATTTCTTTTTCTTTTCCTTATGTAAAATGGTTATCAAAACTCCCTTCAAAAGTTCTGAATCTGGTTCTGAGACCCTTGTCAAAACTCAGTGGTGGCAAGACACCTTATCAAAAAATCTAAATCTGGTTTTTGAGCACCTTATCAAAAGCTCATTGGTGCCCAGGACACCTGATCAACCCTTCCTGCAGTGGTTTCCTACCTAGGGTGGTAGAAGAGTGGATGTACCCAGTTTTTGGGGAACCACTATAGATCCTTGTGTCTTCTGGTTGCTGTGTGTTTGTTTTTGCTGTGTGCTGTGTGATTTTCATTTACTGCTTTAGTTTTATTTTACTGCAAGCACCTTACACTTATATCTAAATTAAGTCTTCCACTGCCTTACAATTTTAAATTGTAAATTTATTTTAAAATACTCTATTCACCCCCCCCCCCACTACAGTTAAGGTAGATCTTTCTCTCACTTTCATATTCTTTTCTTCTTTGAATGCCTCAGGTTCTGGATAGTAGCCGATTAAGCGGCTAGTTTTGATGTACTGTTGTTGGTGGTCTCTTGTACTGTAGAGATCAGTTCCTTGGTCTTGTGAGGTAGTTTTATGTTTCTTTCTTACAGACATATATACTTGTCAGTGGGTTCGTGTCAGTTTGTTGGCGCTCACTGGTAGTTTTACCTTGATACTAGATATGTCATCTTTTTGCTGCTACCTTTTTCTGGAGTTAGTCTACTTGCTCTTGGGATGATTTATGCTAGGTTGCTAGTTACTTTTAAACCTAAAAACACTATTATAAATATATCTCATGATCAACATGTTTATAAAACTCATATACTACTTTCTCAAACAACGTAAAAAAGATCATTTTCTTATAGTATAAATTAAATGTAGGGTCTTGCATAGTATAAGTTGTCCTCTGGGGACACTTATGCACTCTTTTAGGATGTCAAATGCGAATAAAGTATTTTCCGCTGTGTATAAGTATAGTTTTTTTAAAACTGTGGACTAGATGATCCACTAAGCCGAGGGATACGGCCTTTAAAATATAACTGATTTTCTAATCATTAAACTTATGATTTTTCATAGTCTAGTTAGAAGGTCTTCGCCTGAGCGTCGACAGTTATCCCCTGCTCGACGTGGCATCATGACGCATGTTTTCTCATACTCTGATACTTCTTAAATTCGGAGAAAATGCGGGTTGTGATATTGACTCAGGGCGTGACAGCTGTACCCCCGCCGCCTTTTTCTGGAAAAATCATCATTGTCACGGCTTTTTATAAATAGGAGGATCCACCCACCACATTTTTTCCCTGGTCTGGTACCCTCGTTGTTTTTCTTGTGGTTCTCGCGACCTGCCGAGAACTCCCCCTTGCTTCCGCCTTCCTCTCTCGTTCTCGTCAAACTTTCACCCTCGCCTTCTTTCTCTCGATCTCGCTCTCAAACCTCCTAAACACGATGTCGGGTGATAACGAGGGGCGTTCCAACTACGCGGAAGCCTTCCGAAAGCACCAGTTACCGTCTTGCCGCTTAACCATGGAGGAGTACCAGTTAATCCTGTAAAAAATGAGAGATGATTTATGGACCAAGTAATGAAAGACATGGACACGCACCCCACGATGTAGTTGGTAGGAACTTCTGTTCTGACCCTTTGAAGCTGTCCCAGACATCATGCAGTGCATCAACCTTCTGACTGAGTCGATTCCAGTCAACGTATTGACTAAAAAAGAAAATTTTGAAAAGCTTGTTCCTCTCCCGGGGCAGGGATAATCCCATCTTCGTTCCTCTCCCTCAAGTCAAGGGAAAAGGCTAGAAAGCGTCATATCACGAGACAAAAGTACACCATCTTTGAGTACACAGGTGCAAAAAAGGATAGAGTCTTTTCGTACACTGGTATAAAAGAAAGAGGACAGGAAAAGTACACCATCTTTTATTACATATAGATATAACAAAGACAAAAAGAAGACGGTTGTTAGATATGCTGGGGCCGCCGATCGTTCACTGAATTTTGCCTTTTTTTGCTCATTTTATTAGTTGACAAAAACACTACATTCCAGCCGGCTTCACCGCGAGGAATCCCGGCAACCACGACAGGGTAAACAGCGCGGGAGAGGGGAGCTCGCGATCCCCCTCGAACATTTCGAGGTGGGCTTCCGGCTCCCCCACTATCCAGAGATGCGATAGGCCCTCCGCTACTTCAGAGTGGTTCCCGCGTAGCTGAACCCTAACTCGGTTGTCATCCTTGTAGCATTCATCTGCTACATGCGATCCGAGAGGATCGAGTTCAGCCTTCCCATCTTCCGGAAGCTGTTCACCTTACGCGCGAAGGGAGGGGTGGTCTTCTTCTCCGGACAGCTGCTCAAGACCACCGGTCTCGCCAACAAGCACCACCACTGGGACGAGAAGTTCATTTTCGTCTCCGGCGACTTCGGCAACGTCCCACTCGCGCTAATTCAATACGAGGATGCCGCCTACAAGCCGCCCACCCTGGGGTCCCGCGAGAGCGCCCTTATTGAGTTCTTCGGGACCAAGGAGTTCGACATCCAATTTCTTAGGCAGGACGTCGATTCTCTCCCCGCCGTGCCCCTAGTGAAGGTACGGTCTCGCTTCTAACTCGGTATTCCCGTTCTAAGCTTTAGCGCTGAGTATTCGTCGCCATTGCAGGAGAGTGAGAGATTCCTTTGTGTCCGCCCTTCCCCACGACTCAAGCTGTCGAGGGCCATGCTGCGAGAGATCTGCTGGCTCTCGCGGAATCTGCGGCTCGAGCTTTACAGGACGAGCCGGCTCTACCCCCTCCATCTAGTGCCGGGAAGCGGAAGCCCAGCGGCTTCTCGTCCCAGCCGCTAAAGAGACCAAGACCATCCGCCTTCGAAAAGGGGAAGTTCGTAGCGACCCCACCCATCCGACCTCTCCCACTGGGCAGGTCCTTTGTTGAGGTCTTGCAGGCGGTCAGCGAACTGAAAACTGCTGCCAGAGGTAGCGTCGGGGCCTCTGCCGAGAACCCTACATCCGCAGGCGAGGCGGGCGCCGAGCCGGTCATTGCCGAGAGCTCTGCCCAGCTCCCATCCAAGCATGTGCCAAAGGGGCATAGGAACTTCGGTCTTGGCGTGAAGTTCCTCGATGCGGAAGGAAAACCTTTGTTACAGTGGGACTAGGAGACCACCCGAACCTCCGTCTCGATGCTGCTTCCCAGCTGGACAGAGCGAGATGAGGTCACCGGCGAGGCCTTCGCTCTAGGCTACGGCCTATACAGCCGGGAGTTTGTCGGCCTGTACGATCAACTGCCCACTCGCCTCCTTGCTTTCGACTCCACCCGGGCCCTGATGTGTGGGTTCGAGCTTGCGCACATGTGCGCGCGCCGATGCATCACTACCGACCGCAACTTCCTCGATATGTACAAGGTGAGGGAGGAGGCGGTGGCTAAGGTGGCAGCCTTGAAGAAGGAGATAGAGGATGCCCAGTGCCTACTGTCCCTGCGCCTGGCGGAGGAGGTAAGCGAGACCTTCCCAGATACCCTCTCTCGCCACTGCGAATCTCAGCATTTGTTCCCGCCACTGACTGATTTTGCTCTACGCAGTACTCCCCTCAGGTTATGGTGCTCCGCGCTCAACTGGCAGGGGTGGAGTTCGAGAACACCCTGCTGAAGGACCAGATCCAGCGCTTGGAGACGGCTGTAGCTGCAGTTCCTCCCCCTCCTACGTTGGACAAAAGACTGAAGAGCCGAAGCTATTCTGAATACGACATTGACAAGCTCTTGCAGATCAATGCCCAGGCGACAGCCAGGTTGATGATCGAGACGCTACGGGACGTGGGATGCTTGGAAGAGGGTGGCGAGACCCTTACCACCCACAAGCTCCTCCCCTAGCTCTTCGAGCCCCTCCAGAAGCCTCCGCGTGCTCCCAACTCTCCTCCCTCGGATGTCCTGCAACCCTCTACCGCTGCTGGAGAGGCTGCTGGCGAGACCTCCGAGGAGGCTCTGGCGAGAGCTCCGGCGAGAGCCCAAGCGGAAGCTCGAGCGGATACAGCGCTTCTCCCTGATGGGTCCTCTCCCCCCGCCCCTTTTTCTTTTTTGTAATGAGCGAGGTGCTCCAATTTTGTAATCATATTTAAGTAAATGCATTATAGACATTTTGTATTGCAGTTCTCTTCTCTCTCATTTGTAAATATTTGTATTTTAGATTCCCCTGTTGAGGCCGAATGCCTCTCAAGCATGCTTCTGTCGAGGACCCCTTGGCCCCTTAGGGTAGTCTACCTTAGCGGTCAACAGGTGGGAGCCTGCCGAGAGCTCAAGGCTCAGACGTGTCATTTCCGCGCTCTGCTGCGAACCACTTACCGGGAGCTTCACACGTCTGCCTTTTAAGTGGAGACCGTCCCTCTTTACCTTGCGCGAGCAGACCGAACCTTTTGCCTAGGTCCTCCCTCTCTCTGGCCAAGGATTCCTTATCGGGAGCCCTCCCGCCATGAACTCCTTTCAGTGAGATCTCCTCAGCTGAGACCTCCTGGCCGAGACCCCTCCAGGCCGAGACCTCTTTGTTCTGCCTCCCGGGTGTGTCTCTTGTCTAGCTTAGGACATCCACACCGAAGAACTTTCAAGGACCCAACCCCCCCCCCTGCAGGAGAGCCTTCGGACCTGCCATCTAGATGAAAGCCTGCGCAGCGGGTCTACCGGGGATTGAGTCGAGCTCGGGGTAGTGCAAAAGTAACCAAGGACCAAGAACCAAACCTCTCCCCCACAGGCGAGCCTTCGGACCTGCCAGCTAGATGAGAGACTGCGCAGCGGGTCTACCTGGGGCCGAGCCGAGCTCGGGGTAGTGCAAAAGTAACCAAGGACCAAGAACCAAACCTCTCCCCCACAGGCGAGCCTTCGGACCTGTCAGCTAGATGAGAGCCTGCGCAGCGGGTCTACCTGGGGCCGAGCCGAGCTCGGGGTGTTGCTGAAGTAACCTCCTATTCCAAGGACCTCCTTTATAATGTAAGTCCCTTCCCAGTTCGGGTTGAGCTTGCCCACGGAAGCCGACCTTCCCGCCGCATCAACCTTTTTCAGCACCAGATCTCCTTCGGCGAACTGCTTGATCCTGATATGCTTATCGAAATACTTGGCCATTCACTGTTTGATCTCCTCCTGTCTGATGGTTGCAACATCCTGCAGTTCCTCCACCATGTCTAGCGAGAGGCGTAACCCTTCCTCATTCTCCAACCTCCAAGTCTCATCTCCTTCGCTCGCGGCCTTGACCCGCGGGGACCGGACCTTGAACTCCACTGGTAGGACCGCCTCACATCCATGAGAAAGCTTGAAGGGGGTCTCGCCGGTGGCCGTGTTCGGGGTCGTTCGCAAGGCCCACAGGACTGAGGGGAGCTGCTCCACCCAATTCCCCCTCAAGTTCTCAGCTTTTTTCTTAAGTAAGTTCATAATGATTTTATTTACCGCTTCCACCTAGCTGTTGCTCCGAGGGTGGTGGACAGAGGAAAACCCGAGGTCTATCCCTAGTTGGGCGCAGAAGCTGATGAACTCTTCGCTAGCAAACTGGGGACCGTTGTCCGTCACTATCGCTTGGGGTAGTCTGTGCCTGCATATGATCTCCCCCCAGACGAAGTTCCTTATAACTTGTGAGGTGACTTTGGCCAAGTCTTTAACCTACAGCCACTTTGAGAAGTAATCGATCATGACTAGGAGGAACCTCCTCTGCCCACTAGCTGGAGGTAAAGGCCCGACCAAGTCCATCCTCCAGATGGCGAAAGGCTTTGGCGACGTGATGCTCCTAAGTTGTTGAGCAGGCAAGAGTTGGAGGGGCATACAACTGACATTTTTGGCATCTCTTCGCGAATTCCGCTGCATCTTTCCTCAGGGTCTGCCAGAAGTACCCCTGCCTTACCACTCTTTATTCCAACATTCTTCCTTCCGAGTGGCTGCCGCACTCGTCGGAGTGTACCTCCCCTAGGATCCTCGGGATCTCTTCTTCAGTTACACATCTCGCCAGGAGCCCTGAAAACATCTTTCGATGCAACCCCCCTTTCAACATTAGGTAGTGGGCTGCCTTATGCCTGAATATTTTGGTGTCCTTAATCCCTTTTGGAAGCTCACCCATGGTCAGGAAGGTCACCAAGGGGTCCGTCCACGAGGTTCTCCGATCTACCTCCATCAATTCCCCTTCCTCGACTGATGGCCGAAATAGTTCAGTGAGGGTCCCTCCCCCCCCCCCCCCCCCCGAGGTCCAAACTTTGTCAATCGATCGGCGGCTGCCCTCTCCTCCCTGGGGACATGCTGGATTGAGAACGATCGGATCCCTCCAATGATCGCCCTTACCTTGGATAGGTACTTTACGAGGGTAGGCTCCCGGGCTTCAAACTCCCCTCGGATATGTGATGCTACCACTATCGAGTCTGTGAAATCCTCCACGTCCTAGATCTCAAGCTCCTTCGCCAAACGAAGGCCAGCTATCACAGCCTCGTACTCTGCTTGGTTGTTGGTCACTGTAAAGTGGTAGGCCACTGCCTGCTCTATAGCGACCCCTGGGGGCTTACCAACACCACTCCTCCCCCAAGGGAATGCTTTCCTGAGGCCCCATCAACCATCATCTTCCACACTCCCTGCGGCTGCGGCTCCTCTTCCCCGACTTCAATAACATAGTCCGCCAGAAAATCCGTCATCGCTTGTGCCTTGATGGAGAGTCTTGGAACGAAAGAGATGTCGAACTCACTTAGTTTGATGGACCACTTGGCAAGTCTTCTCGAGTGCTCTACCCCTTCAAAGATCCTGCGAAGAGGATGGTCGGTCACCACCCTAATCGAGTGTGCTTGGAAATATGGCCGAAGCTTCATCGCCGAGATGATCAGAGCGTATGCCAGCTTTTCCAGGATGGGGTCACGAAGCTCCGCCTTCTTCAAAATCCGACTCACGTAATAGATGGGTAGCTGCTTCTTCCCCTCTTCCCTGACCAGAACAGAGCTCACGGCCTCCACTCCTACTCCTAGATACAAGGCCAGGTCCTCTCCTTCTTTCGGGCTTTGAAGTAGAGGAGCCTGGGAGAGCTGTCTCTTCAGCCCTTGGAAGGCCTCTTCACATTCGGCGGTCCACTCAAACCTTTGGTTACCCCTCAATACCTTGAAGAATGATGAACACTTGTCCCCTGATCTGGAGAGGAACCTGCTTAGACCCGCCAACTTGCCTGTCAAGCGCTGGACCTCCTTGGTGTCGCGAGGTGATTCCAAGTCTAGGATGGCCTTCACCTTATCCGGGTTAGGCTCTACCCCTGCCGGAGTCAAGAAGATGCCCAAGGAACTTCCCGTGGCTGGCCCCGAAGACACACTTCAAGGGGTTCAGCCTCATCTTGAATCTCCATAGGGTGGTGAAGGTTTCTTCTAGGTCTCGTAGGTGTGAGTTTACACACTTGCTTTTCACCATCAGGTCGTCGACATAGACCTCCAAGTTCCTCCCCCTTGCCCCTGGAAGACTCGATCCATCATGCATTGGTAGGTAGCCCCTGCATTTTTCAACCCAAAGGGCATCATTTTATAGCTGAAGCACAGCTCCCTAGTGATGAAGGAGACGTCCTTGACATCGGGAGGGTGCATCCGGATCTGGTAGTAACCTGAAAAAGCATCCAAAAAACTCATAACAGAAAAACCGACGGCTGAATCAACCAGCGCGTCGATTCGAGGCATGGGGTAGCAATCCTTAGGGCATGATTTATTTAATAAAGAGAAATCGATACACATTCGCCAGTTCCCGCCCCCTTTTTAACCATTACCACATTGGAGATCCAGCCTGGATACTGGATCTCTAAGATGAAGCCAGCTTCTAGGAGCTTCCTGACCTCCTCGCAGATAGGCTCCTCCAGCTTGGTGGTGATGGCCCTCATCTTCTGGCGTATGGGGCAAGTCCGGGAGTCCAAGTTCAGGCGATGGCAAGCCACATCCGCGTCAATGACCTGCATGTCCGTCGCGCTCCAGGCGAAGATGTCGACATTGCTATGGATGCAAGCTCTCATCTGCTCCTGGTCCTCGGTACTTAAGCCCCCGCTGATCCGCACCCTCCGCACATGTCCTGTGCTGGTTAAGACCTCCATTTCCACCACTTCTTCGGCCGGCTCCAGTCGTGACTGCTCCCAACCGACCCTTACTTCTTCTAGTTCCAACTCCTCCTCCCTTCCTACTTTAACCTCCGCTGCCTCCTCCGGCCTCTCCTGCTTAACTCATGCTGCTCGCTCCTCCTCTACCTCCCTCGCCTCCTCCAGGCTCTCCTACTGCTGCTCGACTTCCACGCCCCTCAGGGCCTCCTGCTCAACTTCTCCCTGCTCCTCCGCGCTCTCCTTCATCGCCTCCCCTAGGCTCACCTCCTCTTCTTCGACATCCTCTCCTTGCTCTGCCATCTCCCTCTCCAGCTCCTTCGCCTTGGCCATCCAAGACATGGTGTTGACCGCCGTCACGTAGCACTGCCTCGCCACCTTCAGGTCCCAACTAATCCTGACCTGCACCCCTCTGTTGTTGAACTTGAGACATTGATGAAACGAGGAGGGGACGCAGCGAAAGGTGTTGATGAGGGGACGCCCAAAGATGGCGTTGTAGCTGATCGAGGCGTCCACGATCACGAACCTGCAGTTTCGCGACACGCCTCCCAACTTCACGTACAGCCCTACTCCCTCTTCAACTTCCTTCCTCTCTCCTGAGAACCCAAACAGCGGTCCATCTGAATCCAGGACCCTCTTCCCCTCAACCTTCATCTCATCGAAAGCCTTCTTAAAGATCACATTCACAGAACTCCCGTTATCCACCAGTATCCTGGAGACCGTGAAGTTCTCCACTGCTGTCTTAATCAAGAGGGCATCGCAGAACATATCCTCAAAGTCCGGCATGTCAGCTGATGAAAATGTGATTTTTTTTCATCTGGGGGGGAGCCAGGGAGGTCGAGGAGACCCCTCTTCGGAACATGGTCTGAAGGCTACCCTTGCAAGTTGCCTCAATCCCCACTCCTCTGTGGATCACCCCGATCCCTCCTCGGGTTCCCACATCTGCTTTATCCTCACACCTATATTCTCCCTCTCCCTGCTGCACTTCCACGATCCTTACTGGCGGATCCTGCCTCCCCATTCCTCTAGCTTCTCTCATCTCTAAGAACTTTGGGCAGGTGGCCGTCGCGTGACCTTCCTCCTGGTGGAAGTCACAGAAGGGCAACGCCACCCTGCACCATCTTCCTTCTCCAACTTCCCTTCTTCCAGCTCCTCGGACTCTCCTTCCTCCTCTTACCCTACCAATCTCCATTGCTTCTTGCGGCGGCGGGAAGTTACCCCTTGGTCCCTGCCTCTACGCCGGCTGATCGAACCTTCTCGGCTCCCGGAGGTTGTCTCTTCCCTGGAAGCCTCCTCCTTGACCCTGGGGGCGACCCACTTGAGGCCTCCAACCCAACTGGTTGTTCGGCTCCCGGGCCCCCATCCCTGGTGATGCCCCAGCCCTCGGGGTTCTTCCCTTCTCCTCTCTTCTCTCGGCTCCCTTGCCTCCTTCTGCTCCCTTTGCCTTTCAGTCGTTGGTTCCTTCACATCATCTTCCGCCAATCGGGCCAAATTCTTGGCGAAAGCTGGATTGGCCCTCTCAAAATCTATCTCCTTTGCCTCCCTCTCCATGAGCTCCTCAAAAGAGAGGGGGCACTCTCTTCAACTCCATGTTAAAGAAGCCTGGTCTCAGCCCCAGGGTAAAGGCAAGCATCAATGCATACCCTGGGACCTCCTGGACCAGGAGGATCTCTTCCTGAAACAGGTCGATGTAATGACCCAGCGTCTCATCCTGCTTCTGTCTCACTGCGAACAGGCACTCCGCCTCCTTCTTCCGCTTCTTCGACGTCGAGAACCTCAACAGGAACCCTCGACATAGGTCCTCAAAGCTGTAGATCAAGCTCGTCGTTAACTGATGAAACCAGTCCCAAGCCTTTTCCTTCAGCATGATGGCAAATAGCCGACACTTGAAGGCATCCGTCATTTGCCTTATTGAAACCATGTCTTCAAACCACTGCACGTGCTGCACAGGGTCGTCTTTTCCTGAGTAGTAAGAAATGTCGGGCTCCCGAAACCCCTCCGGCACCGGAGCTTAGATGATGAGCTCGCTGAAAGGGCTCTCGCCACCTACCTGCCGAGAGGGCACGTCTCGCGGCCTAGGCTTGCTTGCTCGATCTGTGGGACCATGCCCAGGGAAGAGTTCTCGCACTGCCGCCTCCCTCTCGCCCATCTCTGCTTGAACCACCTTCTCGGGGTGCTGGCCTGGGAAGAGCTGTCGCGCTGCAACGTCTCTCTCGCCAACCTCTGTCGGGAACTCCTTCCCAGGACGCTGCCCAGGGGCATTCTCGCCCAAAAGCGGGACCACCTCGACTGGAACCTGAGGTGTCGCCCACTCACTCCTCACCGAGAAGGCCAAGCTGATGGTTTGCAGGACCTCTCGCCTGAAATCCTCCAGCATCTTCCTCGTTGCTTCCTCTCCCCGGGTGGGGGAACCTCCTGAGCCAGAACCTTCACCATCACCTCCAGTCATAGGACCAGACTCAAGGCTTTCTATCGGCTGCCTTCCACGCTCAACGCACCAGAACTGTTGAAGCCAAAAATGACCTCAACGAATATTAAAAAACCAGGGTGCAGCCAACACCTACTTCTCTCAAGCCTCAACCCTCGACTGGTTGCAAGGGACCTAGAACTGACCCAAAGCCTCAGCAGGAAGGTCCCACCTCACACCCAGAAGATCTCTGAGAGCTTCCCCTCCAAAGCCAAAGCTGGGCTTGGAGCTCCTTAGAAAGCACTTGGGGATTTTGAGAATAATGAAAGCTTGCCTTCTAAGGAGCCTTTATGGGTCTATTTATAGCCTTTTACTGACCTGAAATTACTAAAATACCCCTGGCTAGCCTGCCAATAGCCAAATCTCGTTGTTTATAAAATACTAAATGCAGCCCCTGAAGGTATGTAGGTAATTCTTCCTGAGGACAATTAAGTAATTTTATCCTGGGCCTTGGGCCCCACTCGACGAGAACCCTGAGCTGCGGCGAGAACCCTGAGCCGCGGCGAGAACCCCGAGCCGCGGCGAGAACCCTGAGCCGCGGCAAGAACCCTGAGCCGCTGCGAGAACCCTAAGCCGAGAACCTTCCCTCCTCCACTCAACATGGCGTTGAGTGGGCTTGATGCCTTTACTGCCGAACACGGCGTTGAGTGAGTGGAGCTTACTCAACGCGGCATCGAGTGGACTCGACGCCTTTGCTGCCGAACGCGGCGTTGAGTGAGTGGAGCTTACTCAACGCGGCGTCGAGTGGACTCGACGCCTTTGCTGCTTGGACTTTGGCGTCGAGTGGACTCAACGCCCTCTCGCCCCCTTTGGTCATCAGTGGGTCTTGGCTGAGACTGGGCGCAAACGATCCCGCCTGCTCGTAGTCGGGAGCTTATCAAGGCGCAAGCGGTTCTGGTCTTAAGCCCGAAGCTAGCCCGAAGCTAGCCCGAAGCTAGTCTAATCCTAACTGTTGGTGTCTCTGGGTTCCCTCCAGTGAATATGGGGTTGTACATCGCCAACTAGAAAGTTCATGTTCCTGTGGAAAACATTAATGATATTCCACTCTAAGGACATGAGTGACATAATAGATATTAGTTTCGAATTCTGTTCCAGTCATACAATTCTATATGTGGCATTGTGCCGGTAAACCTAGCTCTGATATCATTTTCTGTAATGGCCCTGTTGGAGTAATTTGCCAGCAGGACACGTGTGTGTGGGACCGACCCCGTGGCTTTCCCCACCGCGTTCCTGGTCTGGGTGTTGACCCCGGTGGACCCCCTATGGCAGAATATCCCCGCGGTCCTGTGGTTGGGATTAGTCCCACATCACTCGCAGCACTTGGTCCTCGGTGTTTATGTACCCCGCCACCATTCATCTCAACACCTAGGTTTTGAGATGCGATATGGGCGGGCAGGTTCTCACATGGTATCAGAGCGAGGTTGTCCTGTTGCGGGGGTGTGTTGGAGTAATTTGCCAGCAGGACACGTGTGTGTGGGACCGACCCCGTGGCTTTCCCCATCGCGTTCCTGGTCTGGGTGTTGACGCCGGTGGGCCCCCTGTGGCGGAATATCCCCACGGTCCTGTGGTTGGGATTAGTCCCACATCGCTCGCAGCGCTTGGTCCTCGATATTTATGTACCCAGCCACCCTTCATCTCAACACCTGGGTTTTGAGATGCGATACGGGCGGGCGGGTTCTCACAGGCCCGTAGACCGCAACAAAGGAACAGTATTTAATGTTAACTTTTCATAAATATGAACGCCCAAACAACATATATTGTTATGCCATAATAGTATTGAAATGACAGTACACAAATTAACTCTTATTCTAGATATTTACATATCAATACATGACCATAAAGAAAAGTCTACAATAGTTACATGTTAAACACTACAAATTTAAAAGTTCTTTTTCTTTTTGGCAAGCAGGCAAGATTTAGCATTACACCACTGTTGCGGACTAACTCGATGCCCCGGTCGGACCGGATAATCTTGGACCGTCTCAGCTCACGGAGCGGTTGAGCGTGCAAACAGTCGATGAAAATGAAACAGTGAACACAAGTCTTGATGACGTGGAAAAACCCCTTAAATGGGTAAAAAACCACGTGACAAGGTCTGTGTCGGTCAAATTCCACTAGCTTCCGGGGGTTACAACTTGCTTGGTGAATCGGGGCTACAGGCCGCTCCCGTTACAACTTGAGGGGGAGAGAGAGACAGTAGTTTCCCGTGGGCAACAGGCTGCACCGCGGAAGTGACTTAGACGAGGGAATGTGCGGGATGCTTCAGGCGCGTGCGCTTGGGGTGGCGCGCGCTTGCTGGCTTCGGATGTCTTCTTCGTTCGGCTTCCACGCGGTCTTGGGCGTCCCTTTGCTGACACCGCGCGAGTGGGGTGCTTGTAGCCGTTGGCACCTACTGGTGGCCGCTGGTGGCTGCAGGTGGCCGCCGATGACTGTTGGTGGTTCACGGCAAGCGGTGGCCGACTCGGTGGAGGAGGCAGGAGAGCTCTCACCTGAAGAAGAAGAGGAATAAGCGGAGAAGAGAAAAGGTGAGAAATAAGAGCCCCCTGGGGGTCTTTTTATAGCCTCCAGGAGTGGATCATGGCGGGCCCCACCACTAAAGTGGTGGGATAGTGGGTGGTTACCCCTTCGATCGGACGGCCGGGAGGGCCTCCCTCTTGATCGGATGGCGGGGAGGCTTCTCATGACGGCAGGCCGCCATGGCGGCGGCGGCGGCCGGGCGGCCGGCGATGGAGGCCGGTCGCGCGCCTCCCTGTGGCGACCTGCCGCCGGCCGGGCGTGGCGAGGGTGGCCGGCCATGGCCGCGGCGGCCATGGCTGCGGCTGGCCATGGCCGGGGCGGCCATGGCCGCGGCTGGCCATGGCTGGGGAAGCCATGGCTAGGGCGGCCATGGCCGGGGAGGCCATGGCCGCGGCTGGCCTTGGTCGGGGAGGCCATAGCAGGGGAGGCCATGGCCGCGGCTGGCCTTGGCCGGGGCGGCCATGATCGCGGCTGGCCATGGCCGCGGCGGCCATGGCCGCGGTGGCCATGGCCGCGACGGTAATGGCCGGGGAGGCCATGGACGCGGCGGTCATGGTTGCGGCCGGCCACGGCCGCGACGGCCATTGCCGGGGCGGCCGAGGGAGTGCCGGCCGCCAGCGATGGCTCAGCCTCTTTCCGGCGACGGTTCTCCCCACTAAGTGAGGGAGTGGGGCCCGCCCCCATCATCTCCATGAGAGATCATAGGGGTGGTGCCCACCCATGACTTTCCTTGAGTGGAGATCATGGGGGGGCTCCTTGCTTCCTATAAATGAAGATGGAACCCATCAAATGCCCCCCAAATCTCTGCTGGCTAGGAACGAAGCGAGCGTGAGGAGAGATTTCTGTAATTCCTTGTTGTCATGGTGGGTGCCGGCGAGAAACCCTAGGCGGCGGCGATGGATCGCGGTTCTAAGGTATAATGTCGTACGGAGGCTTGGCGCACGGGCGCCGGATACATGCGGATGGAGGCCGGCGCGGTACCTAAGCGCCAACGCGGTGTGCGCGAGGAAGGGCCGCGGGGGCGGGCGCTGTCCACGCGTGATGGCAGTGTGCCGGTTGACCACGCGCGTAGGCCTTGCGCGCGCGCAGGCCGCGCGCGCGCAGGCTGGCCGTGCGCGTGCAGGCAGGCCGCGCACGTGCAGGCCGTGCGCGTAGGCCGCATGCACGTAGGTCGGTCGTGCGCGCGCGGGCAGGCCGCGCATGCGCGCTGGCCGTGCGGGCGCAGGCCACGCGCGTATGCTGGCCGCGCGAGCGCGTTGGCCCCGCGGGCGCAGGACGCGCGCGCAGGCAGGCCGCTCGCGCGCAGGCCACGTTCGCTCAGGCCGCGCGCACATGTGCTCGCGCAGGCGCAAGCTCTGCGCGTAGCTTGCGTGTGCGGGTCTTGCGCGCAGGCCGCGTGGGCGGGCTTTGCGCGTATTCCGCGTGCGTCGGCCGCATGCGCGTAACCTATGTACGCGCCCGCTTAAGCGAGGGATGTGTGGTTTCTACTGTGCAGTCTTGCAGCTGCGAGCTGATTTTTTATTCTTCATCATGCGCAGGTAACGAAGCGCTCCTCTGGTCCGATGCGTTTGTGCTCTTCCTTGACTGAAGATGGTGTGGAAATTTGGAGAGCGAAGTACGGGCTTCCTACTGACTTAGAAGTGAGGATCTCGCGACCCGAGGAGTGGGTTTAGAATCCTCCCCGTGGGTGGCTGATGATTTGTGAAGTATCCCTTAGATCCGGCTTCCGGTTTCCACCCTGCGATGAGGTGATAGAGATTTTGAAGTTCTGTGGAGTGCCTGTCTCCCAGTTTGCTCCGACTGGGGTTGCCCGAATCATGGGCTTGGTTGCTTTCTTCCGTGAGCATGGGAGCTCGCTCTCTTTGGACCAGTTTCGGGATTGGTGCGACGTTCGCTTTGATGGTGGTGAGCGGATATAGGTGCGCAGCAACAAGGCTTGGCTGGGGTTTGAGGCCCGTAAAGATCGTCTCCACGGTAATACTTTGTTTGGATATGTGAAGAACTCCTGGGGTCTTCCTGAGGTGTGGAATGCGCTTCCCGACCGTTGCTGTCGTGTGAAAGGGAGGGAGCGGGACTTTTCCCCAGTGCTGGGATTTTCTGAGCCTCGTGAGCTGGCCAGTCGTCTCTTCAACATATATGTTTACGTGGAGGAAAAGCGACTGCTGGGATGTGGTATCTCGACGGGCACGGTTTAGGTGGCGACGACTTCTCAGGGAGGGGGCCGAAAGAGGAAAGCGGTGATGACCCCTGCTGATGACCTTGATGTTGTGGTGGTAGCTTCTGACGATTCAGTTCCAGTAGTGCAATTACCTGCTTCCCCGGTTCCTCAGGCGCCTGCTAGTACAGCGGCTCCACGGATGTCTTCTTCCTTGAGGGCGATGAGTGATGCGGTAAGGGGGTAACTATCTCTTTTCCTTCCTTTTTTGTTTGAAAGTGGATGATTGTGTGTCTTTCTTTTGCAGATTGAGACTCAAGCGCAGATTGCAGTGACCTAGAACGATCATTACGTGAGCCTGAAGGACGTATATCTCGCTTTGCAGGAGAAGTTTCGGTTGTCGATGAGCTCGGTTGCCTCCTTGAAGGAGGAACATGACCGGGATATTGTGCGGCTTCGTCGAATTGGCTCAGAGCTGAAGTCCGAGCTAGATGATACGCGTGTGGCCTTGGACGTGGAGAAGGCTTCAGTGGAGAGGACCACTCAAATGCTGAAGCATGCAAAGGAGGAGACATCTGGCTTGGGGACCCAGCTGCAGGCGGCGTGAGAGGAGGTTTCAGGCCTTGAGACCCAGCTTTGGGCGGCGAAGGCGCAGGTGGAGATGCTGTCCTCCGACGACCATGCATCAGAGCTGAAGGCAGCAAAGCTTCCGGAGTACTTGGAGTCGCTGGATTATCTTCGAGATCGCAACTTGATTACGGAAGAGGTTCGTGATGATATTTGGTCCAAGGAGGTGGAGCCCCAGATGGATGACATGCGCGAGCTAGCGCTCCGTCGCGGCGTCTCGAAGGCCTTTTGCTTTGTTGGCAAGCGCCTTGGGTGTGATACCTCCAGTTTCAGTTTTGCGGACGTTTCTGGGGACGAGCCCTCTGACTCAGATGCCGATGGCGAATAGCTGTAGTGCTTATTTGTTGTTGTATGTTTTGTCGTACACTTGTTACTTTTTGCTTTCGTTGTAGCTTTTGATATTGTCGCCCTTATGGCTGAGATTTGTTGTCTTTTATGATAGCTTCATTTATATGTCATTGCCATATGCTTTGCATAGATATGTTTTGCCACAAGGTGATAGTGCAGGAGGGCGTTTGCAGTGTCCTCCCCAAATCTTTAAGAGCTTGTTTGAACCGTCTTCGATTTTACGGCCTAGTTGCAAAAATAGAGAGGGAGCAGACCCTTGCGAGGGTGTATGAGTCAGGCTCGTGACTTAGTTGAGCGGAGCTGGTCCACGGCTTTGTGCGCGAGGCTGGCTCGCGGCTTGGTTGCGTAGAGGTTGTCCACGGCTTTGTGCGCGAGGCTGGCTCACAGCTTGGTTGTGTGGAGCTGGTCCACGGCTTTGTGCGCGAGGCTGGCTCGCGGCTTGGTTGCGTGGAGCTGGTCCACGGCTTTGTGCGCGAGGCTGGCTCGCGGCTTGGTTGCGTGGAGCTGGTCCACAGCTTTGTGCGCGAGGCTGGCTCGCGGCTTGGTTGCGTGGAGCTGGTCCACGGCTTTGTGCATGAGGCTGGCTCGCGGCTTGGTTTCTTGGAGCTGGTCCACGGCTTTGTGCGTGAGGCTGGCTCGCGGCTTGGTTGCGTGGAGCTGGTCCACGGCTTTGCTAGACAAAAGGGGGTAGGGTCTCCCCAGGTTGCGTAAATTAGGGAGACCCTGGATCTTTATTGAATACACGATGTTTGCAGAAAGCAAAATGCGATACTTTGAATAAATAATAGTTTGCACGAGATCAGGCTCGCGACTTATATGAATCACATAGTTTTGAATCGAAAAATTACTGCATAAAGAAAATCATAATGTATCACTGATAAAAGCGACGCACATTCTGCGCGTTCCACGTGCGGGGAAGAGTTTTTCCTTCGGCGTTCCGTAACTTGTACGTGCCTGGTTTTACCATGGCGGTGACAACGAAAGGGCCTTCCCATGTTGGAGATAGCTTGTTGTCTTGTGCTCCCTTTCCGGCATCTTCTAAGGTGCGAAGGACCAGGTCTCCCACGTTGATTGGGCGGGGCTTCACCCGGCGATTATAGTAGCGGGCCGTGCGTTGTTGGTAGGCGGCAGCGCGGAGAGCTGCTTCTTCGCGTACTTCGAAGACCAAGTCGAGGTTGTCACGGAGTGCTTCGTCGTTTGACTGGAGATCAAAGTTGGATGCCCGGGAACTAGGGACGCCGATGTCGACCGGGATAATGGCCTTTGTTCCATAGCAGAGATTGTACGGTGTTTCTCCTATAGGCGTCCTTTCTATTGTACGATATGCCCATAGCTTGTTAGGGAGAGCGTCGACCCATTGCCCCCCAGCATCTTCTAGTCGTGTTTTCAGCCCCTTCAGGATAGTACGGTTGGTCACTTCAATTTGCCCATTAGCTTGTGGGTGTGATACTGCTGTGTGCCGCAACTCTATCTTTAATTCCTCGCACAACTTGGTAAAGGACCTTCCGGTGAATTGGGTGTCGTTGTCGGTGATGATGATTGCCGGTATGCCAAAGCGACACACGATGTTCTTCCAGACGAACTGTTTGGCATTTTCTTCGGTTATCTTGGCTAGTGGTTCTGCTTCGACCCACTTGGTGAAGTAGTCGATTGCCATAATAATGAATTTTATCTAACCAGAGGCTAGTGGCAGAGGCCCGAGGAGATCTATTCCCCATTGTGTAAATGGCCAAGCTCCTTGTAATGATGTGAGGGCTACCGGCGGCTGCCGGGGAACATTGGCGTGCACTTGACAGCTTCTACATTTTTGGACGAACTCCGTTGCCTCCTTCTTCATAGTTGGCCAATAAAACCCTTGTCGAAGGATTTTTCTGGCGAAGGCTTTCCCTCCGAGGTGTTCGCCGCATATTCCTTCGTGAACCTCGTGGAGCGTATATTCAGCGTCTTCATATGATAGGCACTTCAGGTAAGGTCCTGCGTAGGACCGTTTGTACAATTCTCCGTCTATCAAGGTGAACGCTGCCGCTCTCATTCTCAAGCGGCGAGCTTCCTTGTGATCCTCAGGTAGCTGCTGGTCCTTCAAGTAGGCATTTGGCGGGGCTGTCCATGACTCCTCTGCTTTATTGATTTTTGTCACTTCCCATGGGCCATGAATGCTGGGGAAGGCTATTTCTTCTATCTGGCGTCTTCTTGTCTGGTACCGTGTCGAAGATGTGGCTAGCTTTTACAGGGCATCTGCCTTGTTGTTCTGTTCTCTGGGAATATGTAGTATTTGAAATTGTGGGATTTGGATGAAAAGGGACTTGACGAGCTACAGGTACTGGGCTAGCTGCTCGTTCTTTGCTTCGAATTCCCCTTCTACCTGCGAGACAACAAGTTGTGAGTCAGAGTAAACGGTCAGCTGCTTGACCTGGCAGCTGGCGACGAGATTGAGTCCTGCGATGAGGGATTCGTATTTCGTAGCATTGTTCATAGCAGAAAATTTCAGCCGGAGTCCATATTCCAGGGTAACGAGCTCTGGACTAATAAGGAGCAGGCCTGCTCCAGCGCCTTCAGTTCCTGAGGCCCCATCCACATATAGTGTCCACGCTTGCCCGTCCCCCGCTGGTGCGACCTCTGCTTCCGCTGGTAGAGTGTTTTCTACGATGAAATCAGCCAAGACTTGAGACTTGATGACGGGGCGTGGGAAGAAGTGGATGTCGAACTCGCCTAGCTCGACAGCCCACTTGACCAGTCGACCGGATGCTTAAGGTTTCTGGAGAATGGCTCGGAGTGTCAACTCGGTCAATACTTTAATGGTGTGTGCTTGGAAGTAGGGGCGGAGTTTTCTGGCGGAGAAGACAAGTGTTAAGGCTGTTTTGTCTGCAACCGGGTACCGGGCCTCTGTATCAGAAAGGATTTTGCTGAGGTAGTAAATGGGGCGCTGAACTCCTCCTTCATATTTAACTAGGACTGAACTCAATGCAGCTGGCGTGATAGCGAGGTATAGAAAGAGAATCTCTCCCGGAGCTGGCTTGGAAAGAAGCGGGGGGGGAGGAAAGATATTGCTTTAAGGATTCGAAGGCTGACTGGCACTCGTCTGTCCATTGAAATCATGTGTTTCGAGCTCCTCGAAGGATCTTGAAGAAGGGGAGGTACTTGTCTCCTGTTCGAGCTAGGAACCGGGATAGTGCTGTAATTCTTCCGTTCAGCCGTTGTACATCTTTGAGTGATCTGGGAGGAGACATTTCTTCGAGAGCCTTAATCTTCTCTGGATTGGCCTCTATTCCTCGCTGGGTAACCATGAATCCTAGGAACTTTCCCGAAGTGACCTCAAAGGCGCACTTGCTAGGGTTAAGTTTCATTCCATACTGTCTAAGGATTCTGAAGCATTTCTCCAGATCTTTCAAATGGTCATCACGACGAATGCTCTTGACTAGCATATCATCTACGTACACTTCCATGGATCTGCCGATGAGCTCTTTAAAGATTTTGTTCATGAGTCGTTGATAGGTAGCTCCTGCATTCTTAAGTCCGAATGGCATTACTTTATAGCAATAGATTCCCTTGTCAGTATGAAAAGCCGCATATTCCTCGTCGGCTGGGTTCATTCAAATCTGATTGTATCTAGAATAGGAATCCATGAAGCTGAGTAGTTGATGTCCGACAGTTGAATCAACTAGCTGATCTATCCTGGGAAGTGGAAAACTGTCTTTAGGGCAAGCCTGATTAAGGTTTGTGTAGTCCACACACATCCTCTACTTCCCTGAGGACTTTTTCACCAGGACAACGTTAGCCACCCAAGTGGGGTAGACAACCTCTCGAATGAATTGGGCGCGGAGGAGCTTCTCAACTTCTTCTTCTATTGCTTGGAGTCTCTCGGGGGCAAAATTTATCTTCTTTTGTATGACGGGCTTGCATGCGGGGTTAATGTTAAGGGAGTGCTGGATGACCTGAGGGTTGATTCCAAGCATATCTTCCGAGGACCAGGCGAAGATATCCTTATCCCCTCGAAGGTAGGCTGTTAACTCCTCCCTCTCATGCTGCGGTAAGAGGGACCCGAGCTGAACGGTGCGATCTGATTTTGTCGGAGAGTGGGGACCTCAATCAGGCCTTCGATGGGTGTCCCCCGCTGCAGAATTGCTTCGTCTCTGAGGTCGAAATCATCAATGTTCAGCGTAGTAGGCTTGGTGGGCTGTGCTTGTTTAGAATAGCAGTTCTTAGCGGCTTCCTGATTTCCGCGCACTACTCCAATTCCTCCGGGAGTAGGGAACTTCATTGCCAGGTAGGGTATAGATGGGATAGCTTTGAAGGTGGTCTGAATAAGCCTTCCAAATATAGCATTGTATGTTGAGCTTGATTCTACTACCACGAACTGGACTCCATGCGTGATCTACCTTGGAAATTCTCCTAACGTGACTGGTAGGGTGAATGTTCCGATGACTCGGAATGGATGGTTATCAAAACCGTATACTGGGCTAGCTGCTGGAGTCAGTTGCTGTCGGGATATATTCATACTTTGGAGAGTGGTGGAGAAAAGAATGTCGACCGAACTACCATTATCGACGAGGATTCGTTTAACGTTGTAGCAGGGGTCTCCGATGCCAGCACTGATTACAAGTGGGTCTTGATGTGGCGTTTGGATGTCGACGAGGTCTTCATCTCCAAATGATATGGTGGTATCTTGCTTGCTCCTCTTATCTTCATGGGTTTCCTTTCCGGTGTGTACTAACAGTATTTGTGTAGTCAGAACAGGTGATCCGGCAATGGTATCGGTGTTTCCTACTACCTGCCTTCCTCCTCCTGGTGCTGGTGGGGCATTCTGCTGGTCCCTGGGATGCCTAGGCAGATCCTGCTGTTCCTGCACCCTTCCCTGTAAAAATCTACCGAGCAGTCCTAGACGGACTAGGCGCTCAATCTCCTCTTTCAGGCGAGCACAATCTTCAGTGGTGTGCCCGGTCGTCCGGTGGTACTCGCAATACTTAGACTGATCGTTCTTAGGGTTAGGAGGTGGTTGCCTTGGTCGTTACAGTGCTGGTTCATTCTGGATGGCATATAACACATTGGTGCGAGAAGTGTTGAGAGGGGTATAATCTCTAGGTGGATCTCTCTGGAAATCTCGTTTGCGCTGTCCGTTCCGACGCTCCTCAGGGAATCTTCCCTCCTGGCGCTGAGGGGTCGGCTCTTTGTCCCTTTTTCTTTTTTGTACCCCATCGAACTGTCGTCGATGAGCTTCAATAGCTTCATCCGCAGCTATCTGTGCTTCGACTCTGTGCACCAGATCTGGATAGTTGGGGACGGTTTCTCTTATAAGTGCTGAGTAGAAACTGCTAGGGCGGAGACCTCCCAGGAACACTCCCCACAGGAGTTCGGGGTCGACCCCTGGGATTTGGCGGGCCTCTGCAGTGAAACATCCGAAGAATTCTTTGAGGGTCTCCCCTTCGTTTTGGCGGATTCCTGAAAGATGTGATGGATCGCGAACGATCCTCCGATTAGCGATGAATTGGTCGGAGAACTTTCTGGTCAGCTCAGCGAAGCTGGTAACGGTGCCTGCTCTTAGAGAGTGAAATCACGTTCGAGCTTGCCCTTTGAGGGTGGTTGGAAATACTTGACATAGCAACGAATCAGAGGCATGGAAGATCCTCATGATAGTGGTAAAATGATTAACATGTTCGAGCGGATCATCTATTCCGTCGAATGTTTCGATGTTTGGGAGTTTAAATCCCTGCGGGATTGGATGGTCGAGGATTTGCGGGGCCAAGGTGGAGCCTTGGTAAAGTGGCCGATGCGGGTGAAAATCTCTCCTCGCGGCTTGGCGGTATTCTTCAGCAATGACCTCCCTGATTTCTTTGCGAGTGAGGAGAGGGTGGATGTGAGCGTTGTTAACTAGATTATAGTGGGGGTGATCCGCCCTTGCCCCCCTTGGAGGGGGATGAGTTGAACTGTCGGCGTCAGAGTAGTCTTCAAGCTCTTCTTGCCCCTCAGGAGCTTCCTGGTTCCTTGGTAGATTGAGTGGTGGAGGATTGTTAGCTGGCGGAGGTGACCGTGGTGGAGCTGGAGGTACTCCTAGTTTTCGAAGTAATGTGAGCATCTCAGTTTGCTGCTCTTCCATTTGGCGAGCGCGCCCCTCTAAAGCGGTGACGGGGGCGAAAACTGCTTCAGCGGTAAGTGGCACGTCTACCAGAGAGTGGGAACGTGCTGGCTCAGTGTGTCCGTCAAGCGCGGACCCTTCGGCAGTGCGGGCACTTCTCTTTGCCATCGCAGTTGTAGGGATGGTGAACTTGCTCTACGGAGGATGCTGGGAATCTTTCCCATAGATGACGCCAAACTGTTGCGGACTAACTCGATTCCCTGGTCGGACCGGATAATCTTGGACCGTCTCAGCTCACGGAGCGGTCAAGCGCGCACACAGTCGATGAAAATGAAACAGTGAACACAAGTCTTTATGACATGGAAAAACCCCTTAAATGGGTAAAAAACCACGTGACCGGGTCTGTGCCGGTCAAATTCCACTAGCTTCCGGGGGTTACAACTGTCTTGGTGAATCGGGGCGATAGGCTGCTCCTGTTACAACTTGAGGGGAGAGAGAGAGACAGTAGTTTCCCGCAGGCAACAGGCAGCACCGTGGAAGTGACTTAGACGAGGGAGCGTGCGGGATGCTTCAGGCGCGTGCGCTTGGGGCGGCGCGCGCTTACTGGCTTCAGATGTCTTCTTCGTTCGGCTTCCACGCGGTCTTGGGCGTCCCTTTGCTGACACCGCGCGAGTGGGGTGCTTGTAGCCGTTGGCACCTACTGGTGGCCGCTGGTGGCTGCAGGTGGTCGCCGGTGACTGCTGGTGGTTCACGGCGAGCGATGGCCGACTCGGTGGAGGAGGCAGGAGAGCTCTCACCTGAAGAAGAAGAGGAAGAAGCGGAGAAGAGAAAAGGTGAGAAATAAGAGCCCCCTGGGGGTCTTTTTATAGCCTCCAGGAGCGGATCATGGCGGGCCCCATCACTAAAGTGGTGGGATAGTGGGTGGTTACCCCTTCAATCGGACGACCGGGAGGGCCTCCCCCTTGATCGGACGGCGGGGAGGCTTCTCATGACGGCGGGCCACCATGGCGGCGGCGACGGCCGGGCGGCCGGCGACGGGGGCCGGCCGCGCGCCTCCCGGTGGCGACCTGCCGCCGGCCGGGCGTGGCGAGGGTGGCCGGCCATGGCCGCGGCGGCCATGGCCACGGCTAGCCATGGCCGGGGAAGCCATGGCCGGGGCGGCCATGGCCGGGGAGGCCATGGCCGCGGCTAGCCTTGGCCGGGGCGGCGATGGTCGCGGCTGGCCATGGCCGGGGCGGCCATGGCCGCGGCGGCCATGGCCGCGGCGGCCATGGCTGCAGCGGGCATGGTTGCGGCCGGCCACGGTCGCGACGGCCGTGGCCGGGGCGGCCAAGGGAGTGCCGGCCGCCGGCGGTGGCTCGGCCTCTTGCCGGCGGCGGTTCTCCCCACGAAGGGAGGGAGTGGGGCCCGCCCCCATCATCTTCATGAGAGATCATGGGGGGGGGCACCCATGACTTTCCTTGAGTGGAGATAATGGGGGGCTCCTTGCTTCCTATAAATGAAGGTGGAACCCATCAACCACCTATCTCGAGTGTTGGCCACTTCAAAACTGCCTACTAGTCTTTTATACAATGCTCGATATAGCTCCAGCTTACTCTGATTTACGCTTAACATCTAAAAATTTTTAGAATGGAAAAGGTTAGTCTTTAACTAAAAGACTAAGCGAGGAATTAAATTTTTTTAGTTGTTGTACAAGTAAAATCAATACTAAGATAACATAGTATTTTCTAAACATTTCTTTAATGTATATAATAAGATATAATTTGTCGAAATGTAATTTGTGCAAGTGTAATAAAGGGAATATATTTCAACAATCATCATTTTCTACCATAGTTAAGGGGTATCGTATTTCAGTCTACTCTATTGGTCAAACTTAGTGCACACAACTCGCTAAAGGCCAATTAAAGCCCAACTAAGTTGACCCACATTTTTCATCCAGTGCGCACAACTTGCTTAAGGTCGATTAAGACCCAACTGAATTTAAATCAGCGTACAGATACCCTTAACATTTTGCATCGAAGCATTTCTTAAAACATTTCATTTAAAAACATAAGAATATAGGATAAAAACTTTATATAAGAAAATGATGTGTAATTTTAACATAATTAAAGAAATAAAAACCCTCACATTGACCTCTTTGAAACAAGGGGCGCTTCCGGTTCTGTGCGCGCTTCAAACAATTTTGTCTTCTCCATATTACCATATCTCTAGAGTCAATAATTTTCTATGAGGAACTACTGAACTCAATCACTTGCTGCCGTTACTCAACAGTTTTCTGTTGAGGTCTATCCCGTAGGGGTACTCCAATTGGATCAGTGATCGATTTCTAGGTTTCGTCGTAATCCTAATTGGTTACTTCCAATTACGTAAATCAATAGTTCAAACCGCACTCAAAGGTAGGGCATTTCCCATTGATATCGGAACTTCTGTACCAGAAACATGGTATCTCCAATTATAGCCCCTCTGGGATGTAAAATATATCTCTTCTCACCATCCCCATAGTGTATGAGACAAATGTATGCATTTCGATTAGGGTCATATTCTATGGTTACGATTCTATCAGATATCTCTTTTTCATTCCGTCGAAAGTCGATTTTACGGTATAGACGCTTATGACCTCCCCCTCTATGCCTTGCGGTAATGATCCCTCTGGCATTACGAACTTTACCACAACGATGCTGTCCATAGATCAAATTATTTTCGTGTCTTTGTTTTTCCTTGCTTCATCATTTCGTCAATCTGGCGACACCATCCTTTTGCGTTGCTGTTATCAAATAACGATCGCATATGTTCATATTTCTAATGTTTACATTGTGGAGTCTATGATTGTGTACTACAATAAGATGAAATACACCTCATCTTATGTTATCACCCCAAATAAACTCACATTTATGAGTGCACATGTTTCCCCTAATTATTCTTTATGCCTCCCAAATAGACATCCATAACTACTTCAATATACTACTTCTCAACATCGCCATATTTCATCTTCACAATAAAATTTAGCAACACAATTATTTGACAACTCACATATAACAATTTCAGCAAACAACTTAGATATACCAATTTGATCATATTCCCAGGATCCGGGGGGGTGCAGTGCGTCAAATGCACTGCACCGTGCAGTGCAATCCAACGGCTGCGCTGTGATCTCGCTGCGCCGTGATGCGTGCTCGCTGCGCCGCGATGCGTGCACATCTTCGCACGCATCGCGACGCAGCGAGCACGCATCGCGACGCAGGGATGGAGCGTCGGATGCACTGCACTTTACGGTGCAGTGCATTCGACGCACTGCACCGCCCCCGCTTCCATATTCCCATGAGGCAAAATCTGTATATATAAATTTCTATATCAAATCAGCCTTTACTTAGGGAAAACAACTTCCATTCGGGGAAAATCTGCAGTCCTAACATTATTTCAGCATTATTACGAGTAAACACAGCTTTTATCGCATTTCTATATAATATTCATTCATGCTCTTTGTCTTTTCTTTGGCTTTTTAGCATAATGCACCCCCAATATGCCCGTTTTGGCGTATTGCACCTCAAATATTCTAATATTGTATCTTGCACCCCCCAATATCTATTTTTTGAGCGTTTTGCACCCTAGTTCATATTATAAGAGGTATTTTCTTCCAATTCAGCAAAATTTGTGTTATATTATTTCTTGGTGGCCCGGTATTTTGGCCTGATTTTTAGAAATAGTATTCATATTGGCCGGATTTTATTTTTGTCCGATAAAACGTGCTTGCAATCAAAGATATATCGAAATTTATGGGTAACATGTTTTTGATCAGATTTCTTTTTTTTTTGGCCGATTTTCAATTTTGATTGGATTTCCAATCTGTTGTGACAAATAATTGAGCAAAACTACATCATAAAACATTTTTGACCGGACTATTTTTGACCGGATTATTTTTGACCATAAATATTTAGCAACCAGTTAACCATCAACATTTTTGATCGGATTATTGGAACCATCAATTATTAAGCAACATATTTTTGATCGGGCTTTCAATGGAGATTTTTTTCTAATTCGACGAACACATCACAAAATTTAGCAAACTAAATTATTACACAAAAGTTAGCTTCATAGCAAAATACAACATAAAACAGAAGTTTCTCTCATTCCAAAATACATCATAACACCAACACAAGGCTCATAACAAAATATAATCCTAAACATAGCATGTTTTTTTAGCAACCATCAAAAAACACCAAAGTTGTCTTCAAAATTGCATCTAGTCTTGGACCTGCACACCTACATTAGAATGAAACATGTTGATTAAATATACTTTTTTATAATTTATAACATATTGATAAATAACATACACACTTACACATAAAGATAAATGTCTTGAACCTGCAAAATAACATATGATTCATTCTTCAATCTGTCCTACGCACCTGCACATGAAGATAAATTTTAAGTGAAAAAAAAATTAAATGTAATATAACCCAATTACATAAATGTTTTATACATACCAGATTTTTTAGTTTTTTAGTCGATGATGTCGTTGAGGATATTACAGTAAATATTTGATTTGAAAGCCATTTCAGGTAACAGTTTTGAGCTCATCAATCCTAAGTGGAACTACAAATATTTTAATCAAACTAGAAGCACGGCCCTAGAAGCACTGTCTAACAAAAATCGACAGTAATTTTTTTTTAAGGAGCGCTGAAGGTTTGCTTCATCTCCAAGTGCACTTTCTCCAATCGGGTACATGCTTGAAGGTTTGCTTCATCTCCAATGTGCACTTGGAGTTTACCCAACATTTTTAAAAGAGCTCTGGATGAAGCAAAAACCTTCAAAGTTCTGTAGCAAAAATCCGGTAGGGTTTGCTTCATCTCCATGTACATATGAAATACGAAATGTTACTGAAATGTTAACGAGGCTTGTCGGGGCGCTGGAGGTGAGGGCGTCCTGAAATCACCTAGGCTTTTAGCCAGTCGGCGGTGAGGGCGTCCTGAAACTGCAGGCTTAGGGATGAAGCAACCAGAGATAGAGGCCGGTGAGGGCGTCGGCGGTGAGGGCGTCGGCTACCGACGTCGGCGCTGAGGGCGTCGGGAGAGTGTCGTGCGATGATGGCGTCCGGAGACTGTCGGCTGAAGCAATAGGGAGCAGAGAATGGGGAGAATAAAAACTGGAATACTGGGGTTTAGGTTATATTTTGCATAAAGACAATATTACCCCTGCAAAATAAGTCGTGAGGTGCAAAACGCTCAAAAAATAGATATTGAGGGGTGCAAGATACAATATTAAAATATTTGGGGTGCAATACGCCAAAACGGGCATATTGGGGGGTGCATTATGCTAAAAAGCCTCTTTTCTTTTAAACCTATAATAATAACAAATCCATAAACCTAATAACCCTAAAAACATTCAGTTTTCTAAAACAAAGTAAATCCCCAAAATTCTCATCCAAATCCACCAAGGAACCATACAAAGGAGAAAAAGTATACTTACAAAAAGATAGAAGAAGAGATGAAGAACTTAGGCATCTTTGCTCCGTTTAGGCTTGAAACTCACGGAGAACTTAGTGGAAGAGAAGAGGCTTGCTTCTCCACCGAATTTGAAGTCGAGAGGCTTTCGTCTGGCGCCGAAAATGGAGGAGAAGAATGGGAGAAGGTGCGACTGAGCTCGGCTTTCTCACGCCCAAGGCGAGTGTGGTGCAGGATAAAAATGAGGAAGAATAATTCCATCGGTTCAATTCACGGGATTTATTTCTCCACTGCCTAAAATTGCCGGTCCAATCCCCTCTTGCAGCCTACAAAACTGTCAGGTCCCATATTTCTATTTTTTTCTTTAATTCCACCGCTTATAAGGGGCTGGTTCAAGCTCTCATTAAAATTTTAATTGAAACCAAAGTTCATTTTGGTTTATAAACAACAATTTTAATATACAATCAAAATTGCTATTAGCACACCCATGCATGAAAGTTTAACTTTGTTCGGTTACATTCAACATAATGGTATATACATTAATTCTAAACGAAATTTCATACAAATTCAGATTTTATTGTGGAGACCATTTTAAAATTATTTTGTCTAGATATTTTATTTAGCGTATTTTGCGACGACCTTTTAGGCGTCACAATTACACCCTCCTTGTAAAAAATTTCTTCCTCAAAAATAACGTACCTTTAAAATATTGGAAACAAGCCCCAGAATAGATCTTCTCGTTCCTAAGTGGCTTCACTCTTTGGGTGCCCTTTCCACCAGACTTTAACAATATTTACATCCTTATTTCGCAACCGTTTGGTCTGTCATTTAAGAATTTGATAAGGTTCTGTTGGGTTTGACAGATCAGGTTCAATTTGCACATCTGTAGCAGAAATCATCTTATCTCGATCGACAATATATTTTCACAGTGACGACACATGAAAAACATCATGGAGATTTTGCAGGTCAGCTGTTAGTGCTAATCTGCATGCCATATCGCCTACACGTGCAATTATAGGAAAAGGTCATATATATCGTGGACTTAATTTTTCCAATCTTCCGTAATCTTGAGACGCCTTTAAATGATTTTATCTTTAAACATACTTGATCTTCAACCTGAAATTCTACACGACAGTGTCGTGCGTTATAGTACTTCTATTGACGTTCTTGAACAATCTTCATTCGTTTTTGTATAAATACAATTTTCTCATATAGTTTGCAACTCTTTCTTTATTGTATATTCATCTTTCCCCATCTTCTGCTCAACTTAGAGGTGTTTGGCATTTCCTTCTGTAAAGTGCTTCAAAATGAGTCATTTGAATTGTAGATTGATAACTATTATTGTATGCAAATTCAACTAGAGATAAGTACTTTTCTCATGATCCCTTTAAATCAAGAACAATCATTCGAATAAATGCTCTAATAATTGGATGGTGCGTTCTGATTGCCCATCGGCTTGAGGGTAAAATGTTGTAATGTATAATAACTTTGTCCCCAATCTCTTATGTATAAGCCTCCATGTATCAGACGTGAATCTGCCATCTCTGTCTGAAACAATTGTTCAAGATATTCCATGGAGCTTAACAATAACATCGATATATTTATCTGTTAATCGCTCGGTAGTCCGCTCTGCTTAGCGAAAATGAAGTGTGCACTCTTTGCCAAGCGATCACTAATTACCCAGATACCATCATTTCCTTGCTTTCTTCGTGGTAAACCCCAAACAAAATCCATCATAATGTCGTCTCACTTCCATTCTGGAATAAGTAATGATTTAAGATAACCAGCTGGTTTCATGTGTTCTGCCTTCACTACCTTGCAGGTATGACATTCGACAATGTTTGCAATCGCATCCTTGTTTATCCCTGGACACCAAAAAACTTGCTTTAAGTCATGATACATTTTAGTACGGTCAGGATGAATGGAATATGACATATTATGCGCTTCATGCAAAATATCATTCCTCAAATTATCTGCATTTGGAATACAAAGTCTATCATTCATGAATACTAGTCCCTCTTTTTCTATAAAATTATTTGTTTCTCCCTTCTTTATCTTCTCTAATAAGGTTACAAAGAAATGATCCTGAGAGATTGCTTTCAAGGTTCTCTCCTTTATTGTATATTGGATCTGCATTTGAAACAACTAGGATTGCTTATCTTCTGAAGTAAAGATAAGAGATATATTCATCTTCTACAATTCATGTATTATACTCTGATTATACTGTACCATTACTGAGAGTGTGACTGTGCTCTTCCAACTTAGTGCATCCAATACAGTATTAGCTTTACCTGGGTGATACTGGATATCAACATCAGTCTTAAATGAATTCTAACCAACGTCGTTGGCGAAGGTTTAATTCTTTCTGCATAAAGATTTACTTCAAGTTTTTATGATCCGTAAAAATTTCACATCGGACTCCATATAAATAATGATGTCATATTTTCAACGCAAAAACGACTACTGCAAATTTAAATCATGAGTTGGATAATTTTTCTCGGCATCCTTTAACTGTCTAGAGGCATAACCAATAACTTTTTTGTGCTGCATCAGTACATAACCAAGACCTTTGTATGAAGCATCGCTGAAAATCTGAAATCCTTCTGATCTTGAGGGCATTACTAGGATATGGGTAGTTGTTAGCCTTTCTTTTAATTCATCATCCCAATTAAAAGGTGTGTTTTTCTTGGTCAATTTCGTTAATGGCAAATCCAATTTAGAAAAATTCTTAACGAATTTCTTGTAGTATCCAACTAATCCCAAAAAAATTCTCACTTCTGTTACGGTCGTAGGATGGCGTCACTGTACGATCGCCTCAATTTTCTAGGGTCTACAGCTAACCCTTGTGTATTTATAACATGACCTAAGAAGGACTCTTCTTTTAACCAAAATGTACACTTAGAAAATTTGACATACAATTGGTGATCCTTCAAATCTAATCTCAAATGTTGCACATGCTCTTCCTCGGTGTTTGAATATATCAAGATATCGTCAATAAAGACAATAACACATTTATCTAAATGGTCTTTAAACACTTGATTCATCAGATCCATAAACGTTGCAGGGGTGGTTGTTAATCCATATGACATGACGACAAATTCAAAGTGGCCATACTTGGTACTGAACACAGTTTTGAAAACATCTTCCTCTTTCACTCTCAACTGATGATAACCCGAGCTCAAATAAATTTTGAGAATAATCATGTGCACTATTTGATCAAATAGATCATCAATACGAGGAAGGAGGTAGTTGTTCCTTACTGTCAACTTATTGACTTCTCCGGCTTCAATTTCAGCACCTCCTCGAAAGAAGACTCTGATTCCCCAGAATTGAAAATATCTTGCTCCTCCGTACTCAATCAAACAAAACTAGTCTTTACCTGCACATAAGATAGTATTAAACAATAACTAGCAAGAAGAACAAAACCAAACACAAATTTGGTTCTCTCAAGCAAACTGTATTCAATTATAAAACATGAAGCTACCTATTTCTTTGGAAACTGCATGGTAGTTAACTTTGAACAAAACTTGTAACTAAAACTACCTTTGGCAGCCCCACGACACAAATGTTGCCTAGCAAGCTCATCGATAGGAACCTTGATATTAGTGTCCTCAAATAATCAAACCTAAAAAATCCAAAACATATGAGTTAGTATTTTTTTAGCATATTTAAGTTTTAAAAATATTAAGCAATTACCGCAAGAATAATAGAGCACCCTTCCAAGTAAGCCAAACTAGTTGATTCTTTTCGGGAGCAGCTGAGTCTACGTAGATCCTCAAACTACTTATGCAGAAAGGTGTGTGTTGCTTTCAGCCCATTATATCTTCAAAACTC
This sequence comes from Platanthera zijinensis, assembly GCA_039513925.1. Taxonomy (NCBI): domain Eukaryota; kingdom Viridiplantae; phylum Streptophyta; class Magnoliopsida; order Asparagales; family Orchidaceae; genus Platanthera; species Platanthera zijinensis. The sequence continues at coordinate 166,728,712 of CM077093.1, read as the reverse complement.
ATCTAAGTCGCCAAACTTTTTCGGGTAAACTAGAATTCAAAAAGACTTCAGAGGAAATAGAAACATACGGATTAAGTACTTCATTAGTGCACCAACTCTTTGCATTTCAATTTCATTGGAGATAGGCTTTATATTATCCAATTCATTAAGTTGGTCGACAAGGTAGGCTTGTGTCACAATGAAGGCCGGTGATCTTCTGAATTCATAATCATCTCTCCTATTTGGAAGGACAAGTATCAAAGCCACCTCGTTCACAATCAACCTTATATAATATTGTCCTAATAGGAATGCAAACTTATCCGGCCTATACAACCTAATTAGATGACACAAAAGAGGAATATTTTGTGGTAAGTCGTGTAGTGTAAAAAAATGCAACACCGAAAAGCTTAGTAATAACTCCCTTGAGGCTCAAAAATAACTGCTAGTAAGGGCAACTAGGCCTGCGAGCAGTGCTGTTTGGAGGCAAACAGAAACCGCACCGCAGGGGTGCAGTTTTCGGCCGGCCAAAATCGCACTGCACCAAAACCGTGCTGTGCGGTTTGGTTTCGGTACGATTTGGTGTCGGTTTGTGCGGAGCGATTTCGGTTTTTTTACAGTTTTTTTTTCTCTTTTACAAAACAAATCAATCAAGGCAATTTATTTGATACATTTGTTTCTAAATGATTTCAAATAAACATCAATTTCACACTTTCTTTCATAGACACATTTAATAAGCAATTTATTTGATACATTTGTTTCTAAATGATATCAAATAAACATCAATTTTCCACTTTCTTTCATAGACTCATTTAATATTTGAAGTCATCAAAATATATGAAATAGATAACTGAAAGTTCATCAAGATCAAAGACATCTTTAAAAGAGCAGCCAAAAGCCAACTAAGGAACAACAAAGTTACAAAGGTGTATCATAAGAAAAAAAATAAGTAGCAAAAAATCTGAGTAGGCGTGAACAACAAATAAGCTTGAATCCGCAAAACCTGCATATCAAAAAATTATATTTTTATTATAATGTACATTAACTTGCAAATCAAAATTCAAATGTATGATGCATGTTACTATATTTACCATATTCAATTTCCATCTTCATTGATTTCAGGTTAGTCATCCACATTAGCTTGCATTTGTTTGTCCAGCTCTATTAAAAATTAAAAATAACGTTTAAAAAATTGGTAAATAACTACAATACTACAAATTCAATGCAAATACACTACCTTTATCGAGCTCTTCGTACTTATCAACATCAATAAGCATCTCCTCTATCTCATTGAGGTTTGACTTGCAAGGCAACCAATCACGAGCACAAATCAGAGCTTCTACCGTCTTAGGTGCTAATGAACTCCTGAAAGGATCAAGAATACGTCCTCCAATACTAAAAGCTGACTCAGAGGCTACAGTAGACACTGGAAAAGCTAAAACATCTCTTGCCACTTAGGATAATATTGAAAATCTGTAAGAGTTCAATCTCCACCAATTAAAAAATATCAAAATTTGTTTGCAGCTTGAGTGTATCTTCCTTCAAGTAAAGGGCAATCTCAGATGTACAAATAGTTGATTCATCCTCCTCTGAATTATCCATAAACATTTCTTTTGATAAGCCACGAAGCTAAAATCCACATCAACTCGATTTATAGCAGTCCCAGAGCTTGAAGTTTGGCTTAAATTACTTTGAGTTGATGTTGTATTTATAGATTTGTCATAATGACTATATAAATGATATAATGTGTTTTTAGTCAACTCAATCATTGTCCTTATTCTTGCCATATCATATACTTCTTTGAAACACTTTGTAAGTCTCTTTAACTTACATTGTGGGTCCAACACAAAAGCAACATATAGTAGAACATTACTTTTTTCCAAACTATCCCAATATTTATTGAATTTTGTCTTCATTCGTTGTGCAACAATGTTCATTGCCGGATCTTGACTATCACACATAGAATTAATCGCATGCTACATCATTGAAATGTTTTGAAAAAATAAATGCAAACTTGGATATTTGGTGCTGGAAACCTCCAAAGTAACAGTGTAAAATAACTTTAAAAGCTTCAGAAATAAACTTGTATTATTCCAACCTTCTGCCTTGGTGGACCATTAATTGTAATAGTTTCTATATGAGCTTTCATCCTCTAATTCATTGAAAGCTTTCTCAAACTTTATCGCTGTCTCTAGCATCAAGTATGTTGAATTCCACCGTGTTTCCACATCCAAACATAAAAGTTATTTGCATGATATCTCGACATTTGCTACACATTTTTTGAACTTTTCTAGTCGTTGAGAAGATCCTTTTACATACTTAATGGCCAACCGAATCTTTTCGATGGACTCATTATATTCAGATTATCCTTCCTTCACAATTAAATTTAATATGGGTGTTGAGCATCTAACATGTAAGAACTCATTATCTAGTATAGTAGATTTCCACTCTTTAGTCCTCCTTGTCAAATATATACCAACTACGTCATTGACTGATGCATTATCCATAGTGATAGTAAAATTTTCTTAATCCCCCATTCAATGACACAGTTTAATATTTTATTTCCAAGGCCTTCTCCAGAATTAATGACCAATGATTCTAACAAATTTAAGAATTCTTTTTTGCAATCTCCACTCTTTATCTATCCAATGTCCAGTAAGGCACATATATCTATATTTTTGAATAGATGTCCATGTATCTGTAGTTAGACATATCCTTTCTGATCGTAACTGTTTTTTTTATTTCTTCCGCTCGGAGGTGAAAAGATTAATACAATATTTGGAAATAGTTGTCTGAGATGACACTTTGAACTTTGGCTCTAGCTGGTTAGAAAAACTTCTAAAACCTTCATTTTCTACAAACTTGAAGGATAGCTCATCAACTACAATCATTTTTGCTAAAACAACACGACATTGTTTCTCGTCAAAATTTACTAGCTTTTAATGAACCAACAACTACTCCATCTTCTTTTTTCTCACTAAGAGATAACATTTGTTGATTATTATTTTTCAACCTAAAGCGACATAAAGTTAGCATATGCACTCTTCAAACACTTGTTCGATTCTTACGAAGATCAACGGCGTATATCTTGGAGCAATGCTTACACTTCGCTTTATCTCTTCCTTCATTATCTTTAAACTTCATGAACCAATCCCACACAATAGATTTAACTTTATTAATATAAGAATCATCCGTTTTTGTTTTCTTCTCTATGCATTTTGTATCATCGTTGTCATTCACAATAGGTTCATTTACTTTATTTTTAGTACCGCTATCTTCTTCCATTACAATCGGTTCTTTTCCTTTGTTCTTTTTGGATGTCATCAACAACTATGCACAACAGCACGATGAATCTAGGTTATTAAAAAAAGTGGAAAATAAAAAAATATAACTTTTGAAGAAAATTACAAATAATATACCTCCTCAATTGAAACTTGACAAATGTAACCAGATGTCCAACACTCCAATCCACTTAGAGTCTCAAATTGTAGAAAAAAACAAGATCACAAATGGTTTACGCCTGCTCAATATGCATATAAACTTGGAAAGAAGTATGACTCATAAATCAGAGCTCAAGCACAAAATTGCATGGGAAGATACAATTAAACATTACAAACAAGAAAAAAAAGCTCGAGCAAGGAACTGAAGGACTATTTTGGTTGTTTGTGTATAGAAACTATGTCTCTTAGTGAGTGTGAGGTGTCAATATGATTTTACATTAGCTATGTCTCTTAGTAGCAAAGATAGCTCTGTACACTCATGTTCAGGTTTGGTCTTGTTCATTACTCAAATATAACATAAAGCTAAGTGTTAATTTAGTGTTGTGCAATAAGTTTGTGCAATTGTTTGATTTGTTTCTTTGAGCTAGTGGTTGGGCTGTTTTTTTCTTAGATCAGTTAAACAATATTACTTCGTATTGATAATTAAAAAAACATGTGTTTTGTTGTATAATCAGTTGTGATAGGTTCTAATGTTTGTAGTCATTCTTCTCCTAACACAACATCTGCTCCATGTAAATCTATTACATATAATGAGGTGATAAAACTATAATCAAGTAGCTAAAAAACATCACATTTTCTTGGCAAAACATTTTAGCCTCATTGCCTACCTGAACATGTTTATACTTTAGAATTTAGAAATCCATTTAAACGAAAGAAATTTAAGTCATTAGCCCCAATAAAGGCTTTGCTAATACATCAATTTGTTCTCAAAGACAAAAAAAATAACTGACTGAAAGTTGAAATGTGATAAGAATTCACTATTTAGAGCATGCGTCACAACGCCATCAAATATATTCATGAAGCATATGTAACTCTAAAGAGGAATGTAATTGAAAATATAAATCAAAAGGTAAACCCCAATTAGGATTAAAGGATCATACCGAAGACCAAAGCACTTGTCTTCGTTGTCGAAAATGCTGGAGAGTGGAGATAAAGCCGCTGGAGTTTTAGGGGACTGGAGTTGGAGTGATCGCCGGCGGGGAAGATCGCCGAAATAAGAGCACAAATCGACAGCGGGTCTGCGGCCTGCGGGGTGCAGAAATCGCCAGAATAAGAGCAGAAATTGCCGGAATAGGAACGAAATCGACTGCGGGCCTGCGACTGGAAGTCTGCTGCAGCGCGGCCCGGCGCTAGGGTTTCGCGAATTGCGATTCACTATTTCGCCTTTTTCTTTTCTGCAGAGTGCGGACTGCGGGAGACAGTGTCACGGGAAGACTTAAGGGAGCTGGTTTGACTGTTTGAGGAACTGAGGGTTGGGCGCGGACCGTGCAGTTTTGCCGGTTTGTTAATGAGTTAAACTTAAATCATAAATCACTAATGGTTAAATCATAAGCCACGGTTTCGGTTTTTAAGATTTCCAAGTCAACTCACGGCCAATCATTAATGGTTAAGTTAAATCACTAATCGACTAGCTCGCGGTGTGGTGCGGTGTAGTCGGTTTTTAAGATTTCCAAGTTAAATCGAACCGCACATGTGCCGGTTTTCAGACCCCCCAAACCGAACCACACGGCACCCGACCGATTCGGTTTGAAATAAGGTGCAGTGCGGTTTTGCGGTTTGGTGCGGTTTTCGGTTTTCGTGCACAGGCCTAGGTGCAACTTGCTTCTTAAACATAAAAAATTGCTCATCAAATGTCACCGTGGATTGCTCTTCCATATATGTATCTACATATATGGTTCAGGGGTGATGAAGAGAAAAATATACAAATAGATTAAGCTAAACAAATAATGATAGTGATGCATAATTTATCCAGCCGAATATGTCAAAGTTTGTGTCTCTCATAGGACAATTTACAAAGTTTTGATCCTGGATTAATCCAATCGGAAATACAAAATGTTAGGCCAAAAAAAAACATATGGAGTCCAAACCTACGTCTCCGTCGAATAATGACATTTCTACAATTGGAATTATTGTAGATGATGTAGCACACACTATCGCTTGCGCACTATTACCAAATATTCGTGTGAGTGCGACATTTCATCAAACACGTGGCGTGCAATCGGCGAGTTTCAACAACAAATTAACACCACTACGCATGCAATACTCAACCATCAACGATGAGATAACTGACACAATATTTTGATGTAGAGATTTTCACCGAGTAACAAGAATTCCCCAACGAGATCGAGCTACCGAGTGCGAGCCTTCCGACCAATTGGTTGGAGAGGGGCGACGGGCCTTGTCTAGCCCCGATTCGTTCGCCTTTTCCGATTGCGCACTAATTCGTTCGCACACCACAAAGCCCAAACAAGTAGACGAAGCACACGCAAGGTGGAGGTGAGAAAGGCGTTACCTAACCGGATGAGATCCGGAGAAGAAGATCGCGGCGAGTACTGGCCCAAGAGATCACGCTGCGGACGACGGAGGAGCGGCTAGTCGGAATCACGCCGGGGCTAGACGTTCGGCCGGGGAAGGGGACGAGCTCGCCGGTCGACGGTGGAGGATGGAGGTCGAGGGCAATATGAGTGGAGTCACACTGCCAAGAGGGCACCCGCTGTCACGCCGGAGTGAGAGGGGGGTTCTCCGCCGGTGTCACGTCGGGCGGGCGACTGCTCCTGTCACAGGAGAAAAGAGAGAACTTTTTTTGTCAAAATATTAATCATCATCCCAATCCTAATACAATAAGGGGGTATATATACTTCCAAGAGGAGCCATCTTAGCCCCACATCGCGATGACAGATCCTAGCCACTAATCAATTTTTTGGCAACAATAAAATGCAGAAATTACGGAAATAAAACCGGCTCTTGACCGCCTAACAATTTGGTCGAGCCGGGCGGACGAAAATGCTGAAAATACGAAGAAATAAAGTGACAAATACTTTTAAAAAAAATTGCGGAGCATGTCGCGATATGACTTCCTTGTATTGGGCGAAGGTTGTAGCTGCGCGACACATTGTTGAGTGTAACCAGGTCGGCGCCATCAATCCTCCCCCGCTCAAAATCACTCAACACCGGTGAGTGGTCTAAGCGGTAACAATGTAGCATGTCAGCATCAAGGCGCTCCAACTCCGCGGCGGGCACCCATGAGGTGTCATAGCCGGGGCGATCCTTCCAACGAACCAAGTAACGAAGAGCTCCGCCAGCAGTGGGAGCAAAGGGGCGAGCATCCAAAATCTGAGCTGGAACAAAGAGAATCTTCTGGAACCTGGGACAAGTATTAGGAAGAAGCATAATATCACTTGGAACCCCTCTAGTAGGTGAGGGGGGCAACTCCAAGTTAGAAAAATGTTGGGGCATGGAATCACTCTCTAACCCAATAGAATGGTCGTGAAGAGATGAAGAAGAGGGGGGAAGCAGCTCCTGTGGTGGTTCACGAAAGAGTGTAAGATCAGAAATATTAAACACGGGGTGTATACCTCAATCGGTAGGCAAGTCAAGCACGTACATGTTATTGCCCAACTTTTTTGAAATCTTAAGAGGTCACGCACGCAGGTTGGCCAATTTCATTACGGAACCCGTGGGTAACCGTTCGAGAATTGACTTAACCAGGATAAAATCTCCAACATCAAAAACTCGAGCCCGTTTGTGCACATTCGCGTGGGAGCGGTATGCAATGTATGTAGTGATTAATCGATGGTGGATCTCGTGGTGCAACGCATGCAAGTGAGGAGCAACGTCATTTGCAAATTGACTTGATTTATACGCTGGAGGTAATGAAATCAAGCCAAACGACACACGTGAATAGAAACCATACACGTCATTTGAAAAAAATACTCATGGACCGAATGGTGAAAATCGGAGGGGCGTGTTCAGAGAAGTTAAAAATAAGGGGTTCCACATTTTTTTTCATAAAACAATATAAAGATAAAGTTTGGGGTTCCACGAGCGCACTAGGATTAAGTGGATAAGAGGATAGGTGGGGAAGTGAAAAATCCGGAATAAGGTCGAGGGCGTGTTGGGTATGCTTAGGGGAGGGTAATTCAGAGGGAGGGTCCACGACCATGTCGCTTGGGGCGTCCGACGTCTCAACGACACTATTTTCTTCATAGATGATATCATCCACCTCGGCGGAGGGGTCAATCAAAATCACTAACTCCAGGCGAGTTGGACATTCGATTCCGGAGTGGGCGGGTTGACGGCAAGCAGAACATGTAACATCGGCTTTGCTACTCTTCCCTAAGGGTATTTACTCACTCGTGGTGACGTTGGCTTCCGGAGCGGGGATAATAATGGAATTTTGGCCGTCCATGTGGGTATATTGACCACAAGAAGGGTGGGGTGTTTGGTGGTAGGAGGGGACATATTTGTATTCACTTACTAACTTAGTGCCCTGTCGTGACGAGGTGAATGTGTCGAGTGTATTGGCTCGAAGGTAAGCGGGGTCAAAGTGAGTAGTGAGTATGTTACGCATTTGCGGTCATGTGTGTGGAATGCCACCAACACGATGCTCCTCATTTAACCAAAACACTTTGGCACGGTCTTCTAAGTTCGCGCGAGTGACGACAACCTTTTGGAGGTCGTCCAAGTGATGCCTAGCAAAATAACACTCTATTTTCGCTAGCCAATCCCAAAAAACTTTTGGGTGTCCGTCAAACGTAGGCGCATCTAGCCTAATGCGAGGAGTGTGGTGATGGGGGGGGGGGTGGTTTTGGAAACCATGAGAGAACGATTGGGTCAATGTGGTGAGTGCCGTGTTTAATTGAGCGATTTGGATGGCGAGATCGCGTTGGACGACCGCTAGGTGGGCTTGTGTGACTTTCCTAGTATTATGAGTGTCGTTCATGCTATTGGACGTGGGTGAGTGCGAAAAAGATACATTTTCGGAACGTGCGTGCATAAAGGGTTGAAAGTGACGCAGGAGGACCGATAAAGATTAAGAAATCTTTGCGCCGAAGTCTGATACAAAATTGATATAGCACACACTACCGTTTGCACACTATTTCCAAATATTTGTGTGAGTGCGACATGACATCAAACACGTGGCGTAAAATCGGCGAGTTTCAACAACAAATTAACACCACTACGCATGCAATACTCAACCATCAACGATGAGATAATGGGCGCAATTTTTCGATGTAGAGATTTTCACTGAGTAACGAGAATTCCCCAACGAGATCAAGCTACCGAGCGCGAGTCTTCCGACCAATTGGTTGGAGAGCGGCGACGAGCCTTGTCTAGCCCCGATTCGTTCGCCTTTTCTGATTGCGCACTAATTCGTTCGCACACCACAAAGCCCAAACAAGTAGATGAAGCACACGCAAGGTGGAGGTGAGAAAGGCGTTACCCAACCGGATGAGATCCGGAGAAGAAGATCGCGGCGAGTACCGACCCAAGAGATCACGCCGCGGACGAAGGAGGAGCGGCTAGTCGGAATCACGCTGGGGCTAGACGTTCGGCCGGGGAAGGGGACGAGCTCGTCGGTCGACGGTGGAGGATGGAGGTCGAGGGCGATAGGAGTGGAGTCACACCACCAAGAGGGCACCCGCTGTCATGCCGGAGTGAGAGGGGGGTTCACCGCCGGTGTAGCGCCGGGCGGGCAACTGCTCCCAACCGGATAAGATCCGGAGAAGAAGATCGCGGCGAGTACCGGCCCAAGAGATCACGTCACGGACGACGGAGGAGCGGCTAGTCGGAATCACGTCGGGGCTAGACGTTCGGCCGGGGAAGGGGACGAGCTCGCCGGTCGACGGTGGAGGATGGAGGTCGAGGACGATAAGAGTGGAGTCACACCACCAAGAGGGCACCCGGTGTCACGCCAGAGTGAGAGGGGGGTTCGCCGCCGGTGTCGCGTCGGGCGGGCGGCTGCTCCTGTCACGGGAGAAAAGAGATAACTCATTTTTTTGTCAAAATAGTAATCATCATCCCAACCCTAATACAATAAGGGGGTATATATACTCCCCAGAGGAGCCATCCTAGCCCCACATCGCGATGACGGATCCTAACAACTAATCAATTTTTTGGCAACAATAAAATGCAGAAATTACGGAAATAAAACCGGCTCTCGACCGCCTAACAATTTGGTCTAGCCGGGCGAACGAAAATGCTGAAAATACGAAGAAATAAAGTGATAAATACCTTTTTTTTTTAATTGTGGAGCATATCGCGATATGACTTCTTTGTATTGGGGAGAAGGTCATAGCCGCGCGACGCGTTGTTGAGTGGAACCCGGTCGACACCATCAATAGATTTCAGACCATATTTCCAGTATATCAACTAACCAGTGTTCTACATTCCAAGCAATTAACCAGATACATTTTACCGAATGAAATAATGCTAATAGCTAAGACCAGAAGAAAAACATCACTGAAATTATTATCACTGTTACGGTCTAACTCGGCGTCCTGGTCGGACCGGAATAACCTGGACCGCCTTAGCTCTCGAAACGGTCGAGCGCGCACACAGTCAATGGAGTAGATCGGTTGTACACATGGAGTTTTAACGTGGAAAAACCCCTCAATCCAGTAAAAAACCACGTGACCGGATCTGCGCCGGTCAAAGTCCACTATTTCCTGGCTGCTACAACTTGTTCGTTGAATCGAGGGCGACAGACCGCCTCCCGTAACAATTTTGAGGTGAGAGAGCACTTAGCACGCGGCGGACGACAGGCCGTCACGCCTGGCGTTTGTTACAAATTGCACTTTTTGACGATGGGTTTCACTGAGCGTTCCGCTGGCTCTGAACGTGGGAGCGGAGCACTTGAATTTGCGGTTGCGGAGGTCTTTGGAAACTGAGAGATTAGGCTTCGTCGGGTGGCTTGAACGTGGCTCGTACGCAGTTCGTTCGTGGCTCTAGTGCGGCTCGGGTGCGGCTTGGACGCTACTCGTAGGAGGAATTTGGCAAAGCTCTGACATGAGGAAGGAGAAGACTCGGAGAAAAAATGTGAAAAATGAGGAGGTCTGAGATTTCTTTTATAGACTCCATGGGGTATTTATGGTGATTACGCGGCTATCCGCACACCATAACCACCCGAGATTAATATTTTTCCTATAGTTTAGGGTGCACATTTATGATAATTAATATCACTATTTGCACCATAAATAAATTATTAAATTGTTAATAAAATTCTCTCACTAACTCGGTGGTTAGTGGGTGGTTACGCGCAAATCAGACAGCGGGAAACACCCCCAAATGATCGGACGGCGGGGGCGGAACTCCAAGGGCGGCCGACGAACGCGCTGCCGAATTCGTCGGCGAGGGGAGGGCCGCCGGCGACGACCGAGGAGGAGAGGGGGCGCGGTCGTTTCCTCGGCCGCATGCCGACGGCCGAGGGAGAGAGTGGCCCGCGCGGCCGCTCCCTCGACCGCGGCCGGCGGTCCAGGGAGAGCGGCCCGCGCGGCCGCTCCCTCGACCGCGGACCGCGGCCAAGGGAGAGCAACCCGCGCGGCCGCTCCCTCGGCCGCGGTTGGCGGCCGAGGGGGAGCGGCCCTCGCGACCACTCACTCGGCCGCGGCCGGCAGCCGATGGAGAGCTGCCCGCGTGGCCACTCTCTCGGCCACGACCGGCGGCCGAGGGGGGGGGGGGGCCTTCGCGGCCGCTCGCTCGGCGGCCGCCGGCGGCCGAGGGGGAGCGGTTGCCGGGGCCGCGCGCCGGAGCCCGGCGCGGTGATGGGAGGAGGTGGCCGGCGTCCGAGAAGGAGGCCGGCCGCCTGACGCCGGCGAGGCGGCGCCCGCGGTTCATCCATCACGCGTGATGGGATCGTTGTACGGGGAGAGATCGTGCGCGCGGTCAAACTCATGATCCCACTATTTTTTGGCAGAGATCATGAGGGGTGTGATTAGGTGCACACTCATCATTATAAAGATGAATCTTATTCCTAACAATCACATATGTACAAATTAATTATAAATAAGTTGCCTAAAACATTGCACAGAGAAAAATGCTTACAGCTAAGCTCGAAGGTAGAACACTTCAATTTCTTTGAAGCAGGATATGACGCAGGGTTTGGCGTCGCCGACGAGTAACCTAAATAGGTCGCACAGAGGGAAAAATGCTCACAGCTAGCCCCAAAAGTAAGATTTTCAACAAGTAACCCAATACATTTTTCGACGAGGGAAAAATGCTTACAGCTAAGCCAGAAAGTAGAACCCTTCAAAATCTTTGAAGCAGGATATCACACAAGAGTTGGTGTCGCCGCCGACGAGGAATTACGAGGGATTTTGGCTTCCCATTGACCGACAACAAAAGATTTTCTCTTCCCGTCCACCTTGACCTGGCGGACCTCAACCTGGAGGGAAAGACCAGGAGTGAGATTTTCAGCTGAGAGGGTTTCAAAATTAAAATTTTGAAAGAAATATCGACGAGGTCACAATTGGGGAGAACATTTATACGCGGATGGTTTTTTAGGCCTTGATGCCGGACAAAAAAATTTCCCCTTGGTGGGCTTATTCCAGATGTATCACCGCCCCACGCGCAAAAATAACATGTCAATCAAACACACCTAATTTTTCAAGAAATTGCTTTTATAGCTCTAATTTTGCCCCGTCTTGAAGCCCAGCCACAAAAATCTCTCCATTTAGGCCCCCATTAGTTTGCACTATTTTCCCAACGAAAAAATCTAAGTGTTTTCATTTTGGGGTAAAACGAAAACTTATGTTCATTTTGGGATAAAACGAAAAAATTGAAAACTTATGTTCATTTTGGGGTAAAACGAAAAAATTGACTGTAATAGGAGAGAAACAGCGCCACTCCTTCGGGTCCAGAAACAACACAGTTAAAAAACAAGAGAAAAGGGAGGGTCCTTCGTTGGTAGAAATGCGATCTTACTCGAGGGAAGACAAATATCCGGATCCGCCGGGAGGCTCGTTCGTTGGTAGAAGCTCAACGCCGGTGCTGGTCAGGGAAGATTTGTCGAGCGAGAGGGAAATCGAGAGTCATTTCTTAGTTTACGTCGAGAAGAAGGAGAAGAGCCTTTTCCAAAACGCGTGAAAACGGAGCTGATTAGGTCTGTTTTGAGAGGAGAGTGTGAAAACGGTGCCTTACAGAGATTGAACTATTAAAGCACCTCACAAATCCTTTGAAGCCAAAAAAAAAAGAATGCTCAGAACTAAGTAGTCTAAAATCATGGAGAAAAATCTATCATCAACATGATAAAATGTACACTTCATGGCACCAGATGCAAAAACCAAAAAAGAAATATGCCTCACATCTTTGATTTTTTAAGGCTCCGTCTGGCATAGTGGCGGCGGTCATAAACGCATGGGTTAAACCGTCATTCATCAAGGATTTCTAACAAACATCATCCGTTTGAACATAAAAGCGGATGAAGTTCCTTAGGCGGGCGTTAACGAATGACAATTTAAACCCTATGTTCATGACCGCAACAACCGTGCCAAACAGAGCCTAAATACGTATGCGTACCCATCAATCAATCATGCGGGAGTAAATATTGCCACATAATCCCCAATTTCAATGGCGTAGAATTACTATCATCACTTTTTAATACTGTACATGAAATCACAGATCATGCGGCTATATTTTCTCGTGCCCGAGAAAAAAATAAGTGCATATACATACCAAAAAAATATGGCGATTGTTAACCGCAGCCCTAGTCGCACCCCAAAATCTCTTAACTTTTCGCACCTTTTCGAAATACGCTTTGTACATGCAATTTTAGGAAAAGTGCTCAATACAAAAGTTGTAGATCTCGTCGAGATCTACAACTTTCGTGTTGAGCACGATCTACAACTTTCGTGTTGAGCACTTTTCCTAAAAATGCATGTACAAGACGTACTTTGAAAATATGCCCAGATTTTGCGCCTTTCAGAAATTCGACGAGAACTGCAACTTTCGTGTTGAACATCTTTTCTGAAATTGCATGTACATAACATATTTCGAAAATGCGAGAAAAATTAGAAGATTTTGGGGTGGGACTAACCAATTGCTGTTAACAATTACAGAGACCTGAAAAGTACAGTTTCATTCTCTGTTCTCAGTTCCTTCACTGCCACCACCAGGACTGCTGCTAGGGCTAAGTAGCTTCCTCTCCTTCTCCACATCAACTTCTATGTCATTCTTATGAACAATGTTCCAGAAGAAGGCGGCCAAGACGGTCTCGTAAGATGGCATCTTGGCATAACCAGGGAAGTAGTTTATGTCAATTACAAAATAATGGCTTCCAGCCTTGGAATCTCTTATGACATCAAAATTGAAAAGATTCAGCTTCATCGCCCGCCTCAAACCCCTAGCAATGTCCGTCAAGAAGCCGAGCGGCGGTATCTCAGCAGCGTCCAGGCGCATGCTCTCATAGTATTCTTCATGGGATCCTCCATCCTGCATCGTCATGTTGGATACCTGAGAGAACGACATTAAACCCTCACTGCTATCCCCAAGCTTCTCCAATGAAACATCCGGAAGAGACTTCCTCTTCACGCACTTCACATGATCGCCGACAACGTAGACTTTGAAGACGACGCCGCCGTGATTAACGAATTCCTGAAGAACCAGCGGCGGATTCAGCTTCAGAAGCCCGTCTCGGTGGTACACTAGGGACATCTTGTGGGATTTGGCGCTGCCATCGGCGGCGAGAGGTTTTGCAATGACGGGGAACTTTAGGGCGCCGGAATCGGAGAGGGCGATGGAGTCGTAAACGACGATTTGGCTCGGAATGCCGAAGGTTTCCTTATCCTGTGGAATTCTGAGATCGGAGACAACTTGGAGCATGGAGATTCGGTTATGGAGCCGCTCTATGGCGTCCGGCTGATCGACGACGGGAACAGATGGATTCCTCTCTGAAAAATCGTTGAGCTGTTCCTTCCAATCCTCGCCATAGAGCTTGTGGATCACGCAATCGTAGGGTCCCTGCTCTGAGAGAGGAGAGGCCGCGTCGATGGGAACGAGATCGATCCCACGTTCCCCGGCGATGTTCACCAGCGATGGCTGGATGAAACTCTGCCGCTTCTTGGGAGCAAGAGCGTATCCTATTCTAAATCTTCTCGAATCCGCCATGGGGAGCTCGAGATCGGGAAAAAAGAAGACAAATCCTTGATCTCCGGTAGACGGCTAGGAGAAACGGCGAGTACTAGGGAAGCTAATCCGGCGAGCATAAAGATTTACAGAGCAAACAGAAAGGGAAGACCAGATTAGGGTTTCCTTTCTCCTCCCCAGCGCAGGGGGTAACCGGATAGCGAAGTGAGAACAATCACCGCAAGGTAAGGATAGGTTGTTGTATCTATATATACCTTAAGCCTAATGCAGACACTGCCCGCATGCCCGTTGCTTTCACCAAAGACGACTCGGTGTTCTTCTTCCGAATCAGATGCGTGGGACGGTGGGGCAAGTGAGTGTTTTCCAAAGGAAATCTTTTTGGACCCTAAAAAGACAGGTATTTTTGATTATTCGCGACCAAGTACACACGCCTATTGGTTCATTAAATGAGATCGTTATTCACAAATCATAAATATTTATTAATAGATTAATATTTTTTAAAACTTATTTGAGTTTATAAATATTTATTCAATTGAACTTGAAATTGCAGAATTGGAATTTGTCCAATTTTAATTCCGGTGAGAATTTCAATTCCTGTGAGAATTCCAATTCCCGTGAGAATTTCAATTGGTCTGAAATTCAATGTAGTTGTTCGACTGCAGGATGAATTTCTAGAATTGAAAATGAAATTGGTTAAGAAAAAAAAATTTCTTATGCCTACAGGATCGGACGACAACAACAATTTGAAGTTGGGGTCAAGTATCACTAGGGACGAAGTTATTGTAAATAAATCATGTGATGGAGGAAATTATTCTTTTACGACCTCTCAAAAAATATAAAAGTTGATAAAAATAGGAATACAGTACCTGAGAAATCAACTTTCAAGAGTGTAATAACAGTTAATTATGATCGGGAAACGACGGCGAGATCGGGCGGCAATGACGAGATCGGGAGACAACGACGAGATCGGTCGACGATGACGAGATCGGACGACGACAGCGAGATCAGGGGAGTGACCCGGGAGGCGAGATCGGACGGCGGTGGCGAGATCGGATATGTTCTCGTCACCGTCATTATCAATTTTCTGGATTCGCCACTGTCTCCTTGTGACGATGAAGGCAAATTGAATAATCATTTTTTTGAACTTTTTGTACTAATTTGCAGATAACAAAAATATCTGTGAATAAACAAAATCGACTTCATTTAGAGCTGCAAATAGACAAAATCTACGAATAGACAAACTTGATTTGTGAATAGACAAACTTGATTTGCGAATAACAACCACCGATTTTAACGGTATAAATACTTTGCTAAAATATATGACCATATTTCTTAAATACGGTTACATTAAATAGTGATCGTACTACGGTGTAAAAAATCTACACCAACAAAATCACGATCACACACTTATATTTACTCTCACACGAAAAACAAATACGTTACACGTGCCAAAAAATTTCTCATTTCAAAGACTATAATCGTGTGAAGAAAGACCACACTTGCAGGGAGATCACAGGGGCAGGCAAATCAACGGCGATGCTACATTTGAGGGAAAGTTGGGCCCACCTGACACGATGAAAATGCTTTGTGCTTGGAATGAGATTCGGATGAGAGTGGAGGGGAGGAAAGCTGACGCAATTGTAATCGACAGCACAGTAGAACTGACTGGGGGAATTAGAATTGTCAATTCTTCACTGTTATGTTGGCTGAAAAAACAACGGGTAACTTATTTTGACTGGTCAAGCAGTTACGATCGTATGTCACATTAGTTGCGGTTCTGAAAGCAAGGCTTGGTTTGACACGGTTTTTGCGCCGTAAATGTATGGCTTAAACCGACATTTTTAAGGATCACCTAATAAACATCATTCGGTAGAACATAAAAGCGGATGAAATTTCTTAGATGGGCATTAACGAATAACAATTTAACCACCATGTTCATGACCGCCACTACCGTGCCAATCGGAGCCCAATTCTTGATTTGTTTGGGGTGGATGTTTGAGAGTATTGGGTACTCCTTAATGAGTTGACGCCGCCTCTGTTACCTCGGCGTATTACCTTGATCTGCTTGAGCACCCTCACCTCATCTGACGTATATACCCAATATACCTATTTGCATCAATCTGCTCCAACAAACTTAGGTGATGATGCGTACGAAACTGTTGGCGGGAGATCTGGGCTGATTGGGGGTGTAATATTTTGATTAGGAAGGGATATTCTGGTCATGTATTGCCAGGATATAAGGCAAAGTGGTAGGGTTTGCTTTTTATGTTTTAATCTTGGTTGTATTGTGGCGGCAGGAAGAGGAGAGCCTCCCTGTTGATTGTTCACCTGTTCAGGACTCGGTCATTAGGGTGGTTGTATCTGTTGAGGTATATTTATATACGTGTTAATGGGCTCCTTAACGGGTCGATTAGGATCCGATAGGAATCCAAACCCGAGTCGGGGATTTAGGGTTTCGCCTATAAATACCCTAGCTAGGGGCAACGAGGAGACCATTCCAAACTTGATGGTCACGCGGATGCTTCGAGCACTCTAACATTCTCGAAGTTTTCCTCTTGCCCTAGCCCCCGCTCCGGTTTTTTTTTTCCCGTGACCTAAGCTCCGGTTGCCGCCCCCGATCCCGAAGACGAAGGTTCAGCTATTAGACAGTTGGATTATTCCAAACTCATAGGAAGTCTCATGTACGCTACTACCTGCACTAGACCTGACATAGCCTTTACGGTTGGCATGTTGAGTAGATTCACCAGTAACCCTGGGAAGGACCACTGGGACGCCTTAGAAAGGCTAATGAGATACTTAAAGTATACTGAAAAGTATGCTTTATGTTACAGTGGGCATCCTCCAGTGCTTGAAGGGTACTCCGACGCATCTTGGTGCTCGGAAATAGCTGATTGTCGATCCACTAGTGGTTTTGTGTTTACACTAGGAGGAGCTGCAGTAGCTTGGAAGTCTAAGAGGCAAACGTGCATTGCACTATCCTCTATGGAATCGGAACTCTATGCTCTCGCTTCAGCTGGAGAAGAAGCAGAGTGGATAAGAGATCTGATATTGGACATTCCAATGACGAGTCTAAAAATGAACTCTATTTCGATTTATTGTGACAATCAAGCCACCAAGACCATTGCTACAAATACGTTGTTCAATGGAAAGCGAAGGCAACTAAGGATGAAACAGGCCTGGTTGACCTATCTCACCAGTCAGGGGATAATCTCCCTATTGGACGTGAGATCAAAAGATAATGTAGCAGATGTCCTTACTAAGGGCTTATGTAAGGTTCTTACATCTAAAACATCGGGGGAGATGGGATTAACGTCCATTTAGGAGGACTTAATACCTAGCTTATGTTTTAAATCTAAGAACCGTTGTCTGCTTACATTCAAGCATCTACGTTGAGCACACTAAAGTATTTCAGATGTTATCTGATGAAAGCTAGAGGTGAGATAATTGCCAGTCATTCCAAACTTGATGACTTACGTAGTTATTCTTTGCCAAAGGCTGAATTGGGTATCATTCCAAAAAGGAGTACTGAGGTTGCTGATATGTGTCCTGATATTATGATTATTAGTTATATCATTCCAAACTTGATGATATAATAGTCACAGCTTGTTGTATCATTCCAAACTTGATGATATAGCACAATTGTGGAACGTTAATAATAATCTTAATAATCGAAGGAACATGGTTTGATTCTATGAAATCAATTAATCTAATTTTGTGTAAATTAGATAGAGATGCTGTTTTTTGGGATTCTTTCCTCCCAGTTAGAGTATTAAGTTCACCTGTTGTTAGAACTAATCACTTTATTTCTGCAAGTGTTTGAATTCATAGAGATTTGTCTCATGACATTCTTGTTGTAATTGTTTGCAGGCAATATGGAGATTGGAGGAGAGACAGTTGATTTTGACCCAGATGATGATGATCTGCTGTTCGCCTAGATCCATTATCAGTTTGAGTTTTCCAGTTTTCTTGCTTTATTTCATGTTTGGAACTTTGGTTTGAGTTTAGCATTTTGTTATCTAAAACTCATATTTATAATTCTGGAAAAACTCTTTTGTTTTGGTCATTATTAACTATTGATTAAGTAGCCCATTTTTCTTTGCTAACACTTATATACAATATAGGAGGAGATTGTTGAGGTATATTTATATACGTGTTAATGGGCTCCTTAACGGGTCGATTAGGATCCGATAGGAATCCAAACCCGAGTCGGGGATTTAGGGTTTCGCCTATAAATACCCTAGCTAGGGGCAACGAGGAGACCATTCCAAACTTGATGGTCACGCGGATGCTTCGAGCACTCTAACAGTATCTGGTATTACCATGGTGGTGTTGTCTGTTCTTGGAGTATGTAATCTGGTATTTTCTCATCTTTCGGTTAATATTATTTTTGCATCTGATCATCTGGTATCAGAGCTAGGGACGGGTAGGAGACAATGCCGGTTTCACGCTACCCATTCAAAGGACAAGGAACCCTCCATCGAGATCGATCTACTTCGACAAGACCAAGCGCTGATGGCACAGGCCATCAAATCTCTCACGGAACATTCCGACCAGCACGGCAGAACGTTGGAGGCGATGCGGGAGATGTTGGCTGGTATATCTAGCGGACGGCAGGACAAGGAGGGAGATTCTGGGGCTCGCGACTCCAACCTTGAGGGGCGGCCCTTCCAGTACACTGCCGACGAATCGCACCCCACAACGAGGTTTGGTCGATTTGAGTTTCCCCACTTCTATGGTGACGATTTGCAAGAATGAATCTATAAGGCAGACCAGTTTTTCGAGCTGGACAACACACCCGAATATCTAATGGTCAAGCTCGCGTTCACACATGTGGAAGGTAAAGCCTTATACTGACACAAGGCCTACATGAAGTCGCGCCTCACGCACCACTGGCCTACGTGGTAGGAGTACATACAGGCGTTGGTAAGCGAGGAGCGCAGACGCATCGGTCTCGTCGTACGCTTCGAATCTTGGCATGAGAATCAAGACTGGTCTTAGATAAAACAATCTACAAGTCAAAAAAAATTCGCCATCGTCGTACGTGTGAACGCACATCGCGTACAACAAAGCCAAGGCCATATGCGTTCTGGTACGACGCGCCCAAGTACGCGTGAGCGAGCAATCCTGTAAGCACGCACACCCACTCGCGCAATCAGATACGCACGCGCTCGCGCACACAACCAGGTGAGCGTGCACCCACACATGCAACCTGGTGCGCGCGTACAAGTACGCTGCCCGACGCGCGCACACCCACGCTCGACCTGGAGCATGCGTGCCCGCGCGCGATCGGGTGCGTGCGCACGCCCGGGAGGGATCGAGTGTGCGCGTGCAACCTGGTGCGCGCACTCCCGCGTGCGGCCAGGTACGCACAACCTAGGGGCGCGCACCCCCACATGACAAGGTGCCCGCAACCTGGCGCGCGCGCCCACGTGCGGCCAGGTGTGCACAACCTGGCGCGCGCGGCAACCTGGCGTGCGCCCGCGGAAACCTGGCGTGCGCGCAGAAACCTGGCGTGCACGCGCCCGTGCACGGCAAAGTGCGCACAACCTGGTGCGTGCGCGGCGAAGTTCTCTCAGCCTGCTGCGCGCAACCCTTGGTGTGCCAGCGCCCGTGCGGGCCCTTGTGTGCTCGCGCCCGCGCGGGCCCTGTTGTGCCCGCGCCCGCGCGGGCCCTGGTGCGCTCCCCCAGCGCATTCGCCGGCACAACCCTTTTCTCCAGGGTGATAGCATTTGGTTTCTCTATGAGGATGGCACAACGCTTGTGCATGCAGCGGAAGGAATAAAACATCAAGACAACCCAAAAGAGATGGGATCGGGCCATGAAAATTGAATCAAGAAGTTAACAAATAACTAAGCAAAAATTACCTTAGTGGCGTTGAGTCACAACTCAACAGAGATGCTCCAAGCTTCGTGTCCTTGTCGGTGGCGAGTTCTACGTGGAATAACGTCCACGTCTCTGTAGAAATCCACACGAGCGGGAGAACCCCGAGCTTCGTCGCACGAAGGGTCGGGAAGAAGATCAGCCGCACCTTTGCACTTCCCACGGACTGCTAGGTCCGCGCCAGGAAAAGCAAGACCAGCGAAGGTCGCCGGAGATGAGGTCGTCGGCGGAGCGAACAGGCGGCGGCGGAACGTTTCCGGTCGGCGGGGTCGGGATTTGGCGGATCGGGAGATCGGCGGAACTCTTCCGTCGGCTCGATTCGTCTACAGGAAAAATCCCGATGATCTATATTCTCTCAAATCCCAAAACCCTAAGTCCCCTATTTATACCAAAGGCATAAACAGTCCAAAGAACACCGCTATCCGCAGACCACCCAGGTTAGGGTTTCAGAGTCACTCGGCGAGAATCAGCACAGGTTCGGCGAGAATCAGATCCAGATTCGGCGAGAATCAGCAGACAAATTCGGCGAGAATCCTCTGCCGATTCGTCGAGAATCAAGGATAAAATCGTCGAGTATCACCAATCGCCGGGCATCAAACACTTTTGATTCTCGACGAATCATTCGCGACGAATGATTCTCGACGAACTCGTCGAGAGTCGTCGAGTTATACTCGACGATTCTCGACGAATCATTCTCGACGAACTCGTCGAGAGTCGTCGAGTCATACTCGACGATTCTCGACGAATTTTCCTTAGTCGTCGAGTCAAACTCGATGACTCTCGACGAAATTCCTTTGGCAACGTTTGCCCGACTCCATCCTGCGTGGTGATTGGTAACCCTTACCAACATAGTCAATCTTCCAACTTCTCCACATACTCTTATGTGCGACCCTGCAGGCTCATATCGCGTTGGCAGTGAGATTACATGATTGACCACTTCTAGATCACCATGGTAACTCCAACAGTCTCCCACTTGATCTTGAAAGTATCAAACCAAAAACCTCACAAACAATGAGTGGCATCTAGCAATGCATCATTTTTCCTCAAGCAATAAGAGTTCACAACTCATAAGCCTTTATGAACAATGTCACAGCATTGTCTTTCTCCCTTTGTCCCTTACATCCGGAAAGAACTAGAGGCATGGACCGTGTCACCCTCATAATAGCTCAATCCAAGTTTCTTGATCTAGAACGGACTTCCAGAGAATGGTGAGTCCAATATCACATATTGACTCAACCAAGCATGGCCATGCATTTCTCAGTCCAGTTCCATCAAGGGGCCCATGGATGCAACTCCTGTCATATAGGAGGACAAATCCCATATCTGCTCACACACAAACACCCAAATGATTCGTAACGTGCCCAACAACCACCCTT
The DNA here is from genome assembly GCA_039513925.1 of Platanthera zijinensis. NCBI lineage: Eukaryota > Viridiplantae > Streptophyta > Magnoliopsida > Asparagales > Orchidaceae > Platanthera > Platanthera zijinensis. Next base: position 166,707,117 of record CM077093.1, on the reverse strand, counting down.
ATCATCAACCTTTCTCAAGGAAGACTTTAGATGGCATCAAAGCATGCTCTTCCTCACTTGATGAATGTTGTGACTTCAGGTCAAAGGACCACAACACCATTGTCAATTGAGACCTACTCATGACACGATTAGATAACAATCCACAAAGTAGTCTCAGGTTGGGTCTGTCCAGTACAACTTGTTCATTAACAAGTACCCACGTGATGACTTGATATCATAATATCATGACCTGTGAGAACTGGTCATCAGTCAACGCACGTGCTAGTCTTAAGGTATCATCATCACCCTAAGCTTCTATGATGATACAACGACCAGAGACTTTTTAAGAATGAAGCTTCAAATAAATCATAGGCTCTCACATTCAAGTCACGTACTTGATGTCATATGGAAGCGAACATTCTAAGGGTATTTATTATGATAACATTTCACTATCGCATAGAGAAAACATAATAAAAGAACATGCCATTAATTGTAAAAAGAAAAATCTAGGTACATAATTCATCATATGAATAAACAATAAACAACCAACAGAATATATGTTTACATGCAACCCACATGGCTCTCACTAGAGTTGATCATTAAGGTATCGCATACCCATTGATCTAGTATGACCATCATGCTTTCTCTGCACGAGAGGCTTTGTCAGTGGATCCGCAATATTCTCCTCAGTCGGCACTCTGCAAATGTTCACATCTGCTCGTTTGACAATCTCACGAATAAGATGGAACCGCTGAAGTATGTGCTTGGAGCGCTGATGGGATCTAGGTTCCTTAGATTGTGCAATTGCACCATTGTTATCACAGTAGAGAACTACGAGACCAACAATGCTAGGAACTACATCAAGCTCGCCGATGAATTTCCTAATCCATACAGCCTCCTTCGCTGCGTTAGCCGCAGCGATATACTCGGCCTCTGTTGTAGAATCAGCAACTGTCTCTTGCTTGGAACTCTTCCAGCTCACATCTCCTCCATTAAGGCAAAACACAAACCCTGACTGAGACTTTGAATCGTCCCTATCAGTTTGGAAGCTAGTGTTCGTGTAACCACTTACAACGAGCTCTTCCTCTCCACCATACACCAAGAACACATCCTTTGTCCTTCTTAAGTACTTCAGGATATTCTTAACTGCAATCCAGTGACACTCACCGGGGTCTGACTGATACCTGCTAGTCATGCTCAAAGCAAATGAGACATCGGGTCGAGTACATAACATTGCATACATGATTGATCCAATTGTCGAAGCATATGGAATCAACTTCATGCGGTCCTTATCTTCACAAGATTTTGGACACTGGTCCTTAGAGAGATTCACACCATGAGACATGGGTAAAAATCCTTTCTTGGACTCAAACATATTGAACTGCTTCAACACCTTCTCAATGTATGTACTCTGGGTCAAACCCAGCAACTTCTTCGATCTATCTATATAGATCTTAATACTGAGTATATAAGTCGCTTCACCCAAGTCCTTCATAGAAAAGCAGTTCCCTTGGTTGTTCTTAACAACTTTCAGGGTAGGAATGTCATTCCCAATCAACAGTATGTCATCTACATACAATATCAGGAAGAATACAATGCTCCCACTATTTCGCTTGTAAACATAAGGCTCATCTTCATTCTTGATGAAACCAAACTCTTTGATTTTCTCATCAAAACAAAGATTCCAACTTCGAGAGGCCTGCTTCAGTCCATAGATGGACATATTCAGCTTGCATACTTTAGTGGCTTCATTTGGGGATACAAAACCCTCGGGTTGTGTCATGTACACTTCCTCAAGGAGGTTTCCATTAAGGAAAGCCGTTTTGACATCCATCTGCCAGATCTCGTAGTCATAATACGCAGCAATAGCAAGTAATATCCTTATGGACTTTACCATGGCAACAGGGGAAAATGTCTCATCATAGTCAATACCATGAATTTACTTGAAACCCTTAGCCACCAGTCGCCCTTTGAATGTCTGTAGATTCCCATCCATATCGGTCTTCTTCTTGAAGACCCATTTGCACCCTATGGGTCGTACCCCTTCAGGTGGTTCTACCAAGTTCAAAACTTGGTTTGCATACATGGAGTCCATTTCGGATTTCATAGCCTCAAGCCATTTGTCGGAGTCCGGTCCATTCATAACCTCTTGGTAGGTTGCTGGTTCATCACCATGATCCATAAGCAACACATTACCTATTTGAGACACAAGAAATCCATATCTCTCAGGCTCAAATCTAGGTCTACCAGATCTACGTAGGACTTGTGTTTCTTGAGCAGGTTCTCTAGCTACACATCTTGTAGTCCTATCTCAGAATCCAATTCCGGTTCATTCACTATTGGTGGTTCTTGAACCTCTTCAAGTTCTACCTTGTCTTTCTCGATAAGAACTCTTTCTCTAAGAAGACGCCAGTTCTTGCGACAAACACTTTGCCCTCAGACGGTAGATAAAAGTAATATCCTTTCGTTTTCTTAGGATATCCCACCAGATAACATTTATCTGATTTGGGTTCCAGCTTGTCAGGCATTTGACGTTGCACGTATGCCTCACAGCCCCAAATTTTAATGAACGACATACTAGGACGCTCCCCAGTCCATATCTCATATGGTGTCTTCAGAATCGTTTTCGTCGGAGCGCGATTCAGTTTCATTGCAGCAGTCTCTAAAGCAAAACCCCAAAAGGAAACAGGCAAGTCTGCATGACTCATCATCAAACGTACCATGTCTAACAAAGTATGATTTCTCCTCTCAGACACACTATTATGTTGTGGTGTTCTAGGTGGAGTGAGTTGTGATATAATACCACACTCTTTCTAATGATCATGGAACTCATGACTCAGGTATTCGCCACCTCGATCAGATCGGAGTGCTTTAACCCTTTTACCCATCTGGTTTTCTACTTCATTCTTGAACTCTTTGAACTTTTCAAAGGTCTCGGATTTGCACTTCATAAGATACACATATCCGTATCTACTGAAATCATCAGTAAATGTAACGAAGTAGAAATACCCATCTCTAGCCATGGAGCTTATGGGTCCGCATACATCACTATGTACAACACCCAAGAGATCCTCAACCCTCTCAGTATAACCAGTGAAAGGGGCTTTAGTCACCTTGCCTAACAAACAAGATTCGCATCGCTCAAATGATTCATAATCAAATGAGTCCAAAAGTCCATCTTTATGGAGCTTGGATATACGCTTCTCGTTTATATGGCCCAAACGACAATGCCAGAGATATGTAGGGTTTGAGTCATTTGTTCTTAGTCTTTTATTATTTTCTACATTATAGATCTGATTGTCCAAGTTCAAAACATAAAGACCATTAAACAATTGGGCTACAACATAACAAACATCATTCTTAAATTTAGAACAACAGTTGTTCTTAATTATAAAAGAAAATCCAATCATGTCCAAGCATGAAATGGATATAATGTTTCTAGTTATGTCCGGAACAAAATAACAGTTATCTAGTTCTATTACAAGCCCACTGGGCAAAGAAAGACGGTAAACCCCTACGGCTACAGCAGCAACTCTTGCTCCATTGCCGACACGCAGGTCCACCTCCCCTTTACTCAACAATCTTCTCCTTTCCAGTTCCTGCACATTTGTACAAATGTGAGAACCACATCCGGTATCCAATATCCAAGATGAAGGAGCAGAAAGGTTTATCTCTATAACGTAAATATTTGAAGCGGAAGTCATACCTCCCTTCATTTTCTACAGACCCTCAATGTACGAAGGACAGTTCCTCCTCCAATGACCATCCTTGCCACAGTGGTGGCATTTCCCTTCCTTCACCGTGCTCTTCTTATTCATCAGTGCAGAAGACTTGGGCTCGAGATGTGACTTAGGTCCCACCTTCGTCTTCTTAGAGCCCTTGGCCTTGCCCTTGCCCTTATGCACCATCAGTATGGGGCTGGCAAGCTTGGCCTTCTTCATATTGATCTCGGCAGTTCTCAACATGCCTAAGAGCTCAGGCAATGTCTTGTCTATTTCATTCATGTTGTAGTTCAAGACAAACTGCTCGTAACTGTCCGGCAACGATTGCAGGATCAGATCTGTGGCCAACTCTTGACCCAGAGGAAAACCCAGCCTTTCAAGGTTCTCTATATACCCAATCATCTTGAGTACGTGAGTCCCTACTGAGTCTCGATGTAACGCCCCAAAATATTGTAGGAGCGACGGGGATCGCTTTTGGCCAAGACTGTTTTTTTTAGCAGGTGACACGGGTCCCGACACGGCCGTGTCGGAGGCCGTGTCGGCCGTGTCGAGATGGCCGTGTGGTCGACCATGTTAAGGTCGACGATAGTCGAGTATGGAACACGGCCAGGCACACGGCCGTGTCCCAGGCCGTGTAGCATCGGGTAGTTTCGAAACTTTCTGAGGCATTGCACACGGGGCATGACACGGGCCTGTACACGGCTGTGTCCCAGGTGACACGAGCGTCTCAGGGGCCGTGTCAGAGGCCGTGTACTTCTCTGACTGAAAATGTTGCAAACGGGTGCCGTGACACGGGTCACGACACGGCCGTGTGGAGAGAGACACGGCCGTGTCGAAGGCCGTGTCGATGGCCGTGTCAGGAGCCGTGTGCTGGTTTTCGAATCGATCGAGACAGCGAATGGGTAACACGGCCAGGCACACGGCCGTGTTGCAACCCGTGTTCGGCCCAGATTTTCTAATTTAGGTTCCGATCGTGGCCGTTCGTTCTTTTCCTTGGAAGATCCAACGGTGGGGGGCCTCCCTGGGCGGTTTAAGGCCGGGAATAGGGTTCCAAACCCTCATTCCCCATTTTCTTTTATCTCTCTAAGTTCTAGAGAGAAGGGAGAGCAAGGAGGCCAAGTTCCGGCCGCCGGCGAAGCTTCGGAGGTCCGTTTCGCGAGCGGAGTTCAGATCCACGAAGGTGGGAGCGTTGCGGTGGTGTTCAACCGAGCAAATCTTCTTCATGGCTAGGAAGAGGGGACGGAAGGTAACGACACTTCTCCTCTCGGTTTTTAGGATTCAGGATGCATGAATAGCATCCCCTTCCTTTCGTGTTTTGAGCGCCGAATCTCTCAAATGAGAGGGATTCGTGTAGCGGTTCAAGAGGAACCTCCGGGTTGAGTATGTTCATCCCGGCATGCTTGCATTAGAGATCCGCTCCGTTAGCGGATTAGGCATTGTGGGTGAAGCCGTGGTCGCGACTGATAGTCCGACCCGGTGATGTTGCATAGCGAACTTCGGTAGAAAATCCGTTGCGGCAATACGCCGTTGTGTGTATGCGTTTTCCCCCTTAAGTACTCGTAGTCGGAACCGGACGAGGTTAGCTCCGCTTTGTGCGGTAGATGGTTTCCTTGGAGCACGGGAAAGACATGGTGCGAGTGGCAATTGGGGTGGGGGAAACCTTTGTTTGTGCTGTGCTAAGGCGCGGCTATGTCTCCGTGGTCGGCTGGCTATCCCGTGACGCGCAAGTCATGTGGGGAAAGTGTCCCGGCGAGACTAGCCCTTGCGTGAGACTGACGAGAATGCCGAGTGGAGGGCAAGCCCGGGCAATGTGGCCATGAGCGGGTGGGGTCCAGCAAGGCTTCTTAGAATCGGTCAGTGTGAGACGGAACCCTGACGTGCGAAGTCAGAATATGCGGGCAAGCCCGGGGTTTAAGGCCCATGTACGGGTGGGGCCATTGCAAGGTTCCGTGTGACGGCCTGTGTGCCGTTGGGGACATGGTGTCTCCCTTTTGTTTGCGGCTTTAAGCCAATGGGGAAACGGAAGTACCCAATGTTTGATGTTGTGCTAGATGCATACGAGCTAGGGTGCCTTGGGTGAAACCCGGGTTGCATTCATGTTGCATAGTAGGCCCCTTTTACTTTGTACAAAACATAGAGAACGTGTATGCTGTATGAGACATCCAAGCCTGTTTTACCGCTTTAATATATATGCTCTTTTGGTATACGAAGTGTTAACTTGCAGGTGGAGTGGTACCCCGGGGTCCGTTAGGGACGGCCGGGAGGAGATGTGTTTGTTACACAGTAGAGGTCAGCCTTTGCTGACCCACGTTACTTCAAATCCTTTCAGGGCAAGGATCGCATGCAGGAGCTAGCGCGCCGGGCGAAAAGCCCTAAGCCTCATGAAGTGTTGTTGTGCTTGGCTAGTTTCTTTTCCTTGTTTTGTTGATGTTGTTTGATCATGTCCGGCTTGCATGCCGAGGTAGCCTAGGGGTGCTTGGCACTTTTATATTTTTGGACTTATATTGTGTAAGGCCTTAAGGCCATTTCGATACTCTATGGTTAGTGGATAACTTCTGTCTTTTAGTTTTATGTTTCCGCTGTGTATGTCTGGAGTTTTGAGTTTGGGTAGTTTCATATCATCTTTTAATACTAAAGCTGTGGTGTCCGTATGTTGTGGGGCCCCGGCCGGACCCATATTATATGGTCTTTACAGGGGAGGTGTTACAATTTGGTATCAGAGGGAGGTTCGCGTTCCAGTGAGAAGTTTCGCGGTCGAAAGTATAAGTCGAGTCGCGTATAAGAAGTTATCCACATAGGAGTATCGCAGGATCATGAGTGTCCTGGTGTTCGAGTCTTGCGATTAGAGACTGATTTGTGTTTTCTTGCTTGTGTTTAGAGTGCAAGCAACGAGGCTGGGACCTCGAGGCCAAGAGAAGAGCTCTCGGCAAGTAGTGCGACTGCGCAAGGTCCGCTAGGGATGGGGGTCACACCGGCCGACTTCTGCCGTATGCTTGCAGAAGCGATGGTGGCGGCCCAAGCTGCAGCGACAACACAGGTAGCAGCTCCCGTTGCTCAGGTAGCAACTCCAGCTACCCCGGTCACGACAGCGACCGTGCAGGTTGAGGAGGCCAGGCGGGCGGAGCCGCAGACCGAGAGAGTGGTTGTCGGGCATGGGGACCGGCAAATGAAGTACTTTTTGAGTTTCCACCCTCCAACCTTCAAGGGAATCGGCACGCCCACAGATGCAGAGGATTGGTGGGCTAGGATTCAGGAGCTTCTGAGGGCGGTAGAGGCGCCAGATGAGAAAAAGGCAGAGTTCATAGCCTTTATGTTGGAGGGAGATGTCAAGTTATGGTGGGTGAGCCACAGTGGTCGGCAGTTCCCAGGACGCACACCGTCCATCGAGGAATTTGGGAATGCCTTTCTGAAGAAGTACGTTCCCGCATCAACAAGGTTAGCCCTCCAGAGGCAGTTTCTACATCTTGTGCAGCAAGACAAGACAGTGGATGAGTATTGTTGGGTCCGGCGTTCCTTCACTTGACCCGTGGCGCTCTGCTACTTATATAAAAAATTAAGTAGCGCCCTCTCCAACAGTCCGGGTTTTTGGTGCAGTTGGGTATGCACTTGATCCTTCAATTGGTATCAGAGGGAGGTTACGGGTTCAAGACCGGGGGGGGGGGCGCTATTAAATCCTGATTTTTCCCTTCTACCTGTGTGGGTCCGGTGGGTCAGGCAACCGTGGACATGTGGTAACCCCACCTCTGAGCCGTGTGGGCCATGTGGTAACCCCACCTCTGAGCCGACGGGTTGTGCTGGACGCCGGGGGGGGGATTGTTGGGTCCGGCGTTCCTTCACTTGACCCGTGGCGCTCTGCTACTTATATAAAAAATTAAGTAGCGCCCTCTCCAACAGTCCGGGTTTTTGGTGCAGTTGGGTATGCGCTTGATCCTTCAAGTATGTTCAGGAATTTACTCGATTGGGTCGTTATGCGGGGACGACCATGGCGAACGATGAAGAGAGGGACAATCTCTTCTACCATGGATTGAGGGAAAATCTAAGACAACCCCTCATATCTATGAAGCGTGCGGGCTTCAACGAATTGGTGGAGGCGGCCCGAATTTTGGAGAGCGATATGGAGCGATCCCAGCGCCGAAAGGGTTTCACACCCAAGCAGGGGGAAGAGAAGAAGTCGGCTCAGTCCCATGGAAAGGCGGAAGGGAGCCGATGGAAGAAGAAGCCTCCCCCGTTTAAGTCGGGCGAGAAAAGTAATTGGATGTCCGGAGGGTCACGCTCTAAGGGACCGCAGACGTGTTACAGTTGTGGCAAGCCAGGGCACATAGCAAGATTTTGTACCCAAGGGGGCGCTGAGCAAGAGCCAAGGCAGGAGCAGACTGTGCGCTCCGGCCCCAGTACCGTAGAGAAAGGGAAGATGGCGGAGTCGAGTGCTTCCCGGTTTCAACCAGTGCAGCCAAGGGCCTACAACCTTGGGAAGCAGGAAGCAATCCGTCAACCCGATGTGGTGACAGGTACGAGAATTCAACCTGCACCTTAGATTTCTTCCTTTCAAGCCTTTTTATGTTTGTTGCATGTGTGTAGGCTTTGTAGTGGTATCAGGGTACCCCGCTAGGGTACTTTTCGATACGGGAGCGTCGCAATCCTTCCTTACGGAAAGTTTCATCCGGAGGATTGAAGTTGAGTCCTTCTCAACGGACTCAGAGTTGAAGGTGCGCATGTCCAATGGGTCGTCTATGACTACCAGGGCTAGAGGACGGATTTGTTGGAGTCTTGAGGGGGTCGACTTCGTGTTGGTAGCGGCGATCTTGCCATTGTCCGAGTTCGATGTGATCTTGGGGATGGACTGGCTAACGGAGCAGCGTGCCAGTATCGACTGCTTGTCCAAGGTGGTAACCCTGAGGGGCGTGGGGCAAGCGAAAGTCAAGTTTGAAGGCCTGCATGGAGTGGCCTGTTCCCTAGTTTCGGCACTTTAGCTAGTGCGAGCTGTTAACCAGGGAGGTGTGGCTCTAGTAGCGTTATTGGAGGTTAGCCTTTCCAGGCTGTCTCTTGGGAAAGTGCCCGTGGTGGCGGAGTTTGGAGATGTTTTTCCCGAGGAGCTACCGGGAGCACCTCCTCGGCGGGAGATTGATTTCTCCATCGAGTTAGTGCCCGAGGCTAGACCGGTGTCACGTCCACCATTTAGGATGGCACCAAAGGAGTTGGCCGAGCTCAAGGTTCAGTTGCAGGAGCTTTTGGAGCAAGGGTATATCAGACCCAGCTCTTCACCGTGGAGTGCGCCGGTGTTATTCGTAAAGAAAAAGGATGGTAGTATGCGTTTGTGCATAGACTACCGAGAGTTGAACAAATTGACAATCAAGAATAAGTATCTGATTCCTCGGATAGACGATCTCTTCGACCAGTTGGTGGGGTCGGTGGTTGAAAGTCCACCTAGTGTCAACTATCTTCACCTAGGGGGGGGGGGGGTTAGGTGTCTCTGCAGCGTAATTGCGGAATTAAAGATTTACCTGCATAAGAAAACAAAACAACCAAGCACACACAGTACACAGGCAAGTTATAGTGGTTCCCCGATTTGGGTACGTCCACTTTCCCCCTTCGACTTATCTCCCAACACGGGACGACTCGGTCACTTCACCAACAGGATTGAAATCCAATCCTTTCACTATCGGAAGGAACCCTTCCACACGTAGGAGTCAACACTCCCACAATCCGGGTTGCACCCAACCCTTACAACTAGAGACCAATCGGTCCGTTATAAAAATAGCTTGCAAGAAATACAAACAACGTTTGGAGAGTAAGGTGTCCCTCTTCGTTCGACGACGTGTTCTTGAAGTCAACGAAGAGTGTACAACCCTAGATCTCACTTGGAGTGAATCTTCTCTAGATCGACGGCTTCAACAAGAGAGGCGGTGATGCTATGTAGATCCAATCTTCTTAGCAAAGTCGGTAGGGTCTTCCAACGGTCACACTAGGATCGATTGTCTCGATCGATTCGGATGGGAAGGTTCCCCGATCACAAATCAAGAGACAAAGGATCTCTGGATAGACGCATGAGACGCTGTGCTCGACTTGGCTTCTGTCGCCTGAAGGGGAGACGAGAATCCCGATCAACGGTGGCGAGCGACTAGCGAGAGGCGGAGAGGGTCGGCCGATCTCGCTTGCAATCTAGGGCTTGACGGCCGCTTTCTTTTTCTCGATCTATATTCCGTGTCCTTTACTGTTCACAAATACAGCGTATTTATACCTTAGGTCAAGAAGATGACCGTTGTGGGTCCCACCAAAGTAAGGACCAAAGTCTGGTTCAAACAGCTGCAGGTAACTTGGACCGGTCCAGAAATTTCAGAAAAATTGCCAAGTCAAAATCGGCGAGAATCGAAGGTGATTCTCGACGGATCGGCGAGAATCACCTACGATTCTCGCCGAATTCTACTTGGTGAATTCTGGCAACATTTGCTGTAGAGGCCGGGGAGAATCGGTGGGAATCACTTTTGATTCTCACCGAATCGTCGAGAATGCAAGGTCATTCTCGACGAATCGGCGAGAATCATAAGTGATTCTCGACGATTATGCCTTAGAGAATTTTCCTGTCTGAGTCAAGACAGCCGGCCCAACCCGGCGAGAATCATGTAGTGATTCTCGACGACTCGTCGAGAATCACTAATGATTCTCGACGAATTGGCGAGAATCACTTAGTGATTCTCGACGGTTTTTACTTAGACGAATTTCGTCTTTCAACTCGAGAGCTGGTCTTTGGCCCAGCCTTGCTCCTTGTATGCTCTTGCTTTATCATAGCCCTGTACTTGAAATTAAGTACACCCCAATAGAGAGAGTACACGTAGGCCAACACACTGATCTGCTCAACGAGGGATTACGTTGCACAGACCCGTGTATATTGACCCACTGCACCCTGACATTGGTGTGTACTTAGCGTGTAAAACTGCAAGCACAACTAGAACAATAGTTCATCAAATACATCGTGAATTCATCTTAGCTTGACAGGTGGCTTCCTCAAATCCAGGTAATTGTGGATACAATACCCAACAATCTCCCCCTATTTGACGAAGCCAAAATCCTACTAGCTAAGATGAATACCACCATCCAGAGAATGATTAAAACTTTAAGAAATTAAGAACAGACATAATAATACTTGAGTCAAAACATGACATCACATATATATACATATACATAACCACAATACTTGTTCATAAGATAATATGAAAACATATATGTGCAATGCGGGGCGAAAAGGTCCTAGGTCTATTTTTCCTTAGCTAGATCATCCTTAAGCTTCTGGGCCAGGAATTTCTTGCTCTGTCTTTCGAAATATTCTTTGGGCTTAGGATGATATCTGGGAGGAGGAACTTTATCTGCCACTGTGTTATTTCAGAAAAATATGTTGCGTTTGGCTTCAAATTCTGTGCCTCTCCCATTCGTATTGGCTATATACCTCACTTCGATTTATGTGCCCCTTTTGCTGTAACAAAAATGTGTCTAAGATGATACTTTTGGATACAGGACTCCATTTTTCATTTCTCACATCCTCCTCTGTCAATCTGATCCTATTTTCTGCTGGTGTTTCCTTTGACGTCCCTTCTTTGCTTTGCCTTTTTCCTTTAGCTTTGGCTAAGGCATCTTGATCAAACCAAGTTCTTCGTTCAGCCCTTTCAGCAGCTTTCTTCGTCTCAGCTTCGCTTAACGGAACACCCTCTGCACTTGCTCCTTCGTCCTCCACAGTATTGTGCTCAGTAGTTTCATGAACAGGATTAACCTCAGGTATATTATTGCCTAATGCTTGGTTAAGCAACCACTGGCAACTGTCATATACATAAACATTGGACTGATCGAAGTTTTCAATGATGATGTGCTGAAGCCCTTCCATCTTAGTAGTATATTCCTTCTCCCCCTTTTTGGCTTCGAGTGCTATGGAGTTTGCATAGGAGTGCAGGGACTCATCTATATGCTTCAGAGATTTGGAGAATTTAGTCAGCAGGGCTTGTTGATTTTGATTGAGGAGCACCATGTTGGCATCAAATTTCTGTATGTTATTCGCCACAACATGTGCATTATTATTGACCACTCCCAGGTCATCAGTATTCTTTTTGAGTCCTTGCATGAGAAGAGTTACAGCTGTGCCTGCCTCTGTATACTTGTCATCAAATTTCTTCTCCATCACATCTAATTTATGGTTGATCTGCACAATGTTCTTGAGCATGAGGTCCTCAGATTCTTGTAGTCTCTTTAGCACCGATTTGTGGGACTTCTTAAACGATCTCTTGATCTCATCTAGGATCCCTTGAACAATATTTACAGTGTGATTTGCTAAGTTTTCTTGAAGTGGAGGAGCTGCAGGCAGACCCTGGTTAGGCTCCCCCTCAGAAGCACTGGGAGAGCTGGATAGTAGTATGGACTCCACAGGGGGAACAAAGGATTGCTCCCCCTCCATCCTTGCATTTGATCGCTTAGGAGCTTGTTCCGCAGATGGAACCTCAGCATCCTCCTGAGAATCTGCTGCTTTCTCATTCTCTGGTACTTCTTCCTCTATCTCTGTCTCCAAATGATCACCCTTATCATCAGAGATGTGCACATCTTTTTCTACTTCTTCCTCTTCCTCCTCATCACCTGCTACTTGTTCTACTTCTTCCTCTTCCTCCTCATCATTCTCAGCCTCCTCATCATCTGCCACTTCTTCTGCCACCATCTTCACAGCATCTTGAGCTATCAGAGAAATATCAGACAAAATGTTTGCAGAATCGGTTACAGGCTCCCCCTCAGTTCCTGCAATCAGGGCGTCAGGAACTTCACTGGGTACTGCCTCAGAATGAGCAGGAGCACTGATATCCACGATTGGGGATGCTGACTCATGGTCTATTTCCCTGTTGGCCTGCCCTATTCGACGTTCCCATCGGTCGAATATGCTAGCATCCATCCGTTTCAAGTAGTGCAGAGGCACTCCCTTGCTCATGGCGAATGTGTTTCCGTCTAGTTGATTTAGATACAGGCTAAGGATTCTGCCAAAGCTCGGGGTTCGGAGTGTGTCTTTGATTCTGTTAAACAGCATGGCTCCCCAGTTGAACCGCTTTCGGCATACGATTGCCACCAGAGTTTTGAACATTTCCCCAGAAATGTGGTCATGGGATCCAGGTTTGCAGATGAGAGCTTTCCCAACAATGTCAGATAGCAGCTTTCCTTCCTCATTCATATCTTTTCTTTTGATTGACCTAGTCCACCTGACCAATCCACAGAAGGATAGTGTCCTTGCTCTATCCTCTTCCTCCAGGTACTCTTCTTCTTCAACGCTAGATAACCGCAGGCACTGAGTCAGTTTCCTGGCGGATACCTTGATTTTCTTCCCGGACACTTTGCTTTTGATGGAGGTGTCATCATGATAGAGCTTCGCAGTTGCAAAGAACTCCAAAACTTCCTTGTCCAAGATTTTGCATGGGTGTTCCAGTACGAACTTCAGTCCCGCTTCTTCAAGCATGATGATTATATTTCGGAATTCATCAGAGGCTTGGGAGAACCCGGTTGTCACGAGCTCACATCCAGTGACTAGTCCAGCAGTAGTCCTAGGGCCATAGTAAACCTAGGAAAAAGGAGAATACCAATAGGATCTCCGATACCACGAGAGAGAAAGCAAAATCTAGCCAACCGTAAGTTACGGAAAAGGGCATTACAGGTATTACCTAGTGGGGAGATGCAGTGGAAGTTCGGGATTCTTCACGACGGAGCACCGGAGGATGCCGAAGATGCGAGCCTGCGGCGAGAGGGCGCGGCAGAAGGTGTAGGTCTTAGGTGCACCACGGAGCTACACAGAGAAAGGTCGTCGCGAGAAGTGAGAGAGATGGGGATTCCAGAGCAGGGTCTCGGCGAAACGGCGAACTGTGGAATATGAAGAGTCGGAGGGTATCGTAGGGAAGAATAGGTTTGAGATGATTTCGGGTTTAAATATCCGGATATTGGTCGACTAACCTATTCCCGCCGAATACCAGCTTCCCTGGTTGAAATATCTCAGCGAGATTGGACAGGTCGGCGAGACTTGTAAATAGGTGAGTATGGGATTTGATATGATGAGTATTACCTATAACGTTTTTGTCAACACCATTCACCATAACGTTTTTGTCAATGATTGTAAAGAGTCGAAAAGATCATTTCTTCATCCGAGTGTGGTTTAACATACCACACAGCTTAGGAGGCACAGCAACTCTGAGATTCCTAACTTACTAACATGGGCTAGCAGACTTCATAAATTATGTCGAGATCGATAAATGCGATATTCATGAAGTTAGTTGTAATTCTTAGTGACTCCTAATGACGTGTCGACTTTAATTTTCAACTTGTAATATATGCTTATTGATGTGCCTTCTCGAATCTTTCAGAGATTTACTGACACATCGTTAGTAATATATCTAAGGGTTATTTTTACAGCTTTGATCTGTCCTTAGTAGAACACACATATAAGTGTAAATATATATATATATGTATATATATATATATATGTAGATGTCGACATAAAATGACTCAATTATGTTGGCTGATCAATGATACTTGGGATTGTAAGATTCATCATTTAGCCCCTTTCGAAGAGAGCAACCCAGATGTTCAATTTGAGTATCCTATTGAAGATAGTACTTCTCGTATTCCAGATACTTGTTCCAGACCATTCTCGGAACCTCTTCTGTCTAGCTCCCATCATGACACGGAAGTCTAGACTACCCTGCACCAAAGAGAATTACTTTACCTTAGGAGCCCAATATGTATTGGGTCCTAGGTTACTGTTAGCATAATAATTGGAATGCCTCCCCTCAGGAATCCTGGAGGGAAGACTAACTCTGCCCGGACGAGGTGGAAACGCCCTTGCCCTTGACATAGAGGGGTTATGCCAACAATCTATGGCAAAGTGACCCACCTTACCACAGCACCAACATGTGTGAATGTTGTATCTCCGTTTCTGACCTGACCCGGTGACTGTGGTAGTCAAGGACCTAGGTCTAAACGGGATAGAGCCGGGTCTGCTCACAAAATTGCCTTTTTCACCGTGACACTTGGGAGGGTGGAAGGAATGCATGTAGTGAGTGTCATGAGGCCTGGGAGGTGGTACCTTCCTTTCAGTCAGCACCCTTCCAGAGACCCCATGAGAACTAACTGCATGACTTCTAACCTCCCTTTCCCGTATTCTAGGGTGGTGAGGAGCGTATTGAGAGCTGATGCCAGCAGATTCATGCTGAGTTGAGGCAGTGGCCGAGAATACAAAGGGTTCAGGACGAGCCTTAGGCATTCTCACGGGGGTGGCCATGATAGCCCTTGCACTATGGGTGTTTCCATATGAGGGCCGATCACCCTTGCAGTGACCACGGTTGTTCCTGTGATCATACCTGTAGGCATGATGAGTACCCTTCCTTCCTGGAGTGGGGGGTCTGAATACCGTTTCCCCGTTTCTCCATGAATTGATAATTCGGGAGATCCACCCATTTTCTTCCTTTCTTTTGATAGCATCAACCTTGGAGAAGTTGGATACTATCCTCTTCTCATTCTCTAGACTACTCTCTAGATCTGAGATTTTAGAGTCCTTAACCTTATTGGATGCCAATTGGAGAACCAATAAGATCTTCAGCCGAGCAACCTCCTGAGCTTGCTCCTCGACAATCAGGTTGTTGTTCTGAAGGACACTCTTCAGGGCATCAGGATTTTCTGGAGGGCAGTCATCCAAACTATTCCTGTCTTCAGGAACATGAGGAAGAGAGGGGCAAGGTGAAGAAGTTACCTGGTCCTGATTCAGCTGATCAGGAATTATGCAAGGACTAACCGGGGCAGCTGAGTCATCTTCAACTGAGCAGTCCTCCTCAACTTCCTCCTCAGTCTCTGATAAGGACACAGGAGCCCTGATACTGAGAGTTTGGTCATCACTTTCTTCTTCAGAAATACTGACCCCCATATATGCCTCATCCTCTTGCTGACGACCTATCCCTGTTCTGTTTGATCCCTCCATGAGGTTAGATACAGTTTGTCACAAGGACTTGGCCGTCTTACACTTTTCAAGTCTTGACCGAGAAGGTCCAGTCCAGACATCCAGGATGATTTTACGAATCACTTTATCCAAGTTGAAAAGAGAGAATTCAATCTCAGACATTTCAGTAGTCTCCTTGGGGATCTGCATATCCTTTCCAGAGCAGGAGGCCTTCATGGGAATGAAGGGACCCTCTTCCAGAATGAGTGAAGCTCGAGGGTCGATGGCCTCCAGATAAAACAACACTCTCATCTTCCATACAGAATAGTACTCCTTTGTACATGAAGGGAGTCTTAGAGGAGGGACATCATAATCTAACCCCATGCTTAATTCTGATCTCCCTGTTGACACTGGTGGCAGGATTATACTCAAGGTGTAAACCTTTTTGAAGAGTAACCTCCCTCTGATACCACTTGAAAGTCCACCTAGTGTCAACTATCTTCACCTATGGGGGGGGGGGGGGGTTAGGTGTCTCTGCAGCGTAATTGCGGAATTAAAGATTTACCTGCATAAGAAAACAAAACAACCAAGCACACACAGTACACAGGCAAGTTATAGTGGTTCCCCGATTTGGGTACGTCCACTTTCCCCCTTCGACTTATCTCCCAACACGGGACGACTCGGTCACTTCACCAACAGGATTGAAATCCAATCCTTTCACTATCGGAAGGAACCCTTCCATACGTAGGAGTCAACACTCCCACAATCCGGGTTGCACCCAACCCTTACAACTAGAGACCAATCGGTCCGTTACAAGGAAATTAAAAATAGCTTGCAAGAAATACAAACGACGTTTGGAGAGTAAGGTGTCCCTCTTCGTTCGACGACGTGTTCTTGAAGTCAACGAAGAGTGTACAACCCTAGATCTCACTTGGAGTGAATCTTCTCTAGATCGACGGCTTCAACAAGAGAGGCGGTGATGCTATGTAGATCCAATCTTCTTAGCAAAGTCGGTAGGGTCTTCCAACGGTCACACTAGGATCGATTGTCTCGATCGATTCGGATGGGAAGGTTCCCCGATCACAAATCAAGAGACAAAGGATCTCTGGATAGACGCATGAGACGCTGTGCTCGACTTGGCTTCTGTCGCCTGAAGGGGAGACGAGAATCCCGATCAACGGTGGCGAGCGACTAGCGAGAGCCGGAGAGGGTCGGCCGAGCTCGCTTGCAATCTAGGGCTTGACGGCCGCTTTCTTTTTCTCGATCTATATTCCGTGTCCTTTACTGTTCACAAATACAGCGTATTTATACCTTAGGTCAAGAAGATGACCGTTGTGGGTCCCACCAAAGTAAGGACCAAAGTCCGGTTCAAACAGCTGCAGGTAACTTGGACCGGTCCAGAAATTTCAGAAAAATTGCCAAGTCAAAATCGGCGAGAATCGAAGGTGATTCTCGACGGATCGGCGAGAATCACCTACGATTCTCGCCGAATTCTACTTGGTGAATTCTGGCAACATTTGCTGTAGAGGCCGGGGAGAATCGGTGGGAATCACTTTTGATTCTCACCGAATCGTCGAGAATGCAAGGTCATTCTCGACGAATTGGCGAGAATCATAAGTGATTCTCGACGATTATGCCTTAGAGAATTTTCCTGTCTGAGTCAAGACAGCCGGCCCAACCCGGCGAGAATCATGTAGTGATTCTCGACGACTCGTCGAGAATCACTAATGATTCTCGACGAATCGGCGAGAATCACTTAGTGATTCTCGACGGTTTTTACTTAAACGAATTTCGTCTTTCAACTCGAGAGCTGGTCTTTGGCCCAGCCTTGCTCCTTGTATGCTCTTGCTTTATCATAGCCCTGTACTTGAAATTAAGTACACCCCAATATAGAGAGTACACGTAGGCCAACACACTGATCTGCTCAACGAGGGATTACGTTGCACAGACCCGTGTATATTGACCCACTGCACCCTGACATTGGTGTGTACTTAGCGTGTAAAACTGCAAGCACAACTAGAACAATAGTTCATCAAATACATCGTGAATTCATCTTAGCTTGACAGGTGGCTTCCTCAAATCCAGGTAATTGTGGATACAATACCCAACAGTGGTGTACTCCAAGTTGGACTTGAAGTCCGGATATTATCAGTTGCGGATTCGTGACGAAGACATACCCAAGACGGCGTTTGGTACGAGATATGGTCATTTTGAGTTCTCGATGATGCCGTTCGGGTTGACGAACGCGCCGTCCGTGTTCATGGACTTGATGAACCGAGTGTTTCGCGAATACTTGGACAGGTTCGTCGTCGTTTTTATTGATGACATTTTGGTGTATTCCGAGTCGGAAGCGGAGCACGAGGTGCACTTGAGGACAGTGTTGCAGGTATTGAGAGAGAACCAGCTCTATGCGAAGTTCTCCAAGTGCGAGTTTTGGTTGGAGAAGGTGGCGTTTTTAGGCCATGTGATTAGTGGGGATGGGGTGGCGGTAGATCCAACGAAAGTGGAAGCCATAAAAGATTGGCCAGTTTTGAGGTCTGTGGCGGAAGTCCGGAGCTTTCTTGGACTGGCCGGGTACTACCGAAGGTTTGTTGAAAACTTTTCGCGGATAGCTCTACCCCTCACTTCGCTAACTCGCAAGGATCAGAAGTTCGTGTGGACTCAAGAGTGCAGTCAGGCGTTTGAAACCTTGAAGGAGAGGCTAATGATGGCACCGATCCTAAGTCTACCAAAGGGGACCGAAGGATTTCAGATTTTCAGCGACGCATCCGGATGCGGTTTAGGGTGCGTGTTGGTGCAGCATGGCAGTGTGATAGCTTTTGGGTCGATGCAGCTGAAGCCCCATGAGAGAAATTACCCCGTCCATGATCTGGAATTGGCGGCGGTAATTTTTGCTTTGAAGCTGTGGAGGCACTACGTTTATGGTGCGAAGGTGGAGATCTTCACGGACCACAAGAGTCTAAAGTATCTCCTGGATCAGAAGGACCTAAATATGCGGCAGCGCAGGTGGGTCGAGTTCCTTGGGGACTACGAGGTGGCGATTCAGTACACGCCAGGAAAAGCCAATGTGGTGGCGGATGCTTTGAGTAGGAAATACTCGGGGCAAGGAAGTTGGATTGAAGCTCACGATGAACGGTTAAGGCGGGACTGGGAGTCCCTTGGTTTAGAATGTGTGGCAAGAGGCGAGTCTAGCATGGCTCGGCTAAACTGGATTGAGATGCAGAATGACTTATGCGATCGTATTCGGGAAGCGACCCGTGTGGATGAGGAGTTCCAACCCTTCGTGGAGGAAGCTCTTAAGGGCGAGGGTAGCGCCTGGGAGATGGTTGATGGGGTTCTGAGGAAGGGCGAAAGGATTTGTGTACCGCAGTTCGGCAAGCTCCGCGAGGAGTTGATGTATGAGGCCCACTTCACTAAGTACTCCGTTCACCCGGGTAGTACAAAGATGTACTTGGACTTAAAGAAGTCCTATTGGCGGCCTGGGATGAAGCAGGACGTAGCTTTGTGTGTGAGTCGGTGCCAAACTTGTGCCTTGGTGAAGGCCGAGTGTCAGAAGCCAGGCGGGTTCTTGAAGCCTCTTCCAATCCCCGAATGGAAATTTGATGACATCTCCATGGATTTTGTGCATGGATTGTCTAGATCGCAGCAGGGTAATGATGCCATTTGGGTGATTGTAGACCGCTTGACCAAAGTGGCACATTTCATCCCAAACCGGAAGGAGGACGGTGTGGAAAAGTTGGTGGAGTTGTACGTCCGCAATATTGTACGACTCCATGGGATTCCGAAGAGTATAATCAGCGACCGGGATGGACGTTTCACGTCTAAGGATTGGCGGTTGGTGCAGAAGAGCTTGGGCACAAAACTCAAGTTCAGTACGGCTTTTCATCCTCAAACCGATGGGCAAACTGAGAGAACGAACCGTACTTTGGAAGATATGCTAAGGATGTGCACTCTCGACTTCGGCAAGAAGTGGGAGGATCACCTCTTCATGGTGGAGTTTGCGTATAACAATAGCTACCAAGCTAGTATCAAGATGGCGCCATATGAAGCTCTTTATGGGAGGCGGTGTCGAACACCGATGTCTTGGACAGAGGCGGGAGACACAAAGCTTTTGGGGAAAGAAGTGGTAGCCGATGCTAGTGAGCTAGTGCGGACCATCCAAGAGCGCATGAAGGTAGCTCAAGATCGGCAGTCGAAGTATTTCAATGCTCGCCACAGACACGTGGAATTCGCGGTGGGCGACTGGGTGTATCTTAAGATCAAGCCGTTCAAAGGCGTTTCACGAATTCGCCGACTCAAGAAGCTGAGTCCGAGATTTTTGGGACCATTCAAGGTCATCGAGCGAGTGGGAGAGGCAGCGTACCGGTTGGCGTTGTCCACGGAGCTAAGTGGATTGCATGACGTTTTTCACGTCTTCGTCTTGAGGAAAGCCTTGTTAGAGGCCAGCGTGGTGATTGAACCGGCGGCGGTGCCGGTAGAGGAAGACTTGAGGACGCGAGTACGTCCTGTCGGGATAGAAGATTCGGAGGTTCGGCAACTGCGGAACAAGGAGGTCCGACTCGTAAAGGTCCGTTGGGACAATTGTGGCTGCGAGGAGCTCTCATGGGAGCGAGAGCAGGCCATGCTGGAGGAGTACCCCGAGTTTTTCTCCTCAGGTATCGTTTAGAATTTGTGTTCTTTCCATGTTTTAAATTTCGGGACGAAATTCTTTTAAGGGGGGGGGGGGGGGGAATTGTAACGCCCCAAAATATTGTAGGAGCGACGGGGATCGCTTTTGGCCAAGACTGTTTTTTTTGAGCAGGTGACACGGGTCCCGACACGGCCGTGTCGGAGGCCGTGTCGGCCGTGTCGAGATGGCCGTATGGTCGACCATGTTAAGGTCGACGATAGTCGAGTATGGAACACGGCCAGGCACACGGCCGTGTCCCAGGTCGTGTAGCATCGGGTAGTTTCGAAACTTTTTGAGACATTGCACACGGGGCATGACACGGGCCTATACACGGCCGTGTCCCAGGTGACACGGGCGTGTCAGGGGCCGTGTCAGAGGCCGTGTACTTCTCTGACTGAAAATGTTGCAAACGGGTGCCGTGACACGGGTCACGACACGGCCGTGTGGAGCGAGACACGGCCGTGTCGAAGGCGGTGTCGAAGGCCGTGTCAGGAGCCGTGTGCTGGTTTTCGAATCGATCGAGACGGCGAATGGGTAACACGGCCAGGCATACGGCCGTGTTGCAACCCGTGTTCGGCCCAGATTTTCTAATTTAGGTTCCGATCGTGGCCGTTCGTTCTTTTCCTTGGAAGATCCAACGGTGGGGGGCCTCCCTGGGCGGTTTAAAGCCGGGAATAGGGTTCCAAACCCTCATTCCCCCATTTTCTTTTATCTCTCTAAGTTCTAGAGAGAAGGGAGAGCAAGGAGGCCAAGTTCCGGCCGCCGGCGAAGCTTCGGAGGTCCGTTTCGCGAGCGGAGTTCAGATCCACGAAGGTGGGAGCGTTGCGGTGGTGTTCAACCGAGCAAATCTTCTTCATGGCTAGGAAGAGGGGGCGGAAGGTAACGACACTTCTCCTCTCGGTTTTTAGGATTTAGGATGCATGAATAGCATCCCCTTCCTTTCGTGTTTTGAGCGCCGAATCTCTCAAATGAGAGGGATTCGTGTAGCGGTTCAAGAGGAACCTCCGGGTTGAGTATGTTCATCCCGGCATGCTTGCATTAGAGATCCGCTCCGGATTAGGCATTGTGGGTGAAGCCGTGGTCGCGACCGATAGTCCGACCCGGTGATGTTGCATAGCGAACTTCGGTAGAAAATCCGTTGCGGCAATACGCCGTTATGTGTATGCATTTTCCCCCTTAAGTACTCGTAGTCGGAACCGGACGAGGTTAGCTTCGCTTTGTGCGGTAGATGGTTTCCTTGGAGCACGGGAAAGACAGGGTGCGAGTGGCAATTGGGGTGGGGGAAACCTTTGTTTGTGCTGTGCTAAGGCGCGACTATGTCTCCGTGGTCGGCTGGCTATCCCGTGACGCGTAAGTCATGTGGGGAAAGTGTCCCGGCGAGACTAGCCCTTGCGTGAGACTGACGAGAATGCCGAGCGGAGGGCAAGCCCGGGCAATGTGGCCATGAGCGGGTGGGGTCCAGCAAGGCTTCTTAGAATCGGTCAGTGTGAGACGGAACCCTGACGTGCGAAGTCAGATATGCAGGCAAGCCCGGGGTTTAAGGCCCATGTGCGGGTGGGGCCATTGCAAGGTTCCGTGTGACGGCCTGTGTGCCGTTGGGGACATGGTGTCTCCCTTTTGTTTGCGGCTTTAAGCCAATGGGGAAACGGAAGTACCCAATGTTTGATGTTGTGCTAGATGCATACGAGCTAGGGTGCCTTGGGTGAAACCCGGGTTGCATTCATGTTGCATAGTAGGCCCCTTTTACTTTGTACAAAACATAGAGAACGTGTATGCTGTATGAGACATCCAAGCCCGTTTTACCGCTTTAATATATATGCTCTTTTGGTATACGAAGTGTTAACTTGCAGGTGGAGTGGTACCCCGGGGTCCGTTAGGGACGGCCGGGAGGAGATGTGTTTGTTACACAGTAGAGGTCAGCTTTTGCTGACCCACGTTACTTCAAATCCTTTCAGGGCAAGGATCGTATGCAGGAGCTAGCGCGCCGGGCGAAAAGCCCTAAGCCTCATGAAGTGTTGCTGTGCTTGGCTAGTTTCTTTTCCTTGTTTTGTTGATGTTGTTTGATCATGTACGGCTTGCATGCCGATGTAGCCTATGGGTGCTTGGCACTTTTATATTTTTGGACTTATATTGTGTAAGGCCTTAAGGCCATTTCGATACTCTATGGTTAGTGGATAACTTCTGTCTTTTAGTTTTATGTTTCCACTGTGTATGTCTGGAGTTTTGAGTTTGGGTAGTTTCATATCATCTTTTAATACTAAAGCTGTGGTGTCCGTATGTTGTGGGGCCCCGACCGGACCCATATTATATGGTCTTTACAGGGGAGGTGTTACACTCGAACTCCCATCTTGCACTGAAACAATGCTTTTGTAACGTCGAACCTCTCTTGACGAGCTTGCCCTTGAAACATTTTCTTGAGATGCTCGTCAATCTCCTTACACCCCATGTTCTCATGTTGCCTTTGAAGCTCAGAGTTCATGGTGGCAAGCATAAGGCATTCGACGTCTAAAGCGTCATCAGTATACTTCTTATAAGTATCTTTATCAGCACGGGAAGAATTCCCGGTCGGCACCTCGGGGGCTTCTTCTTCCAAGACATAGAGCTTTCGCTCTTGCCTGAGAATAATTCTCAGGTTCCTGTACCAGTCCATGTAGTTAGTCCCCACTGAGCTTATCCTTTTCAAGGATGGCTCTCAGAGACAGAGTGGAGTGTGAACCACTTGTCATGGAATTCTACAAGAATTCATGCAGAATAATATCAGTACCAAAAATTTCAAATACATTTTATTTTAATTTGGACTTCAATTAAAACTCCCACTATTTTATTCGAAATAATAACCCTCACTATCAATTCGGAGAGTTCATGCGAGCTACTCTCTTAGTGGACAAGATCCATATTTCACCAACACAATGAGTCAGCTTTGGCTTTTCTCTCACGATGTGGTTATTTAGGTAGGCAACGCTTGCCAATTGCATCCTCATGCAATTCTTGTATGGTTGGTGAATAACTCCTTATTCACATCCATCATATGGTGCATGCCAACCCTATACCTCTAGGCACTCAACCTTTGAGGTCACCTAGTTATGTTAGACCCGATGTCGACAGTGGGATATCACAATTATCCGCTCGCACCCTTACCAAGATAGATTAATGCACCTTGCTTTGGCAAACCCACACTTCATCGATCGAGGCAGGAAGAGTGTCATCCATCGGAAGGCATCCGAACACTTAATATTAGATTAAGGGATTTTTGATTATAGGTTAATAATTAACCATGATCAACATTTGATCATTGTACACATCCACAGAAAAAACAATTCTAAAATCCACATGCATCCCTTATGTGCACAACCTGACATTATCAACATTTGATAGAAAGGAAAGGCTAAATCTGAACTTTTAGACATTTCCAAATCTTCAGATTTACATGCATTGGACAAAAACAAAGGCAACTCAACTTAAAGCAATAGACAAGCTCGTCTCTCATTGTTGGATTCAAAATCCAAAACAATACACTGGTTCATTAACCATTCCAGGGACGGTTACTGCTAAGGAGACAACAATTTCTAACAATTAGAAATAACCACGAAATTCCAGACGTTCCTGGCGGGATTCCAAGGGGCAGAGCCCCTAACCTGTGGGTCATGGGCCCACCAATTTCCCTTGGAAAACCATCAACAATTGATGTACCAGGAATAAATATAGACATTTAGAACACTTCTAAATCACTAGGTTTACACGCACTGGAATAACCTAACTTCCAATACAACAATCATGGCCGAACCTCGCTCTGATACCACTGTTGGGTTTCTTTATGAAGATGGCACAACGCTTGTGCACGCAGCGGAAGGAATAAAACATAAAGACAACCCAAAAGAGATGGGATCGGGCCATGAAAATTGAATCAAGAAGTTAACAAATAACTAGGCAAAAATTACCTTAGTGGCATTGAGTGACAACTCAACGGAGGTTCTCCAAGCTTCGTGTCCTTGTCGATGGCGAGCTCTACGTGGAATAACGTCCACGTCTCTTCAGAAATACACACGAGCGGGAGAACCTCGAGCTTCGTCGCACGAAGGGTCGGGAAGAAGATCAGCCGCACCTTTGCACTTCCCACGGACTGCTAGGTCCGCGCCAGGAAAATCAAGACTAGCGATGGTCGCCAGAGATGAGGTCGTCGGCGGAGAGAACAGGCGGCGGCGGAACGTTTCCGGCCGGCGGGGTCGGTATTTGGCGGATCGGGAGATCGGCGGAACTCTTCCGTCGGCTCGATTCGTCTACAGGAAAAATCCCGATGATCTATATTCTCTCAAATCCCAAAGCCCTAAGTCCCCTATTTATACCAAAGGCATAAACAGTCCAAAGAACACCGCTATCCGCATACCACCCAGGTTAGGGTTTCAGAGTCACTCGGTGAGAATCAACACAGGTTCGGCGAGAATCAGATCCAGATTCAGCGAGAATCAGCAGACAGATTCGGCGAGAATCATCTGCCGATTCGTCGAGAATCAAGGATAGAATTGTCGAGTATCACCAATCGCCGGGAATCAAACACTTTTGATTCTCGACGAATTTGTCGAGAGTCGTCGAGTATCACTCGGCGATTCTCGACGAATCATTCGCGACGAATGATTCTCGACGAACTCGTCGAGAGTCGTCGAGTCATACTCGACGATTCTCAATGAATCATTCTCGACGAACTCGTCGAGAGTCGTCGAGTCATACTCGACGATTCTCAATGAATTTTCCTTAGTCGTCGAGTCAAACTCGACGACTCTCGACGAAATTCCTTTGGCAACGTTTGCCCGACTCCATCCTGCGTGGTGATTGGTAACCCTTACCAACACAGTCAATCTTCCAACTTCTCCACATGCTCTTATGTGCAACCCTGCAGGCTCATATCGCGTTGGTAGTGAGATTACATGTTTGACCACTTCTAAATCACCATGGTAACTCCAACAATAGCTCTCGTCTGCAATCGTGCGCGGACAAAGCGGCGCTGGCCCTCAAGAGCATGCCCCGTCGCTTCTCCTTCTCCTCCTCGACACATTCTAAGATTTTACCTGAGTTTGCAGGGCGCCACCATCCACTGTCTTCTGTCTTTCACCGTTTGTCACCATCGCCACCATGAAGGAGAAAGAGATCCTTGTACTTTCACTCGTACCAATCTCCAGCAACACAAAATCTCAGGGGGCAAATGATGGGGATGAGATCCCTCTTTAAAATAACATGGGTGTGTGTAGCCACTCCCCATGATCTCCACTAAAATTAGAGGGATCATGGGTTTGGCCGCGGACGCGATCGCCACACCAGATCCTGCCGCACATCGATCCTGTTACGCATGAAATCGACAAATGTGGGATGAGTGACATATTTGGTCCATGAGTTACCTCATAAGAAAGGGGTTCAGGCAGGAGTGCGGTGAGCAGTAAAGTGGTGTAGTCAGTGACGAGTGAACTAGAATGCATAGAGGTCCTTAGTTGGCCTTTGGAATCAGAAAATTCTTCTGAGGAAGAAAAATAATTATGTGCCCATTATGCTCAAAGGAGTGAGAGTTGCTCGTGCCATCATACATGACATGTCGGTCATACTGCCAAGCTTGCCCTAGGCCCCTAAGATAATGTAACATACATCCATTACAATGATGTGACATACATCCATGACAATGATGTGACATAATACTCTATCTGAATACCCTATATAAAACTCTACCAGACAATAATGAGTAACGAACATAGTCAAGTGACTATTGACTCTAGATAGGCTCTAGGGTTGTTCTAACGAGCGCATCTCAAGACCTAATATGTTGATCACACGCTGAGAAACGAAATTCTCCATGCTTCCACTATCAATAATGATGGAACGAAATTGTCCCTGAATGCGTGCAGTAGTGCGGAAAATATCGTGCCTCTGATGGTCATCCTCAGTAGACTCACTAGAGGTAATCATGTTATATTATAAAACATAGACTAAGTGCTCGGCTTGCTCGCCTTCCACTTCTACGACATCCTCAGACTTGTGCTCGTGATCGGGTTCAGGGTGAGATTCATTTATGTAGACTCCATACTCAGGCTCACCGTTAGGGAAATTGATAATATCGACTAAATGGCGTTGCGGACAATCAGATGATTTGTGCCCCGGCTCCATACACTTGAAGCATCAGAATACTCCAGTGTTAGGCTTAGTGATGTAGGATGACACATAGGGTTTGCGCGCCTGTTAGTTTTTCTAGGAAACCCTAAATGCATGCGATGATTAAATTGATTTTTTTGTAAATATTTAGAGCGGGCGCAACACTTAAGAAATTGCGCAACTTAGCTTTTTGAAAAGCAAAAAATTACTATTTTCATTTCAAAAATTAAATCACTTGAAAACTTGTTCAAATTAAAACCCAGAAAAATGAGGTTCACAACTTTCATTTTGCTCCCCTTGTCGCAGCAAAACGGAAATCGTGAACTCCAAATATATTTCTATTTGAAGTTTTTGACGTAGCATTCGCTGACAAAATTTGGGCGAAAATCAAACAATGAGTCTATTATCCTGCGAGAAAATATAGAGACACACACAAAAGAAAAAAGATAGAAACAATTACCCACGGAAAGAGACGTCTTTTTGTATTCGAAGTCGATAGTGATCACGCGAAGAATTTTCTCATCACCTTCGATCTCGCACTCCGAGGTCAGCCGCGATCGCACACGGGCACCACAAAATTAAATCGCTCTCATACACGAGGTGGTTCCACGGAATCACTCAACAATGTAAGAAAGCCACAAACTATACACCCTAAATTCACTCACTCTCACACACAAGAGTGACTGCACGAAATCTCTAAACACAAGAGATAATAGTTCATATCTTCTAATCTCACAGTAGCAGTAAGCACTCTCCATATTCAATAAAAATCAATCCTAACAACATCACAGGCACAGTAATATTAAATTTACTATTCCAATAATGACATCAAATATTTATTGTTCATCATCTCCTCTCTAAGGGGGAAACAGAGGCTGTGAACAGGAAACTAAGAGCACAACATTAAACACTCTCTAAATATAAACAAACTCATAAAAATCATAGACTCATTGATGTAACCTTACTAGGAGCTACTAACTTAGCAATGGCTTTCCCTAGCTAATAGGGACTTCGTTAGCAAATCAAGACTAATGGTGATTTGGCTTGTTTGCCTAACGTTGGCCCCAAGCATGAGTTTAGTTACCACGCAAGCAATCAACTCAAAGAACAAAAAAAAGAAGATCGTACTATATTTGAAGGAAAATAACGATAGCATAAGTCGTTAGAGTTTGCAAGCGCTAACAATTTTGGTCATTTAAATTAATTGCATGAGTAGAAAGTTAACGGTAAGGAGCAGACAGATGTACCTGCTGGATTTTCCTGAAGTTGGGTTCCTCCGGGGCTGGGGAGGCTGGCTGGCCGGGAAGGGACTTCATTAGCAAATCTAGACTCACGGTGATTTGGCTCATTTGCCTAACGTTGGCCCGAAGCACGAGTTTAGTTACCACGCAAGCAATCAGCTGAAAGAACAAAAAAAAGATGGTCGTACTATGTTTGAAGGAAAATAAGGATAGTAGAAGTCGTTAGAGTTTGCAAGCGCTAACAATTTTGGTCATTTAAATTAATTGCATGAGTAGAAAGTTAACCGTAAGGAGCAGACAGATATACCTGCTGGATTTTCCTGAAGTTGGGTTCCTCCGGGGCTGGGGAGGCTGGCTGGCCGGGTTTGCTACAAGAACGGAAGGTTGGAGCAGTGGTAGCCAGGTTTGGGGGTAACAGGGGAAGGCAGTGGAAGCTAGCAGGACCTGGGGGTTACAGGAAAGAAGGGGCGGTGGAACGGAGGTGGTGGCTGGAGGCGGTTAGGCTGCGGGTGAAGGTTTAGCAGTGGTGGCCGGGTTTGGGGTGACAGGAGAAAACAGTGGATGAATTGGGGGAGTTGAGCGGTGCAGGTTGCCGGAATTCCCGGGCGTCGACCTTGTCAGGGAAGGAAGATCTGCGGTAAGTGGAGCCGGAGGAAGTTCGGGAAGGCAAGTCGATGCCAACCGAACTTCCGAAGGGGCTCGGACTCGTCGGGGAAGGAGGAGGGGCTGCGACAGGTAGAGTAGAAGGGATGTTCCGGGGCCTGGTTGATCGCGGGATGGAATCGGGAAGACGATTTCGTCTCTCTCGAATTCTTAATGCCCGCAAGTCCGATAGGTTAGGAATAAATAGGAGGAAAGAGGGTTGGGGTTTTCAACAGTAGCTTTCAATGTTATGGGGGTTGCAAAGTCCAGAAATAAAGGGGGTGGGGGTTGGGAGCCCAAGAGATTTCTTTAACACTTAAGGGGGGGTTTAAATTGTGGAAACTCCCCAATTAATCATGATTTAATTTATTATTAAATCCGGAATTTGACAACTCCTCTCATGCAATTAAAATAAAGTTGTGTTTTACTCCTAACACCTACAACTACCGGACCTATTCATTTAAGGTCGAGTTGGTCGGTCAATCAAACACGCCGCGACATAAAAAACTGATACAATGATACCAACACTGATAACAATCACAAACATATGGCAAGGGTACTTTTAAAAGGAAAAAATACACACACACACAGCTCATTCGGATGCGCCACGGATGCATCAATTCCCTCGGGGTTGAAAGGACTCGACCCCATCGAGAATTGAAAGAACACCTGCAATAGTAAGATCAGGACGGAGGCGACAAAGCTCGGAGGCGCTTATCCATGAACTATCTAATATATCTCTGCCCTTCCATGAAACAAGGTAACGCTGATAAGTACCGGTACGCATCGTAAATTCACAAACATCCAACACCTGCTCAATCTCCTCAATGGTGGGTGTATATGGGGTCAAAGTGTGTGGTGGAGTGGAAGATGGTACGAGAGGGGGTGGTTCAGGGATGTTTTTAGGAGGTTCACCCAAAAACGGTACAAGGTAGGCAATGTTAAAGATAGGGGAGGTTCCAAACTCAGCGGGTAAGTCTAAAAGGTAAGCATTTGTGCCAAGACAATTTTTAACCTGAAACGGTCCAAAAAGTCATCGTTGTAGCTTATCATAGGTGCCTACGGGAAACCTCTCCTTCCTGAAAAAAGCAAGAACCCAATCTCCTTCGGAGAAATACAACTCGCGGTGATGTTTATTCGCCGTCTCCTTGTATTTCTCAGAAGATGCTTGCAAACGGTTAGCAATACACTTATGCAAATATATGTTAGCGCATAAAAATAAGTACGTTCAAAAGAAGGAAGAAAATGTCGATCGAGTAATAACGGGACGGGATATTCATAGACTACTTCAAAAGGGGATTTAGTGGTTGAATGATTCTTTGAGCTGTTATAAGCAAATTTCGCTTGTGGTATAACTAAATCTCATTGTTTCGGATGCTCTCCTGCCAGACATCTAAGGAAATCACCTAAGCTTCGATTCACTACCTCAGTTTGCCCATCCGTTTGCGGGTGATAGGCGCTACTAAATTCGAGTTTGGTCCCAAGTTTTTGTCTGATTTAGTTATAAGAAAGAGGTACAGAAAGATGTTCAAGTAGGGTTATCACCATCTTCTACTTGTTTTTGTCTGATTTTGCATGTCACTAAACAAGATTTGTTAAGGACACCGTGGTTTTGGCTAGGCGCACCGCACTTTCTTCTAATTTTTCGCGCCTTTTGGAAATACGTCTTGTGCATGCATTTTTAGGAAAAGTGTTCAACTCGAAACCGATCACGGATTTTGTTGCGGTTCGCTCAATGCCATCAGTAGACCGGTTCCGGATCGGTCCGTCTTAGCCCAGGGTGATCGAGTACGCACACAGTCAAAGTAGAAAAAGAGAGATTGTACACACACAACTTTAGCGTGGAAAACCCCGGAAAGGGGAAAAAATCACGTGATCGGGTCTGTGCCAGCCAAGATACACTATTTGCCTCTGTTACAGTGTTCTTGTAGAGAGAGAACGAGGGCGATAGACCGCACCACATTACAAATACTGGGGGTTGAGAGAGCTCTCATTGGCTGACAGGCCACCACTTAGGAGTTCGTGCACTCTGACGTGCGTCTTTCTTGAGTGATTCCTCCTCAGGCTTGCGCTCCGTAAGATGTCTGCACTTTATCCCTTAGAGTGAGGAGGGTCGCCTTAGTCGGCACTTCACCCTTTCTTCTTTGGGCGGCGCTTAGAGGAGAACCTGCCAGATTAGTAAGTGAAAGAGGAGGAGAGGAGGAGCGTAGAGAGAGAAGCTCTGGGGAGAAGCGGAAATGAAGAGAGAGAGAGAGAACGAAGGAGAGAATGAATGAGGATCCCCTTAAATGAACTATTAGGGGTGCTTATATAGGATTTCCGAGGTGGTTAGGGTGGTTACGGTGGTTAATCATGGATCGGAGGGCCGTGATCGTTCGTAGCGATCGGTGGGCCGTAATGGCACGCCACAATCGGACGGTGGAGGGAAGGCCGGCCCACGATGGTGGTCGGAGGAGGCGCACCAGCTGGTGGCCGCCCGAGGGAGGGGGCGGCCGGCCGCGGGCGGCCGGTCCTGGGCGGCCGGCCAAGGCCGCCCGATCGGAGGGGGTCAGCCGGCCATGGCCGCCGGCTGCAAGGGGAGGCCGGCTGCGGCCGCCGGCCGCAAAGGGGGGGGGGGGGGCGGCCGACCATGGGTGGCCGGGTGCCGCCCGCCGCCCGCCCGTAACGATGGCGGCGGCGGTTGCGATTCGCCGCGCGGCGGTTGCGGGATCCGGCGCACGGTGGTTGCTTGATCTGGCGCGCGGTAGTTTAGATCCGCCGCGCGGTAGTTTGGATCCGCCGCGCGGTAATGGGAACTGACACGCGGTAATGGGATCCGGAGTGCGGTAGTTAAGATAATCCTATAAATTAAGGGGTACCCATCATTTGCCCCCCAAAATTCCCTTGTCTTGGAGCGAACGGAAAGCGCGGGAATTTTCTTCTCTGCGACGGGGCTTGGTGGAGATGGCCAAAACGGGTGCAAACACCGAGATGGGCGGCGACAGCGACAGTACTAAGGTGAGACTCTGACCAAGGGAAGGGTCCGGGCACCGGACGACGCAGGAGGGGAGGAGGCCCCTTGCGCCACACACACGTAGGCGGTAGGTACGGGCGCGGGGTCCGACCCCCGCGCTGCGCGCGCGCACAGGGTTGGACCCGCGTGCGGAGCCCCCGCTCGGGGGGCGCGCGGGGATGAACCTGTGCGCGGGGCTGAACCCGCGTGCGGGGAGCGCGGGGCTGAACCTGCGTGCGGGGCGCGTGAGGCTGTACCCGCGCGCAAGGCGCGTACGGTGCGGGCGCGCACTCGCGCGCGGTTCGGCCGCGCGTAGGGCACGGGCGGTGCGGCCGCTTGCTCGTGCGCTGTCTGGGCGTGCAGGCGTGCTCGTGCGTGCGTGGGGAATTCCCGTGCGCGGTGCTTTGTGCATGCAGGTGATGCATGCGCGGGCTGATTTTGTGTGTGCTTTGTGCACGTGTGCGGCTCGAATGCGTGGGCGCAATGTGTGTGTTCTTTGTAGTTCCCACTGGTGAACAATGTTAGTGTGGGTTGGAGCCATGTGTGGCACGCGCGTGTGACTCGATCCTCATAGATCGGGCACGCGTTTATTATTTAATCGTGCTTGGACTTGCTTTACTGACCTTACTTTTCCGTTTTTTCAGGTTTCCAAGCGGTGTGCGCAGAGCCGTCCTATGTGGCTGCGCTCAAGTCTCTCCCTCGAGCACGTAGCTATTTGGAGGAGGCGCTTCAACTTTCCCCCCGATTTGGAGGTGCGGATCCCTAGTCCTGAAGAGCGGGTGCAAAACCCTCCGCGTGGCTGGATGACCCTTTGCGAGTCGTCTCTTCTGTGCGGTTTTCTCCTTCTGGCTTACGAGGAAGTTACCGAGATTTTGAAGTTCTGCGGCATTCCTGCGTCGCATTTTACCCCTCTTGGGGTTACACGAATCATGTGGTTGATCGCGTTTTTTCGCGAGCACGGTTCGAGGTTTTCCTTGGATATTTTCAAGGATTGGTGCAAGATGCGTGCTGGCGGTGGGGGCCGCATGGATGTTTTCAGCAACAAGCGGTGGCTGGAGTTCGAAACCCGGGCGGATCGCCGTCATGGGAATACCTATTTGGATATGTCAGGAACCCAGGTGGATTGCAAGAGGTGTGGAGTGTGCTTCCGGACCATTGCCTGCATCCTAGAGGACACGAGCGGGAGTTTACTCCCGTCCTTGGTTTTGTGGAGCCCCAAGAGCTGGGGAATATCTTGTTCAGCATTTCTACTATCGTCGATGAGAAGCGCCTGCTGCTATGTGTGCTGTCTGTTGATTCGGGACGTGCTGCCGCCATTCCTCTCTCCCGTGACAGGAAGAGGAAGCTAGTGTTTGGAGGTTGTGGAGTTGAGGAGGTGGGTCCTGGCCTTCTGCTGCGATAGGATGTACTTTCAGAGGGAGCTGCCCCTTGCGTCTCTAGAGCGGGAGGCGAGATGGATGATGCGGATCTTAAGGTCCTGGGGTCCTCTGCCCCCCAGGCTTCCCCAGTGCGGGTTGCGGTGCGACAGGTGGTGAAAGGAAAGAGGGTCTCCTCTTCCTTGGACGTGATGAACCATGCAGTACGTATGATCTCAACTTTTGAGTAGTGGCTTTTGAGGAAAGTTCTTCTGACCTGTCCATTTTCTTTTGCAGATTGAGACTCAGGCGAACATTGCGCTTACGTGGAATGACCACTACGCGAGCCTTAAGGACGATTTTATGGCCCTTCAGGGTGAGCTTCGGGAGGCGAAGAGTGCCCTTTCGGATCTGAAAGGGAGACGAGAGCGCGATATTTCACGACTTAGGCAGATTGGGTCCGAGCTGCGGTGCGAGCTGGAGGACGCCAGAGCTGAGCACAGTACCGAGAAGACGGCTGCGGAGGAGACTTTGCGTCTTCTAGATGAAGTTCATGCAGAGCTGGAGTTATCCAGGGCGGAGGTGATGCGCCTTTCCTCTGCGGATCGGGAGGTTGAGCTGAAGGCGGCTAGTCTGGCAGAGTACCGGGACTCTGTGGATTACATGCAAGACCGGTGTCTGATCTCGGAGGAGGTCCACGAGGAGTTGTGGACTCAGGAGGTGGAGCCACAAATGGAAGACTTGCGGGAAGTCGCTTTCAGCCAGGGGATGGCGAAGACCCTTCGGATGGTGTCCTAGAAACAGGGATGCGACGTTGCCAACCTCGGGCTTAAGTATTTGTCAGAGGAGGAGGGCTCTGATGCTGAGGCGGGCAAGGTCACTGAGTGACAGCCATATCTCTTTGATGCTCTTTATTGATTTATATACATGTACTTCTTTGTGTTTGTGGGCTTGTCTCCGTCGATTCGTACCTTTGTACTTTTTCGATTTGTACCTTTGTACTCATTTGACTTGTAGATATGTTTGTTTAGTGGTTGTCATTGCCGTTGTTTATGACTATTGCGGCCAACTGTTGTCTTAGCCAAGCACCAACCGTGAGGGGCAGGCCCTGAGCGGTGGAAGAGTGTTTGCTCTGGATGAGGGTGAAGAGTTATGGGAGCTCCGGCCTATTGTCGGCGGGAGGCCATGTTCGTTCGAACCCCTGCGAGTTGCGGTGAACCCGGTGGCATTAGAGGGGAGTGGCCCTGTAGACCCTAACGACGTCGCAACTTACTATGAGGCGAAGGGCATCCCCTTGTGCCAGGGTAGATAAGCTGAGACCATCACGCTACGGGCTGCGCATAACTGAGGGAGCTGGCTCCCGACGACGTTGCGACCTGCTTCGTAGGAGAAGGGCGAGACTGGCCACCATGAGAGCGAGGTCGAAGCCGTCGTGCTACAATCTACGGGGGCTCAACGTTTGGTCCCTTTGGCGAGACCGCAACCTGTTGTTAGGTCGAGGATATCACGTTGTTGGCAGCGCACAACTATGGGAGCTGGTCCCCGGCGATGTTGCAAACTGCTGGGCGGGCGAAGGGTGCACCCCTGAACTATGGCAGAGAGAGTGAAGCCATCACGTCATAGTATGGCTGTGGTTGGTTAGGTGTGGATTCAGCGGGGCCGGAACCCGATTTAGTTACGACTGTAGCTTAGTTAGGAACCAGTTATGAGGGGGGCAGGCCCTGCGAGGGTGGGGCGTCAGTCTTCAGATGCAGGTGAAGAGTCATAATCCTCGGCCTATTGTCAGCAGGAGGACATGGTCGATTCGAACCCCTGCGAGCAGCTGATGGACCCTGAGGTTGTAATTACACCGATCGTGAGGGCTTTCCAAAGATGGCGGGGCGTCGAGCTTCGGATGCAGGTGAAGAGTCATAATCCTCGGCCTATTGTCGGCAGGAGGACATGGTCGATTCGAACCACCGCGAGCAGTTGATGGACCCTAGTATTTGCTGAGGCGTGGCGCCCCGAAGACCCGGACAACGTCGCAACCTACTACGCAGCGAAGGCCGGGTTGTTTCACCGGTGGAGTGAGGTCGAGGCTATCGCGTTGTAGGCTGCACACAACTGAGGGAGCTGGTCCCTGATGAGGTCACCATCCGATCCGTGGGAGAAGAGTGAGCATTTCTGTCATAGGAGAAAGGTCGAGGCCACCGTGCTACAGTCTGCGTGGGACTTGGTATTCGGTACCCAGATGACATCGCAACCTGTTGCTAAGCCGAGGCTGTCGCGCTATAGGCCGCGGTCAACCGGGGGTGCTCATTCTCGATGACGTCGCAATCCGCTGGATGGGTGAAGGGCGAACCTTTGAACCGCGGCAGAGGGATTGAGACAATCGTGCTACAGTTGCTCGCCGGACCCCAGGGGACGGATTCCAAATCGATCCTACAAGTTTTAGGAGTTAGTGACATCGCAATCACAATATATAAATGTAAAGAGATGAGTTATTTTGTTTTTTCTTTAGCCTGGTCATTCCATTGCACGATGACGGATTCCGAACCGCCAAGCGGGTCGCATGTCGATGGATCCCGAATCGCCTTGAGGAACAGACGATCCTGGCCTCAGGAGGGTCTGAGGGATGAGATGTCCTTCTGACGTGTTTGCTGCATGGCAAGAGTTAGTATGAAAGTGAAAAATGCAGTAAGCAGGATAGTTTGTGCACAAGGGTTTTCATCACGACTTTATAGTTATCCTTAGGTGATTAGATGTAAAGAAATGTTTTTGGGAGGCGTGTTTGCCTCGGTTCTGGATCTTTTCCAGAGAGGCCTTCTAGATGCGGTAGGTGCTGGTTCCTGAGACGGCCTCTGGCTGCGCTTGGTGCAGATAGCATGATCATGCCATGTCCTGGATGCCCCTGATGACCCCAACTCCAGCAGGCGTGACAAACTTCATCGCGAGGTGCGGGATTGACGGAACTGCCTGGAAAGCTGTCTAGAGGGGGCGACCAAAGATCGCGTTGTAGGGCAATTCTGTATCGACTGCCACAAACTGTATGTCGTGCGTAACCTGCCTTGGAAATTCTCCTAGTGTCACCGGAAGAGTGAGGGTGTCTGCTACGGACACGGGTGCCCCGTTGAAGCCGTAAATGGGGCCTGATGTTGGACGAAGATTTTGCCTTTGGATTCTTATACTGGTTAACGCAATCATGAATATAACATTTACCGAGCTACCGTTATCCAACATAATTCGCTTTACGCGGAAGCTGGGGTTGCCAATTTCTGCTATAATAACTAGCGGGTCCTGGTGCGGTGTGCGGAGGCCCTGGAGGTCCTCCTCACCGAAGCTAATGGTAGGAATGATTCCAGCCGCCTTGTCTTCCTGGGGAGCGGCGATGGAGTTGACTGCGAGAAAGGGAAAGCTGGAGATGACTTCCACAATCCCGTTGACCTGCCCTCCCCCCTTCGCTTCTCGATGCGCAGGTGGCAGTTCCCTCCGCGTAGGCACGCCTCCGCGCTGCTCTTGCACATATTCTTGCAAAAAATGCCCAAGCATCCCCTGCCGGACAAGACACTCTATTTCATCTTTCAACTTCACACACTCTTCAGTAGTGTGCCCGGTTCCTCGATGGAAGTCGCAGTACTTTGATGGATTAGCTCTTGGGTTGGGCGGGAGCGCCCTTGGCCTCTAGAGCGCCGGATCGTCCTGAATGGCATATAGGACGTTGGCGTGAGTGGTGTTGAGAGGGGTGTAAGTCCGGGGAGGTCCGTAATCCTTGCCTCTCCGGGGCTCCTTATTGCGATGCTCGTTGCGACGGTTCTCGTCGTGCCTCTCTGTTCGTCTTCCAGAGGGTTGCTCCTGCTGCTTCTGCCTCTTTTGGCCTCCTTTAAACTATCGACGGTGGGCCTCAATGGCCTTGTCTATGGCTATCTGAGCTTCCACTCGGTGAACCAGATCTGCCTAACTGGGGACAGTATCCCGCATTAGAGCGGAGTAGAATCGGCCTGGTCGAAGTCCCCCGAGGAAGACCCCTCGAAGGAGCTCAGGGTCTACCCCGGGGGTCTGTCTCGCTTCCACAGTAAATCGACAGAAAAAACTCTTTTAAGGTCTCAGTTTCATTCTGTCGGATGCCGGAGAGGGGGATGGATCCTTTGCAATCTTGCGGTTGGCCATGAACTGATCGAGGAATTGTTGGCTCAGTTGGGGAAAGTTTCTGATAGACCCCTCTCGGAGGGAATGGAACCAAGTACGGGCCTGCCCTTTGAGGGTGGTAGGGAATACCTGACAAAGCAGTTGATCGGGCACGTTGTAGAGGTGGAGGATCGTGTAGAAGTCGTTGATTTGCTCCCAAGGATCATCCACTCCGTCGTACGTCTCAATGTGGGGGATCTTGAATCCTTGAGGGACGGGATAGGCCACTACTTCAGGAGCCAAGGGTGATGCCCCCCGAGCGGGGCGTCGCACTGTCATTGCTCGTCGGCCGACGGGTCCAAATTCCTCTTCGAACATTTCGCGGAATGCTTCCCGAGTCATTCCTACACCTGGCTCCACTGGGGCCTGCTGCTGCTGATTGGGTACGGAGGGGGGCGATTCTTGCTATCCTGATGTGGCGAACGGGATGCTCAGTGCTGTCGTGCCTCGACGACTCGGATTCTTCTTCAACGGCCCTTTGGCCTTCTGCTGGTGGTACTAGTAGATTCTCCTGAGTTGGGGCCCCTGCGGGCACGTGGGGGCCTGCGAGTCACCTTAAGAGGGCGAGCATCTCGACCTGGACGTCTTGTGGGGGCGCCACATTTTCGGGCGGCGTTGAACCAGGCGCTGCCTCTTGCGGTGGCGAGTTCGCTAGAGACTGCGACGCGGCTTAATCCTCCTGCTGGCGCCGGATCGACCCCCTAGTCGTTTGGGTGCTCTTTCCGGCCATTCTTTCATGCTCTTATAATCTTCTGAGTCTTCTCACGCTTGCTGGGAATGCTTTCCCACAGACGGCGCCAAACTGTTGTGGTTCGCTCAATGCCCTCGGTAGACCGGTTCCGGATCGGTCCGTCTTAGCCCCGGGAGATCGAGTACGCACACAGTCAAAGTAGAAAAAGAGAGATTGTACACACACAACTTTAGCGTGGAAAACCCCGGAAAGGGGAAAAAACCACGTGGCCGGGTCTGTGCCAGCCAAGATCCACAATTTGCCTCTGTTATAGTGTTCTTGAAGAGAGAAATCGAGGGCAACATGCCGCGCCTCGTTACAAATACTGGGGGGGTTGAGAGAGCTCTCCTTGGGTGACAGGCCACCGCTTAGGAGTTCGTGCTGTAACACCCTCATCCATCGTATGGCATATAACAGAAGGTCCAGCTGGAACCCGACGCCATATACCACGTACAGTCGGAAGGGTTACAGAATAATACCAAAAACTCAACTACTCGTCCTAACACAGAGCATTCTAGCGGAAGCTTTTAAACAGTTTAATAGAACCCAGAATTTGCACAACCACGACATGAATGTCCATTATACCACAGGAATGAAATACATAAAATACACAAAAGAGTACATGTCCTTAAGGCCTTACAAATGTTCACTTGACAATATAATGTTTTACATACATCGGCTCACATGCCGGCCACACATGACAAAAGTAAAACAATGGTTCTCTTGGCCTTCGAGGGCCAGCTCAGCAACTTGGTCTTCAGCCCACTACTTGTCGCTTGATTCCGCAGCACCTGCAAGCAACATTACACCGCACGGTGGCAAACAAAGCAACGGTCAGCTAAAGCTGACCAAATTATAACGATCCCGCCCCTTACTCAGGACGGCGGTGCTCCTTCCCTGCATATCATTAGCCCAGCTAAATAGTAAAGTGCAAATATATATTTCGCCATAGGTGTAGGCTCGCTTGGCCAAACACCCTGTGCACTCAGGGCACATTCTCGGTGAATTCGGTCAATTCCGTGGCTTCACCACCACCCTCAGGATGTAAAACATTGTGAGCATTTTTGAGTCTTTTCGACCACAGTCCAAGACTTCCGACTATGCCAACGGCAAGTTCCACTTTAGGGCCTCTAGCACCGAACTGCAAAGCCCAGGTCCGTTTCCACCCGCCCGTTGCTCATGCCGCCTAGTCACTTTAAGACGTACGCGCAGGCCAAGCTTCATCGGATCCTAAAACATTTCAAAACATTACATAACCCAGTTATGTTCAAGGCTTGCTCCCCGGCCGCCAAGTTAGCAGAATCACGTTTCCGCCCAGTTTTCCGGGTGCGCCTTGGAGTTAATCCCAAGGATCCCTGCTGCAATCTATCACGTAGAAACCCGAAAACAACGCACAGAGTCTTCTCCGGCTATTCATGCAATGCAACATCACCGATCCAAACAAACACGTCCGGGTAGGCTTCACACACCATGCCTATGCCCGTACTTCGATTCCGGACTCTAAACAAGGGGGACTTCACATATCTACCCCAAAGAACACCGCGCACTCACCACACACTCGCGGGAGCGGGTTTCCCATGCAGAAAGGAAGAGGACTTCACATGTCCAAGTAGAGAATCGTTACCCTTGAAGTCTGCTTAGGCGACATGAAAAACTAGCCGGATAGAAAGCTTCGCAAAGGAATTCTCTCCACGGATCCGGTCTCGGTTCTCAGTTCGGTACTCCGATGCTCCGCCGGCGGCCGGATTCCTCCCTTCCTTCTTCCTTGCTCTCTCCTCTCTCCTCTCTCTAACTTCTTAGAAAGAGAGAGTTTAGGATAAAATGAGGATTTAAACCTCTAATCTCGGACTAAACACAAGCAGTAACTCATCTGGGCCGTTAGATCTTATTTAAAGAAAATGAACGGCTCAGATTAGCCTGAAATTCCTTAATCCTGGGCCGAACATGCTTTGCACACGGCCGTGTCCTAGGCCGTGTGCCTCGATCCAGCCACGAATATCGAGCACAGAAAAGGACACGGGTTGGGACACGCCCATGTCCCAACCTGACACGCCCGTTTCGGGTCCTCGACATGCCCGTGACCAGGGGCCGTGTCATAAATAACCGCCACGCCAACCGTCATGTCGCTTAATGGACACGGGTGGCGACACGCCTGTGTCAGATCTGACACGCCCGTGTCACACAGTACATGCCCATGTTAGATAGAGGGGCTAAAACAAACCGAAAGTGGTTTAACTGAAACTTTATTATCCGAAAAAGGTATCTATTACAAAGGTATGGCCTCCCTTATATAGAATGGAGGAGAGAAGAGAGAATACAAATAAGAGATGTGGGACTAAAAAATTACATGACACAAGCAGACTGTATAGACATAAACCGCACAAGCTGCGCGGTTAGATAAAGGGGCTAACCGCTCGGCAACTGCCAGAGGAGGGAGAGAGGTCGCCCTGTTAGACCGCTAGACCGCCCGGTCTCCAAGTTGCCAGTTACAAACCGCTAGACCGCTTGGACTACAGACAGCAACACACAACAACCAAACCGCTGAAGGGAAACCGCCAGACCGACCGGTCACCAACCCGCCAAGCCAGACCGCCAGACCACCAGACCGCCCGGTCACCAACTTCAACACTCCCCCTCAAGCTGGAGCATATATATCGATCATGCCCAGCTTGTCACAAATATGAAAAAACGAGGCAGATACTGGCTTGGTGAAGATGTCAGCCAACTCTTTATCAGAAGTGACGAAGGGAGTGAAAATTTGTTCCTTCAAAATCTCTTCATGAATGAAATG
Source organism: Platanthera zijinensis (assembly GCA_039513925.1). Lineage (NCBI taxonomy): Eukaryota > Viridiplantae > Streptophyta > Magnoliopsida > Asparagales > Orchidaceae > Platanthera > Platanthera zijinensis. The sequence goes on along the minus strand of CM077093.1, from coordinate 166,666,762 downwards.
ACAGTCGACTTCAATGTGCTTGGTTCTTTCATGGAAGACTGGATTTTTGGAGATGTATATGACAGCCTTGTTGTCACGGAACATAGGTAGATAATGGTTGTAGACCTCTCCTAAATCCAGCATGAGAGCCCGTAGCCATTTTCACTCACAAGTGGTCGATGCCATACTCCAATATTCTGCTTCAGCACTGGACCTGGAAATAACAGACTGCTTCTTGCTCTTCCAGCTTACCAGATTTCCCCCAACAAAGGTGCAGAAACTAGAGGTAGAATTGTGATCCCCTTTGTCATCAGCGTAACTTGCATCTGAGTATGCTTTAACCCTCAGATGACCATTCTTCTGAAATAGTAATCATTTCCCAGGGGCTGCTTTGACATACTCCAAGATCTGCAAGGCGGACTGTAGATGTCACTCCCTGGGTGCTTGCATGAATTGACTGACCTTGCCCATAATATAGGAAATGTCGAGCCTGGTCACTGTGAGATATATGAGCTTACCAACTAGACGCCTGTACTGCATAGTATCTAAAAGAAGAGGCGAATCATCTATCCAAGTTTTGTCTTCCCCAATATCCATAGGGCATCGGGCAGGTTTGGCTCCAGTCAATCCTGCTTCTTTTAGAAGATCAAGGGCATACTTACGCTGGGAGAGGACTAAGGAGTTGGGCTTCCGAGAGATTTCGATCCCCAAAAAGTACTTCGGAGAGCCCATATCTTTCGTGACCAGATGTTGACGAAGATGCCGCTTTGTCAAGGCTACCCCTTCCTGGTCGTCGCTAGTGAGAAGAATATCATCAACATACACAGCAAGAACCACCAGTCCCGAGGAGGTTTTGCGAATAAATAGAGAGTGATCGGCAGAGCTGCGCGCAAAACCAACGGCCGCCACGATGTCACTGAACTTGTCAAACTAAGCTCGAGGGCTCTGCTTGAGGCCATAGATGGCCTTCTTCAGCTGGCATACTCGTGTCTCTCCCTGAGCAATATACCCAGGAGGTTGCTCCATGTAAACGGCCTCCTGAAGATCACCATAAAGGAAGGCATTCTCTATATCCAGCTGGGAAATTGGCCAATCTTTATTGACCGCCACAGAGAGAAGGACCAGTATAGTGCTGAGACGAGCCACGGGATAGAAGGTGTCAAAGTAATCAACCCCATAGGTCTGAGTAAAGCCCTTAGCAACAAGACGAGCCTTATAACGGTCCACAGTGCCATCCGGGCCAAATTTGACCACAAAGACCCAGCGATAGCCAACAACATCGGTACCGAAGGGAGGAGGAACAAGAGTCCAGGTACCCCGCTCCGTTAGGGTCGCCATTTCCTCATCCATGGCCATCTTCCAGTGAGGAATATCAATGGCCTCCTGGTAGGAACGAGGTGTGGCAGTGGCATAGATAGCCAGCGCAAAGGCCCTGCGAGAAGAGGTAAGACGATTATATGAAACAACAGAAGCAAGGGGGTGTAGGGTACACGTCCGCACCCCTTTGCGAAGAGCTACAGGAAGATCCAGGTCGGCGGGTTCCTCGGCATCCAGAGCATCTGTGGCAGAGAGAGCTGGCCCGGGAGGAGAGAGCGATGACAGTGGAGATGAGGGAGATGGAGGCGAAGAGAGAGGAGTGGACGGAGACGGAGTAGGGGTGGATATCGCAGTAGGAGGCAAGGGAACGAAGGGAATAATAGGAGAATCAGAAGCTGGGGGAAGAGAAGAGGAAGCTTGGGGAAGAGAAGAGGAGTCATCCGAGAAGTAGTAGGCATTCTCGAAGAAGGTAACGTCAGCGGAGACGAACTGCTTACGAAGAACAGGGTCAAAGCAACAGTAGCCTTTCTGAGTGGTGGAGTACCCCATAAAGACACATTTGGTGGCGCGAGGGGAGAGCTTATCACGGGTGGCAGAGGGGGCATGCACAAATGCAGTGCACCCAAAGATTCGGAGAGGGAGAGAAAAAGGCTCCTTGCCCGGATACAGTATGGAGAATGGGATTTTCCCGTGGAGAATCGAGGAGGGAATGCGATTGATGAGGTAGCAGCCAAGGAGAACAGCATAGCCCCAATATGAGCGAGGGACATGCATCTGAGTCATCAATGTGCGAGTGATATCGAGGAGGTGGCGGTTTTTGTGTTCCGCCACCCCATTTTGTTGGGATGTATAAACACAGCTAGTCTGATGAATTATGCCATGCTGCACACAGAAAGAGGTGAACGCATGACTCAAATATTCTTTTGCATTGTCGGAGCGAAAAGTTTTAATACAAACATTAAACTGAGTTTTAATTAACTGATAAAAGGAGATCCATACATCCAAAAATTCAGAGCGATCTCGTAAGAGATACACCCAAGTACATCTAGAAAAATCATCAATAAAGGTTACAAAATAAGAACTACCCCGACCAATGGTGAGGGTAGGAGCATGTCCCCAGACATTGGAGTGGACTAGATCAAACGGACGGGTAGAGCCCCAACCTTGCTTCGGTGGGAAGGAGGAACGGTGATGCTTGCCAAGCTGACAAGCGTCGCAGTTGAGAGGATAACTGGAAGGAGGGAGGTGGGGCAGAAGCTGATGTAGAAGTCGTAAAGGAGGATGACCGAGGCGGAGAGCCACTGGAGAAGATCCATACAAGATGAGGAGAAGGCGGATAAGGCGAAAACGTTGTCGAGGAAGTAGAGGCCGCCACTCTCAGTCCCAGTAGCAATCATCCGGTGGGAGCTCGGATCCTGAAAAGAACAAGAGGTAGGAGTAAACATTACAGAGCACTGAAGCTGCGTGCATAAAGAAGTAACCGACAATAAATTGCACGGAAACTTGGGCACATAAAGAGTGTCCGCTAGGCGAAGAGACGGAGTAACATGAACGACTCCCGACCCATGAATCGGGGAGGGAGAACCGTCTGCAACGAGGACAGGAGGCAACCGATCATGCTGTTCGAGGAGAGAGAAGCAATGAGGATTGCCCGTCATGTGATTAGTTGCACCAGAGTCGATAAGCCATTTACCTTGAGTCACCACGTGAGCACTACCTGATGATGTAACCACGGAGGCAGACGACTTGGAAGAGGAGGCAGAAGAGTCACCGGAGGGGCGTAGATGGGGATGCTTCGTCCAGCAGTGGGCTGAAGTATGTCTGGTACGGCCATAGTGAGAGCAGAGGTAGCAGGAAGAAGTACGTCTGCCAGACTGGTGACTGCGGCTACCAGAGCCACTCCACTGAGTTTGATGAGCATAGTTGTCTGGTGGAGAAGGAGCTGGTAGAAGCGGGTGCTGAAGGAGAGAGGTGACAGCGGCGATGCGGGCAGCGGTGGCATCTAAGGTAGGAGATTCTGCCTCACCCATAATTTGCTGGCAGATCATGTCATAAGTACCAGGAAGCCGGAGCAGATAACACACAACCATAAGCTCCTGGAAGTGCTTGTGTTGTTGAGCCAAATCCACAGAAAAGGGGCGATTTTGAAGAATCTCAGCCCCAAGGGCCTGAACCTGTTGGTAGGCAGCAGCAGGAGACAAGGTAGGCCGGGCAAAGAGGTCCGCATACAACGTATAGATGCGGGACGTCTGAGCCCCCTTGGAGTACAGAGCGGCCAGATGGATCCAAGTGGCCTTGACCGTCTCATCATGACGGATGACAGGAAGACACTCATCGGATAGGCTATTAGCGAGCCAAGTACGCACAAGTGCATCACTCGCATCCCAGTCATCAAAGAGAGGTGAAGTGGTAGGAGGAGGATCATCAACGAGGTGGTGGCATTTGCGTTGCGAGCGAAGGAAAAAGGTGAAAGAGACGCTCCAATCCGAGTAGTTAGAGCCGACTAGCTTGGAAATGGTGCCAAGGTTCCCGGAAGGAGTAGGAGGAAGAGGCGGAGCCGGATTGACAACATGGGTGGTGGCAAGAGTGGTGGCAGTAGAAGCATAAGAAAGAGCCATAGGAGTAAAACAACAGGAAGCCACGCGTTTAGGAAACAAGCCGCGCGGATAGGAAGAAGAGGATTTGCAGCGGTCACGATGTCAGACACCAGCGGCCAGAGAAGCCACGACCAAGCCGCAGAACCGAGCAGAGGGATAGAAGTCAAGCGGCTAGAAGACAGGCCGCGCGAACAGAAGCAAAAGGCAAAACAGGCACATAGCAATAGGTCGTGGCGAACAGGGCAACAGGTCGCGGCGACTAGGGCAACAGGCCGCGACGAACAGAAACCGGCGACTAAGCACAAGAGAAAATAGGTCGCGCACACAGAGGGTAATGACAAGAAGAGAAAGAGACCGCGCGGATAGGGCGCAAGCAGGCGAAGAAATCCACGCGGACAGGGAGGGCGCACAGAATTAGGAGGAAAAGATCGAGTCCTCTGATACCATGTGAGAAAAGAACTAAAACAACCCGGAAGTGGTTTAACTGAAACTTTATTATCCGAAAAATGTATCTATTACAAAGGTATGACCTCCCTTATATAGAATGGAGGAGAGAAGAGAGAATACAAATAAGAGATGTGAGACTAAAAAATTACATGACACAAGTAGACTGTACAGACACAAACCACACAAGCCGCACGGTTAGACAGAGGGGCTAACAGCTCGACAACTGCCAGAGGAGGGAGAGAGGTCGCCCTGTGAGACCGCTAGACCGCCCAGTCTCCAAGTCGCCAGTGACAAACCGCTAGACCGCTTGGACCACAGACAACAACACACAGCAACAAAACCGCTGAATGGAAACCGCCAAACCGCCCGGTCACTAACCCGCCAAGCTAGACCGCCAGACCGCCTGGTCACTAACTTCAACAAGGACCAAACTTCCAGAGGAGTACACGGCCATGTGACACGCCCGTGTCACATGTCGTGTGCCTGACACACCCTGTGACACACCCGTGTCACAGGCCGTGTTCGAGAACTCAATGCTCGTCGACCTCAACTCGACAACCCGAGCACGACACGCCCTGTGACACGCCCGTGTCACAGACCGTGTTCACCCTTCCTAGACACGAACTTGGCTCAAAACACCGCCCGATTCACTTCTGAGTTTCGGGGCGTTACAAATCTCCCCCTTAAAGAATTTCGTTTACGAAATTATGTAAAAGTACACAAAACAACTTAAAGATTACCTGCGTGGAATAATTCGGGGTATGCTTCCAACATAGTCTGCTCTCGTTCCCAAGAAAGCTCCTCTCGTCCGCAGTTATCCCAACGGACTTTAACCATTCAGATTTCCTTGTTGCGGAGCCGTTTGACTTCAAAGTCTTCAATGCGAACTGTCTTGACCTTGGTCGTCCACCCATTATCAATTAGCACTTGATCGACCGCAACAACCTGAGAAGGCTCTTGTACCACCTTCCACAATACCGAAATGTAGAATACATCGTGTAGCCAACTCAATTCCACCGACAACTTCAATCGATACGCTGCTTCGCCAATCCGCTCCAGAATCTCAAACGGTCCAAGGTATCTCGGACTCAGCTTCTTCAAGCGTCGAATCCGCGAGACACCCTTAAATGGCTTGATTTTCAAGTACACCTAATCGCCAATGCTGAACTCCACATTCCTATGCTTGGAATTATAGTATTTTGCATGTCTGTCTTGGGCGATCTTTAACCGTTCCTGAATCGTACGTACCATTGAAGTGACGTCTTCCACTTCCTGATGTTTATATAACTTTGACTCGCCTGTCTCCAACCAAGACAACGGCGTGCGACACCTTCTCCCATAAAGGGCCTCGAAATGCGTCATTCCAATGCTTGCTTGGTAACTGTTGTTGTAAGCAAACTCTACCATGTACAGGTGATCTTCCCACTGCTTTTCGAAATCCAAGACGCACATGCGAAGCATGTCCTCCATCGTCCTGTTGACCCTTTCAGTCTGACCATCCGTCTGTGGATGAAAGGCTGTGCTGAAACTCAGCTTAGTTCCCAACAACTTATGCACCAGCCTCCAGTCATTTGACGTAAGCGTCCATCTCGGTCACTAACAATACTGCGTGGCACACCATGCAGCCACACCTTATTATCCACATAGAGCTTGACTAACTTTTCCACCGGATCTTCCTTCCTATTCAGGATGAAGTGCGGCACCTTTGTAAATCTATCTACGACCACCCAGATGGCGTCATTTACTCTTTACGACCTTGGCAAACCATGCACAAAATCCATGGAAATGTCGTCGAACTTCCATTCCGGATAGGCAAGGACTTCAGGAAACCTCCGGGCTTCTGGCACTCCGCCTTCACCAGGGCACAAGTTTGGCACTTCGCCACATAAAGTGCTACATCCTTCTTCAACCTTGGCCACCAAAACAACTTCCTCATGTCCCTATACATCTTTATGCTCCTCGGGTGGATTGAGTACTTGGTTTGATGAGCCTCATACATCAACTCCTCCCGAAGGTTATCCACACTTGGAATACATAGGCGACTATCCTTCCTTAGCAGTCTATCTTCAACCGCAAATTGGGAATTTGACCCATCCAACAATTCATCCAAGACTTGCTTCATACCGCTATCCTTAACCAAAGCCCGCCGAATCCTATCAGCTAGGTCATACTACACCTCCGTCCAACACAATATTGCCTCGGCACTAGCCTGCTTTTCAATGCAGGAGATCTTCAAAGCCTCCAAATCACGGACCAAACTCTCATCATGCACTGCCAACCAGTTGGCTTGCGCAGGTGCCCTACGACTCAACGCATCCACCACTGCATTTCCTTTCCCAGGCACATAATGTATCTTGAAAGTGTAGTCCCCCAGGAACACCATCCACCTCCGCTTCCTTATGTTCAGGTCCTTCTGATCTAGCAAAATACTTCAGGCTTTTATGATCGGTGCAGATATCGACCTTCACACCGTAAAGATAGTGTCTCCATAGCTTTAGAGCAAATATCACAGCCGCTAGCTCCAAGTCATGGACCGGATAATTTCTCTCATGGACCTTCAACTGTCGTGATCCGTACGCTATTACTCTCCCATGCTGTAGTAGAACACAGCCCAAACCACTGCCCGAAGCATCACTAAAAATTTCAAATCCTTCGGACCCACTCGGCGAACACAAGATAGGTGCCGAGATCAACCGCCTCTTCAACTCTTCAAAAGCCTGCGCACACTCCAGTGTCCACACATACTTTTGATCCTTCCTTGTCAACGTCGTGAGTGGTAGCGCGATCCGTGAGAAATTCTCCACGAAGCGCCTGTAGTAGCCGGCAAGCCCCAGAAATCTCTGGACTTCCGCCACCGTAGTCAACTTAGGCCACTCCTGTATTGCCGCTATCTTCGCTGGATCCACCGTAATCCCTTTACCACTAATAATATGTCCAAAGAATGCTATTGAGGACAACCAGAACTCACATTTGGAGAACTTAGCATACAACTGATTCTTCCTCAACGTCTCCAACACCATATGCAGATGCTTGTAGCGATCATCCTCACACCGCGAGTACTCCAAGATGTCGTTGATAAACACTATCACGAATTGGTCCAGGTACTCTCTTAACATCCTGTTCATCAGTTCCATAAACACGGATGTCGCATTGGTCAACCCAAATGGCATGACTGTAAACTCGTAATGCCCAAACTGCGTGTTGAACGCTGTCTTTGGGATGTCACTGTCTCTTATTCTTAGTTGGTAGTATCCAGATTTAAGATCTAGCTTTGAATATACCATTGACCCAACCAACTGATCAAATAGATCGTCAATCCTTTGGATCAGATACTTATTCTTTTCTGTAAGCTTGTTCAACTCCCGTTAATCAATACAGAGTCGCAAGCTCCCATCTTTCTTCTTAACGAAGAGGACCGGTGCGCTCCAAGGAGACGAACTTGGACGCACATACCCTTGCTCTAACAATTCTTGCAGTTGCACCTTCAACTCCGTCATCTCCTTAGGCGTTATGCGATACGGAGATCGTGGCACCGGTTTGGCACCCGACACTAGCTCAATTGTAAAATCAATCTCCCGCTAAGGAGGGGATCTCGGGAGATCGTCTGGTAACACATCAGGATACTCGGACACAACTGCAATACTATCAAGACTAGGTTTAGGTGTTGAAGCCTGCACTGAAATGACAAACAGCTCAGGCCCAGACCGAACTGTCTTAATCACCTGAAGAGTCGACATCATAATCTTGCACGACCCTTTCATACCCGCAAACGTAGTTTCCTGATAAGTATTCAGTCCCAACTTAACCTTCTTTCGGTTGCAATCAATGCATGTTCGCTGCTCCGAGAGCCAGTCCATTCCAAATATTACATCGAACTCCACTAACGGCAGCACTGACGCTTGCAAATCAAGCTCTTGATTCTCGATCCGCAACTTTACCACACAGACTCTATCCGCGCGCATTGAGCACCCATTGGGCAACAACACATCAAACTTTTATTTTGCCATCGAGGAAGGAACTCCGATGCGCGATACAAATCTTTCGGACAAGAAGGAATGCGAAGCTCCCGTATCAAACAAGGCTCTCGCCGGACTATCGAAAACTAACACAAAGCCTAGCACGAAGATTTAAAAGCTAACATGTAAAAAGGTAACGGCTACAAAAGCTAAACAGTAAATATTTAACTCATACATTTCACCACATCAGCTTGCTTAATGGCCTCTTACAAACCAAGGTTGTAAACTCTAGGCTGGGCTGGAGCATGGTGGGATGCGGTCGACTCCGCCGTCTTCCCCTTTTTCTCATAAGTTGCTCCAGTCCTCTTCTCGGACTTTGCACGCCGCTCCTACACTCACGTGCAAAATGCCCCACCTTTCCACAGTTGTAGCACGCTCTTGGGACTCGACTTGAGTTTGCCCCCGTCGCACCAGACGAAGGGGTTGAACTTGAAGTCTTCTGCTTCTTGTTCCATCTGCGGAAACCAGACTTTGAAATCGGCATTTTGAACTCTGACTCTTTTCCCCTGGCTCCTTCTTCTCTTGAACTTTCTTCATGACCATTTCCAGAGACCGAGCTGCATTAACCAAGGCTAGGAAGCTCCGTGCTTTAGGCCCAACGAGGAGTAGCTGTAGGTCGCCCCGTAGTCCCTCATAAAATTGGTTGGTCTTCCGCTCTTCTTCAGTAAACATAGCACCAGCATAACGACCTAACCGAGTAAACTCGTGGAGATACTCATCCACGCTACTCGCTCCCTAAGTCAATCTAAGATACTTATTCTCCATCTCAAGCTTTTGGGCAGAAGGTAGGTATCTGGCCAAGAACAACCTTGAGAATTCCTCCATCGGTACTTCAGCAAGTTGCCTTCCCACTAAGAGATGAACCTCCAACTCGTCCCACCACATCCTTGCCTCACCATCCAATAGGAAGGTCGCTATTGTGGTCTTCTTACAGTCTGTAGTTTTTGTGGCGGTCATGAACCTCTTAATCATAGAGAGCCAATCCTTAGCTTGAGTTGGCGTTCCCATCCCGTCGAACACCAGAGGATTAAAGCTCATCGCATGCTTGAGCTGTTTCTCCGTGGCTCTCCTTGGTGCTCCCGGATCTACTGCCATGTGCTCTACCACTCCCGGCTCTGCCACTCTAATCGGTTCTTAATCATTAGCAGGTGGTGCGGGTTGCACTTGTTGGGCATTGATCATAGCAAAGACTGCTTCAGCCACCAATCTGATGGTTTCTGCTGAAGGAGGTGTTGTAGGCACATCACTCGGTGCACTACTTTTTGACGATTGCGGACGTTCTGATTGCCCAGCACCGCTCCTAGGAACCTATAATAGCATAAAACCTTGATTAGGAGACACACAAATTGCTAAAAGCAATCACTGGAACACTCAGGTTCCTCAAAACAAGTGTATTTTTTCATTCCTAAGTGGACATTCATGGATTCTTTTATGTTATAACGATGACGCGCATACATGTGCTTATTACCCATTAAAAGAATTCGCCCATGAATTCAAATAAGAACGACCGACACCCTAGTCTGATACCAAATTGTAACACCCCCATCCGTCGTATGGCATATAACAGAAGGTCCAGCTGGAACCCGACGCCATATACCACGGACAGTCGGAAGGGTTACAGAATAATACAAAAAACTCAACTACTCGTCATAACACAGAGCATTCTAGCAGAAGCTTTTAAACAGTTTAAGAGAACCAAGAATTTGCACAACCACGACATGAATGTCCATTATACCACAGGAATGAAATACATCAAATACACAAAAGAGTACATGGCCTTAAGGCCTTACAAATGTTCACTTAACAATATAGTGTTTTTCATACATCGGCTCACAGGCCGGCCACACATGACAAAAGTAACACAACGGTTCGCTTGGCCGTCGAGGGCCAATACAGCAACTTGGGCTTCAGCCCGCTACTTGGCGCTTGGTTCCGCAGCACTTGCAAGCAACATTCCACTGCACGATGGCAAACAAAGCAACGGTCAGTTAAAGCTGACCAAATTATAACGACCTCGCCCCTTACTCGGGACGGCGGTGCTCCTTCCCTGCATATCATTAGCCCAACTAAATAGTAAAGTGCAAATATATATTTCGCCACAGGTATAGGCTCGCTCGGCCAAACACCATGTGCACTCAGGGCACATTCTTGGTGAATTCGGTCAATTCTATGGCTTCACCACCACCCTCAGGATGGATAACATTGTGAGCATTTTTGATTCTTTTCGACCGCAGTCCAAGACTCCCGACTATGCCAATGAAAAGTTCCACTTTAGGGCCTCTAGCACCGAACCGCAAAGCCCAGGTCCATTTCCACCCTCCCGTTGCTCACGCCGCCTAGTCACTTTAAGACGTACGCGCGACCATGATTCACCCGGATCCTAAAACATTTCAAAACATTACATAACCCAGTTATGTTCAAGGTTGGCTCCCCAACCACCAAGTTAGCAGAATCACGTTTCCGCCCAGTTTTCCGGCTGCGCCTTGGAGTTAATCCCCAAGGATCCCTGCTGCAATCTATCACGTAGAAACCCAAAAACAACGCACAAAGTCTTCTCTGACTATTCATGCAATGCAACATCACCGATCTAGACAAACACGTCCGGGTAGGCTTCACACACCATGCCTATGCCCGTACTTTGATTCTGGACTCTAAACAAGGGGAACTTCACATATCTACCCCAAGGAACACCGCACACTCACCGCACACTCGCAGGAGCGGGTTTCCCACGCAGAAAGGAAGAGGTCTTCACATGTCCAAGTAGAGAATCGTTACCCTTGAAGTCTGCTTAGGCGCCATGAAAAACTAGCCGGATAGAAAGCTTCGCAAAGGAATTCTTTCCACGGATCTGGTCTCGGTTCTCAGTTCGGTGCTCCGATGCTCCGCCGGCGGCCGGATTCCTCCCTTCCTTCTTCCTTGCTCTCTCCTCTCTCTAACTTCTTAGAAAGAGAGAGTTTAGGATGAAATGAGGAATTAAACCTCTAATCTCGGACTAAACACAAGCAGGAACTCATCTGGGCCATTAGATCTTATTTAAAGAAAACGAACGGCTCAGATTATCCTGAAATTCCTTAATCCGGGGCCGAACACGGCTTTGCACACGGCCGTGTCCCAGGCCGTGTGCCTCGATCCAGCCATGAATATCGAGCATAAAAAAGGACACGGGTTGGGACACGCACGTGTCCCAAACTGACACGCCCGTGTCGGGTCCTCGACATGCCCGTGACCAGGGGCCGTGTCACAAATAACTGCCATGCCAACCGTCACGTCGCTTGATGGACACGGGTGGCGACATGCCCGTGTCAGATCTAACACGCCCGTGTCACACAGTACACGCCCGTGTTCCGGGCCGTGTCCCTCAATCGACACAGGACCAAACTTCCAGAGGAGTACATGGCCATGTGACATGCCAGTGTCACATGCCGTGTGCTTGACACGCCCTATGACACGCCCGTGTCATAGGCCGTGTTCGAGCACTCAACGCTCGTCGACCTCAACTCGATAACCCGAGCACGACACGCCCTGTGACACACCCGTATCACAGGCCGTGTTCACCCTTCCTTGACACGAACTTGGCTCAAAATACCGCCCGATTCACTTCTGAGTTTCGGGGCGTTACACGTACACTCTGACGTGCGTCTTTCTTAAGTGTTTGCTCCTCATGCTTGCACTCCGTAGTATGCCTGCACTTTATCCCTCAGAGTGAGGAGGGTCGCCTTAGTCGTCACTTAACTCTTTCTTCTTTGGGCGGCGCTTAGAGGAGAACCTGCCAAATTAGTGAGTAAAAGAGGAGGAGAGGAGGAGCGTAGAGAGAGAAGCTCTGGGGAGAAGCAGAAATGAAGAGAGAGAGCGAAGGAGAGAATGAAGGAGGATCCCCCTCAAATGAACTATCAGGGGTGCTTATATAGGATTTCTGAGGTGGTTATAGTGGTTAATCATGGATCGGAGGTCCGTGATCGTTCGCAGTGATCGGTGGGCCGTAATAGCCCACCGCGATCAGACGGTGGAGGGAAGGTCGGCCCACGATGGTGGTCGGAGGAGGCACGCCGGCCGGCTGCCGCCCGAGGGAGGGGAGGTCGGCCGCGGGCGGCCAGTCCTGGGCGGCCGGCCAAGGCTGCCCGACCGGAGGGGGTCGGTCGGTCGTGGCCGCCGGCCGCCCGTAATGGCGGCTGTGGCGGTTGCGATTCGCAGCGCGGCAGTTGCGGGATCCGGCGTGCGGTGGTTGCTCGATCTGGCGCACGGTATTTTGGATACGTCGCGCGGTGGTTTGGATCTGCCGTGCGGTAATGGGATCCAGCGCGTGGTAACGGGATCCGGTGTGCGGTAGTTAAGATAATCCTATAAATTAGGGGGTACCCATCAGCTCTTTTTGACGGAAACTGATCAAGGCACATCGTCGGCGAATCTGTGATGTCCATCGTTGGCGAACACCATGCCGCATTATTCAATTTTTGGCTTTGGAGCGATAACAACACCTCACTGTCAACCATTGATATCTCTCTGTCAACCACTAGTACATCGTCGCCGGTAACACCCACTCCGGTAATCAAGAACGAACCAACTCTGTTTCTAGTTTGGAGCGTTGTTTCATCATTGAAAGATCCATCATTAGCTCTGGGGATCAAGAAAGGAGAAGATCTGTTAGCAAAAAAATCAGAACTTTATTTACCATCAACCCTGGTGGCAGAAAGCTTCGTAAATTGAGCTCATCAACAATTTTTCTCTCAGATATTAGATAAAGCTGCAGTGATTTGTTAGCTTGCACTTTCTCCTCCGGCGAACTAGCCAGAAACCAATAAGAACGGTGGAGCACAGTCCCTTTATCCATTGTGAAAGTGAGTGTAAGATCTACCTTTACTCTAGAGGGGGGTGAATATAGTATTTTAAAATAATTTACAATTTAAAACTGTAAAGCAGTGGAAGACTTGATTTATGTATTTGTGTAAGGTGCTTGCAAAAAGAAAAACTAAGTAAGCAAGAAATAAGAAATCACAGCACACAACAAAAACAAAACACAACAAGCTAAATGTCACAAGGAGCTATAGTGGTTCCCCAACAACCTGGGTACATCCACTCTTCTACCACCCTAGGTAGGAATCCACTGCAGGAATAGTTGATCAGGTGTCCTGGGCAACAATGAGCTTTTGATAAGGTGCTCAAAAACCAAACCTAGATTTTTTGATAAGGTTTCTTGCCACCACTGAGTTTTGACAAGGTCTCAGAAACCAGCCACAAAACCTTTGAAGGGAGTTTTGAGAAACCCTTTTACAGAAGGAATAAAGAAAAACAAAAAGGTTGAGTTGTTATTCTCTGTCAATAATCTGAGAGAAGACAAGTGGAAGATGTTGTCAAAGCTCCCCCTGAGATCTGTAAGGGTTCAGGAAGATGAGCTTTGCTTAGGGTGATAGGCCTTCAGTTGCTTCAGATCTCCAGCAATAGATAATTTCAGCAGATGTTGAAATGTGTGATGTCTGGAGTTCTTGATGAAGAAGCTTTTGAACACTTGATGCTTGAAGGAGTAGAATAGCAGATGATCTCCTTCACAGTAATGTTCCTTGTGTTCCGAGTCTATTCCCAGAAGATGAATTCTTGATGAATAATTTTCTTGTTCTCTCTTCTATATTCTTTTTCAAATCTTATCAGTTCTCTATTTTTAGAATCATTCTCTAGGGAGTATATCAGATTCTGACTTCTAGATAGCCGCTAATCAGTCATAAATGACTACCTTAACTGATATTTGCCTCTGGAGGAAAGTCCTTAAGAAACATTCCAATTAGTCTTCCTTGAACATTGCTCTAGATTGATTGAAACGGCTACAAAATCCTTTGCCATAAATGCTGAAAATAAGTCTGAATGAATTCCATAACTGTCCTGAATTTGAATCCTGAAATCGTCGATCTCTTCAGAAAAGCGTCGATCTGAGCTCGACTATCATCGACCTGAGCTCAGAGACTAAAGCTATACTGAAAACAGAAATCGTCGAACTGAGCTCTACGATCGTCGACCTGAGCTCAGAGATTTGGAAAACAACTAGAGACAGAACATCGATCTGAGCTCGAAGATCGTTGAATGGAGTTCGACGATTTGTCGACCTGAGCTTGACGAAAATTGTCTTGGTCCTCAGCACTGAATCCTGATCTTTAGAAGGTCTTGAGGGCAGCTTTCAAACCAAAGTACTAACCCTAAGACTCATTCTAATTGACCTATCAGACTATACAGCAAGGTCAAAATAAATTCCTAAGCACATAGTGATCATTACCCAAATTAGTAATAGGGTGTTCCAACAATCTCCCCTATTTTGGTTAGAATTACTATTTACATGACAGAATATGAAATAACAAGCATACATCAGAATTAAAAAAATAAAATAGAAACAACAATGCAGATAACACATGTTGAGCATTGTAGAATCACGGCAAGAATCACAGATTTAGTCAGAAATAGATATAAGTATCAGCTTACTCAAATTACTCATTGCCCTTTTTGAAAAGAATTTCTCTATTGGGATTGAGGGCTTCCTTTTTGGATCTTCTATCATCATCTACACCTTAGGAGGTTTGATATTTTGGCCTTGGAACAACATCCTCGGGATGCTTCTTCATGTAGCTTTCTGGATCAAAGAATTTTCTGGAAGCATATCTTTCTAATTCTTTTTTTCTCTGCTCTAATAGTGTTGTGATGTTAGAGGTATCTCTGCCTTGCTCTCTTGCTTTCTTGATCTGATCTAATGCTGCAAGTTCTTTCATTCTGGCTGTCCATGATAGTGGATTATTCTCAGGGTCTTCAAATGGAACTGGAGGTTTATATCTGTTTAATTCCACTGATTCAGTAGGAGGAGCTCTAGTGACAACTGTATCTTTAAGCTTGTAAGGGAAAGGACCAGATGTAGAATCAGTAGGGCCTTGTCCTTCCCTTTGATATGAGTGTTGTCTAGCTTGATTTCTGGAGTGAGTCCTATAATCTCTCTTTCTGCCTCTTGATTGACCTCTCCTTGACTGATATCCTCTTTGCTGTTGGCCTCTTGGTTGATATCTATCTTGAGACTGGTAAGAGCTTGGCCTAGAAGCAGAAGAAGACTGAAAAGATGAACCTCCACCAGATCCTGAATCTGGAGGAGGAAGAGGAGGATGGAATTGGGAAGATCCCTTTTCATACTTATCAAGTTTTCTCCTTTTCTTCATGGCCTTAAGTTGATTTCTGGAATATTGCATCCAAGGCTCAGAAATTGGACAGTCATGAAGAATGTAATAAGGTATATCATTGTCATCTTTTACTTTTTCTGGAGGAACTTTTTTCAGTGCCTTGCTTCTTGCTTTCCTCTTCCTTGCAATAGTTGTAGAGGAGTCATCAGAATCAGTATGGAGTTGGTCACTATCTGAACTTGGAGGATTATCATAAAGCTCATCAATCCTTTGAATATATTTCTCCTGTTGTTTGGTTTGTTCAGCAATAGTGATGGAAGCAGCACTCTCAGATATAACAGTAGCAGCAGCAGGCTTAGCAGGAGCATCAAAAACTATCTCATCAGAAACTGTATCAGCAATTGTATCAGCAGCAGCAGGAACATCACTAACAGCAGGCAACACATCAATTTCAGCAGACTCAACAATTTCATCAGCAACTATATCAGCAGCAGCAGCACAATCAGAAACAATAATTTCCTCAGCCTTAAGAGAATTGATATAAGAAGCAATCAGGCTGGGATCACAACAAGCAATAGGCACAATGGCCTTAGTCAGATCTTCAACTTCCTGAGCTGGTGGACAGCTGAAGTGAAGAGAATCAAAAACTGATAACAGTGACTTGAAGTCAACTGTTATTACTGGTGCTGCAGCTAGAGCTTGCACTTCTGGAGTCTCTGAAGCAGGCATTAACTCTTCTTCATATGGCATCTCCCCCTGCCTTGATTCAGTTGGAACTGGATCAAGGCACCCCATAGAAGAGATTGCCTGAGGAGGAGAAGTGGAGGAAAGCCTGTCAGATAACTCCTGTATAGACTTCAGGAGTGGATCTATGGAGATCTCCAACAGGGCTACTAGCTTGGGAGCCAGCATCCCATAAAGCTTATCTGCTAGGGCAGGAACATCTACTTGCTCAAGTGAGACTTGAGTAGAGGTAGAGGTTAGAGAGACAGAGATAGATGGTGAAGGAGCTGTAGAAGTAGTGATAGAAGTGGTAGATGGTAGGATGGATGGTTGAGAGATTAGAATTGTGGAGATGGAGGTTATGGTAGTAGAAGTGGATGGAATGAATGATGGTTGGGAAAGAATATCTTGAAGGAGTTGTTGATAGGATGTGGTGGATGATGGAAGCTCAGTAGGTGAGGAGGGGGAATCATCCATAAAGGAAACTTCCATGAGATTGAAGGATGGTATGGTGGTGTCTAGGTCAAGAGGTGGATAGAAGTGTAGGGGATGGAATTGGTCTTCTGTGGTTGGAGGTGGAGATGAAATGGTTATGGGGGAAGAGATAGAGATGGTGATGGTGGATGAGGGGATGGTTGAAGGAACAATTGGAGAAGGTGGAGAAGAGGAGGAGGCAGGCAAATCTTCCATGAGGGCAGTTGCCTGAGGGGAAGAGACTGCAACAGTCCTTGTGCCTGAAGAAGCAGTAGTCCTGGTTGGCTTAACAATCTGCCTGTCCCATTTTCCAAAAAGGGCACACGTAAGCCTCTTGGAGGCATTAATATGCATGTCAGAGGACACCAGCATCTGAGGGCACCTGTTGTTCAAGAACATCCCTAAGATCCTCCCAAAATTAACAAAACTTTTGTTTACCTTCTTCTTAATTAGCTCAAAGAAAATTTCTCCCCAGTTTAAGTGCTTCTTATTAACCAGTGCACCCATCAAGCAGAATTGATACCTGGAAATGGTATCATGGGCAGAATGTTTAGCTAGCAGGACCTTGCCCACAACATCTGCAAGGAATCTGTACTCAACAGACAGATTCTTTTTCAGCAGCTTATTAGGGTTTGCTGCAGAATGCCCCATTCTATCTAAAATCATATCAAATTCCTCTCCAGACAAATCAATAGAATCTTGTCCTGAACTTAACTGAAAAACCTCTGTAAGCAGGGCAGGTGTTAGAGGTACCTGTGTTCCTGCTATTGTACCGACCACTGTGGTTGAATCCATGTTCTGTGCAGTATATACCCACTCTTTTATCTCATCGGCTGCCAGCTTTATTCTTGTAGACATAATCAGGGCCAACTGTTGTTCCTTGAAAAGTTCCAGTATATCTTTGAATATTTGATCGCTGCCGTCAAAGGAATTCATGTCTATATCAAAACCAGCATCGAATTTCATTTTGGCGAGGGTGGCAACAGACACTGCCATTGTATACCTGCAAAAATGAAACAAACACGACCAAGTGTAGAGAGGTTTGGAGGGAAAGAAAAAGCTTCTGCAAAGAGTATGAAAACGCAAAAGGAGAACGACGGCCGAAAAATGAGTTTTACATTAGGGTTCGATGCCGAAAAGTAAAGACCATTGAACTCCGTTCGACGATCTGGGCTTCTAAAGGAATCTGAAGAGTTTTCAATAACGTCGATCTCCGTTCGACGATATTGGAGAGCGTCGATCTCCGATCGATGATCTTTGACCAGAAGAAGATAGCCTAGCGCTATCTGAAAGCGTTGAACTCCGGTCGACGTTTTAGGAAAGCGTCGATCTCCGTTCGACGATCTTTGTTAAAATCGTCGAGCGCAGTTCAGAGACAAAAAACAGCCTACAGACACTAGAAAAATCAAGTTTTTAGCCTAGTCTTGGTCTATTTTTAGAGTTTTAAAATCTTGGGTTTTATTTTAAACTTCCTCCATCTAACATTCCTAACTGATTTAGGAAGAAGGTATGTTTCTTTTCATCCAATGGTTTGGTGAAAATATCTCCCCTTTGCAAATCAGTTAGGATATATTGAATTTCAATTTTATTTTTCTTAACATTGTCTCTTAAGAAGTGATGTCTAATCTCTATATATTTTGTCCTACTATGGAGGACTGGATTTTGTGCTATAGAAATAGCACTGGTGTTATCACAAAGAATTTTAGACCTTTCTAAGTTGTAGCCATAGTCTAGGAGCTGGTTTTGAATTCGCAAAATCTGTGAGCAACAACTACCTGCTGCTATATATTCAGCTTCAGCAGTTGAGGTAGACACAGATGTTTGTTTCTTACAGAACCAGGAGACAAGTCTGTCACCAAGAAACTGGCAAGTTCCACTGGTGCTTTTCCTGTCTACTCTACATCCAGCATAATCAGCATTTGAAAATCCAGTTAATTCAAATCCTGAGTCTTTTGGATACTAGAGACCTAGATTTGGACAACTTTTTACATACCTAAGAATCCTCTTAACTAATGTTAGGTGTGACTCTCTAGGGCTTACTTGGAACCTAGTACATATACATGTAGCAAACATTATATCAGGTCTACTAGTTGTAAGGTACAATAGAGAGCCAATCATTGCTCTATATGTTGTCTGATCAACATGTTTTCCATGTTCATCAGCATCTAATACAGCATTAGTATGCATAGGTGTTTTCATACAAGATGCTTCAGACATACCAAATTTCTTAACTAAATCATTTGCATACTTGGTTTGAGAAATAAATATGCCTTCAGCATGTTGTTTGACTTGCAATCCTAGAAAGAAGGAAAGCTCACCCATGCTACTCATTTAAAATTTTGAATGCATTAGTTTAGAGAACTTTTTGCACAAATTTGAATCAGTAGATCCAAATATAATATCATCTACATATATTTGCACTAGTAGGGTATGGGACTTATGGGTTCTAATGAAAAGAGTTTGGTCTACTCTACCCCTTATAAAATCATTTTCCAACAGAAAGTATGCTAAGGTCTCATACCATGCTCTAGGAGCTTGCTTGAGACCATATAATGCTTTATGCAATTTGAAAACATGGTCAGGATAAGTTGAAGAGATA
Organism: Platanthera zijinensis; assembly: GCA_039513925.1. Lineage (NCBI taxonomy): Eukaryota > Viridiplantae > Streptophyta > Magnoliopsida > Asparagales > Orchidaceae > Platanthera > Platanthera zijinensis. The sequence goes on along the minus strand of CM077093.1, from coordinate 166,647,468 downwards.
AAACCTGGGGGTTGTCTAACATAGACTTCTTCTTTGATGTCTCCATTAAGAAATGCACTCTTCACATCCATTTGGTAGACCTTGAATCCTTTGTGAGCAGCATGAGCTAGGAATATTCTTATGGCCTCTAACCTTGCAATTGGTGCAAAGGTCTGGTCATAGTCTATTCCTTCTTCTTGAGAATATCCTTGAGCAACTAACCTTGTCTTGTTCCTTGCAATGATCCAGTGTGGATCTTGTTCTGCATCTTGAATGGATTGAGGCTCAATTTGAGATAGAAAGCAAGTGTGCATCAGGTTCTGGTTGACCTGATTTCTGGTTTGCACACCAGCTGAGATGTTTCCAATCACCTGGGAGATTGGGTGATCTCTTGATGTTACTAAATCAATAGGGGGTGTTGATTGTTCATCAACCTGTGTTGTTGTTTTCTCTTGTGGAACAACAACTGGCTCTTCTAGATGATGAGCTTCCTCTTCAACATCACTGCTCTCATCCTTTTGCTGGATAGGTGGAGGAGCTGTATCTTTTTATTTAATATACAATCTGTCCATACTTTCTGAAAGAGAGTGTACCTGCAATGGTTCTATGGTAAAAGTAGACTTCTCCTTATAAAACATGTTAGTCTCATCAAAAGATACATGAACAGATTCTTCAATTTTACGAGTAGATTTATTATACACCCTATAAGCTTTACTGATCATGGAGTATCCCAGAAACACTGCTTCATCAGATTTAGCTTGGAATTTCGCTAAGTATTTCTTGTCATTATTGTGAATATAACAAATGCAACCAAAAATTTTGAAATAGTCTACTTTAAGTTTCTTCCCTTTGAGCAATTCATAGGGAGTCTTGCCCTTCAGTTTATGTATCAAACTTCTGTTTAACACATAGTTGGAGGTGTTCACTGCCTCTGCCAAAAAAGATAGAGGAAGGTGAGCATCTGTCAACAATGTGGTGGCAGATTCAATAAGGGTTCTATTTTTCCTTTTAGCTACCCCATTTTGTTGAGGAGTTCTAGGAGCTGAGAAAGTATTCCTGATCTCTTCACTCTGACAGAGCTCTTACATAAGAAGAGAATCAAAATCTATCCCATGATCACTTCTGATCAGGGCAATGTGAGTATTGAACTTAATCTGTATGCATTTGAGAAACTCTATCAAACACTTAAAGTTATCAGACTTCTTTCTTAGAAAGAACACCCATGTGAATCTAGAGAAGCCATCTACAATCACCAAAGTGTAAGATTTCCCTCCTAAGCTTTGTACTGTAATGGGTCCAAAAAGATCCATGTGTAACAGATACAAGATCATAGGTGAATCACTCTTATTAAGTGACTTAAAACTATTTTTAGTTTGCTTGCCTAATTGACAAGCCCTGCAGAGTTCTTCCTTCTTGTAGGGGCCAGAAGTTAGTCTTCTAACAAGGTTGTCCTTGGATAGCCTAGCAATGGTTCTAAGGTTTAGATGTCCTAGTCTCTTATACCAAAGATCATTTTGTTTGGAAACTGAATTAAATAAATAGATATCTATATTGGTTGAAAGGAAATCTACAAGATAAATATTACCTTTCCTTTTACCTGTTAACACTGTTGTTTTATCCTCTGATTTGATCTTGCATAAGGATTTGTTGAATATCACTTAATAGCCTTCATCACACAGTTGACTGATGCTGATTAGATTGTGCTTCAGTCCTTCCACATAAGCCACCTTCTTGAATGTGACTGAGCCAATCTAAACAGCACCATATCCTTTTATTTGACTAAAGTTTGAATCACCAAATATCACTTTGGGTCTAAGTTTGGTTTTGAAGGATGTTAGATTCTCCTTGTTCCCTGTCATGTGCTTTGAGCACCCACTATCCAGATACCATTGTTGGTTCATTGCTGGATAGGTCTTCATCTGCACATAAACAATTTATATGTTTTTGACCCAGTTTACCTTGGGTCTAGGTTGATAACCTTTAAACTCAGAAATAAAAGACATCCTTGGCTGACTCTTATATCCTTCAGGATGGTATCTCCTAGGAGTTACTATCCATTCAGTATAAGGGTTGAAGCTTTGGGATGCAGGACTTCTAGGATTGATTTTATATTTACCTCTGAAAGATTGTTCAAAGCTCTGAGCTCCGTTCGACGATCGTCGATCTGAGTTCGACGATCTTGAGTCAGATCATCGAGCTCCGTTCGAAGATTGACTATGCCAGAGTTCAGAGTTCAGAAGTCGTCGACCTGAGTTCGACGATTCAACCTGAGATCGCTGAGCTCTGTTCGACGATCATCGAGCTCTATTCGACATTTTCTGTTGAACTTTGTTTTTCTTAGGCAGATCAGGGTTCTTCCTAGCCACCTCTAGAACTTCCTTTCCTTTATCTGAAATAAATTTAATTGGAGTTGTTAATACTATAGGTTGGCTGGATGAAGCACCCAAGCCCAGTGAACTATTAAATCTTGAGTTCACTGTACTTGTGATGTCCATCAGTCTGATGCTTCTCCCATTAAGGGATTCTTCAAACTTCTTTGCCTGGGATAGTTCACTTTTCAGTGAAGCTATCTCCTCCCTACAACATTCTAGCTCCTCAAAAAGTTTGAGGTTATCTGACTTTAAAGTGCTATGTTCAGATAATTGATTTCTGAGAGAGATGATCTCTTTCTCAGACTTTAGCAGGTCTAAACAAAGTGCTTTAAATTCAAATTTAAAGTCCTTTGAATTAAAATCAAAGGAATCTATTACCTGGTCTTCTTCATCTTCATGTTCAGATTCAGATTCTGATTCATGTTCTGCATCAGAATTACGTTGGGAGGCATTGATAGCCATCATGCAGAACTCCTTCTCTTCAGCATCATCTTCATCATCACTTGAGCTTGATGAAGCCTCTGATTCTTCTTCAGTTTCACTCCAGGTTTCAGCTACAAATCCCTTCCTAGTGTGTTTGTTTTTGCTGGAGGAGGATTTGTCATTGTTGTTTCTCCTGGAGTCCTTGTCTTTTCTCCTATCTTTCATGTCCCTCTTGTCCTTATTTTGATTTTCTGGACAATCAGGCACAATGTGGCCTGGTTTCCTGCATCCAAAACAAATGACTTCTTTATTATTGGATTTGTCATACCTTGGCTTCTCATGCCCTCTGGATGACCTCTTTCTGAAATCTTTCCTGGTTATCTTATAGAATCTCTTGGCCAGTAAGCTCATCAATTCTTTATTGCCTGTGACCTTGTCTTCAGGCTGATCTTCTGTAGCTTTGAAAGCTATGGTCTTCTCCTTTCTAATGGCTGGAGAGGCAGTCTTTTGCTCTTCTTCCCTATTCTTGATGAGCAGCTCATAAGATTTGAGCTTGCCCAAAAGATCCTCTGTGGTGATCTCACTTAGGCTTCTGGCATCCTTGATTGGCCAGATTCTTGAATCCCAAGTGCTGGGGAAGCACATTAGGATTTTGTCATTTAGTTCAATGAGTGAGATTTCCTTATCCAATGTTCTTAATTCACTGAAAATTAGACTGAGCCTGTTGTATATATCAGCAACTGACTCAGTTTCTCCTTTCTTGAAGTTCTCATACTAGGATATGAGATGGGATCTTCTGTCCTTCCTTTCATCAGCAGATCCAGATACAATCTCAGAAAGCTTATCCTATATATCTTTTGCTGAACTGCATTCAGCCACCTTTTGGAATATCTCATCAGACATAGTCTGAGCAAGGATATTCATAGCCTTTGCATCTGCAACTTTCCATTTCTTTATTTTTGCATCTGTTCCTGAGGGAGGTGGAACAGCACTCGTACTTGTGATCTTTGGAGGTCTTGGACAAACTGTCAAAACAAAATTAAAGATATCCTCATCAATAGAATTCATGTAAAGCTTAATCCTTGCCTTCCAAAGTGCAAACTTAGAAAGGTTGCACACTAGAGGTCTGGTGCTAGCATAATCTTTGTTTTGTGTCATGGTTTTGTATGAAAATAAATATAATACAAATAGTAATAACCCTCTATAGAAGATTTATCTTATCAATGATCTTTTGGTTTGGGTGTTAGCCTGTTCAACCAATCTATTGAAGATTCAGTTGTTGAGTAACCAATCTGCCTCTGATACCAATTGAAAGTGAGTGTAAGATCTACCTTTACTCTAGAAGGGGTAAATAGAATATTTTAAAATAATTTACAATTTAAAACTGTAAAGCAGTAGAAGACTTGATTTATGTATATGTGTAAGGTGCTTGCAAAAAGAAAAACTAAGTAAGCAAGAAATAAGAAATCACAGCACACAACAAAAACAAAATACAACAAGCCAGATGACACAAGGAGCTATAGTGATTCCCCAACAACCTGGGTACATCCACTCTTCTACCACCCTAGGTAGGAATCCACTGCAGGAATAGTTGATCAGGTGTCCTGGGCACCAATGAGCTTTTGATAAGGTGCTCAAAAACAAAACCTAGATTTTTTGATAAGGTGTCTTGCCACCACTGAGTTTTGACAAGGTCTCAGAAACCAGCTACAAAACCTTTGAAGGGAGTTTTGAGAAACCCTTTTATAGAAGGAATAAAGAAAAACAAAAAGGTTGAGTTGTTCTTCTCTGTCAATAATCTAAGAGAAGACAAGTGGAAGATGTTGTCAAAGCTCCCCCTGAGATCTGTAAGGGTTCAGGAAGATGAGCTTTGCTTAGGGTGATATGCCTTCAGTTGCTTCAGATCTCCAGCAATAAATGATTTTAGCAGATGCTGAAATGTGTGATGTCTAGAGTTCTTGATGAAGAAGCTTTTGAACACTTGATGCTTGAAGGAGTAGAATAGCAAGTGATCTCCTTCACAGTAATGTTCCTTGTATTCTGGGTCTATTCCCAGAAGATGAATTCTTGATGAATAATTTTCTTGTTCTCTCTTCTGTATTCTTTTTCAAATCTTGTCAGTTCTCTATTTTCAGAATCATTCTCTAGGGAGTATATCAGATTCTGACTTCTAGATAGCCGTTAATCAGTCATAAATGATTACTTTAATTGATATCTGCCTCTGGAGGAAAGTCCTTAAGAAACATTCCAATTAGTCTTCCTTGAAACTTGCTCCAGATTGATTGAAACGGCTACAAAATCCTTTGCCATAAATGCTGAAAATAAGTCTGAATGAATTCCATAACTATCCTGAATTTGAATCCTAAAATCGTCAATCTCTTCAAAAAAGCGTCGATCTGAGCTCGAATATCATCGACCTGAGCTCGAATATCATCGACCTGAGCTCAGAGACTGAAGCTATACTGAAAACAGAAATCATCGAACTGAGCTCTACGATCGTCGACCTGAGCTCAGATATTTGGAAAACAACTAGAGACAAAACATCGATCTGAGCTCGAAGATCGTCGAATGGAGTTTGACGATTTGTCGACCTGAGCTTGACGAAAATTGTCTTGGTCCTCAGCACTGAATCCTGATCTTTGAAGGTCTTGAGGGCAGCTTTCAAACCTAAGTACTAACCCTAAGACTCATTCTAATTAACCTATCAGACTATACAGCAAGGTCAAAACAAATTCCTATGCACATAGTGATCCTTACCCAAATTAGTAATAGGGTGTTCCAACACATGGACCCTACTGGCATCAAGTCAAGGTCAAGCTGGTGCAGACCATCTTGCAATCAAACACCATCCTCCAGGATTTTGGCTATAAATTCTGTAATAATATTGGCACAGTTTGCATTGGAACAGGGAGTTCCGGCCATGATCAGAGTCACGACATCCATGAGGATTCCGTTGTTGGACACCAATCACGACAACAATTCCCCCAAGAATCATCCTGAGATAGAAGAAGAAGCAGGGCAAGATGGTGACCTATGCAACACAGAAGAGGAAAGTCTTCATAAGGAAGAAAGGTGCAAAGAAATCGAAACTGGCCAAGTTTATGTTACTCCCTGCAGATCCCTGGGAAGTGTGCCCTGATTTTATTTTTTGTCCTATTGTGCAGCCCTCTTTTTATTGCCTTTATCTTTTGCTTGTGTTGTGGTTGTAATATGATGAACAACTATGACCATTTCTTTTTTTCTTTTTGGAAGAATTGGGTATTGAATGTTAATGGAGTATGATGTGCTTTGTGTTCGTGATCTCATTCTGGAGTGATTGTTTTTTCCTACATCCGTACCCTACCAGATCGTATTCATGGTATACATGAAGGAGTTCTGATGAGGATTCAGTTTGCGAGTTCGGCAGAGTTTTAATTGAGAAAGTAACCTTTGGTAGTTTCTGTAATGTGTATTTGGGCATACAACGGGTTCGAAGGCTTAACGGGTCGATTCGAATGACCCCTCGTGCCTGGAACTTCAAAATAGACACTCAGTTGATAGAAAGTGGATTCCAAAGAACCGGCGGTGATCTTGTCATGTATATCAACTGATCATCAAAGATTACTCCAGAATGAGGATTCACTTAGTTGGGGTAAGGTAGCTTGTGTATCTTGTTTTTTGCATATGTGTGACAAATGGGTTGATTTGACGAGATTTCTGGTAAACCATTTACAGATTATGGGTGTGCAGCTGTTTTAAGTCATTAATGTTTAGATGGTCATACCTGTGGTGCCACTTTTGGCTGGAGAGATCCTCAACAGCTTTCATGTTTTGACATATGTGAGGGAGAGATAGAGGGAACACCATGTTGTTTGACATCTTTACTCTTGCTATAATCTGAGAAGACCGTTTTTCAACAATATCACGACACTGATCATCAAAGATCAGCTTGTACCCCTTGCTCAGAAGCTGACCCACACTCAGCAGACTTTGAGCTAGATCGGGAACATATTGTACTCCAGATATATGTTTGATTTGTCCAGCTTTGGTTCTAACCAGTATGATACATTTACCTTTGATAAGCATGGAGTTGACATCTCCCAGAACAACTTAAGAGCAGTCATTTTTGTCAAGATGAATAAATGCCTCTTTGTTATGTGTCATATGGTTAGAACATCCACTATCAAGGTACCACACATTATTGATTTCTCCAGGGGCCTGAGCACCTGTGTAGAAAACATAGTCTTCTTCCTCTTGAGTCCCAAAATTAGCTTCTTCTTTGGTGATGTTTGTGGTCTTTTGTCTGGACCAACAGTCCTTGGCCAAATGTGTTGGCCTCTTGCATCACTTGCACCTATAATAGCAGTGTTCAGCATCATGATTGTACCTCTTGCAAAGTTCACAGAACAGGGACGATCCGACTGAGTTCTTTCCTTTCTCTTCACTGCTGGAGGAAGTGAGCTGGTTCTTGCTGGGTTGAAGGTTAACCTTACCTTGAAAAGCTTGTTCCAAAGACTGAGACTCATACCTCTTAACCCTCTCTTCATGAGCTTGAAGAGAGCCCAGCAGGCCAGTTAGAGAGAGGGAGTTTAGATCTTTGGTCTCCTCAATGGTAGTGACAATGACAGCATACTTTTGAGTGAGAGTCTTGAGGACTTTCAAGATGATCTTCTTCTCTTCAATACCATCACCATAGTTTTTGATCTGATTAGTGAGTAAGGTAATTCTGGAAAAATTGGAATGAGCATTATCACCATCTTGCATCTTTATAGTATCAAACTCTTGCCATGCATTTTGAAGTTTGATAGATATCACCTTGGCTGATCCCTGAAACTCATTTTTTAGAATTTCCCAAGCATCCTTAGCTGATTCAGCCCCCATAATTTTTGGAAAAACACTGCGCCCAATTCCTTGCTGAATGTACAAGAGTGCTTTAGCGTCTCTCTTAAGGTTTTCTGCATAGGCAGCGGCAAGCGTAGCTTCCCAGTTTGTTAAAGAATTGTCTGCTGTAGGTTTTGAAAAAACCTCCTGAATGAGGTCCCAGAGACCCTGTGAAATGAAAAAGGCGCGCATTTGCACTTGCCACACATCAAAACCATCTCCTTCAAAGATGGGAACACCAGATGGTGAGAAGGATAAGTTTGTTATGCTTTGTGACGTTATATGATGAGAACTAAGAGAATACAAACACAAGAACAGAGAAAGAAACAGCCAACAGATCACATGGAGTCCAAAATGCCACGAAGATAGGACCCTCTCTAACTCTGATGGCAGAAAGCAAGAAAGCAACCTGGCTCTGATACCATGTAGGGGAAAAACAATCACTCCAGAATGAGATCACGAACACAAAGCACATCATACTCCATTAACATTCAATACCCAGTTCTTCCAAAGAGAGAAAAGGAAACGGTCATAGTTGTTCATCATATTACAACCACAGCACAAGCAAAAGATAAAGGCAGCAAAAAGAGGGATGCACAACAAGACAAAAAATAAAATCAGGGCACACTTCCCAGGGAGCTACAGGGAGTAACATAAACTTGGCCAGTTTCCTTTTTTCTTTTTGGAAGAACTGGGTATTGAATGTTAATGGAGTATGATGTGCTTTATGTTCGTGATCTCATTCTGGAGTGATTGTTTTTCCCTACATACGTACCCTACCAGATCGGATTCATGTTGTCCATGAAGGAGTTCTGATGAGGATTCAGTTTGCGAGTTCGGCAGAGTTTTAATTGAGAAAGTAACCTTTGGTAGTTTCTGTAATGTGTATTTGGGCATATAACGGGTTCGGAGGCTTAACGGGTCGGTTCGAATACATGGATATTCGATACCCGTATTAACCCTAAGGTTTTCTATATAAACCTAAGCTAGGGACAATGGGGAGGTAATTCCACTTTGACCAACACCAGGGATGCTTTGAGCGACCTAACAATCTCGAAGTTTTCGCTAACGACCTAACAGTTTCTATAATTGTTTACATGCACGAGCCCTTCCGCACATTGCAGCCCTGAAGATAAAAACCATCAACATTTTCATCTCAGTAGTCCCATTATGAAAGGGAGATCATGCTGCTCATGTCTATTCAAGAGTGTAGATATCATGTATTTTTCTCTCTCTAGAAAGAGGATTAAACGACGAGGTTGACGTTTGATGGGGCAGGGTAGGAATGTAAGAGAGTATTATACATTGTATTAGCCTATAAATAGGGTCTTATGGTTATAATAGAGGTGGAATGGAATGAAGTAATTCTTTTTGGTCTTATAGAGTAGGCCTCTCATTTCTTCTCTCTTCCCCAAGTTTCCACTCTCTCCTCCGGCCATCCTCTCCGACCTTCGTCTAATTTTCCTTTGTCTCTACCCCTTAATGTGTTTCTCTCCTTCGGCCCTTCCTCCTATGGGCATTCTTCTTGTATCTTTCCTCCATTTCTACCGCTGGTGATCCCTCCAACGATCTTGTAACAACTTGATCGTTACTGTGTGTGTGATGTGTGTGTGTGTGTGTGTGTGTGTGTGTTGGGTGTTTTTATGTGCACGTGTGTGTGTTCATGTATGTAGTGTGTGTGTGTTTGGTGTTTGTATGTGAACGTGTGTGTATTCATGTATGTAGTGTGTGTGTTATCTGCTGTGTTATGTGATGTGTGTCTGTGTGTTTTCATAAATATAATGTGTGTAGGGACTAGGATGCGGTTCCATTGGGTGCTAGCTAGAGATGATTTGCCAATGCTTGAGAATTGAAATTTTTGGCGTTACCATTATGCTCTTTGGCTACGAGAAGTGATCTAGAATCCACCAGGAAGAAATAGAGCAACTAAACAGATTGATGGTCTTCTTAAATGGTTGAATTGTAAACCCTACTTGAGCCTTATATACCAAGAGTCTCACAAAACATAAAATAAACATAAAACATAGAAAATTCAAAACAACATATGTTGAAACAAAAAACGTGGTCTCTGTGGAGTTTGGGGTCCCAAAAGAGGGATGACCTCACACCTACTACACTCAGGAGAACGTCACCGACCCAAAGCTCAGGAAACTAGGAACAAATCCCCGGCTCTAGCGTGGAGGTCCCACCACACACCCGGAAGGTCACAAGAGCACTTCCCCTCCCTCACCAATGGCTGAGTCAGGTACCTTGGAGAGCTCTAAAACTCTACCAAGAAGAAGAAACCAAGGGAGGAGGAAGCAAAAAACTCATCCCTCCAAAGGTACCCAAGGGGGTCTATTTATAGTTTTTCCAAGCCTGGGGACCAAAAGGACCGAAATACCCCTCAGGAAAGTAGGCCCTGATCCAATAGAAAACATCCACACTAGGGGAAATGAGGTAACTCCACCTCAAGGGCACAACGATAAAAGCGTGGCCAAAAGAGGTCCAAGGGCGGGAGGAGGCCAAGCCATACCCCCCACCTCCCCGGGCACCCGAGACGAGTGGTCTAACCGTGCGGGCGAGTTCCTGGCCGCCAGCCGGTCTTGCCCCGCGAGCTAAATGCGTGGGCGATACCCTGGCCGCTGGCCAGTCTCGCCCCGCGAGCTAACCGCGCGGGCGAGACCCTTCCGGTCGGTCTCGCCCTGCGAGCTAACCGCATGGGCGAGACCCTGGCCGCCGGCTGGTCTCGCCCCACAATACTAAACACGCGGGTGAGACCCTGGCCACCGGCTGGTCTCGCCTCGTGAGCTAACCACACAGGCGAGACCCTGGCCGCTGGCCGGTCTCGCCCCATGAGCTAACCGTGCGGGCGAGACCTTGGCCGCCAGCAGGTCTCACCTCGCGATCTAATGGCGCGGGCGAGACCCTGGTCGTCGGCCGGTCTCGTCCCGCAAGCTAACCCGGGGGCGAGAAGCTGGGCGCCTGCCTATCTCTCCCCGTGAGCTAACCGCGTGGGCGAGACCCTGGTCGCCGACCGGTCTCAGCCCGCGAGCAAACTGCGCGGGCGAGACCCTGGCCGCCGGCCGGTCTCGCCACGCGAGCTAACCGCGCGGGCGAGACCCTGGCCACAATCCGATCTTGCCCCGCTCAGGGCTAAGATACAGGGGAGGACGGGACCCTGGCCACTAGTCGATCATGCTGCTCCCACCTCACACCTAGGAAGCCGGGGGGGTGTCGGCCAACTCGACGCACCCGCTCCCAAAAGGGGCCAAAGGGGGAGGTATATTTTTCCTCCCCTACTAGTGTATTACAAGGACCATGCCTAACTTGGCCACCAAGGGTGAAAAATCTCTCAAAAGCTTAAAAATTATATAACCGGTCCTACGCCTGTCGTGGTGGACCTACTTTTCGAATACGGGATTATACACAATCCTCGCTTTTTTCGAGCGAGTTCCAAGCTCGGAAAGAACCATCCAACCTAACGTATTCGCTGAGTGTAGCCTTTTCTCGCGGTTTTGAAAAAAAACACCAGGCTTCTCCGAGGGGTCAACCTGTCATGCCAGCTGATGGGAGCTTGGGTGGCGAGACCCCCTCCGGGTAAAAATCACTTAACCTCCCGGAGGGGTTAACCTTTCATGCCAGCTGATGGGAGTCTGGGTGGAGAGACCCCCTCCGGGTAAAAAAACACTCAACATCCCGGATGGGTCAACCTGCCATGCCAGCTGATGGGATCCTGGGTGGCGAGACCCCCTCCGAGTAAAAAACACCGAACCTCCCGGAGGGGTCAACCTGTCATGCCAGCTGATGGGATCCTAGGTGGTGAGACCCCCTCTTGTTAAAAAACACTTAACCTCCCAGAGGGGTCAACCTGCCATGTCAGCTGATGGGAGCCTGGGTGGCGAGACCCCCTCCGAGTAAAAAACACTCAACCTCTCGGAGGGGTCAACCTGTCATGCTAGCTGATGGAAGCCTGGGTGGCGAGACCCCCTCCGGTTAAAAAACACTTAACCTCCCGGAGGGGTCAACCTGGCAAGTTAGCTGATGGGAGCCTGGGTGGTGAGACCCCCTCCAGGTAAAAAACACTTAACCTCCCGGAGGGGTCAACCTGTAATGTCAGCTAATGGGAGCCTGGGTGGCGAGACCCCCTCCGGGTAAAAAACACTCAACCTCCCGGAGGGGTCAACTTGTCATGCCAGCTGATGAGAGCCTGGGTTACGAGACCCCCTCCGGGTAAAAAACAGTTAACCTACCGGAGGGGTCAACCTGTCATGCCAGCTGATGGGAGCCTGGGTGGCGAGACCCCCTCCGGGTAAAAAACACTTAACCTCCCAGAGGGGTCAACCTGTCATGCCAGCTAATGGGAGTCTGGGTTGCGAGACCCCCTCCGGGTAAAAAACACTTAACCTCCTGGAGGGGTCAACCTGCCATGCCAGCTGATGAGAGCCTGGGTGTCGAGACGCCCTCAAGGTAAAAAACACTCAACCTCCTGGAGGGGTCAACCTGTCATGCCAGCTGATAGGAGTCTAAGTGGCGAGACCCCCTGTAACGCCCCGTTTTTTCAGCGATTATTTTAATTCTCGTTTGGCGTTACGATGACGCGTTTCCATGGCTTGTGCCATTTTTGGAGTGTGGTTTAGCTCCTTAGAACTGAGTGCCCTATTCTGTAGCCTGTTGGCAAGATCTCCCTAGCAAGCCGAGTCGTTTTGGGTGACCCGGTGTGGCCTCTCGGGGGGATGTTGGTGTTTGGCTTTATTTGGGTATAACTCGAGTTCTGTTCGTCGAAAATTAATTTCGACTTCGCCGTTGTGTTCGTAGCATGGGTATTTAGCTACGGTGCGAATTTCGTCAAATTCCGAGGTAGATCGGTTTTCGCGTCGATTTGGTGCTTTATGTAATTTTGTAAGTAATTATATTATTATATAATTATATATATATATATAGAATGAAAACCCCCGATTCATCTTCTTCCCCGCTTGAAACCGCCGGTCCTGTACGAGAGAATGGAGAAACCGCCTACCCTTCCCTTCAGACGCCGATTCCCGGAGCGTTTGTGGACGGAATTCGATTCCGAGAGTGGATTTGGATTGCTCTTGTCAAGACCTTCATTCCTACGGTAAGAAATTCGATTTTCGTGGAGTTTTGCGAGGATTGGAATTTTCGGTTTTGGAGCTTTCCGCCATTAATGGCCGAGTTTTTGTTCTAGGTGTTGCGGCCGTTTTGATTCGTGCGAAGAGGAGGAAAGCAGTCCAAAGCTTCGCTGTGAATTGAGGCAAGTGGTATTCTTGCCCTTGCCAAGTTTTTTTTCGATTTTACTTGCTGAAATTGAAATCCCGGTTAGCTCAGGTTAGAGGCCTTGTTGTTCTCATTTTCTTGCTAACTATAGGGCTTAGTTCTTCCTACTGAAACCCCCCCTATTTTTGTGATGATTGGAATCCAAATTGTCGGCGTGGAGCCGTTGTTTTCCTTTACTTTGATTGTTGCTCTGGTTCGGGTGTAGCCGAGAGGGAGAGTTAGGAGGGGGGGTGTGGTTGCCGATTTTTCGTTAAGGTATTACTCGAATGATTAGGCATAGTTTGTATAGTAGTGGTGCGCGACGTTGGTAGTTTCCTGCTGCTATTGCAGTTGCGTGAGTCGTGTGCGCATTCTGGTGTCGTTCGGGAAATTCCAAACGGTACAGGTTAGCCGCGCACGGTCGTTAACTGTTAGGGCGCACGACCACTGGTCATATGCCTCTGGTCGTGCGCGTATAACTTTCAGTTTCCAAAGTTCTGTCTCGCAGATCGCACGAGCGCTGGCAAGCAGTGCGCACGACCACTGATCGTGCGTCACTGATCGTGCGCTGACGCTAAGTTTTCTCAGGTTTTCCAGGTTCGCTTCGCACGATCATCAGCCGATGAGTGCGCACGACCACTGATCGTGCGTCACTGATCGTGCGCTCTATATATTTTCTTTTGCTAGGCGAATTTAGCTGGTTTCGAGTGCGGGAGTTTAGATACTCAAGTGTCAGGCAACTACTCGAGTTCTGGATCTTCTGCCTTGGTCGTTCGACTATCGTCGAGCTCCGTATTCTTTAGCGGGTTTGTGGGTAGTGACTTTATTTTGGCGGCGAGTGAGGCTAGCTCACTCAACGCCAAAGTTTAGGTAGGCACTGAGTGGGTTTCACTCAACGCCTAGTCGTGTTAGTTTATTTCAACACTCTTCCTTTACCTTGTCTTTCGTTTCCGAGTGGATTTCCAGTTGTATTTCTGGGTTTTCCTTGTCGGTCATTTTCTTTATTTTCCTAAAGGCCGAATCGTGGGTCGTGGTTAGTAGTGGTGGTTGTAGCTCTTTATGGGGGTGGAGTTGTGTGATATAGCCAAGGCCACCCATGTTTTTCTTGCTCCAGGTACGGGCTGGGCATGTCGGGTGGAAGGTCCCTTGTGTTTTCACGTGTTGACCCTCGAGCTTTTGACTTGGACATGGTGGATTGGGGGACTGCGTTTGCCTTCGATCCGGTTCCTCGTTGTTGTTTTTGCTACTATCACTTCCCACAGTTTAGGGTGTTAGAAGTTTCTTCCTTGGTAGTTTGCAGCACTTTTGGCTCTTGGTAGCCTAGTAGTCCCTGCAGGATGTGGTTCCTGGGCTGGGTCATTGCTGTTTCTTTGCACGTTGTGCATTTATTGTGGTCCTATTTTGGACAGTTGTGACTCTTTCTACTGCATGTTTTTCTGGTACTTTTCCCCTTTTGGTTGACTCTTTCATGCAGTTTTACTTTGTTTAGCTTGCTGAGGTATTCTGTTTTCTTTTGGAATGCCTCAGGTTCTGAGCTGTAGCCAGTCCGGTGGCTAGTTAGAGGTGGTGTTGTTGGTGGACTCCCGGACTTTGGAGTTCTGTTTACCTTGTTAGTGAGGTTGTTTTCAGTACTTTCTTACAGACATATATTTGTGCTAGTGGGTTCGTGTCAGGTTGTTGGCGCCCACTGGTAGTTTTTACCTTGTACTAGATATATACTATTGCTGCTACCATTTTCTGGAGATAGTCTACTTGCTCTGAGAAGGTTTTATGCTAGGTTGCTAGTTATTTTTAAACTATAATTATTATTATAAATAAAGCTCATGATCAGCATGTTTTATAAGACGTATTCACTATTTTCCAAATCACGTATAAAGACCGCTTTCTTATATATTATATAAATTAAATGTAGGGTCTTGCATAGCATGGGTGGTTCTCTTGGAACCCTTATGCGCTCCTTAGGATGTGAAACCTAAATAAAGTATTTTTCCGCAGCGTATAAATATAGTTTTTCTTTTGTGGACTAGGTGATCCACTGAGCCGAGGGATACGGTCTCTAAAATATAACTGATTTTCTAATCATTAATCACATGATTTTCTTTCATTAAGTTGGTAGTTGGTTTTGCCTGAGCGTCAGCAGTTATCCCCTGCTTGACGTGGCATCACGACGCGTGTTTTCTCTTACTCTGATAATTCTTAATTCGGAGAAAATGCGGGTTGTGACAGTTGGTATCAGAGGGAGGTTGCTTGACAAGTTAGTTGAGCAACCTTCCTTTGTTCGCTTATTAGTAGTTCAGCATCATGTCATTCACACACTGATATGTCATCAGCACGTCTTGGCAAAAGCACGAACACTACACTCATAGCATAACATGAAGTATACGGGGCATATTATATAGTATGGGATGCATAATATGTGTTCGTATATGGATCCACCATAGGGGCAATATGTGGGGGTTATGTAGTATGGGATGCATAACCTCACCACATAGCTGCGACTAGCACGTTTTCTTTTTCGTTGCATGGAAATGTTATGTAGTATGGGATGCATAACATTTTCATGCGTACGCCGCTCATAACATGCATTAGGGCCTTTTTTTTAGAATGCATAGCACAATCATGCATATCATATCATTGCATAAGCACAACGCGCCGAGCTGAAGATTTGCAGGATGACATATGTACACACATGAGTTTTCAAATTAACATAAGTTCATGCATCCGATCTAGGCACAAGAGTTAGTAAGGTGGTGGTTAACCATCCTAGGTTAGGGCATATCATCTAATTTTTGTGAAGAAGATAAACTCTCAGAGCAAGTTTAGCAACTTTAAGTCTATATCTACATATGTATTGTCTGTACTAGTAATCGGTTCTAGTCGTTGGATTTGGATCTGATTTGCGTTGTAATGATTTTTAGGATGGCTAGGCGTCCTGCGACTCGATCGACTCCCCTGTCTGAGGGTGAATCTTCTGGAGCTCAGAACGATGCGGTGATCGAGAGTCTGCGTCAGAGTAGCGAAGCTATGGGCAGGTAGTTGGAGGAGGTGCAAGCCCAGATTCAGTCTTTGGTGGCTGTTGTGGCAGGTCAGACTCAGGGTGTGCAAGTTCCTGCTGGGGGTTAGCTGTTCCTCCTCCTCCTGCACCCTTGAGACCTCCAGTGGTGGTGCCAGCAGAGATGGCCTTCATCTCGCAGTTTCAGAGGCTGAGCCCTCCCACTTATGATGGGAAGGCAAATTTCATGGTGATAGACGACTGGCTGATCTCCATGGAGGAGATGTTCTCGTACTCAGGGATTGCAGATGATCAGAGGGTGATGTTAGCCACCTATCAGCTCAAAGGGTTGGCTAAGAGTTGGTGGCTGAGAGAGAAGGAGAGCTTAGTAGCCGGATGCTCTTGGGAAGTATTCAAGGAGATGCTGTTGAGGAAGTTCTTACCTTTGGTTGAGCGTGACCGCCTCATAAATGATTTCCTCTATCTGAAGCAAAGGCAGCTCACGGTGGGTGAGTATGAGGTAGAGTTTAGTAAGTTGAGCCGTTTTGCCCCTGGATTGGTCAGCGTTGAGGCTGATCGAGTTAAGCGATTTCTCGGTGGATTGAGGAGTGAGGTGCAGCAGTTGGCCAGTGCTTATGGGAAAGTGACTTATGCTGGAGTTGTAGAGGCTGCTCTTAAGGTTGAGGCCATTGAGATGGCGAAGAGCAGAGGCCAGCAGTTGAAGAAGGATAAGAGGAAGTTGGTAGAGGAGAAGAAACCCCTGGTACCCGATGCTATTCCGGGAAAGAGGAGCAGGGTGGTGTGCAGTTTTTGTGGCCGGTCAGGCCATCCTGTCGAGAGGTGTTTCAAGAAGGCGGCAGCTCAGAAGAAGGAGCCGGTTCATGCGATTCAGGGTACTCCTAGGAGAGATGCCTCCTGTTCTGTTTGTAAGCGATCCGGTCATGATGCGGCCCAGTGTTGGTCCAGGGATAGAGTCTGTTATTAGTGTGGGCAGAAGGGACACATCAAGTCGAGGTGTCCTCAGGTCCAATCAGCTCTTCCTGCAGTTCTGTTACAGGCTTTACCTCCACCTCAGCGAGTGGACAAGGGAAAAGGGAAGCTGAACGTGATTTCTTCCGAGGAGGCTCAGACTTCGACCCAGGTGATCTTAGGTTAGTTGTTTGTTGTTTTTCTTTCTAGCCTGGTAGTTTAGTTGCTAGATTATTTGCGGTACTGTTGTGCTAGTTCCTTAGCTTTGTGCGCTCCTATAGGGAAATTTAAGGTGAAGAACCGCTGGGCGCGTGTTCTGTTTGAATCCGGTGCTACCCACTCGTTTGTGGCTAGAGCCTTTGTGGAGCATCATCGGTTGTCTCTAGATCGTGTTCGGGATTCCTTCCGTGTCAAGTTTCCCTCTAGTGAATCTGTGTTGTCAGATTTAGGTATTTTGGATTGCCCGGTTTTGTTGGGGGATTTTCTTGTGAAGGCGGACCTGAAGATGATTAATCTAGAGGACTTCGATGTCATTTTGGGCATGGACTGGCTCTCTCGGTATGATGCGGTCATTCAGTGCAAAGGAAAGCGCTTGGACTTCATCAGGGACGACGGTCAGCCCGACAGCATGTATGCTGATCCGTGTCAGGATTCTCCTGTTCTCTCTGCGGTATGTGTTCAGAGATTGTTTCTTTCTGATTGTTGTGTTTGTTTAGTCTCGGCGGTTGGAACCGTTGTTAGCGTGCCACGCTTGGAGGAGATTCCTATTGTTTGTGGTTTCGACGATGTTTTTCCTGATGATCTTCCTGGTATCCCTCCTGAGCGGGATGTGGAGTTTGTTATTGATTTGGAGCCGGGTACGCGTCCTATTGCCAAGGATCCGTACCGGATGGCCCCTCGTGAGTTAGAGGAGTTGCGAATTCAGTTAGATGAGTTGTTGGCTAAAGGTTTTATCAGGCAGAGTTCGTCGCCTTGGGGTGCTCCTGTTTTGTTCGTAAAGAAGAAAGATGGGTCGATGCGGCTTTGCATCGACTATAGAGAGTTGAACAAGGTCACTATTAAGAACAGGTACCCTCTACCGAGGATCGATGATTTATTTGACCAGTTGCGTGGTAGCGCGGTGTTCTCCAAGATCGATCTTCGTTCGGGCTATCATCAGCTCAGGATCCGTGAGGCGGATATTCTACGGACTGCGTTTAGGTCGAGGCATGGACACTTTGAGTTTTTGGTGATGTCGTTCGATTTGACCAACGCACCATCAGCTTTCATGGACATGATGAATCGGGTATTCAAGGACTTCCTAGACAAGTTCGTGGTGGTCTTCATTGATGACGTGTTGGTTTATTCTCGCAGTGCTGAGGAGCATGAGCAGCATTTACGTTTGGTCCTATCAGAGTTGAGGAACCACAAGTTATTCGCCAAGTTGAGTAAGTGCGAATTTTTGTTGCCTCGGGTTTCTTTTCTAGGCCACGTGGTGAACAAGGATGGGATCTCGGTCGACCCAGAAAAGATTGCAGCAGTGATGGATTGGAATAGGCCGAATACTCCTAAGGAGATCAGAAGTTTCTTAGGGTTGGCTGGCTATTACAGGAGATTCGTGGAGGGTTTCTCTTCTCTAGCCGCACCTTTGACCAAGCTGACTCAGAAGAATGTGGCTTTTTTTTGGAGCGAGAAGTGCGAAGAAGCTTTTCTGGAGCTAAAGAAGAGATTGTGCACTGCTCCCGTTCTGACCCTTCCTACTGAGGGCGTGGATTATGATGTGTATGTGGATGCTTCGCATATAGGTCTGGGATGCGTATTAATGCAGGATGGAAAAGTAATTGCTTATGGGTCAAGGCAGTTGAAGACTCATGAGAAGAATTATCCTACGCATGACCTTGAGTTTGCAGCAGTTATCTATGCGTTGAAGTTGTGGAGGCACTTACTTTATGGGGCTCAGTGCAAGATTTTTACTGACCATAAGAGCCTGAAGTACGTGTTCACGCAGAAGGAGTTGAATCTGCGTCAGCGGCTGTGGCTTGAGTATGTGGCGGATTTTGATGTAGAAATCCAGTATCATCCGGGCAAGGCCAATGTGGTGGCCGACGCCCTGAGCCGAAAGACGGGAAAGATCTTTAACCTCTCTGCCGATCGGTTAGTTGAGGAGTTCCTCCTTATGGATATTTCAGTGGGATGCTGTGGTTTGCAGAGTAGTTTGTCAGTGGCAGAGCCGTCCTGGATTTCTTTGACTAGACTGCATCAGAAGGACGATCCGGATCTGTTGCACCTTTTTACCAGGACAGAGAAGGGAGAGTTGCCAGATTTTGCTATTGATGATGCGGGTACTTTGAAGTACCGCGGCAGGTTTTGCGTTCCCGCTGTTGGGGATATTAGGAGTATGATTTGCAGTGAGGCTCATGGTTCCAGCGCTGCCTACCATCCAGGATCTACGAAGATGTACCGTGACTTAAGGCAAATTGCCTGGTGGTATGGTATGAAAGGAGATATAGCCCGATTTGTTGCTGAGTGTCACACTTGCAAGCGTGTGAAGGCCGATCATGGAAGGCCTGGTGGTAAGTTGACTCCGTTAGAGATCCCGACTTGGAAGTGGGAGAGTATATCTATGGACTTCATTACGGGTTTGCAAAAATCCCCGAGGGGATTTGATTCTGTTTGGGTTATAGTGGATAGATTGACGAAGTGTGCTCACTTCGTGCCTTATAAGATTGATTACCCGATGAAGAAGATAGCGGAGTTGTACTTAAATGAAGTCATCCGACTCCACGGTGTGCCGGTTAGCATCATTTCTGATCAAGACTCCCGGTTTACTTCTCGTTTTTGGCAGAGTCTGCAGGAGGGTTTGGGTACGGATCTGAGGTATTCTACTGCGTACCACCCTCAGACCAATGGGCAGACGGAGCGGGTCAATCAGATTGTTGAGGATATGATCCGGTGCTATATTTTAGACCACGGTGGAGCGTGGGATGAGCGTCTGCGACTCATGGAATTTGCTTACAATAACAGTTATCAGGAAAGCTTGCAGATGGCTCCGTTCGAAGCTTTGTATGGGAGGCGCTGTAGGACTCCGTTGTTTTGGACCGAGGCTGGTGAGAGGCTGTTGTTGGGTCCTGATGCGCTGGAGGATATGGAAGTCGTCGTGAAGCTTATTCGGGAGAAGCTTCGTTTAGCTCAGGAGAGGTATGAAAAGAACGCCAATCGGCGTAGGTCTGCTTTGGAGTTTTTAGTAGGGGATCATGTATACCTCAAGGTTTCTCCAATGGTTGGTGTGAAGAGATTTGGTAAAAATCGGAAATTGGACCCAAGGTATGTGGGCCCGTTCGAGATTTTGGAGCGGATTGGTGTGTCTGTATATAGATTGGATTTGCCAGCGAACTTCCCTGGTGTTCATAATGTTTTTCATGTTAGCCAATTGCGGAAGTGTGTCCGCAGCAGTGGGCAACTCTTGGATGTTGTGCCCCAGTTGGAGCCCAACCTCTCTTTTGTTGAGGTGCCAGTTCGTATTTTGGATACTCAGGAGCGTGTGCTGCGAAAGAAGTCCATACCGATGGTGAAAGTTCTATGGAAAAATCAGGATTTGGAGAGCGCGACTTGGGAGCTAGAGTCGGCCATGAGGAGGGCGTACCCTCACCTGTTTCACTGATTTGATCGGTATATTTCCCTTTGTAACTTCTGTTTGTTACTTTTCCTTCTTTAGTAGGAGGGTTGTGCGTAAAGTTTCGGGACGAAACTTTCTTTTAGGGGGAGTGACTGTAACGCCCCGTTTTTTCAGCGATTATTTTAATTCTCGTTTGGCGTTACGATGACGCGTTTCCATGGCTTGTGCCATTTGTGGAGTGTGGTTTAGCTCCTTAGAACTGAGTGCCCTATTCTGTAGCCTGTTGGCAAGATCTCCCTAGCAAGCCGAGTCGTTTTGGGTGACCCGGTGTGGCCTCTCGGGGGGATGTTGGTGTTTGGCTTTATTTGGGTATAACTCGAGTTCTGTTCGTCGAAAATTAATTTCGACTTCGCCGTTGTGTTCGTAGCGTGGGTATTTAGCTACGGTGCGAATTTCATCGAATTCCGAGGTAGATCGGTTTTCGCGTCGATTTGGTGCTTTATGTAATTTTGTAATTAATTATATTATTATATAATTATATATATATATATAATGAAAACCCCCGATTCATCTTCTTCCCCGCTTGAAACCGCCGGTCCTGTACGAGAGAACAGAGAAACCGCCTACCCTTCCCTTCAGACGCTGATTCCCGGAGCGTTTGTGGATGGAATTCGATTCCGAGAGTGGATTTGGATTGCTCTCGTCAAGACCTTCATTCATACGGTAAGAAATTCGATTTTCGTGGAGTTTTGCGAGGATTGGAATTTTCGGTTTTGGAGCTTTCCGCCATTAATGGCCGAGTTTTTGTTCTAGGTGTTGCGGCCATTTTGATTCGTGCGAAGAGGAGGAAAGCAGTCCAAAGCTTCGCTGTGAATTGAGGCAAATGGTATTCTTGCCCTTGCCAAGTTTTTTTTCGATTTTACTTGCTGAAATTGAAATCCCGGTTAGCCCAGGTTAGAGGCCTTGTTGTTCTCATTTTCTTGCTAACTATAGGGCTTAGTTCTTCCTACTGAAACCCCCCCCCCCTATTTTTATGATGATTGGAATCCAAATTGTCGGCGTGGAGCCGTTGTTTTCCTTTACTTTGATTGTTGCTCTGGTTCGGGTGTAGCCGAGAGGGAGAGTTAGGAGGGGGGGTGTGGTTGCCGATTTTTCGTTAAGGTATTACTCGAATGATTAGGCATAGTTTGTATAGTAGTGGTGCGCGACGTTGGTAGTTTCCTGCTGCTATTGCAGTTGCGTGAGTCGTGTGCGCGTTCCGGTGTCGTTCGGGAAATTCCAAACGGTACAAGTTAGCCGCACACGGTCGTTAACCGTTAGGGCGCACGACCACTGGTCGTGTGCCTCTGGTCGTGCGCGTATAACTTTCAGTTTCCAAAGTTCTGTCTCGTAGATCGCACGAGCGCTGGCAAGCAGTGCGCACGACCACTGATCGTGCGTCACTGATCGTGCGCTGACGCTAAGTTTTCTCAGGTTTTCCAGGTTCGCTTCACACGATCATCAGCCGATGAGTGCGCACGACCACTGATCGTGCATCACTGATCGTGCGCTCTATATATTTTCTTTTGTTAGGCGAATTTAGCTGGTTTCGAGTGCGGGAGTTTAGATACTCAAGTGTCAGGCAACTACTCGAGTTCTGGATCTTCTGCCTTGGTCGTTTGACTATCGTCGAGCTCCGTATTCTTTAGCGGGTTTGTGGGTAGTGACTTTATTTTGGCGGCGAGTGAGGCTAGCTCACTCAACGCCAAAGTTTAGGTAGGCACTGAGTGGGTTTCACTCAACGCCTAGTCGTGTTGGTTTATTTCAACACTCTTCCTTTACCTTGTCTTTCGTTTCCGAGTGGATTTCCAGTTGTATTTCTGGGTTTTCCTTGTCGGCTGTTTTCTTTATTTTCCTAAAGGCCGAATCGTGGGTCGTGGTTAGTAGTGGTGGTTGTAGCTCTTTATGGGGGTGGAGTTGTGTGATATAGCCAAGGCCACCCATGTTTTTCTTGCTCCAGGTACGGGCTGGGCATGTCGGGTGGAAGGTCCCTTGTGTTTTCACGTGTTGACCCTCGAGCTTTTGACTTGGACATGGTGGATTGGGGGACTGCGTTTGCCTTCGATCCGGTTCCTCGTTGTTGTTTTTGCTACTATCACTTCCCACAGTTTAGGGTGTTAGAAGTTTCTTCCTTGGTAGTTTGCAGCACTTTTGGCTCTTGGTAGCCTAGTAGTCCCTGCAGGATGTGGTTCCTGGGCTGGGTCGTTGCTGTTTCTTTGCACGTTGTGCATTTATTGTGGTCCTATTTTGGACAGTTGTGACTCTTTCTACTGCATGTTTTTCTGGTACTTTTCCCCTTTTGGTTGACTCTTTCATGCAGTTTTACTTTGTTTAGCTTGCCGAGATATTCTGTTTTCTTTTGGAATGCCTCAGGTTCTGAGCTGTAGCCAGTCCGGTGGCTAGTTGGAGGTGGTGTTGTTGGTGGACTCCCGGACTTTGGAGTTCTGTTTACCTTGTTAGTGAGGTTGTTTTCAGTACTTTCTTACAGACATATATTTGTGCTAGTGGGTTCGTGTCAGGTTGTTGGCGCCCACTGGTAGTTTTTACCTTGTACTAGATATATACTATTGCTGCTACCATTTTCTGGAGATAGTCTACTTGCTCTGAGAAGGTTTTATGCTAGGTTGCTAGTTATTTTTAAACTATAATTATTATTATAAATAAAGCTCATGATCAGCATGTTTTATAAGACGTATTCACTATTTTCCAAATCACGTATAAAGACTGCTTTCTTATATATTATATAAATTAAATGTAGGGTCTTGCATAGCATGGGTGGTTCTCTTGGAACCCTTATGCGCTCCTTAGGATGTGAAACCTAAATAAAGTATTTTTCCGCAGCGTATAAATATAGTTTTTCTTTTGTGGACTAGGTGATCCACTGAGCCGAGGGATACGGTCTCTAAAATATAACTGATTTTCTAATCATTAATCACATGATTTTCTTTCATTAAGTTGGTAGTTGGTTTTGCCTGAGCGTCAGCAGTTATCCCCTGCTTGACGTGGCATCACGACGCGTGTTTTCTCTTACTCTGATAATTCTTAATTCGGAGAAAATGCGGGTTGTGACACCCCCCCCACCCCACCCCAGTAAAAAACACTCAACATCCCGGAGGGGTCAACCTATCATGCCAGCTGATGGGAGCCTGGGTTGCGAGACCCCCTCCGGGTAAAAAGCACTTAACCTCCCGGAGGGGTCAATCTGTCATGCCAGCTGATGGGAGCTTGGGTGGCGAGACCCCCTCTAGGTAAAAAACACTTAACCTCCCGGAGGGGTCAACCTGTCATGCCAGCTGATGGGAGACTATGTGGCGAGACCACATTTAGTGGCAGCCATGTGTCAGTCGGCCATGGCTGCCACTAAATGTGGTATTATTAATATTTTTTATATAAAATCTAATTTTTTAAAAATTAGAAAATTAAAAACCTAAAATACCCCCCCCCCCTCTCTTATTCATACCTTTCAATCCTTCCATCTCTCTCTCTCTCTCAAGTCTCACCCACTTTCAAATGGCTTCTTCTTCATCCATGCCGGCGTCCTCCTCTGCATCTGTCGCACACGAGATAGTAGAACACCACCATAAGGCGACGGTCTTGGAGAAAATTGATAAAGTTCGAATCGATGGCGAATTGAAGGCGAAGTGCAAACTTTGCGGGAAGCTAATGGTCGTTGGCAGCAATACAACGCTTGTCTGACATGTGAAATCGTGTATTTCAAAACAATCCTCGGAGTCTACCCAAGCTAAAATTTCGGCGTCAGGGCACATTTTGACATACGAGCAAGCTCGGTAGCGAGAGCGACAAATGGAGAACGTCATCAAAAAGGGATTTCCATTCAGCCACTACGACGATGAAGCAATGACATCCTACATACACGAGGTACGTCAACCCAAATATCATCAGGTAAGTCGTTCTACAACTAGATGTGATGTTTTAGCAGCTTATATGCAATCTAAAGAATATTTAAAAAATTATTTGAAACATTCGACGGTCGCGTTAGCTTAACGAGCGACGTCTGGACTAGCGGTATATCTGAGGGACACTCTTACATTTGCATTACTTGTCACTTGATCGATCTCAATAGTTGGGAATTAAATAAACGAATAATTTGTTTTGAAGGATTTGAATATCTGCATACCGGTAAAGCTATTTATCAGGTAATTATTAAGTGTATTAGAGAATTTAAAATAAAAGAAAAAAATTATGAGTATTTCTTTTGATAAAGCTTCAAATTATGCGACCGTCATCAAATATTTGATTTCGGATTTACAATTAATGTTATATGGATTTTTTTTTCATACACGTTGCGTCTATCACGTTTTATATTTAATTATATAAGATAGTTTGGTTTATATGAACAAGTATGTAATTAAAATATGAACTATGCTAAGAGTTATTTACAGTTCAAAAAAAAGAAACAAGATTTTTAAAAAATTGTAATTTCACAAGGGAAAATTTTTTTATGTCCATCTTATGATATGTCTATACGATGGAACTCAACTTATAAAATGTTAAAACGAGCTTTAACACAAAAAATCTTAATAATAGAATTTTATAATAGTGTAGAAGCACATGATTTAGTCACGTCAGATTGGGCCGTTCTCGAAGATTACGTAAATTTATTATAATGTTTTTATCGATCAACAACAATTTTATCTGAAGTTTATTACCTACTTTCTCATTAGTTATTGAAAATATTTTATTAATTACTGAAACGTTTAAAACATACAGAACGAACGAAATGTGGTGTCCGTTAATATTAGTAATGGAAGAATTTTTTAAAAAATATTATGAAGAAATGCCACCATGTTTTTTTGCGCAACAACTGTAAACCCTTTAATAAGTGTGGACAGGGTAGAAAATTTTAAAGAAAAAATTAATCAAAATTTAAATTTAAATGAATCGGCTAGTGATTATGTTAATTTAAGTATTTCAAAATTTAATTCTGATTTTTCTTATTTTTATAATTATTATGATCATATGCATGGATCGTGACCTCACGAGGAAACCACCCAACCTAAAACAAAAGATATTTTTAAAAATGAACTTTAGAATTAACTTCTAAAAAAAATAACGAACTTCGAGTACTTTAAATGAATTACGTTTATATACCAAAACACGATTTCTAGATTATATGATCGTAAGCGAAATAGAAAATTTTGATACTTTAAAATGGTGGAAAAGTAAAACAAATATTTATCATATTTTGACATTAATGACCCGTAATTTACTAACAATTCAAGCTAGTACGGTAGCTTCAAAGTCTGCGTTTTCTTTGAGTGGCAGGATTCTAAACAAGCGAAGAAACTGTTTGAACGAGAGGAATCTTTAGAGATTTGCATTGCTACAATGATCATTTGGATGTTATAAGCAGGGGCGGATTTAGAGGGGGCCCGAAGGACATTGCCACCCCCATTATTTTTCAAAATAGTTAGTGTATTTGGATTCCTCTCGTCGAGCCAATGAATTTTGACTACTTATACGTCAAAAATGGTGGTCAGATGAGTGAGAAATAGCTCCGATAAGATTGAAACGTTCAAATTTTTTTTTGAAGAAAGTTGATGTCTAACTCCGATATTAAAATTTATAGAACTCAGTACCGCATTCAAAAAAGAATTGTGTGCACCCCCATTATCAATTTGTGCATCTCCATTATTAATTTTATGGATCCGCCACTGGGTATAAGGAGGAGGCAACATGTTTTGTCAATTGAAGATAGTGAGTCTGAAGTGGAAGATGAGATGAATAACTTAAGTTTGGGCAGCGTGACCGAAGAATAATTAAGCAAAATGTATTTTATTTATCATTTTATTTCATTTTGAAATTTGAATGTAATTTTATTTTAATTTAAATGTAATTTTCATTTTCATTCAATGTTATTTAATTTTTGTAAAAATATAAAATGAAAATTTGTAATGTTATTTAATTTTTAATAAAAATGAAAATTTATTAAATTTTTAATTTTTATATTTCATTTTGTAATTAGAAGTTTTAAATTTTTTTATCCTAAAAATTAAAAACTATAAAACAATAACCATATTTAATATTTAAATTTAACTCTAAATTAAAAAAATCTTTTTTAAAATAAAAAAAATCGGTCCGAGTCCGGTTAGGACCGATCCTCCGGTCCCATCCGGTCCTCCTTAAGAGGAGGAAAACTGGTCCCAGATCGGGACTGGTTTGAGCGGAATCGGTCCGGGACCGGTCGGTCAAAAGGCCGGTGCGGGACCGGACCGCCAGTTTTTTTGTGCAGGACTGCTCCCCCCCCCCCTCTCCCTCTTTTCTATTTGTGCCACCCTCTCTCTCTCTCTCTCAAATTAGCCCGAATCAAAATGACTTTCTCTTCATCCATGCTGACATCATCCTCTGCGGCTGTCGCTCATGAGATAATAGAGCACCAACACAAAAGCAGCGGTATGGGAGAAGTTTGATAAAGTGCGGATCGGCGACAAAATTAAGGCTAAGTGCAAACTTTGCGGGAAGCTAATGACCGTTGGCAGCAATACAGCGCTCGTCCGACATGTGAAATCTTGCATTTCTAAACAAGCCCTGGAGTCTACCCAAGCTAAAATTTTGGCGATCAGGCACTTTTGGACGTATGACCAAGCTCGGCAATGAGAGCAACAAATGCAGAACGTCATCAAAAAGGGACGTTCATTCAACCACTACGACGATGAAGAAATGACGGCTTACATACTCGAGGTACTCCAGTCTAAATATAAACAGGTAAGTCGTACTACAACTAGATGCGATGTTTTAGAAGCGTATATGCAATATAAATAATATTTAAAAAATTATTTTGAAACATTCGACGGTCGCGTTAGCATAACGAACGACGTTTAGACTAGCGGTATAATTGACGGACTTTCTTATATTTGTATTACTTGTCACTAGATTGATCCGGATAGTTAGGAATTATATAAACGTATAATTTGTTTTGAAGGATTTAAATATCCGCACACCGGTAAAGTTATTTATCAGGTTATTATTAAATGTATTAGGAAATTTGAAATAAAAGAAAAATTATAATTATTTCTTTCAATAACGTTTCAAATAATGCGATGATCGTCAAATATTTGATATCAGATTTGCAACAAATGTTAGACAGGATTTTTTCATACACGTTGTGTATGTCACGTTATAAATTAAATTGTCCTAGCTAGTTTAATTTATATGAACGATTATTAAATTAAATTGTCCTAGCTAGTATAAAATCACATGATTTAGTGGCGTCGGACTAGGCCGTGCTCGAATTTTTATGTAAATTTATTAGAAAGTGTTTATCGTTCAACAACTATTTTATCTGAAGTTTATTATCACACTAACTCATTAGTTATTGAATTTTTTTATTGATTACTGAAACATTTAAAAATTACAAAATGAATAAAATGTAGCGTCCCTTAATATTAGAAAAGGATGATTTTTTTTTAAAATATTACAAAGATATGTCACCTATGTTTTCTTGTGTCGCGGCTTTAAACCCATAAATGGTCGTGGACGGGATAAAAAATTTTATAGAAGAAATTAATCGGAATTTAAATTTAAACAAATCATCTAGTGATTTTGTTAATATTAGTGTCTCAAAATTTAATTCTGATTTTACTCAGTTTTATAATTATTATGATCAACTATATGGATCGCGGTCTCACGAAGAATTCATCCAATCTAAAAAAAATATTTAAAAAAATTAACATTTAGAATTAACTTCTAAAAAAAAATAAAGAACTTCAAGTACTTTAAACGAATTAGGTTTATATAGCACATCACAATTTCAAGATTATATGACCTCAAGCGAAATAGAAAATTTTGATATTTTAAACTAGTGAAAATATAAAACTAATGTATATCTGTTGAAACCGAAAATTCGGTCTCTGTGTAATTCACTCTTGGGGAAGGGGTGATCGCACACTTCTCTCATGCAAGCCAAACAACAAAGAAAAAGAAAAGGGAACTGACTCAAGAGCTCGGCGTGGAGGTCCCACCACACACTCGGAAGATCTAAGAGCGCATTCGCTTCTTAGCCAAAAGCTAAGCAAAGGCTACCTCAGAAAGCGCTAGAAGACTGGGAGACAAGTGAGCATGCCTTTTGAGATACCCCTTGGGTCTTATTTATAGATTTCTGAAAACGGCCTGCAAATAGCCAACCTCCGCTGCTCTGAACAACTATGTGCAACCCAACTGGGTCTGCCAACAACGTAACTCTGCTATTCTAACAGGCTATGAGCAGGGTAGCGGGGGAAAAATGGTAAAAATACATCATAGGATCACTGGGCGAGTGGTCCCTGAAAATCTCCACTCGCCCTGGGCGCCAAGTGTTCGACAGAGCTGGAACTCGTCACCTCCTCCCTATCTTTGGCGAGTATGAGCCCGGCTAGCCCTACTCGTCTGCTACCTACCGAGCTCCCTAGGGAAAGTGCGAGCTGATCTGCTCCACTCGCCCCTCAAACGGTCTGCCCCACTTGGGCAAGCCGGACTACTAAGCTCTGGTCAACCTGCTGATGTAGGCCCGCTCTTTCGAGCGTTTTGGTGGCCGACAAATTAACGCGACGCTCTCTGATAACTCTCACGTCACACTCAAGCATTTAACGTAGCAGCGGATCGATTAAAATTATTATTAGATTAACAATTACGTGGGGTTCGCAAAGCCCCTTAAGATAATATCAAGGCGATAGGCCAAGGTCCTCTCAAGCGAAAAGAACCCACACGGTTCGATCGAGCGTGTTGTACCAAAAGAGAAACCACCGAAAACAAACGATTCGGGCAAGGATGGTTCTCTCCCAACAAAATACATACGAGGGCCGCCACGCCTCACGAACTTAAACGAAAATACGGTAAACAAGACAATAACTAAAATAAATTAAACCATGAAAAATCAAGCGTTACACAAGCCACACAATTTGCCAATGCCACAAGAATTATCTAGGGAAGAGAAACACATAAAGTAGAAATTTTCGTTACCCAACCGGATGGGATGAGTCAGGTTTCACTCGACTAGAATCGTTCCTTAACGGCACCACCGGAGATACGTCGGAGGGAGAGAAATTCGTCGCCTTCTTCGTGTCACGCAACCGGAAAGCTTTTACACAAGATAACTGTGGGAGAATCACTCTCTCCACGGATCCGCCGGCGTCACACCGAGGGGTTTGCAACCTTCTTCCAAGGAGTCGCACCGAAGGAAGCCGCGCCGGAGTCGCACCGAAGGAAGCCGCGCCGGAGTCGCACCGAACGGATGGAGGGAGCAAGGGGGCGGGGGCTTCACACCACAAGCCAAGGGGCGGCGGCAAGGAGGAGTTCTCTTTGGGCGAAATTTCTCTTAGAGAGGAATTAGGTTTTAAATTTTCATTCATTCACTCCTTCATAACATGGCTATATATAGCCTACACCACTCAATCTCCCTCCAATCAATATTCAAAATTCAAAATTCAAAATGAAAATTATGATGGTTATAAGCACCTCATCATTACATTACTTATCTAAATGCAATAAACATAAAAAATGCTTGAAATAAAATTGCTTAAAATAATAAATTATTAAAAATATATAATTATAATTATTTAATTCATAATTATATATTTTTATAAAATGGCGGCGGACGTCGAGCAAAACATGTGGCGGAGGTGGCGGTGGCGTGGCGGAAGAAAATCCATCCTCGAGCTTGCGGCAGCGATCGTCCCAATCCACAAACTCTCTCCGATGGGGATCAATGGCGGCCGCATCAGCAACGTCTTCATTCAAATCTACCGGGTTACCATCATCGTCAGAGGGAGGACGCTCCTTGGCCACATGTCGTGGGAAGTCGGCTCCATCAATCCCCCCCCCTCTTAAAAATACTCATCACTGATGAGTATGCATGTTTGTACTCGCCTGGAAGGTCGTCAGCGGGGAAGAAGAACCTGCATGGCAAAAGGTGGTCTTGGAGGGACCTCAAATACGTGTTAGCCAAAGAAGGAAAAAGAATTTCAACAACATCCACCAACGTACCTCCGATGGAGATCGAGAAGGGGAACGATCCTAGAAAACTATCACCACCCAACCCAATAGAAAGCATAGTGAAAAGTATATACGGAGAGGTAGACATTTCAGGTGGCATTAAAGCATAAAGCGTAAAGTATGTAACGATGAAAATAGGAGTTATGCCCCAATCGGTGGAAAATTTTATCAGGAATGTCATGTCACCAAAATCCCGTAAAATTCGTAAAAAATGGACTAGCCTATTCGTTAATATTTCTAAAGTGCCCGGGGGCATCCGTTTAGGGGTGAGACAAACCAAAACCAAACCATTCACATAACGGTGGAAGACTATTCGAAACAACCTCGCAAGTAATTTAATGGACGCATTTAGAAGGGTCAAGGAATTAAAAATGCGCCTAATTAAATTAAAACCATGAGGGGAGAACCCATGTGCCACATGACTTGAATTAATAGTATAAAATAACGAAATTATGTCCGGTGGCACATGTGCTTTAACTTCAAAAATTAACGTAGTGGGTTCCAACGTTTTTATTTTAAATTTAAAATTAAATTTTTATTTAAAAATATCATAATAAATAGTCAGCGGAAAACGTTCGTCATCAACTACGTTCGCCCACAACCTTCTAAGTAAGTTTAACGGAATGGCGGGAATAATAAACTTCTCTAAATATGAAGGGCTAGAAATGACTAAATCATCTACTCGAGCTAAAGGAACCGGAGGGAGAGTCGACGTGGTTGACTTCGTAGGGGGAACCAAGTCACAATCAACGTCAAAGCATGGATTAAGCGTCCAAGAGAACGCCTCCGGTTGCAAGCCTTTAAAATCAAAAGTAAACTCGAATAGTCGATTCGTCCTCACTGAAAACTCATCCTCAGTTAACGTTCCACCCCAGAATGAATCCACCAAATCATTAGAAATTTTACTTCAGTCAGAAACAGTGATCGTCTCAATAGTAGGTAAATTCGTATCCGATAAGATTTCCAAACTAACTTGGGCCTCAGGCGAAGGGGCTATCATCAAAGAAAAGTCAGTTGGGCCCTCAGTGCTATCGTCATCCAAACATAATTCTTCCCATGAGGTGGGGACATCGTCTAAGTCAGAATAGGGGGATGAGCAAATCGAATCCAGGGGAGTATAATAATTAGCTTGAGTTCCAAGCGGCGATAATAACATCAAAGGACTAACTCCCGGATGTATCACACTAAGCTTATCCCAAACTAAACATCCATCCCAAGGTGACTCTACCAATACCGTAAAACCTCTAATAATCATAGGTCAACCAATATAACGTCAGATCCTAGCAAGTCTTCACCTAAATCAGTAACATGTAAGCTCTCAGCATCGGATGACTCTACCGACTCAACCGGAATGTCTACTGGATCAGGGTCAACAGAAGATTCCATGACTAAATTATCGTTGAAGGGGATTGGAGATGATTCCTCAGGGGAGAAATCCTCTTCCAGGTCACTAGGATAACCAATCTCCTCAACGTCACTAAAAGCATCAGTGAAACTTGCCTCGTCCTCAGTGATGGGCTCAGTCCTAATCACATCCTCAGGTTCAACAGGAGAGTCGGGCACTATCGTAAGTGAAGGAAGACTCTCACCTAGCTGATTAACTTCATCTTCCAGAGATTCCATATTCACATAAGCATCCTCAGAGGTATCAGTCACTATATCTGAGGGCTTAGATGTCGAGGCTAAGGAAGCAAGCACCCTAATAGTAACCTCTTTCGAGTTCAAATTTTGGGGTCGGAATGGCTTATGTTTCCTATAGGTGGGACTAGGCACACTCTGGGTAATACGACCTCTCTGGGGATAGGATCTATCCTGAGGCATAGGGTCACTCCTATAAGCGGACACGGGTCTAGTGCTGTAACAATTCTTACTAACGGGTGTGGTGCTATTAGTGCGCAGGTAGGCGGGATCAAATTGATCCGAGAGGAGGTTACGCATGTGTGGCCAAGCATAACGATAGCTACCAACACGACGCTCTTCGTTTAACCAAAATAATCGGGCCCGACCTACAAATCGCTCTCGGGCAAAGCTAACCTTTTCGTAGTCATCCCATAAGTGATAATTAAAATATTGTTCTAATCATTTAAGTCAGTCTCTAAAATTTTGGGGATACTCTAAACCGTCATAAGTAGGATAAATGTGGTGTGCCCTAGGGGTGTGCTTAGCCATATCCTTAGCATAGGAATAGTCTAACCGAGAAGCATATACATCATATGTCATTTAGTGAGAACCGGAGAGGAAACTCGATCCGATACTTGTGCACATGCAAAGAAAAGTAAACTGACCCTAATTAAATCTCAAAGATTTAATTGTTCCCGCTAGTTTCAAAAAATAATATATGCATATTTTTTTATTTTCTGAGCAAGAAAATTATAAGAATTATTAATTAAATTTTTTCAGATTTTTTTATTGCAGAAAAAAAAATTTAGCCGGCTATTGGCACACCAAATACTAAATTTTCAAATTAATTAATAAAAATAATTACTGAATAAAAAATATTTTTTTTTTGTTTTCTTACTAATAATTAGATGGAGAAATTCCAGAAATTTTAAATTTTAGATTTTGAGAAAAAAATTACATTTTTAGGCCTCTATTTGCAGACCACTATTATTTTTTTTTTGTAATTTTGAGAAAAATTTGAAATTTTGGAATTTGAATTTTGAATTTTGAATTTTGATTTTTGAAATTTAAAATTTAAAATTTAAATTTAAAATTTTGAAATTTGAAATTTGAAATTTTAATTTTTAATTTTTAATTTTGAATTTCGAATTTTGAAATTTGAAATTTGAAATTTTGAAATTTGAAATTTATTTGTTTTTAATTTGAAATTTGAAATTTTGGAATTTCAATGCATTTCATGAAAACTAATCTTCTAAATATTGATCTACAACGAAACGGGTGAGTGCGTACATACGTGTCACATAAGAGGGGGAGGAGTGCCAATTAGGAAATTAACGAGAACCTCCCTCTGATACCAAATTGATATAGACCCGCTCTTTCGAGCGTTTTGGTGGCCGACAAATTAACGCGACGCTCTCTGATAACTCTCACGTCACACTCAAGCATTTAACGTAGCAGCGGATCGATTAAAATTATTATTAGATTAACAATTACGTGGGGTTCGCAAAGCCCCTTAAGATAATACCAAGGCAATAGGCCAAGGTCCTCTCAAGCGAAAAGAACTCACACGGTTCGATTGAGCGTGTTGTACCAAAAGAGAAACCACCGAAAACAAATGATTCGGGCAAGGATGGTTCTCTCCCAACAAAATACATACGAGGGCCGCCACGCCTCACGAACTTAAACAAAAATACGGTAAACAAGACAATAACTAAAATAAATTAAACCACAAAAAATCAAGTGTTACACAAGCCACACAATTTGTCAATGCCACAAGAATTATCTAGGAAAGAGAAACACATAAAGTAGAAATTTTCGTTACCCAACCGGATGGGATGAGTCCGGTTTCACTCGACTAGAATCGTTCCTTAACGGCACCACCGGAGATACGCCGGAGGGAGAGAAATTCGTCGCCTTCTTCGTGTCACGCCAACCGAAAAGCTTTTACACAAGATAACTGTGGGAGAATCACTCTCTCCACGGATCTGCCGGCATCACACCGAGGGGTTTGCAACCTTCTTCCAAGGAGTCGCACTGAAGGAAGCTGCGCCGGAGTCGCACTGAACGGATGGAGGGAGCAAGGGGGGCAGCGTCTTCACACCACAAGACAAGGGGTGGCGGCAAGGAGGAGTTCTCTTTGGCCGAAATTTCTCTTAGAGAGGAATTAGGTTTTAAATTTTCATTCATTCACTCCTTCATAACATGGCTATATATAGCCTACACAACTCAATCTCTCTCCAATCAACATTCAAAATTCATAATTAAAAATGAAAATTATGATGGTTATAAGCACCCCATCATTACATGATTTATCTAAATGCAATAAACATAAAAATGCTTGAAATAAAATTGCTTAAAATAATAAATTATTAAAAATATATAATTATAATTATTTAATTCATAATTATATATTTTTATAAAATGGCGGCGGACGTCGAGCAAAACATGTGGCGGAGGTGGCGGTGGCGTCGCGGAAGAAAAGCCATCATCGAGCTTGCGGCAGCGATCGTCCCAATCCACAAACTCTCTCCGATGGGGATCAATGGCGACCGCATCAGCAACGTCTCCATTCAAATCTACCAGGTCACCATCATCGTCAGAGGGAGGACGCTCCTTGGCCACATGTCGTGGGAAGTTAGCTCCATCACCTGCTGCCCCAGTTACTGACTGCTCTACTTCATCCCACCTGGGCGAGCCGATGGATGTCGAGATGTCACTCAACATCAAGAATGAAAAGCGTTGACAGATCTCACCTCACTCAACGCCGAGGAGAAAGGCGTTGAGTGAGCTCGCCTCACTCGACGCCTAGGCTGAAGGCATTGAGTGAGCTCGTCTCACTCGATGTCTAGGCTGAAGGCGTCGTGGAGTGAGCTCGCCTCACTCGACGCCTAGGCTGAAGGCGTTGAGTGAGCTCGCCCGAGCTCACTCGACGCCGAGGCTGAGGGCGCCGAGTGGACTCGACTCCAGGGGCCTGGCTCGCCTAGGTCTTGGGCTGGACTTAGTCGGTCTGGCTCCTGCCGATCCTACTCGCAGTATATGGAGGTGGTCAAGCTTCTCAAGGCTGGCTTTGTATCCGAAATACAATACCCCGACTGGGTCTCCAATGTATTAATAGTTAAAAAAGGAGACGGTCGGTGACGTATGTGTGTTGATTTTTCTTTACTTAATAAATCATTCCTTAAGGACTGTTATCCCTTGCCTCAGATCGACGCACTGGTTGACTCAGCCATAGATTTTTCTGTAATGAGCTTTTTAGATGCCTTTTCAGGTTACCACCAGATCAGAATGCACCCTACTGACATCAAAGATATGATATCTCTTTCATCACAGGGGATGGGTGCTACTGCTATAAAATGATGCTCTTTAGGCTGAAAAATGCAGGAGCGACATATCAGAAGATGATGGATAGGGTCTTCCAAGAACAGAAGGGGAGGAACCTAGAGGTGTATGTAGATGACCTCATGATCAAGAGTCGAGACGTGGACTCTCACCTCCGGGACCTAGAGGAAACCTTCACCACCCTACGCAAGTACAAGATGAGGCTGAACCCCTTGAAGTGTGTCTTCATGGGCAACAGGGGCAAGTTCCTGGGTCACCTTCTGATGCATGAAAATCGTCTCACGGACTACAATCCGAATAGGCAAGTGTACCTATCGTTTTATAGTATAGTGATAAAAATATATCAAGGTCGTATAAAAACTCGGGGCAGACAAGTACTATTACTCACAACGACTCTATTATCCTACCGAACGATTGATGGGTTTTTAAAAATAAACTAAGCTTAATTAAAAGAGAAATAAACTATTGCAAAAGAGTGCTCGATCGGCGATTCACTTTGAAATAAAATAACGGAATAAATTAGTTTAACATTTGCAATTCTATTAAGACCGTGACGGATCCGATATTAGGAAGTAATCTCGTTAGAGCATTAAATCCCCTAACTTATAGGTGTTTTGACCGAAATCTCTTTACAAGTCAAAATGGCCTAAAGTCGCATTACCGAAGTGACCCGCACTATTGGATTTGACTCCAATCCGGAGGATTTACTGAAAGGAATACCGGAGCGCCGAGAAGCAGAAATCCGAAACGAATAACAAACCACAAAGAAACAAAATAGAGCAATCACAAACACAGCGATTACAGAGGTTCACCCAAAACCGGGTTACGTCCTCTCTCCCCTCCTTCTCCCTTCTTATAATCACCAGAAAAAATACAGATTACAACACAGGTTACAAGGATCTAAACCCGATCCTACCTCCTTCCTCTTCTGGACAAGAAAACTGTAGAAGAAAACCTTCTGAATCGACGCCGACGAAAACCTCGTATACATCTCCAAAAGAATATGCCGCCGCAAAAATTCTTACCCTAAAAAGAGGCGGAATCCGCCTTAAATAGGCTTCCGCAAAACAGATCGTCGAGCTCAGCCAAACCGTCGAGCGGCGGTCGACGATCGTCGAGCTCGGCCGAACGTCGAGCTCGGCCGAACGTCAAGCTGGGTTCCGCGCGTCGAGCGTCGAGCAGGGTTCGACGTTCGACGTCGGGCTGGGTTCGACGATCGTCGAACGTCGAGCAAGGTTTGACGATCGATCGACGATCGTCGAGCTTGGTCGAACGTCGAGCTCGGCCGAACGCCGAGCGGTGTTTGACACGTCGAACGTCGAGCAGGGTTCGACGTTCGACGTCGGGCTGGGTTCGACGATCGTCGAGCTGGGTTCGACCATAGTCGAACCCAGTTCGACTACTGGAGGAAAATTGTCCTGGAGATGTCGAAAGGGAGGATCACACTTCGATTCCTCTAAGCTCACGTGGGCTAACCCGGTGTGAGAAACAAGAGGACCGGAAGTGTTCCACAACCCCAACATTCTCCCACTTGATGGAAAACTTCCGCAGATGAGAGCAGCTCCTCCAATCTTCCTCTTCAACCCCACTGCTGTTGCACACCATTCAAACTTAGCAACAGGCACAGCCTTGGTAAGAAAATCAGAACTGTTCTCCTTGGTGTCAACCTTCTCCAGTTGAACCACCTGCTTCTCTACCTTTTCCCTGATAAAGTTAAATTGGATGTCTATGTGCTTTGTCCTAGCATGGAAAGCCGGATTCTTGGCTAACTGAATAGCCCCTTGGCTGTCAAACCATAACTTCACAGGACCTTGCTCAAAACTGAGCTCCCGGCACAACCTCCCCAGCCATATTGCCTCCTTACTGGCATGAGTAAGAGCCATATACTCCGCCTCCGTCGACGAGAGTGCCACCACTCCTTGTCGTCGACTCATCCAACTGACAGCACCACCAAATAATGTAAAAACATACCCACTGGTGGACTTCCTGCTATCCAGATCACCTCCCCAGTCAGAGTCCACGTGCTCGACCACGTTCAGGACTCTTCCAGTTTCAGCACCTTCATAACATATAGAATAATTTGAAGTACCACAAAGATACCTGAACACCCGCTTCACAGCATTCCAGTGCTCCTTCCATGGTTTGGCCATGTACCGGCTCAGCACTCTCACTGCTTGTGCTATGTCAGGCCGAGTACAAACCATGGCGTACATGAGACTCCCCACTGCACTAGCATATGGGACCTTTACCGTGTCCTCCATCTCCTCATGTGTCTTGGGACACATCTCCGTAGATAGCTTATTCCCCACGGGCATAGGGGCACCAACAGGCTTGCAGTCAGCCATGTTGAACTTTTTCAACACCTCTTCGACATACCTCTGCTGCCCCAACCAAAGCTTCCTTTTGCTTCTATCCCTGGTAATCTGCATCCCCAAGATCACACTTGCTGGCCCCAAGTCCTTCATTTCAAACTTGGCCGAGAGCATCTTCTTCACATGTTGGATCATCTTGACACTGTTTCCTACGAGCAGCATGTCATCTACGTAGAGTGTCAAAAAAGTGAAGTGCTCTCCCTTCCTTTGGATATAGACACAGTGGTACGAATTCAACCTTTCAAAACCCACCTCCAGCATGTAGGTGTCGAACTTCTGGTACCACATCCTCGGAGATTGCTTAAGTCCATAAAGGGACTTCTTCAACCTGCACACCAGATCCTCCTTGCCCTTGGCCTCGAATCCTTCAGGCTGCCGCATATAAATCTCCTCCTCTAGATCCCCATGAAGAAACGCTGTCTTCACGTCCATTTGTTCAATCTCCAAATCATGCACAGCCGCAATGGAGAGAACCATCCTGATAGAAGTGCGCTTGGCCACCGGCGAGAAAATCTCGTCGTAGTCCACACCTTCCACCTGTGAGAAGCCCTTGGCAAATAACCTCGCCTTGTACTTCTCCACGGTGCCATCCACCTTAACCTTCTGCTTGAAGACCCATTTACTCCCAATGGCCTTCCTCCTTTTTGGAAGCTTGCACAGACCCCAAGTCTGATTCTTCCGCAGAGACTCCATCTCATCAACCATAGCAAGCTCCCACTGATTTGCATCAGCCCTTGACCTCGCATACCTGGCTGAAATGGGATCTTCTCCAAGCATGTTCAGGCAATGTTGTGCTCCAACCGCACCAAGGGAGTACCGGATTGGTGCCCTCCTTTACCTCGTTGAGCGCCTCAGAAGTGGAGCATCAGCAACTTCATCTTCTGATTCATCATCAAGGCTCACCTCCTCCAAAACATCAGATTCAGAATCTGATTCCAAAACATCCACTGTAGTGATCTGAGCATCCTCCAGAGGAACTTCCTCCATGCCCCTTTCTACTACCACCTTTCCTATAGCTTTCCCTTCCTCCGCTTGTGTAGTGACTTGAGGACGGGCTTCATGAAAGACCATATCCTTGCTATACGTCACCGTCCTCGTCACCGGGTTCCAAAGCTTATATCCCTTGATGCCATCTTTGTAGCCCACGAAGATGCACCGCTCGGACTTCATATCCAGCTTCCCCCTCTTCTCCTTTAGAATGTGAACGTATGCATCACATCCAAAAACACGAGCATAAGCCAAATTTGGCTTCTTCTGGAAAATGTCCTCATAGGGGGTACACCCCTTCACTACAGATGTAGGGGTCCTGTTCTTCAAATAGTTAGCTGTAGACGCTGCTTCAGCCCAAAACTCCTTCCCCAAACCAGCCCAACTGAGCATGCACCTGGCTTTCTCCATCAATGTCCGATTGAGCCTTTCTGACACTCCATTCTGTTCTGGAGTATACGGCGTGGTCTTCTGCCGTGCAATCCCCTGCTCAGTACAGTACCGCTCGAAGGCGTCCGAGCAATACTCCCCTCCGTTATCAGAACGGAGAACCTTCACCTTTCTCTCCAACTGGTTCTCTACCAGGCTCTTAAAATCCTTGAACCTATCGAGGACCTCCGACTTGGACCTGAGAAAATAAAGCCAAGAATACCGAGAATAATCATCAATGAAAGATACATAATACCTGGCCCCACCAAGGGATGGGACTGGAGTCGGTCCAAATACATCACTGTGGATTACATCCAGCACTCCAACAGCCCTTTTGCCCACTCCAAAAAAACTCACCTGGTTCTGTTTGCCAAGCAAACAATGCTCACAGAACCCAAAGCTAGTAGTGCACATAGGCACACCATCCACCATGTTACCAGATGTCAAACTAGACATTCCCTTTTCACTGATATGTCCAAGCCTATGATGTCATAGCTTGGACTTCTCCTCTTGATCATCCTTCTGGCCTTCAGAGATAAGTGCTCCACTAGGCACCACTGTATCAGCCAGCAGCTTGTACAGTGTCCCATACCTCACGCCTTTGGCGATCACCATCGCCCCTCGAGTCATCCTACACGAGTGCATGTCACAACTGAAAGACACTCCTGCATCAGCCATACATCCCACAGAAAGAAGATTCCTGCTCATCCCAGGAATATGCATCACACCTGGAAGAGTCTTCATGGTCCCGTCGGCCATCTTCAGCATCACCTTGCCACGCCCAATAATCTGCACAGCAGTATCATCACCAAGCATGACGTCACCACCTTCAAACCTCTCATACTCACAAAACCAGTCTTTATGAGGGGTCATGTGATATGATGCTCCTGTGTCGACATTCCACACATCAGAATCCTTCTGGGCAACACATGCAGCAGCAATATACATGTCACCCCCGTCGGTCTCCTTCTTTGCACCCGAAGTTGACCCAGCATCTTTCTGAGCGGGCTTGTTGGGACATTGGGATTTCACATGCCCAACCTGATTACACTTCCAGCACTTGATGGGCTTCTTCTCTTTCTCACTTTCTCTGCTCTTGGATCTACCCCGAGATTTATCTTGAGATCCTCCTTGCTTATTATCCCTCCATTGAGGGCGAGATCTGGACACACTCAAAGCACCTTTGCTGGTCTTCTCAGAACTTCCTCTCCTGGTCTCCTCAGATAACAAAGTGGCACATACTGACTCATTGGAGAGAGCCTTATCTCCATTGCCATCTATGGCAATAATAACATTGTCCCAAGAATCCGGCAATGAGCACAGCAGTGTAATAGCTCTGTCTTCATCCGAGATTTTCTCACCAATTGAGATCAACTGACCCACGACAGTGTTGAAACTGGTCAGGTGCTCTGAGAACGAACCACCTTCCTGCATCTTCAAATTGTACCATTTCTTCCTCAGCAATAGTTTATTAACCAGAGACTTGCTCTGGTAGAGAGATTCCAACTTCTGCCATAGGCCTTGGCTGGAAGTTTCCTCCATGACATTTGTTAAAATTGAATCTGTGAGAAAAAGCCGGATCAGACCTTTGGCTTTCCGATCGGCCTTTGTCCAGGTTGCAAAAGCCTCAGCATCAGACTTCTCTGTTGGAGGAGTATCCACTATTGCATCCCACAAATCACGATCAACCAACAGGTCCTCCATCTTCATCTTCCACAGATCAAAACGACTGCCATCAAACTTCTCTATCTCGATCTGCACTCCTCCTGAACCCATAGCCAGGAATCCAAGAACCTGGCTCTGATACCAAATGAAAGGAATACCGGAGCGCCGAGAAGCAGAAATCCGAAACGAATAACAAACCACAAAGAAACAAAACAGAGCAATCACAAACACAGCGATTACAGAGGTTCACCCAAAACCAGGTTACGTCCTCTCTCCCCTCCTTCTCCCTTCTTGTATTCACCAGAAAAAATACAGATTACAACACAGGTTACAAGGATCTAAACCCGATCCTACCTCCTTCCTCTTCTGGACAAGAAAACTGTAGAAGAAAACCTTCGTAATCGACGCCGACGAAAACCTCGTATACGTCTCCAAAAGAATACGCCGGCGCAAAAAATCTTACCCTAAAAAGAGGCGGAATCCGCCTTAAATAGGCTTCCGCAAAACAGATCGTCGAGCTCGGCCGAACCGTCGAGCGGCGATCGACAATCGTCGAGCTCGGCCGAACGTCGAGCTCGGTCGAACGTCGAGCTAGGTTCGGCGCGTCGAGCGTCAAGCAGGGTTCGACGTTCGACGTCGGGCTTGGTTCGACGATCGTCGAACGTCGAGCAAGGTTCGACGATCGTCGAGCTTGGTCGAACGTCGAGCTCGGCCGAACGCTGAGCGGTGTTCAATACGTCAAACGTCGAGCAGTGTTCGACGTTCGACGTCGGGCTGGGTTCGACGATCGTCGAGCTGGGTTCGACCATAGTCGAACCCAGTTCGACTACTGGAGGAAAAATTGTCCTGGAGATGTTGAAAGGGAGGATCACACTTCGATTCCTCTAAGCTCACGTGGGCTAACCCGGTGTGAGAAACAAGAGGACCGGAAGTGTTCCACAACCCCAACATTTACGTCATCCTATCTCTAGGGTTGCGTTCAACTCCTTCCTTCCGTGAGTGATCTTTCATATTTACGAGCCTCTCGGCTACTCAAATATAAGATCGGAATCTACTACCGTATACTAGAAATACGGAGTCGATACGAAATAATTCAAGGTCGGATCAAAAATAAAAATACAAATGCAACATAAAATGAAATATATTATTTTATCGCAAAGATCATCGTGATCGGGCACAAAACAAATTAGCTACGCATAGTATGAAAGGAAACCAAAATATGATAAAGAGGGATCATTTTCATTGCTTGATAAAGGTAAAAGAGTACACAATATTAAAAAGACAAGACTATATTATGAAGAAAAATTACAATAATAAAAGAAAACTACAACAAGTAAAGAAAAGAAAAGAACCACTACACTCTTGAACTAGCACTCTACTTTCTACCACCAAAAACTTCACTAAAAAAACTACTTCCTAAAACAAGAGGCAAGGGGTCCTTTTATAAGAGAGGAGGAAAGATCTAGAATGAGGGGAGACAAGGGGGTGGCCGGCCATGCTTGGTGGAGAGGGTTCATGCATGAGTTTTAATGAGGGGAGAGAGAATTGGAGGATTCAATGCATGTAATTTAATGAAAATAGGAATATTAAAATATCAAGGGGGATGAATGGAAGTGTGTAGAAGGGAGAAAGAGAGGGGCCGGCCACATGCATGTATCTAATTAATGAGGGGGAAGAGGAGGATGTGAGAGAGAGGGGTGGTTCATTGTATGCTATATAGAAAATATAAAATGGAGAGGGGGAGATGAATGAGGAGGGCCGGCCATGCATGGTAGGCTTTTATGTGGGCTTTGTAGTGGGCTCGGGTAGGGCTAGGATTGCATGTAGAGGCTTCTCCATAAGTGGTCGGGCTGCTTGCATGGGCTGCATGGGTGAAGCTCGGGTAGTGGGCTGCTCCATAAGGGTCGGGTTACACATGTTGGAGGGCTGCAATCAAGGCTCGCACTGCAAGAAAAACCATAATTAGCAAGGAACAGAATACCTTGCTAATCATTTAAATTCGTTGCTAATTTTAATTAACAACGAATTTAGAAACAAAAAAATTTCGTAGCAAATATGCTCCTAGCTGATTTTAGTAATGAAATTTTTTCTTGCTATATAGCAAAGATTTTTTAGCAAAGTATTTTATCCTTTCTAAATTATGAAGGAATTCTATTTTTTTTGCTAAAAAATATTTGTTTAATTGTATATGCTAGGTTTTGAACACACAACCTTCTCCAAATAACCAACCATTCTTACAAACTGCTCTAACTTAATTCTTTGTTTATAAGTGACGATATTATTTATATGTAACGTATACATAATTCACAAAATTATATACTCAAATATAAATATATAATATATACATTTCTTTATATATAACATATATATTTCCTTATATAATATATATTTATATTATATAATATATTTATATATATTAATTATAAATATAATATATATTTATTATATATATATAATGATATTTTTTTGTTATATATACATGTGTGTTGCTATATAATAATTGAATATAATATTATAACATATAACTATATGTATAGTTATTTATATTATATATTATTCAATTCATATAATTTATATTTATTATAATTATAGTTAA
Organism: Platanthera zijinensis; assembly: GCA_039513925.1. NCBI lineage: Eukaryota > Viridiplantae > Streptophyta > Magnoliopsida > Asparagales > Orchidaceae > Platanthera > Platanthera zijinensis. The sequence continues at coordinate 166,603,988 of CM077093.1, read as the reverse complement.
TTTGTTAAATACTAATAATCTTTATTAATTTATAAATTTATATATATAATTTTAAATAATTTATACAAATATAAAATCATATAAATAATTACATATATTATTAATTATTTTATTGAATACAAATAATTTACACTATTTATAAATATATTAAACAACAATTATGTTTTATGATAAAGGATAATTTTGTAAGATAGAGTCATGTTATTTTTTGAAAAAAAAAATTCATCAATAAATATTTTGCAACAAAAAAATTTTAATGCAAAAATTTGGTTTGCAATAAATATTTTCCAAATTCGGTTTTCACATAACATTTGCCATATTTTAATGCAAAAATTTTAGCATGAAATTTTTGAAAGGAAAAATTTTGTTGCAATTTAGCAACAAAATATTTCGTTACTATTTTTACAACAAAAAATTTCGTTACTATTTTTGTAGCTAAAAACAAATATTATATGTGTTGCTAAATTCATTCCTAATTAGCAACAAACTGGTAAGCCTTTTTAATTTTCGTTGCTAATTCATGTTTTTCTTGTAGTGTCGGGTTGCACTTGATCTTGAGGGCCGCTTGCATGACTTTGAACCTACAAAAGAAATAAAACATAACATTAGTTAATTTTTATAACATGACATAGATAAATACTAAATATATCATTAAACATTACAAGCACAACATAACAAAGTATTAGTTATAAAAAAAAGTAAAACTAAACATAACAAGACATTAAATAAGAAAAAATAACAAAACATAAAATAAAACATATAATAAAACTAGAGATTATTATATTATATTATGACGCACAAGACATTAGACAAGAAATAAAATAAAACAAGCATAAAATAAACAAAAATATTAATAAACTTAGGAATTTCTTAAACTAAACTATACCAAAAACGATGACTAAAACAAGTCATCAAACTCTCTCATGCTTAGGCTTTTGCTATTCCAGAGCAAAAGTATGAGAAATATTTATAAGACAATTATAATATTTTTAATTAAACTTAAAAATTTATTTACACCAAAATCTAGCCAAAAATAAAATTTAGGGATTTACGAATTAAGTCTTAAATTATGAAATTAAAGTGAAAAGAGAGAAATATTTAGCCAAAAAATCTCTAATAAATTAACTAGCACTCAAAATTGAGTAAATTGCAAACAAGGTTAGATTGAGATTATAGAAACCATAACTTAAAAGAAACTTAAGAAAAAAATTGCAACCTATTACTTATGCTTTCCCAATATTTTAATTTAAAAACTAAGACAATAATATTGGCTAAGGGGTTTTGGGAGGAAATCAACATGAATAAGTCTTTGATTGGAGGTGATCATCATTTTTTATTTTATTTATTTTTTTTTCTTACCCCACAATTTTTTTTAAATAATATATGTAATACCAGAAAATGATAGACTAAAATCCTATCACTTCCCCCGACATATATAAACTTTTAATTCCTCTCTTCATTTTTGTGTTGCATATGTGTATCAGAGAATAAGGAACTAACATCTCCTTATTCCCATGACATATGATCTAACAATAAAAGAAAGAAAAAGAGAATTGGGTAAGGATAAGGGGTTAAACAAGATTTTAGAAAATAAACTAAAATACTAGAGAGCAACTACAAGTAGATTGAGATTTCCTAAGAATCTAAAAGCATGAGGTAATAATCATTAGAATCCAAAATTGTTAAGCAAAATTACTACAAAATTGAAACTATTTAAAATAAAAGAGATAAAGTGCTAAAGAAATTACTCTAAGCAAATTAAAATCATAAGATTATTCTCAAAACTAAATCACTAAATATTAGATTAAACTAAATATGATGAAATAAAAGATTAGCAAATAATGAAAAAATGCTTATAAAAAAAGTCAAACTAAATTTCTGAAAATAACAAAAAGCTAAGCATGAGGTTTATTATATTTTTTTGATTTTTCTAAGATTTTTCAATTTTTTTTGGTTTTGAAATATGATCTTTTTTTGGACTATTTGATTTTTCTAATTTTTTTGGGGGTTTTGATAAGGCTAAATAAAAGCAGTATTAAAGAAACGTAATAAAACTATACTAATCTTGCCATGCTTTTTTTGTAGAAATTTAAAATATTTTTAGAAAAGAAAGAAATAAATAAAACAACTAAACCCTCCTCCATGCTTAAATTTTGCATTGTCCTCAATGAAAAATAAAAACAAGAAAGAAAAAGGAAGAAGAAAGGGGAGGGGGGATGTAATAAAGTAAATAAAAAAAGAAAACGACTTCCCCAGATTCATAAGGCCGAATGCAGATGTCGCTCTCCCATGCTTGAGCTGGACATCGGCTCAGGCCCAAGGAAGAGAGAAAAGGATGGAGCCAAACGAACCGCCTGGGGCATTATTCCTGCAAAAAAAATAAGCAAACAAAAAAGAAAAAGAAAAAAAAGGATAAGCAAGGGGTGCCTCCCAAGAGTGTTCTTTGTTTAACGTCGTCTGAGCCCGACGTTATTGGTTAACTAAATGGAAAATAAAAACTAAAGTGAAGAGGTAACTCCCTAAGTATGCGCTTAGGAGAGTAAATCAAAAAAGAGAAAAATTGAAGAATCGCACCGACATGCGGTGCAATCTTTAAGGGAATGACGCCCGCAAAAGAATGAACGGAGTTATAGAAGAACTCCACCGTATGTAAAATGGGAAAGAAGGGGTCGTCAAAAGAAGAAGAAGAAGAAGAAGAAAAAGAAAGAGGAATAAAAGAAGTAGAAAAAGAAATTTTATCAACAAAAATTTCACAAGGAGAAGGGGAATCTTGTGAAATTTCGAGAGAAGAAGGGGTAGAGAGAATTAAAGGAGAATAATCTAAAATAAAAGAAGAAGAAGAAGAAGAAAAAGGTTTGCTAAAAATAGAAAAATTTGGAACAGTTGAATTTGAGATTGAAATGGAATCACAAACGTCTTTAGAAGGAGAAATAGGAGACGTCTCGTCATCCTCAACGGGTAAGAAGCACGCCGGAATATCCATAGAGGTGTCTTCCAAAGGAAGAAGGAAACAATCCGGGATATCCGAATAGTTGTCCTCCTCGAGAGGAATAAGACAAGCCGGGATATCTGGTGACTCATTACATGAAGAAATTGGAGGAGACGGAGAAGAAGACGAAGAAAATGAAGCGGCCTCACGATAAAAATAATCCATAATGGTTTTGAAATGCGAATTAATGTTATCAAAAGAAGTTTGCAATTCAAAATACTCATTATCGATTGAATTAAAATTTAGAGGCGCGACGTTTTGCGGGGCAAAATCATAAGAAAAATAAGAAGGGTTCCCCATCTCCCAAGTAGGATAAAAATTGAAGGGTCAAATTGGCCATTTTGACCTTCCCCAGAAAAATTAAAATCAAAACAGGGAGGGGTTCCCGAAAGACATTCAGAATAAAAGTGGTCAGGCGACCCGCAAAAAGCGCAAAAATATGATGATTCCATAAAAAAAACTGTTACCAAAGATTAAAAATAATTTTTTTTGATATTTTTTTTAGAAAGTAGAAAATTTAAAATAAAAAAAATAAGTAGAAGTAATAAACTCGATGCTTTCGTAATATTGCCAAAAATCTCCCCGGCAACGGTGCCAAAAACTTGATGCGTGGAAATCGTGTCACGCACTACAATCCGAATAGGCAAGTGTACCTATCGTTTTATAGTATAGTGATAAAAATATATCAAGGTCGTATAAAAACTCGGGGCAGGCAAGTACTATTACTCACAACGACTCTATTATCCTACCAAACGATTGATGGGTTTTTAAAAATAAATTAAGCTTAATTAAAAGAGAAATAAACTATTGCAAAAGAGTGCTCGATCAGCGATTCACTTTGAAATAAAATAACGGAATAAATTAATTTAACATTTGCAATTTTATTAAGACCGTGACGGATCCGATATTAGGAAGTAATCTCGCTAGAGCATTAAATCCCCTAACTTATAGACGTTTTGACCAAAATCTCTTTACAAGTCAAAATGGCCTAAAGTCGCATTACCGAAGTGACCCGCACTATTGGATTTGACTCCAATCCGGAGGATTTACGTCATCCTATCTCTAGGGTTGCGTTCAACTCCTTCCTTCCTTGAGTGATCTTTCATATTCACGAGCCTCTCGGCTACTCAAATATGAGATCGGAATCTACTACCGTATACTAGAAATACGGAGTCGATACGAAATAGTTCAAGGTCGGATCAAAAATAAAAATACAAATGCAACATAAAATGAAATATATTATTTTATCGCAAAGATCATCGTGATCGGGAACAAAACAAATTAGCTACGCATAGTATGAAAGGAAACCAAAATAAGATAAAGAGGGATCATTTTCATTGCTTGATAAAAGTAAAAGAGTACACAATATTAAAAAGACAAGACTATATTATGAAGAAAAATTACAACAATAAAAGAAAAATACAACAAGTAAAGAAAAGAAAAGAACTACTACACTCTTGAACTAGCACTCTACTTTCTACCACAGAAAACTTCACTAAAAAAACTACTTCCTAAAACAAGAGGTAAGGGGTCCTTTTATAAGAGAGGAGGAAGGATCTAGAATGAGGGGAGACAAGGGGGTGGCCGGCCATGCTTGGTGGAGAGGGTTCATGCATGAGTTTTAATGAGGGGAGAGAGAATGGGAGGATTCAATGCATGTAATTTAATGGAAATAGGAATATTAAAATATCAAGGAGGATGAATGGAAGTGTGTAGAAGGGAGAAAGAGAGGGGCCGACCACATGCATGTATCTAATTAATGAGGGGGAAGAGGAGGATGTGAGAGAGAGGGGTGGTTCATTGTATGCAATTTTTAAGGAAATAAAATAGAAAATATAAAATGGAGAGGGGGAGATGAATGAGGAGGGCCGGCCATGCATGGTAGGCATTTATGTGGGCTTTGTAGTGGGCTCGAGTAGGGCTAGGATTGCATGTAGGGGCTGCTCCATAAGTGGTCGGGCTGCATGGGTGAAGCTCGGGTAGTGGGCTGATCCATAAGGATCGGGTTGCACATGTTGGAGGGCTGCAATCAAGGCTCGGGTTGCACTTGATCTTGAGGGCCGCTTGCATTACTTTGAACCTACAAAAGAAATAAAACATAACATTAGTTAATTTTTATAACATGGCATAGATAAATACTAAACATACCATTAACATTACAAGCACAACATAATAAAATATTAGTTATAAAAAAAGTAAAACTAAACATAACAAGACATTAAATAAGAAAAAATAACAAAACATAAAATAAAACATATAATAAAACTAGAGATTATATTATATTATGACGCACAAGACATTAGAAAGGAAATAAAACAAAACAAGCATAAAATAAACAAAAATATAAATAAACTTAGGAATTTCTTAAACTAAACTATACCAAAAACGATGACTAAAATAAGTCATCACCTTCTCACCCCCGCAGGGGTGGAGCCAAATCCTGACAAGGTCTGAGCGATCATGGAGCTGGGATCGCCTCGGAATACTAAAGAGGTGTAGTGGTTGACAGGGAAGCTGGCAGGGTTGAGCGGGTTCCTTTCCCGGGCTGGGGATAAGTGTTCTCCCTTCTTCAAAGCGTTAAGGGGAGGCAAAAAGTTAGAGTGGATTGGGGAATGCGAGGAGGCGTTTCAGGCCATGAAGAGGCAGTTGACTCAAGCCCCCTGCTCCAAGTGTTGAAGAAGGGGGGAGCTGTCTTTATATCTTGGGGTCGGAGCGGAAGCCTTGAGCTCTATCCTTGTCTGGGAAGAGGGGAAGAAGCAGTTTCCCATCAATTATGTGAGCCGGGTCCTGAGGAAGGCAGAGCTTCAATACCCCATCTTGGAAAAGCTAGTCTTCGCTCTAGTCATCTCAGCTCGAAGGCTCTGACCCTACTTCTAGGCACACTCAATCTGAGTGGTGACTGACCACCCCCTCCGCAACATCGTCGAGGGGGTGGAACATTCGGGCAGGTTGGCTAAGTGGTCGATGGAACTAAGTGAGTTCGATATTTCCTTTGCTCCTCGCCTCTCGATCAAGGCCCAAGTGATGGCCCACTTTCTGGCTGACTATGTGGTCGATGTAGTGGAGGAAGAACTCACTCGACCAGTTCCATGGAAGGTAAAGGTAGATGGCGCTTCAGGGAGGCATTCCCTAGGGGTGGGAGTAATCCTAAAAAGCCCACAGGGAACAAGAATCGAGCAAATAGTGGTGGTGCACTTTTCCATCACTAACAACCAGGCCAAATTTGAGGCCGTAATTGCAGGATTACGCCTGGCAAGGGAGCTGAGGGTACTTGACATAGAGGTCCTCACCGACTCCATGGTAGTGTCTTCCCAGATCAATGGGGAGTTCGAGGCAAGGGAGCTTACCATCCAGTCATATTTAGCAAAGGTGAAGGGGGTCATCGGCATGTTCCAGACCTTCTCCATTCGACAAGTGCCTAGGGAGGAGAACGAGCAAGTGGACCAACTGGCAAAGCATGGTACCCAGGTGGGGGGTACCATCACTGACCTATTCCGCCCTTCAATTGAAGAGAGAGATCTGATGGAGGTGGATCAACACCCCTCGTTGATGGACCCATTCACAACCTTCCTTTCCATAGGGGAGTATCCGGAGGGGATGGATAAAAGGAAATTCAAGTACAAGTCAGCGTACTATCTCATCCGCGATGGACAGCTGTACTGAAAGACCCTCTCGGGGATGTTGGCACATTGCATGGTCGGGAGGGAGGTCCAGGGGATCTTGGAGGAGGTCCACTCCGGGGAGTGTGGGAGTCACACCGGGAGTCGGACCCTAGAAGGAAGGATTGTCAAGCAAGGGTATTTTTGTCCTACCTTGGGCCACGACGCGGTGGAATTTACGAAGAAGTGTCACAAGTGCCAGTTGTTTGCCCCCCTCCAACTGTAATCGGCCCAGCGCCTCAGAAGTATCACGGCCCCCTGGCCCTTCGCCATCTGGGGAATGTACTTGGTAGGGCCTTTCCACCAGGCCAGCGGGCAGAGAAGGTTCCTACTTGTCATGATAGACTATTTATCTAAGTGGTTGGAGGTGAAGGCGCTGGCTAAGGTGACCTCCCAGGTTATCAGAAATTTTGTATGGGGAGAGATCATCTGCCGGCACGGGTTGCCGCAAGCCATTGTCACGAACAACTGACCTCAATTTCCCGGCGCCGAGTTCATCAGCTTCTGCGGGGAGCTTGGGATTGATCTCAGATTTGTCTCGGTCCATCACCCTACGAGCAACGGGCAGGTGGAGGCAGAAAAAAAAATCATAGTGAACCTCTTGAAGAAAAAAGTTGAAAACTTGAAGGGTAGCTGGGTGGAGCAGCTTCCCTCAATTCTTTGGGCCCTGAGAACCACTCCCAACATGGCCATAGGGGAGACCCCCTTCAATCTCTCCCACGGATGCGAGACTGTACTCCCAGTAGAGTTCGAGGTCTGGATGCCTCGGGTGGTTGAGGCGGAGGAGGGCAGAGAAGAATGGCGGGTTGAAAACGAAGAAGAACTACGGCTCTCCCTTGACATGGTGGAGGGGCTACGTGATCTCTCTGCCATCCGACGGGAAGAAGTAAAAAAGAAGAATGGCTAAGTACTTCGACAAGCACGTCAGGGTCAAATAGTTCGCGGAAGGGGACTTGGTCCTAAAAAAGGTGGATGCGGCAGGAAGATCAGCCGTCGTGGGAAAGCTCAACCCCAACTGGGAGGGTCCATACATTGTAAAAGAAGTGTTGAAATCAGGAGGGTATCACCTCCGGAATATGGAGGGCGAGATCATAAGTCTCACCTGGAGCGGTGATGACTTGAAGCATTTTTACCCATGAGCCATGTAAGTGATGTACTTTTTCTAGTGAAGCCTCTTGTTATTCAAATCTTCTCCTACAGTAATTCGTATGAGCAAGTAAAGAATTCACTACCCAGACCCCGAGCAGATCCCGAAGTTAGGCTCTCATCTAACTGGCAGGGCTGGATGTCACTCGAGAGAGTCTACCCAGACCCCAAGCAGATCCCGCTGCCAGGCTCTCATCTAGCTGGCAGGGCTGGATATCACTCGAGAGAGTCTACCCAGACCCCGAGCAGATCCCGCTGCCAGGCTCTCATCTAGCTGGCAGGGCTGGATGTCACTCGAGAGAGTCTACCCAGACCTCGAGCATATCCCAATGTCAGGATCTTACCTACTGGATGTCACTCGAGGGAGTCCTACCCTCTCCGGATGTTACTTGAAAAGGTTGGCCTTTTCCCTAAGGATAGGGGAGAGAAAGTCCTCACAAGCGAGTCAGGCTCGCGGGCTCAGCTCGGTAGAGGGATGGCGAGCCGAGTCATCGGCATCCGGCGAGGATGACAAGCTCTAGCGGTGCATTCCACCCCCTTCAGGTTTTACTTGCGAAATTTTCTGGTTTTTGTTTGACAACGGCAAGAAAGGCCTACACGAACTGGGAGGTGGAGAGCCCAGCAGGGCGAGTAGTCCACCTCCAGATTGCCCAAGGTGGACGAGCTGTCAAGGTCTATTCACGGGTACGAGTCCTAACGTCCATTCCAGCGGCTAGCTCTATCATAGAGAGATCACTCAAGGGGGAAAGCTCACAGGCGAACGCATCACAGTAAGAAGATTCAAGAAAAAGAAGATAGAAAAATCTGTTTTGCATTAACTATAATTTTGTTACAAAAAGGGCGCTCGCCTAAGCGAGGTTACAAAAAGGAGGGGGAAAGGATTATACAAAAAAAGGGTGCGGGTCAACTCTCGCCTCCCCCCAGACTGGCGGTCTTCGCCCACTCCTCCGGATGGATCATCTTTGAAACCTTTCCCGAAGAGCAGGTCGAAGTTGTCATCCTTCTCGCTGGCCGGCGTGGACGAGAACAGGCTCGACATGAGGTCCCGGGCCGTGATCTCCTCGCACCCCTCCACCAGCACCCCCGTGTCCTTCATAATCTGCAGGGTGCATTCGGCGGACTCAATCGAGTTGATCTGTAGCCGTTCAGTAACCTCGGCCTCGCCAAAGGTCCTCGGCCTCTTGTACGGGAAGGGGGGCTCGCTGCCACCCGCGGGGAGGAAGGCGTCCGCCTAGCGGATGATCTTGTTGTCAAGCCCTTTGATCCGGTCCTTCAGCTTTTCGTTGTCCGCCTCCAGCCCGACGACGCGAGCTTCCAACTCGGCGACGCGGGCATGCAATTGGGTGTTTTCTTCCTCCAGCCCGATGGCGCGAGCCCGCAGCTCGCTAGCGGCCTCGGCATCCTGTAAAACAAAAGAGTAAGCAAATCTATTGCAGGAAATGCGAAAAATCTCAAGTAAAAAGAGAATGAGGTGCCCAGTACTTACCAACCCCCCGCGGCTTTGGCAAGTAAGACCTCGGCAATGCCAGATGTCAACCAAGTCAACGGCCTTATCCTGGGCGACGTCGCGCTTCTTATCAGCCTTCTACAGGAGGTGGCTGAGGTTGAAGCTGCGGAGGACCATCATGTGGTACAGCTCCAGGGCCCGCAGGTTGGCTTGCAAGCCCTCATGGCCGAGTTGGCAAAGGGTCATGCCCTTGTAGGCCACAGAATCCTTGCGCCCATAGAGGCCGAAGCCCAGCGCGTAGGCGTGACCGGTGGAGAGCTGGCGGTCTGACCAGGAAGGCTGGTGTAACACCCCAAAATCCCAAAAGCCCAAAATGGAGTTAAGGCAGGGCAACACGGCCTAGGACACGGGCATGTCCCAAGGCGTGTCCTGCTCTGGGTTGGGGCACACGGCCAAGGACACGGGCGTGTCCTAGGCCATGTCCTTCTCTGGATTTGGCCAGGGAGCCCCACACAGCCAATGATACGGGCGTGTCAGAGGTCGTGTCCTCCTCGGGTTTGTGCGGCCTAGTGAACACGGCTGGGCAAGGGCGTGTCTGAAGCTATGTCTAGGCACACGGCCTTTGACACGAGCGTGTCACAGGGCCGTGTCCTTCTCTGGAATTGCCTAGGTAGTGAGGCCTGGTGAACACGGGCCATACACGGGCGTGTCTGAAGCCGTGTCAGGACACACGGCATGTGACACGGGTGTGTCACATGGCCGTGTCATGTTCTAGATAAGTCGGTTCGTGTACCGCTTGCAGTACACGGCCTGTGACATGGGCGTGTCACAGGCCGTGTCAGCCCAAAAAATAGACTTTTGAGGGCGATCTAGGGCCATTCGTTTCCTTTATCCCGGATCCTATGGCCCAGGTTATTCCCTGCTGGGTTTATCCCCAGAGTTGACAGAAGATTTCATTCTTCACTTGGCCATCTTCTTGCTAAAGGAGAAGTGAGAAGGGAGAGGAGGAGGAGGAGGAGGAGGAGAAGATCCGGCCGCCAGTGGAGCTCCTGAGTTCTGATTCGAGATTCAAAGCCAATTTTGTGGAGGCAAGACCGATGTGGTGCTTTCCAACCAGCTAGAATTTCTATGGTTCCCAAGAGATCGTTAAGGGTAACGATCTTCCTTCTTAGACAAGTGAAGTCCTCTTTTATGCATGAGCATGGGATCCTCCACCAAAAGGTGGAAAGAGTAAGTGATCCCAGTGGGTTGATAGTTGTTATCCCCGGTTGAGTTTGCATCTAGACCCGGAAATGTGTAGTACGGGATAGGCATGCTGTGTGAAGCCCATCTGGATAGGTTGGTCTTGATTGGTGATGTTGCATCTTGTGCACCGGAGAAGACTCCGCGTATACACATGTCGTTTGTGGAGTCGATGGGTTGTGCATGTGAAGTGGAGTAGCAGGAAGTACTGGAATGAGGAATTCCAGGAAACTACCCTTGTACTACTTGTGTTGTGGCTACAGTGTAGCCAGTTCTTGGTGGACAGTGTGGCTATTGTGAAGCCAGTCCTTGGTGTACATTATGGATATTGTGAGCTGCGAGCTCTAAAAAAGTCTTCTTACCAAACAAGAAAGGTGAAACCGACCCGCGCCTTCAGATGTAGCCTCAAGTACGCTGTACTGGGTGATGGCAAGACGACTTGAGCAACGGGGGTTGGTTGATCCGTACCTGCGTTATGTTAACTATATAGAAGAGTGTCAAGGCATTGAGCTTTCGTCAGTGGCATAGTGAGAGTCTTAGGACTGCACGCCATTAAGACTAAATGCTCAATATCGTTTAAACGGTGGTGTTGACCCTGGTTCGCCGGTGCACCAAGAATGTGCCCTGAGTGCACGGATTGTCGGGCCGTGTGGCTGACGGTTGTGATGGATTGATTGTGCGTGAGAGAACAATATATGATATATCTGTCTATGTATTGATATGCCTGCAGGGAAGGAATGCTACTGCCCCGGGAAAGGGGTAGGATTGTTATAAATTGGTCAGCTGAATGCTGACTGTTGCCTTGTTTACCACCTTCTGGGTGGGCTGTCCTTATGCAGGTGCTGGAGAGCCGAGCGGGAAGTGAAGGGAAGAAGTCCATGCTGCTGCTAGCCCTTGAAGGCTAAGCAAAATGTGCTGTGTTTTATTCATGTGTGGCCGGCCTGCGTTCCGATGTATGCAATCCACATTGTGAAAAGAGGAACTGCAAGGCTTTAAGGTCATCCTGTTTATATTTGTTGTACATTCCTTCAAGAGGTTGTATATAACTGTGGTTTATATATATAGTGTACATTCCTGGTTTGAGTTCAAGTTATTGTAAAAATCTTTCGCTAGCATGCTCTGAGTTAGGGTGCGATGGTGTTTGGTATTAACCTGTGACCTCGCCGTCAGTTACTGGCATATAGTGTGGGGCCCCGGCCGGACCTTCTATTATATGTTATTTAACAGGTTGAGTTGTTATAGCTAGAGGGTGGAGATGGAGACTCGATGGTCCAGCTCGTCCCACAGAACCATAGGCTCACTGACCGAGTCTTTCCACCTTCTCCTGAAGCCGAATAGGGGGTGACTCTTCGGCGCGCTCGGCTCGTGGGCCTCCTTCTTCGCAGCAGGGGGAGCAGAGGACTCGTCACCCTCCTTCCCTTTGTCTGTTGTCTCCTTCAACAGGCTCTCCGGCGATCCATCCGGGGTGATTTCGGGCAAGCTCATGTACTTTGATTTTTGTTATTGTTGTTGTTGCCTCGCCTGGGGAACCGCCACCGCCTTCAACTTCTTTTGCAACGGTTGACGCTGAGGCGACCTGGACCCCGCGGGATCAGGCCGCTTCTTGCTGGATGAAGGTCTGGATGAAGTCAGCTCATCTCGGTAAGCGGTTGTGGCCGCCCTCTCGCGCGCGAGTTTGTCAGGGAATATTCCCAAGTCTGCAAAGGGAGGGTTCTCGGGAATCAGCCGCTCCCCTGCATGAAAAACTTGATTAAAAATTTTATTAATCCAGCGAGTTGGGCAAGAAGAAAAAGTGAGAGGTATACCTTCGCTGGGATGGACGGGGAGGAGCGAATCGAGGCCCTTTCGGAGGAAGACGACCTCAAAGTCTTTGTAAAGGAAAAATATGTGGAGCTCGGCGTCGTTGCCGGATACGGCGGGGGGTCGGTACACCTCCTCGCCCTTCTACTAGGGCGAGTATGGGACATTGCCTAGATCACCCTTGATGAAGATGATCTTGGTCATCCAGTTGTGATGTTTGTTCGCGATCTCGCAAACTTTGATGAAGGAGCCCCCGAAGTAGGCGACGCCATCTGGAGTCGCCTTGTAGGTAAAGAGTTTCCTGAAGACAGTCAGGTTGAACTCTATTCACTCCCTACGGAGGAAGCACGCGAACGCCACCATCATGGCGATGGCATTCGAGTTGAGCTGCGCGGGCACCGCGCCATAGTACTTCAGGATCTGACGGACCACCGGCCAGAGCGGTAGGCGCAACCCCACCTCGAAATGTGAGATGGGGAAGGCGAGCTCGTCAGAGTAAAACGTGTTGATGGACTCGCCCTCCCTGGGCCGGCGCGCCTCAAAGTCGGGGGGGGCATGTAGTCGGTAACGAACTCTGCGAACTCACCCTCGGTTATATTCCCCTCGAAGAAGCAGTAGTCGGCAAAGTGTTGAGCATATTTGGAACGGTCGTTAGCGTCGGGGTTAGTCTTACCCATGCTCGCAGGAAGGTTAAGGTGCGAGTACGGGTAGGAGAGAAAGAGATGAGAGGGGGTATGAAAGCAATAAAGGCGGTGGACCGGGGTTGGTGGGGGGCCTATTTATAGACAAAGAAGTCTAGGGCCGAGCCGACCGATCAGTCCAACTTGCCTGACTTAGCGCGCCAACCTCAGCTTGCCGACTTCTGATACCTGTCCCATCACATGTCGAACTGAACCTAAAGGATAGTATATTCGAATAGCGAGCATTGAAATCCAAAAATATTTTGTCAGAGAAGATAGTTCAATGAAATCAAGTGCAGAAGAAGAAAAAAGGAACAAGTTCAATATGCGCGAGCTGAGGGGCAAGAGACGAGTGTCGGTAGGCTCAGTAAGGGAGCCGTTTCTATCTACCCCGGCCTCGCGTCTCCTTCCCCGCAGGTCGCCGCGAGTTATGGAGCTCGCGAATCCGCTCCAAGTTCCTCTGGGTGGTCTGGAGGCTCTCATCAATCTCGTTTTGGAGCCGAGAAGGGGGCGTCGCCTCGCCTGGTGGGTTGCCCCTCACCTCGTCAGCAAGCCGCGCGTAGTCGCGCTGCAACGCCTCGTTGTCCTCCTTCACTTTGCACAGCCCGCACACCAGCTTCTTGAAGAGCCTGATCCCCCTCCTCGTCAGCTCGTCATTCTCCACTTCAAAACCAAGAAAGGAGTCTAACGAGCTTGGAGAAGGGAGGGGCGAGTAGCGAATTGGCCCCGAAGATTCGACAGCCTCAGATTGACTGGGAAGAGCTGCAAAGACAGTTGAACATTAGTATGAAAGGCGAGTACCCCAGAAAAACTACGAGATAAGAATCGTTGAAGGTCAGCTTACATGACGAGCTCGGCGCCTCCAAGAAAGTGCAAGGTGGGGGCAGGCTCAGAATCTTTCCGCGGCCCGGACGGTGTGCCCTTGGCGGGAGGAGGTTGAAGCCCGACACGGGGATGGCTTCATCGCCTCCCACCGCAGTCCCTGCAGGAAGTTGCTGTTGCGAGGGGATGCGAGCTGGCGACCCCAGCCTCTGCGAGTCAATCCCCAGTGTCCCGAAGGGGGGTGACGGGTCTCGCGGGCGGTACTCTGGAGTTTTAAGTTGCGAGTTGTCGAGGGAGGTCTTGACTCGCGGAGAGGAGGCCTCGCCGTCATCCCGCTGGCTGTCCGGGTCGGCGCAAAGATCGACGATATTTTTCTCCTTTTCAATATCAGGGAGAGTAGAGGAGCCGGCCCCGTGCTCCTGAGTGGATTTCAAGTTATTGAAGATGGGCTCGGCCGCTTGGGGAAACGGTTTCGCCCTTTTGGCGGGATTGGGCTCTGCCGACCGCTCTGCGGGGTGCTGTTGGGAACCGCGATCAGGCTGACAATGCGAGTATAGGAGACCTCGCGAGCTCTGGAAAGCCTCTCTTGGATATCCTTGGGGATATGCATCTCGGCAAGTTTAGAACAAAGGGAATGACAAAGGTCACCCAGGTATGCAGGCGCATATATATAGTCGTTGGTGGACCCACCAAAAGATTCCCCCTGGCTCCTTCCGCACTCGCCGAATCCTGTGGGGTTGGATGTTTCATTTCGAGCTTGTGCCAACCTCGCAAAGAGCGGGGATTGTGTGCAACCCCATATCCTGCGAGTGGGATCGGCAGGAGCCCTCGACCAAGTCCAGCCCAAGACGCAGGCGAGTCGGGCTCCTGGAGTCGAGTCCACTCGGCGTCGACGCCTTAAGCCTAGGCGTCAAGTGAGGCGAGCTCACTCAACGCCTTCCGCCTCGACGTTGAGTGAGGTGAGCTCTGTCAACGCTTTTCATTCTTGATGTTGAGTGACATCTCGGCATCCGTCGGCTCGCCCAGGTGGGATGGAGTAGAGCAGTCGGCAACTGGGGCAGCAGATCGACCAAAGCTTAGCATTCCATCTTGCCCAAGTGGGGCAGACCGTTTGAGGGGCGAGTGGAGCAGATCGGCTCGCACTCGCCCTAGGGAGCTCGGCAGGTAGCAAGCGAGTAGGGCTAGCCGAGCCCGTACTCGCCAAAGGCATGGAGGAGGCGGCGAGTTCCAGCTCTGTCAAACACTCGCCGCCCAGGGCGAGTGGAGATTTTCAGGGACCACTCGCTCAGTGATCCTATGATGTATTTTTACCATTTTGCCCCTGCTAGCCTGCCATAACCAATTAGAACAGCGGAGTTACGTTGTTGGCAGACCAAGTTGGGTTGCACATTGCTGTTCAGAACAGCGGAGGTTGGCTATTTGCAGGCCATTTTCATAAAATAGAACCCATAGTGTATCTCAGAAGACATGCTCATTTGTCTCTCAGTCTTCTAGCGCTTTCTGAGGTAGCCTTAGCTCGACTTTTGGCTAAGGAGAGAGCGCTCTAAGATCTTTCCGGTGTGTTGTGGGACCTCCACGCTGAGCCCTTGGGTCAGTTCCTTTTTCTTTTCCTTTGTTGTTTGGCTTGTAGGAGAGAAGTAGGTGTGCAATCACCCCTTTCCCAAGGGTGAATTCCACAGAGACCGAATTTTCGATTTAACAATATCCTATTTTGACCTTAATGACCCATGATTTACTAACAATCAAAGCTAGTAAGGTAGCTTCGGAGTCTGCATTTTCTTTGAGTGACAGGATTCTAAACGAGGGAAAATGTCGTTTGACCAAAAAATCTTTAGAAATTTACAATTGCTACAATGATCATTTGGATGTTATGAGAACATGTCTCCTCAATTGAAGATAGCAAGTATGCAGTTGAAGACGAATTGAATGACTTAAATCTGGACAACGCAGAATAAGAAAAAAAATGTATTTAATTTTCATTTTATTTCATTTTGAATGTAATTTTTATTTTATTTCATTTTAAATTTAATATTTTTTATAAAATATAATGTTATTTAATTTTTAATAAAAATTAAATATTATTTCATTTTAAATTTTAAATTTTCATTTTGAAGTTTTAATTTTTTTTATTAAAAATTAAAACTATTAAAAACTAAGTAATTAAGTAAACTATATTTAATATTATAATTAAATATAATTTTATAAAAAAATTTAAATAAAAAGAACAGTCCGGGACTAGCTAGGACCTTCAGTCCCAGGACCGGATGAGGAGGAAAACCAGTCCCGGACCGAAACTGGTTTGAGCGGGACCAGTCCGGGATCCGTAATCGAAAAGACCGGTCTTTTAAAAGACCGGACCCGGACCGGCCCGGCAGTCTTTATGTGCACGACTGGTTGGATATGCTTTTTGAGGCATCTAATGAGATTTCTCATATCCGTTGTGGCTAGGCTTTTAGAGGACTAGTAATCCTCTCGCAGAAAAAGAAGTTAAGCATATATAAGTCTCCGGCTTAATTTGGCGGGGCAGTGGGGTTTTCGCGAAAATCACCGCACCACACCACCGCAATTCTCGCGGTGCGGTTGATTTCCGCGGAAATGTGTGGCGGCGGGGCGGAGCCCCACCACCCAGCCGCGGGCATTCCAAGAAATCACGGAAGCGACGGGGCGATGAGATCCGCATGACCAACGCATATCCGCCCCGCCAAACAAAGCCTCAATCTCTTCTTCTAACAACTAACTTTTGCTTACTTGGGCAAACAAACTGCCTACCGCTGAGAGTAGGTGAAAACTTATTCTCGACCCCTTTACATCCAACGCATGTTTTTTAAAAAAATTCTATAGCAAATGCGAGAATAAAAGAGACCTGAAAAATTCAAAATACAAACAAAAACTCAACAACAATATAAAAAGCTTGGCCGTGGCAACCTGCAATCGCAATGTTGGAAACCAACAACATCGTCCAGCATAACACACTAGATTGAGGGGGCACCAAATGTTGGTGCCCCGCATCGGCATTCATCTGTCTTCGCTCCGAACGAATTCCACTAGCCACGAAGGCCCTATCATGAACTTCATGCTTATCAATAAAATGCCGCAATTTAAGTAACAAAATATCAACGGCACTTTGAAGGGAAATATTACCACAAGAGCTTAGAAAGGACCGAAAGATCGCTTCGACCATCTTCATTGAATTTCACTATTATGAAAAAGACGAAATAGTTAGTCTACGTCGAGCGCATTGCCTGCGATCATGAACCCATTTGAGATGCAGCTAAACTACACATTCTTCTAATAAAAGTTTCCAAATCTGATCAAAGAATATCAGGTATGCCATAAATACAATTAAAAAGAATGTATTGCTGATGATACAGTTCTATAACTGTGCATAATCAGACTGAAAGAGGGATCTGTGCACCAAAAAAAAAGGAAACAGAAGAAGAAAATTTATACTAGGAGCTGCTGCTGTTAAAGTGCATCGATGCTGGATCTGCGTAATGCTGGAGCATTTACTGAACAATGGATACTTCAATTCTCATTTTTTTTTATTTCTGTCGGAGTAGTGCTCGATGTGTCGAATCTAAGTTACACAAATCTTCTTGAAAAACATTCATCCACGATGTGACGTATCTAAGTAACGCAAATCTTCTCGAACAACATTCATCCAAGTTACTTTGAATGCGTGCTCGTCTTACATTTTATAATCTTTATTGTACAAATGCAAACCAATGTAAGTTTACTTTCTTATCATCAATAAGCATGTCACTCTTGCTATTTCTTCCCCAATATTATCGTTCTTTTCTCTAAAAAAGATATCACAATTAGGTATTTTGTCCTTGGATTAGATAAATGCCTTGTGGAGACCAGCCACAAGAACATCAGTAGAGATCGCGCCACCACTTGGCGAATCCGCTTATGTGAACTCACGCAGGAAGCGTTGATCTAAACAACAATCCGAGACCATGAGGGCATCTGGAGCGGTGTTTTCCTATTTTTCATGTGTTTTATTTGATTTTTTGGGACTTTATTTAGTAGTATTTGAACACCAGGCATAACAATCAATCAAGTCGTTCACGTCGGATGCCCTAGCCCTCCTTTACTACAAATAAGGGGTGATGGCAGTCATTGCGGGGCATTGTTAGCCTTGTGAAGAAATTCAAAACCGACAATCTCATCGTGGTGTGACACCGCGAAACTCCGGGGCGCAACATCCTAGTTATTTTCAGTTTCCGCAGCATAGTCCCCTCCCGTAACTCAAATCACCCCAGCCCAAACCCTCCATCCTGATACCGCTGCAAGCCGCAACCTCCTCACCTCCGCTGCAAGCCGCAACCTCCTCGCCAAGTTCCTGCAAGCCACAACCCCCTCGCCAAGTTCCTGCAAGCCGCAATCTCCTCGCCATGTCCCGCAAGCCGCATCCTCACCAAACCCTGTTGCATGCCCGCCACCTCTACGACTCCTACCGCTAACCGCACATCCCAACTTTCGCTCCAGCCGCAGGTCTCACGATCTGTAACCAATGCCTGCTGCAAAACCGTCCCCCTCCCTGCTGCCTACTAGCACCGTCGCTTCGTTGCTTCCAGCTCTGATATCATCAACTCCCCGCTCCAAACCAGTGTCGCTGGCTTCACTCTGCTTCCAGCATCAGCTCATCCCCCAACTCCCATGTTTCCTGACATCAAAGTTGCTTCCTACTCGCAACAGCCGCTCGCCAGCATTCCCCGTCACCGGATCTTCTTACTCGTGAGTACCTTGTACTGTGTTTCATCTTTTATTATTGAATATGTGGATGAATATTGCATAATTATTATGAAATCTTGACTTGTTTGTGATATTGTTTCGTCTTCTTGTTTTCCAATAAAACTTTTTTGTGTAAATTTAGTTCAAAGCCCTTCGTGTGAAAGAGACAGTGTTTTTCCAATTAAAGCTGTTGCAAAGGCCATGTTGTGCTGCTAACTTTAATTAATTCATTGCCACTGAGCTTAATCCGGTTTAATCGAAATCCCTCAGGCATATATAGAATAGGTTTGTTTGAGTCCACCCAGCACCACTTGCTTAGGGCTGCATTAGGATTGATCCACTACCCGTCAACGTAGCGTCAGATTGGGTACCAGAGCGAGGTTTCAGGCACTTGCATGTTAAGTAGCAATGGGCCTTTTCTCCAGCTCATGTCCGACCCACACCTAACCGATGAGAAAAGCACCAACTCAAACTTTGAGATAACGCCTGTAGAATTTCAATGACTGATGTTATATCGGTTCGAATAAATGAACACCCAATTCGATGGCTTTCGTAATCAAATCGAAACCCTCGGATCAGAGGGCACATTGCCATCCCACTTAACGATCATTATGAGGAAGAGAGAGATACACTTCGTCCTCAAGATTGGCTTGCTAAGAATCAACCCCCGCAAGAGCCCACCTCACCTATGAGGCGATCCCTTAATTACACTCATGATCGTCGACCTGGACTTGCTAGGATAGACCATTCCATCCTCAAGAGCACTATCAGCCTCGACACCCATCACACGTGATCGAATCTCGAACCGTTGGCAGGATGACTATTAGAACGGTTATCCCAATCCACATAGAGCACCACATGTTGAGGACGGCAGCACTCGCCGCAAACGTATTGGCGCTCTTACCTTTGACAGTCACGTGGCCCCGAAAGTCTTTAGTGACTGGCTCTAGGAGATAGACCACTATTTTGAGTGGTATGATATGACGGATGGGCGACACATTAGATTTGAGAGGATGAAGACTATAAGCTCGGCGAAGAACTTCTGAATTGCTTCGGAGAGATCACTCCATTGAGATAGATACCACTCTATCATCTATAAAGAGGACATCAATTAAAGGACAAGATCTTACCGCTTCCTACCGGGACTAGTTGTTGAATCAGCTTTATGCGTTGCGCCAGCGCACACAATCTGTGGCAGAGTACAAGTCTCGATTTGACGCGTTGACCATGAGAAATGAACTACGTAAGGAGACTAACATCACTACTTTTCGATTTCGTGTTGGATTGATTGATGAGTTAGGTATGGAGCTTATTCCCCATAGCTTGGATAAGTATAGCAGATTTACCAGATGGCCCTCGAGTATGAGTAGCACCTACGATTACAAGTGTTTGTCAAGCTCCCTCCAAATCAGGGGGGCACTTTTAGGAAGCCACCTCCGGCCACTACCACTCCTGAATGCCCCCCCCCCCCCCGGTGCTCCAATGGACACGACTGGCAAGGCTGCCACCATCGCCCATTGGATCTCTCGCGGCCACTGGGCAAAGGAACATCCAGTTCTATTGCTATTCTGGCAGAGGCCATAAAACAGCTTAGTGCCCCACGAGAAATTCACAGGTTGAGGAATGTGAGCCAGTGCTGACACGGAGGTCGCTAATGAAAATATTGACGCCACTGTGAAGCAAGGTTGTCAGGATCGAGATCCTAGATGAGATCGTTTTGAGGTAGGATCGAATCGGATAGTAAGGTCGGATCGAGGATCGCTTTACAAAATCGGGATCGATTTACAAAATCTGGATCGTAGGATCGTAAGATCCTATGATCCGGATCGCGATCCTGACAACCTTGCTGTGAAGGGAAGTTAGGAGAGTGATGTTGAGCGCTCCTTTGAGGTAGGTGTTATTTGACGTTTCCTCTACACCCCACATACCGATGAGGATTGACGTCGTACGACCATTTTCATACCTTCTTTTTCAGTGTAGGCAGTCCCTGCAAGCTGACCATTGATAGTGGGAGTCGTGTGAACATTGTGGTGGCCCATAAGGCCTTAGAGCGGATGCAGGTGACTCCAAAGCCGCATTCCCACAAATCGTGTGATTTGGGTTGACAAGACGGACATACAGATTACCCAAAGGTACCGGGTTCCAATTTCCATTGCCTCTTTTGAGAATCGTGTTTGGTGTGCGTCATCCCGATGGATGTCACCCACATTCTGCTAGGGAGGCTTTG
Organism: Platanthera zijinensis; assembly: GCA_039513925.1. NCBI lineage: Eukaryota > Viridiplantae > Streptophyta > Magnoliopsida > Asparagales > Orchidaceae > Platanthera > Platanthera zijinensis. The sequence goes on along the minus strand of CM077093.1, from coordinate 166,583,239 downwards.
GCTCTTCGATCGTGATGTCATGTGTTTCACTCGCTCGAACACGTGTATTTTACGACAAAGGTCATAAGATTACAATTACACAAACACAACCCAACAAGGGGAAATTCAAGGCATGGGTTGCACTCTTCACTAACATGAGTTCATCCAGGTCGCTGCACATTCTACGACGCAGTGACTTTAAGAGAGAGAATCGACGCCGACTTATTCTATGTAGTGGACACCACCATAGCTCTTGAGGCCCTATGGAGATTCTTGACCCCCCCCCCGAGGTCGGGCGTCTTCTCGATAAGTACGTTGGCATTATGCTAGATGACATACCCAACGAGTTACCTCCATTGTGAGACATCCAGCATGTCATAGACCTGACGCCAGGAGCTTTGCTCCCAAATATACCACATTATTGGATGAATCCTGATGAGCATGATGAACTCAAGAGACAAGTTGATGAAGAAGTACTTCATTCGTGAGTTCCTGAGTCCGAGCACAATTTTTACTCTTCTTATCCCGAAGGATGGAATCTGGTCTATGTGTATTAATAATAGGTCAATCAACAAAACCACAATTAAGTATCGCTTCCTTATTCCCGGGCGGATGACTTACTTGATACGATGGATGGGGCACATGTATTCTTGAAGACTGATCTACACAACGGTACCACCAAATTAGGGTTCGCGAGGGTGATGAGTGGAAGACAGAATTTTAGACAGTGTAATGATATGAGCATATGAAGCCTATTGACCTCGCCCATGTCCCCCTAGAGTTGCGTCTTAGAGAGTCTGCGGAGTCCATCACAAAAATGATCTGCATAAATTAATTTAGAAGAAAATTGCTATTAATAATGAATTATATAAGGCACAAGAAGACGTGTACAGGTGTAAGCAACATTTTCAGGAGAGCGAGCAAGTCATGATTAGGATTCGCATGGAGACTCATAGAAGGAGCCGCTAAAATGTTAAAATCTAAATTGATGGGTCTTTATAGAATTATAAAGAAAATTGGAACAAACGCCTGCAAGATTGATCTCCCTACAAAAATGTGTATTTATCACATATTTAATACATATTATTTGATTAAATATTTTGAGCCTCTTGATCATATGGAGCCTTACCTTGAGCCACCTCCCGCACCTTCCTAGTTACAACCTAACCCTTACCCCGATCAACAGGGGCGAGCATCTACGAACTTGCCCACACCCCATATAATTCCACAGATTCTTCTGGATCCATCAGCACTATTGGTGAGAACTAGGAGTATTGTTGAGATTGTGGCCCACAAGTGCAACACCACTCTAAATGGCCATTCTTGTCGTTGGTGCATTGAAGAGGATGGTATACCTTCGATGACACTTGGATATCGTCCACTGAGCTTGATAGGCCAGTCCCCGATCTTTGACATCAATACGACCATCTCCATTCATCGAAGATGAATGCTTTGCAGACGAGGGTAGTTGATTGGGATCAACTACAGGATCGGCAGTGGAGATCGGGCTGCCACTCGGTTGGGCCCGCTTATGTGTACTCGTGCAGGAAACGTTGATCGGATCAGTGATCTAAAACCACGACCGAGTCTGAAGCACTGCTTTCCTATTTCTCATGTTTTTTTGGAATCTATTTAGAAACATTCGGACACATGGCATAACGGTCAATCAAAACCATTTACGTCAAGTACCCTAGCCCTACTTTATTATAATAATAACTATTGTAGGGGCACTGTTAGCCTTGTGAAGAAATCCAGAGCGACAATCACATCATGGTGCGATGCAGCAAGACAGGTGAGACGTCCTGGTTATTTTTAGTTATCATATCTTAGTCCCCTCCCGGAACCCTAGGCACTCCAGCCTGACCACTCCCTCCTGATTTTTTTGCAAGTCGCAACCTCCTCGGCGCTTAAGATCGTAGGATCCTTCTTCTTCTTCTTCAGCCAACTCTCCCTCACCAGGTTTTTGTTTTTGGGGATTTCTTATGTCTTAATTACTGCAACCAATTCACAATCTCAAACATCTTTTCCTGCAGCCAACTCTCCCTCACCATCTAAAGCATCTTTTGGTATGCATTTTTACCTCAACAGAATTTTTTTAGAATTTTTTTCAGCTACTTCTTGTCATGATAGTTTTTTTTGATGTCTTATGAAAGGTCCACAACCATGAACATCTGTCCAGATTTGTGTCCAGATTTGTGTTAAAATCTGGAAAAAAATTCAATCCAGATTTGTGTGAAAATCTGGACAGAAATTCTGTCCAGATTTCACACTAATCTGGATAGATTTCCTGTCCAGATTTTCACACTAATCTGGACTGAAATTCAGTCCAGATTTTCACACTAATCTAGACAGAAATTCTGTCCAGATTTCACACTAATCTGGACAGATTTCCTGTCCAGATTTTCACACTAATCTGGACAGAAATTCAGTCCAGATTTGTGTGAAAATCTGGACAGAAATTTTGTCCATATTTCACAAGTTACAACTTCTTTAATTTGTACAAAACAATAGGTTGAATGTAGTGTTGAATAGGTTGACTGTAGTGTTAATAATGGCGTCAAGTGGTGGTTCAAATAGTGCATCTGGGAGCAATATTGCTGATGCTCGCACTGGATCTAGAACGCAAAAGACTGCTGCAGGAGCTAAAAGTGATGTTGGATGGAAGTATGGCATTCCGGTAGAGGGAGATATAAGGAAAATACAATGCAAATTTTGTCAGAAAGTGGTGACCGGAGGAAAATATCGGTTAAAACATCATTTGGCGTGTACACAAAAGGATGTTGGAGCTTGTAGATCCGTGCCAGACGAAGTGAAAATGGAATTATGGGATATCCTAGTTGGTTTGCAAGAAAGACTATTAAAGAAAACAATTGCCCCCGTAGAAGAAGAGTCAAGTGGAAATGCGAAGAGGAAAGTAGAGGATAAAAGCTCTACTAGTTATTTCAAGAGAAGTGAAAAAACTCAATCTACAATCAACAACATTTTCAAAAATGGTGTGCGAGAAGAAGCATGTAATGATATTGCTTCGTTCATCTACAACAACGCAATACCATTTAATGTGGTAAAGAGTGATGAATTCCACAAGATGTGCGAATCTATTTCAAGACATGGATTGGGTTTCAAACCACCGTCAATATCTGAAACAACAATATGATTTGACAATGGAGACTCTTGCTGAACATAAAGTTCATTGGAAGAAGCTAGGATGCACAATAATGACTGATGGGTGGACGGATAAAAGAAGAAGAACACTAATAAATTTCTTAGTAAACAACTCTATGGGAACAGTTTTCCTCAAATCTATTGATGCATCTCAGATGACTAAAACAGCAGACAAGATCTTTCAGATGATTGACGACGTTGTGGAGGAGGCAGGTGAAGAAAATGTTGTGCAAGTAGTGACAGATAATGCTGCAAACTACAAAGCTGTCGGAGAAATGTTGATGGTTAAGAGGAAAAAGTTGTATTGGACACCTTGTGTCGCACACTGCATAGACTTGATGTTGGAGGATATGGAGAAGAAGATAGTTGTGCATCATGAAACAATTCCAAGGGCTAGAAGAATTACAACCTATATTTATTCAAGAACTAATCTCATATCTATCTTGAAAAAATTTACAAAAGATAAAGATTTGATTAGACCATGAATGACTCGCTTTGCCACAGCATACCTCACTTTGGGATGCCTTCATGATAAGAAACTTCCATTGATAAGAATGTTTAACTCGGATGAATGGAAGGGTAGTCGGTTTGCAGCTTCAAGAGATGGAAAATTGATTGAAGAAGTGATTATAGATAGAGAGTTTTGGAAAAATATTGTTATTTGCTTGAAGGGGGCATACCCTTTGATGAAGGTGCTGCGATTAGTTGATTCAGATGAGAAGCCTGCAATGGGATTCATTTATGAAGAAATGGATAGGGCCAAAGAGAGAATTGCACAGGCATTTGATGGTGTGCAAAAATAGTAAGTTGGTTTTATTAAATTGTTGATTTGCTCTCTTGTAGTATTGTTTTAACTTTTAACCTATTTGAATTTTTTTCATTGTTTAGTTATCAACCAATATGGGCGGTTATTGATGCAAGATGGGACAAGCAACTCCATCGGCCCTTGCATGCTGCTGGGTATTATTTGAACCACCAATTTTATTACAGTCCTACATTTAAGGCTAATTATGAAGTAAAACGTGGACTATATGACTGTATTGAAAGAATGACGGGGAGAAACATAGATGAAATTTCAAAAATTGATAGCCAGCTTGAGGATTTTAAGAATAAAAGGCTATTTTTAGATCTTTGGTTGCCAAAACTGGAATTAATATCAAAACTCCAGCAGCGTGGTGGGATTCATATGGGGAGGAACATCCAGAACTTAAGAAATTTGCTCTTCGTGTGCTGAGCTTGACTTGTAGTTCCTCTGGATGTGAGAGGAATTAGAGTGCCTTTGAAATGGTATATTTTAATAAATAAGAAATATTTTATATGTTGCATTTATATTATGTTATCATTGTTATGTAAATTAACTTACTTTTTTTTAGGTACACACAAAGAGAAGAAATCGCTTAAACCAGAAGACCATGAATGATGTCATCTTTGTGATGACAAATTCAAGATTGGGCAAAATGAAAAAAAGGAGTGCGGATAATTACAATTTTGATGATATCCCTTCAGATGATGAGTGGATTGTTGAAGATGAAGATGAAGACAATATGATTGTTGCAGGAGAGGAAGAAGAGGCTCCAATTGAAGCGTATTTGGATACTCCTGATTTCATTGGAGAACCTTATGGCCCTGCAGAAGAGGACGAAGAGGCAGAGCAACTGATGGTTGAAAGAGATGAAGATGCTTTTGGGGAAAATTTAAATTTTGACTTGAGTGATTTTCTTTAAAGTAGGATTGAACACTATTGACTTTTTGGAATGTAATATTTTAATGTGATGGTATGGTATGCGACTATGCATCTGTCTTTTATATTAATATTTTGATGTGATGATATTATTGGTAATTTGGTATGGTATGAAATATTATATTTTTATTTGATGATATGTAGATTAATACATATTTCTCATGCTTTTGATTTAATTTTTATTAAAATACGATCTTGCGATCCGTGTCAATCCTACGATTTACGATCTTAGGGATGCCTCCCGATCTTAGTTAAGATCTCGATCTTCACAACATTGGCCACAGCCTACCCCGCATCAATACTCCTACTAAAACTACATGATATGTATTCAGTTCTTATTTTACCAATTTTAAGTCATGTCTTTTAAAAAATATATCAATTATTCTAATTTTTCGCTAAACTTTGTAGATCTCACAGATTAGAGCAATGTCGCCAAAAAACATTGCACCAAGGTAACTCATTTAAGATAATTTTTGTAACTCATTTAAGAAAATTTGTGTGCACATCTCTGTTACCATGAAAAAGGATTTGTTGACCATGATGTAAATTTACCCTGGTTGAAAATAAAATTGCCACTCCACAACTGCTTCTAATACTTACTAATACTTCATTATACATACCTTTAATAACTTCAACATACTTTTAACACACATTTATTCCTTCAAGAATAACAAATTAATTTTTTTTATGCTCCATATATGTAACACCCCAAATTGTTGTAGGAGCGACGGGGATCGAATTTGGCCAAGACAAGTTTTTGGTGCAGGTGACACGGGCCCCGACACGGGCGTGTCGGAGGCCGTGTCGGGCCTGTCGAGCTCGGGCCGTGTAGTCCACCAGTTCAGGTCGACGATGGTCGTGTGGTGGAACACGGCCTAGGACACGGGCGTGTCCCAGGCCGTGTCACACCTGGGCTGTGCGGTTGGGTACACGGGTAATGACACGGGCACGAACACGGGCGTGTCTAGTTGGACACGGGCGTGTCTGATGCCGTGTCACCAAGCCGTGTACCTCTCTGACTGCGAAGTGTTGATAAATTGCACACGGGAGGCGTGACACGAGTCCCGACACGGGCGTGTCGCAGGCGACACGGGCGTGTCGCAGGCGACACGGGCGTGTCGGAGGCCGTGTCACATGCCGTGTTGCTGGTTTTCAATTTTGGTCGAGACGGCGAATGAGCTACACGGCCAGGCACACGGCCGTGTGTGAACCCGTGTTCGGCCCAGTTTTTGGGATTTCAGATCTAATCCTGGCCGTTCGTTTCCTTGGCTTTGGATCCGACGGTGGGGGGCTGCTCCTGGGTGGTTTTAGCCGGGAATAGGGTTTTGAAACCCTTATTTCACTTGGGCTCTCTCTCTCTAAAACCTAGAGAGAAGGGAGAGCTTGGAGGAGGAAGAAGGAGGTCAACTCCGGCGGTCGGTGGAGATTCGGAGCTCCGTTTCGCGAGCGGAGTTCAGATCCGCGAAGGTGGGAGCGTTGCGGTGGTTTTCAACCGAGCAAATCTTCTTCATGGCTAGGAAAAGGGGACGGAAGGTAACGACGTTTCTCCTCTCGGTTTTTAGGATTTAGGATGCATGAATAGCATCCCCTTCCTTTCGTATTTTGAGCACCGAATCTCTCAAATGAGAGGGATTCGTGTAGCCTAGGTTCAAGAGGACCTCCGGGTTGAGTATGCTCATCCCGGCATGCTTTGCATTAGAGATCCGCTCCGTTAGCGGATTAGGCATTGTGGGTGAAGCCGTGGTCGCGATTGTTGGTCCGACCCGGTGATGTTGCATAGCGAGTTTTGGGGTTTCGATAGAAATCCGCAGCGGCAATACGCCGTTGTATGTATGCGTTTTCCCCCTCATATTTGAGTGAGTATTCGTAGTCGGAACCGGACGAGGTTAGCTCTGCTTTGTGCGGTAGATGGTTTCCTTGGAGCACGGGAAAGACACGGTGCGAGTGGCGATTGGGGTGGGGAAACCTTTGTTTGTGCTGTGCTAAGGCGCGATTATGTCTCCGTAGTCGGCTGGCTACCCCGTGGCGCGCAAGTCATGTGGGGGAAGTGTCCCGGCGAGACTAGCCCCTTCTGTGGACAGACGAGAATGTCGAGCGGAGGACAAGCCCGGGCAATGTGGCCATGAGCGGGTGGGGTCCAGCAAGGCTTCTTAGAATCGGTCAGTGTGAGATGGAACTCTGACGTGCGAAGTCAGAATGTGCGGGCAAGCCCCGGGGTATATGACCCTTGTGCGGGTGGGGCCTTTGCAAGGTTCCGTGTGACGGCGTGTGTGCCGTTAGGGACATGGTGGTTCCCTTGTGTTTGCGGCTTTAAGCGAATGGGGAAACGGAAGTTCCCAGTGTTTGATGTTATGCTAGATGCATACGAACTAGGGTGCCTTGGGTGAAACCCGGGTTGCATTCATGCTGCATAGTAGGCCCTTTCACCTCGTACAAAACATAGAGAACATGTATGCTGTATGAGACATCCAAGCCTGTTTTACCGCTTTACAATATATTTGCTCTTTTGGTATACGAAGTGCTAACTTGCAGGTGGAGTGGTACCCCGGGGTCCGTTAGGGACGGCCGGGAGGAGATGTGTTTGTTACACAGTAGAGGTCAGCCTTTGCTGACCCACGTTACTTCAAATCCTTACAGGGCAAGGATCGCATGCAGGAGCTAGCGCGCCGGGCGAAAAGCCCTAAGCCTCATGAAGTGTTGTCGTGCTTGGTTTCTCCTTTTATGTTTGCTACTTTTGTTATGTTTATGTCCGGCATGCATGCCGAGGTAGCCTAGGAGTGCTTGGCACATTGATATGTTTTGGACTATTATTGTGAAGGCCTTAAGGCCATTTGATACTCTATCGTTAGTGGATAATTTCTGTCGGTTTGTTCTGTTTTCGCTGTGTTTGTCTGGAGTTTTGAGATTGGATAGTTTTCATATCATCTTTTAATACTAAAGCTGTGGCGTCCGTATGTTGTGGGGCCCCGGCCGGACCCATATTATATGGTCTTTACAGGGGAGGTGTTACAATTTGGTATCAGAGGGAGGTTAGCGTTCCAACGAGAAGTTTCGCGGTCGAAAGTATAAGTCGAGTCGCGTATAAGAAGTTATCCACATAGGAGTATCGCAGGACCATGAGTGTCCTGGTGTTCGAGTCTTGCGATTAGAGACTGATTTGTGTTTTCTTGCTTGTGTTTAGAGTGCAAGCAACGAGGCTGGGACCTCGAGGCCAAGAGAAGAGCTCTCGGCAAGTAGTGCGACTGCGCAAGGTCCGCTAGGGATGGGGGTCACACCGGCCGACTTCTGTCGTATGCTTGCAGAAGCGATGGTGGCGGCCCAAGCTGCAGCGACAGCACAGGTAGCAGCTCCCGTTGCTCAGGTGGCAACTCCTGCTACCCCGGACACGGCGGCGACCGTGCAGGTTAAGGAAGCCAGGCGGGCAGAGCCGCAGGCCGAGAGAGTGGTTGTCGGGCATGGGGACCGGCAAATGAAGTACTTTCTGAGTTTCCACCCTCCCACCTTCAAGGGAACCGGCACACCCACAGATGCAGAGGATTGGTGGGCTAGAATTCAGGAGCTTCTGAGGGCGGCAGAGGTGCCAGATGAGAAAAAGACAGAGTTCGCAGCCTTTATGTTGGAGGGAGATGCCAAGTTATGGTGGGTGAGCCACAGTGGCCGGCAATTTCTAGGACGCACACCGTCCATCGAGGAGTTTGGGAATGCCTTCCTGAAGAAGTACATACCCGCCTCAACGAGGTTAGCCCTCCAGAGGCAGTTCCTACATCTGGTGCAGCGAGACAAGTCAGTGGATGAGTATGTTCAGGAATTTACTCGCTTGGGTCGCTATGCGGGAACGACCATGGCAGACGATGAAGAGAGGGACAATCTCTTCTACCATGGATTGAGGGAGAACCTAAGACAACCCCTCATATCGATAAAACGTGCGGGTTTCAACGAATTGGTGGAGGCGGCCCGAATTTTGGAGAGTGACATGGAGCGATCCCAGCGTCGCAAGGATTTCACACCCAAGCAGGGGGAGGAGAAGAAGCCTGCCCAGTCACATGGAAAGGCGGAAGGGAGCCGATGGAAGAAGAAGCCTTCCCCATATAAGTCAGGCGAGAAAAGTAATTGGACGTCCGGAGGGTCACGCTCTAAGGGCCCTCAGACGTGCTATAGTTGTGGCAAGCCGGGCCACATAGCAAGATTTTGTACCCAAGGGGGCACTGAGCAAGAGCCAAGGCAGGAGCAAACTGTGCGCTCCGGCCCCAGTGTCGCAGAGAAAGGGAAGATGGCGGAGTCGAGTGCTTCTCGGTTTCAACCAGTGCAGTCAAGGGCCTACAACCTTGGGCAACAAGAAGCAATCCGTCAACCCGATGTGGTGACAGGTACGAGAGTTCAACCTGCACCTTAGATTCCTGTCTTTCAAGCCTTTATGTTTGTTGCATGGGTGTAGGCTTTGTAATGGTATCTGGGTACCCCGCTAGGGTACTCTTTGATACGGGAGCGTCGCACACCTTCCTTGCGGAAGGCTTTATCCGGAGGATCGGAGTGGAGTCTTTCTCGACGGACTCCGAGTTGAAAGTGCGCATGCCCAATGGGTCATCTATGACTACCAGGGCTAGAGGCCGGATTTGTTGGAGTCTTGAGGGAGTCGACTTCTTATTGGTAGCGGCGATCTTGCCGTTGTCCGAGTTCGATGTGATTTTGGGGATGGATTGACTAGCGGAGCAGCGTGCCAGTATCGACTGTTTGTCCAAGGTGGTAACCCTGAGGGGCGTGGGGCAAGCGGAAGTCAAGTTTGAAGGTCTGCATGGAGTGGCCTGCTCCCTAGTTTCGGCACTTCAGTTAGTGCGAGCTGTTAACCAGGGAGGTGTAGCTCTAGTAGCGTTGTTGGAGGTTAGCCTCTTCAGGCTGTCTCTAGGAGAAGTGCCCGTGGTGGCAGAGTTTGGAGATGTTTTTCCCGAGGAGTTACCGGGAGCACCTCCTCGGCGGGAGATTGATTTCTCCATCGAGTTGGTGCCCGAGGCTAGACCAGTGTCGCGTCCACCCTTCAGGATGGCCCCAAAGGAGTTGGCCGAGCTCAAGGTTCAGTTGCATGAGCTTTTGGAGCAAGGGTATATCAGGCCCAGCTCTTCACCGTGGAGTGCGCTGGTGTTATTCGTAAAGAAGGACGGTAGTATGCGTCTGTGCATAGATTACCGAGTTGAACAAATTGACTGTCAAGAATAAGTATCTGATCCCTCGGATAGACGATCTCTTCGACCAGTTGGTGGGGTCGGTGGTGTACTCCAAGTTGGACCTGAAGTCCGGATATTATCAGTTGCAGATTCGTGACGAGGACATACCCAAGACCGCGTTTGGTACAAGGTATGGTCATTTTGAGTTCTCGGTGATGCCGTTCGGGCTAACGAACGCGCCGTCCGTGTTCATGGACTTGATGAACCGAGTGTTTCGCGAATATTTGGGCCGGTTCGTAGTCGTCTTTATCGATGACATTTTGGTGTCTTCCAAGTCGGAAGCGGAGCACGAATCGCACTTGCGGACAGTGTTGCAAGTATTGAGAGAGAACCAACTTTATGCGAAGTTCTCCAAGTGCGAGTTCTGGTTGGAGAAAGTGGCATTTCTAGGCCATGTGATTAGTGGGGATGGGGTGGCGGTGGATCCAACGAAAGTAGAAGCCATCAGAGAGTGGCCAGTTTTGAGGACCGTGGCGGAAGTCCGAAGTTTTCTCGGACTAGCCGGGTACTATCGAAGGTTTGTGAAAAACTTTTCGCGGATAGCTCTACCCCTCACTTCACTAACTCGCAAGGATCAGAAATTTGTATGGACTCAAGAGTGCAACGAGGCGTTTGAAACCCTGAAGGAAAGGCTAATGACGGCGCCGATCCTATGTCTGCCAAAGGGGACCGAAGGGTTCCAGATTTTCAGCGACGCATCCGGATGCGGTTTAGGGTGTGTGTTGGTGCAGCATGGTAGTGTGATAGCTTTTGGGTCGAGGCAGCTGAAGCCTCATGAGAGAAATTATCCCGTCCATGATTTGGAGTTGGCGGCGGTAATTTTTGCGTTGAAGTTGTGGAGGCACTACGTTTATGGTGCAAAGGTGGAGATCTTCACGGACCACAAGAGTCTGAGGTATCTCCTAGATCAGAAGGACCTAAATATGCGGCAGCGTGGGTGGGTCGAGTTCCTGGGGGACTACGAGGTGGCGATTCAGTACACGCCAGGGAAAGCCAATGTGGTGGCAGATGCTTTGAGTAGGAAATACTCGGGGCAAGGAAATTGGATTGAAGCTCACGATGAGCGGTTAAGGCGGGACTGGGAGTCCCTTGGTTTGGAATGTGTGGCAAGAGGCGAGTCTAGCGTGGCTCGACTAAATTGGATTGAGATGCAGAGTGACTTATGCGATCGTATTCGGGAAGCGACCCGTGTAGATGCGGAGTTCCAACCTTTCGTGGAGGAAGCTCTAAAGGGCGAGGGTAGCGCCTGGGAGGTGGGTGATGGGATTCTGAGGAAGGGCGGAAGGATTTGTGTACCGCAGTTCGGCAAGCTCCGCGAGGAGTTGATGTTTGAGGCCCACTTCACTAAGTACTCCATTCACCCGGGTAGTACAAAGATGTACTTGGACTTGAAGAAGTCCTATTGGTGTCCTGGGATGAAGCGGGACGTGGCTTTGTGTGAGTCGGTGCCAAACATGTGCCTTGGTGAAGGCCGAATGTCAGAAACCGGGCGGGTTCTTGAAGCCTCTTCCAATCCCCGAATGGAAATTTGATGACATCTCCATGGATTCACGTCTAAGGATTGGCGGTTGGTGCAGAAGAGCTTGGGCACAAAACTCAAGTTCAGTACGGCTTTTCATCCTCAAACCGATGGGCAAACTGAGAGAACGAACCGTACTTTGGAAGATATGCTAAGGATGTATACTCTCGACTTCGGCAAGAAGTGGGAGGATCACCTCTTCATGGTGGAGTTTGCGTATAACAATAGTTACCAAGCTAGTATCAAGATGGCGCCATACGAAGCTCTGTATGGGAGGCGGTGTCGAACACCGATGTCTTGGACAGAGGCGGGAGACACCAAGCTTTTGGGGAAAGAAGTGGTAGCCGACGCTAGTGAGTTGGTGCGGACCATCCAAGAGCGCATGAAGGTAGCTCAAGATCGGCAGTCGAAGTATTTCAATGCTCGCCACAGGCATGTGGAATTCGCTGTGGGCGACTGGGTGTATCTTAAGATCAAGCCGTTCAAAGGCGTTTCGCGAATTCGCCGACTCAAGAAGCTGAGTCTGAGATTTTTGGGACCATTCAAGGTCATCGAGCGAGTGGGAGAGGCAGCGTACCGGTTGGCATTGTCCACAGAGCTAAGTGGATTGCATGACGTTTTTCACGTCTCCGTCCTGAGGAAAGCGTTGTTAGAAGCCAGCGTGGTGATTGAGCCGACGGCGGTGCCGGTAGAGGAAGACTTGGGGACGCGAGTTCGTCCAGTCGGGATAGAAGACTCAGAGGTTCGGCAATTGCGGAACAAGGAGGTCAGACTCGTAAAGGTCCGTTGGGACAACTGTGGTTGCGAGGAGCTCTCATGGGAGCGAGAGCAGGCCATGCTAGAGGAGTACCCCGAGCTTTTCTCCTCAGGTACTGTTTAGTTTTGTTTACCTTCCATGTTTTAAATTTCGGGACGAAATTCTTTTAAGGGGGAGAGAATTGTAACACCCCAAATTGTTGTAGGAGCGACGGGGATCGAATTTGGCCAAGACAAGTTTTTGGTGCAGGTGACACGGGCCCCGACACGGGCGTGTCGGAGGCCGTGTCGGGCGTGTCGAGCTCGGGCCGTGTAGTCGACCAGTTCAGGTCGACGATGGTCGTGTGGTGGAACACGGCCTAGGACACGGGCGTGTCCCAGGCCGTGTCACACCTGGGCTGTGCGGTTGGGTACACGGGTAATGACACGGGCACGAACACGGGCGTGTCTAGTTGGACACGGGCGTGTCTGATGCCGTGTCACCAAGCCGTGTACCTCTCTGACTGCGAAGTGTTGATAAATTGCACACGGGGGGCGTGACACGGGTCCCGACACGGGCGTGTCGCAGGCGACACGGGCGTGTCGGAGGCCGTGTCACATGCCGTGTTGCTGGTTTTCAATTTTGGTCGAGACGGCGAATGAGCTACACGGCCAGGCACACGGCCGTGTGTGAACCCGTGTTCGGCCCAGTTTTTGGGATTTCAGATCTAATCCTGGCCGTTCGTTTCCTTGGCTTTGGATCCGACGGTGGGGGGCTGCTCCTGGGTGGTTTTAGCCGGGAATAGGGTTTTGAAACCCTTATTTCACTTGGGCTCTCTCTCTCTAAAACCTAGAGAGAAGGGAGAGCTTGGAGGAGGAAGAAGGAGGTCAACTCCGGCGGGCGGTGGAGATTCGGAGCTCCGTTTCGCGAGCGGAGTTCAGATCCGCGAAGGTGGGAGCGTTGCGGTGGTTTTCAACCGCGCAAATCTTCTCCATGGCTAGGAAGAGGGGACGGAAGGTAACGACGCTTCTCCTCTCGGTTTTTAGGATTTAGGATGCATGAATAGCATCCCCTTCCTTTCGTATTTTGAGCACCGAATCTCTCAAATGAGAGGGATTCGTGTAGCCTAGGTTCAAGAGGACCTCCGGGTTGAGTATGCTCATCCCGGCATGCTTTGCATTAGAGATCCGCTCCGTTAGCGGATTAGGCATTGTGGGTGAAGCCGTGGTCGCGATTGTTGGTCCGACCCGGTGATGTTGCATAGCGAGTTTTGGGGTTTCGATAGAAATCCGCAGCGGCAATACGCCGTTGTATGTATGCGTTTTCCCCCTCATATTTGAGTGAGTATTCGTAGTCGGAACCGGACGAGGTTAGCTCCGCTTTGTGCGGTAGATGGTTTCCTTGGAGCACGGGAAAGACACGGTGCGAGTGGCGATTGGGGTGGGGAAACCTTTGTTTGTGTTGTGCTAAGGCGCGGCTATGTCTCCGTGGTCGGCTGGCTACCCCGTGGCGCGCAAGTCATGTGGGGGAAGTGTCCCGGCGAGACTAGCCTCTTCTGTGGACTGACGAGAATGTCGAGCGGAGGATAAGCCCGAGCAATGTGGCCATGAGCGGGTGGGGTCCAGCAAGGCTTCTTAGAATCGATCAGTGTGAGACGGAACCCTGACGTGCGAAGTCAGAATGTGCGGGCAAGCCCCGGGGTATATGACCCTTGTGCGGGTGGGGCCTTTGCAAGGTTCCGTGTGACGGCGTGTGTGTCGTTAGGGACATGGTGGTTCCCTTGTGTTTGCGGCTTTAAGCCAATGGGGAAACGGAAGTACCCAGTGTTTGATGTTGTGCTAGATGCATACGAACTAGGGTGCCTTGGGTGAAACCCGGGTTGCATTCATGCTGCATAGTAGGCCCTTTCACCTCGTACAAAACATAGAGAACATGTATGCTGTATGAGACATCCAAGCCTGTTTTACCGCTTTAAAATATATTTGCTCTTTTGGTATACGAAGTGCTAACTTGCAGGTGGAGTGGTACCCCGGGGTCCGTTAGGGACGGCCGGGAGGAGATGTGTTTGTTACACAGTAGAGGTCAGCCTTTGTTGACCCACGTTACTTCAAATCCTTACAGGGCAAGGATCGCATGCAGGAGCTAGCGCGCCGGGCGAAAAGCCCTAAGCCTCATGAAGTGTTTCCGGGCTTGGTTTCTCCTTTTATGTTTGCTACTTTTGTTATGTTTATGTCCGGCTTGCATGCCGAGGTAGCCTAGGAGTGCTTGGCACCTTGATATGTTTTGGACTATTATTGTGTAAGGCCTTAAGGCCATTTGATACTCTATCGTTAGTGGATAACTTCTGTCGGTTTGTTCTGTTTCCGCTGTGTTTGTCTGGAGTTTTGAGATTGGGTAGTTTTCATATCATCTTTTAATACTAAAGCTGTGGCGTCCGTATGTTGTGGGGCCCCGGCCGGACCCATATTATATGGTCTTTACAGGGGAGGTGTTACAATATATGCCTATCATGACTAATAAAAAAATGATCTTTTACCTTTACTTTTTTATGAAATGTCTTAATACGAAAAATACTTCAACTGTAGACATTTGTGATATGAAATCAACAAATGTCTTAATACGAAAAATACTTCAACAGTAGACATTTGTGATAAGAAATTTGACAATATTTTTTTGAAATCTATAACACTTTCAAATAGCTTCATTGTCTTAATCGTATGTTTGATTCCTTTTGTAATTAGTATAATCTTGAACATCTCTCTCATTCTTTGTGATAAATCAACAAGCAGTTGAATAATATTTATTACTTCATATATTCAAGTATAGGAAAGCTGAGGAGGGCAAATTAAGAATGTAGAGCATGTACGACAATCATCCTTACCAATAATACTTCGCATACTTCGATCCTGCACCACCAAGAAAGAGGATGAAAAAATTATGGAGCAGTGATGATCATGAGTAAGGAGACTAACAGGGAAGAGATTAAACTATGAACCATGAATATAAAATACAGAGCATAGAGAAATCGATGAGGTAAAAGGCACATCGCCAAATCTGCTAATCGCGGAGCTTTCTCCACTAAAAATAGAAATAAACTTGGGACAAATAGTGTTCGTGTATCGCAAGGGTTTCTACAGAGTAATGTGATTTGTCGGCCCGGTGTCCACTATTTAAGAGGGGCTATGGGTAAGATGTGATATACCTGTAGGGCTTCCTGGGTATCAAATGTGCAGCGATATACAGAAAACCCACACGAAGGCCTAATGCAAAAACGGTAAATGAAGAAATTTAGTATATACTTGCGACAAAATCAGATTTAGTGAAGAATGGGATGTTTTGAAAACCAAAATGCGGAACAAAATCCACGTCTCTATAAGTGTCCACACGAACGCCGGAAACTTCATGCAGTCGGTCCAACAATCTAGCAGATAGAAAAATGATTGTCCGTCTATTTGCAACAAAATACTAGTTTTGATTCCAACAAAGACTTTTCCCTCGCAGGTTCTCTCACAATTTCTTCAAAGAAGAACATGAAAATATGTCTATTTTGAATAAAAACCAAAAATAACACGTGTTCACCACAATATCCGGCAATTTTCAAAATACGTCCCATTCATATCTGAGAGGGAGGCGATTTCCCAAAAGAGAGGAAGTTATGTCAAGTGGGAAATAACTGCTTCAGTACAAAACCGACATACGACAAATTTTGATCCAAATTGACGTTTGTTGATTTCTCCAAATTGACGTACGCCGAGTGCGTGCTTCGAAATCAACAATTTCAAATCTCATTCGAAGAGCGTCAAGCGCTAACCTTATTCGACGTTCGGAGATCGCCGCTCATCGTCGAGCTAGCGGTCATCAATAGCCGATTGAACTAACGGTCTCAAATAGCCAATCGAGCTAGTGGTCGTCGATAGACGATCGAGCTAGCGGCGATGGATCGAGCGGTCGTCGATCGTAGACCAGAGAAGCATGAATCTGATTCCCAATTAATTAATTAAGTACCATAAATATATACATATTTTGGATTTGGTGTTTATTTAAATCAAATATAAATAAAACTAACGATCAATTATCTAATTTTCATACGTTCTTAATGTGTAAGCAGATATGTTCATATAACATTGATAGTAGACTAATCATTTGATAGATTCTAGATTACAGCTTCCAACAATCTCTCACATGAACTATAACCTATCAACCATAGTCAAACAAATAATGAGTGGTACCTACTAATGCAACATTGCTGCCCAAGTAATACAAAAATTAATAATTCAATGAAACATGTTATTAATCAATGTCCCAGTGTCGTTTAGACTCATTGTCCTTGATATTCAGACTGAACTCAAGGCAGAGAATGTGTCACTCTCTTTATAATTCAATCATTGTTTTTCTTGACCTCTAGGTAGATTATGTCGAACAAATGAGTTAAATATCATAGATTCACTCAATGCAGCAGGGTCATGCATTTCATAGTCTCACTCTACCAAAGGGCTCATAAACAGAGGGAAGAGGGTCGGGTGGGCTAGGGATGGGCTGGAATGGGAGTTAGAGATTGGCGTCTGTAGGGGTGACGGGCCTTGGGGTGACTGGTGGGCACTGGAAGGGAGCACAGCGAAGGGAGGAGGCTTTAATGGCAGCCGCAAGTGGCTGGACTGCAGGGCAAGTGCAGGCGTCTTGAGAAGGAAGGTGGGGGCTGCTGTTTAAAGGGAGAAGAGGTATAGCCAAGAATTTAGATGCAGGGAAATGATTCGGTGGCCTGTTTTGCAGCTAAAGGTGATTAGCTTTGAGAAGACTGCAGGGAAGGAGGAGAATTAGAGGGTGGTTGGCTGCTGGTTATGGCAGGAAAGGATTGAATACAGAAGAAAAAAACAAGGGAAATACAATGGATAATACTTAGGAGTAAGCACCAAAGGATTTCGTGGAGCCGGCATCACGAGAGATCGACAAACTCCAAGAAAAAGCTCTCAAAAATTTGCAATTGCCATCAAAATCAGATCCCCCCTCCTTTATTTATAATAATAACTTGGGGCAACCATCTTGGAAGGTTATAAAGGTTATAATTGACTGTTCACGAGTTGTCCGATCTTGCTCAATAAAATACTTGTGTGTGTGTGTGTGTGTGAACATCCTTGAAATATCACCACAACTAAATATCGACATCAAACATTTGTAACTGTGTATGCATATGGTAGAGATTATCAGCTTACAAGATATTAGTATCCCTTTTACCCCTTAAAGATGATCGAAAACTTGAGGATGTAGAGGATGAAAAGCTTGTAGAAGGATTGTTCTTTAGGTGATCTTTTGAGAATAAGTGTTGCATATAATTATCACACAAGTTTTGAGGTAAGTATAAGTGCATACAACAACAACAACAACACTCAAGCCTTTATCCCACTATAGTGGGGTCGGCTATATGGATCCTTTGTCGTCATTATGCCCTATCTTTTGTCATAATCTCATTAATGCCTAAGTACATCATATCTTTCCGTATAGTTTCATTCCAAGTCTTTATTGGTCTACCCCTCCCTCGTTTAACATGTCTAGTGACTAGACTCTCACAACGCCTAACAGGTGCTTCTAATGGTTTCCTTTGTACGTGTCCAAACCATCTTAGTCGAGTTTCTCTCATCATCTCTGCAATTGGTGCTACTCCTGTCTTAAACCTGATACATTCATTCTTAATTTTATCCAGTCTTGTGTGTTAACACATCCACCTAAACATTTTCATCTCCGCAACTCCCATTTTTGGTTCATGTACACAATTCACTGCCCAACACTCAGAACCATAGAGCATCGCTGGTCTAATTGCAGTAAGGTAAAACTTTCCCTTGAGTTGTAATGGTACTTTACGATAACATAAGATCCCTGACGCGCCTCTCCACTTCAACCAACCCGTTTGGATTCTATGTGTCACATCTTTATCAATACCTCCGTCTTTTTGAATTATCGATCCAAGATACTTAAAACATTCACTACGGGAAATGTCTTGATCACCCAACTTAATAACGACGTCATCCGTCCTTCTTGTACTGCTAAATTTAAGCTCCATATACTCTGTCTTTGCCCTGCTCAACCTAAAACCCTTCTTTTCTAAAGTGTCTCGCCAAGATTCAAGTTTTGCGTTTACACCCTCGTGCGTCTCAACCAAAACGATATCATCCACAAACAAAAAACACAAAGGTATTGCTTGTTGGATATGTCTGGTAAGCTCATCTAGGATAAGGGTAAAGAGATAAGGACTTAAAGCTGAACCTTGTTGTAAGTCAACAGTGATAGGGAATCCGTGTGTTAATCCTCCAGATGTCCTCACCCTTGTCACTGAATTTGCATACATATCTTCGATTATATCAATATATGATACATTTACTCCTTTCTTTTCCAAAACTCTCCATAAGATCTCTCTTGGAACTCTATCATAAGTCTTCTCAAGATCAATAAACAGCATATGCAAATCTTGTTTTCTTTCTCGGTAGTTGTCAATAAGTCTCCTCAAGAGATGTATAGCTTCCATGGTCGACCGTCCTGACATGAATCCAAATTGATTCTTCGAGATGTTAGTATCTCGTCTTACTTTTTTTTCTATTACTCGTTCCCATAATTTCATGGTACGACTCATCAATTTAATTCCTCTGTAATTAACACAATTTTGTATATCTCCTTTATTTTTATACAAAGGTACCAAGATACTTTCTCTCCATTGGTCTGGCATTTGCTTTGACTTCAGTATCTTATTGAAAAAAACATGTAAGCCATAAATTTCTTTTTTTCTCTAAACATTTCCACACTTCAATGAGTATATCGTCTGGCTCAACCGCCTTTCTATTTTACATCTTTTTAGAGCATCATTTACCTCTGATACTTGAATTTTATGATAAAACGTTTTATTTCTATACTTCTTCGATTTACTTAACTCTTCCAAGTTCAATTCATTATCTTTTGTTTCATTATAGAGTGACATTGTTAACCTCTGAAGAGGATGTGTTCAAATTCAGATCATGAGAATAAATCAACGGTTGTTTATATCGTTACAAATTGTTAAGACGCTGGATTTTGATAGGGATGGGTAAGAAAATTGAATGATCCAAACAACTGAACCAAATCATAAAAACTAGATTAGTACGGGTTCGATCGAAGTTCAATTAGATTAGGTTTGTAGTTTTCGACAAAACATTTCTTTGGTTTTATTAAAGTTCTAAATTTGATTAACTGAATAAAACTGCTAAATTGAAACATGCTCTAGATGAAGTATCATGATTCATCGAAACAAAATTACAACAGATATGACATTAGCAACCTACAACAACACTCAAGCCTTTATCCCACTATAGTGGGGTTGGCTGTATGGATCTTTTGTCGCCAGTGTGCCCTATCTTTTATCATAATCTTACTAATGCCTAAGTATATCATGTCTTTCCTTATAATTTCATTTCAAGTCTTTATTGGTCTACCCCTCCCTCGTTTAACATGCCTAGTGACTAGACTCTCAAAACGCCTAACAGGTGCCTCTAATGGTCTCCTTTGTACGTGTCCAAACCATCTTAGTCGAGCTTATCGCATCTTCTCTGCAATTGGTGTTACTCCTGTCTTATCCCTGATACATTCATTCCTAATTTTATCCAACCTCGTGTGTCCACACATCCACCTAAGCATTCGCATCTCCGCAACTCCCATTTTTTCTCATGTACGCGACATTTGCAACCTACTTTCAAAAAATTCTATCTGAAAAATAACTCAAATCAACTCAATTAGAACCATCCCAAACTGAAACACAATTATAGACCAAACCAAACTAATCCAAAATAAAATAATTTGTTTTGAATTTTTAATCCAAAGTTGAAATCAAATTGAATGGTTCTGCTTGGTTTGGTTACAAACCACGTGTTTTTTGAATCAAACCAAATCATGCCTATCATAATATTTGGAAGTTGTTCTTTTGGCAACTGTTTAAGATAAATGCAATAATAAGTGTATTTTGAACTAAGCGTGTTGGTATAATAATTGCTTCATAAGGAGTTCTATGCAACTTATGATTCATGCTCAAATAACTATGTTTATATCAGAAACAACACAACGTGCAAGGTAATCAAAAATTAAATATCATGTTGTGAATAGGATTGTCTAGAGTCGGGCATAAACCAGGCCTTACGTATCTGATAACTTTTAGTGCTCTAAGTGATGCAGAATGCAACTTTTCATGAACAATTGCAATCCTTGGTGTTTGCAAAGATGTCTTGTTTTCCATGAAATCGAAAAGACAGGTAGAATCAACATGTTACAGAGGATAACTTTGACTAGGACAGGCTTCAAATTTATCAATAACTATACGGGAACACTATGTTTTGAGGAAGCAGAAAATGGCTAGCTTCTTCATTATAGGCTAAGTTTCAAACAATGGAAGACATGAGTGGGACAAATTATAACATGGTACAAAACATAATTACAGGTGCCTGTCAGCATAAATGTAACGCCTGTCCACATAAATGTGACTTCATTGGCAACGCATACACTTTAAAGGTTTCTCACAAGGGTTAAGTTAAGGATTATTTGGTCTTCTTCGGAAGGGGAGATCAGTTAAGATACGCAAAAAATAAAATATTGAGATATTTACTAGTACACATCACCATAAAGTTTTGAATTTATTGGTCCACCCGTCTCTTTATGATTACTATTTTTATAACACTTGTGAACGTCAAGATTTCCATGTAAAGACTTCAACCTTAGTTGCTTTTGGTACCGTAGAGATGTAAAGTCAATTTCCCTCCCATATCCTTGATGGAATTTGTGCTGTACATGTATCTTAATTTAAATATTTTTCCATTATGAATTAATGGCAAACCAACTAGCGGGGGAATTTGCAATGTGATATATCATACGTGCTTACCAAATCCATTATATTTGCTCTACTAATTTCCACTCAATCCACTCAAGCACCTTATTCTCAACCGGCTTTGCATTCAGATAGCATGTATATTCAACACTAACTTATTTCATCATGACGATCCTTGAATGTTCCGCTAAATGGTGATCATTCTTTATTTCACATCACAAGTGTAAAATTTTTATACAAGAGTAGTAAACCACTAGTAAAAGAAGAAGTAAGAGCAAACACTTGTATTATATCCACTGCTTTACAGGGCGAGACATACAATCGCGAGACATGATTTTGTGTTGCAATGGACGAAGATAAAAAAAAAAGACAAATTTAAAACTGGCGGCAAAACTAAGATCGTCTAGCCGCCAGACCACACCTCTAGCAGCGAGGTCGCGCGAACAGCTCTTATTGACTCTGCTGGAAACAAACCGCACAAGTCGCGCAAACTGAAAAGCCATGTCGCGCGAACAAGTGACCAACCTGTTTGCCTGAGAACTGTCAAGGAGAAAAGCTCTCTGGTCGCAAACCGAGATATTGTCGGTGATATCTAATATCGCCCGGCGATACCTGCAAACCGCCAACTGCTTCCGCGACTTCCACACTGAGCCTACCCCTGACCAAACCGCCAGTACTAGCTGCCTAATCGTCCAATGCTAACCGCACAGTCCGCAAAAGCTAACCAAACAGTCCGCAAAAGCTAACCAAGAGACCTCTACTCCTTGTCGCGCGGCTTAGAGAAATCTAACAGCAACGTTACTCCAAGCTACAGTTCTCAGTGATCCCAATGTACAAATGAGGGAGTCGGGATCCATATTTATAGGCGGAGGAGGTGTATGGAAAATGATCACTATCGCCCGGTGATAACTAGCTATCGCTGACGATAGCTACGAGTTGCGGATAGAAAAATTTAGCCGCACGACCTGGCGGCCTCACTTCAAATTTTTCAACACTCCCCCTTGAAGTGAGAGTCGGAGACCAGGCCAAGCAACTCCCGCAGCCGCTCAAACAGCCCCTTTGATAGTTGCTTCGTGAAAATGTCAGGGACATTGTCCTTGCTCTACACATACTCCACGATCAAAGATCCTTCCGACATGTTTTTTTCGAACAAAATGATGTTCGATCTCGATGTGCTTCGTCCACGCGTGACACACTGGATTCGTAATCACCTTCAGAGCACTCTCATTATCACTGTGAAGATGAGTAGGACCTCGCACCTCTTCATGGATGTCCTCCACCAACCTGCGCACCCAAATGCCCTCATGGGCCGCCAAGGACGACGCCTTGTAATTTGCCTCAATAGTGGAGATAGACATTTCCTGCTTCTTACAGAACCATGAAACTGTTGTTGATCCGCACATGAAGACATACCCAGATGTCAATTTTTGATCATCTGTATCTCCACCATAATCAGCATCTGTGAACCCGTGCAAACGAAGCTCGTGTCTTTCTCATAAAACAGCCTCATGTCCGAGGTGAACTTCACGTACGTCAGAGCGCCCTTTGTCGTCACTAGATGAGGCTCCTGGGCTTCTGCATATACCGACTTGCTCGGCCAACAACATATGAAATACCCGGCCTTGTAATCGTCAAGTATATCAAACTCCTGACCAGAGCCCGGAAGACTAAGGGATTTAGAAGAACTCCTCATTCATCTCCTCGAAGCTTTAACCCGACTTCTAGTAGAGTAGAACTGTTCTTTCCCTCCCTCATGCCGAACCGCTTCACGTTCCGCTCTGTATATCCTTTCTGGGAAACAAGCACATTGGTGTTCTTCCTCTTCACTTCTAAACCAAGGAAATTGTGCAGCTCACCAAGATCCTTCATTTCAAAAAGAATTGATAGTTCCTCCCTTAGCTATGCCACCTCTTCGCCAGAGTTCCCTGTCACGATCATGTCATCGACGTACAGCATTACCAGGACTCGAAGCTCTCCCCTCTTCTTGATAAACAAACTCAAGTCTGAGTCAGAAGCAAAGTACTCACAAAACTATAAATATTCCTCTATCTTCTCATACCAGGCTCGAGGCGTCTGCTTCAAACGATACAGTGCCTTCTTCATCTTATAGACATGTCCTGGATGAGTCTCGAATACATACCCGGGTGGTAATACCATAAAAATATCCTTGTTAATCTCCCCGTAAAGAAACGCATTGTTCATGTCAAGTTGTCAAATCTTCTATGTTCGGCAAGCTGACAAAGAAATCACCATTCGTATCGATGTCATCTTGGTCAAGGGACTGAATGTCTCCTCGTAGTATTCTCCATACTGCTGTGAGAACCCACGAGCTACAAGACGAGCATTGCACCGCTCAATGCTGTCGTCTGTTTTTTCTTCAACTTGTAAACTCACTTGCAAGTAATAGGAGTAATGTCATCTACCTTGAGTACAAGATCTCAAGTCTCATTTTTCCTGAGGACAGTCATCTGCTCATCCATGACATCTTCTCACTCATTTACTCCAATGACATTTTCAAAGCATGACAGCTCTCGCTCGTCCAGAGATCCTACAAAGAAACATGAGACAAGGCTCACCAGGTTGTCCTCTCTGTACCGAACTGCTGGTATGATGGTCGTCTTCGACCTCCGCAAGACCGAACCATTCTCCACCACTTTTGCTGCCTTTTCTGCATCAGCTCCTTTGTCAGAAGTACCAGGAGCATTGATATTTGATACCCCTGCTTCCAGAACCTGAAGCACATGACCCAGAGCCTGATGAAGTAGGAGCTCATGCAGATACAGACAGCTCCACCAGAAGATCATTAACAATTTCTTTTCTCTTTCAATCATCTTTGCTCTCCTGCAGCTCTATACTAAGGCTTCCCTGGTATGACGTCAACTCGTCAAATACCACATCCCTCGAGACAATGAACTTCTTTGTCTCAGGATTCATGCACTTCCACCCCTTCTCCCGTTCATCATACCCAATGAAGACACACTTCCGTGTCTTAGCATCCAACTTGGTCCTTAGAGCATCCGGGATGTACACAAAGCAGTTAGAGTCGAACACCCAAAGATGTTGCACACTTGGCTTCTCTTTGAACAACAGTTCATGAGGAGACTTCATGTTGACAAGACTTAAGGACATCTTGTTGATGACATATGTCGCACAGGCCATACACTCTGCCCATAAGGCCCTGGGTAAGCCTTTGGAATGAAACCAGCTCTTGCAAGTCTCCTCCAAGTGACGAATCTTCCTCTCCGCCACTCCATTCTATTGTGGAGTGTGAGCACAAGTCAGCTCCCTCTAGAACTCGTGCTTCCTACAGAAGGTAGAAAACTCATGGGAGATTGTAACATCCCATTTCCGGCTAGACCCCTAGGAGTCGGTTGGTTGTGGTAGAACCCTAGGGAGCCCAAAACTTGAAATAAATCGACTAAGAAATCGGGTCACGGGTTGGTCACGCCCGTGACCCGCCATGTCACGCCCGTGACAAAGGGCGTGACACGCTCGACGATCGTCGAACCAAATTCGGCCACACGGGCCGGACACGCCCGTGACCCGCCATGTCACGCCCGTGACAAAGGGCGTGACACGCTCGATGATCGTCGATCCCAATTCGACGATCGTCGAACCAAATTTGGCCATACGGGCCTGCCACGCCCGTGACCCGCTATGTCACGCCCGTGACAAAGGGCGTGACACGCTCGACGATCGTCGAGCCCAATTCGACGATCGTCGAACCAAATTTGGCCATACGGGCCTGCCACGCCCGTGACCCGCCATGTCACGCCCGTGACATAGGGCGTGACACGCTCGACGATCGTCGATCCCAATTCGACGATCGTCGAACCAGAATTGGTCTCCAGACCTGTCACGCCCGTGACCCAAGTGACACGCCCGTGACCACCCTTCGACGATCGTCGATCTTAGTTCGATGATCGTCGAACCCAGACTGCTAACCGGGCCTGTCACGCCCGTGACCTATGTGTCACGCCCGTGACCAAGGCCGAAACGTCAGCCAGACTGGAAGTTTCGGTAACCGACGCCTTAATAAATTCTGGCTGTGGGGATGAAAAATCAAGAGTATTTATGGGTCGATCCCTACTTTAATTATGTTAATAATTAAGGAAAAATGGGTCCAGTAGGAAATTGCCACCTGGCAAGCACCTCTTCATTCCCAACTTTTCAACTGCCATTCGTCATAACCGAAACGTCATAAGAGTGTTATTAATGGCCGCCAACGTTTCATCTCCAACGTTTCACCCTTTCCCCTCCTCATTTGCTCATCTATAAAAGATTCCTGAGAGCAAGAGGAAAAGGTTACACTCCCTCAACTGTTCAGACTTCCTCCTTGCTGTTGAAGAATTTCCGGCGACGCCACCACCGCGCAAATGGCTTCCCGACGCTCTGCACGCCTTCAACCCGCAAACAAGGTCCTCCCCTCCCTCTTCTTCTGCGGATAGATCTTAGGAATCGTTAGGAGAGATATCGGGCTCAAAAGAGCCAGATCGGGTGAGCGTATTGGTGGTTTTCCGAAAGTTTCATGGTGGCGGGTTCGCCGGAAACCGCCTCTCCGGCGGCCGTGCCGCCGCCCGACGGTAGCCCTCACCTCAACAGAGGTGGTGGTGGTGGTGGCCGGCCAGGGAGATGGCTGGGTGGCCGGGAAATAGCTTGGAAAAGCTACAGGGTATTAGGTTTTAGGCCTCTGTTTCGGGCTGTTGAATAAGATGAACAGTGGCATGAGAAATAAATTCTAGTTTTTAAATCCATTTCTGAGTGAGATATCTGTCATGTTAAATAATTTGGGAAAAATACCTAGAGGCTCCTACGGGAAAAATGATCAACATAGGAAATGTAGCCCTTGAAGTCTACTTTAATTCAAAATTAATTTCACTCGATTTGGGATCCTGGTTAGACCACAGCACCCTTTTTGGTGAGGTCTATCCAGAGGGCTGCCTTGACCTTAGAAAAATTCCCCACTCCAATCCAGTCATCCAAATGACTTGAAATTTGGGGTATGGTCTAATCTTACATATATCTAGGTGCTATCCAAAAATGAGAATTTTTGGAGAATATTTTTCTATAGTTTTTAGAAAAATTCAATAATCCTAGCCGATTTTAATTAGATTGTTAAATAATTTCCAAACCCTCCCAAATTTTGGTGAGTGGTCCCTGGGTTCACCATAAGGTCCTGTATAATTTTTCATCTCATTTGGAGATGGTTTGGAGCAGAAATGATCAACCCAAAGTTTTGCCCTAATAAGAGGTCTTAGGTTAAAAGTGCACTTTTGAAGTTTGAGTGGTGAGATCACCTCAACAGAGGCTGAGATTTTTACCACTGGCTAATAATATTCTCTAGCACCCCCTCATGGAGTTTGAGGTGGATCGGGGTAAGTTTGCCCTAAGGCCCAAGGCCCAACCCTAAGGATGGATCTTGGGGGTTTGTGAAGGTCATGTGGTCAAATGATCTTGGATTGACCCGAGATTGGGTGATGAGAACCATAGGGCTAATATTGTTCTCTGGATGAAATCTTAGTAGATTTGGAGATCGTTGGAATATCTAAAAATCTAACCCTAGTTTAGGGCGCAAAACTTGTAGAGATAGGAAACGACACCAAATCACATTAAAAGGTGATGAGAATTGGGTAGAGTTGATTATAGGGGTAGTACAAGCTCTGGATATTTTTCTATGAATTTTATGATCACTATTTTGGGTACTTCCTTAATGATTTAGTAGTTGTATGATTTGCTTAGAAAATTTATTATGGAGTACAAACTTCCTGGAAATTGATGAAATTTAGGCAGAGAACCTTTATTATGATTTTTAAACTCTGTGAATTTTTATGGGATTTTTAGAAGCTTAGTTCTAAGGCTTGCTTCATTAAGTATTATTTATCATGGATATTGGATTAAATCTATTTTGGTGCTTAGCAAGCTGGTGAAATTATGATTCTTTGCACAATGATCTTTTCTGTACCATACTATTAATCAGTAATTTTTCTGTAATTTTATGATGAGTAATTTCAGTACTTCCTTCTTTACATGGGAATAATGAGATTATAATGGATAAATTAATTAGAGGCTATATATCTTTTGTAAAATCCTGCAAATTAGTATTTGATGATACCTTACTGTTATTTAGTGATCATAATTTTTGGGTGGCCATAACTTAAGAATATCATGTAGTTCATGTTAAAAATTACCCATGGCCAATCTTTGAGAAAAATAACTAAATATCAGATTAATTAGGAAAATTATAAATTTCCGGATTTAAGCTAATTAAGTCATGATAGACCTCCAGTAAATTTTATAGGAGATTTGGAAGATAATTTGGAGTACCTCCCCTTGTGTACCTCATATAGTTTAGGATGGTCTGCATTTAGTAAAACCTCGGAATTCTGATAATCGATGGTTGGTAGGGCAAGTTAAGGTTGAGTTCATTATTAGAAGTCAGGATAAGTAGAATGTGGGACTGGTTAGGGTAAGGGAGTACGGGGACGACGAAAGATCGTCCGTCCCGGGAAGAAGAGGAAGAGTCTTAATACTCTAGGGTTAGAACTAAAGCAACTAAAAGGGGATTGGGTAAAGGGTAGACAACCAATAATAATAAGTGCCTTGCGAAAGGGAACTTCGGGCCGTAATGCACCGTCTTGGTTCCTAGTACCCCTTGAGAGCCCTTCACGGGGAATACCGGGGGCAGTCCTGGGCTAACGTAAACCATAGGAATAATAAATTAAAAGAGCAACTAGTATAACTGGGATTACACACACTCACTCCCCGGTAGCTAGGAAAGTAGAACTATAGGATTACTTGCCATCAGACAGTAGCTCTGAAGGTAGATGCACGGACAGTACTGTCCGGGGGGGCCGCGGGCTCGAGGGTTGGAGTACGGAGAAAAGTGGTGGGTCATCGGTACTAGGCGATCGATCACACCGACAGCGGTACGATGACTCGGCGAAAAGTCTGGAGGGTACATCCAGCAGCAGTACGCGGATACTCTAGGTTGTGTTCTTCTAGGGGCGTACGGAAGGGCTAGGCCTGGTAGTGTGGTTACCCGCCTAGGAGTGGGGGGCCCGACCCACTGTCTCCGTTTGCCACTACGGAGGTTCCTGGGGGTGAAGCTAGCCTCCCGAACAGGGGGAACTAAAGGTCTGTGCGCATAGAGTCGTGTGCGTGGGTTGCACTTGCATGAATCATGACATAGCATATCACAACACTCATATTTGCATACAACCGACACCCCAACGTATAAATCGGTATGGGACTTTTTATACGATGGGAGTCTTGCAGAAGATCCCTTAACTTATAAGTTTGTATGGGCATTCATATAAGTTAAGGTTACTTACATACTTACTTACTTGTTGCTTACTTACTATTCTCTAGCAGTCTTTAATACAATTTGCTATTTATTAATTGTTCTACCTATTACAACATTTATATTGTTCACCTGATATAACTTGCTAGTTAGGTCCACCGTCACTTGCTTGACTACTCTCCACCTTTTGTAGCTTCCCTTTCCTCCTCTCCGCCCGGTGCTTAGGAGCCGTGGTGGGAGGGGTAGGGGATGATAGGCCTTAGTCTTTACGACTAATGGTTTTCGAACCAAACGTTACAGGAGCTCCGGATGGGAGACAGGGACCAGCACCAGCGGAGTACGGTGCGCATGGAGGTGGGACAGTCTAGCACCGGTGCACCTGCGACCAGCTCCGTGAGTGATTAGCATTTTCTTAGCTCCGCGATGAGAGACTTGTAGTGAGGACTCTGATGTACCGGGCATGAGCCCTTTTATTTCCAGACTATTTATACTCTGATGATTTTCTGTGGACACTCCCTTCGTGGAGTTTTATTTTATGTGATATTCTCTTTTGGTGGACTTGCTTCTCTCTTGCTTGCTACTTATTGCGATCGAAAAGGCCGGCAGAATCGGCGCGTTGTAGTGGCAACCTTCCCGGGTGCGAAGGTGTCACCGCAAAGCGGCGGTTCTGGGCATAAGACCCCGGTGGTTGAAAAAGAAAAAAAAGGGGTCTTACAGAGATAAACTCCCCTCTATTTTCCGTCCTCAGCTTCTTTACTAGCAGCCTCAGCATGTCTTCAACGAGCTTCTTGAACTCCGCAAACTTCTGAAAAACTTCTGACTTCTCCTTCACAAATTACACTCAAGTGTATCTAGTGAAGTCATCAACTAATACCAGCATATACCTGTTACCCGGGTAGGTAGGGGTGATGCATGGTCCCGTCAGATTACCGTGGATGCTCTCCAATGGTGACAAGAACTTTTCAAAGGGTGACAATGTGTCTTCCAAAATTGACATCCCTCACACACATGACCATCGTCAAGAGATGAAAGACTGGCAAGTCTTTCACCAGACTCCTTGTCGTCATAGCCTTCAGTTTATCCATCCTAATGTGTATCAGCCTCTTATGTCAGATAGCAGCGCTGTCATTTGCCCTCATCTTTTCAACATAAGAATTTATCGACAAAATGAACAAGTCATTTACCCTTCTCCCAACATGGGTAACATCAGCCTTTACCGCTGACACATTCCGGAGGAACTCCATTTCTGTTGGACCACACAGAACGTGATAGTCAGCATCCACATCATTGGTCACCGAGAATAAATTCTCCTTCACTCATGGCACATGCACACTTTTAAAGTGAGTGGTCTCTTATTACTGCCTAACGAAAATGTTCCCTCCTTCTCAACTGCATGCACTGAATCATCAAATGTAATGATAACATCATTACTCGTGTACACATATAAAGAAAAAAACTTTGACTCATCTCCAGTGAGCTGATGACCACCCAGAGTCCACGATCCAATCCTCTTGGAAGTTGATGGAGGTCAAGGAACCAACATACGTTGTCGTCACATCTTCAATGAAGCAGTTCCCTCACTCACCTTCACTCTTGGATCCTCCTCCTCTCTCTGTAGCGTGTCCTGGCTGAAGGTTCACCTTGCAGTCTTTCTTAATATGACCAAGCTTGTTGCATCTAAAACACCTCAATCCCTTCTGCCCTCCATCATGCTTAAGAGTTTTGCCTCCCTCCTGATGTGATGAGATAAAAGCCTCTCCATCATAGGTTTTCTTCTTATCCCACCTTTTTTTCTTCCCAGAATATAGAAATTCAATATCTCCCCCTGAGATAGAATACTCAGACATCTGTCTTGCTAAGCTCTCCTGAGAGGCTACCAAGTTCTCCAGTTCCAGCAGAGACGGTTGAGTAGCCAACCCCAGCATTGAAGTGATGAAAGCAACATATTCCTTCCGCAAGCAGTGGATGATGCATCTTCATCTTAGACTCAGAAATAGGCTCATTTGGATCAAGTGTTGAGATCTCAGCACATAGGTTTTTCATTTTCAGGAAAAAAGAAGAGATAGACAGGTCTCCTTGAGTGGTCTTTGTCAACTCACTCTCCAAGAACTGTAGTCTAGCTACGTTCTTCTTATTGAACAACCCATCCAAGGTTGTCCAAATCTCAGCACTTGACCTACATCCCATGATGTGGTCGAATAGATCTGAAGAGATCTCGCTTGAGTGCGAACTCAGTCTTAGCAGTGGTTCTCCTTCAAGTTCTTACTTCTTGAGCATTCAAGTTCTTACTTCTTGAGCATTAGCTCCATCAGCCACAACTTCTTGTCTGACATCTCCTCCAACAAACTCCCAGAAGTTCTCCCTAAGTACATAACTCTTCATACAAGACTTTCATTTCTTGTAGTTGATCTTAGTAAGAATTTCAATACCAAGTCCTCTTGAATACCCACCTTCCATACTAAATGTCTGGTTTACTTCTCTTTCAAAGGTACTTAGCAATCAGCAATTAAAACATTTGTTCCTCTAATACCATGTAAAATTTTTATAAAAGAGATCGCAGAACCACTCTCAACCAACCAAGAGCAGTAAACCACAAGTAAGAAGCAAAAGCAAACACTTGTATTATATCCACTGCTTTACAGGACGACATACAATCGCAAGACATGATTTTGCGTTGCAATGGACGGAGATCAAAAAACAAACAAGTACAAAATTGGCGAACAACAAAACTGAGACCGCCTAACCGCCAAACCGCACCTCTAACCGTGAGGTCGCTCGAATAGCTTTTATTGAATCTGCTGGAAACAAACCGCACAAGTCGTGCAAACTGAGAAGCCATGTCGCGTGAATAAGTGACCAACCAGGCTGCCTGAGAACTGCCAAGGAGAAAAGCTCTCTGGTCGCAAACCGAGATATCGCCGGCGATATTTAATATCGTCCGACGATAGCTGCAAACTGCCAACTGCTTCCGCGACTTCCACACTAAGGCTACCACTAATCAAACCGCCAGTAATAGTTTCCTACTCGCCCAGTGCTAACCGCACAGTCAGCAAAAGCTGACCAAGAGACCTCTACTCCTACTTGTCGCGCGGCTTAGAGAAATCTAACCGCAACCTTTCTCCAAGTTACAGTTCTCAGTGATCCAAATGTACAAATGAGGGGGTCGGAATCCCTATTTATAGGAGGGGGAGGTGTACGGAAAAAGATCACTATCGCCCGATAATAACTAGCTATCACCAGTGATAGTTGAGACTAGAAAAATCTAACTGCACGACCTGGCGACCTCACTTCAAAATTTTCAACAATAAGTAGCAACCCGGTCACGATTAAATGGTACAAATATTTCCCCAACTTCCAACATTCTTTTGACAACAACAAGAGGTATTTGATATTCCCTCCTTTACTCACCCAGGATGATGAAATTAAAACCATTATGCAACTACATTCATGGATATGACCGTTTACTGCACGTATGCACCCCACAGCGACATACCTTCCTTGGAAAGACCTTCACAATAGATCCTAATAATTATCGCTATATCAGCAACTTGAACGGACATCGCGAGGAATAAATATGGCGGTTCAATTTATTCCACAATTATCAGCAACTTGAACGGACATCGCGAGGAATAAATATGGCGGTTCAATTTATTCCACAATGCATGAACAGGGCCTATAAATATCAAACCTCAAACACTTGGAAGGTGAAGAAGAATTTCACACCAATAAATGACCAGGAAGTCAAATTCAGATCTAGCCAAGTGCTCACGCCTTCATGTGTCTTCACAAGAATCTCGAGGGATTTTCAGCTCTTGCAATCCTTTGTTGGGGAGAATAGTAAAGATCAATACTAGCTACCAGTCCTGCAATGGACGTAAATCTTTAGATACAACATCTATACATCTAATATATCCATCTTTTATAGTACTTGTCTATTTTTACTTTAGCAATCATCGCTCCATAACAATTAACACTGAATAGCTAGTGATCTCCCTCATACCAAGTAACTCAATTTATCATACCTTTTCTATTCTGAACTTTAACGTGCAAGTTCACATTTAGTGCTCTTGAGATAGTCAGGTTGGTCAAAACTACATACCGAAGAATTAATAGCTTACTATAATTCTCACAAGAACTACTAACACCAATTCTATAATGAAATGGATTGATCTTATGTTCCCCAACTAGGGGAGAGTTCGTGTAATGGCTAACATCTTCCCCAACCAAAACCCCTGTGACGCGAGTTTTGATGATTCTCTGACGTTTTATACATTGCTTGGAGATATAAATGTCCGGGTGAAAGACACTGGAGTGAATAAACAAAGAAAATATGTTTTGAGTTCATAAAAATAAGGACGTGATTAAATCCGCTTCTCAAGATTTAAGATCTACCACGTGAAGATAATGAATATTAAAGTGGTGGCATGGACGACTCATTAAGGCATTAGATGTTTTATTCAAAAAGATTTGATTAAACTATATCAAAGTTCTAATTTAGGTGTTTCATATATATGTACATTAGGTAAACTACTAGATGTATTTTGCCATGGTGCAGTATTTTATTAATCAGAAGAGACAAAATTTAAAATTAGGACTGTAATGACCTTAACTAAATTCCTCTATTTTCTATAAATGTGACTTAAACTTACTGTTTGATGAATCTTGCGTCTGCTCTAGGTTTATGTTAACAAAACCTATATGTTTGGAAGAATGATGGCATTACTTTTATGCAATAGTTTGATTGAAATCCTTAATGATTAGTACATGTAGCTTATGAAAAAATTTATAAGCGAATAGATATGAAAAATGGAGAGCGAGACATATAAAATTGCTCGAGCTAGAGAGAGAAAGACTAGAAATTTAAGCTAAGTTAAATGCATAAAGTTTGAAACAGGTACAATTTTAACGAATGATATGACTATTAAAGAGCGATGGGAAAATATATTTTTATCAGCTCTATAATAAAACAAAAAACAATGAATTGAACATGAAAGTGTTGAGTAAATCAGAGAAGTATAGGAACAAAATGTTTTATTGTAAAATTCAAGTATCGAAAGTAAATGATGCTCTAAAAAAAATGAAAAATGAAAAGACGATTGGGGCAGACGATATACTCCTTGAAGTATGAAAATGTCTAAGAAAAATAAGTTATGGCTTACATGTTTCTTCAATAAGATACTGAAGTCAAAGATGATGCAATACCAATGGAGAAAGTATTTTAGTACATTTGTATAAGAACAAAGGAGATATACAAAATTGTGTTAATTACGGGAGAATTAAATTAATGAGTCATACCATAAAACAATGGGAACAAGTAATAGAAAGAAGAGTAAGAGGAGAGACTAGCATCTCGGAGATTCAATTTGGATTCATGTCAGGGTGTTCGGCCATAGAAGATATACATCTCTTGAGAAGACTCATTGACAACTATCGAGAAAAAAAACAATATTTGCATATGTTATTTATTGATCTTAAGAAGGCTTATGATAGGGTTCCTAAAGAGATTTTATGGAGAGTCTTAAAAAGGTGTAAATGTATCATACATTGACATAATCAAAATATGTATTAAACTTCAGTGATGAGGGTGAGGACTTCTGGAGGATTAACACAGGAATTCCATATCACTACTGGCTTACATCAAGGTTCAGCTTTAAGCCCTTATCTCATTACTTGTTTCTTAAATGAGCTCACCGGGCATATCCAACAAGCAATATCTTGGTGTTTATTGTTTGCGGATGATATCATTTTGGTCGATGAGATACATAAGGGTGTAAGTGCGAAACTTGAATCTTGGCAAGACACTTGAGAAAAGAAGGATTTTAGGTTGAGTAGGGCAAAGACCAAGTATATGGAGCTTAAATTTAGAAGCGAGAGAAGGACGGATGACTTCGTTATTAAGTTGGGTGATCAAGATATATCCCGCAACGAGGGTTTTAAATATCTTGGATCGATAGTTCAAAAAGATGGAGGTGTCGATAAATATGTGATACATAGAATCCAAGCATGTTGGTTGAAGTGGAGACGCGCATTAGAGATCTTATGTGATCATAAAGTACCATTAAAACTTAAAGGCAAGTTTTATCGTACTGCAATTAGACCAGTGATGCTTTATGGTTCAGAGTGTTGGGCAGTGAATTATGTGCATGAGCAAAAAATGGGAGTTGCGGAGATTAGAATGCTTCGGTGGATGTGTGGGCACACGAGACTAGATAAAATTAGGAATGAATGTATCAAGAATAAGACAAGAGTGGCACCAATTGCAGAGAAGATGCAAGAAGCTCGACTAAGATGGTTTGGATATGTATAAAGGAGACCAATAGAGGCATCTGTTAGGCGTTGTGAGAGTTTAGTCACTAGGCATGTTAAACGGGGGAGGGGTAGACCAATAAAGACTTGAAATGAAACTATAAGGAAAGACATGATGTACTTAGGCAATAGTGAGATTATGGCTAAAGATTGAGGCATTGAGCACAATGGCGACAAAGGATCCATATAACAGACCTCATTATAGTGGGATAAATGTTTGAGTGTTGTTGTTGCTCAGTGTAAGGTGTTCCAATTTTATTTTTAATTTGGGTTTCAGTTTAAGTTTGATTTTACAATATCATTTCAATGAGACTCATAATTTTAGTTTGTTTCAATTTTATTTCGAGTTTACAATTTCAGATAATATTTTCAAAGAATTAATTCATTCCATGAGTTTGTTTATCTTCCATTTTAATTTTAAAAAAAAACTTAAGACCATCAAATAAAGCTTGTCTCGTACACAGAATATTTATATTAATCAATAGAGTACAATATAAAAAATTTGTCATGTATTATAAATGTCCACATAGAACACATACATATTAAGTAGTTGCAGTAAATTATGCCTATTAATACAATAGAGCAATTTGCTCTCCACCGGAATTAGGCAATATCACATTTCATGAAATGCTTTGACAAATGTAATGTGTCATCAACTATGTAGCACTGCTACGCTAAATAAACCCACCTATCAGTATCGGCATGAAATGCTTTTCTGATGTGTGTACGACTGTTACCCTCGCACATTTGCCAGTGGGGCCCCTCTTCGTCGGAACCACCGGAGCGCGGATTTGGAAACCGCCGTTAGTATTTCTTACAATTAATTGGTATTGATTAATCGATGAATATTAATTAGATTAATTAATTAATTAAATGCATTTGTAATTCCTTGTTTGGTTTCCCTCCCTCGTCTATATAAGGGAGACGAGTTTTAGTTGTGAGGTATCTTGGATGTATTAAGGTTTTGGGCTCTCTTTGGAGAGAGGGATCATTGGAGGACCCAACCTCCATGGAATTGGCCCGAGTTCACTCCGGATTGTATCCGTGTTATTTTCCCGTTAATGCAATATTGTCTTGTTCTTGTTTGTGCATCGTCTATGTTCGTAACAATGGCCCGACCTGCCGCCCCCGCTCGCTCGTTCCAAGTCGTCAGGGATCGAGCCACGATGGGCACCCGCCTCGCCGCCATCTTCGTCTGTGTGCGCCTCGATCGGTAATCCGTTATGCTCGCCGACATCCTCGCCATGGCGCATCACATCCACGCCAAGCTCGATCGAATCCCTCCAGCGGTACTTCCTGTTCTTTCGTTGCCTGCGCCGATTCCGGCAGCAGCAGCAGAAGCCCGCACCTCCAGTATCGTTTACAGATCCAGCACGGTGTCTGCCAAAACCAGAGCCGTATGGAGAGCAGCACACACCTCTAGCACCGTTTCCGGCAGCAACAGCAAAAGCCTGCACCTCCCTGCAGTCCGCACCTCCAGCGTCGTTGGGGATCCTTCTTACGTTCTCGTTCTCCAGATACAACCCATATCGTTGCCTCATCCATCGAAGCTGCCTCCCGACCTTTCTTCCATCCCCCAGTCCTCCGCTTTTGCTTGGAGGCCTCCCAGCAACAACGTTCGTCGATCACATGGGAGCCTCGGCCTCTCGGCTTCGGCCCATGTCGCGGTGCCTCTTGCGTCTCTCCCAGCACTGTTCTCATCACACGGTCTGACGCCCTATCTGTACTCCTACGCCCCGCCGCTCCTCATCCTATCCTGTCGCTCCCACATCCTGCCTATCTACTCTCCTACGATAAAGGCCAAACCTCCTTCTGTAGCATCCTCCTTTTTTTTTTACTTTTCCCTAGCCAGCTACTTCCCTATCCTGCTTATTTTTCCTTAACCTCACCAGATTTCACACCCACATCCCCATTTTATTTTTCCCCTTCACTATCTAGTCACATTTTTCCCAAGTCCAACCCACATCTCATTTTCCTTTCCCATCAATTATTTTATAATTCACCCCACGGCCACAAGTTGTACGTTGCTCCCGTTCTTAAAGATCCCGACAAACAATTAAAATTCGGTCTTGAGGGCAAGACAGATTTTATAGACCGGCATAATATTACCCTCGCACATTTGTCGGTGGAGACACTCTTCGTCAGAACCACCGGGGCGCGGATTTGAAAACCGCCGTGATTATTTCTTACAATTAAGTGGTATTGATTAATCGATTAATATTAATTAGATTAATTAATTAATTAAGTGCATTTGTAATCCTTATTTGGTTTCCCTCCCCATCTATATAAGAGAGAGGAGTTTTAGTTGTGAGGTATCTTGGATGTATTAGAGTTTTGGGCTCTCTTTGGGGAGAGGGATCACTGGAGGACCCAGACTCCTTGGCCTTGGCTGGAGTTCACTCCGGATTGTATCCGTGTTATTTTCCAGTTAATGCAATATTGTCTTGTTCGTGTTCATGCATCTGTCTATGTAAAAAAAACGACATAATACACATAGGATATTCACTCATGCATATCACATTAGGTAAATTAAAAAAATTGCTACCTCACATGATTGGCACTTATGTGATAGAATGATGCACTGTCTTTCCTCGATCCTCACCCTCTGTAATTCTTCAACTCATTCATCGACGATAGCTCCTCGATATTCCCCGACCCTAACAAACATTTATGTCCCAACCACTCTTTATTCCCTGACATCGACATCTATTCCCAGGAGCTGCTCTTCGCTAAAGCAGAGGAACCCAACATTAATTTAGTCTTTTGTCCTCAATGATGCAGATGAGTTGGATCATCATTCTCTAGCTCCTCAGACGTAGATGTTCTTTGCTTCTTTCTTCAGCTTCTCAAAATCCTCTGTTGCAAGCATGCAACCCACAGATACCGGCAACCACAATTTCTTCTCCATCGGACAATTTGTGTCTATAACCTGAACGTGTTGTTAATATTTAAGGGAGCTTCTTTCAATTTTCAACTACGTAGGAAGCACCTCTATTGAAAGCATAAATGTAGTAAAGTCATAACAACATTTTAAAGTTATTGCAAACTAGAGTGTCCTATTTACTTTTTGGATAGTGTTTTGTATCATTTATAAATCTAGGGGTTTTTTTATTTAATCACTTCGTAATTAATTAGTATCCATGTTAATTTGAGTGTTATTAGGGGTATAATATGTATCTCAATCTCAAATTATTGCCATTTCTAGCACCGGTTCATCATCTAGTGCAACCAATAATATTATTTTAAATGATGGGGATAAGGGCATGGACAACAAGGAATAATATATGTAATAAAGGAAACATTAGAATAAGGAATATTAGAAGTGCTCCTTTTGATGGTGTTTTTGTGATTGGTGTTGAAAGCTTGTATCCAGAGAAACAAAAGATTGAAGATACAAAATCTCTAAAAATGGAGAAGAAGATGAAGAAATTGAAGCTTAATTTCTATCTTATGGTTAAATCCGTGGACAAATATAAGATGTTAAATTTGAAATGTTTATACATATATATATATATATATATATGATAATTTCATGTTTCACACGGATTGTGCACTTATGTTTGTACTTATTCAATTTGGATTGTTTTAAATTGGTTGCTCGTGATGCTTTGAGGACTTTATAATGACAGTGTGTTGTATATAAACATTTTTGTATCTTAATTATAGTATAGCGCGCGCCACACCCTTATCCTTGTATTTTCACCTTTTCCACATTGTTGTACCAGACAAGCACAATACTCAAACAAGTACCCATACCGGTGCTTCCTAGGTCATCAACAATAATGATTGTAAATTGACCATAAACTACTGTATTCACATCAACCAAATAGGGGAACTTTTGTATATTATGCCTATAGCATGGAAAAATAAATAAAGAATTACGTTCCCTATTATAAATTTACACATGAATTTTGAAACTCATCAGCAATCAATGTACGAACACCAAGTCTGGAAGCAGAATAATATGGAAAAGAATTTGACTTTCAAGAAAATTGCAAATAATAGACTTATAAAACCTGAAAAATTACTTTGAAAAATAAAATCAATAGATATGAAAAATGCAAATAATACACTTAAAAACCTAAGAAAAAGATCATTCATACACTTACAAGAATTAACCAATATCACTGAAACTCGGTAATAATCAGCGTGTGAACATTAAGGCTTGTGGCAAAGTAGTACAGAAAAAATTGGACTTTCATGAATTTACAAACACACTTCTATAATCTACAAAAAAATTCTCAAACAAAAAAAAATCAATAAGATCATTCATAAACTTACATACAAGTATTGAGCACTAGCATTGAACTAGTCAAACAGCTTCCCAATGATTGAGTGAGCTGAATAAACCTTGTATCTTCCATAATGCATCTAAGTCATCCCCTTAAAGGGCACCCCTATAGTTTCTAGAAGTTGAATAACTGACCTAGGACAACCAGTTTTGCCTGAACCACAATACTCACAACTCCCTTCAATATATCAACTTGCTGGTCTTCTCTATGTTCTATGACCAAAGTAGAACATAATTGCAATTTGTTTGATGGTCAAAGAGAAAGAAACTCAGGATCTTCAAACAATAAGTTGTAAGGGGATAAAAATGGGAGAGAGAACGCACCATGTAGCTTCCCCAGCTCAAACCTATAGAAAAAGGCTACATCTCTCTCCATCTGGGGCTCAACAGAGGTAGGAATCCGGAGGGTGATGGTGGGAACAAGAGATTTGGAGAAGGTGGTGGGTGGGCAGCAGGGCCTGGCCCGAGTATTCCCGACTGGGGCTTTGGAGAGAAAGAGAAATTGGGAGTGAAAGAAGGTGGATAATGGAAACCTGGCGAAAGAAGCGGGGAGGGCGATTTAGGTGACATGAGATTCAAAAACGAGCTTGGAGATGCCAATGGTAACTGCGAATTTGGAGAGGGTAATGGAAACTGGGTGGATGGAGATGGCAACTGGAATTGCCAACCTGGTGACAGCAGCGAGAATTGTGACCCCGGAGATGGCAGCAGCCCAGGCTGCGTGTGAGCCGTCGTCATCATCGAAGGAAGAGCATGTCCCCTTGGCGAGGGAAAGGGAGCAGGCACCGGTAGCAAGCCCAGAGTGGGCTGCTTCTTAGTTCCATCTAAGCTGAGAAGAGAAGTCTCGAGGTACCGCATATAAGCGGAAACCGGCGAGTCCGCCCAAGTGGCGCAGCTGGGAGCAGTCACCGAAGGTCCTGACCGGAAGACAGGATTCGGATTAGGGTTAGGGTTTGAATTCGTCAGCGAGTTCTGAATAGGAGGCGGCGGCGGACGGAAGATCGGGGTAAGAGGCGGCGGCCTGTTTTTCATAAGCCGCGAACTAGAGGGCTTGGGCTGCGGTGGGCGAGCCGGCGCAGGCATCTGATTCCTGGCGCCGGGGGGATCGCGTGCGGGGCTTCCTGTAAGCTGCTGCACGACGCTCCGAAAATCGCTCTTGCTGATGTTGTACACTTGCGGCTGCGGCGGCGGCGGCGGCTGGTGCTGCCCCGCCTCCGAGAGCTTCGGGAAGGCAGGCTGGTGGATAGGGCTTTTCCTGATACTCTTACCGTGCTTGTTTATGCCGAGGTGATGCTGGTGATGATTCCTGGAGTTGTGATCCATCTCTACGCGAATCCAACCAAATATAATCCAACTGAAGGAAATGAAGAAGAAGAAGAAGGTTTCGATTGCGAGACAACAGATCTAAAGGAGAGAAATTCGAGACGGGAGATGATTGACTACATATGAAAAGAGCAGCTAAAGTACGGAAAAAGAGGTGAGAGTTTGACTTGTAGTGAAAATTATTTCTCGACATCAACCGGGATTAAGGTACGGACAAATTCTGGGGGTCTTCAAATCGAATGAGTTTATCGGATATAACAAATTTGCGTTCAAAGAAATACTAAGGCTCCCCTCCGGGTATCGAAAATAAGCCTCTTAAACGGAACCTAAAGGCTATATTTGGTTCAGTGGTGGCGGGTGCAGCCGGTGGGTCGAAACGTCACTTTGAAAACAGAGAGGGAGAGGTGGGGGTCGAAACGGAGCGGATCGGGGTCGTTTCCTCCTTGTTGTGGGTGCAAACATAGCAAACGCCGCCGCCAGCCGTTTGTTTAGCCGCCGACCGGCGGTGTTTGCTCCAAACGGAGGCGGCAAAACGCCAAATCAAATGAAGTCTAAGGCTCCGTCTGACACGGTGGTGGCGATCATGAGCATATGGATTAAATTGTCATTTATCAATGCCCACTTAAGGAACTTCATCCACTTTTATGGTCAAATGGATAATGTTTGTTTGATGATCCTTAACGAATGAAAATGGGTTAAATGACGGTTTAACTCATGCATTTACGACCGCCACCACCATGCCAAATGGAGTCTAAATTGAGTGACAAAATAAAGGTTTTCAGAACCGGGCCGGGAAATAAATCGGAATGCGGAGAGGTTCAAGGTTGAACCAGTTGAATCGGGATTGAACCGGGGTTTAATTTCATATGCAGAGTTAGGCAGATATTGTTAAATGACCAACAAACATTATTAAAGTTAAGTCGCGGCATACTCTTTCAAAAATTTAAATCATATCTACCAAAGGGTTCTACTCCAAAGGCTTCAAGATCGTCACGATACAAAATATTGTCTACACATACATCATTTGCATAATTAAATTTAAAATTGTTGTGGACTAACTCGAGGTCCCGGTCAGACCGGATTAACACGAACCGTCTTAGCCCACGAAGCGGTCGAGCGCGCACACAGTCAATGAAAATGAACAGTAGACACAAGTCGTGATGACGTGGAAAAACCCCTTAAATGGGTAAAAAACCACGTGACCGTGACTATGTCGGTCAAATTCCACTAGCTTTCCGTGATTACAGTATGTTTGGTGAATCGGGGCGACAGGTCGCTCCCGTTACAACTTGAGGGGAGAGAGAGACTATAGCTTCTTGCAGGCAACAGTCTGCACTGCGGAAGTGACTTAGACGTGGGAATGCGCGGGATGCTTCTAGCGTGTGCGCTCGGGGCGGCGCGCGCTTGCTGGCTTCGGATGTCTTCTTCCTTCGGCTTCCTCGAGATCTTGGACGTCCTTTTGTTGTCAACGCGCTGGTTTGGTGCTTATAGCCGTTAGTAGCTGCTGGTGGTCACTGGTGGCCGATGGTGGCTGCTGGTGGTTCACGGCGAGTGGTGGCCGACTCGGTGGAGGAGGCAGGAGAGCTCTCATCTGAGGAAGAAGAAGACAACCCGGAGAAGAGAAAAGGTGAAAATTGAAGAGGCCCTGGGGTCCCTTTTATAGCCTCCAGGGGAGGATCATGGCGGGCCCCCACCACTAAAGTAATGGGTTAGTGGGTGGTTATCCTCCCGATCGGACGGCGAAGAGAACCTCCCCTCGATCGGACGGTGGGAAGGTCGTCCACGGCGATGGGCCACCACGGTGGCGGGAGTGGCCGGTCGGTAGGGGTGAGGAACGAAAACCAAAAACCGACTAAACCGACCGAACCGCGCCGACTTTGAAACCGAGCCGCCCGGTCCGGTGTCGGTTCGGTTTGGTGCTTTTGAAAACCGAAGGCTTATCAGTTCGGGTCGGTTTTCAAGTTGTGAAAACCGACTAAACCGAACTGAACACTTCACCACTGTTTTGGAGTGTATTTGTTCGAGCAACTTTTAGATTATCTTTGGGTCTACAACCAAGTTAACTTTCCCCATCTCCGTGCTTGGTGAGATTTTTCTGATCCTTCTCCTTAAGTTTAGAGAGTTCTTCAGATCCTAAGTAATTCTATTGGGAAAAAGTTTTATTAACAGTTTAATTATTTGGGATGTTCTATATATTAAATTGATTTAATAACGACAATGATTATCTATCGTGATACTCCAATTGTTCTGATTGCTTATTGTTGGATCTATTAGTATTAAATTTGCCCAAGTTATTATAGAGAATTGTGGGATGTCATAAGGAAGGTTTGCCTCAATATACCCAAACTCTGCATGTCTAAAAATGCATGAATATAATAGTTGTTTGTGTGTGTGATGTGGATTTAATAAATTTTCTCTCTGACTTGTACACAAAAAAATTATATGCTATTTATTTAATATAAACATTCAGTTGATAAAGATTATGAAATTAATAAAGGGATGATGACCGATCCAACAAATAGCACTTGATTGTGTTTGTTCGCAGAAAACCGACACTGAACCACAAAAATCGACTTAAAACCGAACCGACTTTGAACCGAACCGACTGGGTTCGATTCGGGTCAGTTTGGACAAACCAAAAACCGAGGCATGTCGGTTCAGTTTCGGTTTGGGTCCAAACCGACCAAACCGAACCGCTCGCACGCCTACCGGTCGGGCAACCGATGGCGGGGGCGGTCGGCCTGGTGGCCGGCGGCGGCAACCGCGGCTGGCGGCCTGCCGCGGCTAGGCCGGCGGCCTAGCCGACCGTGGCCGGCCGCGGCTAGGCCGGTCGTGGCTGGCCTCGGCAAGGCTAGCCGTTGCTGCCCACGGCTATGCCGGTGTCCTGCCGCGGCTACGCCGCCAGCAGCTTGGCGGTCTGCCGCGGCCACCCGAGGCTAGGCCAGTGGCCTTCCGCAGCCAGGCCGCTAGCGGTCAAGCGGCCTGGCACGGCCTTACCGCGGCTAGGCCGCTAGCGGCTAGACGGCCTGGCGCGGCCTGGCCACGGCCTACCTGGTGCTGGCAGTTTCCCTCCACGGGGAGAGGGAGCGGGTCCCTCCCCCTCATGATTTTCTCCTCTTGAGAGTTTATGGAGGGGGTGGGCCACCCATGATCCACTTTTGGAGGAGATCATGGGGGGGGCTTTTCTCCTATAA
Organism: Platanthera zijinensis; assembly: GCA_039513925.1. Classification (NCBI taxonomy): domain Eukaryota; kingdom Viridiplantae; phylum Streptophyta; class Magnoliopsida; order Asparagales; family Orchidaceae; genus Platanthera; species Platanthera zijinensis. The sequence continues at coordinate 166,539,636 of CM077093.1, read as the reverse complement.
ATGAAGGTGGAACCCATCAATTGCCCCACAAATATTTGCTATCCGAGAGCGAAGTGAGCGAGAGAGGAGAGATTTCTCCTACTTCCTGCTGTCATGACAGCTTCTGGTGAGAAGGCTGAGGCAGCGGCGGCCAGTACTTCCAAGGTATTCGGAGGAGGATTCGGCGGACGAGGACACCAAGGCGGATCGTGCATGCTTAGGCATCGCGTGGACGAAGATGCCGGCCAAGCACGCACAGACCGCGCGCCTAGGCTGCGCGTGCAAGCTGCGTGCGCAGGCTGCGCGCGTGCTGGCTGCCAGCGCGGGCCGCGCGCGCTGGCAGCCCGCGCAGGCCGTGCGCGCAGGCCGTGCGCGAAGGCTGCGCGGGCGCCGGTCTTGGCGCGCGCAGGCCGCGCGCGCCGGTCCTAACGTGCGTAGGATGCGCGCGCGCGCAAGCCTTGGGCGTGCGCAGGCTGCGCGCGCAGGCCCGACGGGCGTGCAGGCCGCGCGGGTAGGCTGCACGCACGCTGGCTGCTCGCGCAGGCCGCGAGCGCAGGTTCCCACAAAAACTGATGCCTAGCAAGTTAGCTACCTTTGATAGCGTGGGCGAGGGTACAGGCGCGCGCGACCCTGCGCGCGGGTGCGTGCGCGCGAGACCCTGCGCGCGGGTGGGGGCGAGGGTACAGGCGTGCACGACCCTGCGTGCGGGTGCGGGTGCGCGAGACCCTGCGCGCGGGTGCACGTGCGTGCGCGATCCTATGCGCAGGTGCGCGCGCGCGACCCGGCGCGCAGGTGCGGGCGCGCGCGCGCGACACTGCTTACGGGCACGCGCATCTTACCTTGCGCGTGGATGGGCGCGCCGTACGTGAACTATACATTTCTACTTTGCACGCGCACGGCATGATATGCACAACTGTGCTTTTTTGTGCGCAAGGCGCAAGGTATGTGACGTATGCACGAGGTACGATGTATACGGTATGTTATGTGTACGATGGATAGTGAGTAATACGTGCGTGATGCACGGTGCATACGCGATGTGCGCAAGGTGTAACATGTATGGCGCACTAAGCGCCCAAGGAAGGGATCGTTGAGATATGGAGTTTCTGTTGCCCCCCCCCCTGAGTGTATCACCGAGTACTTCTTGTACAAGGTCGGAAGGGGAAACTTGATGCGGCGAGGTTCCCGGATGCAGAGACGGTGCTTCCAGAATGGTACCCAATTTGGTAAAGTTCATGTTGTTTCGCGTAAGTTTGACGTGTAATGTTATTTTGCGCGAGACTGACTCGCGGTCTTTGCCCGCACGAGACTGACTTGTGACTTAGTTTGCACTGCTCTTGTCCGCGGCCTAGCTTGCACGATTAAGGTTCGCGGTTTTGTCGTGAAAGAGGGCAGACCCTTGCAAGGTTGCGCGATGAGTAACGTCGGAGAATGTAAATACTCGATCCGACCGTTGTAGGTGCTCCATCCGGGTGCAGGAGAACGTTAGTGTTCAATCCGGGTACAATCGCAAGGGGGCAAGCCCTGACGACAGCGTCGGAGAGTGTACGTACTCAATCCGATCGTCGGAGAACGTAGGTGCTCAATCCGACCGTCGGAGAACGTAGGTGCTCAATCCGGGTGCCGAAGAACGTATGTGCCCAATCCGGGTACAATCGCAAGGGGGCAGGCCCTGGCGATGGCGTCGAAGAGTGTAAGTACTCAATCCGACCGTTGGAGAATGTAGGTGCTCAATTCGGGCATTGGAGAACGTAAGTGCTCAATCCGGGTGCAATCATGAGGGGGGCAGGCCCTGACGATGGCGTCAGAGAGTTTAAGTACTCAATCCGACCGTTGGAGAACGTAGGTGCTCAATCCGGGCGCCGGAGAACGTATGTGTTCAATCCGGGTGCAATCGCAAGAGGGGCAGGCCCTGACGATGGCGTCAGAGAGTGTACGTACTCAATCCGACCGTCGGAGAACGTAGGTGCTCAATCCGGGCGCTGGAGAACGTATGTGCTCAATCCGGGTGCAATCGCAGGGGGGCAGGCCCTAGCGATGACGTTAGAGAGTGTAAGTACTCAATCCGACCGTTGGAGAATGTATGTGCTCAATCTGGGCGCAGGAGAACGTAAGTGCTCAATCTGGGTGCAATCGCGAGGGGGCAGGCCCTGGCGATGGCGTCGGAGAGTGTAAGTATTCAATCCGACCGTCGGAGAACGTAGGTGCTCAATCCGGATGCCGGAGAATGTATGTGTTCAATCCGGGAGCAATCGCAAGGGGGGCAGGCCCTGGCGATGGCGTCAGAGAGTGTACGTACTCAATCCGACCATTGGAGAACGTGGGTGCTCAATCCGAGCGCCGGAGAACGTATGTGCTCAATCCGGGTGCAATCGCAAAGGGGGGCAGGCCCTGACGATGGCGTCGGAGAGCGTAAGTACTCAATCCGACCGTCGGAGAATGTAGGTGCTCAATCCGGGTGCTAGAGAACGTAAGTGATCATTCCGAGTGCCGGAGAACGTTAGTGTTCAATCCAGGTACAATCGCAAGGGGGGCAGGCCCTAGTGATGGCGTCAGAGAGTGTAAGTACTCAATTCAACCGTCGGAGAACGTAGGTGCTCAATCCGGGAGCCAGAGAACTTATGTGTTCAATCCGGGTACAATCGCAAGGGGGGTAGGCCCTGGCGATGGCGTCAGAGAGTGTAAGTACTCAATTCGACCGTCGGAGAATGTAGGTGCTCAATCCGGGCGTCGGGGAACGTATGTGCTCAATCCGGGTGAAATCGCAAGGGCGGCAGGCCCTGACGATGGCGTCGGAGAGTGTAAGTACTCAATCTGACCGTCGGAGAATGTAAGTGCTCAATCCGGGCGCCGGAGAACGTATATGTTCAATCTGGGTGCAATCACAAGGGGGCAGGCCTTGACGATAGCTTCGGAGAGTGTAAGTACTCAATCCGACCGCCGGAGAACGTAGGCGCTCAATACGGGCGCCGAAGAACGTATGTGCTCAATCCGGGTGCAATCGCGAGGGGGGGGGGGGGGGGCAGGCCCTGGCAATAGCAAGACGTTGAGGGGCAAAGTTGGTGAAGAACCTGCTTGTTCAGTTTGTAAGCACAGTTTTACCTTAAAACAAATATGATATTGTACTTAGAAATAAACATGATTTGCGCGAGTCTGAGCTCGTGACTTTTACTGTTCTAAGGTGACAAAAACAAGATGATGGAAAATGCAGACGATAAACAACATTAATAAAAGATAAAATTGCGGAGGGATAGATGCGACGCAAATTCCCGGCTGTAGGTGTGATGTAGAGGGTCATCCTGCGTCGAGGAGAGCGTCCATCCTAGGTATCCATTATTGGGGGTCCGGCGATAGTCTCTATGTTGCCCACCATTTGCCTTCCTCCACCGTTTCTTTTTGCTGGGATCTATGCTTGTCTTTGTAAAAATCTCCCGAGGAGCCCCTGGCGGACAAGACGTTCAATTTCATCTTTTAGGCCAGCACACTCTTCGGTTTTGTGACCCGTTGCACGGTGGAACTCTCAGTATCTTGTCTGGTTGGCCTTGGGGTTTGTTCGTGGTGCTCTTGGTCGTTGGAATGTCGGATCATTCTGAATGTCATACATCAAATTAGTGTGAGTGGTATTCATAGGGGTGTATTCATGAAGTGGATGTTGCCCCCCATTCCTTGGAAGTTCACGTTGACCGTTATTGCGGCGACGTTCACTCTGACATCGTTCTTCTTGTCTTGTGAGAGTTGGTTCCTCTTCCTTCTTCCTTTTCTATCCTCCTTCAAACTACTGTCGGTGTGCTTCAATAGCCTTGTTGACTGCTATCTGGGCCTCGACCCGATGAACAAGATCTAGATAACTGAGCACGGTCTCCCTCATGAGTGCTGAATAGAAGCCGCTAGGGCGGAGTCTGCCAAGGAAGATGCCTCTGAGAAGTTCGGGGTCGACGCCCGGAATTTGACGTGCCTCAGAGGTGAAGCGGCGAAAGAAGACCTTGAGGGATTCTCCTTCATTTTATCAAATACCTGAAAGGTGTGAGGGATCGCGAACAATTCTCCAATTTGTGATAAACTGGTCAGCAAACTGCCTGGTCAGCTCTGCGAAGTTTGTAATGGTGCCAGTTCTCAGGGAATGGAACCATGTACGGGCCTGTCCTTTGAGTGTTGCTGGGAACACTTGACAGAGCAACTGGTTTGGAGCGTTGTAAATCCTCATGATGGTAGTGAAGTGGTTGATGTTTTCTAGTGGATCATCGGTCCCGTCAAACGTCTCGATGTATGGAAGCTTGAATCTATGTGGCATGGGATGGTCGAGGATTTGCGGCGTCAAGGGGGAGCCTTGGCAGAGCGGTCAGTGAGCATGAAAGTCTCTTCCTCCAGCCTGGCGGTATTCTTCGGCTATAACTTCCCGAATTTCCTCCCGAGTAAACCTTTCGAGAGGAGGGGGTGAACGTCGTTGGCGGGATGGTGATGAAGATGATCTGCTCTTACTCCTCTTTGAGCTGGGTGAGTGGAGCTGACGACGTTAGAATAATCCTCGGGCTCTTCTTGGACCCTTTCCGGGTTTGGTTGCAGCGGAGGATTTGCTGGGGCCGACGGCATCAGGGGAGTAGGAGGTACTCCCATGTTTCGGAGTAATGCAAGCATTTCTGTTTGTTGTTCTTCCATTTGGCGGACGCGCCCCTCCAGGGTGGTGACGGGGGAAAAAGCTACTTCGGCAGTCAGTGGCACGTCCACTAGTGAGTGGGAACGTGTTGGTTCGATGTGTCCGCCAAGTGCGGATCCTTCAGTGGTGCAGGTACTTCTCTTCGCCGTTGAATCTGAGCTTTGGAAGCGGTAAAGATGAGTGACTTGTCTTCTGAAGGATGTTGGGAATTTTTCCCACAGACGGCGCCAAACTGTTGCGGACTAACTCGATGCCCTGCTCAGACCAGATTAACTTGAACCGTCTTAGCCCACGGAGCGGTCGAGCGCGCACACAGTAAATGAAAATGAACAGTAGACACAAGTCGTGATGACGTGGAAAAACCCCTTAAATGGGTAAAAAAACCACGTAACCGGGTCTGTGCTGGTCAAATTCCACTAGCTTTCGGTGATTACAGTATGTTTGGTGAATCGGGGCGACATGCCGCTCCTGTTACAACTTGAGGGAAGAGAGAGACTATAGCTTACTGCGGGCAACAGACTACACTGCGGAAGTGACTTAGACGTGGGAATGCGCAGGATGCTTCTAGCGCGTGCGCTCGGGGAGGCGCGCGCTTGCTGACTTCAGATGTCTTCTTCCTTCTGCTTCCTCGAGGTCTTGGGCATCCTTTTGCTGTCAACGCGCTGGTGGGGTGCTTACAGCTGTTGGTAGCTGTTGGTGGTCATTGATGGCCGCTGGTGGTCGATGATGGATGCTAGTGGTTCACGGCGAGTGGTGGCCGACTCGGTGGAAGAGGCAGGAGAGCTCTCACCTGAGGAAGAAGAAGACAACCCGGAGAAGAGAAAAGGTGAAAAATGAAGAGGCCCTGGGGTCCCTTTTATAGCCTCCAGGGGAGGATCATGGCGGGCCCCACCACTAAAGTAGTGGGTTAGTGGGTGGTAATCCTCCCGATCGGACGGCGAGGAGAGCTTCCCCTCGATCGGACGATGGGAAGGTCGTCTACGACGATGGGCCGCCACGGTGGCGGGAGTGGCCGGTCGGGCGACCGGCGGCGGGGGCGGCCGGCCTGGTTGCCAGCGGCGGCAACTTGTCGGGGGCCGGCCGCGGCTAGGCTAGCGGCCTGTCGCAATTAGGCTGGCAGCCTGTCGCGGTTAGGCCGATGGCCTGCCTCAGCTAGGTCGGCGGTCTGCCGTGGCCGGTCCGCCGGCGGCCTAGCCGACCGTGGCCGGCTGCGGCTAGGCCGGGCGTGGATGGTCGCGACAAGGCTAGTCGTGGCCGCCCACGGCTAGGCCGGTGGTCTGTCGCGGCCAGGCCGCCAGCAGCTAGGCGGCCTGCCGCGGCCGCCCACGGCTAGGTCGGCGGCCTGCCGCGGCCAGGCCGCCAGCAGCTAGGCGGCCTGCCGCGGCCGCCCACGGTTAGGTCGGCGGCCTGCCGCGGCCAGGCCGCCAGCAGCTAGGCGGCCTGCCGCGGCCGCCCACGGTTAGGTCGGCGGCCTGCCGCGGCCAGGCCGCCAGCAGCTAGGCGGCCTGCCGCGGCCACCCGCGGCTAGGCCAGTGGCCTGCCGCGGCAAGGCCGTTAGGGGCTAGGCAGCCTGCCGCGGCCAGGCCTCTAGCGGCCAGGCGGCCTGCCGCGGTCTAGCGCGGCCTTGTCGCGGCTAGGTCGCCAACGACCAGGTCGCCATCGGCTAGGCGGCCTGGACGCGGCCTGCCTGGTGCTGGCGGTTTCCCTCCATGGGGAGAGGGAGCGGGTCCCCCCCCATGGTTTTCTCCTCCTGAGAGTTTATGGAGGGGGCGGGCCACCCAAGATCCACTTTTGGAGGAGATCATGGGGGACTTTTCTCCTATAAATAAAGGTGGAACTCATCAAAAATAAAACAATCATATTACATAGTAGCAGAAAGATTTAAAAATCAACTTATCATATATAAATACCAGTGACAGGCACGGGCTCCGCCCCTACGGCCAACTGCGACAGTACCTCAATCGCGATAGGCATGGGGGCCCTAATTCCCTGTGCGACTTTATCCGGACCACGACATTGTCCCGATGCAACAACGCTTCTGCCACTCGCAAACCCTAAGTATTATACTTCTCTCGTCACTTATTTTGTGGTCTGCACAGGAGTGTGCGAGCGGCAAGGAGAACACATTTTTGTATTATAGGTGGAAGACTTTATTTATCTGAGAGCACATTTTTTTTTAAAAAATACGTGGATTTTAAAAATTGAATTTTTTTAAAGAGTAACATCGGAAAGTGAATGTTTAACTAAAGGATGTTTTCCCCTTTAATATAAACACTATAAGAAATTAAGAAAGATAAAATTAAACATGATTTCCTAAATATAAAAATTTAAAATTGTACTAAAATTAATCATATATAATACGGTATATCCCTATAAATACACACGCACAAACACGTCTATAAGTTGATTAAAATGAAGAATAATATTTTGCCAATTATTATGAATAGGAATATTATACATATAATATATTTCGGTATTTTGCTAATAAGCCAAGTCAACCTAGTGGATGGGGTCTTTGACATTCACTGTATTGGCGCGGGATTGATTCCCATGGATCGCAATTTATTACAATAATTTTGAGTCAGCCCGTTACTTGTTTGGCCCACCCAGTTACGGGGAACTGACAACAGTTCCCGATTTTTGATCAACCCGCCCGATTTCCCGGTTTTTTGGCAGTCCATGGATGAGGCAATCCTCATACCGTGATCGGACCGAGTAGGCTTCCGATCTGCGGTCCGACCGGTCGTACCAGCCGGTCCGATTCGGTTTTCAAAAGCTTGGCCAAAACACTTATTTGTGGGCTCTGTTATGCCCAAAAATTGTAGGTATGAGTAACTCACATAGAGAAAGGTAGGGAAGAACTATAAGCCATCCAAAATACGGTTCTTTTTTTTTAGTAAATACAGTCAGATTTAGTGTGTCGTTGATCGGATGACCCACTATCCTTCCCTACCTTCCTCTGTGTGAGTTACTTTTTCTACAGTCCTTCCCTACATGTTATGATGTGTTATTTTATTCTCTCCTCCCAATCTGCTTTATTTCATTTGAAAGCAACTCAAAGAGCTGCAAAATGGAAGAGCATGTATGGTCTATTATTCTATGAATATTTTTATGTGTTAGTTTGATGCACGAGCATTGTCATTAAAGTCTCTTTATAGTCTTGTAGAAGATGATTTTCATGGAGATCAAAATTAGACTACATAGAAATCTATAAACTCCAAGGATATAAAATTTGATTTCTATGGAGATAAAATTTTATTTTCATGTAATATCATTTTATTTTAATAGGGTGTAAGCAAAATCAACGATCATATATTTACAGTAGTCGGCAGCGAAGTTAAAGCTTATGAGATGTACTGCAAATAGGGTTGGTTTTATCGTGCGTAAAGAGCACAAAATTTGTTAACCTAGTACAAAACCTCTTAAGAAGCATGAATATTGTTGCTCCAAGACTGAATTAATAAGAGCAAGCGAGGTTCCAACATCACATTTCAAATTTCGGCATTTGCAAACTAGAACAAATAGACCGGCAATTATTTTTTTCATTACCAATAGAGAAGACAAACATTTGATAGTTGGCAAATTTGTGGAGTAACGTAACTGTTGAAGCTAGGAATATCTCTACTCCAAAATTCAGATCAATGTAACCTAAGGTTACTGGTCTAGCGGCCGGGCTCGACGACTAAACGGGCTAGAATACATAAATAGGGGGACAACAAAAAGGACCTCGGGTGCTACGGTAGGGAGGTCTCACCACGTTCTCGGATACTTAGAAGAAGCTTCTCCTCCACAACCAAAGATGGTCGAGCAGGGTACAAGGGGGACACTAGTTGGGAACTTGACTCCTCGGAGAAAGGATCCAAAGGCTCAGCTAAAAGTTCAAGGAAAGAGGTGGTCAAGATCTTTTTCAAGATTTCAAAGTTTATATTCTTGTACCCCTGTGGTTCTATTTATAGACAAATCCTAGGGTGAGGGGGTCTCTAGGAGAGGAGATTCATACATGCGATCATCCGCTCCATCTCTCTGACAATCTAGCTTGGCTGCTGGCGAGCATAAGATGGCGACAATTTGTGATGCTCGACACGCTTGGTGCAGTGACTGGTCGGAAGTTGTCTGTTACACGAGTATTATTATTGCTTGCCACTGTTATTGCTCGGAGCTCGCTTGAATAAAAAGGTCTTTGAAGCTCGTCAGTGCTGCTGGGTTGTCGCGTGACCTAGCGAGTATGATCCTCGCTTGTGTCTAAGGGTCCCCTTGCGCACCCTGCTGACCATTAAATGCTGATCATGCCTTCATGTACTAGTGTTGTTTATTGACTAGTTGATTGCTGATCGTTGACCCTTGTCAAATTGGGGTTGTACACAATGCCCGCTCTTTTCGGGCGATCTTAGAGCTCGAAAAGAAACATCCAACCCCGTATTCGGCAAGACTTTTAGCGAGTTCTCATCCCTACAATGCTCGGCGGACACCCCCTCCGACCTCTATAAATAGAGGGGGAGGGGATGACCCGCAGGAACCGCTTTCTGACTGCTGCAAGATGGTCTTTTGTGCTGACGAGGTTGTTAAGAAGTTCGGTGCCCCGGGGGCCTTTCTCGGCACTCGGCTTCAACAACCTACTAATAAGCTGCAATATGAAGGTCATGATGAGGACGGGGATCATTGGACGAAGAAGATGAAGAAGCCAAAAAAGGATCATCCTGTTGAAGAGGAGTATGCCTTACCAAATGAAGAGCCTGCCAACCCCTCGGAGTCTTCCCTCCCCCGGGCACTACAAAGGATCTGTTCAATAAGATGGGTTTGGGTGAGGATATTGATGCCCCAAAGGATGAATCTGATTGTCAAGTAGACTGGGCGAGTACTCCTGTTGTTACGCCTTTAGTGGCCACCCCGCCTAGTGTCACTGTCATCGCTCCTGCTGCCGAGTTGCCTGCCTCTACTTCTGTGCCCTACAAGGTTGATCGTATCTCCAGAGCGGCGACTACCCAACCTTATATGGTAACTGCTCATAAAATATGGTTCGTATGATCTCGCCTCCTGGTTATTTTGCCTAACGAACTTCAGTACATTTTTAGATAGTGTACTGTTGGTGGATCCCGCCAGTCCGAGCAGCGGCCAGACGAGTCAGGGCCCTCCTCCTAGCACCACACTCCATCACACCATGCGACCTCATCTTGGTTATGGACGATCATGATCTGCATACCAGCCACCCGCCCGAAAATCTTCCAACTTCCACGCCTCCTAGCTCTGACACTACCTTCCCAAGGAGATGCTGGGAACACGCCGCCTCCCCTGCCATCCTGATCTTGTGGGAACGGGCGAGGTCAGCTCTCCGGGCTGCCTTCCCCTGCTGATCGTCGGAACCCGGACCCGAGGAGAAGGGCCTGGCTGAAACATACACTGCTCCCCCTTACTGTTGCGCAATGCTCGGTGCTCTAAGGGACAACGTGGTGGTCTCTTCGTTGGGCACCGGGATACATACCATCAAAGTCCATCCCCTCGGCAGACATGGGTTTCTCCTCGACGGACTCCTCCTTGCAGGGAATGCTTATTCCCTTGTCGTGAGTCTCCCGGCCACGAGTGATCTCCACCTCATCGTGAGTATCGACCACCGCTTTCTGGTACTGGTAATGATCATCGTCTTCTTCTATGCTAACTATCTTCGCCACATGCGCTGACAATGGGCTGCTTCTTTTGTAGGTCAACCTCCCTTGCTCGTGGGTGAGTTGATCGACGTCATCGGACTCCCACTGCGCGAGTATCAAGAGAAAGTAGCATCGGCCTATCTTGACCTCGAGATCAAGTTTGATCAGCTGGCAATCTGCGAATTTCGTCGGTGCCTGGACTTGCTTGAAACTTGCTTAGCCAAGTTGGAGGAAGCCGAGGAGCGTATCAACCTTGCGGAGTCTCTCTATTGCGTGATCAACTTTATGGAACAGCGCCTCGCGATGGTGGAACATCGAGAGGAGCTGCTTCACAACGAACTCCTCGCAATTCAAATGAGCATCGTGTCGGTGGGGAAACTAGCAAGGATGGATGTCGACATCCTATGATGCGAGAACTCTTGAATCAGGCGAACGAGTACATGCGGCGACTGTGAGATTGAAGCTGTGATGGCGACATGCTCAAAATACTAATCATCTGAGGAACCTGCACGGCCCTTAGTTTTTTTATTACTTTAAATTCTACGACTTTATTGTTGGCTCTGTAATAATGTTGCATCGTTTTATTCTTATATTTTGTATGGACATTCATTTGAGAAGCTCGCTCTGTCGAGTAATTAATTTGTGATTATATCTTTCTTTTGGCTTGTGTATACGCGAAGATCTTCCTTTTGTGTTGACGAGTATTGATATGTAGGTTGCAAGGCTTGCTGTTTATGTTAGTGTTTTCCTATCCCTTTTGCAAGTATGTAGGTCGCCCCTGACTTTCGCGCTTGAAAACCTGCTCGAAGTCGATGCTGAACTCTATCACGGAAGCGCGCTCCCCCCCTCGCTTTTGTCTATAAATATGAGGCCAGGGGGTGAAATGGCGCTGCTTTTTCGGAACCCCTTTCTTTGCTCGCTTGTTGTTTCTTGCTTCTACGAACTCACTACTCGCCGCCAAGATGGTTTCTGCCGAGGATGCTCAGGCTCGCAAAGTCAACCATACTACAACTTTCATGGCCACGACCTTCAAGAAACCAATTACTGACTCGACAGATCTTGAGGACTTCAAGGAATGGTTCTTCTCCCCTACCGAGGAGGGATTCCGCGCGAAGATCTCTCGTAGTAAGGAGCGAATCAACTCCTTATTCACTAACCGGGTGGTGCTGCCCATTTGGAATTTTGAGGCCGGCCTCTGCTTGCTTCTATTACTGGAGTTTTTTGTGAGATCCTCTGGCACTTTGGACTTATGCCAGCGCAGATCAACCTTAAAAGACATTTAAGTTGTCTACCTAAATCATCTAGAGGGGGGTGAATAGGTGAGTTGAACGTCTATTTGCGGAATAAAAAATTTAGCGATCTAACACAGATAAATAACCAATCAAACACAGATGACACCAAGAATTATAGTGATTCCCCAACCTTGGGTACATCCACTTCCCACTCACCGATCTAGCAAAGCACTAGACTCGTCTACTCCACTATTCTCGTATTTAAAACAATCCTACCACTCGGAACAACGTTCCTACAACTCGATCCACAAAAAAAGATCTACACTCGGAAGATAAAAACTTCCTACAACTCGGAGGACAAAGTTCATACACTCGGAGAATAATATCCTACAAGAATAAATTGAATTTAAGAAATACAAAAAGAATAATTTCTCAGATCTGGAAAATTTCTGCCTAAGTCTTCCTTCTTGAACTTGCGACTTTATCAGAAACTGTTGAATAAGACAAGGCTGGATTCTAGATCTGAAATCCTTGGACTCACAGAATCAAAGAGAGGGTGGAGAGATGAAAACAATCTTGATCTGCAAGTCGACTGGTCTAAATCTTCTTGAACGAAAGCCCTGGGCGATTTGCATGATGAGCGGCAGAGGCTTCCGATTAGGAAAGAGATTCGGCGATTCAGAATACTTATAATATTTCTTTTCACGCGCTTGTTGTTATTAGGGTTAGTCAAAATGACAAGACCTTATATAAGATCTCCCTAACGGTCATAATTAACATTAATGACGGGCACGTGGACCAATCACATCAAGGTATTTGAAAATAACGTCTGCCAGGGACTTGACAAATTTTTCTAAACATCTGACTGAATTACTCGAGTGAATGAAATACTACTCGAGTGCTAAGACTGGTTCTCGAGAGGATAACATCGACTACTCGAGAAGAATGTTTAAGGAAACTTCAGGTTAGAACTCAATATCACTCGAGTGGAATGAGGATTACTCGAGTGCTAGAAATACTACTCGAGAAGTAGAAAAGAACTTCTCGAGAAAAAGACTTAGAGAAAAATTCTGGAAAGGAAATACTGGTTACTCGAGTACTGGATCTGGACTTCTCGAGAAGTAGATAGATTACTCGAGTACTGGAACTTTACAAATCGAGTGGGGTAGACATTACTCGAGAACTTTCCTTCTGTCACTCGAGTCAAGGCTCATATACTCGAGTGCTGAACTTGACTTCTGTTACTCGAGACAATCTAGTACTACTCGAGTAATCAGTATAACTACTCGAGTACTTGAACTTCACAACTCAAGAATAATACTTAGAAAATTTCTGAGAGGGAAAAACTGATAACTCGAGAAAGATAAGAAGTCTACTTGAGTAATGAACTTGGCTTCTCGAGAACTAGATTCAAGCTTCTCGAGAACCATTTCCTTTACTCGAATTCCAGACTAGACTTACTCGAGTAGAACTAAGGATTCTACTCGAGTATTATAGTTCTACTTGAGTAAAACACTTAGAAGAATTTCAGTTTATGAAAATTTTTGTTTCTTCATTCCAATCAGCAACAAGTCTTCCTTCATCAACCCTAGTGCTTGAAAATGAAGTGTATCCCAATAGAGAAGCTACACATGAGTCAACACCATGGATTACATAATGAGGGATTACATTGTATTGTCCTGTGTTTAGTGACCCACTGTAGACTGACATTGGTCTACACTTGGCAATAAGTCCCGCAAACACATAACTCAAGCAATACATCAAATACAACTTAATTCATCTTAGTTCAAGGGTGACTTCATACAAATCAAGATTATTGTGGATATAATACCCAACAATCTCCCCCTATTTGTAGAAGTCAGAACCCTCTACACTAAGGTGAATTATATCAAAATAAAAAGACTAGATATAGAAGATAAAAACAGAATAACATGCACAAAAATTAAAGACAAAGAAAGAATCATCAAAATTAAGGATTTATATAAATAGAATTATTCCAAAATTTCAGTTCTACACAAATCCAATCCACAATCTTTGAACAAAGATCAATCTTTGGCTTGATGTTGTTGTCTGTCCTTCTTTTCTTGTTGTCTTTTCTGATAACTGAATGGTTTAGGATAGTATTTGGGAGGTCTTGGAGGTGCAGCAGGATTATTCCTTCCATGTTCTCGATCATAAATTCTTCTCTTGATCATAGACTTCTCATACAAGTCTCATTCATAGGAGCTGTAATGGTCATGTCTATTTTCATTAAAGTCCAAAACTAGCTTGAGAGTATCCATGATCAATGACTTTGAAGTTGGGCTCAAGATTTTTGCAAACTCTTGAGCTTTCCTTTTCTCTGCCTCTGGATTTGGAAATGATCTGCTGGCAGAGGCTCCATCACCATATTTCCTTATTTTAGGGATCTGAACTTCAAGTAGATCTTGTGGTATCTCTAATTCCCATACCTGAGCATATGATTCTGGAGGAGGAGCTTCCCCTTCAGGCCTTGGAGAAAAAGTAGGTTGAGGAGATGACATTTGAGCTGGCTGAAGTTCTGCAAGTGGATTGAGATGATGAGTAATGATATTTGGGTCTGCTTGGAAATCAGGGAAAATTTGGTTATGCACCAATACTGCAGTATCATATGTATGGAATTTCACAGATTGTATCTGAGCTTTTATATCAGTATGAATTTCATCCATCTTGGCAGTCCATAGAGTCTTTACATCTGCATTTGATTTTTCTAAATGTTCTTTTACAAGTCCCTCCCCCTTTTTGACTTCTACACTGAGTTTCTCTATGGCCTCTTCCTTGAAAGTACCCACTTCTTTACACATCTTCATGAGGTGCTCTTGGGCCTTATTTTCAAGATATATCTGATTATTAGCAAGAGTAACAGATTGGTACACTACTTGACTAACACTGGTAATTGTGTGATCCAATGCTTTTCCACCTATCTTGAATAAATGCTTCAGTTGATCAGTATTGTGTTGAATCTCTGCAAAGCATCTGCTCATTTCCTTTTCAAGAGCAGTGACTTTCTCTTGAATAGCCTTCAAGGAGTCATCAAAATACTTTCTTTGTTACATTAGTATTTGTTTTATCTTTCCCAGTATATCACTAGCAGCAGGAGTTGGAGTTGTAGTATGAGTAACTGGATGAGGAGGAGGAGCCATCCATGGAGTAATTTCTTCTACTATCACATAGCTCTGAGCTCTGGAGGTGTGAATCAGAACATCTCCTTCCTCACCAGTGATGGTGGGAAGAGTGAAATCCAAGCTCTTCAAAGGAGCTTCAACTGGTTCAGGAGAAGGTTCTTTTTCATCTAAGATCAGTATGGTGTCTTCTTGCTCTTTCTCAGCAGTAGGAGATTGGTCAGTAGGGGATTCTGGAGATGGAATAGGAGATGGTTCTTTTGAAGGTTCTGTAGGTTGTTCTTTCTGGAGGGGAGGTAGAGGCTCTTTAGAGCTGAGTTCTTCTATCATCTAGTTGATATCTTCTGCAGTAGAAAGGATTGTTTCTTACACTTGTGCATCTAACAGAATTTCTTCTGGAGAGGATGGAGGGAGAGATGTATTAGCGGGAGGTGTAGGTACTCTTTCTTCTTGAACAGAAGGAGCAGGCTCCCCCTCACCAGCTGTACCAGATGTACTAGTAATATGAGGTTGAGAGGGAGATAGGGTCCTGTCTTCTGCAGCTGGATGTTCATGAGCTATAGCAGCCTGGGTAGGATTCAGCAATTTCAATTCCCATCTCTGAATAGAAGAGATTGATACCTTTTTCATGTGATGGAGGGTTGTTCCTTTGGAGAAATCAAACACCTCGGGATTTATCTCATGCATCATCAGAGAGATAATCCTTGCATAATTAGGAGCCTTGATGCTCTCCCTTATCTTATCCAAAATCATCACGCCAAATTGGAACTTATTTCTTGAAACAATGAATGTTTTCATGTAGAAGAGATCTGTAGAAATGAAGCTTATGGAAGTTGTTTTGCAAAGTAAAACTTTTCCCAAAATATCCATGAGAAGTTTTCCCTCAGCATTTAGGTCTGGACGGTGAATGTTCTTGATAACCTCAGATATTCCACAAAAGCTATATGCCCGATCATAATCTTCATCTGTGATATAATCTTCCTCATCAACCAAGGGCATCCGAAGGAGTGAAGAAACAAAGGTCTTGGTGAGCTTTATCTTGATACCTTTAACTTTGGACTTAAGGACTTTCCCATTCCTCTTTACTTTGATATTCTTAAAGAATTCTTCTACTTCTAGAAATAGTATCTTATAGGGCTGTTGGAGAATTAATGACAAACCGGCGGTGTCGAGAAGGATAAGAAGATTTCTGAAGTAATCTGACAACTCTGCACATCCGACAACGACGAGTTCACTTCCTATGCCGACCTTGGAAGACGGTGCCATTTTGTCCAGAAAACTGAGAGAGATGGACTGCTGAAAGACGACGACGGCGGCGAGCTCTGCATTAGCGGTGGCAGACGAAGGGTCTTTCGAGAGAGAGAGATTTGAATTCGTGTAGAATCTTGAAATTTGGTTTTTCTATTTATATAACCCTAATATTGATGATTAAGTAAGTAATTATACTTAACATGCCTTAGAATGAGGCGGTATAGACGTCGGGTTGCGAATAAATAGATTTGAATAGAATTCGAAAAGTTGTCTGCCTATTTCTCGAGTGGATCATCATTACTCGAGTGATGGAATGACGGTACTCGAGTGGCATCTTTATACTTCTAGAGAAGAAACTCAGTACTCGAGTGATGTCACTCAAGTGATTTTTTGAGTTCTCGAGAGTTCAAAGAAGTACTCGAGTAGTCATTATCGAGTTATCGAGTAGCCATTATCTTTCTCGAGAAATGAGGTCTAACTTTGAGAAATTCCAACTTTTTGACTTATCCCTTGATCTCTGAGATGTGTTGTGAGGCCTCCTTCTCTATCCTTCTTTGTTGAGCATTCCAAGTTCTGTTTTGAAGAACAAGAACTTGGTCTCGTCCAGCGGCTTCGTGAATATGTCTGCAATCTGCCTATCAGTAGGGACATATTGTAGATCTATGTCCCCATGCTCCACATGCTCCTGGATAAAGTGGTATCACAGCTCTATGTGCTTTGTCCGACTGTGAGAGACTAGGTTGTTGGCTATTGCAATCGCACTGGAGGAGTCGCAAAATAAAGGGATGTCTTTGACTTGCATATTGTAATCTTCCAGTTTGTTATTTAACCAAAAAAATTGTGCATAACAACTGCCGACAAAAATGTATTCTGACTCGGCCGTTGAAATTGCGACACAATTTTGCTTTTTGCTGCTCCAAGAAATGAGTCTTCTTCCAAGGAATTGGCAAGTCCCGGAAGTGCGCTTTCTATCATCTTTACTACCTACAAAATCTGCATCTGAGAAACCAATTAGTTCACTGTCATTCCTTCTTGGGTTTAATAAGCCAAGATTCGGTGTACCTTTAAGGTATCTCAAAATTTGCTTTACAGCAGCATAATGAGATTCCTTACAATTCACTTGGAATCTAGCACATACAAATGTTGAGAATATTATGTCTAGTCTACTGCCAGTAAGGTAGAGCAAGGATCCAACTATACTTCTGTACTTGATTTCATCAAAAGGTTTCCCTTTCTCATCCTTATCCAGAGACACAGTTGAGCCCATTAGAGTCCTCATAGAGGTTGCGTTCTCCATTTCGAATTTCTTAATTAGCTCCTTGGTGAACTTTGTTTGTGAGATGAAAATTCTATCTTCAGATTGTTTCACCTGAAGCCCTAAGAAATACTTTAAATCTCTCATACTGCTCATTTCAAACTTCCCTTGCATAAGTTTTGAAAACTTCTTGTAGAGGTTGTCGTCAGTAGAGCCAAAAATAATATCGTCGACATAGATTTGCACTAGCAAAATCTTTCCTTTTATTTCCCTAAGAAATAATATCTTATCTATTTTTCCCTTTGTGAACTTGTTCTCAAGAAGAAAGCTAGACAGCGTCTCATACCAAGCTCGAGGAGCTTGTTTCAAATCATATAAAGCTTTAGATAGCAGATAAACATAATCAGGACGGTTAAAGTCAATGAAACCTGGAGGTTGTTCCACATACACCTCTTCTTTTATGTCACCATTAAGGAAGGCGGACTTCACGTCCATCTGATAGATAGTAAAGCCCTTAAGTGCAACATATGCTAGGAATAACCTAATGGCCTCCAGCCTTGCCTCTAGAGCATACGTCTGGTCTAAGTCAATTCCTTCTTCTTGTCGATATCCTTCGGTGACGAGTCTGGCATTGTTCTTTATGATAGTTCCATTCCCGTTTATCTTGTTCCTGTAAACCCACTTGGTTCCGATGACGTTCTTACCTTTGGGTCTTGCAACAAGTTTCCAGACTTGACAATGCTTGAACTGATTCAACTCTTCTTCCATAGCCATTATCCATGATGTGTCCGAGTTTGCTTCCTCAAACTTCTTTGGTTCAACCTGTGAGAGAAAACTCAAATATAAATTCTCATTAGTAGTACCTCTACGAGTTCTGACACCATCCCGGGGATCTCCTATGATTTGCTCCATTGGGTGATCCTTCGGATCTCTGAGCTCTAGAGTCCTTGCATCTAGAGTGTCTTCAACCATAAGAGTGACTTCATCAACTTGGATGATTTCTTCATCTTGATCATCAGCCTCTCCAATCGGGGTTGGAGTAGTGATCTTGATGAACTTTTCACCGTTTTCTTCAGTTGGTTCACCCAAGTTAAGTTCTTTCATCTTTGAACCTGCATCTTCAATGAACACACTAGAAGAGTTGTCTTGCAGTAAGCTCGTCTCATCAAATACAACATGACTAGATTCTTCTACAATCGGGATTTTCTTATTAAATATCTTATATGTCTTACTATGGCTACTATACCCTACAAAAATGCCTTAAAAGCTCTTTTCACTAAATTTAGTGGTATGATACTTGCCATTATTAAGGATGAAGCATTTACAACCAAAGATTCTAAAGTATGAGACAGTCGGCTTTCTGCCCTTTAGAAGTTCTTAAGGTGTCTTATTATGGTTCTTGTTTATGAGTGCTCGATTTTGCACGTGGCATGCAGTGTTGACGGCTTCAGCCTAGAAGTACTTCGGTAGTGAGGCATCACTCAACATGGTCCTGCAGACCTCTATAAGTGTTCTGTTCCTTCTTTCAGCTACTCCATTTTGCTAGGGAGTACGAGGAGAGGAAAACTCATGAAAGATACCTAGGCTTTCATAAAATTCTATCATGGCCCCAGACTTGAATTTAGTTACATTGTCACTTCTGATTTTGATTATGGAATAGTTGTATTCATTCTGGATTTGCCTGACAAAATTTGTAAAGATGTCAAAAGTATCTGACTTGTGTTTTAGAAAGAACACCCACGCAAAGCGCGAGTAATCATCGAAAATAACTAACGTATAATCCTTACCTCCCAAACTTCTAACTTATAGTGGACCGAACAAGTCCATATGAAGTAGGTGTAAACACCTATTAGAGTCTTTGCCAATAATGCTTTTAAAGGTAACCCTTATTTGCTTGCCTATTACACATGTGTGACAAGGTCTATCTTTAGCGCACTTGACATTTGGGGCATCACGTACTAAATTAAGAGAAAATAATTTATTACTAGTTTTGAAATTAATATGTGCTAATATCTTGTGTCATTGGTCACCAAGAGACGCACTATCTTTTGCCAAAAGACACACTGTGTAAAAGTGTCCATGCAAATTAAATTCAAACAAAAGATATTCCTACTATGAGTGCCTGATAAAATCATTTCTAAATTATCAACCGATTTTATCAAACACTTATCTGCATGAAATTCTACGATGTATCCTTTATCACAGAATTGGCTTATGCTTATGAGATTATGTTCCAATCCTTCAACATAAATCACATCCGAAAAAGATACACTACCATTTGTAATCATACCGTAGCCTTTCATAATCCCTCTCTCAGAACCTCCAAAGATGACCTTTGGCCCGTTCTTGACTAATGAGTAATTTTGGAGAAGGCTTATTTTCCCGGTCATATGTCGAGAGCATCCACTGTCCAAATACCAGATATGAGTTTTGGTGGTCTTTGGACATACCTGCAATCAAAAGTCAGTTTGCCTTAGGAACCCAAACTTGCTTAGGTCCTTGGTCTCTAGTTAGCATGCTCCCCCTACGTATGTTAACATTGTGAGCGGTCTTTCTCACATTATTAACTAGATGAGTTTCATAATATCTGGGATTAAACCAACAATCTATGGCGAAGTGACCAATCTTGCCACAATACCAATAGTCAAATCTGTTATATCTTTGCCTAAAGATCTCCTGCTCGACCTTTTGAGATTATGGTCTAGCAGAGGCAGTAGAATTAGAAGTAGAAGCTCCATGGTGTTGACATTCACATGACTTCTTCTCCTTAGTAGGTTTTTCAACAACGAGTTTAACTCTTGGAGCTTTGTTGATGTTGTGACTATGATTATAAGGTCCGTAGTTCTGAAGAGTGATCTCCTCATAAGGTGCCTTGAAGACACTCTCGCCAAAGTTCTAGGGGCAAGTCCATCCTTGGTAACGAGACTTGGGCACTACATAAGTAGGCCTTGCAAAGTGACTATAGGACGAATCCAGATCAAACTTAGTTGTCGGAAAGATAACCTTCCTAAATGACGTTTGTTCTAGAGGAGCTTTCCCCTTCTCCTTGGCTAGTGCTTTCTTAGCAGCCTTATTTCTCCTTTGGGCTTTATTTCTCCTAGAGGATTTACTAGGACCTGCCACATGGCCTAAGCCAGCACCTTTGGACTGAGCAGAGAATTCAGCAACAAGCGGAAGAACTGTCTTGGGCTTGGAGAAACCTTCAATAAGTTTATTTTCGGCTGCAAGTTATTATTCCAATCCCTTGATGATTTTCTCCTTCAGATCTATGTGCTCGAGAGCCTTATTGTATCCTTCCATAGCATCATGAAAGTCTTTCTTGAGTGAGTCCATCATTACAATTTCCTCTCTCAGATTGCTCTCTTCAGCCTTAAGAGATTTGATCTCCTTAGCCTGAGCTCTTGCCACTCTACGACATTTGTCATAGGCTTTGATCAACTCTTTATATTGAGACATGAGTTCAGATTCATCGTCAGAAGAACATTCCTCATTCTCATGGTCAGAATCATCAGATTCAGAAAAAGGTGTGTGAGAGTTTACCTTCCCAATGAACTGGGGCTCTTCTTCTTCGTCAGTTTGTGTCATTAGCCCAAAGTAGGCTTCCTCTTCTTCACTTGACTCAGATGAGTCAGAGTCGCAGAGAGTTTTGCCCTTTTTGGCTACAAGGCTTCTTTCTGTTCTCTTCTTGTGGTAAGAAGATTTCTTCTCCTCTCCTTTTCCATCCTCCTTCTTGTGGGGGTAGTCAGCAATAACGTGACCTGTTTTATTGCAACAGTAGAAAACAATGTCAATAGAATTATGTTTGTTCTGTTTGGAGTTATACTTGTCTTGGCTAATTGAGCCTTTCTTATAGCGATCACCATCGTGACGTGATCTTTTAAATGAGGCATCCTTGTCTTTCCATTGCTTCTTCTTGTTCAAGAATTTCTTGAACTGTCTTGAGAGTAGAGGGAACTCTCCTTCAGATAGTTCTGAGCCTGAGGTGCTTGGCTCCGAAGATTCTTCTTCACTGTCTTCCTGTGCGGGGGCAGGTGAGGCAGCCTTAGACTTCCTTGAGGTGTCTGCCTTGAGAGATACAGACTTTTCCTTGGATGAAGACCTGTTCTTCTCTTCTTCTGCTTTTCCAGAATTGATTTGCAGCCCATATGACATAAGCTTTTCGAAGAGGTTTTGCGGGTTAGTCTCAGCTAGCTTTCCAAATTCCCGAATAGCACAAACCTTGTTATCCCATTCCGTAGTCAGGGATCTCAAGAACTTATCATTCAGTTCTCCATTGGTGAAGACTCGGCCGTAGACTCTTAGGCCGTTAACAATCTTGAAGAAATTCTCAAAAGTATCTGCAATGGTATCCTTGGGTCCTTGTCGGAAGGCTTTATATTTTTGATTCAGAAGGGATCTTCTGTCATCCCTAATTTCTTCAGTGCCTTCCATCATGATGATAAGAGACTGCCACATTTCCTTAGCAGATTGAAAGTTAATTAAATTCTGCAGCATTGAGTCATCGACTGCACTTGCGATGATATTTTTGGCCTTTTTTGTCTAAGGAGACAAGTGCAATCTCAACCTTATCAAGATCCATCAACTTCTTAGGAACTTGCTTAGTTGGATCAATGGTAGAGGCTATCATTGGGACATGAGGACCTTCTTCCACAATCATGAAGATCCTTGGATCTACAGCTTCCATGAAGAACTTTATCCTTTCTTTCCACATAGCAAAATTGTTTTTTGTGCACAAAATAAGCTTGGCAAAATCCTTGGCTCTGTCCATGCTTGGATAACTCAGTTAGATAACTTGGGGCAGATCTGATCAAGGTATTAACCTTTTAATGATCAACCTCCCATTGATACCAATTGAAAAACGTTTAAGTTGTCTACCTAAATCACCTAGAGGGGGGGGGGGGGGGTGAATAGATGAGTTGAGCATCTATTTGCAGAATTAAAAATTTAGCGATCTAGCACAGAGAAATAACCAAGCAAACACAGATGACACCAAGAATTATAGTGGTTCCCCAACCTTGGGTACGTCCACTTCCCACTCACCGATCTAGCAAAGCACTAGAATTGACTTCTCCACTATTCTCAGATTTAAAACAATCCTACCACTCAAAACAACGTTCCTATAACTCGATCCACAAAAATGGATCTACACTCAGAAGTTAAAAACTTCCTACAACTCGAAGAACAAAGCTCCTACACTCAGAGAATAATCTCCTACAAGAATAAATTGAATTTAAGAAATATAAACAGAATAATTTCTCAGATCTGGAAAATTTCTTCCTAGGTCTTCCTTCTTGAACTTGCCACTTTATCAGAAACTATTTAAGAAGACAAGGCTGGATTCTAGATCTAAAATCCGTGGACTCACATAATCAAAGAAAGGATAGAGAGATGAAAACAATCTTGATCTACAAGTCGACTGATCTGAATCTTCTCGAACAAAAGCCCTGGATGATTTGCACAATAAGCGGTGGCGTCTTCCGATTAGGAAAGAGATTCAGTGATTCAGAATACTTAGAATATTTATTTTCACGCGCTTATTATTATTAGGGTTAGTCAAAATGATAAGACCTTATATAAGATCTCTCTAACGGTCATAATTAACATTAATGACGGGCACGTGGACCAATCACATCAAGGTATTTGAAAATAACGTCTGTCAGGGACTTGGTGAATTTTTCTGAACATCTGACTGAATTACTCGAGTGAATGAAATACTACTCGAGTGCTAAGACTGGTTCTCGAGAGGATAACATCGACTACTCGAGAAGAACATTTAAGGAAACTTAAGGTTAGAACTCAATATCACTCGAGTGGAATGAGGATTACTCGAGTGCTTGAAATACTTCTCAAGAAGTAGAAAAGAACTTCTCGAGAAAAAGACTTAGAGAAAAATTCTGGAAAGGAAATACTGGTTATTCGAGTACTGGATCTGGACTTCTCGAGAAGTAGATAGATTACTCGAGTACTGAAACTTTACAACTCGAGTGGGGTAGACATTACTCGAGAACTTTCCTTCTATCACTCGAGTCAAGGCTCATATACTCGAGTGCTGAACTTGACTTCTATTACTCGAGACAATCTAGTACCACTCGAGTAATAAATATAACTACTCGAGTACTTGAACTTCACTACTCGAGAATAATACTTAGAAAATTTCTGAGAGGAAAAAACTGATAACTCGAGAAAGAGAAGAAGTCTACTCGAGTAATGGACTTGGCTTCTCGAGAACTAGCTTCAAGCTTCTCGAGAACCATTTCCTTTACTCGAATTCCAGACTAGACTTACTCGAGTACAACTAAGGATTCTACTCGAGTACTATAGTTCTACTCGAGTAAACCACTTAGAAGAATTTCAGTTTATGAAAATTTTTGTTTCTTCATTCCAATCAGCAACAAGTCTTCTTTCAACAACCCTAGTGCTTGAAAATGAAGTGTATCCCAATAGTGAGGCTACACATGAGTCAACACCATGGATCACACAATAAGGGATTACATTGTATGATCCTGTGTTTAGTGACTCACTGTAATCTGACATTGGCCTACACTTGGCAATAAGTCCTGCAAACACATAACTCAAGTAATACATCAAATACAACTTAATTCATCTTAGTTCAAGGGTGACTTCATACAAATCTAGGTTATTGTGGATACAATACCCAACAAACCCCAACGGGGTGGCAATCATTATAGGACACCTCTCCTACCTATGAATGTGAGAGATTTACTTTGAGCTGGCAACCTTCAAGAAAATCTTCAATATTGGAGATACCAAGGAAGGAATCATCTTCTTCTCCAGCCACACCAGTACAGTAGCTAGGATGGTGAACAAGGTACATCGCTAGGCAGAGTTGTTTGTGATCCTCAATGGCCCAGTTAGAGACATTCTGTTCGCCACAAAATGGCCACCGGACTAGGTCTTCAATGCCCCAGTGTTGGAGGGGCCTTCCTAGAACTTGCGAGCTGCCTTCGTCAGCAGGAAATTTGATGTCGCATACTGGCGATGGGATGTCGTTGATCTTCCTTACATCTGGCCAGGAAAAGGTATATTATCGGCTTACATTAGACATGTCTACTCCCGACATTTTAGAAAAAAAAATGTCTAACACTGGTTTCGCATTGCTAGGTGTTCGCACAGTCCCACGGGAGCCGCTTCCCCCCGGCAAAGAACTGTCTTCATCGGTGTTCGTGCCTGAATCTCAAGAGAGTACCTTCGAATCATCGAGGAGATGCCTGTCAATGTCGCATATTACTGAAGAGTCCAATGTAGCCGATTACCCCGTGCCCTCTCATGCCATCGCATCTCCCAGGTGGCCGAAGACTGGCGAGCCATTGAGGAAGAGATCTTGCACAAAAGAATTTGCCTCGAAGAGGAAAGAAGTTGCCATGGAGGACAAAGTAGGGGACACAGGCTCGCACCCAAACTTCGGCCAGGGGAGCGAGGGGATAGACCTCTTTGGTCGCCCCTTTGAAAGTCTTTGAATACAAGGGTAGCTAATCACGTAGAGGGGGGGGGGGAATAGGTTCTTGAGCTTTTTAGTTACTTTTAAGCTTGATCAGATTAAGCTATGTGTTATGATATGATTGCTGATGCTTCCAAGATTATCACCCAGACGACACAGTAGGTTTATAGTGGCTCCTCAGATATTACAACACGATCCCATAGGATCACTCAGTCTCCACTGAGACTTACAACACAGGAACATAACCCACCCACTCAGTAATCACCTAATCACCTACTACAGGCACAAATACCCAACAATACAGGTTGAGAAAATAGCCTTGCCACACACAGATCCAAGACTGGATCCTACCACTCAGATCTATACCAGATCCAACACTCAACCTTTATAACTTAGACTTACAATACAGATCTCACCATATCTAACTCTCAGCCTTTATAAACTAGGCTTACAACACTAATCTTGAATAGATCCTACAGAATTTGAATAGAAATATTGATTTGACTCAACAGAAATTAATCTGTGAGTCAATTGCTTCCTGAGCTGAGTGAATCTCAGCCTTATCTTCTTCACAGCAACAAGGTTGATATTCTTCAAGAATCTGCATCTTGTGTTGGAAGTAATCTCAGAACCTTGATTTTGATTCTACTAATGAAGGAGAGAGAGGAAAGATCTTCTATCAACTAACCTATTTTGTAGAACATAGATTGCTCTACCTCTTCTTCACAGATCCAGAGATTGATCTTCAAATTCGGCTCAGCTTGGATCTTGAAGCAACTTCAATTAAGGCTTGTCGTGACTGATTCTTCTTCATTAGAGAAATCTTCTGATTCTACTATTGTAGATGTTGATTGCAGCAGCTAATTCAGAGACCCTTCAGATTCGTCGAGTTGATGTTCTTGTCTCTGCAATAATGGCTGGGGAAGAAGACGAAGTCCTGCTCCTCTATTTCGAAATGAAATGATCTCTCAGAAACTTATTTCGATCCAGATTTCACCTTCTATTTATAATCTCGTCATCCAGCGAGATGATTGATACGTGTTGTAGCACCCCCAACCTTTTGCCCGGGTCGAGCCGGAGGAGTACTACTGGCCCAAGACGTCCACCCAGTGCTCCTTAGGGGAAACGATCCACCCTCTCTGAGCACTAGTTGGCCGCCTTGCTCGGCTCGAATCACAACATTCACAACCCATCAGAGTATAGCGGAAGCATTAACAGGAAACCACTGCAGATATATATATAACACATCATGTAATAATACAGAGGTTCTAGGGCCGAAGCCTAAGTATTTATATAAGCCCATGGGCTATATATGTACTACATATAACCCTCACACACACTCTCTCTATGCTGCTCGGCGGTACTCATGTCTATAAACTCCGAGGACGTCGCGGGTGCAGTTGCCCGGGTAGTCCTAGCCGCTGGCGTAATATCCTGCGGCAACGGGTCACTACGATGCTTCATTTCCTGTGAATGGTTATTTAGATAACTATTAGTCACAGAGCTAAGTAGAAACAAATCTTCTCCCCAGATCTATATCCTGGGGACGAGCATATGTTGGGTACACTGAAAAATATGTACCAGATTTGGATAAGCCTCATCTTACTCATTGATATACATCAATTTGTATTTGATGGATGTTTGAGTTTCATTGTGCAGGTGTAAGGTTTGCAAGGAAATTCTCTAAGTACAAGTGTCGACACTTGCGAAGAATTATGTCGACACCCAGAAGTTGTGTCGACACTAGAAGCAAGGCCTGTGTCGACACCCAGGAATTGTGTCGACACCTGAAGAAGAAGTTGCGTCGACACCCAGAATTGTGTCGACACCTGAGGCAGGAATTGTGTTGACACCTGAAGCAGAAGCTGTGTCGACACCCAGGAGTTATGTCGATACCAAAAGAAAGGCATGTGTCGATATCCAAGAATTATGTCGACACATTAAGAAGGGTTGTGTCGACACACAGGACTCGTGTCGACACACACTCAATGCCATCTTACAACAACAGTTATACTGAGTCTGAAGGCTTGTGTCGACACACGGGACTTGTGTCGACACACACTCAACGACAGCTGGACATACATTCAACGCCATCTGTCAGCATCAGTTATGTTGAGACCAGGAGCAGTTATGTCGACACACAGGACTTGTGTCGACACATTCAATTAGAAGCTGTGTCGAGTAGCAGAAGAATGACTGTGTCAATGCATGGAGTGTTGTGTCGACATCATCAAGACTTGTGTCGACACTTAGTCTATTTGTGTCGACACATATGAAGCAGTTTGCTGAGTGGTTCATGCTGAGTTGTAAAGTCTTTGAGGAATCAACTGTCATGACTGGTGACTCGACAACTGTCATAACCAACAGGTCTGACACCTTTGTCAGAACTGTCAGAGGGTTGTTACAAACCGGATCAGCCGGTAATCATGAGGAAACTCTATATAAGGAACTGATCCTTGACAACCAGAGATAACTAAGGAAGTAATCAAGCAATTACGGGAAAGAGAGTTTGACAACAAGTGAAGGGGAAACCCTTAAGAAGGCAGATCCAGAATAGTCTGAAAGAAAGATTCAGATCTAATTCTGAATTTAAGGAAGGAGCTATCTGAAGATCAATTTCTACATCAAGTGAAGATCAACCTTATTTTGTTCAATCAAGAAGCTTTGAAACAGCTAAGTCAGGTTGGATCTGAAGATTCAGTTTATTCAAGAACTGATCAAGAAGCTCACACTAATAGAGAGTTCTATCTGGTGAAATTACTGTACCCTTTAAAACATTCAATTTCTTCTAGGATCTTTTGTAAGATCTGAGTTGTAAGCCTGTAATTATAAATTCTGAGGTAGGGCTGAGTGCCTAAGGTGTAGGACTTGTGAAAGTCTGAGTTGTAAGCCTAGTGATAAAGGCTGAGGTAGGGCTGAGGCCTGAGGTAGGATTCTTGGGAAGAATCTGAGGAAAGACTTGTATAAGTCTGAGCTATAGGAACCAATCTGGTTCTGAGTTGTAAGATCTGTGGATCTGAGTAAGTGGAAGGAAGTTGGGCCGAATCCAGTTCTCTACTGGGTAGGTGAAGGGGGAAAGTGGATGTACCCATACCTTTGGAAACCATTATAAATCTGGTGTATGCTGTGCTGTGATTATTGTGCTGTGTATTGAATTTTCTATGCTGAGTTACAACTAGCTAATTGTCTAAAATTCTTAAAGAAAATTAGAACATATTCACCCCCCTTCTAGGTGTCTAGGCTCTTGAAATCAAGTCTTTCAAGTGGTATCAGAGGGAGATTACTCAAAGATAGACCTAACAGCCCGAGTGAATCTCCAAGGCAATTAACAGATTTTAAGAATGGGTTAAAATGAGAATCAGAAGGAATTTGGATCTATGAAACTGCCTATCTGCAGGAAAGAATGCTTTGGCATATGGAAGGAAAAGGTCAGGTTGTTCATGAAAGCATCTGATCCAAGAATCTAAATCACAGTACAAGAAGGCCCCTTCATTCCAATGAAGGTATCAGTTCTGGATGCAAATATTAAAACCCCAAAGAGTTATTCTGAAATGACTAAGGATGAGATCATCTTGGCAACATTAGACAAAAGAGCACAAAAAATTATTGTAAGTGCTATAGATGATGCCACATTTCAAAATCTGGTGCATTGCAAAACCTCTAAGGAGATGTGGGACACCTTGATTGTCTATATGGAGGGAACTGAAGAAGTCAGAGAAGACATGAAATCTATGCTAAATCAAGAATATGAGAGCTTTAGACAAGCCAAGTCTGACAGCATAGCTGAATGTTACAAAAAGTTCTTCAGGATAGTAGATGAGCTGATGACCTATGGAAGAGTCTTCAGCACATATGAACTGAATGAAAAGTTTCTCAGATCACTAACAAAGGACTGAGACACAAAGATATGTGCCATCAGAGAGGTGGCAGGCTTGCTGATACACCTCCACCCACACTATTTGGAAAGCTGCTATCCTATGAAATGCAGCTCACTGCTAGAAAAGAGGAGGAGAAAAGCAGTAGGTCTGAGTACAAAGAGAAGTCAGTAGACTTCAAGGCTGAAGGCACAAGAAAGAGTAGGAGAAAGTCTCCTTCTCCACCCAGAAGGAGTGTTGAGGCAGAAGAAGAAAATCCTGACAACAACACATCAGATAGCCACACCTCTGATGAGGACTTTGTTGTCTTTAAAAGGCAGTTTCAAAGGTTCATGAAAAAGAAGAAATGGAGAACCAGGTCGTCTAAATCCTTCTCCAAGGATGAGTATTACAAGAAAAAGAAGACTCCCAAGGAGGACAGGTATGCCTCAAAACCTAGTAAACAGACTAATTCTAAGATTGTTTACTAGTGTTACAACAGGACTGGACATGTCATAGCTGATTTTCCAGACAAGAGAACTAAATCTAAGGACAAGAAGAAGCATCAAGTGAAAGGCAAGAAGGAGAAATCCTTTGTTGCTCAAAAGCAAAAGAGTTGGACAAACTCTTCATCTTCAGAATTAGGAGAAGAAGATGATGCAAAAGCATATGTTGGGTTGTTCTCAACTGAAGAGGATTCTAGGGAACTAGAATTCCTACAAATGCTGGACTCCATAAATGGAGTGGAAGACTATTGCTGTAGAGGGCTGATGGCCCTGTAAGAAAATGATCAGTGCCAGGATCAGCCTTGTCCAAGCAAGGTATACAATTCTACCTATCTTCTGATTATTTTACTAGATCAGAATCAGTAGCATCAACTTCAAGAGAAGTGGATGGTTCTGATTCTGAGGGGGATGTACATCAACTCATTAATGAGTATGGTGGGCTGATGCAAGCTCTGAAGAGGAGCAAGTTTCTTGTCAAAGAGCAGGCTAAGGAAATTGAATCTCTTAAGCAGGCTGCATCAGAATCAGCCAAGCTGATAGATTTGAAACTTAAGGAGGTTGCCAAACTAAAGAACATAACTGTTATTCAGATGGGCACAATATCTTTCAAAGAAAATCATATCAAGAATCTGGAGGCAAGACTCTAGAAAGAAAGATAGTTAGTGGCTAAATTCTCTAAGCCAAAATCTGTCTTGCCCTTAATAGAAAATTTCATTTCTCATAAAGGAAAGACTGGTCTAGGTTTTAAGGGAAGAACTAGGACCATCAATTCTCATAGAAAAGGTAAGGCCCCAGTTCAGCTACTAGCTAAAAAGCCCCCTATTTTCTTTAGGAAAGTGATGCAACCTACAAATAGGTATGGTCAGGATATTACTCATGGTCACTGTGAGAATGGAGATCTCATGGGCAAGGGTGCAAATGCCAATAGGTCACTCTATAGGCAAGCCCATCAGGTTAAAAAGGAATTCTTGGGGTTTGCTGCTCCAGCACCTACACTTAACAGGACTGCTAGCAACAAAGTTGTGAAGAATGTACCTAAAAGAAGATACAATAGATTTGAGTGTTGGTGTTGTGGCAAGGAGGGCCACTTTGCCATGGATTGCTGGTTCAACATAAGTGTTAAAATCAAGAATAGTTTACCTATTAGAACAGCTGCATGATTTCAAACTAATAAGGACCTAGGACCCAATAATAATTTGGGTTCTAAGGATAAGTGATTCTTTATTTGATGCAGGTGAATCCAAGTGGCCATACCCCTATATGGTACTTGGATATTGGATGTTCCAGTCACACGACTGGAACAAGAAGAATGTTGAGGGACTATGTACCCATAGAGAATGGACCCAAAGTAATCTTTGGTGGATCAGAAAAAGGAATCATCAAAGGATTTGGTAACATTTCTAGTGATTCAATTACTATCACTAAAGTGGCTTATGTGAAGGGTCTAAAATATAACCTGATTAGCATAAGTTAACTTAGTGATCTAGATTATGACATCTCTTTCCTCAAAGGGGGGTGCCAAATAAGGTGGTCAAGTGATCAAGAGATCATTTTGACGGGCACTAGGAAAGGGAATGTATATTGTCTTAACCTAGATTGTGAGTTTAACATCTCACCCATTTGTCTAGTTGCAGGAGAGAAAGCTTCACTATGTGTCAAATGGCACAAGAGTCTAGCTCATATGAACTATAAGTCTATAGGATAGCTGTTCAGCATGGGGTTAGTGAGGAATGGTCCTCAAGTCAAGTGCATTAAAGAGGGTGTGTGTTCAGCTTGCCAAAAGGGCAAACAGACTAAGTCCTCTTTCCATGCACTTGATACCAAAGATTCAATGAGATGTTTATATCTCTTGCATATGGATTTGTTTGGTCCTATACCAGTTCATAGTCTTGGTAGGAAAGTATACACATTAGTTATTGTGGATGATTATTCTAAATTCACATGAGTTTTCTTCTTGAGGCAGAAATCTGAAACTCCTACTGTTTTCCAGACCTTTGTTAGACAAATTCAGAATGAATTTAACAATTCAGTGGTCAAAATCAGAAGTGACCATGAAACTAAATTTCAGTCTGAATGTATGACAAAGTTCTATAAAGAACTTGAGATTTATCAGGAGTTCTCCTCACCTAAACACCCCAGCAAAATGGTATTGATGAAAGAAAGAATAGGACTCTAATTAAGGCAAGCAGAACACTACTTAGTGACACTACTCTCCCTGAGTACTTCTGGGCAGAGGCAGTAAATACTGCATATCATGTACTTAATAGAGCCTCCATCAATAAGAAACATAAGATGACTCCCTATCAGATTTTGAAAGGCAGAAAACCCAACATTTCCTATCTCAGAATCTTTGGTAGCAAGTGTTATGTCCTAGTTAATGGTAAGCACTACCAAACTAAGTTTGCTGCCAAATCCCTAGAAAGGATATTTGTTGGGTACATCAATAATAGTAGGGCATACAGGATCAACAACTTGACTACTCAAGTTATAGAAGAATCTGTCCATGTTGTATTTGATGAGTCTAAGTTAATTAATAGTGAATTGTCTAGCTCTTCGGGTAATTCTACAGGTTTAAAGGATAGGCTGGACAAGCTGACTATCAATGAAGAAGCACATGCTAGGTTGGATGAAGAAAAAGATGCATGCTGTCAAGGGGGAGAATAAGACTCACTGGATGAAGAAGACAATGAGGTGCTTCAGGTTAAGGAAAATGAAGAAGGCCAAGATGTTGGCAGATTTCCTCCAGCAAGAAGACACCTATAGGATAATCCAGCTCATCAAATCATTGGTGATGCAAGTCAATGTGTACTAACAAGGAGCAAGAACATGAACACAGTTTTATGTTTAAGTTTCTTGTCACAGATAGAACCCAGGAAGTTTGAAGAAGACATGCTAGACACAAACTGGATTGATGCTATGTAAGAAGAGCTGAATCAATTCAGAAGATGTAAAGTCTGGGAACTGGTTCCTAAACCAAAGGATCACAACATCATAGGAACCATGTGGATCTACAGAAACAAACTTGATGAGAATGACACTATAATCAAGAACAAGGCCAGATTGGTAGCAAAAGGATACATGCAAGAAGAAGGGATTGACTTTGATCAAACCTTTGCCCCAGTGGCAATGCTGGAGGTTATAAGGTTGTTCTTTGCCTATGCTGCCTATCAAGGGTTCAAGGTATATCAGATGGATGTAAAGTTAGCATTTCTGAATGACGACTTAAAAGAGGAAGTCTATGTTGAACAACCCTCGGGTTTTGTAGATTATCATTATCTTGATTATGTATATAGGCTTAGGAAAGCTCTATATGGTTTGAAATAAGCCCCTAGGGCTTTGTATGAAACCTTGCCTGCTTTCTTTATTGAGAATAAATTCTCTAGAGGAAAGATAGACAAAACTCTATTCTTTAAGGAATCTAAATGCAAGATAATCCTAGTCCAGATATATGTTGATGACATTATCTTTGGATCCATTAAAAACAACTTTTATAGAAAGTTTGCTAAACTTATGCAATGGAAGTTTGAGATGAGCAGTATGGGTGAGATGAAGTTCTTCTTGGGACTTCAAGTAAGATAGACTGATGATGGATTGTCCATATCCCAGTCTAAGTTCACCAAGGAGTTGATTAAGAAATATGGGATGGACTCAGCCTCCACCATGAAAACTTTAATGGGAATAAGTATGCTTATAAGCAAAGATGAGACAGGGAAACCTATTGATGAGTCTTTGTATAGAGGGATAATTGACTTCCTACTCTACTTGACTACTAGTAGACCTGACATAATGTATGCTATATGTGTCTATACTAGGTACCAAGCTTGCCCAAATGAATCTCATTATACTACAGTTAAGAGAATTTTGAGATATCTTAAGGGCACACCTAATCTAGGTCTTTGGTACCCTAAGAATAGAAATTTCTTACTAACAGACTTCTCAGATGCAGACTTTGCAGGATGCAAAGAAGACATGACAAGTACTACATGAACTTATCAATTCCTAGGTGGAAGGCTGGTGTCATGATGCAGCAAAAAGCAAACAAGTGCAGCTATCTCAACTGCTGAGTCAGAATATATAGCTGCAGGCAGCTGCTGTGCACAGTTGATGTGGATAAAGCATCAACTTGAAGACTATGACATCAAGGTAAGTAGAATTCCACTATTTTGTGATTCTACTAGTGCTATTTCTATTGCTAAGAATCCTGTATCACACAATAGAACCAAGCATATAGAAATTAAGTTTCATTTCATAAGAGAATATGTGGAGAAGTAAGATATTAGTCTATAATTTGTAAACACAAATAATCAAATTGCTGATATTTTTACAAAACCTCTGGATGAAACTAAATTCAATTGTTTTAAAATTGAATTAGGTATGTTGAACCTAGAATAGGTTAGCTCAAGCATTCCTAAGTAGAATATGTAAGCACAAATTTCTCAGGAAATTTGTCTAAGTACAAAGTTTGTGTCGACACAAACAAATTGTGTCGACACACTCAGTATGTTGTGTCGACAAAGAAAAATGATGTGTCGATACAGAAATAGTATCTGTGTTGACAGAAGAATAGGTGTCGACATAACTATGTCGAGACATGACTAGCCCGTGTTGACACTAACACAAGTATGTCGATACATAGATATGTCGACACATAGACATGTCGAATAAAATTAAATTTTGTCAAGACCTAAGTCTTTTATGTCGACAAATGTACAACTATGTCGACATGTATTAATACTAAGTAAGGTGCGTCCTTTGACCTACCCTTTACTAGTAGACTATAAATAGGGGGAGACAAAATCTGGTTGACTACGCTTTCAGATTTCTCAACTCTAGACCTTGTGTCGACATAGATATTCACTTCACTTCTCTTCTCTCTCTCCCTCTCGTCAATGGCGCCCCACAAGGACAACAAGGTGAATGAAGGTTATGAGCTTGTTCGTGGGGGGTTCACGACAGCCTTACAAGACATCCAGGGTGTAATTACCCTAATTTCGGAAAATGGGTTGGAGTTCTTGGTCTCAGAACCAACAAGAATTTGGAAAAAGGAAGTACTTGAATTTTATTCATCAGCAACTGTGGATGTTGAAGGGAAGAAGATCAAAGCGACAGTTCAGGATTTCTGAGTGAAACTAACATTAAAGACAATCAAAAAATCACTCCAACTTCCCATGGTTAAGGATGATGATGAAATAGTTCCATTCATGACTAAAGATGAACTAAGTTGGTGCCGGCTGAACCCTAATACCAAAGTTGGATCATCCATTACTCGGAAAAGGATGAATTCCCAAGGAAAGTTTCTGTCTGAAATAGTAGGCAAGGTGATTTTGTGTAAGACTGGTGGACATGACAGAATTTTAGTCTACATGTTCAATCTAATGACAAGAGTCATATTCACTGTAAAAACAGACTGGGCATCAATAGTATTTGACAAGATCCAAGAAGGAGTAAAGAAGCCAAATCTTGGAAGGATACTATGCTTATGTCTAGCTTTTACAATACCAGATGTTCTGAACCAACTATCATGATCCAAGATCAACCATATGAGAAGAATGGATGTAAGGATTCTATCCAGATGGGATAGAGTATTGACCAAAGAGGTTTCTACCCCACAGAAATAGGTCAAGAAAGATAAGAAAAAGAAAGAAATTATTCAGCAAGAATAATCCTCCAGTGATTCTGAGGAGGAGGTAGTCTTCAGTTCAGATGAAGACCAACAACAAAAAGAAGCTCAAGATCTAGAAGAGAGCAGTCAGCACCCCAAGCAATAGATAGCCTCCACTCTAGGGGGAGAACACCTTGAATCAGCAGAATAAGACACTGAACTATCTGAGCTGCCTGCCACCGAGGGTGACATTGCTGAAGCTACTTTGGAGAGTGAGTATGCTGCTGATACAGTAATGAACATTGTATCAGACTTAAACAAAGAAGCACTGGAAATTGCTGAAAAGGAAGCACAAGATGTGCAGATAAAAGATACAGCTCAAGATGAGCAAGTATGTATCTCATTTATAGAGAAGGCCCTGGAAAAAAAATTTGGATGTCCAGGGAGAACCTTTTGTTTTCCAAACTAATCTTGTTCCTCCTGTACAGATGCAGCAAGAGCTAACTATGGAAGAGTTGTTTCCTGATTTACCAGCTTCAAGGACTGAGGGGGAGCAATCACAGATAGAAAAGGAACTACCAGGAACTAAGGGGGAGGAGCTACTGAATGCCCCTTCTAATAAGGAATCAGTTGATATAGAAAGCTCATCACAACCCTCTGATGATAAGGAAGCCTCTATGGCTAAGAAGAGGAAGATGGTTACAATCAGGAAAAAGATCTCAGGCTATAAAAAGGCCTTACAAACAGTCACTCAACCACCTGCTCTAAGCATGGACTTCAGTTCATTACTGGTCCAACTGCAAGTCAAATTGGATGAACAAAGGCAGTCCTTAGAGAAATATGTGGATGAGTCAAATAAAGAATTGCAGTTTCAGCTGGCTCAAGAAATTAAATCAATCAGATTTGAAGTCAATCTGCATAAGAAAGAGATGACAGATTGCTTCCATAAGGGAGACAATGCTATAGTATATTTGGCAGAGCAACAACAGCTAATAAAGACTGAGGTTGAGTACATTGCCACCAAGCAAGGATATGTTTTATAAAATCAATTCAGGTCTAATGAAAATCTCAAGGACTCCCATGAAGAAATTCTCAAAAAACTGGGAAGTATTTCCACTGATTTGAAAACTGAAATATCAAAGCAAATACAAGAAGATCTAGCTGTTGTCCAAACAGCCATTGGAGCCTCTCAAAAGACAATTTCTGATACCCTGACTAAGTTTAAAGCCTACTACAAAGAAGGTACAGAATATCTAGCTGATCAGATAAGATTTCAAAAGAATGATCTGAGAGATCATATAGCTAGAGAAGTCATAAAGGGGGAGAGAATATTAGTCAAAGCCAACTTTATCATGCAAAATGGGTATCTAATACCATCAGAGCTACTCTTGGCTTTCCACCCTTGTGTGATGATGACAATGTTGCTGAGTCTTGAGTGCAACCTGCCTATATTGAAGGGGATCAACCTGAAGTTGCCCAGGTTATTTACCCTCCAGCTGATTTTAACATAGTCCAACAAGAAGTTCAGACAATGTATATCCCTCCACAGGAGGCACATAATATTATCATTGAAAAAGTAGACATGTTATAGGCTGCCAATGAAGCTCAGAAGGAAGCACAGCTGTCCAAGAAAAGGTTCAGAGAACAGGCTGAGTTGAAGCCTGATTTTGAGCAATGGAGCCCTACTTCCAGGAATATTATTTTGACTGCCTGGAAAGCTGTGAAGGACAAGACCCATGATAGGGGTAAATGGTATTCTGAGTAAGAGTGGAACAAGTATCAAGCCAGGCAAGAATCCATTCTTCAGTACAGAAGGAGTGCAAAAGCTGGGAAGTTATCTGCTAATGCTCTAGAGCCTAACAGGTACTTCCCAAAGCCTTTTCATTATTTTGAAAGGCAAAGGATAAAGGCTGAAGAATTAAAGAAGAAGGATCTGAAAGGAAAGAAACCTGCTGATGATACTGAACCTACTATACAGGCTAAGATCAAATCTGGGAAAGGCATTGTAATTAAGGAGTCTAGTCAGTCATAGAATAGATAGGCTAATGTATAGAATAATGTAATCTTTTGTTTTTGTTCTATAGAAAAACATGTAAACCTAAAATTTTCTGATTAATAAATGAAATAATTTTTAGTATTATTTTTAGTTGTTTTCATTGTGTATATGTTATCCTGTAGTGAAATGTATGTACATCTAGTTTTTCTGTGTTTTATTATGAGTGATGTATATATTTGACTAAGGGTTATGACTTCTCCAAATAGGGGGAGATTGTTGGGTACATTGAAAAATATGTACCAGATTTGGAGAAGCCTTATCTTACTCATTGATATACATCAATTTGTATTTGATGGATGTTTGAGTTTCATTGTACAGGTGTAAGGTTTGCAAGAAAATTCTCTAAGTACAAGTGTCAACACTTGTGAAGAATTGTGTCGACACCCAGAAGTTGTGTCGACACTAAAAGCAAGGCCTGTGTTGACACCCAGACATTGTGTCGACACCTGAAGAAGAAGTTGTGTCGACACCCAGAATTTTGTCGACACCTGAGGCAGGAATTGTGTCGACACCTGAATCAGAAGCTGTGTTGACACCCAGAAGTTATGTCGACACCAAAAGAAAGGCATGTGTCGATATCCAAGAATTGTGTCGATACATGAAGAATGGTTGTGTCGACACACACAACTTGTGTCGACACACAATCAACGACATCTTACAATAACAGATATACTGAGTCTGAAGGCTTGTGTCGACACACAGGACTTGTGCCGACACACACTCAACGATAGCTGGACTTACACTCAACACCATCTATCAGCATCAGTATTGTTGAGACCAGGAGCAATTGTGTCGACACACAGGACCTGTGTCGACACATTCAATCAGAAGCTGTGTCGAGTAGTAGAAGAATGACTATGTCAACACATGGAGTGTTGTGTCAACATCATCAAGACTTGTGTCGACACTTAGTCTATTTGTGTCGACATATGTGAAGCAGTTTGCTGAGTGGTTCATGCTGAGTTGTAAAGTCTTAGAGGAATCAACTGTCATGACTGGTGACTCGACAGCTGTCATTACCAATAGGTCTGACACCTTTGTCTGAACTGTCAGAGGGTTGTTACAAATCTGATCAGCCGGTAATCATGAGGAAACTCTATATAAGGGACTGATCCTTGACAACCAGAGATAACTAAGGAAGTAATCAAGCAATTACGGGAAAGAGGGTCTGACAACAAGTGAAGGGGAAACCCTTAAGAAGGCAGATCCAGAACAGTCTGAAAGAAAGATTCAGATCTAATTCTGAATTTAAGGAAGGAGCTATCTGAAGATCAACTTCTACATCAAGTGAAGATCAACCTTATTTTGTTCAATCAAAAAGCTTTGAAACAACTAAGTCAGGTTGGATTTAAAGATTTAGTTTATTCAAGAACTGATCAAGAAGCTCACACCAATAGAGAGTTCTATCTGGTGAAATTATTGTAACCTTTAAAACATTTAATTTCTTGTAGGATCTTTTGTAAGATCTGAGT
The DNA here is from genome assembly GCA_039513925.1 of Platanthera zijinensis. NCBI lineage: Eukaryota > Viridiplantae > Streptophyta > Magnoliopsida > Asparagales > Orchidaceae > Platanthera > Platanthera zijinensis. Next base: position 166,501,537 of record CM077093.1, on the reverse strand, counting down.
TATAAGCCTGTAATTATAAAGGCTAAGGTAGGGCTGAGTGCCTGAGGTGTAGGACTTGTGAAAGTCTGAGTTGTAAGCCTAGTGATAAAAGCTGAGGTAGGGCTGAGGCCTGAAGTAGGATTCTTGGGAAGAATCTGAGGTAAGACTTGTATAAGTCTGAGCTATAGGAACCAATCTAGTTCTGAGTCGTAAGATCTGTGTATCTGAGTAAGTGGAAGGAAGTTGGGCTGAATCCAGTTCTATACTGGATAGGCGAAGGGGGAAAGTGGATGTACCCATACCTTGGGGAACCACTATAAATCTGGTATATGCTTTGCTATGATTATTGTGTTGTGTATTGAATTTTCTTTGCTGATTTACAACTATCTAATTGCCTAAAATTCTTAAAGAAAATTAAAACCTATTCACCCCTCCTCTAGGTGTCTAGGCTCTTGAAATCAAGTCTTTCAGCACACACTCACCCAATAGAAGTAAATAGCCGAAGCAAAAGAGGGTTAGCACAACAATTCATATATGTATAGCTAGGAGCAACTATAAAAGAATGCAGGATAGTATAACTGAGAAAAGTAGCAGCAGTATAAATAGTTTATAATAAGGCTCCACTAGCATAACAACACATCAGGTTTTCATATCATGTACTCTATTACAGGCATTCACAGCCGCGCACATAAACCTTATGTCGACATAGTTTGGACCGCTTCTGTTCTAGCAGGGTAGCGAGCCCTGCGGGCCTCACCGATGTGGCCGTCGATGACAGTGGCTAGTCTTGCCACTTCTGGGGGTAGTCGTACCGCATAACCCCAAGCCATAACGTACAACCTTGTGTACTCTTGGATGTGAGTGAAATCCGGCAAATCATTTTGGCCGACCAGTGGAGGAAACCCGACGGGGCATAATATAACGGTCGGTCACCCGTGGTACCCATCTCCCGGTCGCCTTGAGTCATCGACCTTCCCGCACCAGTACGAACGGTCTGCAGGAAAGACAGACCCGCTACTATTTCACCGCAAGCAATTTACAAACAATCAAACAATTATAAACATAATACACACCGGGTCTACGTCGGCCTGCCCTACTAGGTTTAAACTTCGGGCGGCGACACTTAGCTCTACTTTTGATAAGGAGCGTGAGAGCGCATTATTTGGGGATAGATTTGGAGAAATACCTCAACTCCGGTTAGCCCTAACTAAGGCTCAACCTTAACAACGACTGCTCGTCAGAGCAGGACCCGAGATTATAATAGTAAATTCTAATGAGGACAAGACGATGATTATGCTGCGTATTTAGAGTGCTGTAATGAGATGTGACCCGTACAAGACTGGAGTAGTACTGAATTGAAAGTACTAGACCAGTATGAAACTGGAGTAGAGCTGAATTAAAAGTACTTGGAGTAGAGCTAAATTAAAAGTACTTGACCAGTACGAGACTGGAGTAGAGCTGAATTAACAGTACTTGACCAGTACCAGACTGGAGTAGAACTGAATTGAAAGTACATGACCAGTACGAGACTGGAGTAGAGCTGAATTGAAAGTACTTGACCAGTACGAGACTGGAGTAGTACTGAATTAAAAGTACTTGACCAGTATGAGACTCGAGTAGACCTGAATTAAAAGTACTTGACTAGTACGAGACTGGAGTAGAACTGAATTGAAAGTACTTGACCAGTACAAGACTGGAGTAGAGCTGAATTGAAAGTACTTGACCAGTACGAGACTGCAGTAGAACTGAATTAAAAGTACTTGACTAGTATGAGACTGTAGTAGAGCTGAATTAAAAGTACTTGACCAGTACGAGACTGGATTAAAACATAAAGAAAAGGTTAGTAGTCCAATCACTCCATTTAGGAGACTTCAGTTCCATCTCCATTCTCAGGAAGTTTCCTTGGGTTTCACCCATTATTAAGGTCTGATTATGATTTGGTTGCACCTTATTAATCACGACTTAATCGGATCAGAGGCTTATCAAGAGTTACACTCTCATTCTTTATCGAGAATAATTTGCAACTCACTACTCGTACTCTCACTTTCCGAGCGTGCCCAGATCACCCGAGAGTCGAGGCGCTCGACGGTTTCACAACGTCTCAGAACACACGGAGCTTGGTCACTTGCCTCGGCCACTCTCATCGATATGATAATTTGAATTTATTATTCAAATTAGAGAGGATAGTCGCGCGCTCTAATTTTCATTTTTAAGAAAATGAGCGTAATAATTTTCGAGTGCGACACTAGGCTCCAACAGTTGGGAGAAATTTCAATTTTAATCCCCAAGTCTCTAAATTTTTGTACAACCTATAAAGGGATCTAAAATGTGTCTGGAAAAAAATTCATAATTTTTCGAAAAGTTTTGGGCCTTTAATTTGGCCAAACAATTTTTACTTGGGCTTTTAAAAATAACAAATAAACTCCAAAAATTCCCAAAATTTTTGTGGAGGAAGCCCTTAGATAGGGGAACATTTTTCATGTTCAACAATTTTTTCCTAGGAGCCTATTTTAATCTCTAAAAAACATTAACTAAATATTAATTATAATATTATAATATAATATAATTTATATATTATTTATAAAACAGAATTACTGTTCATCATCATTTTCCCCCACTGAAACAAAACCCGCTGCCATTACGGGCCTTTCCCGCCACCGGCCGGCCGTAACTCCACCCCCGGCCATCTCCCCGGGGGTGGGCGCTCCCTCCGGCGGTGGTCTGGCGGCCTGCCGCCGCCGGCCATTGTCGGGGCATTTTTTTATTTGAACGGGAGGGGAGGGAGTGACGGTGGCGGCGCTCCGGACGCCGGAGCCTCCATACAACTCATCAAAAGGTTAGGGAGAGAGGAGAGGAGGTGGTTTCTACCTGTGCTGGGGGTGCTTGGAGGTGGTCGGGTTGGGTGACCACGAAAGGTGGTGAGGTGGTGGAGCTCGGGCTTGCCTTTTCTGGCGACCTGAGCTCCGGCCGACCTGGGGGAGGGGTGGGGGAGTTGCCCTCTGGGCTGTGAGGATAATATCAGGGAGGAGGGGGCTTTATATAGGTTGGAGGGGGAGGGTTTCTCCTCCCCTCCATGATGTTGGATTAATCCCTCCTTAGGGAGGGATTAATCTCCACCCTCAGCTGTCCTTGGACAGCTGGAGGCTCAAATTTTTTTCCCCATATGGGAAATGATGTTGGGCCTTTATGGGCTTAGGCTTAGGAAAGAGGGGAGGGGAAAGGGAGTTGGGCCTAACTTGGCCCATGTCCCTCCTAGCCTTTTGGAGTCTTGTGTGGACTAATTTTGATGGCCCCAAGGGTATAGGGGATATGAGGCTCTAACCATCCATGAAGAGGAGATGTATACCTTCTTAAGAAAATTTCAAAAATGGTTTTGGGGGGAGTTTTGACCAAATTCAACCCTAAAGTGGGTCCCCCATGCTGGATAAAGTCAAAGTAAGTTTAAGACATCGGGGTCGGGTCAAAGTTGGGGTGTCGTGTCACAATTGGTGCGTGCACGCTTTTCAGTGCATGACCAAGCTTGATTTGACCACGGGTTGACCATCCGTCATCGAAACTGGCCGGGACCAATTCCGTTGACTTTATATTGACCATACAAATCCAGCGCCACTGACCGGGGTCTAATTAGTGTTCGTTTGGCGAAAATTTAAATTTGCGCATCGCAGCGCGCTAAAACGGTCAAAGTGTCTTAATCTGTCGTTAGATCTTGGATTGTGATGCGACGGGTCCCGATGCACCCATCTAGGTTATACAAGGTCACAGGAACTGACAGAACTCGAATCATAGTTCTCTAGCTCGATATCCAAATATCGCTCTCATTGTATTTTACGAGGAATGATCACATCCACTATATGACCTCAGGGTCCAACTCAATGAGTTCCGATGCTCTCGTATTGACTATACGAGGCAACATGAACAGACAGAACTCAATTCGAAGTTCTCTAGCTCTATTTCCTACCTAGGGTTACCTCTCACCGGGTCATGGGTAGGGTCCGAGCCACTTTTATTGGGCCCACTAGGGCTCTGGTGGCCCAATAAAAGTCGGGATGTTACCCATGTCATTACTTTAACGACTGATTATAGCCTTAGTTTTACAGAATGAGACTGACAATGACATTAGTGATGAGTTGTAGCTCTTTCATGATCATTTTGGAATTTTGTTGGCTTTTGTTGACTTTGCTGACGTCAGCCATTCTGGACTTAGAAAATTTCATACAACTACCCAGGTATTGAGTGCGTTGAGTGAACAAGCTTTAATCAACGAATCTGAACTTAGAAAATTTCCAGCTCTGCTAGGCGTTGAGTGAGTAAGCTCCACTCAATGCATTTTAACTTAGTCAACTTCTCAGCTTGTCCAAGCGTTGAGAGCATTGAGTGTATAAGATTCACTCAACACTTTTTGCCTTAGCTTGATCTTCATCCCTTTCTGCATCCTTGGCATTGAGAGCGTTGAGTGAACTGGTTTCACTCAACGATTTTGGACTTAGAATAGTTCCTCTCTATATAAAGGCATTGAGTGTGTTGACTACACTCAATGATTCTGGACTTAGAATAATTTTTAGCTCTTTCAGCAACTATGGCGTTGAGAGCATGGAGTGTATAAGCTTCACTCAACGATTCTTGACTTAGAGTAATTCTGCTCTGCATGAAGGCGTTGAGTGTGTTGACTACACTCAACACTTTCTCCTTTTGGCGTTGAGTGAGCTGACTTCACTCAACGCTATTGTACTTAAATATAATTTTTTGTCTTTCATTCAAGGCTCTGATTGAATCAGCATGGCGTTGAGTGAACTGGCTTCACTCAACGCTTTTGGACTTAGTCGAATTTCTTTTGTCAGATTTGCTTTGGCTTTGACAGAACTAGCTTGGTGTTGAGTGATCAAGCTTCTCTGAATGCTTTTGGACTTAACCAATTATCTGTCTCTTTCTTCTATGGATTTGACAAAAATTGCATGACTCAACGCTTTTGGCTATATGGCGTTGAGTGAGTTGACTTCACTCATCGCCTGAGGACTTAGCCACTTTGTTGCCTTACCAACACTCAAAGCTTTGATTGTCAACCTTCTCTCAGCGCTATTAGCTGTATGACGTTGAGTGAACTGGCTTCACTCAACGCTTGTGGACTTAGTCATTTTTCTTCACTGTCACTGGCTTCTAGTTCATCTGGCGTTGAGTGAGCTTACTTCACCCAATGCCTGTGGACTTAGGCAATTTTCTTCCCTTCCAATCAGATTCTTTGAGTCCACCTATCAATGTCACTTGGACCAACTGTCCAATCAATATGACAAGACTAACCTGCATGCATGAACTTAAACATACATCAAATACAACTATGTGTATACCACTGACTTGTTTGACTTCTTAAAAATTTGGGACATTAGGATCAATGAACCCAATAATCTCCCCATATTTGAAGAAGTCAAAACACTACTTGAAAAATTCTTTGTCAATGATATATACCAACATATGCAGCAACAATATACACCAACATATTAACACAAGAGAGTTAAAGGTTACCACATTTCCCATTTTTCAGCTAGTATGGTGATCATCACATACTCCCCTTATATTGCTGCAAGATTCACCTTTGCACCTTTTATGAGAACACCGCCTGCTCCCCCTGTTTTGCTGCATTGACACCTAGTCACCACCTAGTCACCTTGCCCAGTCACCTTAGTCACCTTCTCCCCCTTTTTGACTTCTTCAAACAGAGGGAGAGGCTTGCCATCTGTGATTATCTTCTCCCTTTTCTGAAGATAAATAATTAACTACTTGCTCCCCCTCAACAAGAGTATCTTTTACCAAGACTTTTGACATTCCATCCATGATAACATTTTTTGGTCTTCACAACCTGCAAGATGTAGTTCCTGCAACAAAACAACATGAAGAGCAATTGAAGCTACACCAAGTTCAACATACCCAACTCAGACTTGAAGGTATTGAACTTTGCTTCATCTAGTAGCTTGGTGAAGATATCAGTTACTTGTTTGTCTATTGGGACAAATTCAAGACTAATATCCTCACATTCCACATGCTCTCTTATAAAATGATATCTAATATCTACGTGCTTAGTACTACTATGTGAGACATGATTCCTAGCTATAGAGATTGCACTAGTAGAGTCACAGAACAAAGAACTTCTACTTAACTGAATGTTATAATTCTGAAGTTGATGATGTATCCACAGTAACTGTGCACAGCAGCTCCTTGTAGCTATGTATTCTGACTCTGCAGTAGAAATAGAAACACTTGTTTGCTTCTTGCTGCTCCATAACACTAGCTTTTTTCCCTAAAATTGACAGGAGCCTGATGTGCTTTTCCTGTCTTCTCTATAGCCTGCAAAGCTTGTATCTAAAAAGCCTATTAGTTCAAAATCCCTATTCTTAGGGTACCAAAGGCCAAGATCTGGTGTGCCCTTCAGATATCTCAAAATTCTCTTAGCAGCAGTGTAATAAGATTCTTTAGGGCATGCCTGATATCTAGCACAGATACATGTAGCATACATAATATCTGGCATACTAGCAGTCAAGTATAGAAGAGAACCAATTATCCCTCTATACAAAGTTTGATCAACAGGTTTACCTGACTCATCCTTGTCTAAAGACATGTTTGACCCCATGGGAGTTTTCATAGTGGAGTCATTCTCCATCCCAAAATTTTTAATCAATTTCCTGGTAAACTTAGACTGAGATATGGATAATCAATTGTCAGTCTGTCTTACTTGGAGATCCAAGAAGAACTTAAGTTTACCCATACTTCTCTTCTCAAACTTCCCTTGCATAAGTTTGACAAACTTTCTGCAAAGGTTGTCATCACTAGATCCAAAGATAATGTCATCAATATATATCTAGACTAGAATAATCTTGCCTTTGGATTCCCTGAGAAATAAGGTCTTGTCTATCTTCCTCCTTGAGAATTTATTTTTAATGAGGAAGCTAGACAGAGTTTCATATCATGCTCTAGGAGCTTGTTTCAACCCATATAAAGCTTTCCAAGTCTATAAACAAAATTAGGATGTTTAGGAACAACAAAACCGTGAGGATATTCCACATAGACTTCTTCCTTCAAGTCTCCATTCAGGAAAGTTGACTTTGCATCCATCTGGTAGACTCTGAACCCTTTGTATGCAACATATGCAAGGAATAGTCTGATGGATTCTAGTCTTGCTATAGGGGCAAAGGTTTGATCAAAGTCAATACCTTCTTCCTGTCTATACCCCTGAGCTACCAGTCTAGCTTTGTTCTTAGTTATAATGTCATTTTCATCAAGTTTATTCCTATAGATTCACTTAATTCCAATGATATTATGTCACTACTAAAAAACAGAATTTTAGTCACGACAGATTTCCGTGGCTAAAAGTCCAAAACCGTGGCTAATAACTATTAGCCACGGCCTACCCACGACAAATGGGCGTGGGCAATGTGAGCGTGGCTAATAGTATTAGCCACGCTGAATCCGGGGCTAATAAGTTATTAGCCACGGTTTAATTGTCGTGGCTCAAAGTTCCTCATTTGCCACGGTTCAATTGTCGTGGCTAAAAGTTCCTCATTTGCCACGGTTCAATTGCCGTGGCTAAAGGGCCTGTAATAAACCTAACATAAATAATATTCGGCCGGCCGCTGCTGCCTGGCCGCCGCTGCCCGGCCGCCGCTGCCCGGCCGCCGCTGCCCGGCCGCCGCTGCCCGGCCGCCGCCGGCCGGCCGCCGCCGGCCGGCCGCCGCCGGCCGGCCGCCGCCGGCCGGCCGCCGCCGGCCGGCCGCCGCCGGCCGGCCGCCGCCGGCCGGCCGCCGCCGGCCGGCCGCCGCCGGCCGGCCGCCGCCGGCCGGCCGCCGCCGGCCGGCCGCCGCCGGCCGGCCGCCGCCGGCCGGCCGCCGCCGCCCGGCCGCCGCCCGGCCGCCGCCGCCCGGCCGCCGCCCGGCCGCCGCCGGCCGGCCGCCGCCGCCCGGCCGCCGCCGCCCGGCCGCCGCCGCCCGGCCGCCGCCGCCCGGCCGCCGCCGCCGCCCGGCCGCCCGCCGCCGCGCCGCCGCCCGCCGCCGCCCGCCGCCGCGCCGCCGCCCGCCGCCGCCCGCCGCCGCCCGGCCGCGCCGCCGCCCGCCGCCGCCCGGCCGCCGCCGCCCGGCCGCGCCGATTTCATTTCAAACAATAATTTTGAATGGCCTATATAAACCCCAAATCGAGCTTTTTATTGGCGGTGTGGGACTAAAAAAAACCCGACCTTTTGCCACGGATTAGGCTTTCGTGGCTAATACTAGATTATTAGCCACGAAACAGGCAAACCGTGGCAAAAAGTCGGGTTATTTGCCATGGATTAGTCATTCGTGGTTAATACTAGCTTATTAGCCACGGAATAGGAACCGTGGCTAATACTGAACGTGGCTAATACTTCAGTATTAGCCACGGTTTTTCCCCGTGGCAAAAAAAAACTGTGGCTAAAAGCCATTTTTCTAGTAGTGTGTCCTTGTAGTCTGGGAACTAGCTTCCAGACCTTGCACCTCTTAAACTGGTTCAATTATTCTTGCATAACTACAATCCAAAACTGATCCATGTTTTCCTCTTCAGACTTTTTGGGCTCTACTTATGACATGAAACTGGAGTACATTGCTATATTGAGACATCTGCTCCTTTTCATTACACCTTGACTTGCATCACCAATGATCTGGTGTCCTAGATGATCCTTCAAATGCCTGACTGCTGGAGGCAGTCTTCCTTCAGCATTTTGTGCTCCAAAGTCACCATCATGTTGAACATCATCCACTTCCTGTGTGCCTTGTGCTTCCTCTGGAATCCACACACTTTAATCTTTGTCTTGGACTATAGGTCCAGCTTACTTAACAGTTTGCTTGTCCATGATCACTTTTGTGCCTGCAGGACTAGAAAGGGAGTTTGACAGCTCATTGTTAATCATGTTTGATTCATCAAACACTACATTAACTGACTACTCTACAATTTGACTTGTCAAGTTAAAGATCTTATATGCCTTACTATGATTGTTATACCCAACAAAGATCCCTTCATAGGACTTGTCAACAAACTTAGTTATATAGGATTTCCCATTGATAAGCACAAAGCATTTTCTCTCAAAAATTCCGAGATATGCAAGGTTCAATTTTCTGCCCTTCAATATTTCATAAGGAGTCTTTTTATGGCTCTTGGTGATAGAAGCTCTGTTGAGAACATGACAAGTAGTGTTAACTGCCTCAGCCTAGAAATATTTTGGGAGAGATATGTCATTCAGTAAAATCCTTCCAGCTTTTATGAGAGTCCCATTCTTACTTTAAGCAATTTCATTTTGCTGGGGTGTTCTAGGAGAGGAAAACTCTTGCTGAATCTCAAGTTCTTCACATAACTTTGACATGCATTCAGATTGAAACTTGGTTCCATGATCACTTTTGATTTTGACCACAACACTGTTCAATTTATTCTGTATTTGTTTAACAAATGTCTTGAAGACATCAAGAGTTTCAGACTTTTACTTAAAAAGAAAATCCAAGTAAATCTGGAAAAGTCATCAACAACCACAAATGTGTAGACTTTCCTACCTAGACTATGAACTGGCATAGGACCAAATAAGTCCATATGCAGGAGGTATAAACACCTCACAGAGTCTTTTATTTCAATGCTTTTGAAGGAAGCTTTGGTCTGCTTGTCTTTTTGGCATGCAGAGCAAATCCTCTCCTTAATGCATTTTATGTTAGGATCATTCCTAACTAGTTCTTTACTAAAGAGCTTGCCTATGATCTTATAGTTCAAATCATCTAGCCTCTTGTGTCATTTGACACAGTGTGAGGCTTTCTCATTTATAACTAGGCATATGGGAGAGTCAGAATTTACACAAAGAAAAGTTAAATAGTACACATTCCCACTCCTAGTGTATTTCAAGATGACCTCTTGGTCACTTGACTTCTTTATGAGGCATTCATCCTTGTGGAATGAAATTTCATAGCCAAGATCACAAAGTTGGCTTATGCTTATAAAGTTGTGTTGCAACCCTTCCACATAAGTTATTTTTGTGAAAGTGACTAAGCCATTTGAGATTTTACCATAACCTCTGGTAATCCCTTTGTCTGCTCCACCAAAAATCACCTTTGGCCCATCCTTCACTGGAATGAAATCTCTCAAATTGCTCTTTGTTCCAGTCATGTGCCTAGAACAATCATTTTCCAAGTACCATATAGGGGTATGGAAACTTGGACTAACCTGCAAAACATATTTATTTTACCTTAGGACCACAATATTTATTGGGTTCTAGGTGCATGTTAGTCTCAAAATGAACATATATACCAGCAATTTTTTGACTAGAAGACTGACTTTAGCTCTAGATACACTAGGGTTATGCTAACAGTCAATGGCATAATTGCCTATCTTGCCACAACACCAGCATTCATGAAGGCTATACCTTCTTTTTTGAGCTGGCTTAATTACTGTGTTAATAGCAGCAACCTTTCCAGAATGAACAATAGTAGCCTTATTCATATTTATTTCAAAAACTATCTGACTGAAGGAGAGTCTTTCAGCAACTTTAATTGACTTTTTTTGAGTGCCATTAGCAGCAGTTTTCTTTGTAGAAATCATGCTTCTGATAGCATCAGAAACACCCAAATCAGGTTTGCTATAAGACTGGCCTTCAGTCTGAGTCTTTGCTGATTGAGTCTGAAGTTTGGTCACTTCCCCATTCTTATGAGTTAGAGCTGGAGCACCAAAGACAAATGGTCTAGGACGGGCCATTTGTATTTCTTCATGAGCAGCCTTGAAGGCACTCATCCTCATTCCTCTTCTCCTTACATTGGAAGATACATTAGTATCCTTCCAGGAAGAATTCCCATCCTTCCAGTGACCATACATGGAGTCCTGGTCATACCTATTAGTAGGGAGTTTTACCCTTTTAAAAGGAATGAGTGCCTTAGCTGGAGCTTTTCCCTTACCTTTGAAAGAAGCAGCTTTGGTGTTTCCCTTGAATCCAACTACTCTCTTATTTCTCTGAGAGGTGAAGGAATCAATAATGGGCAACAATGAATTGGGCTTAGAAAAACCTACCACAATTCTCTTCTCCCTTTAGAGCTTTTCTTCAAGATCCTTAATAAGGTTATTCTTATGCTTTATGATACCTATCTGTATAAGAGTAATAGTTTTCAACTGACAAACTTCCCTAATTTTCTATTCCAGCATGATAGATGTCTCAGAGTGCTGGGAAGCAGCAAGCTGTAGAGATGCAATCTCTTGAGCCTGTTTTTTAGATAAAAGCTTACTACTCTTGAATGCTTCCAGAAGTTCACCATATTTATTAATCACTTGACTGATGTCATCCTCAGATTTAGAATCACATTCATCCTTAGATGAAGATGCTTCTGAACCTGGACCAGTCTTATAGCTTAACTTAGATGAAGAGCTGAATGGAGAGTGTACCTTAGATGGACTAGGCTGATCCTGATAGGATTCTTCATCAGATCTTGCCATCAGCCCAATGTAAGCTTCCTCATCTTCATCTGACTCAGAAGAGGATGAATCTATCCAGTTTTTCTCCTTCTTAGCAATGAGGGTTTTCTCCTTCTTGCCCTTCTTATTGTGATGATTTTTCCCATAAGCTTCCTCCTTCTTTACATGACATTCAACCACAATATGCCCTGGCTTGCTACAACAAAAACAAATAATCTTATTAGAAACAATTTATTAGGTTATGAGTCATACCTGCCTTCCTTGGAAGGTTTCTTCTTGGTTCTATAGTAGTCCTCCTTGTGTTGAAGGGAAGAAGAAGGTTTGCTCCTCCACCCCTTCTTCTTCATCAGTTTCAGAAACTGCCTTGAAAAGGGAGAAAATTCGTCATCAGATATAGTGTAGTCTGATATACCTTATTCTGAACTATCTGACTCAGTTGGCCTTCTTGGAGGAGAAGGATTCTTCTCTTTGCTCCTCTATGAGCTATCAGCCTTGAAGGCCACAATGTTTTTTGTGGCCTAAGATTTGCTTGATTTCTCTTCCTCCTTCCTTGCAGTCAGCTGCATTTCATAAGACAGCAGCTTCCCAAATAAAGTGGATGGTGGAGTATCTGCCAGCTTGGACACTTCTCTAATGACACATATTTTAGTGTTTCAGTCTCTAGTAAGAGACCTAAGAAACTTATCATTTAGCACATAGTTACTAAAGACTAACCCATAGGTCCTTAGTTCATTTACAATTCTGAAAAACCTTTCATAGCATCTATTTATGGTCTCCTCCTTGATATGCCTGAAATCCTCATACTCTTGATTAAGTATAGACTTCTTATCATCTCTAACTTCCTCAGTACCTTCCATGTATATTACCAGAGTGTCCCATATTTCCTTTGAGGTCTTGCAGTGCACCAGGTTTTGAAAAGTAGAGTCATCTATGATACTAACTATAATGTTTTGTGCCCTTTTATCCATTTAAGCCAAGATGATTTCATCTTTAGTCATTTCTGGATAACTCTAAGGATTCTTGATATTTGCATCAAGAACTGACACCTTCAGGGGAATGAATGGTCCTTTTAGTATTGTAATATAAATCCTAGGGTCTGATGCTTCCATAAACAATCTGACCATTTCTTTCCATATTTCAAAGTTTTCTTTCCTGCATAGAGGAAGCTTCATAGAACCTAATTCCTTATAGTTCTCTCCTGAACCCATACTTATCTTTTCTCTGCTATCCTTGTAGATCTACTCAGACTATTAAGCCTTTCTTAAGTAACATCCCTCTGATACCACTTCAAAGTCTTTGAATATAAGAGTAGCTAATCACAAAGAGGAGGGTGAATAAGTTCTTGAGCTTTTTAGTTACTTTTAAGCTTTATCAGATTAAGCTATATGTTATGATATGATTGTTGATGCTTTCAAGATTATCACCCAGACGACACAGTAGCTTTATAGTGATTCCCCAATGTATGGGAACATTCACTATCCCTCCCTCCTTTCTAATATAATGTTAGACAAGACACTTCTCCAATAACTTGACTCCTCAAAGATTACAACACGATCACACAGGATCACTCAGTCTCCACTAAGACTTACAATACAGGCACACAATCCACCCACTCAGTAATCACCTCATCACCTACCGTAGACACAAATGCCCAACAACACAGGCTGAGAAAATAGCCCTGCCACACACAGATCCAAGACTGGATCCTATAATACAGATCTATTGCAGATCCTACACTCAGCCTTTATAATTTAGGCTTATATTCAGATCTCACCAGATCTAACTCTCAGCCTTTATAAACTAGGCTTACAACACAAATCTTGAACATATCCTACATAATTTGAATAAAAATATTGATTTGACTCAATAGAGATTAATCTGTGAGTCAATTGCTTCCTGAGCTGAGTGAATCTCAACCATATCTTCTTCACAGCAACAAGGTTGATGTTCTTCAAGAATCAGCTGCTTGTGCTAGAAGTAATTTCAGAACCTTGATTCTAATTCTGCTGATGAAGGAGAGAGAGGAAAGATCTTTTATCAGCTAACCTGTTTTGTAGAACACAGATTGCTCTACCTCTTCTTTACAGATCCAGAGATTGATCTTCAAATTCGGCTTGGCTTGGATCTTAAAACAACTTCAGTTAGGGCTTGCCGTGACTGATTCTTCTTCCTTAGAGAAATCTTCTGATTCTACTGTTGCAGATGTTGATTGCAGCAGCTAATTCGGAGACCCTTCAAATTCGTCGAATTGATGTTCTTGTCCATGCAACAATGACGGGGGAAGAAGACAAAGTCCCGCTCCACTATTTCGAAATGAATTGATCTCTCAGAAATTTGTTTCGATCCAGATTTCATCTTTTATTTATAATCCTGTCATCCGACCAGATGATTGACATGTGTCATTGCTTTAACAACTGATTTTATCCTTAGTTTTACAGAATGAGACTGACGATGACGTTAATGATGAGTTGCAGCTCTTCCATGATTATTTTGGAATTTTGTTGACTTTTGTTGACTTTGCTGACGTGAGCCATTCTGGACTTAGAAAATTTCAGACAACTGCCCATGCGTTCAGTGCGTTGAGTGAACAAGCTTTACTCAAAAAATCTAGACTTAGAAAATTTCCTGCTCTACTAGGCGTGAGTGAGTAAGCTCCATTCAACGCTTTTTAACTTTGTCAACTTCTCAGCTTGTCCTTGCATTGAGAGCGTTGTGTAACACCCCTATCCGTCGGATAGCATATAGCAGTAGGTCCGGCCGGGGCCCGACGCCATATACTACGGACAGACCGGTTGGTTACGCGTTGAAACCATTCAACCAATCATGTCGTCCTACACAACACCTAGCGGAAGCAAATTATTAAGTTGCAAAAGAAAATAAGAACCCTGCTACCAAGCATGAATGTCCACTACCAACTCAGGAATGTAATCAAACACAAAAGAGAACTGGCCTTAAGGCCTTACATTGTTCACTTAACAAAATAGTATTTTCCAAACTTCGGCACGCAGGCCGGCCATACATGAAAACAAGAAAGATACATAAGCAATTAGGCCTTCGAGGGCCGGCACAGCAACAAGGGCTTTAGCCCGCTATTTCCCGCTCTGCTCCGCAGCACCTGCAAGCCACAAACCACCGCCCGGTGGCAAACAATAGCAACGGTCAGCAATGCTGACCAAATTATAACGATCCCGCCCCCAAAATCGGGGCGGCGATGCTCTTTCCCTGCACTTCATTAGTATAGGCAATGCTATTAATGTGAACACACATCAACACAGGCGTAGGCTCGCACGGCCACACACCCCGTGCACTCAGGGCACATTCTCGGCGAACCGGCCAACGTCACGTCAATTCAAGCCATAGACGTTCCCAATCCACCACCGCCTCTTGAACGGTCGTCCATATGAGCATTTTGCCTTCCTTGCCTTGGTCACGGCAATTTAAGCCATAGACCGCCGAAGACCCTCATCCATGCCAATGGTCCTACCGAACGACATAGACCGGGTACGGTTCCGCCTGACCCGTGCTCATACCGCAACGGCAATTTAAGCCATATGCGCAGGTCAAGACTCACCGAGTCCCGTTTCCGCCACAACAATCACATAACCCGGTTATGTTCACGCTGGCTCCCCGGCCACCGTGTTGGCAAAACCCGCCTTTGCCCAGTTTTCCGGGTGCACCTTGGAGTTAATCTCCAAGGCTCCCTGATGCAATCTACCACGTAGAAAACCCGAAAAACACCCAAACACCCGGAGTCTTCCCCGGTTCGTATGCAATGCAACATCACCGATCCGGCTCTACTTGTCCGGATAGGCTTCACACACAATGTCTATGTCCGTTTTCGCATACGGACTCTACATAAGGGGGACTTCACATATCTACCCCAAGGAACGCTCCAACTCTTCGCTCACTCGCGAGAGCGGGCTTCCTATGCAAAGGAAAAGAGGGCTTCACATGCCCAAGGATGAGAAATCGTTACCCTTGCATTCTTCCGCGGCGCCATCGAAAACTATGCGGTTGAAGAGAACCGCAACGGCGTCACCTCCGCGGATCTGGACTCGGATCGCGATTTGGAGCTCCGAAGCTCCTCCGGCGGCCGGATCTTGGACTCCTCCTTCCTCCTTGCTCTCCCTTCTCTCTAAACTCTTAGAGAGAGAATGGCTAAGGGAAATGGGGATTCCCAACCCTAAATCCCGGCTAAAACCACCCAGAAGCAGCCCCCCACCGTCGGATCCAAAGTCAAGGAAACGAACGGCCAAGATTAGATCTGAAATCATAAAATCTGGGCCGAATACGGGTTGGCACACGGCCGTGTGCCTGGCCGTGTAGCTCACTCGCCGTCTCGACCCAAATCGAAAACCAGCACACGGCATGTGACACGGCCTCCGACACGCCCGTGTCGCCTGCGACACGCCCGTGTCGGGACCCGTGTCACGCCCCCCCGTGTGCAATAAATCACCAGTTTGGAGTCAGAGGGGTACACGGCTTGTTGACACGGCATCGGACACGCCCGTGTCAAACCGGACACGCCCGTGTTCGTGCCCGTGTCACTACCCGTGCACCCGACCGCACAGCACAGGTGTGACACGGCCTAGGACACGCCCGTGTCCTAGGCCGTGTTCCACCACACGACCATCGTCGACCTGAACTGGTCGACGACACGGCTCGAGCTCGACACGCCCGACACGGCCTCCGACACGCCCGTGTCGGGGCCCGTGTCACCTGCACCAAAAACCCGACTTGGCCCAAAAACGATCCCCGTCGCCCCTACAACAAATTGGGGTGTTACAATTCTACCCCCCTTAAAGAATTTCGTCCACGAAATTAATAAAGGAAAAACAGGACTTAACGTAAAACAGTACCTGAGCGGAATAATTCCGGGTACTCCTCGAGCATAGTCTGCTCCCGTTCCCAAGAGAGCTCCTCACGCCCGCAGTTATCCCACCGGACCTTAACCATCCGGATCTCCTTGTTACGAAGCCTCTTGACCTCAACATCTTCAATACGAACGGGCTTGACCCTTGTCGTCAACCCTTCGTCCACCGGCACTTGGTCAACCGCGATCACCTGCGAAGGCTCTTGCACCGCCTTCCGCAACACAGAAATGTGGAACACATCATGTAATCCACTCAACTCCACTGATAGCTTCAAACGGTATGCAGCTTCGCCGACTCGCTCCAGGACCTCAAAAGGTCCAAGGTATCTTGGGCTCAGCTTCTTCAAGCGTCTCACCCGCGAAACCCCCTTGAACGGCTTCACTTTCAGGTATACCCAATCGCCTACCGCGAACTCCACGTTCCGGTGCTTGGCATTGTAATACTTCGCCTGCCGGTCCTGAGCGATCAACAAGCGCTCCCGAATGATCCGCACTAACGAGGTAGCACTCTCCACCTCCTGCTTCTTGTACAACCTTGCCTCACCCGCTTCAAGCCACGATAACGGCGTGCGACACTTTCTACCATACAGGGCCTCGAAGGGCGCCATTTGTATACTCGCTTGGTAGCTGTTGTTGTACGCGGACTCCACCAAATAAAGGTGGTCTTCCCAATGCTTCCCGAAGTCTAGAACACACATGCGGAGCATGTCCTCCATCGTTCTATTGACCCTCTCGGTCTGCCCATCCGTCTGCGGATGGAAAGCTGTGCTGAACTTTAACTTTGTTCCCAGCATCTGCTGCACCAACCTCCAATCATTTGACGTGAACCGCCCATCGCGATCACTCACAATGCTACGGGGCACACCATGCAGCCTAACAATATTGTCGACATACAACTTTGCCAATCTCTCCACTGGATCATCCTTCCTATGCGGAATGAAATGCGACACTTTGGTTAGTCGATCTACGATCACCCAGATGGCGTCGTTCCCCTTCTGCGACCTTGGCAACCCGTGCACAAAGTCCATAGATATATCATCGAATTTCCACTCCGGTATAGGCAAGGATTTCAGAAATCCTCCTGGCTTTTGGCACTCCGCCTTCACCAAGGCGCACGTTTGGCATTTAGCCACGTACAACGCCACATCTTTCTTAAGCCCCGGCCACCAAAACAGCTTCTTGAGATCACGATACATCTTCGTGCTCCCTAGGTGGATTGAGTACTAGGTATGATGAGCCTCGTACATCAACTCCGCCCGGAGGTTACCCCCACTCGGGACGCATAACCGATGATCCTTTCTTAACAAACCATCAACCACCGAGAACTGGGAATTTGACCCATCCAGAGCGGCCTCCATAAGCTCCTTCATGGAGTCATCTAACTCCAATGCCTGCCGAACCCGGTCAGCCAGGTCATACTGCACCTCTGTCCAGTTTAACATTGCTTTGGCGCTCGTCTGCTTGTCAACGCAACAGATCTCAAGCTCCTCCAACTCCCGTACTAGCCGCTCATCATGCACCGACAACTAGTTGGCTTGGGCGGGAGCCCTGCGGCTCAGCGCATCCGCAACTGCGTTGCCCTTCCCAGGTACATAATGTATCTTGAAGGTGTAGTCCCCCAGGAACTCCATCCACCTCCTCTGCCTCATATTAAGGTCCTTTTGATCTAACAAGTATTTTAGGCTCTTGTGATCGGTGTATATATCGACTCTTACGCCGTATAGGTAGTGCCTCCACAACTTGAGTGCAAAAATCACGGCCGCCAACTCCAAGTCGTGCACCGGATAATTTCTTTCATGCACTTTCAGCTGACGCGATCCATACGCGATCACACTTCCATGCTGCAACAACACGCAGCCCAAGCCACTACCCGAAGCGTCGCTATACACCTCAAAGCTCTCGATCCCACTCGGCGAACTAAGCACTGGCGCCGTGGTCAACCGCCTCTTCAGCTCCTCAAAAGCTTGCACGCACTCTTGCGTCCACAAGAATTTCTGATCCTTCCTTGTCAACTTCGTGAGAGGTAACGCTACCCGCGAGAAGTTCTCTACGAAGCGCCTGTGATATCCGGCAAGCCCGAGAAAACTACGGACTTCCGCGACAGAAGATAACGCAGGCCACTCCCGTATCGCAACAATCTTCGCCGGATCCACCGCTATACCTTCCCCACTCACTATATGACCAAGGAACGCTACCGAGGGTAGCCAGAACTCGCACTTGGAGAACTTTGCGTAAAGCTCATTCCTCCTCAAAGTCTCCAACACCAAATGCAAATGCTTGAAGTGGTCTTCTTCGCACTGCGAGTATACCAAAATATCGTCAATAAAGACGATCACAAAGCGATCCAGGAAATCTCTGAACGTCCTGTTCATCAGATCCATAAACACCGATGGTGCATTCGTCAGTCCAAACGGCATGACCGTGAACTCGAAATGCCCATACCTCGTACTGAACGCCGTCTTCGGGATATCACACTCCCTGATCCTCAGCTGATAGTACCCCGACTTCAAGTCCAACTTGGAGTATACCGACGATCCGACTAACTGATCAAAGAGATCATCAATCCTCGGGATTGGGTACTTATTCTTCTCCGTCAGCTTGTTCAACTCTCTGTAGTCGATACACAGCCGCATACTCCCGTCCTTCTTCTTAACGAAGAGGACCGGTGCGCTCCAAGGCGACGAGCTTGGACGCACATATCCTTGCTCCATCAGCTCCTCTAGCTGAACTTTCAACTCTGCCATCTCCTTAGGCGCCAACCTATACGGAGCACGTGACACCGGTTTGGCCCCCGGTACGAGCTCGATGGTGAAATCAATCTCCCGCTGCGGTGGGGCTCCGGGAAGGCTATCCGGGAACACATCGGGGTATTCGCAAACCACGGGGATGCTATCCAACGGGGACTTTGGCTCCACAGCCCCCACTATTGCAAAGAACAGCTCTGCACCAGCACGAACTGCCTTCACCACCTGAAGAGCAGACATCAGTGTCCTGCTCGACCCCTTCAACCCCTCGAATGTAGTCTCCCGCCCTACACCCAGCTTGACCTCCTTCCGGTCACAGTCAATCCAAGCTTTCTGCTCTGACAGCCAATCCATTCCAAAGATCACGTCGAACTCTACTAGCGGCAGCAATGACGCTAGCAAGTCGAACTCTTGGCTCCCAATGTGAACCTTTACGGCGCACACCCTGTCCGCACGCATCGAGCACCCATTCGGTAGCAGCACATCCAACTTGTCCTTCGCCATCGAAGAAGGGACTCCGATGCGCGATATAAAGCTTTCAGACAAGAAGGAGTGTGAAGCTCCCGTATCGAACAGTGCCCGTGCCGGACTATCGCTAATCTCAACAAAGCCTATACAAACAATATTAGGCTAACAAGCAATAGATAACGGTATTAAAGCTAACTTGCTATAAATTAACTCATACCTGTCACCACATCCGCTTGCTTGATGGCCTCCTGTTGGCCCAAGTTATAGACTCTAGGCTGAGTCGGAGCATAGTGGGACGCGGTCGACTCCACCGCTTTGCCCTTCTCCTCGTAGGTAGCTCCTTGTTTCCTTTCGGACTTTGAGCGTCCACTCCAGCAATCACGGGCAAAGTGCCCCGGCTTTCCACACGTGAAACAAGCGCCCGGGGTTCGATTGGTAGTTGTCCCCGAGGCACCTGAAGCAGCTGGACCCGACGTCTTAGCTTTCTTATAGAACCTGCGGTAGCCCGACTTCGACGTAGTCGGTGCCTTGAACTCCGCTTTCTTGCTACCGGATTCCTTCTTTGCTTGGACATTCTTCATGTCCTTCTCCAAGGACCGGGCCGAATTGACCAGGGTCATGAAACCCTGCGCCTTGGGCCCCGACAATAGCAACCTTAAATCATCTCTTAACCCTTCATAGAAGCGGCTCGTCTTGCGCTCCTCGTCTGCGAAGGTAGCGCCGACATATCTCCCCAACCGAGTAAACTCGTGGAGGTACTCATCAACGGTGCAATCCCCTTGCACTAACTTCTGAAACTCGCTTTCTAGCGCAATTCTCTGCGCCGAGGGGAGGTATCGAGCCATGAATAGTCTCGCAAACTCCTCCATCGAAACTTCGGCCAACGGCCTTCCCCGCGACTGATGTAGCTCTAGGCCTTCCCACCATAACCTTGCGTCCCCATCCAAAAGGAACGTCGCTATAGTGGTCTTCTGCCACTCTTCCGTCTCCGTCGCAGTCATCACCCTGTTGACCCTTGAGAGCCAATCCTCTGCTTGGGTCGGGGTTTCTGCGCCCGTGAATACAGGTGGGTGAAAGCCCATCACGTGCTTCAGTTGTCTTTCCGTTGCTCTCCGAGGCAACTCTGGCTCCAACACTACTTGCTCAACCCTCCTTTGCTCTGCCGTCTGAAGAGGTACTTGCTCCATAGTAGGAGCGGGCTGCTGCACCTGCCTTGCAGGCTGCGCATTGATCATTGCCATGACCACTTCTGCCACCAACCTAATGGTCTCGGCAGACGGAGGTGTTGCAGGCGCATCGCTTGGCGCACTACTCGCCTCAGAACCTGGCCGTTCAGACGGCCCAGCACCACTTCTGGTCACCTATAATCGTGCAACACACCGATAAGCGACCCAAAAATTACTGCAAACAGCAATTATAGGAACACGCAGGTTCCTCAAACATGTATATTTTCATTCCTAAGTGGACATTCATGGGTTCTTTTCATGTTATAACGACGACGCACACATGTGCTCACCACCCCTTAAAGTGAATTCGTCCACGAATTCATTTAAACTTGACCGAAACCAATAGTCTGATACCAATTTGTAACACCCCTATCCGTCGGATAGCATATAGCAGTAGGTCCGGCCGGGGCCCGACGCCATATACTACGGACAGACCGGTTGGTTACGCGTTGAAACCATTCAACCAATCATGTCGTCCTACACAACACCTAGCAGAAGCAAATTATTAAGTTGCAAAAGAAAATAAGAACCCTGCTACCAAGCATGAATGTCCACTACTAACTCAGGAATGTAATCAAACACAAAAGAGAACTGGCCTTAAGGCCTTACATTGTTCACTTAACAAAATAGTATTTTCCAAACTTCGGCACGCAGGCCGGCCATACATGAAAACGGGAAAGATACATAAGCAATTAGGCCTTCGAGGGCCGGCACAGCAACAAGGGCTTTAGCCCGCTATTTCCCGCTCTGCTCCGCAGCACCTGCAAGCCACAAATCACCGCCCGGTGGCAAACAATAGCAACGGTCAGCAATGCTGACCAAATTATAACGATCCCGCCCCCAAAATCGGGGCGGCGATGCTCTTTCCCTGCACTTCATTAGTATATGCAATGCTATTAATGTGAACACACATCAACACAGGCGTAGGCTCGCACGGCCACACACCCCGTGCACTCAGGGCACATTCTCGGCGAACCGGCCAACGTCACGTCAATTCAAGCCATAGACGTTCCCAATCCACCACCGCCTCTTGAACGGTCGTCCATATGAGCATTTTGCCTTCCTGGCCTTGGTCACGACAATTTAAGCCATAGACCGCCGAAGACCCTCATCCATGCCAACGGTCCTACCGAACGACATAGACCGGGTACGGTTCCGCTTGACTCGTGCTCATACCGCAACGGCAATTTAAGCCATATGCGCAGGTCAAGACTCACCGAGTCCCGTTTCCGCCACAACAATCACATAACCCGGTTATGTTTACGCTGGCTCCCCGGCCACCATGTTGGCAAAACCCGCCTTTGCCCAGTTTTCCGGGTGTACCTTGGAGTTAATCTCCAAGGCTCCCTGATGCAATCTACCACATAGAAAACCCGAAAAACACCCAAACACCCGGAGTCTTCCCCGGTTCGTATGCAATGCAACATCACCGATCCGGCTCTACTTGTCCGGATAGGCTTCACACACAATGCCTATGTCCGTTTTCGCATACGGACTCTACACAAGGGGGACTTCACATATCTACCCCAAGGAACGCTCCAACTCTTCGCTCACTCGCGAGAGCGGGCTTCCTATGCAAAGGAAAAGAGGGCTTCACATGCCCAAGGATGAGAAATCGTTACCCTTGCATTCTTCCGCGGCGCCATCGAAAACTATGCGGTTGAAGAGCACCGCAACGGCGTCACCTCCGCGGATCTGGACTCGGATCGCGATTCGGAGCTCCGAAGCTCCTCCGGCGGCCGGATCTTGGACTCCTCCTTCCTCCTTGCTCTCCCTTCTCTCTAAACTCTTAGAGAGAGAATGGCTAAGGGAAATGGGGATTCCCAACCCTAAATCCCGGCTAAAACCACCCAGAAGCAGCCCCCCACCGTCGGATCCAAAGTCAAGGAAACGAACGGCCAAGATTAGATCTGAAATCATAAAATCTGGGCCGAACACGGGTTAGCACACGGCCGTGTGCCTGGCCGTGTAGCTCACTCGCCGTCTCGACCCAAATCAAAAACCAGCACACGGCATGTGACACGGCCTCCGACACGCCCGTGTCGCCTGCGACACGCCCGTGTCGGGACCCGTGTCACGCCCCCCGTGTGCAATAAATCACCAGTTTGGAGTCAGAGGGGTACACGGCTTGTAGACACGGCATCGGACACGCCCGTGTCAAACCGGACACGCCCGTGTTCGTGCCCGTGTCACTACCCGTGCACCCGACCGCACAGCACAGGTGTGACACGGCCTAGGACACGCCCGTGTCCTAGGCCGTGTTCCACCACACGACCATCGTCGACCTGAACTGGTCGACGACACGGCTCGAGCTCGACACGCCCGACACGGCCTCCGACACGCCCGTGTCGGGGCCCGTGTCACCTGCACCAAAAACCCGACTTGGCCCAAAAATGATCCCCGTCGCCCCTACAACAAATTGGGGTGTTACACGTTGAGTGTATAAGCTTCACTCAATGCTTTTGTCTTAGCTTGATCTTTAGCCCTTTCTGCATCCTTGGCATTGAGAGCATTGAGTGAACTGACTTCACTCAACGATTCTGGACTTAGAATAATTCTGCTCTATATAAAGGCGTTGAGTGTGTTGACTACACTCAACGATTCTGGACTTAGAATAATTTTCAGCTCTTTCTGCAACTATGGCATTGATAGCGTTGAGTGTATAAGCTTCACTCAACGATTCTGGACTTTGAATAATTCTGCTCTGCATGAAAGCGTTGAGTGTGTTGACTACACTCAATGCTTTCTCCTTTTGGCATTGAGTGAGCTGACTTCACTCAACGTTATTGTACTTAGACAGAATTTTTTGTCTTTCTTTCAAGGCTTTGGCTGAATCAGCATGGCGTTGAGTGAACTAGCTTCACTCAACGCTTTTGGACTTAATCGAATTTCTTTGTCAGATTTGCTTTGGCTTTGACAGAACTAGCACGACGTTGAGTGATCAAGCTTCACTCAACGCTTTTAGGCTTAACCAATTATCTATCTCTTTCTTCTATGGCTTTGACAAAACATCATGACTCAATGCTTTTGGCTATATGGTGTTGAGTGAGTTGACTTCACTCAACACTTGTGAACTTAGATACTTTTCAGTCTTGCCGACGCTCAAAGCTTTGACTGTCAGCCTTCTCTCAGCACTATTAGCTGTATGACGTTGAGTGAACTGGCTTCACTCAACGCCTGCGTGCTTAGTCATTTTTCTTCACTGTCACTAGCTTCTGGGTCATCAAGCGTTGAGTGAGCTTACTTCACTCAACGCTTGTGGACCTAGGCAATTTTCTTCCCTTCCAGTTAGCTTCTTTGAGTCCACCTGTCAATGTCACTTGGACCACCTGTCTAATCAATATGACATAGACAAACCTGCATGCATGAACTTAAATATACATCAAATACAATTAGGTGTATACCATTGACTTGTTTGACTTCTTACAAATCTTGGACATTGGGATCAATGGACCCAACACCCTTGATCACCTGGGAAAATGGGATAACGAGATCCGCCTTAGCACCAACCTCCCTTTCTGGTCGGAGGATTGGGATGAAGATGACGAGGCCTATAACGTCGCATTCACCTTGTATGAGCAAGAAGATGCAGCGGTGCTGCCGGAGTGAAGCACCTCCTTCCTTACCAACCAAGCATTGAGGTCCCTTCTTTAATCACTAGAGCTCGCCCACCAACTGGAGTGAAACTTGAAGGCATCAAACACCAGGTTCGAGATTCAAGGTGACCGGATCGATTCCCTCGTCTACTCATAGAAAAAGTCCCGGGCGAGGATCGAGGAGCTGGAAAACAAGCTGCAAGCATCTGAGACCAAGATCACCAAAAGCAAGGCCTACGAGGTGATTTTGGTTAGAAAAAATACTAGCTTAATATGTAATACCTATACAGATTGGCAGTGTGATTTTACATGTGAGTTTTCTTTTTGCAAGAGGCCAAGCTAGTCACGGCCCAATGCATTTCAGAGCTAGAGCAGAAGCTTGCTCAGAGCCAGACGGCGTCAGAGGCATATCAAGTCCGTGTTGCCGAGTTTGAAACATGGGCAGTTGCTAAGAATCCACTGTTAGAGGCGAGTAACTCAGCTATTGGGAAAAAGATCCGGATCGTTCAGGAGGATCCCCATCTCTTAAGGCG
The DNA here is from genome assembly GCA_039513925.1 of Platanthera zijinensis. Lineage (NCBI taxonomy): Eukaryota > Viridiplantae > Streptophyta > Magnoliopsida > Asparagales > Orchidaceae > Platanthera > Platanthera zijinensis. The sequence continues at coordinate 166,476,685 of CM077093.1, read as the reverse complement.
CGAGATAATCGGGATGGTCGGTGATGCACGCCTCACCCAGCTATAGTTTAAGAATCGGTTGATGTCGGGTTTCGAAGACATTACTGTGGACAACATCATCCCGGGTCTTCTTGCCGAGTCATCCAACTCTTTAATGCCTTCAAGGTCGCCGAGTAATGATGAGGATGATTCAGATGAAGAGGAAGAGGACGAGGATGATGACGCCGGCGGGGATGCTTCCTGAAGGTCTTGGGTTGCCTGACTTCCTTCTCACATTTTTTTGTGTATAACAGGACAATGCAACTAGCGGGGAACTTGCCACCTTTTTGGGAGACATCTGTAATTGAAAATAGAAAAACCACATATTTTTTGTAATGGACATTTTTGTGTTTCACCTGTTCTTTTATTACTGTTTTCTTAATGCTCGCTCATTTTGACGTATTGTAGGATCTTAGGCATTACCTGTGATGATTACTCACTAGGATTTTAGGCACGACTCGAGATCGATGCTTGTTAGGATCATAAGTGCAGGAAGGTTGATGCTCGCCAGACACTTCCCCTACTCGCACCCCCATACTTGCATACCATTACTCAATCATGTATGCTCGCACCTCGCTACTCGCACATGTATGCTCTCCAAAAGGAAACACCATCATATTTGTCTGGTTTTTGCAGTTTTGGTATCATCACTTAAGGATGCTTGCTGGGAAGAAAAAGCGGAAAAATTCTTTACTTGCCGACTACAATCCTTTAGACAAGGGAGTGGTACTCAGGGGATCTCGTAAGACACTCTTAAGGCTGACACTTTATTTCAATCGATAAAAAACTCAAGGGACCCAGAGATATGGAATGACATTGGGGGGTGGGCGGGTCCAACGGGATGCACACACTCGAGGCATCCATCTTATGACGGATACTCGACTCCTAGAACTTCTCTGCTTAGCTACTTCCAAAAGCATGGTCAGTTATCCCACCTCGTCGTTAACAGAGATGCGTCCAACTTCACAAGACAAAGGATCGCTAAGAGCTGTTCTTTTCGTCTTCTCAAATACCGATGACGCATTTAAGCAAGGTGTCACTTTGTGAGGTCGACCATTCATTGAGTTTGGGAGGTTGGCGTCCAGACATGTTCTTGGTAGTTCATCCAGTCGGATGAGAAGTGCGACTGGGTAGGTAGCTTGGACAACATACAAGGGGGAGCTGACCTCGACCGTTAATGCATGGGCTCAGACTTATAAGAATGCTTTTAAGACCAGACACACTATCTCATCACCTGCTCTAGGCTTTTTAGAAGAATCAGGTTGGAGTCAAGTTTCCCAAACCGATCGTGGAGATTGACTTTACTATTTTTAGTTTAACTTTGAGGCAATTCGATCAAAGAAGACAACTCGAGCCAACCCATGTTTCAGGGGGCGATGAATTTTATTAAAATGCAGAAACAACTTTGCATACAAGCAGTCTTTACATTTTACCGCTAGGTATGGAACCTTTTCAGGTCATCCCCGCTCCAAGTGCTTCCTAGCAACTCTCCTTGATTTTTCAAATGGTAGCCTCCAGTGGCTAGAGCCTCTTGGACGATGAAAGGTCCCTTCCAATTAGGATTTAGCTTGCCAATGGCAGCTACCATTCCTGCCACATTCACCTTCTTCATGATGAGATCTCCTGTAAGGAATTGCTTGAGGCGAACTTTTTTTATCGAAGTGCTTTGTCATTCGCCTCTTGACCTCCTCTTGGCAGATAGTAGCTAGGTCTCAAATCTCCTTGATGTAGTCCATATAGAGCCTTTGAGCATCTTCATTCTCCAGACACCATTCTTCACTACCTTCTCCTGGTGTAACGACTCTCGGGCTCCGAACTTCAAACACTACTGGGATGATAGCTTCAGACCCAAGGGACTATTTGAAAGATGTTTGCCCTGTGGACGAGTTAGGAGTTGTTCTCAGAGCCAATATGACCGAAGATAGTTGCTCCACCCAGTTCCCCTCAGGTTGTTGACCTTCTTTTTCAGGAGGTTAATGATCAGTTTGTTGGTAGCTTCCACCTGTCCGTTGCTCTGAGGGTGATGTATAGAGGCAAATCAAAGATCTGTTCCCAGCTGCTTATAGAAGTCTTCCGGCTCTAAGCTGGCGAATTACATGTCGTTGTCGGTGGTGATAGCAAAAGAGATCCCGAACCTTCAGGCGTTCTCTCCCCAGATGAAGTTCTTTATAATCTGAGATGTGGATTTTACAATAGCTTTCTCCTCTATCCATTTATAGAAGTAGTCAATCATGACGAGAATAAAATTTCTCTGATCGCTAGCTTGGGGGAAGGAGCCTATCAAATCCATCCTCCGGATGGTGAATGGCTAAGGAGCGGTGATTGAGCAAAGTTGTTTGGATAGCTATAACTGGAGATGTGAGAAGAGTTGACACTCCAGACATATCTTCAAGACAGCTTCTACATCCTTCCAAATTGTCAGTCATAAGTAACAATGTCTCAGAATTCTTTGTTCCAGAGTACGAGTCCCAGAGTGGCTGCAACGCTCCCTTAAATGAATCTCTCCAAGTACTTGAGGGATCTCTTCTTCTGACAGGCATCTTGCCAGGGGGCGAGATGGTCTTGCAATATAGCTCTCCTTCGTGCAACATATAGCAGGCCGCCTTGTACCAAAACTTCCTTTGGTCTCCCTCACTGGCGAGAAGCTGGCCTGTCGTTAAGAAAGTAATGAACGGGTCCTTCCAAGAAGCTCTCTGCTCGATCTTCAATATCTCCCCTTCCTCGATGGACAGTCGAAACATCTCTGTCACTGTTCCACCAGTCCTAGGGCCGTATTTGACTAGGTATTCTGCCTCTGAGTTCTGCTCTCTTGGCACATCCTCGACGAAGAAGGTTTGAAAGATTTCAATCAAGGCTCTTACTTTTATTAGATATCTTTGCAAGATGGGATCTCATACTTCAAATTCTCCCCTGATTTGAGACATAACCATCATCGAATTGCCTACAATAATAGCTACCAAGAAAGTATTCAAATGATGCCTTTTGAGGCCTTATATAGTAGGAAGTGTCGCACTCCGTTGGCTTGGGTATAAACAAGTGAATCAAAGCTTTATAAACTTAAAGACATCAAAGATGCTAATTCGACAATATGTTTGATTCGAGTACGGTTGCTGATTGCTCAAGATAGGCAGGCAAAATATTATAATGTCAAGCACCAAAATGTGGAGTTTACGGTTGGCGACAATTGCGGACGTAAAGAGCTTTCTTGGGAACAGGATTAGTTTATGCTTGAGGAGTTTCCTAAGCTATTCCTCCAAGGTACCATTCAAGTTTTGCTCATATTCTACTATTTTCTTTCATGCTGGAAGTTTGGGACGAACTTTCTTTAAGGGGCGGAGAATTGTAATTCCCCAAATTTTACCAGAAATAGCCTTCTGAATGCTATCGCCCGACGGTAGTACTAGCACCGATGATAGCGTAGCTGATTTAATTGGCGTAGCAATCAGTGAGCTATCACCCGACGGTAGAGATACCGCCTGACGGTAGTGAGCATCGAGTTGATGACATCGAGACCACATATCAGCATTCGAGTGGAGAGTTTGAATGGTGGGCTTACCGAACAAACCAAAATCCGAGGTACTATGCGGCGGTAGTGTTGAAGTTAGAGACCGGGCGGTCTGGCGGTCTGTCTTGGCGGGTTAGAGACTGCGCGGTCTGGCGGTTTCCCTTCAGCGGTTTGATTGCTGTGTTGTTGCTGTCTGGTTGCCGAGTTCTCAGGCGGTCTCACCTTGCGGTCTCTCTCTCTCTAGTGGTAGCCGTGCGGTTAGCCCTTCTATCTAACCGCGCAGCTTGTGCGGTTTGTTCTGTACAGTCCGCTTAGTCCTGTAAATTTTTAGTCCCACATCTCTTATTTGTATTCTCTCATCTCTCCTCCATTCTATATAAGGGAGGGCATACCTTTGTAATAGTTACCTTTTTCATATAATAAAGTTACAGTTATACTCTCTCCAGCTTGTTTTAGTTCGTTTCTAACATGGTATCAGAGGATTCGATCTTTGGCTCCTGATTCTGTGCGTTCTCCTGTCCGCGCAACCTGCCTCTTCTTCTCGCGGCCTGTCTCCCGCGGCTTGTTTCTTCCGCCTGTTTGCTTGCGCCCTGTTCGCGCGGCCTGTTTCTGTTGCTTGCTTCTTTCTTGCGACCTGTTCTAGTCGCCGCTTCCTCCTTCTCTTCTCTAGTCGCCGTGACCTGTCTCCGCGGTCTCATTTGCCTTGTTCGCCTTTTGCCTCCCGATATCCTCCTCTTCTGTTCGTGCGGTCTGTCTGCTAGCCGCCCGACTTCTCTCCCTCTGTTTGGTTCTGCGGCTTGGTCGTGGCCTTTCTAGCCGCTGGTGTCTGACATCGTGACCGCTGCTGATCTTCTTCTTCCTATCCGCGCAGATAGTTTTCTAACCGCGTGGCTTCCTGTTGTTTGCGCGGCAGATCTCTTTCTCCTAACCGTTGCGATTTCTTTCTGTTCGCGCGGGTTCTTCCTTGTTTAGACGGCCTCTCTACCCTTCTTCCTTCGCCGCTCTCTCTCTTGTCCCCGCGACCTGTCTCTAAGTCGCAGCGGCTTGTTCTCCTCTATGCGGCTCTTCCTTTAGCCGCTCCTACTTATTAGTCGCCGCGACCTCCTATTGAGTCGCGCGGCTTGTGCTTCCCTCTTCGTCCCCTTTTGCCTTGCTCTGCATCTTGGTCGTGGCCCTTCTTGCCGCTGGTGTGCTGTCACCATGACCGCTGCAGTTCTTTTATTCCTCCCTTCATGGCTTCCACATACTCCTCAAAGCCGTTCGCCTCGGTGGTCACGTCTTCTGGTAGTGCCCACGTTGTTACTCAAGGAAAATGGTTGATCGACACCGGTGCTACTAATCATATGACCGGCAATCTCCAGTGTTTTTCTCTCCTAGAAACACATGGTCGGTTGCCCCCGGTTACTCTCGCTGACGGCTCCTCATCATCGGTTCATGGGACGGGGATAGTTCATGTCACTCCGTCTCTTCGCTTGGAGGATACTCTCTACGTGCCCAAGTTCCCGTGCAACTTATTATCTGTTACCTCTCTATGCAAGCAATTACACTATTCTGTTACTTTTACTTCTACTACTTGCTCTTTTCAGGATCCGGACTCCCAACGGACGATTGCTACTGGGACTGAGAGTGGCAGCCTATACTTCCTGGACAACATTTCCGCTTTCTCCACCTTCTCCTCCACCTCCACAGATCTTCTCCAATGGCATCTCGCCTTGGTCATGCTCCTCCTCATCTTCTTCGACAACTTCTGCCCCACCTTCCTCCCCAAAGTCCTCCGCTCAACTGTGAAGCCTGCCAGCTTGGCAAACATCACCGCTCCTCCTTCCCTCCAAAGCACGTTCGTGGATCCACCCGTCCGTTTGATCTCATCCACTCCGATATTTGGGGTCCTTCTCCTACTCTTACGGTTGGTCGGAGTAGTTCATATTTTGTCACATTCATTGATGATTTCTCTCGCTGTACGTGGGTGTATCTGTTAAAAGATCGCTTCGAATTATTCTCTGTATGGACGTCCTTCTATCTCATGATCAAAACTCAGTTTGATGTTTCTATTAAAGTTCTTCGATCTGATAATGCACAAGAATATATCAGTCATGACTTTTCTGCCTTCTGCATGCAAAATGGGATTATTCATCAAACGATTTGTGTCTATACCTCACAACAAAATGGTGTGGCAGAACGCAAAAACCGTCACCTTCTGGATGTCGCTCACTCCTTGATGACCCAGATGCATGTTCCTCGCTCCTATTGGGGCTATGCTGTTCTCCTTGCCTGTTACCTCATCAATCGCATTCCCTCCACCGTTCTCCACGGAAAAACCCCTTTCTCCATTTTGTATCCGGGCAAGGAGCCGTTTCCTCTCCCTCTCCAAATATTTGGATGCACTGCCTTTCTGCATGCCCCGTCTGCCACCCGTGATTAGCTATCTTCTCGCTCCACCAAATGTATCTTTCTGGGGGTACTCCACCACTCAGAAAGGTTATTGTTGCTTTGATCCCATCCTTCGTAAGCAGTTCGTTTCTGCTGACGTCACTTTCTTCGAGAATACCTCCTACTTCTCGGATGACTCCCCTCCTCTTCTCCCAGCCTCTGATTCTCCTATTGTTCCCTTTGGTCTCTCGTCTCCCACTACGATATTCACCCCTACTCCACCCCCGTCCACTCCTCTTCTTCCACCTCTCTTTCCCTCTTCTCCACTCCCGTCTCCCGCATCTCCGCCGCCGTCGCTCTCTACTCCCGTGCCAGCTCTCTCTGCCACGGATGCTCCGGATGCCGAGGAACCTGCTGACCTGGATCTTCCTATAGCTCTTCGCAAAGGGGTGCGGACGTGTACCATACACCCTCTTACTACTGTTGTTTCATATGATCGTCTCACCCCTTCTAGCAGGGCCTTTGCTCTAGCTATCTCCACCACTGCCACGCCCCGAGCCTTCCAGGAGGCCCTTGCTATTCCTCACTGGAAGATGGCCATGGATGAGGAAATGGCCACCCTAACGGAGCGGGGTACCTGGACTCTTGTTCCTCCTCCCTTCGGTACTGATGTTGTCGACTGTCGCTGGGTCTTTGTGGTGAAATTTGCCCCGGATGGCACTGTGGACCGTTATAAAGCTCGCCTTGTTGCTAAGTGCTTTACTCAGACCTATGGGGTGGATTACTTTGACACCTTCTCTCCCGTGGCTCGTCTCAGCACTATACGGGTTCTTCTCTCTGTGGCGGTCAATAAGGATTGGCCGATTTCCCAGCTGGATGTAAAGAATGCCTTCCTTTATGGTGATCTTCAGGAGGTCCTCTACATGGAGCAACCTCCTGGGTATGTTGCTCAGGGGGAGACACGAGTATGCCGGCTGAAGAAGGCAATTTATGGCCTCAAGCAGAGCCCTCGAGCTTGGTTTGACAAGTTCAGCGGCATCGTGGCGGCCGTTGGTTTTGTGCGTAGCTCTGCCGATCACTCTCTATTTACTCGCAAAACCTCCTCGGGACTGGTGGTTCTTGCAGTGTATGTTGATGATATTCTTCTCACTGGCGATGACCAGGAAGGGGTAGCCTTGACAAAGCGGCATCTTCGTCAACATCTGGTCACGAAAGATATGGGCTCTCCAAAGTACTTTTTGGGGATCGAAATCTCTCGGAAGCCCAATTCCTTAGTCCTCTCCCAGCGTAAGTATGCCCTTGATCTTTTAAAAGATGTAGGATTGACTGGGGCCAAACCTGCTCGATGTCCCATGGCTGTTGGAGAAGACAAAACCTGAACAGATGATTCGCCTCTTCTTTCAGATACTACAAGGTACAGACGTCTTGTTGGTAAGCTCATATATCTCACAGTGACCAGACCCGATATTTCCTATGCTGTTGGCAAGGTGAGTCAATTCATGCAAGCTCCCAGGGAGTGTCATCTGCAGTCCGCCTTACGGATCTTGGAGTACGTCAAAGCCGCACCTGTGAAAGGATTGCTTTTCCAGAAGAATGGTCATCTGAGGGTTGAAGCTTACTCAGATGCGAGTTACGCTGATGACAAAGGGGATCACAAGTCTACCTCCGGTTTTTGCACCTTTGTTGGGGGTAATCTGGTAAGCTGGAAGAGCAAGAAGCAGTCTGTTGTTTCCAGATCCAGTGCTGAAGCAGAGTATCGGAGTATGGAGTCGACCACTTGTGAGCTAAAATGGCTACGGGCTCTAATGCTGGATTTAGGAGAGGTCTACAACCATCCGCTACCTATGTTCTGTGATAACAAGGCTGCCATATACATCTCCAAAAATCCGGTCTTCCATGAAAAAACCAAGCACATTGAAGTCGACTGTCATTTCATTCGTGAAGAGATCTTAAAGGAACAAATTTGCACTCCCTTTGTCACTTCTGATAAAGAGCTGGCTGACATCTTCACCAAGCCAGTTTTCGCCTCGTTTCATCATATTTGTGACAAGCTGGGCATGATCGATATATATGCTCCAGCTTGAGGGGGAGTGTTGAAGTTAGAGACCAGGCGGTCTGGCGGTCTGTCTTGGCGGGTTAGAGACCGCGCGGTCTGGCGGTTTCCCTTCAGCGGTTTGATTGCTGTGCTGTTGCTGTCTGGTTGCCGAGCTCTCAGGCGGTCTCACCTTGCGGTCTCTCTCTCTCTAGTGGTAGCCGTACGGTTAGCCCTTCTATCTAACCGCGCGGCTTGTGCGGTTTGTTCTGTACAGTCCGCTTAGTCCTGTAAATTTTTAGTCCCACATCTCTTATTTGTATTCTCTCATCTCTCCTCCATTCTATATAAGGGAGGGCATACCTTTGTAATAGTTACCTTTTTCATATAATAAAGTTACAGTTATACTCTCTCCGGCTTGTTTTAGTTCGTTTCTAACAGGTAGCTTATTACAGTGCGGCGATAGCGCGTTATATAGGAAACCTAAATTAAATAGTGGCCACTCGTGGATTTCAAGTAGGATCCAACAGAGGGGAATCGTCCCTGCTGGTATAAGGCCGGGAGATGAGGGTTTCAACCTCATTTTAATTTAGGCTTTTTATTTCTAAGAGGTAGAGAGAGGAGAGCTAAGAAGAAGAAGAAGAAGGAGATTCTACAATTGTTGAAGCTTCGGAGCTCCGAGTCATGAGCCGAGTTCATATCTGCGGAGGCGAGTCCGTTGCAGTCATTTTCTTCCAGCTAGTTGCTCATCCATGTTGTTGAAACGAACTTTAAGGGTAACGATCTTCCTCTTTAGACATGTGATGTCCTTATTTTGGCATAGTTGCATAAGTCCCCCACTAATTGGTGGAGAGCGAAGGAATTTCCTACTGGTAATCGATGGTTTCCCTGGTGTGATACTTGCATATAGAATCCAGAATCGAGCAGGGAATAAGCATGATGTGTGAAGCTCATCCAAACAAGTTGACCTACATTGGTGATGATTATTATTTTTTGCGTGCAAGAGAAGACTCTGTGTTATATGCCATTTTTGGGTTTTGAGAGCAGTAGAGTGTTGCAGGGATTCCTGGAGGCAAACTCCAGGAAATACCCTAAATAGTGGACAAAATTGAAGTTTTGTCAGATACCGCTCGACTGTAGTGCTACCGCCGGCAGTAGCTCCCAGTGAGCGGTTTTGTGGTTACGAAGCCTGGGTCCATAAGATGAGATGGGTAGCATGTTTAGTTGTGAGCTTAAAGTGCTCAGCTATGGTGATCGTGAGAGCCAGCCTTGAAACATAACACAGTTATGTATTATTTGATCGGGCAAGAAGAGGCTGACCTGCGTCGTGGCTTGCGAGCCTGACGGTTTGAGCAACGAGATATGGCTGAACTGTACCCACCCTGTGACGATCTACTTGGAGTAAGTCGCATGCATGTATCTAAAGGTAATAGAGTGCATTTGACTTTGCCATAGCATAAGAGGAAGAGAGTCTTAGGCTACGGGCCGGAAAGACTAGTAATGCTCAAGTTGAACCATCGGTCTGGGATTGAAGATGGTGGTGAGACTGGGTTTCCAATACGCCGAATAGCGTGCTCTGAGTTCACGAGGCATGTGGTCGGCTATGCCCACGTCTGTGGTGAATTATGCTTAAGTTGTACGTTCTGATGTCATTATTATGTACATGTTGTTTACCTGCAAGGAAGGAGCACCGCCACCCCAAGTGAGGGGTGGGGTCATTATAATTTGGTTAGCTAAAGCTGACTTTTGGCTTGTTTGCCATATTTTTATGGATTATTCTTATGCAGGTGCTGGGGAGCCAAGTCGAAAGTAGCGGGCTGAAGCCCTTTTGCTATGTTGGCCCTCGAAGGTCAAGCGAAATATCTTTAATACTTTCACGTATTACCGTCCTACGTGCCGATGTATACAAAACACCTTGAATTATTCGAAAATGTTTGTAAGACCTTAAAGCCAAACTCTTTGTGTATTTTTTATTATCATTCCTACTTGTTGGTTAGTGGACATTCCTGTGTTTGGGTTCTTATTACTCTTAATGCTTCTGCTAGAATGCAATCCTGGGTTAGGATACATAAATAGTTTGGAATCATTGCGTAACTCAACTGACTGTCCATGAAATATGGCGGGGGGGGGGGGACCCGACCTTCTGTTATATTCTACCTGACGGATGAGGGTGTTACATCGAGCACTCACCTCGCGGGGTGTGTCCATGTAACAATTCCTCAATAGTCTTTGTGAACTCTAGGAAATCACTCTTTTGCACGATGTCGTTTGCATTGAGCGATTTGCTGTGATTTTCTCCTTATTCTTCTTCTCCAGCCATGAGACTTACTCAAAATTTTTGGTGCAAGTTACGACCCACACTCACCGCACCAAAAATATTGAAACTGGAAACCTGATTCCAAGAATTCAGACCAAAGGGGTAGCTCACATCTATTTCTCCCAAGGACACTTAACTTATTGCTTGGAACAAAAAGACAGACCCCTAAACTGCAGCGAGGAGGTCCCGCCATACCACACCCCCGGAAGATCAAAGAGAGCTTGCCCTATCTAGCCAATGCTGAGATGGACACCTTGGAGGGCACTTGGGGCTGACCAGGACCAACCAGATGAGGAAGAAACCTCAAAAGAATCCTCTCTAAAGGTTCCCTTGGCGTCTATTTATAGTTTTTCAAGACTGGTCTGCGGATAGAGGAAATCCGCTTTTTGGTTTTACTATGCGCATCCCAAATTTGTCTGTCAACGACAAAACACTACTGTTTAGAGGGGCTATTAGCAGGCCATAATGGGTTTCCTGGAGAACACTACTGTGCGAGTCGACCATGATATTACAACTTGCCTGGGGCGACGAGTGTCCGGTGAAGCTGGCACTCGTCGTTCGCCCTGGGTTGGGGGTGAGTGCAGGCCACATCGCCCCACTTTCCCACCACTAGCCCACCACTAGCCCACCACTAGCCCACCACTAGCCCACTACTAGCCCACCACTAGCCCACCACTTGCCCACCACTTGCCCATGGGACCCGTCCTGGGTAGGGCGGGAGTATATATCCTCCACTCTCCTAGCCAACTCGCTCGGACCACTCTTGCCTTTCTGCCTTGGTCTCTTCTTGGAGTCCCCACTCAACAAATATGGGGTTGTACACAAATGATGGAAGATTGAGACAACGGCTACTCTTAACACTCCTAATGAAATAAATAAACCCCTACTAATTTGACACGTATCGTGCTAGTTGTTACATTGCCTCCACCTTATACAATGATGTCCTCGTCATTTGATCATCACTAAAAAACATAGGTCGTACATTCATATAACAATGCATGTCTTGGTCACCATATATATGAAACTAATTCCTCCAGGATCAAACACCAAAATTTTTGATGTTTTGTTCATTGCGAATTTTGTTTCAGTGAACTTTGTTGTATCGAACTATGTTACCGCGAGCTTTGTTGTAGGCATTGGTTTTACGACATATTGCTTTGAATAGATTTCTTCCAAGACACCATCGTAGTTGCTTTTGATTTTGGTAGTGCTAGATGACAACACAAAATCATATTCAACTTGCATCAGTGATTTGGATGTTGTGTTGATCTTTTCAAAAACTATATGGTGAATATCTTCTATTATTATTGACACTGTATTGATGATTGGTGAGATTTGCTCCTCGAGAATTATTGGAAGAGAATCTTGTTCCTCTTTGTAACGACCCCATCCGTTAAATGACGTATAGTAGAAGGTCCGGCCGGGGCCCCACACTATATGCCACAAACAGACGGTGAGGTCACAGGATAATACCAAACCAAATACGAATCCTAACTCAGAGCATTCTAGCGGAAGCTTTAAGTTACAACTTTGAACTCTCAACAGGAATGTCCAATATATAAACCACCTTTATATATATACCACGGAATGTTTACAAAACCACACCGCACACGGCCTTAAGGCCTTACAAATTACTCTTTACAACACATATAATTTCATACATCGGCACGCAGGTCGGCCACACATGAAATCCAACACTTCGCACGGCCTTCAAGGGCCTACCAGCAGCATGGGCTTTTGCCCGCTCAATCCATCAGCCCGCAACACCTGCATATGGACATCCACCCATGGGTGATAAACAAAGCAACGGTCAGCATTCAGCTGACCAATTATAACGACCCCACCCCTTACCCGGGGCAGTGGTTCCTTCCCTGCATGTATAGCAACTTCAACATATAAATAACATACACCCAACATCACAAACGCCGGCCTCAATGCCAGGCGCTCCGTGCACTCAGGGCACCTTTTATGGTTTGTACTTGGTAGGCGGGCATAAGCCTCCAAACCCTTGTCGAAGACCTCACGCACCCGTCTCACTCAGAGGTACGCACCACACCAAAACCCGTGAGCACTATCAGTCGACCTACCCACGTAGTGTAACAAGCCTAGGGAATTCGCCCTGCTGCTTTGCTACCAATCGACCGCTCACCCGATCTTAACATTGCCACTTGGTGGAATGGGCATAAGCCTCCAAACCCCTGTTGGAGACCTCTCGCACCCACCCACTCAGAGGTGTTCATCGCCACTTGGTGGCATGGGCATAAGCCTCCAAACCCTTGTTGAAGACCTCACGCACCCACCCACTCAGAGGTGTCCGCACTCCGCTCTTAACAAGCATGCAACCAAAGGAGCTATGCAAAGCATCCTATACACCAAACACATCATCCTCACCATCTCCGCAGGCTAAACGATGAATACACGGAGTCTTCTCCGGTTCGCAATATAAGCATCACCAATCCCGACATACGTCTGGATGGGCTTCACACAGCATGCCTATGCCGTACTACAGACTTCCGGCTCTAGATGCAGACTCAACTGCTGGAATCACTTCCGCGTTTCCATCTCTTGATGGAGGATCCCATACATATGCAAAACAAAGGGCTTCACCTGCCCAAGGAAGAAAGATCGTTACCCTTGACGATCGCTTCGGCGCCATAGAAAACTAGCCGGATGGAAATCACCGCAGCGGCCTTGCCTCCGCAACGCTGCACTCGGCTCTCAATTCGGCTCGACGAAGCTCCACCGGCGGCCGGAAAGCTCCTCCTCCTCTTCCTCCAAGCTCTCCTCTCTTTCTTCTCTTTAGAGAGAGAAAGGCTAAGTGGAAATGAGATTTCATCTCAATCCACGGCCTTAAAGAGGCTGGAACAGCTTTGGACCACACGATCCAAATAGAAGGAAACGAACGGCCGAGATCTGCCCAAGAAACCCAACTTTTGGCTGACACGGCCTGTGACACGCCCGTGTCACAGGCCGTGTACCCTTAAGCGGCACACGCGGTTTGGAACCGACTGAACAACACGGGGATCGACACGCCCGTGTCGAACCTGACACGCCCGTGTCATTCTTGAGACACGCCCGTGTCTGTCGAAGTATGAGACCGGGCGGTCTGGCGGTTTGAGCCTGGCGGGTTGTTGACCGGGCGGTCTGGCGGTTTGTGCCTGGCGGATTGAGGTTGGCGGGTTGATTTCCAGGCTGTCGTCGTATGGTATCCGGCGGTCTGTCGGCTTGTCTCTGGCGGCTTGGAAACCGGCCGGTCTAGCGGTCTCCTACCGCATCTCTCCCTCTTGGTTCTGGTGTTGCCGAGCGGTTAGAACATTGTCTAACCGCGCGGCCTGTTCCGGTCTCTTATTCTAGCCGCCCAGATCTGTTGTATAGCTTTAGTCCCACATTGTTAATTTGTATTCTTCTCTCTCTCCTCCATTCTATAAAAGGGAGGCCATACCTTTGTAAATGATATCTTTTTGGATAATAAAATTTCAATTATTCAAAGTTCCGGCTTGTTTTCTAGTCGTTTGTTCGCTACTTTTAACATGGTATCAGAGGAATCGATCTTCTCCTCCTGATTCTGTGCGCCCTGTCCGCGCGGCTTGCCCCTTCTTCTTGCGACCTGTTCTCGCTGTTTGCGCCCTGTCCGCGCGCCCTCCTTCTCCTGCCCTTCTGTCGCTGCGACCTGTCTCCTTGTTCGTCGCGACCTGCTTCTTTATTCGCAGTTTCCGTTCGCGCGGTCTATCTTCTAGCCGTTCGACCTCTTCCCCGTCTTGGACCTGCGGCTTGGTCGTGGCTTCTCTGGCCGCTGGTGTCGAACATCCTGACCGCCGCAGCTCGTCTTCTTTCTATCCGCGCGGCTTATATTCTAACCGCGCGGCCTCTCGCAGTTATCTCCTATGGCCCTTTCTGAGACCTCCACCACCACCACTCCTATCGCCACTCCGGCGCCGCTTCCTACACCCTCTGGCAACCTTGGCACGGTTTCTAAACTTGTTGGCTCCAACTATCCGGATTGGAGCGTCTCCTTCACTTTTCTTCTCCGCTCTCAGCGCAAACGTCATCACCTCACCGATGACCCTCCTCCCTCAGACTCTGCTGAATTTGATGACTGGGATGCCAGTGATGCGCTTGTCCGCACGTGGTTGGCTAACAGCCTCTCCGATGAATGTCTTCCTGTCATACGCCATGATGAGACGGTCAAGACCGCGTGGCTTCACCTTGCTGCTCTCTACTCAAAGGGGACCCAGACATCCCGCATTTATACTCTCTACGCGGATCTCTTCGCTCGCCCTTCCATGTCTCCTGCTGCGGCTTATCAGCAAGTTCAGGCTCTTGGGGCCGAAATCCTCCAGAATCGCCCCTTCTCCGCGGACTTGGCCGAACAGCACAAACACTTCCAGGAACTCCTGGTTGTTTGTTATCTTCTCCGGCTTCCTGAGTCTTTTGATATGATCCGCCAGCAGATCTTGGGCGAAGCCGAGTCTCCCACCTTGGATGCCACCGCAGCTCGCATCGCCGCGGTTACTTCACTGCTCCAACGTCCTCTATTGTCTTCCCCTCCTCCACCGGACTCCTATGCTCACCAAGTCCAGCGGGGTGGCAATAGTGGTCGCAGCCAATCTGGCACGCGCGGTCCGTCCAGGTTCCTCTGCTCTCACTGTGGTCGTACCGGCCACTCAGTTGACCGCTGCTGGCAAAAACATCCTCATCTTCGTCCCTCCGGTGATACTTCTTCCTCAACCTCCGCCTCCTCTCGGCAGTCTGCTTCTGTGGCCACCACCTCAGGTAGTGCACACGTCGTTACCCAAGGTAAATGGCTCATTGACTCTGGTGCTACAAATCACATGACCGGAAACCCTCACTGCTTCTCTCTCCTAGAGACGCATGCTCGGTTACCCCCGGTTCTCGTTGCGGATGGTTCGCCTTCCCCTGTTCATGGAACGGGCATGGTTCAAGTCACTCCCTCGCTTCGCTTAGCGGACACTCTCTATGTCCCGAAGTTCCCTTGCAATTTACTCTCCGTTACTACTTTATGCAAGCAACTTCAGTGTTCTGTCTTATTTACTCCTACTTCTTGTTGTTTTCAGGACCCGAGAACCCAACGGACGATTGCTACTGGGACTGAGAGCGGCGGCCTCTACTTCCTCGACAATGTTTCCGCTCTGTCCGCCTTCTCTTCCTCGTCTACTGATCTGCTTCAATGGCATCTTCGCCTTGGACATCCTCCTCCTCGGATTCTGCATCAGCTTCTTCCCCACTTACCTCAACCCAGTCCTCCGCTCAACTGCGATGCGTGTCAGCTTGGCAAGCATCACCGTTCCTCCTTCCCGCAGAAGCAAGGCCGTGGTTCCTCCCGCCCTTTTGATCTCATTCATTCTGATATCTGGGGTCCTGCTCCTACTCCCACCGTTGGTCGGGGTAGTTTTTACTTTGTAACTTTTATTGATGATTTCTCCAGATGTACCTGGGTGTATCTATTAAAAGATCGCTCTGAACTCTTATCTGTATGGCAATCTTTTTATAATATGATTAAAACTCAGTTTGCTATTTCTATTAAAGTATTGCGCTCTGATAATGCTAAGGAATATCTCAGTCATGAGTTTTCATCTTTTTGTATGCAACATGGTCTTATTCATCAGACCAGCTGTGTTTACACCTCCCAGCAAAATGGGGTGGCGGAACGTAAAAATCGCCATCTCCTCGATATCGCTCGCACTCTGATGACACAGATGCAGGTGCCTCGCTCCTATTGGGGCTATGCTGTTCTTCTTGCCTGCTATCTCATCAATCGCATTCCCTCTTCTGTTCTTCACGGCAAGACCCCCTTCTCCATTCTCTACCCAACCAAGGAACCCTTTCCTCTTCCTCTCCGTATCTTTGGGTGTACGGCCTTCGTGCATGCTCCGTCTGCTACTCGCGACAAGCTTTCCCCCCGCTCCACCAAATGTGTCTTTTTGGGTTACTCGACAACTCAAAAAGGCTACTGTTGCTTTGATCCTGTTCTGCGCAAACAGTTTGTTTCCGCAGACGTCACCTTCTTTGAAAATGCTTCCTACTTTTCTTTCCCATCTTCACCTCCTCCTGCTGTCTATGACTCTCCACCATCTCTCTGTGAGCCTTCCACACAGGTCGACGTCTCCCCTCCTATGTCGTCTCCTCCTCCGTCTCCTCCTCTCCCTATTATCTCCCCTCCTTCGTCTCCGCAGCCATCTCTCTCTAGTCCCGGGCCAGCTTTCTCTGCCACGGATGCTCCGGTCCCTGAGGCACAAGACGACCTGGATCGTCCCATTGCCCTTCGCAAAGGGGTGCGGGCGTGTACCCAACACCCGCTTGCAGCTGTTGTTTCCTATGATCGGCTTACTCCCTCTCGCAGGTGCTTTGCTTTGGCCATCTCGGCTACTACCACTCCCCGCACTTACCAGGAGGCTCTTGTTATTCCTCATTGGAAATCTGCCATGGATGAGGAAATTGCCACTCTTACTGAAAGAGGTACCTGGAACCTTGTTCCTCCACCGATCGGTACTGATGTGGTTGGCTGCCGCTGGGTGTTCGTTGTGAAGTTTCGCCCGGACGGCACTGTGGATCGTTACAAGGCCCGCCTGGTGGCCAAAGGCTTTACTCAGACTTATGGAGTTGACTATTTTGACACTTTCTCTCCGGTTGCTCGCCTCAGCACCATCCGGGTTCTTCTTTCTGTGGCCGTCAACAGGGAGTGGGACATTTCTCAACTTGACGTCAAGAATGCTTTTCTGTATGGGGATCTTCAGGAGGACGTCTATATGGAGCAACCTCCAGGGTATGTTGCTCAGGGGGAGACACGAGTATGCCAGTTGAAGAAGGCCATCTACGGCCTAAAGCAGAGCCCTCGGGCGTGGTTTGACAAGTTTAGTGGCATTGTGGCTGCAATTGGCTTTGCAAGAAGTTCCGCCGATCACTCATTGTTTATTCGCAAAACCGCATCAGGCCTTGTGGTTTTGGCGGTATATGTGGATGATATCCTTCTTACCGGCGATGACCAGGCTGGGGTGGACTTGACAAAGAAACACCTCCGTCAACACCTTGTCACGAAGGATATGGGCTCCCCGAAATATTTTTTGGGGATAGAAATCTCTCGGAAGCCCGACTCGTTGGTTCTCTCCCAACGGAAGTATGCGCTTGATCTTCTACAAGAGGCAGGATTGACCGGGGCCAAACCGGCCCGGTATCCCATGGCCACTGGAGAAGACAAAACATGGACAGATGACTCACCGCTTATATCCGATGCCACGAGGTACAGACGTCTGGTGGGCAAACTCATCTATCTCACGGTGACCAGACCCGACATTGCCTATGCTGTAGGCAAGGTCAGTCAGTTCATGCAAGCTCCCAGGGAATGTCATCTTCAGTCTGCCTTGAAGATACTAGAGTATGTCAAAGCAGCACCAGGGAAAGGGCTACTCTTTCAGAAGCATGGTCATCTGAGAATTGAAGCCTACTCAGACTCAAGCTATGCGGATGATAAAGGTGACCGTAAATCTACATCGGGTTTCTGCACATTTGTTGGAGGTAATCTTGTGAGCTGGAAGAGCAAGAAGCAGTCTGTTGTCTCAAGGTCCAGTGCAGAAGCCGAATACCGGAGTATGGCGTCAACCACGTGTGAGTTAAAATGGTTGCGGGCTCTCATGCTTGACCTAGGAGAGGTCTACAACTATCCTCTGCCTATGTTTTGTGACAACAAAGCCGCTATATACATATCCAAAAATCCGGTCTTCCATGAAAGAACGAAACATATAGAGGTCGACTGCCATTTCATCCGAGAAGAGGTCTTGAAGAAATAGATTTGCACTCCGTTCGTCACCTCCGACAAAGAGTTGGCTGATATCTTCACCAAGCCGGTTTCTACTTCCTTCTTCCATATTTGTGACAACCTGGGCATGATTGATATCTATGCTCCAGCTTGAGGGGGAGTGTCGAAGTATGAGACCGGGCGGTCTGGCGGTTTGAGCCTGGCGGGTTGTTGACCGGGCGGTCTGGCGGTTTGTGCCTGGCGGATTGAGGTTGGCGGGTTGATTTCCATGCTGTCGCCGTATGGTATCCGGCGGTCTGTCGGCTTGTCTCTGGCGGCTTGGAAACCGGCCGGTCTAGCGGTCTCCTACCGCATCTCTCCCTCTTGGTTCTGGTGTTGCCGAGCGGTTAGAACATTGTCTAACCGCGCGGCCTGTTCCGGTCTCTTATTCTAGCCGCCCAGATCTGTTGTATAGCTTTAGTCCCACATTGTTAATTTGTATTCTTCTCTCTCTCCTCCATTCTATAAAAGGGAGGCCATACCTTTGTAAATGATATCTTTTTGGATAATAAAATTTCAATTATTCAAAGTTCCGGCTTGTTTTCTAGTCGTTTGTTCGCTACTTTTAACAGTGTCCCCTGCTACACGGCACTCACCGACTTCCAAAACCAGTACACGGGTCTAAACACGGCAGCCGACACGCCCGTGTCCAGCCTGACACGCCCGTGTTCATGGCCGTGTTCACGGCCGTGTACGGCTCTGACTCGAATAGGCCAACTTCGAAATTTAAATCGAACACGCCCTGGGACACGCCCGTGTCCCAGGCCGTGTACCCCCGACACGCCCTGGGACACGCCCGTGTCCCAGGCCGTGTCTAACAGCCTGCTACTCAAAACTGTGCACAAACATATTTTGAGATTATGGGGTGTTACAACCCTCCCCTCCTTATAGAAATTTCGTCCCGAAATTTAGCGCAACGCACAAGTATCAACACAACCACGCTGTTGCGATACAACCCAAAACGATCCAGGTTTAGAGCTCAGAGGCCACAGCTTGGCTCGCCCCATGGAATCGTACCACCACAACTGTTTGTCCCAAACAGAAATACATACATACATATATACAACAGACAACAAAATAAAGTGCACACTCCACTTTATTTCGGCTTCTCCGCATCTCGCAGAATCCGTTTCGCGGCCTCCATTAAGTCCAAAGCACGGATTTGCTGTTCTGCTTGATTTGAGCTTTGCGGCTCCTGCATCTCAAGAGTGTATATTCGCGGTTGCGCCCGCGATGCAGACGACTCTGCCACAGCTTTCCCTTTCTCGTCATAAGACACACCTGTCTTTCTTTCACCCCTTGATGCACCATTCCAGCAAAATCGCGCGATATGTCCTGGCCTCCCACAAATGAAACATGTACGCGGCTCAACCCGTTCTTGCCCAAACGTTGCTCCTGACGCAACATCTGAAGAAGTTTGTTCAGCAGGCCTGAACCGCTTCTTATCACGTTTCCTGAAATCTGACTGCTCTGATGGCGGAACTTTGAAGTCGGACTTTTCCACCGCTACGTTCTTCTTCTCCCGTACCCGCTTCAAATCCTTCTCTAGCGCACTAGCGGTATGCACTAATGCTTGGAATCCTTGGTTCACTGAACTTGGGAGAGCCAACCTCAGCTCATCACACAGCCCTTCATAGAACCTATTTGTCTTCCGCGCCTGGTCCGCAAACGTCGACCCCGCATAACGACCGAGCTTGGTAAACTCATGCAGGTAATCGTCCACGGTCTTATCACCCTGTACCAGACGTTGAAATTCATTTTCCATTGCAATTCTCTGCGCGATTGGCAAATATTTCGCCCAAAATAATCTAGAGAATTCGTCCATCGATATGTCGCCCAGATCTCTACCTCCCAACTGGTGCAACTCGATCTCATCCCACCAAAGCCTCGCCTCTCCTTCCAGGAGGAAAGTGGCTAACGGGACTTTCTGCTCCTCACTAATCCTGAGCGCAGCCAGGATTCTTTTCACTCTAGAGAGCCAATCCTCGGCCTCTGTTGGAGACGTTGCCCCGACAAACGTAGGCGGATTAAACTCCATAAAGTGCTTAAGTTGCTCGTCCGCTGCTTGCACAGCAACCGGAACCTCAACATGCTCTTGCCTCGCACCAACCTCAACATGCTCTTGCCTCGCACCAACGTGCACTGGCGCCACAGCGGGCCTTGCTTGCCCAAAAGGTTGTGCCTGAAGCATAGCAAGATCATCTCCGCAACTAAGCGCACCGTTTCCGCAGAAGGGAGAGGTGTAGGCACCTCAGGTGGTGCCGCACTCTCATCCGAACGCTGGGGCTCCGACTGCCCAGCTCCACTCCTCGTCACCTATAGGTGAACAAGATAGCATTACTTTCCATGGTAATACGACAAACTCACCGAATAGACACACACACACATTCCTAGTGGACATTCTTGAGTTCATTAGCATTACAGCAGGTCGCACAAACACGTGCTCGCCACCCCACAAAAGAATTCGACCACGAATTCGAAAGAGGAAGACCGACAAAACCGCTGATACCAAAATGTAACGACCCCATCCGTTAAATCACGTATAGTAGAAGGTCCGGCCGGGGCCCCACACTATATGCCACAAACAGACGGTGAGGTCACATGATAATACCAAACCAAATACGAATCTTAACTCAGAGCATTCTAGCGGAAGCTTTAAGTTACAACTTTGAACTCTCAACAGGAATGTCCAATATATAAACCACCTTTATATATATACCACGGAATGTTTACAAAACCACACCGCACACGGCCTTAAGGCCTTACAAATTACTCTTTACAACACATATAATTTCATACATCGGCACGCAGGCCGGCCACACATGAAATCCAACACTTCGCACGGCCTTCAAGGGCCTACCAGCAGCATGGGCTTTTGCCCGCTCAATCCATCAGCCCGCAACACCTGCATATGGACATCCACCCCATGGGTGATAAACAAAGCAACGGTCAGCATTCAGCTGACCAATTATAACGACCCCACCCCTTACCCGGGGCAGTGGTTCCTTCCCTGCATGTATAGCAACTTCAACATATAAATAACATACACCCAACATCACAAACGCCGGCCTCAATGCCAGGCGCTCCGTGCACTCAGGGCACCTTTTATGGTTTGTACTTGGTAGGCGGGCATAAGCCTCCAAACCCTTGTCGAAGACCTCACGCACCCGTCTCACTCAGAGGTACGCACCACACCAAAACCCGTGAGCACTATCAGTCGACCTACCCACGTAGTGTAACAAGCCTAGGGAATTCGCCCTGCTGCTTTGCTACCAATCGACCGCTCACCTGATCTTAACATTGCCACTTGGTGGAATGGGCATAAGCCTCCAAACCCCTGTTGGAGACCTCTCGCACCCACCCACTCAGAGGTGTTCATCGCCACTTGGTGGCATGGGTATAAGCCTCCAAACCCTTGTTGAAGACCTCACGCACCCACCCACTCAGAGGTGTCCGCACTCCGCTCTTAACAAGCATGCAACCAAAGGAGCTATGCAAAGCATCCTATACACCAAACACATCGTCCTCACCATCTCCGCAGGCTAAACGATGAATACACGGAGTCTTCTCCGGTTCGCAATATAAGCATCACCAATCCCGACATACGTCTGGATGGGCTTCACACAGCATGCCTATGCCGTACTACAGACTTCCGGCTCTAGATGCAGACTCAACTGCTGGAATCACTTCCGCGTTTCCATCTCTTGATGGAGGATCCCAAACATATGCAAAACAAAGGGCTTCACCTGCCCAAGGAAGAAAGATCATTACCCTTGACGATCGCTTCGGCGCCATAGAAAACTAGCCGGATGGAAATCACCGCAGCGGCCTTGCCTCCGCAACGCTGCACTCGGCTCTCTATTCGGCTCGACGAAGCTCCACCGGCGGCCGGAAAGCTCCTCCTCCTCTTCCTCCAAGCTCTCCTCTCTTTCTTCTCTTTAGAGAGAGAAAGGCTAAGTGGAAATGAGATTTCATCTCAATCCACGGCCTTAAAGAGGCTGGAACAGCTTTGGACCACACGATCCAAATAGAAGGAAACGAACGGCCGAGATCTGCCCAAGAAACCCAACTTTTGGCTGACACGGCCTGTGACACGCCCGTGTCACAGGCCGTGTACCCTTAAGCGGCACACGCGGTTTGGAACCGACTGAACAACACGGGGATCGACACGCCCGTGTCGAACCTGACACGCCCGTGTCATTCTTGAGACACGCCCGTGTCATTCTTGAGACACGCCCGTGTCCCCTGCTACACGGCACTCACCGACTTCCAAAACCAGTACACGGGTCTAAACACGGCAGCCGACACGCCCGTGTCCAGCCTGACACGCCCGTGTTCATGGCCGTGTTCACGGCCGTGTACGGCTCTGACTCGAATAGGCCAACTTCGAAATTTAAATCGAACACGCCCTGGGACACGCCCGTGTCCCAGGCCGTGTACCCCCGACACGCCCTGGGACACGCCCGTGTCCCAGGCTGTGTCTAACAGCCTGCTACTCAAAACTGTGCACAAACATATTTTGAGATTCTGGGGTGTTACACTCTTCATCAACAAGAACATAACTTATATCGCCAAGCTTTTGCAAAGTTTGTTGTCAAAATTCAGAAAATTGTTGTTGCGTAATATCATTGAGGCGTTGAAAATTATTGTCCAAGCTTTGCTCAAGGGCATCTAGGCTGCGTAACATTTTTTGCTCGAAGACCTCAAAAAAAAAACAAATAAATCTTCGGTCATTGTAGAAAATTGAGGAATTAGTGATTGAATCTTGATTTTTTATTTTGATCAAATTCCTTTGGACTGCAGCAGGCCAAATTTCTACAGGTTCTTGTATTGATTACAACAAGATTGGGATGCTGGTTCTTTTTTAACAAAGAAGCACAGATGTGATTTCTCCTTTTTTTACAATTTTTTACCCACAAACAACAACCAATAATCGACACAACAGAATATTTTGGCATTGGTTCTGATCACTGGTTCTTGATCACCGTGATATAGAGGAGCAATTGCACCAATGGTTGGACAGCCGCGGCGGAGGTGGCACAGCGACTGTATTGCGGCGTAGCAGGCGGCGAAACGACGGTATCACAGTGCTGGAGGATGTACAAACTGACTGTTCTAGACAATGAAGAATATGCGGTGGTTCTTGGGTTGAGGCGGCGGATTGTGGGTTGCTTGCGGTGGGTCTTGGGTTGAGGCGGCGGATCTTGGGTTGAGGCGGCAGATCTTGGGTTGAGGCGACGTATCTTGTGTTGAGACTGCGGTGGAGGATGATGAACATCACCGATAGCTCTTCCAACAGAGGCGGAATAAGGGCTTGAGTACAGGTGTGGAAAGGTCGTTCTTGATTGCCGGAGATGCTTTGATCCAAGACGGAGATGGCTCTACTTCAATCTTTCGGCCGGCGGTGGAGGAGGTTGATGACTGAGGATTGTGGTTGTGGCTGATGATGAACAAGCGATAGATCCCAGGTAAAAGACAGTCGGAGGAGATATCATGACGAGATCACCAAAATATTACGATGAACAAACGCTGCTAGCAGAAAATACTAAGAATGACCTAGAGGAGGATGGTCGGAGGTGAGAGAGAGGACGAACGACCGGGGAAGAAGATCGGAGTTGGGAGCAGTGGCGGAACTGGGATTTTGAAGTCGCACAAGCACAATCTAAATACTGACAATTTGGGGGGTACGGGGCCAGCAGCCCCGATTTTTTTTTTTTCAAAGATATTTATGTAAGAAAAATATTGAACTCACTATTACAAAAGAAAGATTTAGATCTGAAAAACTTACAATTCAACAAGATACTTTCCGTTGACACATGCTCTAAAAACGTGGAATAATAGTTTCTGGTTTAATAGTATCGACAAATTCTTTTTCAATATAAGCAACCAAGTAATCATTCATCCATTCATCCCCCATTCTATTTCGCAACCGATTCTTTATGATCTTCATTGCAGAAAACGTTCTTTCAACAGTATTTGTAGCAACTGGTAAGAGGCAAGCCAACTTCAACAATCTAAAAACTAAATGATAGTGATTATCTTTTTTTAATTCAACCATTTTTTTTCAGAAGGTCACTAATTCCTTTAACATCATAAAATGTGTCCGTTGATGTAGATCGCATATCAAAAATATATATGTCAAGTTGTCCTTCAAGTAACTGCAACTCTATTGGAATAAAATCATACGGATATAATGCAGCGAGATATAGTAATTTTTGTTTATCATAAGAATTAAAATGATCCTTTGAGTCTAGACAAGCAACACATAAGAGTAATTCTGTGTTTACTTCATCAAAGCGATCATTTAACTCATTTAGCATCCAATCAAGCACTGCATTAAAAATTTCAATCCTGAAATAATGTTTATTTGTAATCTCACGTGCATTGCGTCTTGATCTACCTTGTTGAACAAACTTCTCTTTCATATTAACAACTTCTATGTCATGTTTTCTATAAAAAGTTGAGACTTCGGCCATAAATATTTCCCACTCGGCTTCATCATTTCTCATCTTCAATAATAATAGTTTTGACAATTTTACGAAATGCATTGCATTTACAATATCTTGATCATTTCTCTGCAATGCTTGGGATAGTTCATTTGTTTTTGACATAATATTTTTCATCAAATGCATAACAAATGCAAATTTGAAAGTCAAGATAACTTGGACAAGTGCGCTTGCCATTTCTCTTTGGTTTCTATTTGCCCCATCAACTATGATAATCTCCAACACATCAACAATAGAAGAGAACATGCGAATAAAATTTAAAGTTGTGCCATAATGTGACCCCCACCTCGTGTCACCAGCGCATTTGAGCTCTAAAGGTTGATTCAACCCTCGTCCACTTTCCAAGTCCCGACATCCAAGCTCTGTAGCAACTCGATCAACTTCCAAGGCTCTAAGAGAATCACGGTATTTACAAGAGTCATCAACAACATTCATTACTATGTTAATAAGTGTGAAAAGCTCAGTAACATCAGATTTTTTTCTACAACAGCTACCAGTACCAATTGCAGTTGATATGCAAAACAGTGAACACAGAAAGCGCAACTATTCTCATTCAAAATTAAAGCTTTTAACCCCCTAAACTCTCCTTTCATATTGCTAGCACCATCATATCCCTGC
Organism: Platanthera zijinensis; assembly: GCA_039513925.1. Classification (NCBI taxonomy): domain Eukaryota; kingdom Viridiplantae; phylum Streptophyta; class Magnoliopsida; order Asparagales; family Orchidaceae; genus Platanthera; species Platanthera zijinensis. The sequence goes on along the minus strand of CM077093.1, from coordinate 166,451,506 downwards.
CCACGCAATTTAGACATACTAAGACCATGTCTCATAAATAAATGATCTATAACTGCTTTAAGAGATAACACGGAAGTATCTGCGACATGAACAAACCCAAGAAGACGTTCTGTGATCGTGCCATTGGAATAAACATATCGTAAAACAACAGACATCTGCTCTTTTGTAGATACATCACGTGATTCATCCACTAAAATTGTATAACAGTCTTCTCTTATTTCTTGAACAATTTTATTTATTGTCTCTATTGTAATTGCTAATACTATTTCTTTTTGAATCTTAGGCGATGTAAGTTGACAGTTTTGAGGAGCATTTTGTAACACAACTGAGTTGATGTCATTATTATGAGATGCAAGAAACTCCAAAAGCTCAAGGAAATTTCCTCTGTTGGTAGACTCTTTAGTCTCATCATGACCATGAAAGGACAATCCTTGTCGTAAAAGAAATCTAACACAATCGATTGAAGCATTTAAATAAGTGCGATAATCCAAACTTTGTTGTTCATCTTGTCATGCAAAAGCAATTTGAATACTCTGTTTTTGATTCATCAAAGTCTCGCAGAGTTTTATAGAAGCATTGTGTGGAGTAGTATAACTTCAGACATCTCTGTCCAATACTGATTTATTTTTCCAATTTCTTAAGCCTCTCGTGGTAAAAGTAGGCTCACAACCCCTTTGAGGAAAAATATAACAGTAAAGGCAAAATGCTGCATCTTTTTCTTTGCTGTATTCTAACAAGCCCTTAAACTCGTTAAACCAATTCTTATTAAAGCGTCGAGCTTTGTTTCCGATTTCTATTTGGGGAAAACTTTCTAGATGAGGTTGACAAGGACCCTTTTCCAAATAATATCTTCGTATAAACTCTTGAATGTTTGCATCGTAGGAGTTAATAGGAAGTCTTAAGCCCGGATCTGAAGGTAAATCTTCAATTTTGAATTCGTCTACGTGGCTTCTTTTACCAATTGCAACTATCTCCTGAGAATCTAACGAATTCTGACATGCACTTTTTTTAGAAAAAAATTTCTCCATTACACTAAGTAAAACGCTGCATAAAATCAATGGGACATTACCATTAGCGACTGACAAAAAAAGTATCTAATTTGATTGTGTGACCATAACAATTTAGCCTGTACTGAATTCAAAACGGTGGCAAAACCTGACGGTACACGGGGCAATGCCCCTACGGCCAAGCACGACCGTACCAGACCCGCGAGGGAAATTCCTAAGGTTCCAAAGGATTCTCTTAGATTGTTGATTCTCTTAGTTAGACCGCGAGGGAAATAGCTAAAATAATTGTCTTACATTATAAGAACATGCGTGGATGTGTGGGCAGTGAATTGTAAGGTTCTGAGTGTTGGGCAGTGAATTGTATACATGAGCAAAATATGGGAGTTGCAGAGTAAGAATGCTTAGGTGGATGTGTGGACACACGAGACTGGATAAAATTAGGAATCCATAGTTGAAGATGCAATCAAAGTGATTCCAAGGGAGCGTTGTTAGCCCACTCTAGTTTATTGAGGCTAGTTGAATACCTATTGGTTGGCAAAAAGTATCAACAAAGGCTTTGGTCGGAGGGCTTTCCCACCAAACAAACTCTTCTAATCCCACTTGCTATAAACACATTTATATTTCATTGTTAGAATTCTGCAAAGGTTGAGAAACTAGGTTCAATGACCTAAATCCTATAGAATAAATTTCCCAATAACAGCAAAATCATCTCATCCTTCAAACATAACAAATGTAATATACAAAGTATCTACATCAATTATTTAAAAAAGAAGAACAACAGTGATACAGAAAGCACTTTCAAATGAAAAAATACCAAAAATTTCCAACAAAAAAAATTCTAAAGTTGATCAATTCAAAGAAGCCAAAGGACCGACCTGCAACTCTTTGGAAACGAACAAACAATGCCCTGCTCATCCATAAAGACATTGCATTTTCTATACCAGGCCACAAGGATCTTAATCGTTGGCACCAAAAAGAATGCAATGGATTTTGTAGCATCAACAACACTAGGGGTGCAATGTCTTTATGTTCTTGTGAAATCTGGACTGATTTCACAACCTAGAAGAAGAAGAGACCTAGAAGAAGAAGAGACCTAGAAGAAGAAGAGCCGAGAGGGGCCGGGATCGGGATCGGGACGGAGCAGCCGAGCGTAGGGGGCCGGGATCGGGACGGGCGACGGGATCGTGAATGGCGGAGACGGGATCGGAATGGCAGAGATAGAATGACCTAAGGCAGACCGCGGAAATATCGGTCGGGCACGTGCCCTACCGTGCCCGACTGTAGTTCCGCCCGTGGTTGGGAGAGACGACGGAAGGGACAGGAAAATAGAGAAGAAACAACAAACATTATTAATTCATTCTTAATCCCATATTACAATCCATGACTCTATTTATAACACTAATAAATCCCTACTAATTTGATACATGTCATGCTAGTTGTTACATTTACATACAATGTCACTATTATTTCCATTCATTCTCAACGGGAAGTAGAGGAATATGCGTTGATGAACCGGCGGAAAACAATAGATAGAGAGGAATCAGCGGACGAAAACATGAACCCTGACTCGGGTAGAAGAAAGAGGGCGGCTAGTTTCATTTGGTTTGCATAAAGGTGTTTAGATGAAGAACAAAAGTAGCCAAGAATGAGAAATGCGTCAACGTAGAAATATATAGGTTATTTTAAATAATATTGGCAAAACTTATAATTGGGGTGGTGGCGCAGTTGGCTAGCGCGTAGGTCTCATAGCTTCTGAGAAATCCTGAGGTCGAGAGTTCGAGCCTCTCTCACCCCATTAACTTTTTGGTTTTCTTCCATTTTCTTTTCATTCCGTTTTTGTGCACTGGTTTTTCCCGATTTGTTCCGTCTTTCTTCTAAAACTTCTTGACTTGAGTTCAAGGCCTCATGATTTTAAAATAAACAAATAAGAATAAAAATTGAAAAATACGTTTAATTAATGACATTTTAATACCAGTGAGAAAATAATAAAAAAATGCAACTATATCATATATAATATATTGAAGCAACTAAATCATACATCATATATAATAAATTGAAGCAAATAGCTTCTGAGAACTTCTTAGGTCGACAGTTGGAGTCTATCTCATGATTCTCATCCCATGTTTTGGGTTCTCTTCCATTTTTTTAGTTGGTTTTTGGGGACGGTTTTTGGTGCGAAGTTATGACATATTTTATTACCACTAAAAAAAAAATTAAAAGCAACTAAATTCTAATGAAATAATTAGTTTTTAAATATTGCAATATGTCTGCCTTGAGCGAAATATCCAGATCACGACAGTACCCAGATCACGACAGTACCCAGACCACGACAGTACCCAGACCACGACAGTACCCAGACCACGACAGTACCCAGACCACGACAAGAACCCAGACCACGACAAGAACCCAGACCACAACAGTATCCAGACCATGACAGCACGTAGATCGCGGCGGTACCCAGACCGTGACAATACCCGGACAACGACAACACTCGGACCGCAAGAATACCCAACCCGCAATAATACCTAGGTCACAACAATACCCAGACCGTCACAATACCCAGTCCGCAATTGTGCCCACGCCGCAATTGTGCCCACACCGCAATTGTGCCCAGACCGCAGGTGTGCCCCGACAAGTCACTCACTCCATGAATGGACCCGCTCACGGGTACTTAGGGTTCTCCCTTGCACGACAGTGTTCCTACCACTCCAACTCCCACCGACCGCGATAGGAGATTGAACAACAATTGTAGAAAATGTAATTATTTCTTAGGCTCCGTTTGGAGGAGGGGCTTATTTTTTCCGATCAAGCGGTTACGATCGCATGAATCAAACCTTAAGCATTAGTGACATTAGCAATATATTTCATTTTATATTTTACATGAAAATAATTTGTATAATAATATTGTAAAAATAAATTGACACAGGTTAACCGTGATAAATTAATCTCAAGATACAACGACCCCCAATACTTTTGTAACTCCGAATCGCACACTTCCAAACATTTTAGAAGATTTAGTTTTTTGTAGATGCTCATAATAATTTAAATATAAGAAAATAAATTCAAATTAGAGTGCAAATCCATCAACAATTACAGTTTCGGGGCGACGTAGTAGAAAGTAGAAAGCAAAAGGCAGTAGAGTGCTGTTGTTGTTGTCTTGTTGAGAATCAGATGTATAGTTGAAAAAACAGAGCAAAAGAGGGAGCAACAATGGAGAAATGAATAATTTGTTTGTTAAATAAAGTTTTCGAAATTAAACTATGAGTGATAGGGATTGGAATCATTTTATAGCTTTAGGGGTGCACATAGCTATCCCTTAATGATGGGAGAAGTGGAGGGCTCACTTTCTCTCATCTTTTATCTCCTCCATCCAATTCCCCCCTCTTTCTCTTCCACCCAAAAATGAGATCCACAAAAAGGGAAAGAGGGGAGGGAGAGAACACCGCCGCCGACCGCCGCCGCTCGCCACCGGCCAACGCCGACCGCCGCCGCCCGGCCGCCGCCGGATGGCCGCCGCCGCCGGTGGCTCGCCGCCCGAACCTCTACCATCCGATCATGGCGCGCTACCACGGCTGTCCGATCAAGGGGAAACCACCCACTAACCCACTACGTTAGTGGTGGGGCCCACCATGATCTCCCCCTGGAGCCTATAAAAGGATCCCAGAGGCTCTTCATTTCTCACCTTTTTTCCTCCACAACTTCTTCTTCCTTGCGCCAGAGCTCTGCCCGTTTCCTGCCGTAGAGAATTCTCCAGCCACCGCGAAGCTCCGCTGAGGTGAAAACGACTAAGTCCCCAAACCTGAAGAAGAAGAAGGCTTATAAGACATCCTTGCGTGGAACACCGCGCCAGCTTCCAAGCTCTGAAGACTTACGCGAATTCCACCGTTCAAGCCCTCTCCATGGCGCAGCCTGTTGCCCGTGGGAAGAGCAAGTCTCCCTCTCACCCCCATTTTTGTAACAAGGAGCGGCCTGTCGCCCTAGATTCTCCTAACATTTTGTAACCTCCAACAACTTAGTGGATTTTGACTGGCACAGAACCGGTCACGTGGTTTTTCACCCGATCGAAGGGTTTTTCACGTTAAAACTCCTGCTGTACATTTCCCTTTTTTCAACTAACTGTGTGCGCGCTCGACCGCTCCGCGAGCTAAGGCGGTCCAAGTTAGTCCGGATCGACCGGAGCGCCGAGTTTGGCCGCAACAATGAGTATTTTCAATTGGTTTTGAATCACATAATGGTAAAATTAGAACACAATCTTTTAAAATAACTGAAAATGTTTTTTTAAGGATTAATAAAAAATGAGAATTGTTATTGGTATTTCATAAATGGATATTTGCAACCCAATGATATTTATACTCAAATGCGATATCTATACTCATTCTTGATATTTGTACCCATATATGATAATTCAAAAGAAAAATAATTTTTTGATCTCATATGTGTATAATGGTCTGGAACTACATTGCTGAACACCTGAATCCCCGGGACACCCCCAATTACAATATAAATCGGCGGCAGAACTCAGAAATCATAAGAGAAATTACAATTTAAATCGGCGACCGAAGAGAGGGGGTGTCGGCTGGCGAGGGAGGAAAGGAACACTGGCGTGCGAAGAAGGGGCATGTGTTACACTGCGGGATCGGGTTTAGGGCGAAGAGACGAATGATTTCTCGGTACAAATATCCGGTTTGTTTTAAAAATAAAGTGACTAAATTTTTTAAAATTTTGGGTGTGAACGTACATTTATGAAGTACCAATGATAATTTCCTAAAAAATTATGACTGTCATTACTAGGCCCAGGCCATTTTAAAACTAGGTCATGCTCAAGAGTAGGGGTGGCTTGCGTGTGATAGATGTGATCATAGCCTCATTTTTCTCATCTAAACTGTAAACAAGACAAGAATAATAAGCTTAACATACACCACGAGCTTATTCTAAAATGATGATGTGGGACTACCAGGGATTTCACCTTTTTCTCAAAAAATTAATAATGTATTAATTAATTAAATTATTCTAACAACACCAGCAATACTACCATCGGTGGGAGTGCCATTGGCGGAAGGACTGTCGCACGCAGGTGAACCCTATGCGCCTGAGAGCGGGCTCATTCGTGGAGCAACTGTTGTGCCCGGGGCACTTTTGCGATCGGGATAGGGCTCATTCGTGGAGCAAGTGTCCTGCCCGGGGCACTGTTGTGATCGGAATAGAGTTGTGCTCGTGCACTGTCACTCATATTATATACAAAACTAAAAGAACTAAAATTTGCCGCAGCATGAAAAATGCAAAAAAAGTTTGAAGATGAACTTTTTCTCAATTATGTAGCTTCTGGCAGAATTTGAATCATACAAAGTTGTGGAAACATGGAATATAGCTTCTCGGATTATGAAGCTGCTGGGCTTGGGAAGATATGTTGTTAAAACTAAGCAAGCAAATCACTAAATTTTAGAGCATTTAAAATAGAACTTCAAAAAAAAAAAACATACGTTTTCAAAGTCAAAGTTTCAATGTGATTTTCTCGAAAGAATGATAATTTATCGTATTCATGTTGGGGAGAATCCGTAAATTCATGATGGAGACGGTTTCTGTAACAATCCCTATCCGTCACATAACATATAGCAGTAGGTCCGGCCGGGGCCCGACGTCATATATCACGGACAGACCGGCGAGTTACTAGATGAAACCATTCAACCAATACACACGTCCTACACAGAGCATCTAGCGGAAACAATTAATAAGTTGAAAGCAAGAACTCAACCACAAGCACGAATGCCCACTAACATAACCCAGTAGGAATGAACTACAAAATACGCAAAAGTACTGACCTTATGACCTTACAATAGTTCACCAAATTTAAATAGTGTCTTACAAACTTCGGCTCGCAGACCGGCCACACATGATTTAAACAAGAAAACAAACAAGGCCTTCGAGGGCCGGCTCAGCAACTTGGGCTTTGACCCGCTATTTGCCGCTCGGCTCCGCAGCACCTGCATGCACAATTCACCGCAACGGTGGCAAACAAGAATAATGGTCAGCTAAAACCGACCAAATTATAACGATTCCGGCCCCAAACTCGGGGCGGCAAAGCTCCTTCCCTGCACTTGTTAGCGTAACAAGCAATATAGTGAATAAACAAAACATCACAGGTGCAGGTTCACACGGCCACACACTCCGTGCTCTCAGGACACTAACTCGGTGAACTCGGTCAAAACCGCGGTCTCACCACCATCCCTTGGACGACAAATCTCGTGAGCCTTTAGTCTTTCCGACCTAAGCCTAAGACTCGCACGACTATGCTAGTGACCAGTCCCTTTTTCAGGTATCTGTCACCAAGCCACATAGCCCGGGTCCGGTTCCACAAGCCCGTTGCTCACACCGCACTGTCAAACTTAAGACAAGCGCGCGGGTCAAACTTTGCCGGATCCCAAATTCGATCATACAATCACATAACCCAGTTATGTTCAAAGCCGGCTCCCAGGCCGCCAAAATGGCAGAAATGCATTTCCGCCCAGTTTTTCGGGTGCGCCTTGGGGTTAATCCCCAAGGATCCTTGCTGCAATCTACCACGTAGAAACCCGAAAACAACCAAAGGCACGGAGTCTTCTCCGGCTAATCATGCATAGTAAAACATCACCGATCCAGACCAACTTGTCCGGGTAGGCTTCACACACCATGCCTATGTCTGTTTTTCGATTTCGGACTCTACATGCAAACAAGAGGGACTTTACAATCTACCCCAAGGAACATCGCAAACTCGCCGCACACTCGCGGGAGCGGGTTTTTCCTATGCAAAAGAAGAAGTGCTTCACATGCTCAAGTAGAGAATCGTTACCCTAGAATTCCTCTTCGGCGCCATGGAAATCTACACAGATGAAAAGCACCGCGATGATCTCGCCTCCGTAGATCTGGACTCAGTTTGCGATTTGGCGCTCCGAATCTCCTCCGGCGACCGGATCTTCCCTCCTTCTTCCTCCTTGCTCTCCCTTCTCTCTAGAACTTAGAAAAAGAGTGGCCAATGAAGTTACTGTATTAAGCAAATATACGTTATCATTGTTAGATAAATAACCAATGCCAATAAGATTTGAATTCAAATAGAGAATAAATTTATTATTTCTAAAAGAATAAATTTATTAGATAAATAACCAATGCCCTAGGTCACACTACAATAAAAGTCTTAAGCAATTCTAGATAATGACCGGTCTCTAATAATAATTAAAAAGTGCTTATAGCTTCAACTTCAATTGATTTCTCATCGCCCACAAAGATGTATCTTTCACCATCACTTGGCTTTCGGTAGCTCAGGTAACCCTACATAAGCACACTTATATAAGTAGTAGCACTAGAATCTATCCACCAAGTGTGTTTAGGTATATACATTAAATTAATTTCAGAACAAATTAAGGAGAGAAGTATTCCCTTGTTAGAATGCCAGACGTGGTATTTGGCCCTATCTTTTTTCACGTGTCCACCATCTCGACAAAAGAAACATGTGGAGTCTTTAGCCTGTTCCTTTTGTGGCTTCCTTTGTGGAGGTCCACATATATCTAACTTTTCTTTCTCCCCTTTTTGTCCCTTATTAGAGGGACTCACTACTATATGACCACTTTTATACTTTTCTTTCTTCAATCTATCATCTTCTTGCACACAATATGAAATGAACTTATTAAGAGTCCATTTCTCCTTTAGGCAGTTATAACTGACCTTCAAATGATTGAATTGTGCTAGAAGAGAAATCAAAACCAAATGTACGAGCAGGTCTTCCGACAGCTCTAACTTTAGTGTTTTTAATTTTAAAGCAAGTAGGGATAATTCTATAATGTACTCACATATATTCCAATTACCCTTGTACTTCATGGAAAAAAGCTTCGCAAGAAAGATGCTTATCTCTACCTTATCATTTTGTGCAAAATATTTTTCAAGGTTAATAAATTCTAAGGTAGGGGTGCCCTCCGTAGTGCCCCTAGAGGCTTTTGGAATGCCCCGCTTCCTGGTCATTAGACACATGTGATCTAAACGCTCTCACCTTTCAAAATTCCGTTTCACCTTAGCGAAACTATCATCTGAAGGAAATGTGGGAGGTTCAGTCTTAAGCGCAAGATCTAGGTACATGCAAACGAACACGATCATGATGTTTTCTTTCCAGTCTTTAAAATTCGTCTCAATGAACATTGTAATTGAGCTAGTATTTGCAGAAATTGCAGTAACTAGGTTTTGAGCTGAAAAGAAATTTAATTAATGAAATTAATTTCATGCTCATAAAAATAAATTACACATCTTAATACGCATATTAAATTCATTATTTAATGGTGGGGCTCATCACAAGGGGTCTAGCGGAACACTGATATTTAGTCTTTGGGCAGAAATGTCGATTCCAAGCGACACTCTTGGTGTAGTAATCAAACATTGATGATAAGTCATATCAAACAGTAGGTCTTTTTTTGGACCAACATACTGCTCATATAAAGAAAATAATCGTCACGTATTTATTACCACATGTGTGTGCACAATTCAGCAAAATATTAATCTTCCTTTGTCCCGATCAATTTCACATGAATTACGCACCCACTGCAATCTTAATATTGCTAAATTAAATTAATCTACACGAGAGACCCCACTTTGCCGAGTTGTCATTTTAATTAATTTATTAAGCAAAATTAAATACTTAATAATTACTGAAACACCATTTAATGAATTTAATTATAAAGTCAAATTTAATTAATTGGTGCAGGTATATGACTACAAAATTGACCCAATGATTTAAATTTTAAATTTGACTATTCCATATTAAGCATGAGCAAAAAAGTGCGCGAATGTACTTTCTCAAAAATAGAGTCTCATTAATTTTAATAAAAATAATAGTTTGGATATCCAAATAAAATATCATTTTATCCAAATATTAAAATTAATTTGCTCACAAAATTAGATCTAGCGTAATATATTATTTTCTCAATAATAATATGTTGAGAATATTGTAATCAATGTTCCCTAGATTTAAATAGGCATCATAATCAATACTAAGATCATAATTGTATTTGATGTTGTTCAAGTTCATCATGTGCAGGATGTTTCTTAGAACAAGTTTAGACAGCTTGTCTAAGTGATCGTGATAGGTGGTCACAATGTAGAAAGATGGAGAGACAGAAATTTGTCTAAGTCCACAGACGTTAAGTGAAGCTAGTTCACTCAACGCTAGATGTGAAGGACGGATGTAGAAAAGACAAAAAATCATCCAAGTCCACAGGCGTCGAGTGAAGCCAGTTCACTCAATGCCATATGCCAAAAAGCGCTGAGTAAAGCTGGACAGTCAAAGCCCAACAGTTTGCAAAGGAGATTTGCGGCTAAGTCCACAGGCGTTGAGTGAAGGCAGTTCACTCAACGCCATATAACAAGAGGCGTCGGATAAAGATCTGTCTGATAAAGCTTCAACATTGGCAAGAGAGAAATTCGACGAAGTCCAGAATCGTTGAGTGAGGATAGCTCACTCAAAGCCTGAAGAAAGAAGCATTGAGTCAAGCTCAAATAACCAAAGTAATTGAAGATCTTTCAAGAATTCTGGCCAAGTCTAGAAACGTTGAGAGAGGACTACTCACTCAATGCCTAAAGAAGAAAGCGTCAACAGGATAGTGTTCAGTCAAAGCTTAAGAAGAGATAAATATAAAAATCTGTCTAAGTCTAGATGCATTGAGTAGGATAGCTCACTCAATGCAAGATCATCAAGAAGGCTGGCTAATTAGTACATAAGCATTAAGTGAAGCCAGTTCACTCAATGCCTCAACAAAAAGACAGGCAAATGCAGAAGCGTTGAGTGATGAAGGCTCACTCAATACATTCATAAAGATGGCAGGCATTCAGAGAAGCAGCTAAGTCCAGAAGCGTCGAGCGAAGGTTATTCACTCAACACACTCAACACCCGACAGCATAGAAGTAATTGGCTAAGTCCAAAATAGTCGAGTGATGAAGGTTCACTCAACACAGTCAATGCCTGGAAGTACAGATTATTTGACTAAGGGTTTTTACACTGAGTAAAGGCTATTCACTCAACGCCTGAGATGAAACTGAGAATTTGGTTAAGTCCACAGATGCTGACATCAGCATGAGTCAGCAAAATTCAAAATTGTTGCGAGAAGTCTGCTATACACGAAAATTGTGCCGCTTGCCTTCCATGCTGCATTTAATGCAAAAGCAAGATTGCAGCTTGCAAATCCAAGTGGGCCCACGCGTCAAAGAGCCATTGTACGGCGAAAGATAAAAGGAATAAGATCGGCGGAAGCAAGTCAACTTTTAGGGTTTTATCTTTTCCTAAAGAGGCGGAACTTCATGTTCTTCCTCTCTCCAAAGTTGCAGAGCCTGAAAAACAAAGTTCACAATGCTAATCTAAAAGTTTGCATAGTTAGCTGTAGCGATCTTCACCTGCTACAATAAGTTCAGAAGAGTTTTCTGAGAAAGAAGAAGAAGCAAAGCATTCTAATTTCTACAGTCAAGATTGGTTGAGTGAAGAATACATAGAACTGTCAAATCATTTGCCTTCATCAGCAAGATTAGAAACTTGTGTTTCTGAGTTACCTCTAGCACAAATAGTAGTTCACTAAAGATCATACTTCTTGTTGCTTAGAAGAAATTAGGGCTGAGTTCATCCCAGCTCAGGAAGCAGAAGACTAAGAGAATATTTCTCTGGAGTCAAATCAACAAAAATAAACTCTTTCTTTTCTATAGGATCCTTTGGATCTGAGTTGTAGGACTATTTTATAAAGGCTGAGTTTCAGATCATTTGTTGATCTGAGGTAGGATCTTATGTTGATCTGAGGTATGGAAGCTTACCTGAGATAGGAGAGTTATTCTCTCTGAGTGGTAGGGCCTTTGGGCCTAAGTGTTGGATCAGTAGTTGATTTGAGGTAGGATCTTGTGTGGATTTGAGGTAGGGTTGTTTGCCTGAGGTAGGGGAGTCATTCTCTCTTAGGTAGGACCTTTGTGCCTAAGTTGTAGGATACAACTTTGGATCTGAGGTAGGGTATTTATGCCTGAGCTGTAGAAGAGTAATCCTCTCTGAGTTGTAGGGCTAACCTCCTAGCCTGAGCTATAGGACTATTAATTTAGTCCGAGGTAGGTGATCTTTTATCACTGAGTTGTTGGAGCAAGCTTGCTCTAAGGTAGGGCATTGTGCCCGAGCTGTAGGTCTTGGAGGAGACTGAGAGATCCCGCGGGATATGTGTTGTAAGGTCTTAGGAGCCAAGATTTGGAGAAGTGCCTTATCTAATAAGCTGTTAAAAATGTGAGAGGGAAAGTGGACGTACCCATAATCTAGGAAACCATTATAAATCTTGTGTGTGCTGTTTGTGTTCTTGAAAGCAAGCTAACTAAGCTAACTCAACACACCTAAAACACAAAGAAAGTTAAAGATAGCCACAAAAGACTAAGAAACCTATTTATAATAATATTATTATTTCTTGACAAATTTTATGTCGATCTAATCAACAAGAAGCATCATAGGGACAAGAAGATTGAAAAGAGCTTCTTGGACAAGAAGAAAGTCAGCCTATCAGACAGTGATTCAGAGTCTTTGGATTCAGATGGAGAGGAGGCCTACATTGGTCTTATGTCCATTGAAGAAGAGGCTGATCATCCAGCTGCCCCATCAAGCATAACGACTCCACTGTCCTCTGTTGACAGTGATTGTGAAGAGGATGAAGAGTTCAGTCTCATGGCTCTATTAAAAGATAATCAGGATAATACTAGTTCTGATAAGGTACATTCTATCCCTAGCTCTTCTTCTACATATGCGTCTGGCTTAATCTCTGAAGCATCTTCTTCCAGTAGGAACGATGATTCAGATTCTGAAAATGATGTCAATCAATTGATTAACAAGTATGGTGCACTTCTAGATGCTTTGAAAAGAAGAAAGAAGTTGGCCAAGAAGCAAGCTGAGGAGATTATCTCCCTGCAGCTAGCTGCTTCCCAGCAGTCTGACTCAGCATCTTTACTGGAATAGAAAATAAGGGAAGTATGCCAACTAAAGGCCATCTCAAGCATCCAGATTGAGACCATAAGCCAGAAGGACAAGATCATCTTGGATCTTGAAAGGAAACTCCTAAAGGAGAGAAAGATTGTGACTGAATTTAGTAAGCCCAAAACAGTGTTACCACTGATTGACTCCTTCACCTCTAAAAAAAAATAAGAGAGGTTTAAGGTCTAAGTGAAATTCTAGAGTTGCCCATTCCAAAGGGAAAGGGAAGGCCCCTATAGTGCCTCAGGCAACCTTTCACAAGGTAATCCTGTAAGACCCCCCCCCCTCAACCTTTGCCCAGGTCGGGCCGGAGGGGATCTTACTTGCCCAAGATGTCCACCCAGTGCTCCTTAAGGGGTAATACCCCACACTACTGAGCACTAGTTGGCACCCTTACTCGACTTGAATCACAACATTCACATCACATCACAGAGTATTGCGGAAGCATTAACAGGAAACATAACATATATATATATATAATAATATATATTTAAACAGGAAGCGCAAAAGGCCGTAGCCACTTTTTGTACATAGAGCCCGTAGGTTATAATAGTAATACAACTAGCAACTCCTCTCTCTCAACTCTACTCACTAGTACTCATGTCTCTAAACTCGGGAGACGGTGGGGGTACATCTGCTCGGGTAGTCCTAACAGGTGGAGTGTCATCCTGTAGTGACTGATCCCTATGTTTCTCCATCTCCTGTGAATGGTTATTAAGATAACCGTTAGCCACAGAGCTAAGTGGAATCAAATCTCCTCCCCAGATCCATATCCTGGGGACGAGTGCACACACCCAATAAAATAAGATAGCCGGAGCAAGAGAGGGTTAACACAACATTTCATGAATAAGCTAAGAGCAACCAAAAAGTATAGCATGATATAACTAGACTAGCAGCAGTAATATACATCAGTTATATTATAGGCTCTACGAGTACTACAATGCGGTAGGTATTCAAACCTGAACAAACTTCACAGGCCTTCAAGCCGCGCACACATCGCAGGCATTCACAGTCGCGCACAATACCTTATGTCGACATAGCATGGACCGCTTCTGTTCAAGTAGGGTAGCCAGCCCTGCATGCCTCACTGATATGGCCGTCGGTGATAGTGGCCGGTCATGCCACTTCTGGAGGTGGTCATACCATACAACCCAGGCCATAACGTACAATCCTATGTACTCTTGGATGTGAGTGATATCCGACATTTTAATATTTTGTCCTACCAGCGGAGGAAACCCAACGAGGAAAAATATAATGGTTGGTTTCCCATGGTACTCATCTCCCTGTCGCCTTGAGTCGTCGACTTCCCGCATTAGTATGATCAGTTTGCCGAAGTGACTAACACACCACAATTCACCGCAATTTACAAGCAATCGAATTTATCAATTTTGCTAGCATGCACCGGGTCTATGGTGGCTTGCCATACTATGCTTAAATAATTCAGGCAAACAACACTTGACTCAATTTTTGATAAGGAGCGTGATAACACTTTATTTGGGACTAATTTAGGAGGAGCATCTCAACTCTTGTTATGTCCAACTAAGGCTCAACCTATCAATTATCTGCCCGTTAGAGCAGGACCCGTGCTTAAAATAGTAAATTGCAGAAACGAAAGTGCGTAATAGAAGCTGCTATTAGTATAAGCCACAGAATTGAAATGCTGTAATGAAAAAGGACCAGTATGAAACTGGAGTAGTACTGAACTGAAAGTAAGTATTGAAAGAGGCTCGACCAGTACAAGACTGGAATAGTACTTATAGGAAATGAACTAAACTGAAAGTAAATAGCCATGACCAATATGGGGCTGGAGTACTGAAGAGAAAGTACTGAACTGAAATAAAATAAATGAACTGGACTAGTACGAGACTGGAATAAAACATAAAGAAAATGGTTAGTAGTCCAATCACTCCATTCAGGAGGCTTCAATTCCATTTCCATTCTTAGGAGGTTTAACTCAGTTCCATATTCGTTCTCAGGAGGCTTAGTTCAGTTCCATCTCCATTCTCAGGAGGATTATTTCAGTTCTATTTCCATTCTCAGGAGGCTTAGTTTGGGTTTTACCCATTATTTTGGTCTGATAATAGTTCCATTGCACCCTTTATTGTTGTGGAATAATCAGACCTAAAGAATTTAAGGGTTACACCTTTATTATTAGTTGAGCATGTTTGCTTGTATTTTAATTTTTCAAACTTGTCCGAGTTACTCAAGAGCTTTATAACGGATAAAGACGAGGTGCTAAGGTTTCATACTAAGCTCTTGGAGCTTGCTTTAGACCATAGAGAGCCTTATGCAATTTAAAAACATGAGAGAGATACGATGAAGAGATAAAACCTGGTGGTTGTTCCACATAGACCTCTTCTTTGAGTTCACCATTTAAGAATGCACTTTTGACATCCATTTGATATACTGTGAACTTCTTGTGGGCTGTATAAGCTAGAAATATCCTTATTGCTTCAATCCTTGCAACATGAGCAAATGTTTGGTCATAGTCCATGCCTTCCTCTTGTCTGTATCCTTAAGCAACTAATCTGGCTTTATTCCTTATGATAAGACCTTGAGCATCTAGATTGTTTCTAAATACTCATTTAGTTCCAATGACTGGATAGTCTTTGGGTTTTGAAACTAAATCCCAAACTCTACATCTCTCAAACTGGTTGAGCTCCTCTTGCATTGCAATGATCTAGTATGGATCTTGCTCAGCATCTTTAATGGATTAGGGCTCAGTTTAATATATAAAGCAGGTATGCATCATGTCCTGGTGGAGTTGATGCCTTGTCTGCACACCCACTGAGATGTCTCCAATCACTTGAGATACAGGGTGATCTCTAAGTATGACTTTCTCAGTAGGAAGAGTTGGTTGAGCAATAGATTGGGGAATTAATTACTCTTATGGAATTATAGCTGTTGTTGGCTCTTCACTTAGTTCAGTGACATCATCTTCACTTTCTTCAGTAACTTGTGGAGAAGGATGTGTAGAAACCTCATTGGTGAGGGTAAACTCATCCAATTTCTCACACAGATTTGGTACCTATAAATTCTCACTGGTAGAAGTTATCTTCTCCTTGTAAAACATATTAGTCTCATAAAAAGAAATATGAATAGACTCTTCCATTTTCATAGATGATTTATTATATACCCTATAAGCCTTACTTACTTGGTAATATCCAAGAAAAATTCCAATTTCAGCCTTGACTCCAAACTTTCTAATGTATTTCTTGTTGTTATTATGAATGTAACAGACACAACCAAAGACTCTAAAATAATCTACTTTAGGTTTCTTCCCTTTGAGTAGTTCATAGGGGGTCTTGCCCTTAAGCTTATGAATCAAACTTCTATTCAGGACATAAATTGCTGCGCTCACAGCCTCTGCCCAAAAGGATAGAGGCAAGTGAGTATCTGCAATTAATGTGCCTGCAGCTTCAATGAGTGTTCTGTTTTTCCTTTCAGCTATCCCATTTTGTTGAGGAGTTCTAGGAGCAGAGAAGCAATGCCTGATACCTTTCTTCTCATAGAATTCTTGTATGGGAAGAGACTCAAACTCAGTACCATGATCACTTATGATCAATGCAACTGGAGTAGAGTACTCAATCCTTATGCTCTTAAGAAATCTGTAAGAACCTTGAAGTTATCTGACTTGTTTCTCAAGAAGAATACCCAAGTGAACCTTGAAAAGTCATCAATAATCACTAAGGTATAAGACTTCCCTCCTATGCTCTGTACAGCAATGGATCCAAAAAGATCCATGTGTAGCAAATACAGAATCCTAGGTGAATCACTCTTATTAAGTGACTTAAAACTATTTTTAGTTTGCTTGCCTAATTGACAAGCCCAGCAAAGGCTTTCCTTCTTGTAGGGGCAAGAAGAAAATCCTCTAACAAGGTTGTCCCTAAAGAGTTTAACAATGTTTTTCATGTTTACATGACCTAATCTCCTATGCCAAAGTTCATTATTGTTACTAGTTTAGTTAAACAAACATATTTCAGTTTTAGCTGACTTAAAATTAACTAGATAGATGTTACCTATTCTAGTACCAGTTAATACAACTTGGTTATCTACAGAAGTAATAATACAGGAAGTTTTGTTAAATGATACCTGAAACCTTTCATCACATAACTGACTTATGGATATAAGGTTGTGCTTCAATCCACTTACATAAGCAACCTTCCTGAAGGTGACTGCTCCAATTTTGACCTTTCCATATCCTTTAGTCTGGCCACAATTAGAGTCACCAAATATTACTTTGGGTCCTAGATTTGACTTATAGTTGATTAGGTTGTCCTTGCTGCCAGTCATATACTTTGAACAACCACTATACAGATACTACTGTTGCTTTGTGGTAGGATAGTCTTTCACCTGCAATAAAACAGATTAACTATTCTTGACCCAGGTCACCTCAGATCCTTGTTTATTTACATAATCAAAGCTGGAAATGTATGAGTATTCTGGTTGATTTTTATAACCTAAGGCGTGAAATCTTCTAGGTGGAATTATCCACTGGGTGAATGGATTATCATATTGTCTTTGTTGATTAAGTGTACTGTTAGAATTAAAGTTTCTGTTATAATGAACTTGGTTCGACGAATTCTTGTAAGTTCGTCGATCTGAGGTCGGTGAATGGGGATGAGTTCGCCGAACTCCACTCAGAGAATGAAAATATTCATTTTCTGGGCCCCAATATCATCGATCTCGGGTTGACGAACCATACTGGTTTCGTCGATCGCAGTTCAGAGAATAATTATAATAAAATTTTGCGTTCTGAGTTCGTTGACTTGAGTTCGACGAACTGTACACATTTTTTCGATCTGAGTTCGACAAAATCTGCTGAACATTGTTATAGCTAAGATTTTTCTTATTCTTTCTCTTTTTCTTATTCTTTTGTTTTAATTCTGTTTGTTTAACATTATTATCATCTATCTTTTCCTTGTCTTTTTCAGAAACAAATTTTATTGGAGTTGTTAAAATATTTTTCTGAATCAATGGGGGTTGGCTTGATGAAGCACCTAAGCCCAGCTTGCCATTAAGCCTGACATTCACTATGCTTGTGATGTCCATCTGCTTGATACTTCTCCCATTTAGGGATTCTTCAAGTTGCCTTGCCTCAGTTAATTTAGTTTTTAATGTGATGATCTGTTCATTTGCTAAAGTTAATTCATCCTTTAATTTAATGTGTTTAGAAATGAAATTATCTTATTCTGATAGTTTTTCTCTAAGTTGTTTAATTTCTTTTTCAGAGTGATTAAATCAAGACATAAAGATTTAAATTCAGTTCTAAAATTATCTGAATTGAAGTCAAAAGAAGACAGTACCTGATCTTCCTCAGATTCAGAGTCTTCACCCTCTAACTTGTCATCTTCTGCTTTTGAATAGCTGCCTAATGCATTGATGGCCTTCAGACACACTTTTTTTTGCCTTTGCTTCCTTTTTATCTTCACTGGAGCTGGAATATGAAGATTCATCTCCAGTTTCACTCTAGGTTTCAACCACAAAGCCTTTCTCCTTTCTTTTATACTTGTTGGAGGAGGGCTTGCTGTAGTTCTGCTTCCTAGGTTCCTTTTCTCTTCTTCTCTCCTTCTTTTGGTTCTCTAGACACTCTGAGATGAAGTGTCCAGGCTTCCTGCAACCAAAGCAGACAACTTATTTAGTTGGGGTCTTGTCATACCTTGTCTTGTCATCTTGCCTAGATGACTTCCTTCTGAAATCCCTCTTTCCCATCTTGTAAAATCTCTTGGCTAAGTGACTCAGAAATTCTTCACTGGCTGTTGGAGCTTCTGATTCTTCAGATGCTTTGAATGTAATGTTCTGCTCCTTTCTTGCTGATGTAGGAGTCTTTTGCTCTGCAGCTTCTCTAGTCTTTATTAATTGTTCATAGGACTTGAGCTTTCCAAGTAGAGATTCAGTGGAAATCTTATTCAGACTTATGGCTTCCTTGATTGGCCAGATTCTAGAATCCCATGAGCTAGGAAAACACATGAGTATTTTGTCATTGACTTCTGTGAGAGTTATGTCCTTGTCTAGAGTCTTTAGCTCATTGATGATTGAGATTAGTCTGTTGTACATGTCACTGACAGACTCTGACTCATCTTTCTTGAAGTTTTAATATTGAGAAATGAGATTCGATCTCCTGTCCCTTCTCTAATCTGTTGAACCAGCAACCATCTGGTTAAGAGAATCCCAGATGGCCTTGGCTGATGTGCACTTTACCACCTTCTGGAAAATGTCAACAGACATTGTCTGAGCCAGAATATTCATGGCCTTGACATCAACTATTTTGGCCTTCTTTTGAGCATCTGTCCACTCAGGTGGTGGAACAACATGAGTGCTGGAACTAGCAGTAGTTGTAGCCATTAGAGTTGGTGGTCCTGTCAAAATAGAATTAAAAATATCTTCATCAATCTTGATTCTTGCCTTCCAGATAGCAAACTTATTCAAGTTGCAGACTGGAGGTCTGGTGCTTGTATAATCTTTGTTCTATGCCATGATATAAAACAGAAAAACTAGGAAATGAAAATCAGATCTAAAAAAAATCTTTTGGTTCAAGTGTTAACTTATACAACCAAAGGAACACCCATATGATACCAATTGAAAGAAAGGGGTTAGACCTGATTTACTCTAGAGGGGGGGGGGGGGGTGGTGGTGAATAGAGTAATTAAAACTTTTGGCTGTTTGAAAAAAAATTATCAGAGTAAAATAAGTGATACCTGAAAGTATCTAGTGTCAACTAAATCAACCTATTAGGGGGGGGGGGAATAGGTGTCGTGCAGTCTTTTTTGGAATTTAAAATACCTGCACAAATAAACAAACACATCACAGAAAAGCACACAAGCAATTATAGTGGTTCCCCGATTTGGGTACGTCCACTCTCCCCCTTCGACCTATCTCCCACCAAGGGACGACTCGGTCACTTCACCAACCGGATTGAAATCCAATCCTCACACTACGGAAGGAACCCTTCCAACCAAAGGAGTCACTACTCCTCCACCACGGGTTGCACCCAACCCTTACAACTAGGAAAAAATATTCCTTTACAACAAAACAAAAATTGAATGTACAAAAATACAAAAGAACTTGTGGAGAATCCGATGTTGCTCTTCGTTCGTTGATGCTTCCTTGAAAGAGACGAAGAGTACACGACCAGAGTACTCTCTTGGAGAGGATCTTGATAAGATCGGCGGCGGCAAGAGGTTGCGGCGGCGATGCTCTGTGAATCCAATCTTCTTGACTAAGCAAGCAAGGTCTACGACGATCTCAGTTGGATCAGTCGTCTCGATTGATTCAGAATGAAGAACTAATTTCGTTAAACAATTCGAGAGACAAGAGATCTCAAGAGAGATGCGCGAGACACACTGCTAGTCTCGGTCCTGTCGCCGGAAGATCAAAGAAGCTTTAAGATCAACGTCGGCGACTAGCTTGCGAGCGGCAATAGCGATCGGCGGAGTTACGAGATCGGCTAGGGCACGACGTCGACTGTTTTGATTTTGCGTGAATAGTTGCTGTTGAAGTTCTAAATACGCATGTATATATACCCTGAGGCCAACCCTAAAGTCCTTTGTGGGACCCACAAGGAGAAACCCTAGCCCCGGCCGAAACAACGTAACCCGTCTTTGTTCGGTTCAGCGAGAGACGAAATTAGCCTAAGGCAAAATCGGCGAGAATCGCTGATGATTCTCATAGAAGTCGGCGGGAATCACTCACGATTCCCGTCAAATTTGCCTTAACCGAATTCCAGTAGGGAACCTTGTCAGCTAGTGGGAATCGGCGGGACTGCAACCTGATTCTCGTCGATTCGGCGGGAATTACAACGATTCCCGTTGAAGTCGGTGAGAATCACTTGGTTATTCCCGTCGATTCAGCCTTGGCAGAATTCCTGTAGGAAAACAGTCACCTGATAAAGTCGGCGGGAATCACAGACTGATTCTTGCTGAATCGGCGAGAATCACTAATGATTCCCGTCGAATCGGTGAGAATCACTTAGTGATTCTCGTCGATTTTGACTTAGATGAACTTTTCTCTTCCTATGAACTTGGTCTTTGACCCAACTTTGCTCCTCTTCTGCTCTTGATCTATCTCGACCCTGTACTTGAAAATAAGTACACTCCAATAGAGAGAGCACACGTGAGTCAACACACTGATCTGCTCAACGAGGGATTACGTTGCGCAGACCCGTATATATTGACCCACTGCACCCTGACATTGGTGTGTACTTAGCATGGAATAGCTGCAAGCACAACTTGATAGAAAATTATCAAATACATTGTCAATTCACCTTAGCTTGTTCAGGGGCTTCTTCAAATCAGGTACATTGTGGATACAATACCCAACAATCTCCCCCTATTTGAAGAAGCCTAAACCGTACAAGCTAAGGTGAATAGAACATATGGGAATGAAAATCATAAACTAAAAATTCAGTTGAGAGTGAAATTCATTACCATTTTCCTGAGAGCATACTTAACGTTGGCAGCCACCTTAGCCTTAGCCGAGAGGGTAATCTCCCCCTTTTCGGCTTCTGCAAATCTGGGACTTCACTTGGAGCCACATGCTCCCCCTCAGATCTTGCATCCATGCTCGAGCTTGAGTTCCTTGCTTATGCTCCCCCTTGATCCAAGATCCTTGAGCCTTACAGTCTTCACTCTTCATAGTTCAGCATGCCGAGTTCAGTTTTGAAGAGACTGAACTTGACCTCGTCTAGGGGCTTCGTGAAGATATCTGCAACCTGCTTATCCGTGGGGACATAGCAGAGAGATATATCTTTGTTTTCCACATGATCACGAATGAAGTGGTAGCGCACTTCAATATGCTTTGTTCTGCTGTGCGATACAGGATTGTTCGCAATTGCTATTATGCTCGAGGAGTCGCAATACATCGAAACCTCTCTGAACTTCAAGTCATAATCTTTGAGTGCATTTCTGATCCATAGAAGTTGTGCGCAACAGCTGCCTGCTGAGATGTACTCAGATTCAGCCGTAGAGGTTGCGAAATAATTCTGCTTTTTACTGTTCCATGAAATAAGCCTTCTTCCGAGGAATTGGCACGTCCCGGAAGTGCTTTTCCTATCATCCCTGCTTCCTGCAAAGTCAGCATCTGAAAAGCCTATCAGCTCGACATCATTGTTTCTTGGGTACCACAAGCCAAGATTTGGTGTACTTTTAAGGTATCTAAGAATTCACTTTGCAGCGACATAATGAGATTCCTTAGTGTTCACCTGATATCTTTTACAAACGCATGTGGAAAACATAATATCCGGTCTACTAGCAGTAAGGTAGAGCAGGGATCCAATTATGCTTCTGTATTTTGTTTCATCAAAAGGTTTCCCTTTCTCATCCTTGTCCAGAGACACAGTGGATCCCATTGGAGTCCTCATAGAGGTTGCATTCTCCATTTCGAATTTCTTGAGGAGTTCTTTTGTGAACTTCGTCTGAGAAATGAAAATTCCATCCTCAGATTGTTTCACTTGAAGTCCCAAGAAATACTTTAGCTCTCCCATGCTTCTCATTTCAAACTTTCCTTGCATAAGTTTAGAAAACTTCTTGCAAAGATCGTTGTGCGTTGAGCCGAATATCATGTTATCGACATAGATTAGCACCAGCAAAATCTTGCCTTTGACTTCCCTAAGAAACAATGTCTTATCTATTTTTCCTCTCGAGAACTTGTTCTCAAGAAGAAAACTGGACAGAGTCTCATACCAAGCTTAAGGAGCTTGTTTTAAGCCATATAATGCTTTATTAGGAAAATAAACATGATTAAGAAATGAGGGATTAACAAAAGCTGGGGGTTGCGCGACATATACTTCCTATTTCAAATTTCCATTTAGGAATGCAGATTTCACGTCCATCTGATAGATAGTGAATCCTTTGTGAGAGGAATATGCCAGGAACAATCTGATCGCCTCCAGCCTTGCAACTGGTGCAAAGGTTTGGTCGAAGTCAATCCCCTCCTCTTGTCTGTAACCTTGAGCCACCAGTCTGGACTTGTTCTTGATGATGACACCGTGTTCATCCAGTTTGTTTCTGAAGATCCACTTTGTGCCGATCACATTCTTGTTGGGTATTATATCCACAATGTACCTGATTTGAAGAAGCCCCTAAACAAGCTAAGGTGAATTGACAATGTATTTGATCACTTGTCTTCAAGTTGTGCTTGCAGTTATTCCTCGCTAAGTACACACCAATGTCAGGGTGTAGTAGGTCAATATACACGGGTCTGTGCAACGTAATCCCTCGTTGAGCAGATCAGTGTGTTGGCTTACGTGTACTCTCTCTATTGGAGTGTACTTACTTTCAAGCACAAGGTTAATAAAGATCAAGAACAGACAAGGAGCAAGGATGGGCCAAAGACCAGCTCAAGGGAAGAAAGACGAAAATCGTCTAAGTACAAATCGTCGAGAATCACTAAGTGATTCTCGCCGATTCGACGAGAATCAATAGTGATTCTCGCCGAATCGTCGAGAATCACTCGCTGGTTCTCGTCGAATGCAGCCGGCCGTCTCAACGTCGCCCTGAATTCTGTTAAGGTAGAATCGGCGAGAATCACTAAGTGATTCTCGCCGAATCGTCGAGAATGATCTTGCATTCTCGCCGATTCGGCGAGAATCAATTGTGATTCCCGCCGATTCTCTCCGGCTTGCTATTTCTATGTAGATAGAATTCTGCTAAGTGAAATTCGGCGAGAATCGTAGGTGATTCTCGCCGATTCGTCGAGAATCACTTACGATTCATGCCGAATTTGACTTAGGCAAATTTCTGCTATTCTCTGGACCGGTCCAAGTTAACATGCACTGTTGGGAGCCGGTCTTAGGGCTTCTTTTTGGTGGGACCCACAACGGTCATTTTGGATGACCTAATGTATAAATACTTCGGTATTGTTGAGCAGCAGACAGACATATACACAGATTCAAAAATACGAGCCGCCGACGTGACCTAGATCGTGAATCTCGCTCCGCCTCCGTCGCCGCTCGTGGCTATTGATTGCCGTCGTTGATCTTGGTTTCTTCCAGATCTCCCGGCTACAGAAGCTCAGCCAAGCATAGTGTCTCACGCGTCTAACCATAGATCTTTTGTCTCTTGATTCGTAGATCGGGAAAACCTTCCCCTTCCGAATCGATCGAGACGATCGATCCTAGTGTGACCGTTGGAAGACCTTGCTAGCTTTGCTACGAAGGTTGAATCTCCAAAGAATAGCCGCAGCACTCCGTTGTCGCCGCCAATCCCGAGAGCCAAGCGGCCGCCCTTCGTGCCGCCGCTGGTTTCGAGGAGATTCACTCCAAGTGAGATCTAGGGTCGTGGACTCTTCGTCGACTTCAAGAACACGTTGTCGAATGAGAGGGACACCCTATTCTCCATAAGTAGTTTGTATTTCTAATACACTCCATTTTCAATTTTGTTGTAAAGGAACGTTGGTTCCTAGTTGTAAGGGTTGGGTGCAACCCGTGGTGTAGGAGTGGTGACTCCTTCGTTTGGAAGGGTTCCTTCCGTTAGTGTGAGGATTGGATTTCAATCCTGTTGGTGAAGTGACCGAGTCGTTCCTAGTTGGGAGATAGGTCGAAGGGGGAGAGTGGACGTACCCAAATCGGGGAACCACTATAATTTGCCTGTGTCTTTCTGTGCTGTGTTGTTTGATTTATTTGTGCAGGTACAATTCTAATTCCGCAAAAATGCTGCAAGACACCTATTCCCCCCATAAGTGAAGGTAGTTGGCACTAGGTGGACTTTCAAGTGGTATAAAACAAAGTTCACCAATGAACTCCTCAAGAAATTCGGAATGGAGAATGCAACCTCTATGAGGACTCCAATGGGATCTACCATGTCTCTGGATAAGGATGAGAAAGGGAAACCTTTTTGATGAAACCAAATACAGAAGCATCATTGGATCCCTGCTCTACCTTACTATAAGTAGACCGGATATCATGTTCTCCACATGTGTTTGTGCCAGATATCAGGTGAACACTAAGGAATCTCATTATGTCGCTGCAAAGCGAATTCTTAGATACCTTAAAGGTACCCCTAATCTTGGCTTGTGGTACCCGAGAAACATTGATGTCGAGCTAATAGGTTTTTCAGATGCTGATTTTGCAGGGAGTAGGGATGACAAGAAAAGCACTTCCGGGACGTGTCAATTCCTCGGAAGAAGGCTTATCTCATGGAACAGCAAGAAGCAGAATTGTGTAGCAACCTCCACAGCGGAGTTTGAATACATCTCGGCAGGCAGCTGTTGCGCACAACTCCTATGGATCAGAAACTAGTTAGCAGACTATGACCTTCAGTTCAAGGAAGTACCAATGTACTGCGACTCCTCCAGTGCAATTTCTATTGCCAACAATCCAGTATCGCACAACAGAACGAAGCATATTGAAGTGCGCTGTCACTTAATTCGGGAGCACGTGGAGAACAAGGACATCTCTCTCTGCTACGTCCCCACAGATAAGCAGATTGCAGATATTTTCACAAAGCCCCTAGATGAGGCCAAGTTCAGTCTCTTCAAAACTGAACTGGGGATGCTAAACTATGAGGAATGAAAACTTCAGATGCCCCAGGCTCGTACTTCTAGGGGGAGCATCTTCTACGAACTCAAGTGTTAGCACACGTGCAAGAACTGAGTGGGAGCATGGTATCAAGTGCAACAGTCCCAGATTTGCAGAAGCCGAAAAGGGGGAGATTACCCTCTCGGCTAAGGTGCTAAGGTGTATGCTCCAATTGCTCTATGGATAATGGTATGGAACCTCTATTCTCATCTTTCAAAGTTGTGTTTTCTTCCAGCTGTTATTTTCACCTTAGCTTGTAGGGTTTAGGCTTCTTCAAATAGGGGGAGATTGTTGGGTATTGTATCCACAATGTACCTGATTTGAAGAGGCCCCTGAACAAGCTAAGGTGAATTGACAATGTATTTGATCACTTGTCTTCAAGTTGTGCTTGCAGTTATTCCTCGCTAAGTACACACCAATGTCAGGGTGCAGTAGGTCAATATACACGGGTCTGTGCAACGTAATCCCTCGTTGAGCAGATCAGTGTGTTGGCTTACGTGTACTCTCTCTATTGGAGTGTACATACTTTCAAGCACAGGGTTAAGAAAGATCAAGAGCAGACAAGGAGCAAGGATGGGTCAAAGACCAGCTCAAGGGAAGAAAGACGAAAATCGTCTAAGTAGAAATCGTCGAGAATCACTAAGTGATTCTCGTCGATTCTACGAGAATCAATAGTGATTCTCGCCGAATCGTCGAGAATCACTCGCTGGTTCTCGGCGAATGCAGCCGACCGTCTCAACGCCGCCCTGAATTCTGCTAAGGCAGAATCGGCGAGAATCACTAACTGATTCTCGCCGAATCATCGAGAATGATCTTGCATTCTCGCCGATTCGGCGAGAATCAATTGTGATTCCCGCCGATTCTCTCCGGCTTGCTATTTCTATGTAGCTAGAATTCTGCTAAGTGGAATTCGGCGAGAATTGTAGGTGATTCTCGCCGATTCGTCGAGAATCACTTACGATTCTCGCCGAATTTGACTTAGGCAAATTTCTGCTATTCTCTGGACTGGTCCAAGTTAACATGCACTGTTTGGAGCCGGTCTTAGGGCTTCTTTTTGGTGGGGACCCACAACGGTCATTTTGGATGACCTAATGTATAAATACTTCGGTATTGTTGAGCAGCAAACAGACATATACACGGATTCAAAAATACGAGCCGCCGACATGACCTAGATCATGAATCTCGCTCCGCCGCCATCGCCGCTCGTGGCTGTTGATTGCCGTCGCTGATCTTGGTTTCTTCCAGATCTCCTTGCTACAAAAGCTCAGCCAAGCTGTTAAAAGTAGCGAACAAACGGCTAGAGCAGAGAACAAACGACTAGAAAACAAGCCGGAACTTTGAATAATTGAAATTTTATTATCCAAAAAGATATCATTTACAAAGGTATGGCCTCCCTTTTATAGAATGGAGGAGAGAGAGAAGAATACAAATTAACAATGTGGGACTAAAGCTATACAACAGATCTGGGCGGCTAGAATAAGAGACCGGAACAGGCCGAGCGGTTAGACAATGTTCTAACCGCTCGGCAACACCAGAACCAAGAGGGAGAGATGCGGTAGGAGACCGCTAGACCGGCCGGTTTCCAAGCCGCCAGAGATAAGCCGTCAGACCGCCGGATACCATACGGCGACAGCCTGGAAATCAACCCGCCAACCTCAATCCGCCAGGCTCAAACCGCCAGACCGCCCGGTCAACAACCCGCCAGGCTCAAACCGCCAGACCGCCAGGTCTCATACTTCGACACTCCCCCTCAAGCTGGAGCATAGATATCAATCATGCCCAGGTTGTCACAAATATGGAAGAAGGAAGTAGACACCGGCTTGGTGAAGATATCAGCCAACTCTTTGTCGGAGGTGACGAACGGAGTGCAAATCTGTTTCTTCAAGACCTCTTCTCGGATGAAATGGCAGTCGACCTCTATATGTTTCGTTCTCTCATGGAAGACCGGATTTTTGGATATGTATATAGCGGCTTTGTTGTCACAAAACATAGGCAGAGGATAGTTGTAGACCTCTCCTAGGTCAAGCATGAGAGCCCGCAACCATTTTAACTCACACGTGGTTGACGCCATACTCCGGTATTCGGCTTCTGCACTGGACCTTGAGACAACAGACTGCTTCTTGCTCTTCCAGCTCACAAGATTACCTCCAACAAATGTGCAGAAACCCGACGTAGATTTACGGTCACCTTTATCATCCGCATAGCTTGAGTCTGAGTAGGCTTCAATTCTCAGATGACCATGCTTCTGAAAGAGTAGCCCTTTCCCTGGTGCTGCTTTGACATACTCTAGTATCTTCAAGGCAGACTGAAGATGACATTCCCTGGGAGCTTGCATGAACTGACTGACCTTGCCTACAGCATAGGCAATGTCGGGTCTGGTCACCGTGAGATAAATGAGTTTGCCCACCAGACGTCTATACCTCGTGGCATCGGATATAAGCGGTGAGTCATCTGTCCATGTTTTGTCTTCTCCAGTGGCCATGGGATACCGGGCCGGTTTGGCCCCGGTCAATCCTGCCTCTTGTAGAAGATCAAGCGCATACTTCCGTTGGGAGAGAACCAACGAGTCGGGCTTCCGAGAGATTTCTATCCCCAAAAAATATTTCGGGGAGCCCATATCCTTCGTGACAAGGTGTTGACGGAGGTGTTTCTTTGTCAAGTCCACCCCAGCCTGGTCATCGCCGGTAAGAAGGATATCATCCACATATACCGCCAAAACCACAAGGCCTGATGCGGTTTTGCGAATAAACAATGAGTGATCGGCGGAACTTCTTGCAAAGCCAATTGCAGCCACAATGCCACTAAACTTGTCAAACCACGCCCGAGGGCTCTGCTTTAGGCCGTAGATGGCCTTCTTCAACTGGCATACTCGTGTCTCCCCCTGAGCAACATACCCTGGAGGTTGCTCCATATAGACGTCCTCCTGAAGATCCCCATACAGAAAAGCATTCTTGACGTCAAGTTGAGAAATGTCCCACTCCCTGTTGACGGCCACAGAAAGAAGAACCCGGATGGTGCTGAGGCGAGCAACCGGAGAGAAAGTGTCAAAATAGTCAACCCCATAAGTCTGAGTAAAGCCTTTGGCCACCAGGCGGGCCTTGTAACGATCCACAGTGCCGTCCGGGCGAAACTTCACAACGAACACCCAGCGGCAGCCAACCACATCAGTACCGATCGGTGGAGGAACAAGGTTCCAGGTACCTCTTTCAGTAAGAGTGGCAATTTCCTCATCCATGGCAGATTTCCAATGAGGAATAACAAGAGCCTCCTGGTAAGTGCGGGGAGTGGTAGTAGCCGAGATGGCCAAAGCAAAGCACCTGCGAGAGGGAGTAAGCCGATCATAGGAAACAACAGCCGCAAGCGGGTGTTGGGTACACGCCCGAACCCCTTTGCGAAGGGCAATGGGACGATCCAGGTCGTCTTGTGCCTCAGGGACCGGAGCATCCGTGGCAGAGAAAGCTGGCCCGGGACTAGAGAGAGACGGCTGCGGAGACGAAGGAGGGGAGATAATAGGGAGAGGAGGAGACGGAGGAGGAGACGACATAGGGGGGGAGACGTCGACTTGTGTGGAAGGCTCACAGAGAGATGGTGGAGAGTCAGAGACAGCAGGAGGAGGTGAAGATGGGAAAGAAAAGTAGGAAGCATTTTCAAAGAAGGTGACGTCTGCGGAAACAAACTGTTTGCGCAGAACAGGATCAAAGCAACAGTAGCCTTTTTGAGTTGTCGAGTAACCCAAAAAGACACATTTGGTGGAGCGGGGGGAAAGCTTGTCGCGAGTAGCAGACGGAGCATGCACGAAGGCCGTACACCCAAAGATACGGAGAGGAAGAGGAAAGGGTTCCTTGGTTGGGTAGAGAATGGAGAAGGGGGTCTTGCCGTGAAGAACAGAAGAGGGAATGCGATTGATGAGATAGCAGGCAAGAAGAACAGCATAGCCCCAATAGGAGCGAGGCACCTGCATCTGTGTCATCAGAGTGCGAGCGATATCGAGGAGATGGCGATTTTTACGTTCCGCCACCCCATTTTGCTGGGAGGTGTAAACACAGCTGGTCTGATGAATAAGACCATGTTGCATACAAAAAGATGAAAACTCATGACTGAGATATTCCTTAGCATTATCAGAGCGCAATACTTTAATAGAAATAGCAAACTGAGTTTTAATCATATTATAAAAAGATTGCCATACAGATAAGAGTTCAGAGCGATCTTTTAATAGATACACCCAGGTACATCTGGAGAAATCATCAATAAACGTTACAAAGTAAAAACTACCCCGACCAACGGTGGGAGTAGGAGCAGGACCCCAGATATCAGAATGAATGAGATCAAAAGGGCGGGAGGAACCACGGCCTTGCTTCTGCGGGAAGGAGGAACGGTGATGCTTGCCAAGCTGACACGCATCGCAGTTGAGCGGAGGACTGGGTTGAGGTAAGTGGGGAAGAAGCTGATGCAGAATCCGAGGAGGAGGATGTCCAAGGCGAAGATGCCATTGAAGCAGATCAGTAGACGAGGAAGAGAAGGCGGACAGAGCGGAAACATTGTCGAGGAAGTAGAGGCCGCCGCTCTCAGTCCCAGTAGCAATCGTCCGTTGGGTTCTCGGGTCCTGAAAACAACAAGAAGTAGGAGTAAATAAGACAGAGCACTGAAGTTGCTTGCATAAAGTAGTAACGGAGAGTAAATTGCAAGGGAACTTCGGGACATAGAGAGTGTCCGCTAAGCGAAGCGAGGGAGTGACTTGAACCATGCCCGTTCCATGAACAGGGGAAGGCGAACCATCCGCAACGAGAACCGGGGGTAACCGAGCATGCGTCTCTAGGAGAGAGAAGCAGTGAGGGTTTCCGGTCATGTGATTTGTAGCACCAGAGTCAATGAGCCATTTACCTTGGGTAACGACGTGTGCACTACTTGAGGTGGTGGCCACAGAAGCAGACTGCCGAGAGGAGGCGGAGGTTGAGGAAGAAGTATCACCGGAGGGACGAAGATGAGGA
The DNA here is from genome assembly GCA_039513925.1 of Platanthera zijinensis. Lineage (NCBI taxonomy): Eukaryota > Viridiplantae > Streptophyta > Magnoliopsida > Asparagales > Orchidaceae > Platanthera > Platanthera zijinensis. Next base: position 166,421,002 of record CM077093.1, on the reverse strand, counting down.
TGTTTTTGCCAGCAGCGGTCAACTGAGTGGCCGGTACGACCACAGTGAGAGCAGAGGAACCTGGACGGACCGCGCGTGCCAGATTGGCTGCGACCACTATTGCCACCCCGCTGGACTTGGTGAGCATAGGAGTCCGGTGGAGGAGGGGAAGACAATAGAGGACGTTGGAGCAGTGAAGTAACCGCGGCAATGCGAGCTGCGGTGGCATCCAATGTGGGAGACTCGGCTTCGCCCAAGATCTGCTGGCGGATCATATCAAAAGACTCAGGAAGCCGGAGAAGATAACAAACAACCAGGAGTTCCTGGAAGTGTTTGTGCTGTTCGGCCAAGTCCGCGGAGAAGGGGCGATTCTGGAGGATTTCGGCCCCAAGAGCCTGAACTTGCTGATAAGCCGCAGCAGGAGACATGGAAGGGCGAGCGAAGAGATCCGCGTAGAGAGTATAAATGCGGGATGTCTGGGCCCCCTTTGAGTAGAGAGCAGTAAGGTGAAGCCACGCGGTCTTGACCGTCTCATCATGGCGTATGACAGGAAGACATTCATCGGAGAGGCTGTTAGCCAACCACGTGCGGACAAGCGCATCACTGGCATCCCAGTCATCAAATTCAGCAGAGTCTGAGGGAGGAGGGTCATCGGTGAGGTGATGACGTTTGCGCTGAGAGCGGAGAAGAAAAGTGAAGGAGACGCTCCAATCCGGATAGTTGGAGCCAACAAGTTTAGAAACCGTGCCAAGGTTGCCAGAGGGTGTAGGAAGCGGCGCCGGAGTGGCGATAGGAGTGGTGGTGGTGGAGGTCTCAGAAAGGGCCATAGGAGAAAACTGCGAGAGGCCGCGCGGTTAGAATACAAGCCGCGCGGACAGAAAGAAGACGAGCTGCGGCGGTCACGATGTTCGACACCAGCGGCCAGAGAAGCCACGACCAAGCCGCAGGTCCAAGACGGGGAAGAGGTCGAACGGCTAGAAGATAGACCGCGCGAACGGAAAAAGCGAATAAAGAAGCAGGTCGCGACGAACAAGGAGACAGGTCGCTGCGACAGAAGGGCAGGAGAAGGAGGACGCGCGGACAGGGCGCAAACAGCGAGAACAGGTCGCGAGAAGAAGGGGCAAGCCGCGCGGACAGGGCGCACAGAATCAGGAGGAGAAGATCGATTCCTCTGATACCATGTTAAAAGTAGCGAACAAACGGCTAGAGCAGAGAACAAACGACTAGAAAACAAGCCGGAACTTTGAATAATTGAAATTTTATTATCCAAAAAGATATCATTTACAAAGGTATGGCCTCCCTTTTATAGAATGGAGGAGAGAGAGAAGAATACAAATTAACAATGTGGGACTAAAGCTATACAACAGATCTGGGCGGCTAGAATAAGAGACCGGAACAGGCCGAGCGGTTAGACAATGTTCTAACCGCTCGGCAACACCAGAACCAAGAGGGAGAGATGCGGTAGGAGACCGCTAGACCGGCCGGTTTCCAAGCCGCCAGAGATAAGCCGTCAGACCGCCGGATACCATACGGCGACAGCCTGGAAATCAACCCGCCAACCTCAATCCGCCAGGCTCAAACCGCCAGACCGCCCGGTCAACAACCCGCCAGGCTCAAACCGCCAGACCGCCCGGTCTCATACTTCGACACAAGCACAGCGTCTCACACGTCTAACCAGAGATCTTTTGTCTCTTGATTCGTAGATCGGGAAAACCTTCCCCTTCCGAATCGATCGAGACGATCGATCCTAGTGTGATCATTGGAAGACCTTGTTAGCTTTGCTACGAAGGTTGAATCTCCAAAGAACAGCCGCAGTACTCCGTTTTCTCCGCCAATCCGAGAGCCAAGCCGCCGCCCTTCTTGCCGCCGCCAGTTTCGGGGAGATTCATTCCAAGTGAGATCTAGGGTCGTGGACTCTTCGTCGACTTCAAGAACACGTTGTCGAACGAAGAGGGACACCCTATTCTCCATAAGTAGTTTGTATTTCTAATACACTCCATTTTCAATTTTGTTGTAAAGGAACGTTGGTTCCTAGTTGTAAGGGTTGTGTGCAACCTGTGGTATAGGAGTGGTGACTCCTTCGTTTGGAAGGGTTCCTTCTGTTAGTATGAGGATTGGATTTCAATCCTGTTGGTGAAGTGACCGAATCGTCCCTGGTTGGGAGATAGGTCGAAGGGGGAGAGTGGACGTACCCAAATCGGGGAACCACTATAATTTGCCTGTGTCTTTCTGTGCTGTGTTGTTTGATTTATTTGTGCAGATACAATTCTAATTCCGCAAAAACGCTGCAAGACACCTATTCCCCCCCATAGGTGAAGGTAGTTGGCACTAGGTGGACTTTCAAAAACTAAGGTGCAAAATCTCATTAATTGTACCTCTCCGAGTTCTGACACCGTCACGAGGATCTCTTATGATCTGATCTCTTGGATGATCCCTCACGTGTCGGAGCTCTAGGAGTCTGGAATCTGGAGCTCTGACAGCTTCTCGGGCTTCTCCTTCTTCTAGAAGATTTTCTCCATCCTGATCGTCAACTTCTCTAGTTGGCGTTGAGGTGGAAACCTTGACGTACTTGGGAGTTGCACCTTTTGCAGTCTCATCGAGGCTTAGCTGTTCAAGCCTTGCACCTGCATCTTCAAGAATGCCACTGGAAGAATTGCTATGAAGCAAGCTTCCTTCATCAAAAACAACATTAATGGACTCCTCTACCACTATGGTTTTCTTATTGAAGACCCTATATGCCCGACTATGGCTACTATAGCCTATGAAGATGCCTTCGAAGCATTTTTCTCCGAATTTAGTATGTGGGTACTTCCCATTATTGAGTACATAACTTCTGCAGCCAAAAATCCTTAAATAGGACATGGTCGGTTTCCTGCCTTTCAGTAGCTCATAAGGCGTCTTGCGATGATTCTTGTTGATCAATGCCCGGTTCTACACATGAAACGCCGTATTGACAGCCTCTGCCCAGAAGTACTCTGGAAGAGAAGCGTCATTCAACATTGTCGTACATGCTTCAATGAGCGTTCTATTTCTTCTCTTCGCAACTCTGTTTTGCTGAGGAGTACGCGGGGAGGAAAACTCATGAAAGATACCATGTTCTTCACAGAATTCTGTCATAGCACCAGACTCGAATTCTATTCCATGGTCACTTCTGATCTTGACCACGGAGCAGTTAAGTTCATTCTGAATCTGCTTGACAAAATTAGTGAAGATGTTAAACGTATCTTACTTTCGTTTCAAGAAGAACACCCACGTAAACCGAGAGTGATCATCGACAATCACTAGCATATACGATTTGCCTACTAAGCTATGAACTTGCACTGGACCGAACAAGTCCATATGCAGAAGATAAAGACATCTGGAGGAGTCTTTGTCTGCAATGCCCTTAAAGGTAGCCCGAGTCTGTTTGCCCTTCTGGCATGCAGGACAGGGGCTATCTTTGATGCACTTAATAGTAGGGGCATCCCTTACTAAATTCTTAGAAAACAACATATTAATAGTTTTGAAATTAATATGTGCCAATCTCTTGTGCCATTGCTCACAAAGAGATGCACTGCCTTTTGCTACTAGGCATACAGGGGTAGAAGAGTCTAAGCTAATAAAATCTAAGCAAAAGATATTTCTGCTCCTAATGCTAGTTAATACTGTCTCCGAAGAGGCATACGATATTATCAAGCACTTATCCTTGCAGAACTTAATGTCGTATCCTTTATCACACAACTGGCTTACACTGATCAGATTATGGTTTAACCCTTCAACATAGGCCACGTCAATGATAGAGAATACACCGTTGGAAATCATACCATAACCTCTGGTGACTCCTCGATCAGATCCTCCAAAGATGACTTTGAGTCCATTTTCAACTGGGGAGTAATCACGCAACAGGCTTCTTGTCCCGGTCATATGCCGGGAACATCCACTGTCCAAGTACCAGATTGGCGTTTTGGTGGTCTTTGGACATACCTGCAAAAAAGAATTAGTTTCCCTTAGGAACCCAATCGAACTTGGGTCCTAGATTCCTTGTTAGCACACTCCCCCTCAGGTGGTTAACCCTACGAGTGGTCTGCCTCGCATTGCTAACATGAGGAGTCTCATTGAATCTTGGATTAAACAAGCAATCCACGACAAAGTGACCAACTTTGCCACAACACCAACAGTCAAACCTGTTGTACCGCTTCCTAGGCTCCAGCTTCATCCTTGGAATGGTGGGTCTAGTCGAGGCCTTGGATCTGGAGGTGGAGGGATCATGATGATATCAGTCATATGATTTCTTCACCTCTTATTCCTTCAGTATAATAGGCTTATCTTTTGGTGTCTGCTTCCTATTATGGCCGCTAGAGAAGTGACCATAATTCTCCACTTGGATTTCCTCATAAGATGCCTTGAAGACACTCTCACCGTAGTTTTGAGGGAAGGTCCAACCATCATACCGGCTTTTGGGCTTTTCCACCGAGGGCCGGAAGAAGTGGCCATAGGTTGACTCAAAGTCCTGTTCATTGCAAGGAAAGCCAGGCTTTCTGAATAAAACAGGATCGAGTGGGGTCTTTCCCTTTTCTGCAGCAGAGGCCTTCTTAGCAACCTTATTTTTCCTCTGTTTTCTGTTTCTCCTGGATGATTTACCAGGCACACCCACATGCCCTAAGCCAGTCCCCTTAGCCTGAGCAGAGAATTCATCAACTAGAGGAAGAACAGTCTTGGGCATGGAGAAGCTTTTGACAATCTTCCTTTCTGCTGCAAGTTGTTCTTCCAACTTGTTGATTTCTTCCTGTTTCTGGTCAAGGATCCTTAGAGACTCTGAGTGCTCAGAAGACAGGTCCAGGTGTTCCTGTCGGATAGAGATCAAGCTAGTGATCTCTTCTCTTAGGTACACACCCTCAGCCTTAAGGAATTTGACTTCCTTTTTCTGATCCCTAAACCTCTTGCGACATTCCTCAAAGGTATTGAGCAGAAGCTCATACTTTTCGAGGAGCTCAGCTTCACGGGCAGATGGGCTGTCCTCGAGATCATCATCAGGAGACTCAGAGTCAGAGTCAGAGAAGGGGGTACGATCTTTTACCTTCCCAGTAAATGGGAGGCAGTCTCCTTCTGAGTCAGAGCAACCCACTAGCCCGAAGTAGGCTTCCTCATCATCACTGGAGTTTGACGAATCAGACTCACTCAGTGTCTTTGTCTTTTTAGCAATGTAGCTCCTCTCCTTCTTCTTATCTCTAGAGGACCTGTGCTCCTCTCCCTTCCCCTTGTCCTTCTTGCTTTGGTGGCAGTCAGCAATGACGTGGCTTGACTTATTGCATCCAAAGCAAATAATGTCAACAGAGCGATGTTTGTTCGGTTTAGGTTCATACCTGTTAGAAGAGTAATTCTTCTTATGATGTCTGGAGGAGGAGCCGTCTCTCTTTCTTTGATTCCTCATCTTGAGGAACTTCTTGAATTCTCGAGTGATGAGAGAGAATTCTTCTTCAGATAGCTCTGAGCCAGAAGAGCATGGCTCAGAGTCTTCTTCCTCATCCCTTTTACAAGAGCGGGATGAGGCTGCACCCTTGCCTTTCCTTGAGTGATTGGCTTTTAGGGCTACAGTCTTTTCTTTGGCGGCGGCTTTGTCGGCTTCTTCTTCAGCTTTTCCGGTGTTCAGCTGAAGCTCATAGAACATAAGTTTCCCAAACAGAATCTGTGGATTTGTTTCTGCCAGCTTGCCAAATTCTCTAATGGCGTAGATCTTGGTGTCCCATTCCTTAGTAAGGGATCTAAGGAATTTGTCATTTAATTCACCATTGGTGAACACTCTGCCATAGCCTTTCAGGGCATTGAAAATCTTCAGGAAGTTCACGAAAGTTACTCGAATTTGTCATTTAATTCACCATTGGTGAACACTCTGCCATAGCCTTTCAGGGCATTGAAAATCTTCAGGAAGTTCACGAAAGTTACTCCGATCTCTTCCTTGGGACCTTGCCTGAAGACCTCATACTTTTGGTTCAGAAGGGATCTTCGATCATCCCTTACTTCATCTGTCCCTTCCATTAGGATGATCAAGAAATGCCAGATATCCTTAGCAGTCCTGCAGTTGCTGAAGTTCTGCATCATGGAGTCATCGACGGCGCTGACAAGAATGTTCTGAGCCTTCTTGTCAAGACCGACTAACACCATCTCATCCTTGTCCATTTCGGAGAGCTTCTTTGGCACCATCTTGGTCGGATCAATGGTGGAGGCCTTAGTGGGGATATAAGGTCCCTCCTCCACTACCATGAAGAGTCGAGGGTCGACTGCTTCCATGTAGAACCTGATCCTTTCTTTCCAGATGGGAATGTTCAGCTTGGTGCACACTAGGATCTTTCCTGAATACTTGAGTCCGTCCATTCCCAAGATTTTCTTTCCTCTTGACACTAGACATGGGATCTTACTCAAGGTGTTAACCTTATTGACGAGTAACCTCCCTCTGATACCACTTGAAAGTATCTAGTGTCAACTAAATCCACCTATTGGGGGGGGGGAATAGGTGTTGTGCAGTCTTTTGCGGAATTTAAAATACCTGCACAAATAAACAAACACAGCACAGAAAAGCACACAAGCAATTATAGTGGTTCCCTGATTTGGGTACGTCCACTCTCCCCCTTCGACCTATCTCCCACCAAGGGACGACTCAGTCACTTCACCAACCGGATTGAAATCCAATCCTCATACTACGGAAGGAACCCTTCCAACCAAAGGAGTCACTACTCCTGCACCACGGGTTGCACCCAACCCTTACAACTAGGAATAAATATTCCTTTACAACAAAACAAAAATTGAATGTACAAAGATACAAACAAACTTGTGGAGAATCCGATGTCGCTCTTCGTTCGTTGATGCTTTCTTGAAAGAGACGAAGAGTCCACGACCGGAGTACTCTATTGGAGAGGATCTTGACAAGATCGGCGGCGGCGATGCTCTATGAATCCAATCTTTTTGACTAAGCAAGCAAGGTCTACGACGATCTCAGTCGGATCATTCGTCTCGATCGATTCGGTATGAAGAACTAACTTCGTTCAACGATTCGAGAGACAAGAGATCTCAAGAGAGATGCGTAAGACACACTGCTAGTCTCGGTCCTGTCGCCGGAAGATCAAAGAAGCTCTAAGATCAACGTCGGCGACTAGCTTGCGAGCGGAAACAACGATCGGCGGAGTTACGCGATCGGCTAGGGCACGGCGTCAGCTGTTTTGATTTTGCGTGAATAGTTGCTGTTGAAGTTCGAAATACGCATGCATATATACCCTGAGGCCAACCCTAAAGTACTTTGTGGGACCCACATGGAGAAACCCTAGCCCCGGCCGAAACAACGTAACCCGTCTTGGTTCGGTTCAGCGAGAGACGAAATTAGCCTAAGGCAAAATCGACGAGAATCACTGATGATTCTCGTCGAAGTCGGCGGGAATCACTCAAGATTCCTGTCGAATTTGCCTTAGCCGAATTCCAGTAGGGAACCTTGTCAGCCGGTGGGAATCGGCGGGACTGCAACTTGATTCTCGTCGATTTGGCGGGAATCACAACGATTCCCGTCGAAGTCGGTGAGAATCACTTGGTGATTCCCGTCGATTCAGCCTTGGAAGAATTCCTGTAGGAAAACAGTCAGCCTAATGAAGTCGGCGGGAATCACAGACTGATTCTCTCCGAATCGGCGAGAATCACTAATGATTCCCGTCGAATCGGTGAGAATCACTTAGTGATTCCCATCGATTTTGACTTAGACGAACTTTTCTCTTCCTATGAACTTGGTCTTTGACCCAACTTTGCTACTCTTCTGCTCTTGATCTATCTCGACCCTGTACTTGAAAATAAGTACACTCCAATAGAGAGAGCACACGTGAGTCAACACACTGATCTACTCAACGAGGGATTACGTTGCGCAGACCCGTATATATTGACCCACTGCACCCTGACATTGGTGTGTACTTAGCATGGAATAGCTGCAAGCATAACTTGATAGAAAATTATCAAATACATTGTCAATTCACCTTAGCTTATTCAGGGGCTTCTTCAAATCAGGTACATTGTGGATACAATACCCAACAATACCAATAGTAATATAGAAAGGAAATGAAAACATGCTAAGCTAATCTATCACAGTACAACAAGAACAAGAAAGAAAATGATCACACACAGACAACACAAGAATTTTGTAGTGGTTCCCCAAACTGGGTACATCCACTCTTCTACCACCCTGGTTGGAATCCACTATCAGGTTTTTGATCAGGTGACTGCGACCACCAGACCTATTTCTAAGGAGATCTCACAACCCTTTAGGCCTTTGATCAGGTGCCCAAAAACAACCAATAAACTTTTGAAGGGAGTTAATAAACCCTTTTATAGGAGGTGAGAGAGGTGATGATGTCTTCTCTTTTCTCTATACAACAAAGAATACTTGTGGATTCTATTGTCAAGACTCCTTCTAAAATGTTTAGAGATGGTTCAGAAATCTTGGAGCCTTGCTCATGGTGTAGGTCTTCAGCCTTGTCTTGAGAGATCCAGGAACTTTCTGACTGATTAAAAGTTGTTGTCCTTGGATATTCCTAGAGGAGAAGTTGAAGAAGACTTTTGATATTGATGGTTAGTCTTATTCAGTCTTCAGAAAGAACAAAGGAAAACAGAATGTTTTCTGTACACAGAGAAGAATCAGATATTCTTCTGTGTGTTCTGTATATCTTCTCTGTATTCTCAGTACTGTCTGGTCTGTGTATGCTTGCTGTCGTCTGAAAAGAGAAAATCTCTTTTATATTCTGCTATCCAAATTCTCCTTTGAAATTTGAATTCCAAGCATTGATTGCTGACTAATCTAGAGAATGAAATGATTGGAATATTGAATTAAATGAGTTTCCTCAACTGTCTCATTAAAATAAGCAAGTAATTAACCCTGATGAAGACCATAATTAATGCTGCTAATAACGACTATATTTAAGAGAATATGAGCATTTATTACTCAGGAAATTACTGCTAAATAATATAATAAATAAGGACAAAAATAAGAAAAACTTCTAATTCTGGCTCAGGACAGAATTCGTCGACCTCTGAACATATTTCGTCGACTAGAGTTCCAAGTTCGTCGACCTGAGAATTCCTGTTCGTCGACCTGAGCTCTACGAACTGCATTCTAGAAATAACTTGCTAATTCTGCACTCTAAGTTCGTCGAGCTGAGAATCTGTCTAAAGGAAGGAAATCATCGACCTGAGTTCGAATATCGTCAAGCTCAACTCAGAGAAAGATTTCTGAGTTCGTCAATCTGAGATCGACGATCATCGAGCTGAGTTCGAAGAATTTTGAACTGATAATTTTGATCTCTAAATTCTTCTAAGTCTGAGTCTACTGAAGTCCTCTGCTGGCTGGTCCATGAAGGTTGAACCTAAAGACTAGCCTAAACTCTAGGACTAACAGACTTGACCCTAGCTACAACTGTAGATGCTCCTATTGAGGGGGGGGGGGGGGAGAAGTCCAGCACTTGTAATAGTGGATCAAATTTCAACACTGCAGATCTGTATGTCCTTAGGACAATGCACAGACTGAGGGGGAGATCAACCCTAGTGGATGGCTACTGCTGTGAAGTCACTGATGCTGCTGAAAAAAAATGCTACTATAAAAAAAGATGAAAAGCCAGCACCTCCCTGACTACAACTGCATTCTGCATAAGTTTTAAGTGGTATAAGTGGCATTAGCTCAAGTGAATCACTGATAGTAGCTAGCTCAAGTGGATCAATGGACCACTCAAGTATCAAGTGGTTGCAGTGATATGATGTATCAGTAGTATCAACATAAGAGGTATGATATCTAATCAAGTAGTTTGATCACTAAGATAATTTCTCAAGTGGTATCAACACAAGATTTTGGCTGGATCAAGAGATAAATTCTCTGGTGCATGATCCATTCACCTACTACATTAGATAATTGTTTTTTTTTGAAGAAGCCAGAAAGGGGGATATGTAGGCAATACCCTAAACCCCTAAACCCCAAAGGGGGAGATGTGGTAAGCAATACTTGACATGACCTGGTCATGTTAAGTAATTGCATATTACTTGAATGTTTCAAGTAATATAAGGAGTGCAATGTAGAGCCACTGCATATTACTTTCCTACCTCCAAGTAGTATGAGGAAAGTGCTCCATTTAAGTGTCAAGTGGTATGAGGAAAGTACATATTACTTGAGTAAATGCTCAAGTAGTATGAAAAAGCAATGACTTGACATGTTAAGTCAATGCATTTAAATGGAGAACATTGAATTGATATACAGGTATTTATAGTAGTATAAGAGAGCTACATCTGCTAGCTTACAACTGCTTTGAATTTTCAAGTGGTATGAGAAAACTACATCTGCTAGCTTACAACTGTTTTAGTTTATATGTTTTGTGTGAAAATGCTTCTTAGTATTGCTGTGTGTTCTGTCTTCTTCAAATACGAGGAGATTGTTGGGAATATTGCCCTCAATGTTCCCTAGATTTGAAGAGGCATCACAATCAATACTAAGAGCATAATTGTATTTGATGTTGTTCAAGTTCATCATGTGCAGGATGTTCCTTTAAACAAGTTTAGAGAGGTTGTCTAAGTGATTGTGATATATGGTCATAAAGTAGAAAGGTGGAGAGAAAGAAATCTGTCTAAGTCCACATGCATTGAGTGAAACTAGTTCACTCAACGCCAGATGTAAAGGATGTAGAAAAGATATAAAATCATCCAATTCCATAGGCTTCGAGTGAAGCCAGTTTACTCAATGCTAGATGCCAAAAAGCACTGAGTAAAGCTGGACAGTCAAAGCACAATAGTTTGCAAAGGAGATTTGCGGCTAAGTCCACAGGCGTTGAGTGAAGGCAGTTCACTCAACGCCATATAATAAGAGGCGTCGAGTAAAGATCTGTCTAACAAAGCTTCATCATTAGTAAGGGAGAAATTCAACTAAGTCCGGAATCATTGAGTGAGGACAGCTCACTCAACGCCTGAAGAAAGAAGTTGTTAGGTATATTGATCTCAATGTCCCAGTTTTGGGGAGATTGTTGGGCCAGTGATCTCAATTTCCTAGATTTGTAAGAAGTCAAACAAGTTAATAGTATACACATAATTGTATTTGATGTATGTTTAAGTTCATGCATGCAGGTTGGTCTATATCATATTGATTGGACAGGTGGTCCAAGTGAAATTGACAGGTGGACTCAAAGAAGCTAACTGGGGAGACAAAAAAAGGACTAACTCCATAGGTGTTGAGTGAAGCCAATTCATTCAATGCCACACAACTAATAACACTGAGTGAATCAGGACAGTCAAAGCCCAGTAAGTTGCAGCGCAGAAAAATGACTAAGTCCATAGGTGTTGAGTGAAGTTAGTTCACTCAACGCCATGCAACTAATATCACTGAGAGAAGGCTAGAAGTCAAAGCTTTAAGTGTTGGCAAGACAGAAAAGTGGCTAAGTCCACAGGCGTTGAGTGAAGTCAACTCACTCAACGCCATATAGCCAGAAGCGTTGAGTGAAGCTTGATCTCTCAACGCCATGTTGTTTCTTTCAAAGTCAAAGGAAAATGAGTCAGGAAATCGACTAAGTCCAGAAGCATTGAGTGAAGGCAGTTCACTCATCACAAAGATCAAAAAGCTTTGAGTCAAGCTAATGTAGTCAGCCTAAGAGGAAACAGAGAAATCGACTAAGTCCAGAAGCGTTGAGTGAAGCCAGTTCACTCAACGCACTCAACGCCAGACTTCAGAAGCAAAGGCAGAAAACATTGAGTGATGCCAGCTCACTCAATACCTTCAGACAGAAGGAGATTTGGCTAAGTACAATAACATTGAGTGAAGCCAACACACTCGACGCCTAGTCAAATGTTGAGGTTGAAGGAGAAAGCGTTGAGTGTAGTCAACACACAATGCCTTTATGCAAAATAAGATTATTCTAAGTCCAGAATCGTTGAGTGAAGTCAGTTCACTCAATGCTCTCAATGCCTGGACAAGCTGAAGAATTGACTAAGTCCAGAATCGTTGAGTAAAGCCAGTTCACTCAACGCACTCAACGCCTGTAGTGATTTTGTGAAATTGGCTAAGTCCATAACTGATAACATCATCAAAGTCAACAAAAGTCAACAAAACTTAAAATGATCATGGAAGGGCTACAACTCATCACTAATGTTGCCGTCAGTCTCATTCTGTAAAACTAAGGATATAATCACCTGTTAAAGCAATGACACATATCAATCATCTCGCTGGATGACAGGATTATTAATAGAAGATGAGATTTGGATTGAAAGAAGTTTTTGAGGGATCAATTCATTACAAAAAAGTTGTGCAGGACTTCGTCTTATTCCCCCGCCATTATTGCAGAAATAAGAAGATCATATCGATGATTCTTAAGGGTTTCTGAGTTAGTTGCGACGATCAACATCTGCTACAGAAAGATTAGATAATTTCTCTGAGGAAGAAGAATCAGTCTAGGTTATCCCTAGCTGAAATTAGTTCAAGATCCAAGCCATGCTGAATTTGAAGATCAATCTCTAGATCTGTGAAGAAGAGCAGAATCAGAATCAAGGTTCTGAGTTACTTCTAGCACAAGCTACAAATTCTTGAAGATTGTTATTCTTATTGCTGTGAAGAAGATAGGGCTGAGATTCTCTCAGCTCAGGAAGCAATTGACTCAGAGATTAATTTCTCTTGAGTCAAATAAACATTACTATTCAATTTCTGTAGGATTTGTTTAAGATCTGTGTTGTAAGCCTAAATTATAAAGCCTGAGTGGTAGAATCCAGTCTTGGATCTGTATGATAGGGTTATTTTCTTAGCCTATATTGTAGGGCATTTATGCTTATGGTAGGTGATCAGGTGATTATTGAGTTGTTGGGCTATGTGCCTGTGTTGTAAGTCTCAGTGGAGTCTGAGTGATCTGGTAGGATCATGTTGTAATATCTGAGGATCCAAGTTATTGGAGAAGTGCCTTGTCTAACATTATGTTAGAAAGACGGGAGGGATAATGGATGTACCTATACACTAGGGAACCACTATAAAAATCTGGTGTATTGTATGTGAATTTCTTGAAAGCTAAACTAATCACTCACAATAAAGCCTAACTCAGTTGTAGTCTTAAAGAACTTAAAGAGAATCAAAAAGACCTTAATAACCAATTTACCCCCTCTAGGTGATTAGCTACTCTTGAATTCAAAGACATTCAAGTGGTATCAGAGGGAGGTTACTCAAGAAAGGCTTAACAGTCTGAGTAGATCTCAAAGGCAAGTCGAGAAAAGATAAGTATGGGTTCAGGAGAGAACCATAAAGAACTAGGTTCTATGAAGCTTCCTCTATGCAAGAAAGAAAATTTTGGAATATGGAAAAAAAGGGTCAGATTGTTTATGGAAGCATCAGACCCTAGGATTTATGTTACAGTACAAGAATGACCATTGATTCCCTTGAAGGTGTCAGTTCTTGATGCAAATATCAAGACTCCTAAGAGTTATGCAGAAATGACTAAAGATGAAATCATCTTGGCTGCAATGGATAAAAGGGCACAGAACATTATAGTTAGTGCTGTAGATGACTCTACTTTTAAAAACCTGGTGCACTGCAAAACCCAAAGGAAATGTGAGACACTCTGGTGATATATTTAGAGGGTACTGAGGAAGTTAGATATGATAGGAATTCTATGCTCAATCAAGAGTATGAGGCTTTCAGGCAGATCAAGGAGAAGACAATATCTAGCTGCTAAGAAAGGTTTTTTAGAACTGTAAATGAGCTAAGGACCTATGGCTGGGTCTTTAGTAACTATGAGCTAAATGATAAGTTTCTTAGGTCTCTTACTAGAGACTGAGACACTAAGATATGTGCCATTATAGAAGTGACAAAGCTGGCAGATACTCCACCATCCACTTTGTTTGGGAAGCTGCTGTCATATGAAATGCAGTCGACTGCAAGGAAGGAGGAAGAGAAGACTTGCAAAGCTCAGGCCAAAGAATCAACTATGGCCTTCAAGGCAGATAGTTCCAAGAGGAGAAAAGAGAAGAATCCTTCTCTCCCAAGAAGGCCAGCTGAGTCTGAAGATTCAGATCAAGATACATCATAATATAATATGGCTGATGAGGAATTTGCTGCTTTCTCAAGGCAGTTCATGAAGCTGATGAAGAAGAAGGGGTGGAGGAGCATACCTTCTTCTTCCTTACAAAATAAAGAGGACTACTACAGAACCAAGAAGAAACCTTCCAAGGAAGGCAGGTATCACTCAAAACCTAGTGAACATGTTAATAATAAGATTATCTATTTTTGCTGCAACAAGCCATGACATGTTGTGGCTGAATGTCCTATGTAGAAGAAAGAGGCTGATAAGAAAAATCATCACCATAAGAGGGGAAGGAAGGAGAAAACATTCATTGCTAAGAAGGAGAAAATCTGGACTGACTTATCCTCCTCAAAGTCAGATGATGAAGATGAAGCCTACATTGGGCTGATGGCTAGATTAGATTAGTAATCCTGCCAGGATCAGCCTAGTCCATCTAAGGTACACTCTCCATTCAGCTCTTCATCTAAGTCAAGTTATAAGACTGGTCTTGGTTCAGAAGCATTTTCATCAAAGGATGAATGCGATTCTGAATCTGAGGATGACATCAATAAAGTGATAGATAAATATGGTGAACTTCTGAATGCATTCAAAAGGAGTAAGCAGCTGTCTAAAACATAGGCTCAAGAGATTGCATCTCTACAGCTTATTGCTTCCCAGTACTCTGAGACAACTATCATGCTGGAACATAAAATTAGGGAAGTTAGTCAGTTGAAGACTATTAATATTTTACAGATAGGCACCATAAAGCATAAGAATATCCTTATTAAGGATCTAGAAGAAAAGATCCAAAGGGAGAATAGAATTATGGCAAGTTTTTCTAAGCCCAATTCAGCATTGCCCATTATTGACTCCTTCACCTCTCAGAGAAACAAGAGAGGAGTTGGATTCAAGGGAAACACTAGAGCTGCCTCTTTCAAAAGAAAGGGAAAAGCTCCAGCTAAGCCACCCATTCCTTTTAAAAGAGTAATACTCTCTACTAACAGGTATGAACAGGACTCCGTGTATGGTCACTAAAAGAACGGGAATTCTTCCTGGAAGGATACTAATGTATCTTCCAATGTAAGGAGAAGAGGAATAGGTATGAGTGCCTTCATGACTGCTCATGAAGAAATACAAATGGCCCATCCTGGATCATTTGTCTTTGGTGTTCCAGCTCCAACTCTTAAGAATGGGGCAGTGGCCAAACTTCGCACTCAATCAGCAAAGACTCAGACTAAAGGTCAGATTTATAACAAGCCTGATTTGGGTGTTTTTGATGCTATCAGGAGCATGATTTCTGCAAAGAAAACTGCTGTTGATGTCACTCAAAAAAAGTTAAATAAAGCTGTTGAAAGTCTTTCCTTTATCTAGATAATTGCTGAAAGGAATTTGAAGAAGACCACTACTATTCCTTTTGGAATGGCTGCTGCTGTTAACACAGTCACTAGACCAGCTCAGAAAAGAAGGTATAACCTTCATGAGTGCTGGTGCTGTGGAAAGATAGGGCATTTTGTCATTGACTGTTGGCATAATTCCAGTGTGCCCAGAGCTAAAGTAAGTCTACCAGTTAGAAAAACTGCTGGTAGACATGTTCATTTTGAGACTAACATGCACCTAGGGCCCAATAAATATTGTGGTCCTAAGGTAAAATAAATATGTTTTGCAGGTTTGTCCAAGTTTCCATACCCCTATATGGTACTTGAACAGTGGTTGTTCCAGGAACATGACTGGAACAAAGAGCAATGATGAGCCGTGAGGGCGACTCTTATTTAGGTGGTTGGTTCGATTGGTCAAATGTCGCGGACTGCTAAAAAGCGAGTTTTTAATGAAAGGAGGCAAGTGCACATATCGCATGTAGTACTCAGTATTCAGTGGAAATATCGAGGTTGTATTGTTCTCGGGGACGGGTTGATTATTTTGACTCTTTCCAGAGAAATTATTATTTTACTGAAAATACGATGGGGATTTTAATTACCTAAGGTAGATAAAATAAAGGCACGAAAACGAGCTAGGAAATTCGATGAAGGGTTAACGCTCGACAACAAATCAGATTAAGACTAAAACGACTCTTAATAATTAGAGAACCAAATTTTCAAATTAATTAACGACAACTTGGCCGCGGAGGTTCCACAAACATGAGCTCACCTAACTATAGGGATATTTCTCACCTGAACATTAAGACTATTCGACCGAACTCTCGTCCGATGATGGATTCCTCTTAATGCCCGCTTTACGCAAAGAACCCCGGTATTGGGTGGGGAACCCAATCCGGTAGAGTTATGCTTCTCCTCTCTCAAGGGTATGCACGCAACTCTTTTACGCATGGCCTCTCGGCAAGCTAGCGTATGGATAATGGAAATAGAGCCCACACATCGATATGTGATTCTACGCATCGTATACCCGGGGTAAACCTTAAGCCTTTTAATTAAAGTGAAAAAAATATACTTTAATTATTTAGAGTGATTTCATATGTCCCAATGCTCTTCGATGCCGAGGGCTAAGAACGATTAGCCACTCATCGGTATGGGGACGGATTATGATTTTAATGAGGTGCTAGTTCGAGACTAAGAGCTGAAGGGTTACAAAAAAGGGACAGAAAAGGACACAACGTTAGAAAATTATAAAACTAACTAAAACGAGAACTCACACCTTTCAAAATCATAAAATAAAAAGCTAAGTTACAAAAAAAAAGAAATTACAAGTCCTACTCAAATGAGTAGGCGGGAAATAAATGCATTACAAGTCTTACTCGAATGAGTAGGTGGGAAATGACAAGTCCTACTCAAATGAGTAGTCGGGAAATGTCTAGTCCTACTCAAACGAGTAGGCAGGAAATGACAAGTCCTACTCAAATGAATAGGCGGGAAATGAAAGAGAGTCCTACTCAAATGAGTAGGCAAGAAGTAAATGCACACACACACACATACTCTACATAATTGAAAGAAAAGAATGGAAATTATCTCATACACACACACACTCTATATAATTGAGAAAACGATAAAGAAAGCAATAAAAGAAAGTAAGAAAAATTATCTCATACACTCACACACTCACAATAAAAAGAGGAAAAAAAACAAACTTATCTTAAAAATTAAAATAATAACTTTTTCATTGTTATAATTTTATAAAAGAGTTTAAAAAGTGGAAAAAAAGTTAAAAAGAACAAAAGTTTTACAAAAATAAAACGACTAAGTAAAGAAGAGATAGAAAGACACTTTGAAAACACTTGTGTAAAATCATAAAAATGAAATTAAAGTACTATAAAAAACTAAACTTAAACAGTTTTAAGGGACAAGAAAATAAAAATTAACATAACAACTAATAACTATAAAAGAAAATTTAGAACAAAAGCTAAGCAAAACAAAACTATGGAAACATAAAAAGATGATGTTAAACTCATACACACACACACACACACACACACACACACACACACACACACACACACATTTTTAAGAGAAAGACAGAAAAATAAAGGATAAAAAGAGAATAAAAGTGGGGCACTCACATCCATTCCAAGACAACATAAAGAGAGAAAATCTAACATATTTTATTAAGGAAAAACCCGATTACAAAGCTAAAACAAACATAAAAGAGAGAGGGAGAAATTTCTCCTTACATTGCAAGAAGTGCACCCAGGCAACTCACAAACAACAAATTGGCCCAATAGTTTGAACCATTTGACCTTAAAGAGAAGTTCTATTTATAGACAAAAAATTTACAAGAGGTGGCAAGCTGGTGTGCAGGGAAAGCCAAAAATTTGATGACTGGCCAAGTTCTGGAAGTAACGGGAACGGGACAGCTCAATTTAATTCTTCACTGGAATCGTAGAACGCAGTTGACAATTTTTTGTCGAGCGGAGAAGTCTGGTAGAAATTTGTCGGGCGGAGATCGACGAACATCGTTCTGGCATTTGATTGAAAAATTCGATCGGGTTGAGCTTGACGAATGTCGAGCTTGCGAAGCATCGCTCGTTGAGTTGCTGGAGGCATTGAGTGTGCTGGCGAAGCATCGAGCTGAGATCGACGATCGTCGATCTGCAACCGACGAAAGGCTGGCGGTTCGTCGAGCGCTGGATTGGCAAAATTTTGTCGCCCGCTGGACAAATTTCTTCGAGAGAAGTTCTGCAGCAAATCGTCGAGCGCTGCTCTGCAGCAAATCATCGAGCGCTGCTCTGCAGCAAATCCTCAAGCTCAGCTCTGGCAAAATTTCATCGACCGCTGAGATGCTGGAAATGGTTCGTCGATTGCTGAGATGCTGGCAATGGTTCGTCGAGCGGAGCTCGACGAACGTCGAGCTCCAGTCGACGAATTTCCCATGTGCTAAATTTTTCCACCGGGACAAGAGTTAAATCGTCGAGCTTAGCTCGACGAAATTCGAGCTGAGTTCGACGATTTTTCTGACAAGGCATTTCTGCAGAATGCAGATATTTGCTGAAAATAATAAAAAATAAAATAAGTTAGAAAGTAAAAATAAATAAAAAAGGAGCATATTATTTAATAAAAATAACAAAAAGACTATAAAAATACCCTAAAATTACTTATCTAAAGTACTAAAAAAGAAGAATATTTACAACTCATCAAGCAATTTGAGGGAGTTCATTCCAGTGAAGGATGGACCAAAGGTGATTTTTGGTGGATCAGACAAAGGGATTACCAGAGGTTATGGTAAGATCTCAAATGGCTTAGTCACTTTCACAAAAGTAGCTTATGTGAAAGGATTGCAACACAACCTTATAAGCATAAGCCAACTTTCTGATCTTGACTATGACATTTCATTCCACAAGGATGAGAGCCACATAAAGAAGTCAAGTGACGAAGAGGTCATCTTGACAGACACTAGGAGTGGGAATGTGTAATGTTTAAATTTTCTTTGTGTAAATTCAGACTCTCCCATATGCCTAGTTACAAATGAGAAAGTCTCACACTATGTCAAATAGTACAAGAGGCTAGCTCATTTGAACTATAAGACCATAGGAAAGCTCTTCAGTAAAGAGCTAGTTAAAAATGGTCCTAAAGTGTTATGCACTAAGGAAGGCATTTTCTCTGCATGCCAAAAGGGAAAGTAGACCAAAGCTTCTTTTAAAAGTATTGGGACTAAAGACTCTGTGAGGTGTTTATACCTCATGCATATGGACTTTTTTGGTCCTATGCCAGTTCATAGTCTTGGTAGAAAAGTCTACACCTTTGTGGTTGCTAATGACTTTTCCAGATTTACTTGAGTTTTCTTTTTAAGGAAAAAGTCCGAAACCCCTGATGTCTTCAAGACATTTGTCAAACAAATACAGAATGAATTGAACAGTTCTGTGGTCAGAATCAGAAGTGATCATGGAACTGAGTTTCAATCTGAATGCATGATAAAGTTTTGTGAAGAACTTTGAATTCAGCAAGAGTTTTCCTCTCCAAGAACACCCAAGCAAAATGGGATTGCTGAGAGGAAGAATAAGACTCTCATAAAAGCTGGAAAAAATTTGCTGAATGACACATCTCTCCCAAAATATTTCTGGGCTGAGGCAATAAACACTGCTTGTCATGTCCTTAATAAGGCCTCTATTACCAAGGGCCATAAAAAGACTCCTTATGAGATTTTGAAGGGCAGAAAACCAAACCATGCATATCTAAGAATTTTTGGGTGCAAATGTTATGTGCTTAACAATGGGAACTCCTATATAACTAAGTTTGCTGACAAGACCTATGAAGGGATCTTTGTTGGGTACAACAATCGTAGTAAGGCCTATAAGATCTATAACTTGATAAGTCAAGTTGTAGAGGAGTCAGTTAATGTAGTGTTTGATGAATCAAACATGATTAACAATGAGCTGTCAAGCTCCTTTTCTAGTCATGCAGGCACAAAAGTGATCATGGACAAGCTGACTGTTAAGGAAGCTGAACCTATAGTCTAAGACAAAGATGAAAGCATGTGGATTTTAGAGGAAGCACAAGTCACACATGAAGTGGATGATGTTCAACATGATTGAGATTTTGGAGCACAGAATGCCGATGGAAGCCTGCCTCCAGCAGTCAGGCATTTGAAGGATCATCCAGGCCACCAGATCATTGGTGATGCAAGTCAAGGTGTAGTGAAAAGGAGCAGATGTCTCAATGCAGTAATGTACTCTAGTTTCTTATCACAAGTAGAGCCCAAAAAGTTTTAAGAGGCAAACATAGATCAGTTTTGGATTGTAGCTATGCTAGAAGAACTGAACCAGTTTAAGAGGTGTAAGATCTTGAAGCTGGTTCCCAGACCACAAGGACATAATGTCATTGGAACCAAGTGGATCTATAGGAATAAACTTGATGAAAATGGCATTATAACCAAGAACAAAGCTAGTCTGGTAGCTCAAGGGTATAGACAGGAAGAAGGTATTGACTTTGATCAAACCTTTGCCCTTATAGCAAGACTTGAAGCCATCAGACTATTCCTTTCATATGCTACATACCAAGGATTTAGAATCTACCAGATGGATGGAAAGTCAGCTTTCCTGAATGGAGACTTGAAGGAAGAAGTCTATGTTGAAAAACCTCTAGGTTTTGTTGTTCCTAACCATTCTAATTTTGTTTATAGACTTAGAAAAGCTTTATATGGGTTGAAACAAGCTTCTAGAGCATGGTATGAAACCCTGTCTAGCTTCCTCATAGAGAACAAATTATCATGGGGTAAGATAGACAATACCCTATTTTAAGGGAATCCAAGGGCAAGATCATTCTAGTCTAGATATATGTTGATGACATTATCTTTGGATCCACTGATGACAACCTTTGCATAAAGTTTGCCAAACTTATGCAAGGGAAGTTTGAGATGAGCAGTATGGGTGAACTTAAGTTCTTCTTGGGTCTCCAAGTAAAATAGACTGACAATGAATTATCCATATCCCAGTCTTAGTTTACCAGGGAGTTGTTTAAAAAATTTAGGATGGAGAATGTCTCCACCATGAAACCTTCCATGGGATCAACTATGTCTTTAGACAAAGATGAGGCAGGGAAACCTGTTGATCAAACTTTGTATAGAAGGATAATTAGCTCCATTCTATACCTAACTACTAGTAGGCCATACATTATGTATACTACATGTGTCTGTGCTAGATATCAGGCATGCCCTAAAGAATCTCATTACTCTATTGCTAAGAGGATTTTAAGATATCTGAAGGGCACACCAGATCTTGGCCTTTGGTACCCTAAGAATAGGGATTTTGAACTAATAAGCTTTTCAGATGCAGACTTTGCAGGCTGCAGAGAAGACAAGAAAAGCATATCAGGTTCCTGTCAGTTTCTGGGAAAAAGACTAGTGTCATGGAGCAGCAAGAAACAAACAAGTATTTCTATTTCTACCGTAGAATTAGAATATATAGCTGTAGGGAGTTGTTGTGCACAGTTGCTGTGGATACAACATCAACTTCATGATTATAACATTCAGTTAAGTAGAAGTTTTTTATTATGTGACTCTACTAGTGCAAACTCTATAGCTAGGAATCCTGTCTCACATAACAGGACTAAGCACATAGAGATTAGATATCACTTTATAATAGAGCATGTGGAATATGAGTATATTAGTATTGAGTTTGTTCAAATAGACAAGCAAGTGGCTGATATCTTCACCAAGCCACTAGATAAAGCAAAGTTCAACACCTTCAAGTTTGAGTTGGGGATGTTGAACTTGGTGTAGCTTCAGTTGTTCTTCATGTTGTTTTATTGCAGGAACCACATCTTGCAAGTTGTGAAGACCAAAAATGGTATCAAGGCTAAAATGCCCAAAGTCTTGGTAGAAGATGCTCTTATTGAGGGGGAGTAAGTTCAGCACCAGTTGATTATCTGTAATCAAAAAAGGGAGAAGATAATCATAGATGGCAACCTTCTCCCTCTGTTTGAAGAAGTCAAAAAGGGGGAGAAGGTGACTATGGTGACTAGGTGTCAATGCAACAAAATAGGGGTAGCAGGTGGTGTTCTAATATAAAGGGAAAGGTGAACCTTGCAGCAACACAAAGGGAGTAGGTGATGATCACCATACTAGCAGAAAAATGGGAAATGTGGTAACCCTTAACTCTCTTGTGTTAATATGTTATTGTATATTGTTGCTGCATATGTTGGTGTCTATCATTGACAAAGAATTTTCAAGTAGTGTTTTGACTTCTTCAAATAGGGGGAGATTGTTGGGTCCATTGATCTCAATGTCCCAGCTTTGGGGAGATTGTTGGGTCCATTGATCTCAATGTCCCAAATTTATAAGAAGTCAAACAATTCAATGGTATACACATAGTTGTATTTGATGTATGTTTAAATTCATGCATATAGGTTGGTCTATGTCATATTGATTTGACAGGTGGTCCAAGTGACATTGATAGGTGGACTCAAAGAAGCTAACTAGAGAGACAGAAAAATGACTAAGTCCATAGGTATTGAGTGAAGCCAGTTCAATAAATGCCATACAGTTAATAGCGCTGAGTGAAATAAGGACAGTCAAAGCCCAGCAAGTTGCAGCGTAGAAAAATGACTAAGTACACATGCGTTGAGTGAAGCTAGTTCACTCAATGCCATACAGCTAACATCGCTGAGAGAAGGCTGACAGTCAAAGCTTTATGTGTTGGCAAGGCAGAAAAGTGTCTAAGTCCGCAGGCGTTGAGTGAATTCAACTCACTCAACGTCATATAGCCGAAAGCATTGAGTGAAGCTTGATCTCTCAACTCCATGTTGTATCTGTCAAAGCCAAAGGAAAACGAGACAGAAAATCGATTAAGTACATTAGCATTGAGTAAAGCCAGTTCACTAAACTCCAAGATCAAAAAGCTTTGAGTCAAGCTAATGCAGTCAGCCTAAGAGGAAATAGAGAAATCAGCTAAGTCCAAAAGCGTTGAGTGAAGCCAGTTCACTCAACACACTCAACGCCAGATTTCAGAAGTAAAGGCAGAAAGCGTTGAGTGAGGCCAACTCACTCAATGCCTTCAGACAGAAGGATATTTGGGTAAGTACAATAACATTGAGTGAAGCCAACACACTCAACTCCTAGTTAAATATTGAGGCTGAAGGAGAAAGCGTTGAGTGTAGTCAACACACTCAATGCCTTCATGTAGAATAAGATTATTCTAAGTCCAGAATCATTGAGTGAATCCAGTTCACTCAACGCTCTCAACGCCTGGACAAGCTGAAGAATTGACTAAGTCCAGAATTGTTGAGTAAAGCCAGTTCACTCAACGCACTCAACGCCTGGAGTGATTTTGTGAAATTGGCTAAGTCCATAACTGATGATATCATCAAATTAAACAAAAGTCAACAAAACTTAAAATGATCATGGAAGAGCTATAACTCATCACTAACATCGCCATTGTTGAAATCGAGATTCGGTTCCACCTAGAGTTCGGACCTATGGTGCAGCTCACACCTACTTCTCCCAAGCCGTCCCTTGGTGAGAGACCTGAATTTGGAAAATGATCCTTGGGTCTAGCGTGGAGGTCCCACCTCACACCTGGAAGAACTTTGAGATCTCCCCCTCCCTAGCCAATGCTGAGCTAGGTGCCTTGGAGGATGAAGGAAGAAGATGAGGATTGGTGAAAACGGATCCCTCTCCAAGGCACCCCAAGGGTCTATTTATAGAGTTTTGGGGATGGACTACCAATAACGCAATACTACTGCTCTAAAATTAATAAAATACCCTAGGCTGGTCTGCCAATATCCAAACTCAGTAGTTTTGAATAGCTATTCGCAACCCACCAGGGGCAAAGTAGCATACCCTCAAGCCGAGTGAAACCCTCAAGCTGGGTGAGACCCTCAAGCCGGGAGAGTACTCCAGCCAGGCGAGAACTCCAGCCGGGCGAGTACTGCAGCCGGGAGAGAACTCCAGCCAGGCAAAAACTCTAGCTGGGCGAGTACTCTAGCCGGGCGAGAACTCTAGTCGGGCGAGAAATCTAATCGGGCGAGTACTCCAGCCGGGCGAGTACTCAAGTAGGGCAAGTACTCCAGCCGGGCGTATACTCAGCCCGGGCGAGAACTCTAGCCGGGCGAGCTGGGTGGGTGCCGGCCTCCCGTCATAGCTGCCCCCTGAAATGGGGTCGGGGCGGGTGCCGACCTCCCGCCGCACCCTCCCCCTAGGATAAGGGCTGGGGCGAGTGTCGGCCTCCCGCCGCACTCGCCCTCTAAAGAGTACACCAAGCACTAGTAAGATAGGAAATTTTTTCTTCCCCCTACTAGTATATTATGAAGATCAATCATCAATTTGACTCTAAGAGTGCAAAACCCCTAAAAGCTTAAAAATGTGTAGCAAGTCTTACGCCTTCCTGGGGACCCCATTCTGCGAATACGGGATTGTACATAATCCCTATTCTTTTAAAGCGAGTTCCATGCTCGAAAAGAAACATCCAACCCAACGTATTCGCTGAGTGTAACGCTCTTGGAACCAAAAATACTTGTCCTCTTCGAGGAGTCAACCTGCCCTACCAGCTAATGGGAGCCTGGGTGGCGAAATCCCCTCACAGTAGAATTCACTTAACCTCCACGAGGGGTCAACCTACTATGTCAGCTAATGGGAGCCTGGGTGGAGAGAACCTCTTCGGGTAGGATTCACTTAACCTCCACGAGGGGCCAACCTACCATGCCAGCTAATGGGAGCCTGGGTCGCGAGATCCTCTCCAGGTAGAATTCACTTAACCTTGCTGAGGGGTCAACCTACCATGTCAGCTAATGGGAGCCTAGGTGGCGAGATCCCCTCCGGGTAGGAACTTTTTTCTCCACCGAGGCACATTCGACCCATCCAGCTAGTGAGAGTCTGGGTGAGGAGATCCGCTCGGGGGTTGGTTCCTTCTCTCCACCGAGGCACATTCGACCCATCCAACTAGTGAGAGCCTGGGTGAGGAGATCCTCTCGGGGGTTGGTTCCTTCTCTCCATTGAGGCACATTCGACCCATCTAGTTAGTGAGAGTCTGGGCGAGGAGATCCTCTCGGGGGTTGTTCCTTCTCTCCACCGAGGCACATTCGACCCATCTAGCTAGTGAGAGTCTGGGTGAGGAGATCCTCTCGGAGTTGGAACTTACTCTCCACCGAGGCACAATCAGCCCATCCAGCTAGTGGGAGCCTGGGTGAGGAGATCCTCTCGGGGTCAACATGTTAAAGTCTTCACCATGAGGTGTACATGTCCTGCTGGCTAGTGAGAGCCCGATCAGTGGAACCATCTTGAGGTTAATATGTCTAAGTCACCTCCAAGAGGTCTACCTGCCCTGCCGGCTAGTGAGAGCCCGGTCAGCGGAACTATCTTGAGGCTAACATGTCTAAGTCACCTCCAAGAGGTCTACCTACCCTGCCGACTAGTGAGAGCCCGGTCAGCGGAACCACTTTGAGGCTAACATGTCCAAGTCAACTCGAAGAGGTCTACCTGCCCTACCAGCTAGTGAGAGCCTGGTCAGCGGAACCATCTTGAGGCTAACATGTCTAAGTCACCTCCGAGAGGTCTACCTGTCCTACCGGCTAGTGAGAGCCCGGTCAGTGGAACCATCTTGAGGTTAACATGTCTAATTCACCTCCAAGAGGTCTACCTGACCTGCCGGCTAGTGAGAGCCCAGTCAGCGGAAACATCTTGAGGCTAACATTTCTAAGTCACCTCCAAGAGGTCTACCTGCCCTGCCGGCTAGTGAGAGTCCGGTCAGCGGAACCATCCCGAGGTTAACGTGTCTAAGTCACCTCCAAGAGGTCTATCTTCCTTGACGGCTAGTGAGAGCCCGATCAGCGAAACCATGTTGATTACATTGGTCACAATGTACTTGATTTGAGGAAGTCCTTTCAGCTTGTAGAAAATGGACAAATGAGGTAAATAAACCGCAAACTTTTATTGCTCAAAAAGATAAAGAATATAAAGGTATGCCCCCTTATTTTTATAAACTGGGGGAGGAGAGAGAGATTTACAACAAGCGACGTGGGACTAAATACAAGCTGTGCGGCTTATGTGATTTGACATGACCAAATGCCAATTATATAAGAAATAAAACAACTAACTACAAAGCCGCAATCTCCCAGAGTCAGCCTCTCGAACTGACCGCCTGATTGCCTGGTGCAAGTTGTCGGACTACAAACACGGTCAGATCTCTGCAGCTTCAAGTAGACCGCTACACTTTGCCAGACCACTGTGGCTTCAAGCAGACCGCTGCGACTTCTCTTCGCCAGACTGCCAGACCAGACCGCAAGATTGCTGAAATAACTAGACCGCTGCGGTTATAAACCAGGCCGCCCGAACACTCCAAACTTTAACACTCCCCCTCAAGCTGGAGCATATATATCGACCATGCCCAACTTGCTACAGACCTCCTCAGATGGAGTAACCGGTTTGGTGAAAAAGTCAGCTAGTTCTCTTTCTGATGTAACAATCAGAGTGCAAACCTGATTCTTCAAAATCTCCTCTCTAATGAAATGGAAATCAACCTCAATATGCTTTGTTCTCTCATGAAAGATAGGATTCCTTGAAATATAAATGACAGCTTTGTTATCACAGAACATAGGAAAATGATGGTTATAAACTTCTCCCAAGTCAAGCATAAGCGCCCATAGCCATTTTAACTAGCAGGTAGTTGAGGCCATGCTCCTATATTCTTCTTCAGCACTTGACCTTAAAACTACTGCATGCTTCTTGCTTTTCTAGCTAACCAGGTTTCCTCCTACAAAGTGCAAAAACCTAATGTAGACTTTCTATCCTCCTTGTTATCAGCATAGCTGGCATCAGAATATGCTTCAATCTTCAGATGACCATTCTTCTGAAACAATAAGCCCTTTCCTGGAGACCCTTTCACATACTCCAAAATTTTCATGGCAGATCGTAGATGACACTCTAGGACTTTGCACAAACTGACTAACCTTCCCAACTGCATAGTAAATATCTGGTCGAGTAACACTCAAATATATAAGTTTGCCTACAAGTCGCCTGTATACAGTGAAATCTGGGAGAAGAGGAGAATCATCAGTCCATCCTTTATCATCACCAACAACCATTGGGCAACGAGCAGGTTTCATGCCAAGAAGACCTGTCTCCTTTAGGAGATCTAGCGCATACTTCTGCTGTGAAAGAACCACCAAGGTCCTCTTTCGTGAAATCTCAATTCCCAGGAAGTACCTGGGCGGTCCCATATCCTTAGTGACAAAGTATTGTCGAAGATGTTGTTTGGCTAGATCAACGCCCTCCTTATCATCACCAGTCAAAAGAATATCATCAACGTAGACAGCAAGAACTACAAGACCTTTAGTAGTCTTGCATATAAACAAAGAATGATCAGCAGAGCTTTGACTGAACCCAATAAGAGAAACAACTTCACTAAATTTTTCAAACCAGGCTCGTGGACTCTGCTTTAAACCATAAATCGCCTTCGGATGCTTGCACACTTAATACTCCCCTAAGCAACATACCCAGGAGGTTGCTCCATGTATACCACCTCTTGAAAATCCACATAAAGGAAGACATTCTTAACATCCAACTGAGACATTTCCTAGTCTCTATTAACAGCCACAGAAAAGAGAATACGAATAGTGCTGATGAAAGCAACAGGAGAAAAAGTATCGAAGAAATCCACCCCATATGTCTGAGTAAACCATTTGGCAACAAGCCGGGCCTTATACCGTTCAACAGAGCCATCTGGAAGATACTTAACCACAAAGACCCACAGATATACAACCACATCAATGCCCAGAGGTGGTGGAACAAGAGTCCAAGTCTCTCTCTCAGTTAACGTGCTCATTTCTTCATTCATAGCAGCCTTCCACTAAGGAAGAGCAAGAGCTTCTTGATACATTTTCGGAATGGCAGTAGAAGAAATAGCAATAGGAAAACGCTTGGCTGTTGGGGAAAGTTGATCATAGGAGACAACCACACCAATCAGATGCTGATTACATTGGCGAACACCCTTTCGCAAGGAAATCAGAAGATCGAGGTCACTGCTGACTTGAGGAGGCAAGGTACTGGCAGAAGAAAGAAGAGGCTCCCTAACAGGCACAGAGGGTTCCAAGGATAACCCATCAGGTTCCCGAGAAAAAGAAGGAGCAACTGGAGGAGATGCGGAAAGAACCGGCTCTGGCGGAGGTACCGAGAGAATAGGCAGGGAAGGAGAAGTATCAGCAGGTACGAGAGAAGAAGGAGAGGAGAATTATGGAGTATCTTTAAAGAAGGTAACATCTGCAGAAACATACTGTTTGCGCAGGAGAGGATCAAAACATCGATACCCTTTTTGAGTAGGGCAATAGACAAGGAATATGCATTTAATTGATCAGGGAGAAAGTTTGTCCAGTCTAGGAGAGGGACGTGAACAAAGGCAGTACATCCAAAGGTTTTAAGCGGCAAAGGAAATGGTTTGGCCTCTTGATATAAGACTGAAAGAGGAGTCTTGCCCTGAATAACATGCGAGGGAATACGGTTTATGAGATAGAAAGCAAGAAGAATTTCATGACCCCAATAAGACAGGAGGACATTCATTTGCAAAGAAAGACTGCGAGCAACATCTAGAAGATGACGATTCTTGCGTTCAGCAATGCCATTCTGTTTAGAGGTATACAGACAACTTGTCTGATGAATCAAACCCTTGTCCACACAAAAAAAGAGAACTGATGAATGACATATTCTTTGACATTATCAGTACGAAGAATCTGAATGGGCACACTAAACTGTGTGAAGATATCATGATAAAAAGCAGAGAATACAGAGAACAGTTAAGAACAATCCTTCAAGAGATACAACCAAGTGCATCTGGAGAAATCATCAATAAATATGACAAAGTACAAGCTTCCATGACCAACCGAAGCAACCGGAGAAGGGCCCCAGATGTCAGAGTGAACAAGCTCAAAAGGACGTGAAGAACAACGACCCGTTCGAGCTGGGAAAGAAGAGCGATTATGTTTTCCCAACTCACATGCTTCACAGTTCAAAGGAAAATCGTCGAAAGGAAGGTCTGGAAGAAGTTGATGAATGAGGAGAGAAGGAGGATGACCAAGACGACGATGCCATAACTGAATTGAGGAAGAAGCAGAAAGTGCAACAATATTGTCAAGATAAAATAGGCCACCATGAGCAGTACCAGTATCAATTGTAGCCTTAGAAACAGAATCAGAGAAAGAATAAGTGGTGCCAGTAAAAGTAACTGTGCAACTTAACTGGGTGCAAAGACCATGAACAGATAGTAAATTGCATGGGAAAGTAGGGACATAAAGAGTGTCCTCTAATAGCAAAGATGAAGAGAGATGCACAGTGTAAATACCATGCACATGCACAGAGGTCCCATCAGCAACAATAACAGGAGATAACTTGTTGGTTTCAAGCAAAGAGGAAAATAAACAAGAGTTTCCAGTCATGTGACTAGTGGCACAAGAGTCAATAAGCCACTTATCAGAGGAGACTGCAAGAGCATGAGTAGTAGAAGAGAAGTCATTTGAAAGAAGAAGCCGGAAAGCAGGTAAACTAATCGCTCAGGGAGAAACTAGCCGGCACAAACAATGAAGAAGAAAGAGAGACCAAGGAGACCGCCCGGTCAAAGGTACACAAACCAGCGGCTAGAAGAAGCCGCGACCAAAAGGGCAGGAAGAGAGTAAGAAACCGGAAGAAACCGGACCAAGGAGCGGAAACCGCAGTGGATAAAGAAATGCTAGCGAGAAAAGAAAAAAGAGGAGAAGCACGCGGTCAAGGAAAAAACAAGCCGCCCGGTCTCGGTGTCAACACACCAGCAACAAATCAAGAAAAGTTGCGACTCAAGGGCGGAAAAAACCGCGCAAGAATAAAGAAGAGTCAGAGACAGCGAAAACACGACGCAAACCACGCGAATAGAAAGAAAGAGATCGCACGGTGTAAAAAGGACAAAATGATCAAGAACAGGTTGTAGAAGGAGACGGAGACCGCACGATCAAGGTGTCAACACACCAGCGGCAAGGAACAAGCTGTGACCAAAATGCGGACTCACACCAAAGAAGAGACAAGAGACTAGAGACTAGCAAAGAAGCAGCAAGAAGAGAAAAGAGAACGAGGCCGCCCGGTCAAGGCGAAAAACACACCAGTGGCAAGGAAGAAACCGCGACCAAGGGCAAAACTCACAACAGAGAAGAGATAACGCAGTTAGCAAGGGAAGCCAGACGAAAAGAAAAGGCATGGGAGGAAGCAAGTCGTAAGCACATGGATAAGCAAGGGAGGGAAGGGAGGAGAAAGAAGCCGCCCAAACCGGATGAAGCCGGTTGAAGAGGCTGCGCGATTAGAGCAACAAACCGCGACCTTCTTGAAGCAAAGGATTGGTTTCCTCTGATACCTTGTAGAAAATGGACAAAAAAGGTAAATAAACCGCAAACTTTTATTGCACAAAAAGATAAAGATTACAAAGGTATGCCCCATTATTTATAGAAACTGGGGGAGGAGAAAGAGATTTACAACAAGCGATGTGAGACTAAATACAAGCCGTGCGGCTTATGCGGTTTGACATGACTAAACCGCCAACTATACAAGAAATAAAACAACTAACTACAAAGCCACAATATCCCAGAGTCAGCCTCTCGAACTGATCGCCTAATCGTCTGCTACAAGTTGTCAGACTAAAACCACGGTGAGATCTCTATGGCTTCAAGCAAACCGCTACACTTTGCCAGACCGTTGCGGCTTCAAGCAGACTGCTACGACTTCTCTTCGCCAGACCGCCGGACCAGACCGTAAGACTGCTGGAACAACTAGACCGCTGCGGTTAGAAACCAGGCCGCCCAAACACTCCAAACTTTAACACAGCTCAATGATATACAAATAGTTATATTTGATGGATGTTAAGTTCATGTGTGCAGGAAAATAAAGCTAAGTATAAAAGCATTAAGACACTCAAAATTACTGTCAACACACACTGAAAAAGTTATGTCGAGACAAAGAGAAGTTGTGTCGACACTAAGTACAACTATGTCGACACACTCTATTCAAGATGTGTCGAGACTGAAGACAACTGTGTCGACACTCAGGACTAGTGTCAACACACTTCACAAGCTGTGTCAACACTGAAAGCAAGCTGTGTCGACACTTAGGACTATTGTCGACACATTCTACATAAGTTGTGTCGAGACAAGTTAAACAGCTGTGTCGACACATTCAGATGTATGTCGACACCACTACAAGAGCAGTGTCGACACCTAGGACTTGTGTCGATGCATTCAAATGTCAAGTGTCAACTCTTCAAGCAAATTTGTTTTCTAAGTACAGAAATCAAGACGGAGGTACTGACAACTGTCAAAATGGTCAAATGTCAGTTATTAACCGAATCAGGCGGTTACTCCTATTAGAGCCTATTTAAAGGGATCAACTCTTCAGAAAAAAAACAAGAAGAACAATCACAATTGTTGAAGTCAGATATCAGAAGCATCGACTACAAATTTAGAAGGTGGAGAGAAGCCTAATCAAGAATCATCTTCAATATTTCTCCAGCCTAGATCTTCCCTAATTTCTACTTCAAGAAGCTTTGAAAAGCTGAGAAGGGTTGGATCAGATCTATCTTGACAAGTTCAAAGGAAGCAAATTCATCAAGATCAGATCAAAAAGCTATTAATCATTTCTCTCTTGCTGGGTGACATTTTCTGAATCTATTTCTTTTATCTTCATTCATTGTGTAAGATCTACCTATAGATCTAAGTGTAGGGGAATCACTCTCTTTATGTTGTAAGCATGTGTTATAAAGGCTGAGGTAAGGCTGAGATTGCTTGAGGTAGGAGAAGTAGGTAATTCTCTGAGGTATAGGGCAGGGTTTGCCTGAGGAGTAGGAGTGTGGATTCATTCCGAGGTAGAGTTCTTGGGAAGAACATAAGGTGTAGGATCTTGGTTATCTGAGTGGTAAGACTTGTATAGTCTGAGTTTTAGGAGTTAGATGGGCTCTGAGCTGTAAGATCTGAGTATCTGAGTAAATGAAGGAGAAGGAGTTTGACCGAATCTAGTTCATTGCTAAATAGGCGAAGGGGGAAAGTGGATGTACCCATAAATTGGGGAACCACTATAAATATTTGTGCATTGTGCTGTGATTGCTGATTGCTGTGTTGTGATAATTTTCAAAGTGCTGTTTATATTATCTTATTTATTTGACTGTGTTAATCAACATATAGAAAGCATAACTCTGAATTTTTAAAGGGGGTAGCCATAATTTATATTGGACCTATTCACCCACTCTAGGTCATTCACAATCCTAAAGCAAATATTTACAATTGGTATCATAGGGAGGTTCACTGAAAAAGGCATAACGGCCTAGTGATAATCCTAAGGATTGCATATAAAGATTTATCATGGCTCAGAGGGAAAATAATTCCATTAAGCTCCCTGTCTGCTCCAAAGAAAACTTTGGAATATGGAAGGAGAGAGTCAAATTATTTATGGAAGAAGCAGATCCAAGAATTTATATCATAGTGATTGAAGGACCTTTCATTCCCATGAAAGTGTTAGTTCTTGATGCAAACATCAAGACACCCAAGACTTACATAGAGATGGATAAGGATGAAATCATTCTTGCCTCTATGGACAAATGGGCACAGCATATTATTGTCAGTGCAATAGATGATTCCACTTTCAGAATATGATTCATTGCAAGACAACCAAAGAAATATGGCATTCTTTGATTGTCTACATGGAAGGAACTGATGAAGGTCAGAGATGATAGGAAATCTCTGCTAAATCAACAGTATAAAGCCTTCAGATAAGAATAAGAAAGACACTATGGCTGAATGTTTTGAAAAGTTCTTCAGAATTGTAAATAACCTGAGGACTTATGGCAGAAGTTTTACTAACTATGAACTTAATGACAAGATCTTGAGGTCCCTTAACAAGGAATGATACATCAAGATTTGTGTCATATTAGAAATGGGGAATTTAGCCAACTTAGACCCCCATGCCCTATTTTGCAAGCTATTGTCACATGAGTTATAACTCAATCTCAGGAAGTCTGAAGAAGATTCAGCTAAAGCTCACAGCAGAGAAAATACCTTGGCCCTAAAGGCCGAGTCATCTAGAAAAGTCAGAGAGAAGTCAACACTCATAGAAAGACTGGAAACAACTTTTGAGTGTTCAGAATCTTCCTCATCAGGAGGAGACCTGATTGAGGAGGAACTGTCTCTCTTCTCTAGATAGTTCAAGAAGATGTTGAGTAGAAGAAGGCAAGGCAGCTAGAAGGGTCCAGTTGGAGACTCTTCTCACAAAAAGATCAATCATCCAGATAAATCCAGGAAAATTAATTCCGGGGATAGGTATGGGTCTTCACAAAATAAATATATTAAGACTAATATAGTGTGTTATTGTTGCAACAGAAAAGGTCATGTCATAGCTTATTGCCCAGCAAAAAAGGAGAAAAAGTCAGAAAACTTGAAAGATGGACAACATAAGAAGGCTAACAAAAGCCTCTTGGCAAAAAGACAGTTGACACTGTCTGACAGTGAGTCTGAATTATCAAAATCAGAAGAAGAGGAGGCTCTCATGGGCCTAATGGCTATTGAGGAAACCCAACCAGGAGAAGAAGATCAGGATTGTTCAGATCCTGCTAAGGTAAAATCAATCTCTCATAGTTTAGACTCAGATTCTTTTCCTATATTAGAAAATGAATCATGTTCACACTCCTCTAATAGTAAAGAGCATGATTCAGACATTGAAGCTGATTTTAACCCCCTTATCAACAGATATGGGAAGTTACTAAAGGCCTTGGTTATAAGCAAACAACTTGCTAAGGATCAGACCAAAGAATTAGAATCTTTGAAAGGAGTGTCTTTTCAGTTGGAAAGAGCCAACATAAAGTTGGACCTACAAAAACTTAAACTTATAGAACTAACTAACAAGATAGATAGCGAGGCAAAGGTAATAGTAGAACAGGTCAAGACTGTCAAGGACCTAGAAGAAAAGCTTACCTAGGAAAGACATCTCCTGACTCAATTCTCAAAACCTAAGTCAGTGCTACCTATCATAGATACCTTTTCTGCACCATTTAGAAGTGGTGTAGGATATGGTAAGGACAAAATGTTTTAAAAGAAGTATGTAGCCAAGGGTAAAGCTCCAAGTGGTCCATTTAGGCAACCAATCGAGTATCTACCTTCTAACATATGCTTGAGATCATATGTTACTGGACACATGAGGTCTGAGTGCTCTACCAGAAAGGTCAATAAAGAGCCTTGCTGGAAGGATCAGACATCTAAAGGCAATATAGGACAACAACAACCAGAAAAAGTGATCAATCCAAGAAGCCAAGTAATTCTTTGAACTGGTCCCAGTGCATCTCACCTAAATCTGAAAGGTAAGGGTATGAATTTTGCACCACTACCTTGGAAGTTGGATGATAATTCTGTATTGCACAAACAAACAACCTCAAATGTGCAACCAAGGAAAAGATACAACCGATTTGAGTGTTGGTGATGTGGGAAGGTTGGGCATTTTGCCCTAGATTGTTGGTATAATCCAACAGCTCCTTCTATAAGTTTCAACCAGCTTTATTTAGAAAGTCTGCTTTGTTTCACACAGCAAAGCCTAATAGGAACCAAGGCCCCAAAATCTATTTGGGTACCTAAGGTGAACTAAATTTGTGTTTTCAGGTGGAGCCAAGTACCAAAGGAAGGACAATATGGTACTTGGATAGTGGCTGTTCCAGGCACATGACTGGATCAAGGAGTTTACTAAGAGATTACACTCCAGTTAGGAATGGATCAAAAGTCATCTTTGGAGGGTCAGAGAAAGGACTCACCAAGGGATATGGTAACATTTCTAATTGCCTAGTTACCGTCACTAAAGTGACTTATGTGGAAGGATTGAACCACAATCTGATAAATATTAGTCAGCTTTGTGATATAGGGTATGAAATTATTTTCCACAATGACAAGTGTTTGATAAGGAATTCAAGAGATCAAATTGTCAGATGCTAGGAGTGGGAACATTTATTTTCTAAACTTCTTAATTATAAATGAGAAATCACCTATATGCCTTGTAGCTAGTGAGAAAGACTCTTTATGTGTACAGTGGCACAAAAGGCTTGCTCACTTAAACTACAAAGCTATAAGTAAACTATTCTCTATGGACTTAGTTAGAAATAGTCCATAACTCAAATGCTCTTAAGAAGGCTTATGTCCTGCATGTCAAAAATGCAAACAAACAGAAGTTTCCTTTACGAGCATTCAGTCCAAAGACACTGAGAGGTGTCCGTACTTACTTTATTTGGATCTCTTTGGTCCTATGCAAGTTCTTAGTTTGGGTAGGAATTCTTATACCTATGTGATTATGGATGATTACTCCAAGTTTGCTTGGGTATTCTTCTTAAGGAGAAAGTCTGAAACACTAGACATCCTTGTTGATTTTGTCAAACAAATTTAGAATGAGATGGGATGTTCTATGGTCAAACTTAGAAGTGACCATGGTACAAAATTTCAATCTAAAAAGATGACATATTTCTGTAAGGAATTGGAAATCTTTCAGGAATTCTCCTCTCCAAGAACACCACAGCAAAATGGAGTTGCTGAGAGGAAAAATAGAACTCTTATTGAGGCAGCCAAAACAATGCTGAGTGATACATCTCTCCCAGAATATTTTTGGGCTGAGGCTATAAACACAACATGCTATATTCAGAATAGAGCATTGATTAACAAGAATCACAACAAGACTCCCTATGAACTAATGAAACGTAGAAAACCAATTCTGTTCTACTTCAAAAATTTTAGTAGTAAGTGCTATGTTTTGGACAATGGGAAAACTTACCTAACCAAGTTCTCAGAGAAATCCTATGAAGGAATCTTTGTATCGTATAGTATTCATAACAAAGCATACATAATCTACAACTTGAAACATCAAATTGTAGAAGAATCTATTAATGTAGTTTTTGATGAATTATCTGTTTTATTTAATGAGATCTCTAACAACTCTAGTCTAGGTGTTGTAGACTCTAGAATGAAAAAGTTAACAATAAGTGATTCACTTGATCTAGAGTTACACATTAGAGACAATATAGAAATTCCTATAGAAGATACATCAACTGCTCAGGGGAGGAAGAGAATCATCCTAATCCTCCTGCAGTACTAGGTAATGGTAGGCACCTGCTAGTAGCAGTTAAACACCTTAGAGATCATCCAATTGATCAAATAATAGGTGATGCAAGATTATGATTAAATACTAGGAGTAGACATCACAATAAGGTTCTATACTCTTGTTTTATCTCTCAAGTAGAACCTAAAAGGTTTGAAGAAGCCAATTCAGACCCCAACTGGATTATGGCTATGCAAGAAGAGCTAAATCAATTTGAGAGATGCAAAGTCTGGAGTTTAGTTCCTAGACTTAGTGATCACATTGTGATAGGAGCTAAGTGGATTTACATGAATAAATTAGATGAGTATGGGGTTATTGTAAAGAACAAAGCTAGATTAGTGGTTAAAGGATATAGACAAGAGGAAGGGTTAGACTTTGACCAAACCTTTGCACCTGTAGATAGGATAGAGGCCATAAGGTTGTTTTTAGCTCATGTAGCATTTAAAGGATACAAGGTCTACCAGATGGATGTAAAATCAGCATTCCTAAATGGTACACTGAAGGAGGAAGTCTATGTAGAGCAACCACCAGGTTTTGTTAACCCTAAACACAACACCTATGTTTTCAAATTACACAAGAATTTGTATGGATTAAAACAGGCACCTAGAGCCTGGCATTAGACCATGTCTACCTTTCTTATAGAGAACAAGTTCTCTAGAGGAAAGATAGACATGACACTATTTCTCAGGAACATCAAAGGATCAAGCATCCTAGTCCAAATTTATGTAGATGACATAATCTTTGGGTCTACTAATGAGATGTTGTGTAGTAAATTTGCAAGGCTTATGCAAGGCAAGTTTGAAATGACCAGCACGGGTGAGCTAAATTTCTTCTTGGGATTCCAAGTTAGACAATCAGAGGATGGAATATACATCTCTCAATCTAAGTTCACTAAGGAGTTGATTAAGAGATATGGTATGGAGAATTCTTCTACCATAATAAATCCAATGGGTTCTTCTGTGTCACTACACAAGGATGAATCTAGGAAATCAGTTGATAAAACCTTGTATAGAGGCATCATTGGATCACTCCTGTATTTGACTGCTAGTAGGCCAGATATTATGTTCTCAACATGTGTCTGTGCTAAGTACCAAGCATGCCCCAAAGAGTCTCATTATACTGCTGTAAAGACAATACTGAGATATCTAAAGGGAAGACCCAATCTTGGGCTTTGGTATCCTAGGGATGATGATTTTTAACTCACAGGGTACACAGATGCAGATTTTGCAGGGTGTAAAGAAGATAGAAAAAGTACTTCTGGAACTTGCCAGTTTTTAGGGAAAGACTTATAAGTTGGAGTAGCAAGAAGCAAACAAGTGTTGCAATCTCTACAACAGAATATGAGTACATATCTGATGGGAGCTGCCGTGCTCAGTTGATGTGGATTCAACATCAACTAGTGGACTACAGTGTATTGCAAAGTAAATCTGTTATATTTTGTGATTCTACAAGTGCAATTTCTATTGCTAATAATCCTGTTTTTCACAATAGAACTAAACATATAGAAATTAGATATCACTTTCTCAAAGAGAATGTTGAAAAAGAAAATATAAGCTTACAGTATATTCCAACAAAAAGACAAGTTGCTGACATTTTTACAAAACCCCTAGATGAAAGCAAATTCAATTATTTTAAATTTGAATTAGGCATGTTGAACATTGAATAAAAAATTATAGTTAGTAGCAACAAAAGTTAGTACAACTCTTAAAAGGACGACTAACCAGATTTACAAATCAAAATAACTAAGAAAAATTTGATCTATGTCAAGAAACTATATTCAGAACTCAAAGTTTATCTAAGTCAAAGAATTGTGTCGAGACACCTGTTGGGTACATTGGAAAATGTGTACCTAATTTGGAGAAGGCTCACTTAGCTCAATGATATACATCAAGGTGTATTTGATGTTATTTTGAGTTTATATGTGCAGGTTAAGTATTTGCTAAAATGCAGAAAAAGTTTCTAAGTCCATGTGTCGACACTTAAGGAAGTCTGTGTCGACACTTGGAAAAGCTGTGTCGACACCTGAAGCAACTGTGTCGACACACAGAATTTATTTGTCGACATCGACTGTGTCGATACCGGGAGGCAGTGTCGACACACAGAAGTATTAGTTGACATCAACTGTGTCGACACCGGGAGGCAGTGTTGACACACAGAAGTATTAGTCGACATCAACTGTGTCGACACCTGGAGGTAGTGTCGACACACAAATTCCGAGACTATATCAACTGTGTCGACACACAGGACTTGTGTGTTGACACACATCAGAGTTTCAACAATGCTGATTGCTGTGAAGTAAAGAAGTGTCTGTGTCGACACAAAGAAGCTGTGTCGACACACTCTATAGATACAGTGTCAAGAAGCAGTGTCGACACCAAATGAGCTATGTCGACATCACCAAAGCTTGTGTCGACACTTAATCTACTTGTGTCGACACATATTGACAATCAGTCTCGATGCTTTGCTGACAAAGACAAAGGTTCAAGAACTGACTGGAGACTTGACAGCTGTGTATTCCAATAAGTGTACTGAAGCTGTCAGACTTGTCAGAAGTTGGTTAGAAACCGGATCAGCCAGTTACCATGGATGAAGTCTATATATAGATGGATTCTGTCAAATCAACAAGTTGAATGTGAACAACAAGAACAATAATAGGAACATCTATTGAAGTATTGATCATTGATCAAGAAAGTGCACGTCACACAGAAGAAGATTTTCGTGAGAAGATCTAAGGAGAATTCAAGCAAGAATTCTGAAGAAACTTCAGAAGTTCTGGAGAGTGAGATAGATCTCCAACTGTTGAAATAAAGAAGGAGACATTTACAAGTCTCTTAAGAAGCAGATCTTGAACTAATCTGCTAAGAAGGATTCAGATCTATTTCTAGATTCTAAGAAGGAAGCTGACAGCCAGTCAACTTCAAAGGAGATCAACCCTACTGAGTTCAGATTCAAGAAGCTTTGAAGAAAGCTAAGAACAGGTTGATTTCAGCCATCAGTTTTATTAAGAAAATGATCAAGAAACCTCTTATCCCTTCTCTCTCAACAAGGGTAAGAGTCCATCTAAACACTTATCAAATTTTGTAGGATCTTTTCATAGATCTTAGTTGTAATCCTATATTATAAAGGCTGAGTGTAGGAGATATAGATCTCTAAGTGGTAGGGCTTTTGAGTCTGAGTGTAGGAGAAATTTTTCTCTGAGTTGTAGGCCTTGTGGGAAGGCTGAGGTAGGGCTGTTAGCCTGAGCTGTAGGAGTGTGGTTACACTCTGAGTTGTAGGAACCTTATAGGGTTCTGAGTTGTAGGAACCTTTCAGGGTTCTGAGCTGTAAGATCTGTGGATCTGAGAAGAAGGAAGAAGTTAGGCCGAATCTAGCACACTGCTAGATAGGTGAAGGGGGAAAGTGGATGTACCCAGACCTTGGGGAACCACTATAAACCTATGTGCAATCTGTGATGTGTGTTTGATTGTGATTTCTATGCTGTGATTGCTCTAGAATAGTTAGATTCTATTTTAAGATCTAGAAAAATATTCTGCCTTAAGTAAACAAAAGAAATAACCTATTCACCCCCCTCTAGGTGTTTGGGTTATCTTGAAATTAATTCTATCAAGTGATATCAGAGGGAGGTTACTCAAAGAAGGACTTAACAGTCTGAGTAAGATCCTTAAGGCATATTCAAGATCAAGAAAATGGGTTCAGGAGAAAATCATAAGGAACTAGGTTCTATGAATTTACCCATATGTAGGAAAGAGATATTTGGAATATGGAAAGAAAGGGTAAGGCTTTTCATGGAGGCTTCTGATCCAAGGATCTACATTACAGTAATGGAAGGTCCTTATATTCCAATGAAGGTGTCAGTTCTAGATGCAAACCAAAGAACTCCCAAAGATTTTTCTGAGATGACTAGGAAGAGATCATACTGGCAACTATGGATAAAAGAGCCCAGAATATCATAATAAGTGCCATAGATGATTCAACCTTTCAAAATTTGATTCAGTGCAAGTCCTCCAAGGAAATGTGGGATACTTTGATAGTCTACATGGAGGGTTTTGAAGAAGTCAGATAAGATAAAAAATCTATGCTGAACCAGGAATATGAGAGTTTAAGATAAGGAAAGTTAGATGGTATAACTGAGTGTTATAAGAAGTTTTATAGAATAGTAACTGAGCTTATGTCCTATGGAAGGATCTTCAGTACATATAAATTGAATGATAAATTTCTAAGATCCTTGACAAAGGATTATGACACTAAGATTTGTGCCATTAGAGAAGTGGCCAAACTTGCAGATATCTCTCCTCCAACTTTGTTTGGAAAATTACTGTCATATGAGATGCAACTGATGGCTAGGAAAGAGGAAGAGAAAAGTGCAAAAGGGGAGCATAGAGAAAAGTCTGTGGCACTCAAGGTGGAAGCCACTAGGAAGAATAGGAGGATGTCTCCATCACCTCCTGAGATAGTTACTAAAATTACTTTAGATAATTAAGACAACCAAAGTTCAGATAGCAGTGACTCAGATAAAGACTTTGCTACCTTCACAAGGCAGTTTCAGAGATTCCTGAAGAAGAAGCAGTGGAAGTCAAGGCCCTCCACATCTCAGCCTGTGGATGACTATTATCAAAAGAGGAAGTCATCAAGGAAGGATAGGAGCAGGTCTAAGCCTAGCAAATCTACATCATCAAAGATAGTTTGCTACTGCTGTAATAAGCCTGGACATGTAGTGGCTGAGTGTCAAGACAAAAGAAAGGAGTCTGCTGATAAAAGGAAGACTCAACAAAAGAGCAAGAAGGAGAAATCCTTTGTTTCTAGAGGGAGAAGAGCTTGACAAACCAATCATCTTCAGAGTCTGAATCCGAAGCTGGGGCATACATTGGTCTATTTGCAGCAGATGAAGAAGATGAGTTTATACAATTGTTGAACTCTATCTATGAACAAGAAGACCATCAGTGTATGGGACTGATGGCTGTATCAGAAGAAGATAAGTGCCAGGATTAGCCTGGTCCTAGTAAGGTATAATGTTTTTCTAGTAATTCAGATTGTAGTACTGGCACAGAGTCAGCTACATCTGCATCAAGTGATGTGGATGGGTCTGAGTCTGAAGGTGATATTTATCAGCTGATAGATGAATATGGGAACTTGTTGCAAGCACTAAAGAAAAGCAAAAATCTGGCCAAAACTCAGGCTAAGGAAATCACAGATCTTAAGATGGCGGCATCTGACTCAGAGAAAGAGTTGGATCAAAAATTGAATGATATTGCAAAACTGAAAACTATAACTGTTATTCAGATGGGCACAATCACATACAAAAATGATCTGATTAAAAGTCTGGAAGCCAGACTTTAAAAGAAAAAAGAGTTGGTGGCTAGTTATTCCAAGCCAAAATAAGTTTTACCCTTAATAGATGAGTTTGTGGCTCATAAGGGTAAGGCTGGAATAGGCTTTAAAGGTAACACCAGGGCTGTCCAATTCTAGAGAAAGGGCAAAGCCTCAGTCCAGCCACTGAATTTTAAAGTCCCTGTAGTTTTTAGAAAGGTACAAGTGCATTCTAACAAGTATGACCTTGAGAATACTCATGGTCATAGTAAGACTTAAGTTCTGAATGACAAGGGTGTTTATGTCAATAAGGCAGCCCATGTCCATAAACCCCATGTTCCTAAGAAAATAGTGGGTGTAGCTGCAGCAGTACCAGCACAATACAAAAGATTTGCTGTCAACCAGACAGTCAAGAATATATCTAAAAATAGATACAACAAGTATGAATGTTGGTGCTGTGGCAAGACAGGCCATTATGCCTTAGACTGCTGGCACAACAATAGTGTCATGAAGAACAACAGTCTACCTGTTAGAAGAGCAGCAGGTAGATTTGGTAAGTATGAAGCTAACTTAAACCAAGGACCCAAGAC
Organism: Platanthera zijinensis; assembly: GCA_039513925.1. NCBI lineage: Eukaryota > Viridiplantae > Streptophyta > Magnoliopsida > Asparagales > Orchidaceae > Platanthera > Platanthera zijinensis. The sequence goes on along the minus strand of CM077093.1, from coordinate 166,379,112 downwards.
TTACTTGGGTTCTAAGGGAAGGTAATTCTTTATTGCAGGTGAGTCCAAGTTACCATGCCCCTATATGGTACTTGGACAATGGATGTTCCAGGCACATGACTGGAAAAAGGGATTGCTGAAGGAGTATTTACCTATCATAAATGGGCCTAAAGTAATCTTTGGTGGTTCTGAAAAAGGAATCATCAAAGCATTTGGCAACATTTATTGTAACTAGATTACTATCACTCAAGTTGCCTATGTGAAGGGTTTGAAACACAACCTTATAAGCATAAGTCAGCTGAGTGATTTAGGATATGACATTTCATTTATTAAGAATGGATGTCATATCAAAAGATCAAGTGATCAAAAGGTCATATTGACATGATATTGAAAAAGAAATGTGTACTGTCTTAACTTTGAGTGTGAGAACAATGTTTCTCCTATTTGTATTGTAGCTGATGAGAGAGCAACTCATTGTATCAAATGGCACAAGAGGCTAGCCCATCTTAACTACAAAAAAATTTGCCAACTCTTTAACAAAGATTTAGTAAGGAATGGTCCAAAAGTTAAGTGTATAAAGGATGAGATATGCTCAGCTTGTCAAAAAGACAAGCAGACAAAATCCTCCTTTCATAGCCTTGAAAACAAGGATTCAGTGAGGTGTCTATACCTCTTACATATGGATCTTTTTGGTCTTATGCCAGTTCATAGTCTAGGTAGGAAGGTCTACACTTTTGTGGTGGTAGATGACTATTCTAGATATTCCTGGGTGTTCTTTCTGAGACAAAAACCAGAAACCCCAAGTGTTTTATACAGCTTTGTCAAGCAAATTCAGAATGAACTTGACAGTACAGTGGTCAAAATCAGAAGTGACCATGACACTGAATTTCAATTAGAGAGTATGACAAAAATGTGTGAAGAATTTGGGATTTTTCAAGAATTCTCCTCACCTAGAACACCACAGCAAAATGGTATTGCTGAAAGGAAGAATAGAACATTGATTGAGTCTGGTAGAACTCTATTGAGTGACACTTCTCTCCCAGAATATTTCTGGGCTGAGACATTAAACACTGCTTGTCATGTGATTAATAGGGCATCTATCAAAAAAAGCCACAAAAAGACTCCCTATGAGATCATGAAGGGTAGAAAACCAAACTTATCCTATTTTAGGATCTTTGGTTGCAAGTGCTATGTCCTTAACAATGGCAAGTCTTATCTAACTAAGTTTGCTGCCAAATCCCAAGATGGGATAGGGTCCTCACCAAGGACATACCTGATATAGCAAGCCAAGAATATGCTAAGAGATCACCTGTATAGGACACAACTGATCATGCACAGGTGCAGGGGGAGCTAGATAGTATATAAGTACAGGACCTGATTGAGAATGCACAAGTGCAGGGGGAGACAATTTCTGCACATGTACAAGGGGAAGAGAGAATTCACTTGCCAAGTGAAATGGATTCACAATCTATTCTTGAGAGTCCTCATGTCAACAGTCCAGCACTAGATGTGATCATGAAGGATACATCTGTAGTTGCTGATGCTCCTGAGAAAGCTGTATCACCAGTTCACACTCAACAGGAGTTCATTCTGGAAGAATTGTTTTCTGACATTGAGGGAGCATCAGATAAGGAGGAGCAAGTAAGGATTGAGGGGGAGCAGGATGACATTGAGGGGGAGCAGTATAGGACTGAGAAGGAGCTGCCTCCTAGTCTAAAAGAAAGAGTTAATATAGCCAGTACCTCTGCTTCAGAAGATAAGAAAATTAGAAATGCCAAGAAAAGGAAACTGATGGTTTTTAAAAGAAGGAGCCCAAGCTATAAGAAGGCATTGAAAACTCCTACTTCACAACCTACCCCAGAGGCTGATTACAACTCATTAATGGTGGCTTTGCACGTTAAATTGGATGAGCAGAGAATGGCTCTAGAAAAGTATGTGGATGAAAGCCATAAGTCACTTCAATTTGATTTGGCTCAAGATATTAAATCCATAAGGTTTGAAGTAAATCTTTATAAGAAAGAGATGACAGATTGTTTCCACAAAGGGGGCAATGCTGTAGTATTTCTAGTTGAGCAGCAAGTAGCAGTCAAGGCTCAAGTGGATGACATTGCTGTTAAACAAGGCTATGTCCTTGAAAATCAGATTAGAATGAATGATAATCTGACTGAATCTCATAATGAGATATTCACTGAAATAAAGAATATAGCTACTGCAATGACTGAAGCAAGAGCCAAAGAGAAAGAGGAGTTTGATAAGAAGCTACAGGAAGCCTTAGATTCATTTAAGACAGCCATTACTACTTCTCAGAAAACAATCTCTGATCAGCTTCTTAAGTTAAAATCATTTTATAAAGATGGTGTAAATTTTCTTGATGGCCAAATAAGATTTCAAAAAGATGACTTAAGAGATCACATTGAAAGAAAAGTCATAAAGGGGGAGAGAGTGTTAGTCAATGCAGGCTCAGATCATGCCAAATGGATATCTAATAACATCAGAGCCACTCTGGGATATCCAACCCTTTGTGATGATGACAATGTTGCTGAATCTGGTGTGCAACCTGTTTATGTTGGAGGTGATCAACCTGAAGTTGCTCAGATCATCTACCCTCAAGCAGATTTTGATATGATTCAACAATAGGTTCAGACAATGTACAGTACTCCACAGTAAGTTGAAAATGTTATTATAAAGAAAGTTGAAATGCCAGAAGCTGCCTTGAAAGCTCAGCAGGAAGCTCAACTTTCAAAGAAAAGATTCAGAAAACAGGCTGAGTTAAAGCATAATTTTGAGCAGTGGAGCCCCACTTCAAGAAATATAATTTTGACTGCCTGGAAAGCTGTGAAAGATAAAGTTCATGAAAGGGGCAAATGGTATAATGAACAGGAATGGCAGAAGTATGAGGCAAGACAGGAAGCCATTGTGCAACATAGAAGAAAGGCTATGATTGGGAAGCTACCTCCTAATGCTCAGGAGCTTAGCAAGTACTTCCTTAAGCCTTTTCATTATTTTGAAAGGCAAAGGATTAAGTCTGAAGTTCAGAAGAAGGCAGAGTTTAAAGGAAAGACGCCTATTAATGATGCAGAACCTCCTGTGCAAGCTCAGATTAAGCCAGGAAAAGGCATAGTCATTAGGGAGCCTGATCAGCCTTAGGATAGATTTACTAGATTTTGCAAGAACAATATAATTTTTAGTTTTAAAAGAAATCTATGTAAACAGTTGTTAAGAAACTTTTGGATAATTTAAACAAAACAATGTTTCATGTTCATTCAAGTTGCATTCTTATTCTATGATGTGATTTGGTTATACGTTTTGTTTATAAGTTTCTCTGTCATTTATTATTTATATACATCATCATATTTGTTTATTATAAGTGGTGTATATCATTGACTAAAGGGTTATGACTTCTCCAAATAGGGGGAGATTGTTGGGTACATTGGAAAATGTGTATCTTATTTGGAGAAGCCTCACTTAGCTCAATGATATACATCAAGGTGTATTTGATGTTATTTTGAGTTTATATGTGCAGGTTAAGTATTTGCTAAAATGCAGAAAAAGTTTCTAAGTCCATGTGTCGACACTTAAGGAAGTCTGTGTCGATACTTGGAAAAGCTGTGTCGACACTTGAAGCAACTGTGTCGACACACAGAATTTATTTGTCGACATCGACTGTGTCGACACCGGGAGGTAGTGTCGACACACAGAAGTATTAGTCAACATCAACTGTGTAGATACCGGGAGGTAGTGTCGACACATAGAAGTATTAGTCGACATCAACTGTGTCGACACCTGGAGGCAGTGTCGACACACAAATTCTGAGACTATATCAACTGTGTCGACACACAGGACTTGTGTGTCGACACACAACAGAGTTTCAACGATGCTATTTGCTGTGAATTAATGAAGTGTCTGTGTCGACATAAAGAAGATATGTCGACACACTCTACATATACAGTGTCAAGAAGCAGTGTCGACACAAAAGGAGCTATGTTGACATCACCAAAGCTTGTGTCGACACTTAATCTACTTGTGTCGACACATAATGACAATCAGTCTCGACGCTTTGCTGATAAAGACAAAGGTTTAAGAACTGACTGGAGACTTGACAGCTGTGTATTCCAACAAGTGTACTGAAGCTGTCAGACTTGTCAGAAGTTGGTTAGAAATCGGATCAGCCAGTTACCATGGATGAAGTCTATATATAGATGGATTTTGTCAAATGAACAAGTAGAATGTGAACAACAATAACAACAACAAGAACATCTATTGAAGTATTGATCATTGATCAAGAAAGTGCACATCACACAGAAGAAGATTTTCGTGAGAAGATCTAAGGAGAATTCAAGCAAGAATTCTGAAGAAACTTTAGAAGTTCTGGAGAGTGAGAGAGATCTCCAACTGTTGAAGTAAAGAAGGAGATATTTACAAGTCTCTTAAGAAGCAGATCTTGAACTAATCTGCTAAGAAGGATTCAGATCTATTTCTGGATTCTAAGAAGGAAGCTGACAGCCAGTCAACTTCAAAGGAGATCAACCCTACTGAGTTCAGATTCAAGAAGCTTTGAAGAAAGCAAAGAACAGGTTGATTTCAGCCATCAGTTTTATCAAGAAAATGATCAAGAAACCTCTTATCCCTTCTCTCTCAACAAGGGTAAGAGTCCATCTAAACACTTATCAAATTTTGTAGGATCTTTTCATAGATCTTAGTTGTAAGCCTATATTATGAAGGCTGAGTGTAGGAGATATTGATCTCTAAGTGGTAGGGCTTTTGATCCTGAGTGTAGGAGAAATTTTTCTCTGAGTTGTAGGCCTTGTGGGAAGGCTGAGGTAGGGCTGTTAGCCTGAGCTGTAGGAGTGTGGTTACACTCTGAGTTGTAGGAACCTTATAGGGTTCTGAGTTGTAGGAACCTTTCAGGGTTCTGAGCTGTAAGATCTGTGGATCTGAGAAGAAGGAAGAAGTTAGGACGAATCTAGCACACTGCTAGATAGGTGAAGGGGGAAAGTGGATGTACCCAGACCTTGGGGAACCACTATAAACCTGTGTGCAATCTGTGATGTGTGTTTGATTGTGATTTCTATACTGTGATTGCTGTAGAATAGTTAGATTCTATTTTAAGATCTGGAAAAATATTCTGCCTTAAGTAAACAAAAGAAAAGAACCTATTCACCCCCCTCTAGGTGTTTGGGTTATCTTGAAATTAATTCTATAAACACCACAGTGTGTGTCGAGACTATAAGTAGTATTGTGTCGAGTCACTAGAATGTGTGTCGACACTATAAGCAGTTGTGTGTCGATACACTTGATAGTGTATCAATACTGATTAGTGATAGTGTGTCGAGACATTATAATTTAATGTCGAGACCTTGAGGTTTGAGTCGAGAGACATGAACTTTGTGTCGAATTAAGTCGACACAGCTCGACTAATTAGGTTTCCTTGTCGACACTAGATTTTTCCCAAATGTTAGAAAATTACTAAATACAGCCCGCCTTTTCACCTTCAAAAGACAAATATTATAAATATGAGGTATAATGTTTTGTCGACATCACTCACTAGAAATCTTGAGAGACTGATCGCTGTGTATCGAGACCTAAAAATCCATAGTTGACTCCTCTCTAATTCTAGCTCTTTCAACAAGAATGGCACCCAAGATGGATGAAAATATCAACGAAGGATACGAACTGGAGCGCAACTCCTTCGTCTCCGCTCCAGAAGATATAAAGAAGGTGATTGACCTTGTCAATGAGGCAGGTCTTGAGTATCTTCTTTCAGAATCAACCAAAATCTGGAAGAGAGAGGTATCTGAATTCTACTCTAATGCCTCACTAAACTCTAAGTCAGGCAAGATTAAATCCAGTATTAATGGAATAAGTGTCAAGGTAACAATCAAAAGACTAGCTAAAGTCTTTCAGATTCCAAAAACTACTCAGGAAGATGAACTGGATTCAAGCAAGACTGCTGAAGACATAGAATAGTGTGGACTAGCTCCAACCACTAGTTTTGTAAATTCTTTAAACAGGAAGGGATTGAATTCTCAAGGAAAATTTTTATCTGAGATAGTAGGAAAGGTGCTCCTCTTCAAGACTGGAGCACATGACAGGCTTTCCAAATTTATGTTTAACCTGATGAGAAGATTATCTTCAAAATCACAACTGACTGGAATAGGGTGGTCTTTGATAAAATTGCAGAAGGAATTCAGAAGCATAATATGGGCAGAATAATTAGTTTGTATCTGGTAAAGATCATTCCAGATAATATTAATCAGAAAAATGGAACTAAGATAAATCATATGAGGAGAATTGACCTAAGAATCCTGTCTAGATGGGACAGAGTCTTGACTAAAGAGACACCAAAACCTAAAAGGACAAAAGAGGTAACAGGCAAGAAATCTGTGGTAGAGTAAGTTGTTTCCTCTAGTAATTCTGAAGAATAGTTGAATTTCAGTTCTGATAAGGATGCTGAAGAAGAACAAGGCAGATCTCTAAGGCACTCACCTAGAACCAGTGTACAGGTGTAGGGGGAGAACATTCCAGAAAGAGAACAAATTGAGGTGGAGAACCTCAGTGAATTGCCAATGGACATAGCTACTACTATTATAATGGATGTTTTACAGACCTAGAAAAATCTAAAGATCCTGATCATGAAATATCTGAGAAAGAGACTGCATAAGAGATTCTTCTATTTGAAGAAACTAATATCCTGGGGGAGATAACTGAAATTCCCCAGAATGAAGTACCTGCTGCTGAAATTCAGCATGCAGATATTACCATGGATAATATCAATATTAATAAGGAAGGTACAAGAGTTTAGGGGGAGTTGGCCCCAGATACTGAAAAAACCAAAGAGACATCTCAAATTGAAGAAGTTATTTCTTCTGAATCTGAGGAAGTAGAAGCTTCTCAACTGAAGAAAAGAAGTTTTCTGAAATTAAGAAGAGGAGCAAGAGCTTACAAACAGTATTTTAAATCTGGACCACCATCAACTCCTGCAATGGATAATAGCTCTCTACTAGTTTAACTACAAATCATGCTTGATAAACAAAGACAAGACCTAGAAAAGTATGTGGATGAAAGAAACAAAGAGCTGCAGTTTCAACTGGCTCAGGATATTAAGTCAATAAGATTTGATATCAATCTCTTGAAAACTGAAATGACTACTTTCTTTGAGAAAGGAGCAAATGCTGTTGTCTACCTGTCCAAGCAACAACAAGAAGCCAAACAACTAGAGGCTGATATGGCAGTCAAGCAAGGCTATGTACTTGAGAATCAGAATAGAATGAATGAAAATATGATAGTTATGCATGATAAAACATTGAGAGAAATAAAGAATCAAACCACTACTTTGGAAACAAAACTTAATTCTACTACTACAGATATATACATCAAACTGCACCAACATTCAGAATCTCTACTTAAGGACATAAGGTTTCTGATAAGAGTTTGGATACCAATTTACTAAGAGTCAAAAACACAGTAACATCAGGAATTAATTATCTAGATGGTCAAGTGAGATTTCATAAAAATGATTTAAGGGATCATATTGAAAGAGAAGTCATAAAGGGGGAGAGGGTAATGATTAAGGCTAGTTTTGAACATGCTACCTGGATATCAAACAATATCAGAGACACTTTAGGATTTCCTCCCCTATGGTATGATGGAGATCAAACTACTGATCAGTCTGGTTGTCAACCACCTCAACTTGAAGCACCTCATGCTACTGAAATTTATGATCATGAGCACACCATGGATAATCATCCTGTAGCACAAGCTACTTTTGAGTCTATCCAAGCAACTGTCCAACACATGTATAATCCTCCTCAATGTTTAGATCAGAATGTAATCTGTGAGAAAGTGGACAAGTCTTCTACTGCTCTAGAGTTAGAGGCTCCGCTATCAAAGAAAAGATTTAGAGAACAAACTGAAACTAGACCAGATTTTGAGCAATGAAGTCCAACCTACAGATCAATAATTCTTACTGCATGGAAGGCTGTAAATGCTATTGTCACAGATAGGGGAAAATGGTACAGTGAACAAGAATGGGACAAACATCTTAAGCAGTAGCAAGTTATCCAAAAGTTCTGATATGATATGAAGAAAGGAAAGCTTCCTGCTAATTCTATTGAGCCCAGCAAATATTTCCCAAAGCCATACCATTACTTTGAAAGACAAAGGCTGAAAGAAGAAGCTATTGCAAAAGCTATAGCTAAGAATGACAAAGGAAAGGAGGTTGTTGAGGACAAAGTGCCTGAGGTGAAAACAAAGATACAATCTGGAAAAGACATAGTTATCAAGGAACCTGAGCTACCTTAGAATATTCTTAGTTTTATATTTCATATTAAAAACTTGATCTGTAACTTTTAAGTAACCTAAGCTTGTAGCAGTAAATTTTATGATAAAATATTAATGAAAATCTTGGCTTATTCAACATTTCATGTGTTATTAATTAGAATTATAATTGTTTGCCTTATCTTCAGTTCAACATTTTTATTTTAAATATGTGTTTTTATTAGTATTTCAAATATAATATTACACTATATTCTTAATGTCTTTATCATTATATTTTGGTATAATGTTGTATATCATTGATTTGGGGTTATGACTTCTCCAAATAGGGGGAAATTGTTGAGTACATTGGTCATAATGTACTTGATTTGAAGAAGTCCTTTCAGCTCAATGATATACATATAGTTATATTTGATGGATGTTAAGTTCATGTGTGCAGGCAAATGAAGCTAAGTACAAAAGCGTTGAGACACTCAGGACTAGTGTCAACACACACTAAACAAGTTGTGTCGAGACAAAGAGAAGCTGTGTCGACACTAAGGACAACTGTGTCGACACACTCTATTCAAGCTATGTCGAGACTGAAGACTACTGTGTCGACACTCAGGACTAGTGTCGACACACTTCACAAGCTGTGTCATGACTGAAAACAAGCTGTGTCGTCACTCAGGACTAGTGTCGACACTCAGGACTAGTGTCAAAACATTCAACATAAGTTGTGTCGAGACAAGTTGAATAGCTTTGTCGACACATTCAGATGTATGTCGACACCACTACAAGAGCAGTGTCGACACCCAGGACTTGTGTCGATGCATTCAACTATCAAGTGTCAACTCTTCAAGCAGATTTGTTTTCAAAGTATAGAAATAGAGACGGAGGTACTGAAAACTGTCAAAACTGTCAGATATCAGTTATTAACCGGATCAGCCGGTTACTCCTATTAGAGCCTATTTAAAGGGATCAACTCTTCAGAAAAAATAAGAAGAACAATCATAATTTTCTAAGTCAGATATCAGAAGCATCAGCTACAAATTTAGAAGGTGGATAGAAGCTTGATCAAGAATCATCTTCAACAATTCTCCATCCTAGATCTACCCTAATTTCTACTTCAAGAAGCTTTGAAAAGCTAAGAAGGCTTGGATCAGATCTATCTTGACAAGTTCAAAGGAAGCAAATTCATTAAGATCAGATCAAAAAGCCGTTAATCATTTCTCTCTTACTGGGTGACATTTTCTGAATCTATTTCTTTTATCTTCATTCATTGTGTAAGATCTACCTGTAAATCTGAGTGTAGGGGAATCACTCTCTTTATGTTGTAAGCCTGTGTTATAAAGGCTGAGGTAAGGCTGGGATTGCCTAAGGTAGGAGAAGTTGGTAATTCTCTGAGGTGTAGGGCAGGGTTTGCCTGAGGAGTAGGAGTGTGGATTCATTTCGAGGTAGAGTTCTTGGGAAGAACTGGAGGTGTGGGATCTTTGTGATCTGAGTAGTAAGACTTGAATAGTCTGAGTTGTAGGAGCCAACTGGGCTCTGAGCTGTAAGATCTGAGGATCTGAGTAAATGAAGGAGAATGAGTTTGGCCGAATCTAGTTCATTGCTAGATAGGCAAAGGGGGAAAGTGGATGTACCCATAAATTAGGGAACCACTATAAATCTGTGTGCATTGTGCTGTGATTGCTGATTACTGTGCTACGATAATTTTCAAAGTGATGTTTAGATTATCTTATTTATTTGACTGTGTTATTCAACATATAGAAAGCATAACTCTGAATTTTTAAAGGGGGCAGCCATAGTTTATATTGGACCTATTCACCCCCCTCTAGGTCATTCACAATACTAAAGAAAACATTTACAAACAATCTTGAGGTTAACATGTCTAAGTCACCTCCAAGAGGTCTACCTGCCCTGCCGGCTAGTGAGAGTCCGGTCAGCAGAACCATCTTGAGGCTAACTTTCCAAAAATATCGCAATCTCATAGTACGTTTACTTAAATGAAGTCTTTCTAATGGTGTGCGCCCTACCTTAATCGGTCAGGGATAAAGTCTGTTACAAAAAGGGGCTTACCCTTTCAAACTCCCTAGATCTCCCTGCATAAGGTGGGGCATCCTCAACCCGTACCTGCTACTGCTACTGAGCTGGGCCTTTTGTTCTCCTCACCTCAGAGAATTCTGGATTGGTGGCTGTTGTTTGACCCTCCACTAGAGGGAGGTCACGGTAAGGTAAATCTCCCCTACCTTATCTTCTCCTGCCCAAGCATTTTCTTCTTCCTATCTGCTTCTTGGATGTCGAGAATCTTGACAGGAATCCCTTACGAAGGTCCTCAAAGTAATGGACTGAGTTGGAGGGGAGTTAGTGGAACCAGTTGTTCTCTCTTCCATTGAGAGTGACAATGAAGAGCCGGCACTTGAACACATCCGACATTGGCCTGATAGAGACCACATCTTCGAACCACTGTAGGTCCTGGACAGGATTATCCTTCCTGGTATAATAAGTCATGTCAGGCACTCTGAACCCCTCGGGAACGGGAGCTGAGACAATCAGGTCGCTGAAGGGTGACCCCTAACTTGGTGGTCTCGCATGCTCCACTCACATGACCTGCTCGCCTGGGAGGCTATCACTCGCCGGGCTGGGAACAACTCCCAGCCGATAAGGTCTCGCTCGACCCCCTATCCCATCCTTTTCTTCCCGGGCCATCTTACTGGTGCACTTTATTCTACCCCTCCTGGGTTCATCTCGCATAGACCCCTAGGAGCTATCTCGCCAAGACCCCTGGGAGCTGTCTCACCAAGACCCCTGGGAGCTAGCTCGCCGAGACCTCTAGAAGCTAGTCCCTGGGGGTGGGAGTTGAGCAGTCAACCCGAGGAGCGATACTTCGCAGCATCTCCATGATGCCTTGGATGGATGCCATGAACTCTTCCATCCCTACAAAAGGTGCTGGGTTGGGGAGCTCATTGGAGTCATCACCACCTCCATGATCTCCCGCCATAGAACTGCTCAAGAACTTTTGTATGAGCTGCAGTCCACACTCACCGCACCAGAATGTTGAAACCAAGATTCGATTCCACCTAGAGTTCGGACCTAGAGTGCAGCTCACACCTACTTCTCCCAAGACGTCCCTTGGTGAGAGACCTGAATTTGGAAAATGACCCTTGTCTCTAGCGTAGAGGTCCCACCTCACACCGGAAGACCTTTGAGATCTTTCTCTCTCCCTAGGAAATTCTTAGCTAGGTGCCTTGGAGGATGAAGGAAGAAGATGAGGATTGGTGAAAACAGATCCCTCTCCAAGGCGCCCCAAGGGTTTTTTTTATAGATTTTTGGGGATGGAATGCCAATAACGCAATCCTCCTACACTAAAAGTACTAAAATACCCTGGGCTGGTCTGCCAACATCCAAACTCCTATGTTTTTAACAGCTATTTGCAGCCCACCAGGGGCAAAGTAGCAGACCCTCAAGCCGGGAGAGACCCTCAAGCCGGACAAGACCCTCAAGCCGGGCGAGTACTCCAGTCGGGCGAGAACTCCAGCCGGGCGAGTACTCCAGCCAGGAAAGAACTCCAGCCGGGCGAGAACTCTAGCCGGGCGAGTACTCCAGCCGGGCAAGAACTCTAGCCAGGCGAGTACTCCAGCCGGGCAAGTACTCTAGCCGGGCGAGCTGGGTGGGTGTCTGATAATCTGCTTTCCTTCCATGCTACATTTAATGCAAAAGCGAGATTGTAGCCTGCAAATCCAAGTGGGCTCACGCGTCAAAGAGTCGTTGGATGGTAGAAGATAAAAGGAATAAGATCGGCAGAAGCAAATCAAATTTTAGGATTTTATCTTTTCCTAAAGAGGCGGAATTTCATGTTCTTCCTCTCGCCAAAGTTGCAGAGCCTGAAGAACAAAGTTAACAATGCTAATCTAAAAGTTTGCATAGTTAGCTATAACGATCTTCACCTGCTACAAATAGTTCAGAAGAGTTTTCTGAGAAAGAAGAAGCAGAGCATTCTAATTTCTGCAGTCAAGATTGGCTGAGTGAAGAATACATAGAACTATCAAATCATTTGCCTTCATCAGCAAGATCAGAAACTTGTTTTTCTAAGTTACTTCTAGCACAAGCAGTAGTTTATTAAAGATCATCCTTCTTGTTGCTGAGAAGAAGTTAGGGCTGAGTTCATCTCAGCTCAGGAAGCAGAAGACTCAGAGAATATTTCTCTGGAGTCAAATCAAAAAAACAAACTCTTTTTTTTCTATAGGATCCTTTGGATCTGAGTTGTAGGCCTATTTTATAAAGTCTGAGTGTAGGATAATTTGTTGATCTGAGGTAGGATCCTGTATGGATCTGAGGTAGGGCAGCTTGCCTGAGATAGGAGAGTCATTTTCTCTGAGTGGTTGGGCCTTTGGACCTAAGTGTAGAATCAGTTATTGATCTAAGGTAGGATCCTGTGTGGATCTGAGGTAGGGTTATTTGCCTGAGGTAGGAGAGTCATTCTCTTTGAGGTATGACCTTTGTGCCTAAGTTGTAGGATCCAACTTTGGATCTAAGGTTGGGCCTTTTTGCCTGAGCTGTAGAAGAGTCATCCTCTCTGAGTTGTAGGGCTAACCTCCTCGCCTGAGCTGTAGGAGTATTAATTTAGTCTGAGGTAGGTGATATTTGATCACTAAGTTGTAGGAGCAAGCTTGCTTTAAGGTAGGCCTTTGTGCCCGAGCTATAGGTCTTGGAGGAGACTGAGAGATCCTGCGGGATCTGTGTTGTAAGCTTTTAGGAGCCGAGATTTGGAGAAGTGCCTTGTCTAACAAACTGTTAAAAAGGTGGGAGGGAAAGTGGATGTACCCATAATCTGGGAAACCACTATAAATCTTGTGTGTGTTATTTGTGTTCTTGAAGGCAAGCTTACTAAGCTAACTCAACACACCTAAAACACACAGAAAGTAAAGATAGTCACAAAAGACTAAGAAATCTATTCACCCCACCCCCTCTAGGTGATTTAGCTACCCTTAAAACTAAAGACTTTCATAATAATATTATTATTTCTTGAAACATTTTATGTCGATCTAATCAGCATATTATGCATGAAATGACGAAGTTCAAGTCAGATTAAAGACTTAATTAGATTATATATTAAGATCCTTATAATTTTATAATTGGAATGTATCTTTATTCCATGAATTAAATTAAGTTCATGGAATAATAAATTTGATATTTATTACCAAAATATAATAACTATTTTATAATAAAAATATATTTATGTTAATTTATCTCTTAATACACGCCAAAAAATAAAATGCCAAAAAAGTAAGAGAATAAAAAACACAACAAAAGATAGCCGAAAAGCAGTCAATTTTTTTGTTAAATGAACACAAATTTGGATTGCCAAAATTGCCCAAAGTAAAAGATAATTAAGACATGAAATAATTCAAAATAACAAATAGATATGGCAGCGAAAAATACTCAAAACTTGTTGCCAAAGTAGTCTAAATATTATGTTTTGAGATAGGCGAAATTTTTTGAATAACTTTCTGCAAAATTATTATTATATATATATATATATATATATAAACTATGTATTTATATATATAATTTGCTCATGAATGAAATGCCCAAATGTGAAATCCCTCTCCCAAAAGATTAGAGATAAAATTTTATGCCCAGTGTAACCACCTCGCGGTGATATCATAAAACAAAGGAATTATCATCACATGACGCTTACCCTGCCAGCTATATATCATAATCTACATGAGAATATAAATGAGAGTACAAATGTACAATGAAAGTCTAAACATGAAATAGATCTAGCATAAATAAACATAGTCAACACCGATACATGCATATCAAGTCTCAAAAAATACCAAAAGTCTAAACATAAGAGGTACATAAATATTTGCCCCAAAATAAAGATAACGTCAATCTAGAACTCTCCACGTCACTCACGGCCATTGGATCATCAGATGAGTCGATAAGAGTTTGGTAATAGTGGTGGTGCTGGCGTAGTCCGATTAGCTCTCCTTCTACCTCGGTATAGGTTGAACCTCAATGGAGGCACCTATTGCAGGCATGCTAGATCTTGCTCTTGTTGTGTTTAATTTAAAAATATTAGTTATCTACAACTAAGTAACATCCTCCCGCCCCTCGGTGTACCTTAGGGCACATGGCAAGTAAGGTCATACAACTTTTAAAATTACAAAACAAAGGATTAGGTTATTTATTTAAGTTAGCAATTCCAAATATGAACATGGTAATGAAGAAAGTAACTTGCCATGTGAGAGAGTTTATACTAACTCACATAATAAGGGTCCATGGTGAACGTAAACATAGAAAACATAACTTATCTTATTACGGCGCTCATATATCGAGTAAGATAAGGATCCATTGTTATAATACTTTTGTTCAAGACAATGTAAGTAAAATTATGCAAACTGTGAGCTTACTCACGTCCTAGGTGAGACACCATCATGTACAGGTGATTTATGACATATGCCAATACCAACAACCTTGTTAAGTCGGTAGCAATCCTATAGGCCCTAGTGTACGGGTTAAACCTATACTATTTTGGAGTAAATGACAAAGTCAAATGAACAAACTGCAAACAACTCCTGATTTAAAAAGGTAGAGTTCACTGAGTAAGAATACCTTACAAAGTAGAAAGGTTTTCTTCAAGACTTACAACTTCTTAGAGTCACCAAACAAACACCCTATCAGTGTGCACTATTCTGGAGAGGTAGAGTGACCCACCACCAAATGACAACATCCATCACAAATGTGATAGAGACTTATGCATGTTCATAACTAAAGAGTACAATACAAATACATGCCTTAAGTAATGAAACATAGGGGTGTAAATGAGTCGATCTCGAGTCGTGCTTGGCAAAATTCCCAAGTTCGGGCTCGAGCTAAATATTTCAAGCTTGAATAGCTCATTTTGCATGGCTCAAGCTCGAGCTTGAGACCTATATATTGAGCTTGAGCTTGAGCTTTCGATTTCACGAGCTCGAGTCAAGCTCGAGCTGGTCGCGAGCTTTTCGACTCATTAACCATTTTTATTTATAATTATATATATATATATTTAAAAAGAAAAAAAATCCCGCAAGCTGACTCGCGAGCTCATAAACAAGAGAAGGCGAGCTCGAGTCACGGTTTTTGAGTCAGCTCATCAAGCTCACGAGCCGCCTCAACCTAACTTGCACCCCTAATAAAACAGTTATAACATGAGTATTTAACATGATTTTATTAAGAGAAGAACAAAGCATCATTTCTCTAAATAATTTGATGCAATAATCATGTAACTTATTGTCTACTTGAAAGCATCATGGAGAACATAAAACTATCTCAACATATGGCTAAACATGCTTAAGTAAATCTACTGCATAGTAACAAGATGGGTTTACATGATTAACAAATTTGAATGCTAGTAACTCTAGTATCTTTTCCTCCACCAAGGTTGTGAAATATTTGTTACAAGGCCAAATATAGTGAAGGGGTAAGTGCTCTGAAATTTAAGAGGTCACAACACCAATTTTCATTGTGCTAAACACTTGCACAAGTGCAAATATAGTCACAACATAAGTTCGTTCAAAGTGGCACTTTTAGGTGTTATCTTTTACATGATAATATGTGTTAGAAGCCATAAAAATGTACTACTGCATTCCTTATATACATGGACTGTGAAAGTGTAATATAATAGCGCAAGTTTCGTCACATAAAGTCTTGGAGTAAATGAATTATGCACATTATTAATTCAAACTAAAGTTTGATGTGATGATTGATAGATAAAACATGATTAAGTTAAAACTTGGGTTTTACTTATCCAAATGACACCAAATTTTTCCCACCAAAGCTTAATAGCATAAAAAAGGGGGCCACCAAAATTTCAGACCATTTGAAGTAGTTTAGGTGCAAAAAATTTCATTTATTTACTTGATGTCACACAAGAAAATTTCATCAAAAACTATAAGGAGTTTTATTCCAAAATTCCCAAAATTTATTTAGAGGTATTATATGGTATTTGAAGCCGCTGTATAAAGTTTTAGCCCATAATAATTATTTTTGAGAGAAAAATACACTTTATTTTATTATTGCCCTACAGTTTAATGCCCCTTGGTAAAATTGATTTTAAGAGAGCTACAGAGGTCTTCTTGAGACGTTCCACCCCACTTTGGAAAGCTTTCACTGTCCTCTATAAGTTTTATGTTGGGGACCTTTTCTGAAAATGATATTAAGGCTCTTAAAATGATCAAACAATGAACTATGCTTTAAATAATTAAATCTATCACAATTTAATTCAATTTAATTAATATTAGGCTATGGATAGCGCGCGCCGCCTTAATCCAGCAGCTAAGATGCAGCTAGATGACATTTTGTACAACCAAAACACGGGATTGGGATTAGCCAGTTGGGATCCATTGCGTTGAAATCCAATCATTGCCGAGGAAATCAACTGTCATGATTTCTTCTTCTTCCTGGGATCGACAACGGGCGTTAACCTGAGACTTAATCCCCTTCCCCACTCAACTCAGGCAATCACCATGGTGAGGAACTACCACCAATCGACTCATTGGAGGATGGCAAACTCCTGGGTGACAATCCGGTGGCCAGCCGCCACTGTCTCTCGCCAAAAAATATCTTTTATCATTTTCCCATGGAGCGACCACTCAGGATCATTTTCTCTGGCAACAACAACCACCTCAAAGGCCCAGATAAAGATGAGGGAGTCTTACTCACCACTATGGTGACCCCTGGTGAATATCAAAGAGATATGGAGTTCTTCCACAAATTGTGTGGTGTTCCAAGGCTCGGGTGGTGGGAAATGGATGCTCTGGTTGCCGAAGACCTCAAGTTAATCCTTCTACATAATCTACATACTAAGGGGGGTTCAGATGTATACATGAGAGGAGTGTTTTAATGTTGAACAAAGGTGCAGCGACATGGTGGCGATCACGATAGCAGAAATCTTATCTTCTATCTCCAATCGCCAGCGGTGGCCTTCACTCTGCTCTCACGGTCCAAAAGTGGTCGGAGGAGCAAACAGAGGTAATGGAAGGATTCAGGGGAGTTTTATAACCCCTCTAAAACCATCATCAATTGTTCTCCACCACATAAGTGGCAGTTAGCTATGGGGAGCGCCTTCTCTCTCCTCCAAACCCATTCTCAAACAAATAAATGATGGGACATACCTATTAAAGACTGATTGTGGTAAGGCTTGCCTGGTTTATACCTAGTTGTGTTGGGTTTACTCAATTCAATCCCCAAGGGATCAGATTTGACTATTCATGGTCAAACTATGACCTTTTTGAGGGCATGACCCCACCATAAGATGGCTTGGGTCTCACAAGGGTCTATTCAAGCCTAAGGGTTTACTAGAATGGCATGAGTCATCTAATTCAATAGGATTGACTTTTAGTGAATTTGAAAGTTAATAAGAGTAGTAGCCTAATCTACCTAGAGGGTGGGTGATTAGGTTGATTGTCACTTTCTTGAGTTATCTTAGTTATTTTAGGTTTAAATACACAATCATAGAAAGCACACAAAGTTTTATTGTGGTTCCCCATGGTATGGGTACATCCACTCTCCCTCTCACCTTTCTAACAGTGTGTTAGACAAGGCAAACTTCTCCAAACTCGGCTCAAAGAGCTTACAACATAGATCCCTCAGGTTCTCCCAGGCTTCCTCCAAGCCTTACCTTAGGCCATAACCCTACACACTCAGAGTAATCTTCATTCCTATTGCTCAGTGACCCTCCATATCACTTACCTCTGGCTTATCAAGAAGCCCTACAACTCAGGCTAGAAGGAAAGCCCTACACTTAGATATTATAAACTCCTATCTCAGATCTCAACCAAGATCCTACCTCAGCCTTTATAGTTTAGGCTTACAACTCAGATCACTGATGATCCTATAGAAGGAGTGAATTATTGATCATGATTGACTCCATAGAAATGGTTCTCTGAGCCTTATTTCTAAACTAAGTAAACTCAATCCTAACTTCTTCACAGCACCAAGATAGTTGATCTTCAGGATGTTTCTACTTGTGCTGAGAAGACATCTGCAGAGTTCTATCTCTCCAAGCCTTTGATGTAGCAGAGTTGAGTGTAATGGCCTTGAAGATGAACAACTACTAGAGTTTGCTCTGCTTCTTCTTCTTACACATAGAAATGCGTTCTCTGGTCTTGTTGTAGAAGACTTAGTGATCTTACAATTCTTACTTATCTTCAAACAATCAGTCTTGTCTGTATATTTAGACCTGTAAATCCGAGTGTCAAGTATTTTCTCTACTGATTCAGGTTATCATTATACAGAGAAAAAGCTTTATTTAATTTCTCTGTAAAGTCTTCTTTTGTCCCACCGTCCAATGCTCTTTTCACAGTATGTGCAAGCCGAAATTGGTAACTGTAAAGTAACTTTAGCTTTAATTATTATGCTAAAGGCATACGACGCCTTTTGTCATCTAGCGCGTAAGTTTCTTAACATTTGAATTTTATATGATGTCAGCATGACCCAGCTCTTGGGGACTTAGCAAATTTTTAGTTAATTTGCATAGACGTTGAGTGAGGCCATGTGACTCAATGCAGAAATGCTTAGCATAAAATCTGTATCTTGAGGTGTTGAGTGAACCTTCAACACTCAATACATCTGACTTGTACAACCTAACTGTTAAGGCATTGAGCAAACCTTCATCACTCAACACTTTAGGACTTAGTAGAATTTTTTTGTATGAAGGCGTTGAGTGAAGCTTCTACACTCAACGCTTTCTGACTTTGTTGAATTTCTTGATGAGGCATTGAGTGATCCGTCTTCACTCAATGCTTCTGTACTTAATGTACTTAATAAGAAATCCTTTTGAGTATGCGTTGAGTGAATTGCCTTCACTCAACACCTCTCTCCTTAGACAGATTTCAAGTCAGCTACACTAAGGCTTTGACTGATGGATCTTCTGTCAATGCTTTTAGTCTCCGGGCATTGAGTGAAGTGAGTTCACTCAACGCTTCTGGACTTAGCCCATTTTCTGTTTATCCAACATCCTGCCTTGAGTCCAACTAATATTGAGACCCTGACAACCTATCTAATCAATGTAATAGTATATAACATGTATACAATGAACTTTAAACATATATCAGATACAATTATGTGTATACCATTGACCTACGAGCCTTCTTCAAATCTAGGACATTGTGATCAATAAACCCAACAATCTCCCCTTATTTGAATAAGTCAGAACCCTAGTCAATGATATACACTTCTATTTGAAGGAGATAAACATTCATAACAGACAAGAGCAATAATTGACACATAATCAAAAATGTGATTAAAATTTTAAGTGATAATTATAAACAGACAGTGTGCTTATAATAAAGTTCACAGTCCTAGAGCTCTTAAGGAATACATAAATATTTTAAGTTTCAGGTTCCTTGATAACCATGCCCCTACTGGGTTTCTTAGAAGCCTTTTTATCAGCATCAGTCCTATTTTGCTTTTGTCTTTCAAAGTAATTATAGGGCTTTGGGAAGTATTTGCTTGGATCTAGAGCATCTGGTAGCACTGCACCTATCTTCTTATCTCTTCTAAATTTTCTCCTGGCCTCTTCATTTCTTTCAAGCTTGGCCCATTCAAGGGAGTTATACAGCTTTCCCCTATCAGTCTTATTTTCTTTTATTTGATCTCAGACAGATAAAATGATAATCCTTGATTGAGGATTCCACTTTTCAAAGTCAGGCCTGGTTTTCATCTCTTCTTTGTACCTCTTTTTGCTGAGCCTGATTTCTTCATCTTCTTTAGCAGACTTGCCTTTGGCTTTCACTAACTGTTCAGTAGTGGGGCTGAAGGTAGGAATATCAGTAGCAATAAAAGGTTCAGTTACCTGATCATCCTACTGGTAATCATACTAGTCACCATATTGATCACCACCAAACTATTCTTCTGGAGGAGGAGCAGAAACATTATTATATATATACTATTCTAGTCTCAATGATCCCCTTATTACATTGGTGTTCCAAACAACATTTTTAGTGTTTGATTTTATCATTGCTTTCTCCTCCTTTATGACTTCTTCACAAATAATTGTAGTCAGGGAGTTCTTGTCCTGAGAAGTATTTTCATTCAGATAGTTTACCCCTTTGGTAACATGATTCTTGACCTCTAACATGTGATCATCCAGATACTGAGTGTAGGCATCCATCCTTCTCTCTATATTTGTCTTGTGTGTTTCCATGAGAATATTCTGCACATTATGTACCATTTCCATGTTGCTAGCAGTGATGTTCTGATTCTCTATTATATCATTCCGCATTTCCCTGATTTCCTCAAGCTTGCTTTCAGTATAGGTTACAACAGGGGAAGCTCTCATGAAGAATGAAACTATGTTGTCCTTTAATAAGTTTACTTCAAATCAGATTGACTTGATTTCTATAGATAGATCCTTTCTCAGCTCTTTGATGGAATCATCAACATAATGCTCTAGCTGTCTTCTCTGGTCATCTAGCAGACTTTTAAGTTGTGCCGAGAAGGTGGAATATATTAGATCAGCTTGATGAGATGTCTCTTGGTTGCAGACATTCTAATCCTTCTCCCTTACAACTTCTCTGGATTCTGAGTCAGCCATCCTGTATTCAGATGAATGTTCAATAGCATTAATCTTTGTCTCAGCAACCTCATGTTCATCCTCCTCAGATATGTCAATAACCTTTTTAGTTTCTTGAGAAGGGAGCTCTATTGGAAACTCCCCCACAACATCCTCATTCCCCATAGGAGCTTGCTGCTCTGTATCAACGGTGATTGGAGTACCTTCAATCACTAGAACAAGAATTTGCTCCTCGTCAACTTGAGGACAGAAGAATATCACCTCAGGACCATCTAGAGTTTGATCAATCATGCTCTGTAGATTTTCTATGAAGGAATCAAGATGGTCTTGAACAGATTGTACTTGATCCCCCTCAGCAGGAGCATCCATCTTTGTAGTCTCCCCTCAAAATGTCAGCACAGATCTTTTCCACCACATCTCCAGTCAGTCTTTCAACTGCTTCTGTTGGAGTTTCTTCAAACTGAGAACCACCAAGTTGAATCCTTGTGTAGGTTCTGAGGACATAAAAACCTGAGCACTAATATCTCTTTTGGTCTTTTCAGAAGAGTCAGACAACTAAGGGTCATGAGGCTCTTCTTCTCTGCTCTCAAAAGAGCTGCTCTCGGTGCTTTCTTTAGGGATGAGAACTTCCTTTTTTTTTCTTCCTGATAGATGTTTGGTTGTGTGTAAGCAATACTCTGTCCCATCTGTCAAATATCTTAGAATCCGTCCTTCTTATATGATGGATCTTTGTTCCTAGCCCCACGTTGAGGATTCTTGGAATAATAATATACAAGTATAGGGACAAAATTCTTCCCAGGTTTGGCTCAGCAACACATTCCACAACCCTATCAAATAGCACCTTTCCCCAGTCAATTTTCTCAGATAAAATTATCCTTGCCATTACTTCAAACATTTTCCTGATATCTTATCATGGGACCCTATTTTGCAGATCAGAGCTTTCCCAATAACATTTGCAAGAAACTTTCCTTTTAGAATCATTTCTTTTCTTAGAACAGAGCATGCGGTGTGCTTTGAAAGCGCAAACCACTTGAGGGTGGATTTCACATCATCCTGGTATAGTTCTTCTTCTTCATCCGATAGTCGGAACTTGGGCAGATTCAGGGCTTTGCTCAGTCTTTGGGGAGTGATCTTGATCATGTATCCACTAATAGATGACTTGATTTTGTTGGAGGATGAGTCGATAGTGGTGGTAGAATAGAGTTTTAGAACTTCTCTTTTCCATATCGAACTCGTCTCGGACAGGATGAACTCTAGGTCAGCGACCTTCAGTAAGTGAAGAACAAGTTATACTTCCTCTAGAGCATCCTTGAATCCATTTCTCACTAACTCAGAACCCTCGAACAGGAAATCCATTCCTTTTTGAGCCATAAAACCTTTGAATTTCTAGGGTTTTGCCTGAGATATCGTCGTAGGGGGAAAGAGAGTCGAAAGGGCTAGGAATAGTGTATTCTATTTTAATCACACACACTTCTATTTATACTTACCCCTATTTAAGAATATGGAGAGATGCGTACCTGTCTTGTTTGACACGAGTTGATCAACGACTGAGAATACTCCCTGAAGATAGTTGTAATCAGAATTGCCTAAGTGGATTTATTGAGTGGACTCTATGCATTCAACGCCTTAAGTTGTCTCAACGTACTTGATGTTTGGACACTTAGTCTTAGTGCACTTGATGCCTGAAGTTGTATCAACGCACTCGACGCATGGACACTTAGTCTCAATCTTCCTTGATATCTTGCAAGGGTCAATTCTGCCTACTACACATATGCATGAAAAGACAATGAAGCTACACTAAGTTCAACATGCCCAACTCAAATTTGAAGGTGTTGAACTTGGTTTCATCTAGTGGCTTAGTGAAAATATCAGCCACTTGTCTATCTGTGGGGACAAACTCAAGACTGATGTCTTGCCTTTCCACATATTTTCTTATGAAATGATATATAATCTCTATGTGCTCAGTACTGCTATGAGACATAAGATTCCTAGTAATAGAGATTGCACTAGAAGAATTATAAAACATTAGAGTTCTACTTAGCTGGAGATTGTAGTCTTGGAGTTGATACTTGATCCAAAGTAGATGTTCACAACAACTTCTAGCTGATATATACTCTGATTCAGCAGTTGAGATGACAACACTGGTTTGCTTCTTACTGCTCCAAGATACAATTCTTCTCCCTAGAAATTGATAGGTTCTAGAGGTGCTTTTCCTATCTTCTCTACAACCTGCAAAATCTGTATCTGAATACCCAATTAGTTCAAAGTCATTATTCATAGGGTACCATAGACCAAGATCAGGTGTGACCTTGAGATATCTCAGAATTCATTTTGTTGCAGAATAATGAGACTCTTTAGGGCTAGCCTGGTATCTAGCACAAATACAGGTAGCATACATGATGTCTAGCCTACTAGCGGTCAAGTAGAGGAGGGAGCCAATTATTCCTTTATATAAGGTTTCATCAACAGGTTTCCTAGTCTCATCTTTGTCTATTAACACACTTGACCCCATAGGAGTTTTCATTATGGAAGCACTCTCTATTCCAAACTTCTTGATTAGTTCCTTAGTGAACTTAGCCTGATAGATAAATAGACCATCCTCTGATTGTCTAACTTAGGGCCCAAGAAGTACTTGAGTTCACCCATATTGCTCATCCCAAACTTCCATTGCTTAAGTTTAGCAAACTTCTTGTAGAAGCCATCATCATTAGACATAAAAATTATGTCATCTGCCTAAATTTGGACTAGAATGATCTTACCCTTGACTTCCCTAAGAAATAATATCTTATCTATCTTTCCCCTTGAGAATTTGTTCTCGATGAGAAAGCTAGACAGGGTTTCATACCATGCCCTAGGTGCTTGTTTCAACCCATACAAAGCTTTTATTAGCTTAAACACATAATTAGGAAAGTTAGAGTTAACAAAACCTGAGGGTTGCTCAACATAGACCGCCTCTTTTAGGTCACCATTTAGGAAATATGACTTAACATCCATTTGGTAGACCTTAAAACCTTTATGTGCATCATATGCAAAGAAAAGTCTTATTGCTACTAGTCTATCAACTGGTGCAAAGGTTTGATCAAAGTCAATACCTTCCTCTTGTTTGTATCATTTGGCAACCAGTCTGGCTTTATTTTTGATGATAACACCATTTTCATCAAGTTTATTTTTATAAATCAACTTGGTTCCAATGATATTATGTCTATTTGGTCTAGGAACCAGCTTTAAGACTTTACATCTCTTGAATTAGTTCAGTTCTTCTTGCATAACCATAATCAAAAATGGATCTATGTTGACATCTTCAAACCTCTTTGCTTCAACTTGAGACAAAAAGCTTGAATACATAGCAATGTTTAGGCTTTTGCTTCTTATTGTAACACCTTGGCTTGCATCTCCTATGATTTGATCTCTGGGATGATCCCTCAAATGCTTGACAGCTGCTGACATTCTGTCTTCAGCATCATGAACTTAAATGGTTAGATCCTGCTGGTTTTCACCTATGCCCTGTGTATTTTGATCTTCTTTAGGGATGAGCACACCATCATCTTCCTCTTAGGTTGTCGGAGGAGTGCCCTTGATGATCACTTTATCCATCTTCAATTCTACACCTGCAGGTTTAGAGGAGCTTAGCAGCTCACTATTAATCATAAAAGATTCATCAAACACTACATTGACAAACTATTCTACAACTTAGTTCTTTAAGTTATAGACTTTATAGGCTTTGTTGTGGTTACTGTACCCAACAAAAATTTCCTTATAGGATTTGGCAGCAAACTTAATCAAGTAGGACTTCCCATTATTGAGCATAAAACACTTTCTTCAAAAGATCCCGAGATAGGCTAGATTTGATTTTCTGCCTTTCATAATCTCATAAGGAGTCTTCTTGTGAAACTTGTTGATAGAAGCTCTATTCAGGACATGATAAGCGATGTTTTCTGCCTCAGCCCAAAAGTACTCTAGGTGAGAAGTATCACTGAGTAATGTCCTGCCAGCTTCTATAAGATTTATGTTTTTCCTCTCAGCAATCCCATTTTACTAGGGAGTTCTTGGAGAAGAAAACTCCTGAAGAATACCTTTCTCTCCACAGAACTTTATCATCTCTTAAGATTGAAATTTAGTACCATGGTCACTTCTGATTTTGACCACAGAGCTGTCCTTTTCATTCTGAACTTGCATAACAAAGGTCTTAAATATGTCAAGGGTTTCAGACTTTTTCTTGAGAAAGAAAACTCAAGCAAATCTGGAATAGTCATCAACTATCACAAGTGTGTAGACTTTCCTACATAGACTGTGAACTAGCATAGGACCAAACAAGTCTATATGCAAGAGGTACAAACTCCTCTCAAAATCCTTGGCCCCAATGCTCTTAAAGGATGCTTTTGTCTGCTTGCCCTTTTGGCATGAAGAGTAGATTCCCTCTTTAGTGCATCTCAGATTAGGTCTATTTCTGACTAGCCCTTCACTGAATAGCTTGTTAATTGTCTTGTAGTTCAAGTGAGCAAGTCTCTTGTGCCATTGCACACAATAAGAGACTTTCTCAATTGCTACCAGACATACTGGTGAGTCTGTACTTAAACATAAGAAGTTTAAATAATAAATATTTCCACTCCTAGTGCCTGTCAAAATGACTTCTTGGTCACTTGACCTTTTGATGAGACACGCATCCTTGTGGAATACAATGACATAGATAATATCACATAGTTGACTTATGCTAATCAGATTATGTTGCAATCCTTTTGCTTAATCTACCTTTGTGATAGATACTATGTCATTGGTGATCATACCATAGCCCTTGGTAAGTCCTCTATCTGAACCTCCAAAGATCACTTTAGGTCCATTCCTAATTAGAGTATAATCCTTAAGATGGCTCCTTGTTCCAGTCATATGTATGGAATATCCACTATCCAAATATAATATTGGCATTGTATGGGTACTTGGACTATCCTACAAACACAAATTAGTTTACCTTAGGAACCCAAAATGGATTGGGTACTTGGTTCATGTTAGCCTAAAAATGAACATGTTTACCTGCAACAACCCCGACAGGAAGACTCTCCCTTGCCCTTTGCACACTTGGGTTGCGCCAACAGTCTATGGCAAAGTAACCTACTTTGCCATAACACCAACACTCATGAATGTTGTATCTCCTCTTCTGAATAACCTTTGGAGTGTGCAAACTATCAATAGTTATCTGTTCAGAGGTGAGAGTAGCAGCCTTCTTCCTTTTTCTTTCAGCAAGAATTTGACTGAAGGTGAGTCTGCTAGTAGATGTACTTGGCTTACTCTGAGTTTCACCAACATAAATCATCTTTATAGTTGACATATTATTGATGGCATTAGAGACATCCAAGTGAGGCTTACTAACTGACTTGCCCTTAGTAAAGGTTTTTGCTGAAGGAACTTGAGAATGAGCCACTGCCTTATCCTTGAGAGTAGGGGCTGGAGCACCAAACACAAATGGTTCATAATGGGCCATTTGGATTTCCTCATGAGGAGCCTTCAGTGCACTCAATCCTATGCCTTTTCTCTTTTCATTATAAGATACAGACTCACCAGTATGTCTGGTAGCAAATGAGAAAGTCTCTTATTGTGTGCAATGGCACAAGAGGCTTGCTCACTTATACTACAAGATAATTAGCAAGCTCTTCAGTGAAGGGCTAGTCAAAAATAGACCCAATCTTAGATGCACCAAAGAGGGCATATGCTCTGCATGCCAAAAGGGCAAGCAGACAAAATCATCCTTTAAGAGCATTGGGGCCAAGGATTCTGAGAGGTGTTTGTATCTCTGGCATATAGACTTGTTTAGTCCTATACCGGTACATAGTCTAGGTTAGAAAGTCTACACACTTGTGATAGTAGATGACTATTCCAGATTTGCCTGGGTTTTCTTTCTTAAGAAAAATTCTGAAACCCTTGACATCCTCATGATCTTTTTTAGGCAATTTCAGAATGAAAAGGATAGCTCAGTGGTCAAAATCATAAGTGACCATGGTACTGAATTTCATTCTGAAGGCATGACAAATTTCTATGGAGAGCAAGGTATTCTTTAGGAATTTTCTTCTCCAAGAACACCCCAACAAAATTGGATTGCTGAGAGAAAGAACATTACTCTCATATAGGCTGACAGGATATTACTCAGTGACACTTCTCTCCTAGAGTACTTTTGGGCTGAGGCAGTGAACAATGCTTATCATGTCCTAAATAGAGCTTCTATCAACAATTATCACAAGAAGACTCCTTATGAGATTATGAAAGGCAGAAAACCAAATCTTGCCTATCTCAGGATCTTTGGAAGCATGTGCTTTATACTGAATAATGGGAAGTCCTACTTGACTAAGTTTGTTGTCAAATCCTATAAGGGAATTTTTGTTGGGTACAACAACCACAACAAAGCCTATAGATTCTACAACTTGAAGAACTAAGTTGTAGAAGTGTCTGTCAATATAGTGTTTGATGAATAATCTATGATTAATGGTGAGCTGCCAAGCTCCTTTAGATCTGCAGGTGTAGAGGTGAAGATGGATAATCTGACCATCAAGGATACTCCTTCTACTACCCAAGAAAAAGATGATGGTGTGCTCATTTCTGAAGAAGATCCTAATATATAGGACATGGGTGAAGACTAGCAGGATCCAACCATTGAAGTTTATGATGTCAAAGATAGATTGCCAGCAGCTGTCAAGCATTTGAGGGATCATCCCATAGATCAAATCATAGGTGATGCAAGCTAAGGTGTTACAACAAGGATTAGAAGCCTCAATATTGCCATGTATTCAAGCTTCATGTCTCAATTTGAATTAAAAAGGTTTGAAGATGCCAACATAAACTCATTTTGGATTGTGGCTATACAAGAAGAACTGAACAAGTTCAAGAGATGCAAGGCCTGGAAGTTGGTTCTCAGACTACATGGACATAACATCATTGGAACCAAGTGGATTTATAGGAATAAACTTGATGAGAATGGTGTTATCATCAAAAATAAAGCTAGACTTGTTGCCAAGGGATACAGAAAAGAGGAAGACATTGAGTTTGATCAAACCTTTACACAAGTTGCTAGATTGGAAGCAATAAGACTATTCCTTTCATATGTTGCACATGAAGGTTTTAAGGTCTACCAAATGGATATTAAGTCAGCTTTACTAAATGGAAACCTAAAAGAGGAGGTCTATGTTGATCAATACTCATATTTTGTTAATCCTAACTTTCCTGGTTATGTATTTAAGCTTAGAAAAACTTTGTATGGGTTGAAGTAAGCCCCTAGGGCATGGTAAGAAACCCCATCTAGCTTTCTCACTGATAACAAATTCTTAAGGGGAAAGATAAACATAACATTATTTCTTAGGGAAGTCAAGGGTAGGATCATTCTAGTCCAAATTTATGTAAATAGCATAATTTTTGGGTCTACTGATGATGGCCTCTACAAGAAGTTTGCGAGTAGTTTGAGATGAGCGGTATGGGTGAACTCAAGTACTTCTTGGGTCTCCAAGTTTAACAGTCAGAGGATGGTCTATTCATCTCTCAGTCTAAGTTTACCAATGAGCTAATCAAGAAGTTTGGAATGGTGAGTGCCTCCATAATGAAAACTCATATGGGGTCAAGTGTGTCAATTGACAAGGATGAGCTGGGAAACCTGTTGATGAAACCTTGTATAGAGGTATAATTGGCTCCCTCCTCTACTTGACAGCTAGTAAGCCAGACATCATGTATGCTATATGTGTTTGTGCTAGATACCAGGCTAGCTCTAAAGAGTCTCATTATTCTGCAACAAAATGAATTCTAAGATATCTCAAGGTCACACCTGATCTTTGTCTATGGTACCCTATGAATAATTACTTTGAACTAATTGGGTATTCAGATGCAGATTTTTTAGGTTATAGAGAATACAGGAAAAGCACCTATAGAACCTGTCAATTTCTAGGGAGAAGAATTGTATCTTGGAGCAGTAAGAAGCAAACCAGTGTTGACATCTCAACAGTTGAATCAGAGTATATCTCAGCTGGAAGTTGCTGTGCACAGCTACTTTGGATCAATCATCAACTCCAAGACTATAATCTCTAGCTAAGTAGAACTCCAATGTTTTATAATTCTTCTAGTACAATCTTTATAGCTAGGAATCTTATGTCTCATAGATGGACTAAGCACATAGAGATTAGATATCATCTCATAAGAAAGCATGTGGAAAGGGAAGACATCAGTCTTGAGTTTGTCCCTAGAGACAGACATGTGGCTGATGTCTTCACTAAGCCACTGGATGAAACTGTAAGACCCCTTTTGCACCAGTTCTTATGCCCAGAATCGTCGCTTTGTGGTGTCACTTATTCCGAGAGGATTGCCACCACAAATCGCTAATTCTGTCGGCAAATACTCAACCATATATCATAGAAGAAATGAAGTAAACATATATAGATATGAATCCAGTCCACAATCACAATGCAACATAAGAAAGTCCACATAAATTTAAAAGCTATTCAACATGAAATAATAAGTATGATAGGAAAGATAAAGGGTGCTCCTTCCCAATACATATAATCCTCACTACATAACGCTCGCGGAAGTAAAGTTACTAGTCACTCACTAATCCTATTACTATTGGTGCTGCTGTCATACCTAGGCTAGGCTGGTTCACCTCCTCCTGGACGTGTTGGTTACCCTGGTGCTGGAATTCCTGGTGTTATGCCCATTAGACTGTTAGATTAAACTAAGTCTTGATTCCCCTCCCCTCCCCTGTGACACTTAGTCACCGTGCGAGAGAAGAGGAAAGGGAAGTAATAAAAGTGGAGAGTGAACAAAAGCAAGTGGAAGCGGTCCTAACTATCATATGCTAAAAATATCCAATTAGTTCAACCAACTAACTATAATGGAAATAACTAATTAAAGTAAAGGTAGAACAACCAACTATCATCACAGAGAAAAATAACCTTAGCTTATAAGAATGCCCATATAGACTTATAAGTTAAGGGGTCATTTTGCAAGGTCTAACGTATAAAAGATCTCATAATAATTTATATGTTAGGGGTATAGGTTTTATGCAAGTTATGTATAACATGAAATGCTATGCATATTAGACCATATGTTTCACACAAGTGCAATGCACCGACCCCAATCTATGCGCACAGACCTTTAGTTACCCCATTTGGAGTTAGTTAAACTCTCAGGTACCTCTCATAGTGGCAAACAGAGGCAGTAGGTTGAGCCTCCCCACTCCTAGGCCAGTATTCACACTGCCCAACCTACACCTTGCGTACAACTCGGTACACCTCCAATAGGGTGCTACAGAGTCTCTTGTACTAATGCTGGCAAAACCACCAGTCTTTTATTGGCTGAGTGAAGACTTACAACAACCAAGTCAACGTGTCAACATCAGTGTGTACGACCATCCAATAATGAGGAACCCACCGCTTAATGCACATGCACCCATGCTATAAAGAGTTCCCGAGCCAACGACTCACCAATCTAAGTCATCAATTCTACCAACACCGAGCCAACTGCTCGTGAATCTAAACCAACTATCCTACCGAGATGACGGGGTGAGTGTAGGTGACAGTGGATTATTATTGGTTAATCTTTCAGTCGGCTTATTCTTACAGTTTAGGGTTAATCGTTGACTGCCCAGGGCATGCCCGGTGAAGGGCTCTCGAGGGCACTAGGAACTACGATGGGCTGGAGAACAAAGCTCCATTTCTCAAAGAACTTACTTTTATGAGTATCTATTTATTACCAAACCCTTTCCCACATTACTCTTTAGCTAACCCTAATTGGATTACTATTCTCTGGGAGAAGACGATACTTCATCAACCCCGAGCTCAACTCCATCTCTTTGGTACCCAGACTACCTAGCATTGGGCCCTAAGGGTGACCTCATCAAAATTCCACCCAGACTAGGTGCACCAACTATATTTCCACCCATGTGAGGCCTACAGTTTACCCTGAATACTTCATTTTGTTATATATAGACCAAATAAACAAGCTTAAGTGTATGAAAGCGAATGCACCAATTTACTTTGTCAACAACTTTAGGATTATTTCTAGGGTTCTACCGTGATATGTTGAACCAAAATCCAGAATTTGGTACTTTTCCTAATTAAATCAGCTTTTAAATAATTTTCCCTAAATCATGAATCCTAAGACTTTGAACATGAAGTATAAGTTTCTGACATGCAATGATCACACCATAATTTCCACAACCTCCTATTGACTAAATAACAGTAAGGTATGAGTTTCCTAATTTTTTAGAAATGATTTCTATCATAAACCAAAATATTAACTTTTTGATTAAAATGATAATTAATAAAGGGACTACAAGATTTTATCATCCAAAAATTATAATAAAATTATCCTAGATCAATAATGGTCAGAAAGTGTCACTGCCCAAATTTCTTAATCTTTTAACTTTTTTGCCACATAAATAAATTAATGAATAAAACTTCACCTAGGGCACCTTGTGAAAGAATCTCTATTTAATTACTTCCAAAAATTACAATAAAATTAACAAGGCACTACTGTGGTCTAAAAAGTTTATTGGTTAAGTTACATAATTTTCCAGTGCTCAGTTTATCTTGAAACAAATTATTTCCATCAATTTCTAGAATTACAAAGAAGGTACAAAAATTCTTCATCCAAAAATTATGATAAAAATTGTAGACATCTATAACATCACTATAGGCCCTTCACCCAAGTTTTATAACCATTCAATACTATTATGAGATGTATCTGTATTTGATAGAAATGTGCATATTTTAATTAACAAGTTATTGAGGGGGAGAAATACTCATAAAAATTCTAATTAAATTGTATTAGGTGTTTTTTATCATTTATTTTTATAATAATGTATTAGGGTTATGTTACTTTGCCACATGTCGCTTCCTCATTGGAGTGCCCATCATTACATTAAATAAGTCTTGTTGAAAAGACCGGTCCAAAGGAGCCGTCCATCACTCATTCCGAAACCCGGTTCAGCCCGTACGTATAAATTGGCAAACACAGTCTGGGACAAAAATCTCCCAAGTCAAATTCGACGTATATACCTATGCACACTCAACGAATCGTCGAAATTCATCGTGACCACTCAACAGATCGTTGAATTCAGTATTTTTTAAGTCAAAGCATCGTATTCTTCTAGTGTCACTCGATGCTATGTCGAATGGCGTCGAGATCACTCAACGCCTCGTTGAGTCCAGTATTTTCTAAGTCAAAGTGTCATATTCGTCGAGTATCACTCAACGCTTCGTCGAATGACGTCGAGATCACTCAATGCCTTATTGAGTCCAGAATTTTCTAAGTCAAAGCGTCATATTCGTCGAGTATCTCTCGACGCCTCGTCGAATGGCGTCGAGATCACTCAACGCCTCGTCGAGTCCAGTCAACGCACTCGACGCTTCCTGAATCCAGGATAATTCCAAGTCAAATTCTTCAATGCGTCGAGTATCACTCGACGCCTGCCCACAAGTCAATGCACTCAATAATTCGTCGAGCCCATTCGATGCACACGACGCCTGCTTCCAATGCGCTTTAAAAAAACTAGACATATTACCCCTAGGTGGCCAACTTTGTTCACTAAGTTACCCCAACAAATTAACTCCAATTGGGTTGATATTTTTTTCTTGGCCTTATAATATCCCCTATGGTCATCCACCAGAGTTTGGAGAAAATTTGAGGTACATAGACCATATTTAAGTCACATATATGAATTATTAAACTGTTACAAAAACTATAGAACATTCATCTCCAAAAATTTTGATTTTTGGATATGTTGTAGGTTATGATCATACCAGCCTATGGTCCAAATTTCAGGTCATTTTACTAAGTGGGCCACTGAGGGCACTCATTTTAATTTCTGGTTGGCCTTTGGACACCTTGCACCAAAAAGTGTGTTGAGGGAAACCCAGTGGTCCAAATGGGTTGATTTAAATTTTGGATTACATTAGACTCCAAGTTCTAAGTTTTTTATGTTGGACACATTCACAAAAAATGCATCTAAGTATTTTTAATAATTAAATCAATGTGAATGATAAAATATAACAAAATGATATATTATATAAATAAATTAAAATCGGCTTGCCCATATCAAATCAAGCCCGATCCGACGGTCATGAGTCATGATCCCCGATGAACCAATGGCTGAGATCAAAAATACCTGGAGCTTTTCTAGCTACAATTCTCAGCCACCCGGCCACCTCCCTGGCCAGCCACCTCCACCACCACCTCCGTTGAGGTGGTGGCTATCGCCTGGCGGCGACATAGCCACCGGAGAGGCCATTTTTTGCAAACCCAAGAGGATGAATTTTCATGGAATTCTCTCATTTTCTCTTACTGATCGGGCTCTATATAGCCCGATTTATCTACCTAAAGATCTACTAATCTGGCACAGAGGAGAAGGAAGAGGATTAGACCTGCAGGCGGGCTTGACGGCGTGTGTAGTGGCGATGTGCCATGGCCAACAATCTCAAGCTTTTTCCTAGACGAATTCTCTATTCTCCACCTAAACCATTGATGTAACCATTCGTTTTGATTGCTTGGAAACTTTTAAAGCTGATGGAGGAGTTGTTTTGGGGAGTGGGAGAGGCAAACCATGAATTACCATTAATGGTCTTGACTTGGATATTTTGGACACCTCCAAACTCTTGAAATTCCACCCGTAGGTGGCCGGGAAAACCCCTCCATCTCCTCCTAATTGACCAAGTGGGATGAATGAGGCCATTAAGAGGGAGTTGAATGCCCCATGGCCTTCCAAAGCCATGAATGCCCCTCTTTCTCTCTCCTTCCTTAGGTAGAATTTCCACTTTCTCTCTCCTAGTCATCCCATCCAGAATTTTAGTGGCATTCTAGGTAATTTTCACTTGTTGTAACTAGTGGGTCATCACAGTTGGGCCTACCCCAATTGGATTGAAGTTAGGCTTAGCTTTTCCTCCCCTTTTTGAGTTTGGTTTGACCAGGGTTGACTTGGGAGTGTTGACTTGGCCAAAGGAGTGGGTTGACTGGTCAACTGAGTGACTTGAGTCTCTTGTCACCTCCCAAGCCCATTTGTGCCTTGGGGTAATCAACTTAGGTCAAACTAGGGTAATTTGACCAACTAGGGTTAGGGTTGACCCTGGTTAACTTGACCCCTTAGGTTGACCCCAAGTGGGTTGTATGAGTTCTAAAGGGTCCCTATGAGATTGAGAGTGGTATGGTGGGGTCAAGTAGACATGTTGGGACCCACAAGCCAAACCCTAGCTTAGGTGTCCAAGAATTACTATTTGCAGACCAAGGTGCTTTCACCTATTTACCCAGGCACCCATGGTCCTCTTGCTCTTCTTAGGGCTTTGTCATGACCTAGTCATTACAAAAACTTCCTAGGGGTCTGGTTGTTTATGGGATGTTACAGAAGTTAAGTTCAACACCTTCAAATTTGAGTTGGGAATGTTGAACTTAATATATCTTCATTGTCTCTTCATGCATATGCGTTGCAGGTAGTATTGATCCTTGCAGGATATCAAGGAAGATATGGACTAAGTGTCCAAGCGTCGATTGTGCTGAGTTTAAGTGTCCCGTAAACGAGTGCACTGAGACAACATCAGGCATCAAGTGCGCTGAGACTAATTGTACAAGCATTGAGTGCGTTGAAATAACTTCAGGTATCGAGTGCGTCGAGACCACTCAACAATCTTACCCAGACAATTCTGATTACGGCTATCTTACGGGATTAATCTCAGTCGTTGATCAAATCATGTCAAATATGACAGGTATGCGCCTCTCCACATTCTCAAATAGGGGTAAGTATAAATAGAAGTGTGTGCGCTTAAAATAAAATACACTATTCCAAGACCTCTTCGAATTTTTCCTCCTTGCGATAATATCTCGAGAAAACCTCTAGAAATTCAAAGGCTCCATGACGCCAAAAGGAATAGATTTCCTTTTTGAGGGTTTTGAGTTAGAGAGAAATCGATTCAAGGATGCTCTAGAGGAAGTACAACTCGTTCTCCACTTATTGCAGGTCGCTGGCCTAGAATTCATCCTGTCAGAGCCAAGCTCGATATGGAAGAGAGAAGTTCTCGAACTTCACTCAAATGCCACTGTTGACCCATCCTCCAACAAAATCAAGTCATATATCAGCGAAAACAAGATCAAGATCACTCCCAAAAGACTGAGCAAAGCCCTGAATCTGCCCAAGTTCAGGTCGTCTGATGAAGAAGAAAGATATCAGGATGATGTGAAATCCGCCCTCAAGTGGTGCGGGCTTTCAAAGCATACCACTGGGTCTATTTTGAGAAAGGAGATGAATTTAAAAGGAAAGTTTCTGGTAGATGTCATTGGCAAAGTTCTAATATGTAAGATAGGGTCCCATGACAAGATCTCTAGAATAATGTTTGAGCTACTAATAAGGATAATTTTATCCAAGAGAACTGACTGGGGGAAGGTACTATTTGACAGATTAGTGGAATGTGTCCTAGAGCCAAACCTGGGAAGAATATTGTCTATATACTTGCACACTTCTATTCCAGGGATCCTCAATGTGGGGCTAGGAACTAAGATCCATCATATGAGGAGAATGGACTCCAAGATGTTTGACAGATGGGACAGGGTGTTGCTTCCACACCAACAAGCTTCTATCAAAAATAAAAAAGGAAGTTATCATCACAAAAGAAAGCACTGAAAGAAGCTCTTCTGAGAGCAGTGCAGAAGAGCCTCATGATCCTCAGCTATCTAGCTCTTCTGAAGAGACTAGAAGAGATATAAGTGCTCAGGTCTTTATGTTTTCAGAACCTGCAACATAGACTAACCAAGGAAGTGGTCACAATCTGAAGATATCCCAGCAAAGGTAACTGAACAAGTGACTGAAGGTATTGTGGACAGGATTTTTGTTGAACTTGAGGGGGAAGCTTCCAAGTCAGATGCTCCAGTTGAGGGGGAGCAAACTCAATTAATGCAAGACAAGCTTGATTCCTTATTAGATAATCTGCAGAGCAGGATTGATCAGATTCTTGATAAGCCTTTATGGCTGGACTCCAGTACTCCTGCTGAAGGTGAGCAGGTTCCTACAATAATGGGAATATTTATTCATGACACAGTAGCTGAAAACCAACAACTTCCAGATGCAGTGAATGAAGATGCTCTAGTGACTGTTGATACAAATAAGCATGTTCCTATGGGGAATGCAGAGGTTGAGGGGGAGATTCTAATAGAGCTCCCTACTCAGGAAACTAATGATATTATAGACATATCTGAAGATGGTGTACCCAAGGCTGATGTGCCAAAGACTGATGCTATTGAACACTCACTTGAGTTCAGGATGGCTGACTCAAAATCTAGAGAAGCTATATGGGAGAAGGATGAAGATGCCTGCTTCTAAGGGGCATCTCATCACACTAATCCAATGTCCTCAACATTTCTGGCACAACTTAAAGTTCTGGTAGATGACCAAAGGAGACAACTAGAATATTTTGTTGATGATTCCATCAAAGAACTGAGAAAGGATCTATCTACAGAGATCAAGTCCATCAGTTTTGAAGTAAACCCTCTAAAGGCTAACATAATTCCAACATGAGAGCTGCCCCTACTGTAACAAATACTGAAAACATGTTTGAGGAAATTTGGAAGAAGCAAATTGATATCATGGAAAAACAAAACATCACTACTAGCAACATGGAAATGGTCCATAATGTGCAGAAGACACTGATGGACACACACAAGACAACTCTGGAGAGAAGGATGGATGCATGCACACAGTATATGGATGATCAAATGCTGGAAGTTAAGAATCATGTGACCAAGGGAGTTAATTTTCGGTATGAAAGACTCTATGTAGCCAAGAACCCCCTGACTGCTACTATATCTGAAGAAGTCATAAGGGGGAGAAGACAATGATCAAAGCAAACACTGAGAATGCTATTTGGGTAACCAATATGATAAGGGGATCATTAGGACTTGAACAATGTTCATATGATAATATTGTTCCTGCTCCTCTTCCAGAAGGTCAGACTGATGGTGATCAGTATGATAATCAATCTGATGATCAGTATGGTGATCAAGATGGTGCTCAGTGGGCTGATCCCTCTACTATTACTGATACTCCTACCTTTAACCCCACAACAAAACATATTTCAAGAGCCAAAGGCAAGTCTACTGCTGAAGAGGAGGAAGAGGTCAGGCTCAGCAAAAAGAGGTACAAAGAATAGATGGAAACCAGACCAGACTTTGAAAAATGGAGTCCTCAATCAAGGACCATTATTATGTCTTCTTGGGATCAAATCAAAGAAAATAAAACTGAAAGGGAAAGCTGTACAGCTTCCTAGAATGGGCAAAGCTAGAAAGGAATGAAGAGGCCAGGAGAAAATTTAGAAGAGACAAGAAGGAAGGTGCAGTGCCATCAGATGCTCTGGATCCAAGCAAATACTTCCCAAAGTCCTATAGTTTCTTTGAAAGACAGAAGCAGAAGAAAATTGATGCTGATAAAAAGTTGGTAAGAAACCCAGCAGAGGCATAATTATCAAGGAACCGTAAACTTAAAATGTTTATGTATTCCTTAAGGTATTTAGGATTGTGAACATTATTATAAGCACACTATCTATTTATAATTATTACTTTAAATGATAATCACATTTTCAATTATGTGTCTGAAAGTATCTAGCGTCTACCTAAATCACCTAGAGGGGGGTTGAATAGGTGATGTATGTGTCTTTTCGCGGAATAAAAATACTTAAAAAATTAACCACATAAACACCGAGATTTATAATGGTTCCCCGAGTTGGATACATCCACTTTCTCGCCTCGCCTATCTACCACGAAGGGATAGATTCGGCTACTTCACCAAACTTAGATTTCAACAAATATTACACCTCGGAGCTGTAACTCCTATAACTCAGAGACAAACCTCCTACCACTCGGAGAACAACCTTTCCTACAACTCGATCCACAAACGGATCTACGACTCGATCGACAAACGGATCTACCACTCGATCCACAAACAGATCTACAACTCGTAGAAAATCTCCTATAAAAGTAAATGAATATTTTACAACAATATTTCACTCAAACTTAGACAAGATCTAAAAGCTTCACGCCGTCGTTCTTTGGAAATAGATGGTCTTGAAAATCTTGGAGAACTCAGAATATGTAATCTTGGAAGATCGTGAATCTTAACTCTTGAATCTTCAAACGACTAGGACTGGAGTAATAGAGATCTTTTAAGAGAAGCAATCCAATCGTATTGGTCAAAGAAGATCGAATTGCATTGCACGTCGGTGGTCGATCAGAAGAATCGCGAAATCCCTATATTGGAACCCCTAGGTGATTTGGGCTAGGTTCTCTTCTTAGGTTGTGACCCATGTTGTATAGAAGGGTCAAATGCTATGCGTTGTTAGAGTCTAGGCCATGTCCTTAAAGTCAAAGGTAGAAAGGACCAGCCTCCAACATTGCCAGAGACTCAAGACTTAGAAAATTCAAGACTTAATAAAAAGGAGATCTACATTCGTCAAACTCCGGTCGACGATCGTCGTGCTCAGCTCGACTAACCCAAGGACAATTCTCTGAGCTGAGCTCGACGAACTTAGATCTCAGCTCGACGATCTCTAAACAAAGTGATAACTCCTCTAGTCAAACTTCACTCGACGAACTAAGAACATCAGGCCGACGAACTCTGTCCTCAGTTTGACTTACACTTCAGCTCTCAGAGCCAAAGATCTCTTAGCGCCAAAATTGACTCAGCGCCACAGTTCATTCAAAGCCAAAGTTTACTCAGAGCCAAAGTTCACTCAACGCTCTCAACGCTATCAATGACTCAACACTCTTAAACGACTCAACTCCAGAATGGTGATCTAACACTCAAATCCAGAGGACATCTCACTCAACGCCAGATCAATACTTCAACACTCAACATAAGAAAATATTCTAAGTCCAGACTGCAGACTCAGCTCGACAATCTTGGATCTCAGCTCGACGAACAACCGTTCTCAGGTCGACGAATTTAGTGCACAGAATAAGTCAGTTTATGTAGTGCAGTTGTTCGCAGAGCTCAGGTCGACGAAAGCTGATCAGAGGTTGACGAATGCAGAGGTCGACGAAAGCTGATCAGAGGTCGATGAAATCACAGGTCGACGAAAACTGTAAGGCATATTGTCATCTATTCTTTCCTTTTCTGTCTCCTTATTTTATACTATTATAGACCGTTAATTCCCTGGATAATCAATGCTATTATATCCTTTTAATCAAGCCATTACTGGCATCATTGATTACAAATATCCTTCATGGAATTAACTACTTATATCTCGGGACAGATATATAATAGAATATATGACAGAATACTTGCCGTTTTCATTTCTGAGATTCCGGCTAAGCATTTATTGCAGGTTTTTGAATTCGACCAAGTTGCAGTTATTATTCGAGGATCTCTTAGCGAAGATCTTAGAGCTAAGAAAAATAGAGAAGAAAAGAGATATATAGAAACTTGTGTACTATCAACAAGTAAGTCACAGGAAAAAGCATACAGACAAAAAAAGTGCAGTGAAAACAACTCTCAGAAAATCTACTGCTCTCAAGAGAAGAAGAAGGAACAACCATCACCATCAAGAGTCCTTCTTCCTTTCTCTCTTTGTTTTCAGGGATCTCAAGTGACAAGTTATTCAAATCAGTCAAGGATCTCTGAAGAGCTAAAAGGCCTACTCACCCTTTTGCAAAGCTTCCACTCCTGAACCAGTCAAGATCTCAGGGGGAGCTTTGACAACAACACAAATCCACTTAGTCTTCTCATTTTGATTTAAGAAAAGAAGACTTCCATCAGCCTCTCTTCCCACCTCTGTATAGGGTTTTAATTCCCTGCAAAATTATTTCTGGTTGCAAGTCTCCTAACCAAAAGACTTGAGATTTGGTTTTTGAGCACCTGATCAAAAGCTCATTGGTGGCAGTCACCTGATCAAAACCTGTAGTGGATTCCTACCTAGGGTGGTAGAAGAGTGGATGTACCCAAGTTTGGGGAACCACTATAAAATTCTTGTGTTATCTGTGTGGCTGTGTTGTTTTTCCTTTGTTCTTGTGATGTGATATATTTTTATTATGTAGCTTAGTTATCTCTCTCTAGTTTATCTGCTGCACTTATGCATCTATACACTTATACTATAGTAACATATTTTTATAAAAGATCTTTT
The DNA here is from genome assembly GCA_039513925.1 of Platanthera zijinensis. NCBI lineage: Eukaryota > Viridiplantae > Streptophyta > Magnoliopsida > Asparagales > Orchidaceae > Platanthera > Platanthera zijinensis. Next base: position 166,339,197 of record CM077093.1, on the reverse strand, counting down.
ATTTTAGTAAAACTACAAAGATTTCAATAACTCTATTCACCCCCCCCCTCTAGAGTTTTTCAGAGCTTACCCTATCTTTCAATTGGTATCAGAGGGTGGTTAATCACATCATACAGGCTCACACCTGGATTAATCAAGATCCTCAGGATAAACTCTAAATAAGCTTTAGTAGTCTCTTTGATTATATTTTATTTTCTGATATCATGGCACAAAACAAGGATTATGCCAGCACCAGACCTCTAGTTTGCAACTTGCAAAAGTTTGGAATCTGGAAGGCAAGAATCAAGTTGTACATGAACTCTATTGATGAGGAAATTTTTAATTCCATCTTGACAGGACCACCAGCTCCAGTGGCCTCTACTTCAACTCCAGCAAATCTCAGTGCAGTGCCTCCTCCAGATCAAACTGATGCACATAAGAAGGCAAAAATTGTTGATGCCAGAGCTATGAATATACTGGCCCAAACTATGTCAGATGACATATTTCAGAAGGTTGCTAAATGTATATCTGCCAAAGCCATTTGGGATTCCCTCAACCAAATGGTAGCAGGCTCTGTTTATGAGAGGAAGGATAGGAGATCAAACCTCATATCCCAATATGAGAACTTTAGGAAAGATGAAGCAGAATCAGTAGAAGTAATGTACAACAGGCTGAGCTCCATCATCAGTGAGCTCAGAACATTGGATAAAGAAATTACTCTGACTGAGGTCAATGACAAGATCCTCATGTGCTTCCCTAGTACATGCTCCAGAAGCATGGCTAAAATCTCAACAGAATCTTTACTTAGAAAGCTCAAATCCTATAAGTAACTGATCAAGTCAAGAGAACCAAAAGCTTATCAAAGCTTTGCACTCAAAGCTGTAGAAGAATCTCCCAGCTTATCAGCCAATGAAGAACTTATGAGTCTCTTTGCTAAGAGATTCTATAAAATGGCAAGGAAGGACTTCAGGAGAAAGCCTTCAAGGAATGAAGATAAACCTAGGTATGTTAAGATCCCTTCTAAAGAAGTTGTCTGTTTTGGATGCAGGAAACCTTGACATTTAATCTCAGAATGTCCAAAAGTTCAAAAGAAAGACAAAAGGCAAGAAAGGGAGTCAAGAAGACACCAGCACAGCAAGGCCTCCTCCAGCAAGTATAAGAAGAAGGAGAAGGGCTTTGTGGCTGAAACTTGCAGTGATACTGAAGATGAAACATCCTCCTCCAGCTCCAGTGAGGATGATATAGAGGAAAAGAAGGCAAGAGAAGTTTGCCTTATGGCAATAGATGCTGTAAGCAGTAGATTAGATTCAGATGAATTAGAAGATGAAGAATTCCTCTCTAAAGAGGATCAGGTAATTGCTTCATATGATTTTCAGTCTAAAGAATTTCAATCTGAGTTTAAACTCTTATGTTTAGACCTAATAGGATCTGAGAAGGAAATCAAACTTCTCAGGGAAAAACTGTTAGAACAAGAAAAATTCATTGCTGAAAATGAAAAATTAACTGAAGAATAAAATCTGGCTAATCAACAAATAGTATTTCTAAAATCTGAATTAAGTAAGGCTAAGAAATTAGAAGAAACCTTAAATGGTAGAAGTTTACAACTGATAGATATAACTAGCACAGTTAACACAAGATCTAATAATAACAAACTAGGATTAGGAGCCTCATCTAGTGAACCAATCCTAATTAAGAAAAATCAATTATCAAAACCTATTAACTTCATTTCTGAAAGTGGAAAGAAAAACACTGAACAAGTAGAGAAAGTTAATGAAGTTCTTAAACAATTAGAGCAGATATATTCACTAAGCCATTGGACTCATCCAAGCATCTGTTCTTTGTCAATCAGCTTGGTATGATAAATGGTCAGGATTTAATCTAATGCTCTGTCTATAGTCGAAGAATTGTCTCTATTCATCGACCTGAGATCGACGAACTTATAACTGTTCTTGAGAATTTTCGTCGACCTAAGATCGACATAATCTCCTAGTATAGCTCATTCGTCGACCAAAGATCGACGAATTCTGTCTCATAAAGTTTTTTGCAAATGACGAAAACTTTCCCTTTCTACGTCCTTAGATCGACGAACTTTTTCCCTTTATGAAGTTTTCGTCGACCTTAGATCGAAGAATCTTATGTTTCCGTCGGATTGATATTGGCGATTCATATTCCGAAAACCTTTATTAAGGCTTTCTTCTTCGACCTCAATCCCGCGCTCTCAGAATTTCCCCTCCTGTACTTGATCTTGTGATTTCTCTTGCAGGTGCTCACTCTCTCTCATTCGATCTCAACTTCGTAAATGGCTGCTACTGGACTAACCAGCATGAAGTTCGATCATGGTTTTGATATCGACTTCGACTCATTTCAACAGTCTGATCAAGTTTTCCTAGACATTCTACAGCTATTCGAGGGACAAAAACTGAAGCAGTTTATGACTGAAAGGATCAGGATACCTATAACTTAAATCAAGGAATGGGTTAGTTCTTCATCCTCAACTGATACTGAAATGACTGAGACTATCAGCGGAAATCAGGTGATTCTTACTCCCACCATTCTCTCTGAACTTTTTAATCTGAATACTGGAGAAGATGATCTAGAAATTGATGATAAGGAATATGAGGACATGCTGATTGTTATGGGTCACTTCGGCGAAAACCCTAACAAATTGCTTAAGAAAAATTTCTCCCCAGCATATAAATTTCTTGCAGATGTCGTTGGGAAGGTGTTGTTTGCTAAGCATACAGCACATGACTACATATCCATGCAACAGTTCCTGGTTATGGCTGCTTTGGTCAGTAAGAAAAATGTGAACTGGGCATAGATCCTGTTTGACTTAATCAGGAAAAATAATAGCAAAAAGGAGGTTTGCTATGGAAGAATCTTGGGATTGTTCCTGAAAGCCAAGGCTAATGAACTGCTGGTATCTCAGACCACATTCATTAATGCCTCTAAGAGGCTCTTATCTGCCCTCTTTGGTAGATGGGAGAGGACTATCACAAAGCCATCTAAGGGCAAGTCCTCCTCTAAAACTTCTGAAAATACAAGGGCTGCACCAGCCTCTCCACACCCCACTAAAGGGCTTATCTCCACCCCTCCACCTCCTCCTGCCCCTCAAGCTCCTTCCCAACCTCAAGAACAACCAACTCCACCCTCCACTATAATTCTAATACATACCCCAACACCTCCAGCATCTCCAATTCATTCTACACATATACCATCAAATCCTTCTTCCCCTCAGCATGACACATCAATACCAACACCTCCCCAATCTCCACTTCCATCTGATCTTGCTGTTCTCCCATCTTTCAATCTATTATCATCCCCCTAAACACTCCTTCTCCTCAACATAACTCCCCTCCAAACACTTCAATTCCACTTACTCCACCAGCACCTACCATCAACACAACTATCCACCTTCCATCATCTTCTGCCAACATCTCTGCCTCAATAACTTTGGATCCCTCAATCATCCAACCACTATTTGAAATCCTTAAACCCCTCCTCCAAACCATCATAGCAGAGGCAATTTCCCCTCTTGCTGCCTCCATCTCATCTCTTTCTGCTCAAAGATCTGCCCTCACCTCTACCCTCTCTTCATCTGGGGGCCTGACTTCAGTATCTACTGAAACCAGGTAGGGGGAGATATTTGATGATGAAGCAACAACAGCAGCACTAGAACCAGCAATTGTATTAGAAGCAGCAGAACCAACAGCAGCAACAGGAACAGATATTGACATGGAAATAGACTTCTTGAATTTTCTTGAACATGATATGGAAACAAATGATGCAGAGATACCTGACTCAGTAGTAGATGTATATAATCAATGTACAGATATTGTAGTATCCAATGCTCAAGAGACCATCTTGCCAGAAGTTCTGCTTGGAAGGGTCTACTTTATCAAATCTAAAGTGAATCTAGCTACTTTGCTGAAAATCTTTGGATCTTACATTCATTTCTGCCTCTCCTTCCCCACTCCATCATCAAGAGAAATTGTATGCTACACTTCCCCTGTAAGCTCAGAAGTATTAGATACTATAAAAAAAAAGTTTGATAGTTCCTCCAGAAGTATTGTATGAACAGAGATCTAGCCCTCATGGGTCATCCTATATCATGGATGATAGCCCCCTCCTTAATCTGGATGATCTAATAAATCAGGACATTGCTATGGAAGCTGAAGCAACTCATACTAAAGTTGTTCCCACTCCAATAAGTAAAGAAATCCCCAAGGATATACTAAAACAGATAGATGATGTGTATGACAACCCTCAGTCTTCTTCTGATGATGATGATGAGGATGATGACTCTGATGAAGATCCTAAGAGGAAGAAAATCTCAAAGAAATAAAAGCTCCTCCTCCTGCTCCAAAAATAAATCCAACAAATGACACTCCATATTACATTCTACACAATGTAACTCCTTATAAGGGTATGCCAGCTTTGATGTGGCTATCCAAAAATGAGCAAAATAAAAGAAAGAAAAGCAGAAGGTATTCTCCTCCACCACAGAAGTTCAAAAGGGATCAACCTCCTCCTCCTCCTCCAGCTGTAGGTGCCTCAGGAACCATATCTCAAAGCTCAGATGCTTCTTCCAAGCCTATTCTTACCAAAACCTATCAGAGGAAAGGAAGACCATCTCAATCTTCTAGAGGTAGTCAGCACCAACATAGACATCAGCCATCTTCTAGAAGTTCATTCAAAGCTCAGCAGTCTGCTCCCCAGCCAACTTTCTCTCCTCCTCCATCTCCTGGCAAAGCTAACAGCCTTGAAGGACCTCCAATTCATGCCTATGATCCTGAAACTAGTCTAACCACCAGAATGGCTAGATTCAAAGAACCTGTGGCTCTATCTCAGATCAGGCAAGCTAGAGAAAAAGGTCAAGATTCCTCTCAATTCTCAACTATGTCAAGCTACAAGAAGAAAGAGTTTGAAAGATATCAAGTGGGAAAATTGTTCAATGCTGATGTATACATGGATCTACATCCCGAAGCTGTGGTTCCAAGAATTACCTCTTAAAAGACTCTTGGGGATGTTGACATGACCATGACTCTGAGACAAGCTCAAGATCCAAACAGGATAATAAAATTTGCTAAGTCTTCTGATTCTTCCAAGAACATTTAGATTATTTATTTTTTTTTGTTTCTATGTTTATTGTGAACAATTTGAGTGCATAGCTTTATAAAGGTACTGATAGCTTATTTATTCTATAAGTTATCTCAATTTTATGCTATGTTTACTTCATTTTGTATTGTGGTATCTATATGTTTTTGTTTGAAGTAACCTCACCCAAATAGGGGGAGATTGTTGGAACCCCTAGGTGATTTGGGCTAGGTTCTCTTCTTAGGTTGTGACCCATGTTGTATAGAAGGGTCAAATGTTATGTGTTGTTAGAGTCTAGGCCATACCCTTAAAGTCAACAGTAGAAAGGACCAGCCTCCAACACTGCTAGAGACTCAAGACTTAGAAAATTCAGGACTTAATAAAAAGGAGATCTTCGTTCGTCACACTCCGGTCGACGATCGTCGTGCTCAACTCGACTAACCCAGAGACAATTCTCTGAGCTGAGCTCGACGAACTTAGATCTCAGCTCGACGATCTCTAAACAAAGTGATAACTCCTCTAGTCAAACTTCAGTAAATGAACTAAGAACATCAGGTCGACGAACTCTGTCCTCAGTTTGACTAACACTTCAGCTCTCAGAGCCAAAGATCTCTCAGCGCCAAAATTACTCAGCGCCACAGTTCATTCAAAGCCAAAGTTTACTCAAAGCCAAAGTTCACTCAACGCTCTCAATGCTATAAATGACTCAACACTCTTAAACGACTCAACTCCAGAATGGTGATCTAACATTCAAAGTCAGAGGACATCTCACTCAACGCCAGATCAATACTTCAACACTCAACATCAGAAAATATTCTAAGTCCAGACTACAGACTCAGCTCGACGATCTTGGATCTCAGCTCAACGAACAGCCGTTCTCAGGTCGACGAACTTAGTGCACAGAATCAGTCAGTTTATGCAGTGCAGTTGTTCGCAGAGCTCAGGTCAATGAAAGCTGATCAGAGGTCGACGAATTTAGAGGTCGACGAAAGCTGATCAGAGGTCGACGAAATCACAGGTCGACGAAAACTGTAAGGCATATTGTCATTTATTCTTTCCTTTTCTGTCTCCTTATTTTATACTATTATAGGCCGTTAATTACCTTGATAATCAATGCTCTTATATCCTTTGAATCGAGCCGTTACTGGAAGCATTGATTACAAATATCTTTCATGGAATTAATTACTTATATCTCGGGACAGACATAGAATAGAATATATATGACAACATACTTGCCGTTTTCATTTCTGAGATTCCAGCTAAGCATTTATTACAGGTTTTTGAATTCGACCAAGTTGCAGTTATCATTCGAGGATCTCTTAGCGAAGATCTCAGAGCTAAGAAAAATAGAGAATAAAAGAGATACATTGAAACTTGTGTGCTATCAACAAGCAAGTCACAGGAAAAAGCATACAGACAAGAAAAGTGTAGTGAAAACAGCTCTCAGAAAATCTACTGCTCTCAAGAAAAGAAGAAGGAACAACCATCACCATCAAGAGTCCTTCTTCCTTTCTCTCTTTGTTTTCAGGGATCTCAAGTGACAAGTTATTCAAATCAGTCAAGGATCTCTGAAGAGCTAAAAGGCCAACTCACCCTTTTGCAAAGCTTCCACTCCTGAACCAGTCAAGATCTCAGGGGGAGCTTTGACAACAACACAAATCCACTTAGTCTTCTCATTTTGATTTGAGAAAAGAAGACTTCCATCAACCTCTCTTCCCACCTCTATATAGGGTTTTAATTCCCTTCAAAATTATTCCTGGTTGCAAGTCTCCTAACCAAAAGACTTGAGGTTTGGTTTTTGAGCACCTGATCAAAAGCTCATTGGTGGCAGTCACCTGATCAAAACCTGTAGTGGATTCCTACCTAGGGTGGTAGAAGAGTGGATGTACCCAAGTTTGGGGAACCACTATAAAATTCTTATGTTGTCTGTGTGGCTGTGTTGTTTTTCCTTTGTTCTTGTGCTGTGATATATTTTTATTGTGTAGCTTAGTTATCTCTCTCTAGTTTATCTGCTGCACTTATGCACATATATACTTATACTATAGTAACATATTTTTATAAAAGATCTTTTATTTCAGTAAAACTTAAAAGATTTCAATAACTCTATTCACCCCCCCCCCCCCCTCTAGAGTTTTTTAGAGCTTACCCTATCTTTCACCCTATAGCCAATCCGACAGATTTCCGAACTTGGAAAGTTTTCTCGATTTGAATTTGAGAGCAAGAGCATGATTATTCTTGGAAAGGAATTCTCCTTAGGTATTTTTAGAGATCCCCCTACCAACGGATATAAAAACATTTCCAAAAATAACTAGCGAAAGTTACTGTACATAGCCGCCGCAACCCAAGCCTGGAAAAAAATTGTTATAAAAAATAACCTAAGTCATATTCGTCGAGTATCGTCGAGTATCACTAGTATACTCGCCGAATAGTCATTAATATACGACGAATTTGACGTAGACAAACTCAGCTCAAGCTGGCTAGCCACTCAATGCCAAGGCTAGAGTCATACTCGACGAATTCGTCGAGTATCAGCTAGTATACTCGACGAATTCGTCAAGTATAGGATAATAGACTCAATGCTCTCGACGCCGTTGACTCAATTCTCTCGACGCCATCCACGCACTCAACGCACTTGACGCCATTGAAGCAATCGACGCACTCGACGCCAAGATATATGACGAATTTGCCTTAAGAAAAATCATAGAAGTAGTGTCGAGATGATTCGATGAATTCGGCGTGTATTGATAAGTATATTCGACGAATTCGGCGAGTATCGTCAACGAATTCAATGAGTATACTTGATGATACTCGACGAATTTTACTTAATTGTTTTTCTAAATATTTCAAAAATTCTACACAAGTATATAAGATGAGTTCGACGAGTGATAGTAAGTATATACGACGAATTCGACGAATATCAATGATACTCGACGAATATTCCTTACGATACTCGACGGATTTTACTTTGGGTAAAATTTCTTTTTTTTCTGAAATGAAGCTCTTCTTCTTCCTTGAGCCTCCCCATATACTTGATATAGAAGTGCACCCAAATAGAGAGATTACACGTGAGTCAACACCATGACCTATATAATGAAGTATTACATTGTATAGTCCCGTGTTTACTAACTCACTGTAACCTAACATTGGTGTGTACTTAACATTGTAAACCTGCAAGTACATAACTACAAATACAATATCAAATACAGTCATAATTCATCTTAGCTTAACTGGACCCTTCTTCAAATAAGGTTTATTGTGGATACAATACCCAACAATCTCCCCCTATTTGAAGAAGTCATAATCCCATAAGCTAAGGTGAATTGCACAACAATAATGAAGAACATAAACTTGAGTAGATAATTAAAATTAAAACAGATATATAAAAATTAAAAGACAAAACACATTCCCAGTCAAAATATAAATCATATATATATATATATATATCAATGAGAGTTTTTGGTTTGGAGGGGGGCAACTATAACCACACATAATAATAAACCCAAACAAAATAGAACAACCCTCAACCCTACCTCTCTTGGCTCTTCTGACGCTATCTGACAAAATAGGCCTTGGGCTTTGGGTAATATCTTGGGGGGGGGGGCTGGAGGTGTTGTAGGATCATCATGCTTGTGCTTTCTGAAGTGGATCCTTCTCTTTGCACAGATACTTATGCCATTCATCTCATTCATAGTGATCCCATCTTCTTTCCCCTCCCATATCGACCACGGTGAAGGAGTCTAAGATTATTCCTCTTGAGATAGGACTCCACACCTCAGCCATTTCTTTATCTCTGACTGGTGGTTCTGATCTTGTAGCAGAAGGACCTTCGCCATACCTTCTTATTTTGTAGACTGGAGAAAGATATACATCTTCACTCATATGAACTTCTGGACCATCAGCAGCAGCAATAGCAGCAATAGGTCTGTCCTGAGAGAAATTTTGCATGTCTATCCAAAAATGAGAGTATTCCTCAGCAGGATGAACTCCATCATGAGCAGGCACAACAGGTACTTGAGCTTCTTGACCTAGCCTACCAAAAATCTCTTTGTGAAGCCACAAGAAATTGTCATAGCTGCAATCGTTTACCCCTTTAAAGTTTGCTAACATCGCTTCCTCAAGCACATCAACATTCTGTTTCCATGACCTTTTTCAGAACTATTTGAATGGAGGAATCAAAATAAGCTTTTTGCTTGTAAAACATTGCTTCTATACTCTACAGGATTGAATTATCAGCACTAGAACTTAGAATATCAGGAATATGAGTGCTAGGCAGATCCTCACTGGAAGACTCATCTATTGGAGATAACTGAGCTTTGGAAATAAGCAGAGGATCTTCAGTACCTGGGACAGGAGGATGCTCTTCTGCATCTACTTCCTCATCAGAAACCTCCACTACCTCTTTAGGAACAACTGGAGGAATACCTGTCGCCTTGGACACTCTTTTCTGAAGGTTACGGATAAACTTGTCAACCTCAGTAGCAACTTATATCAAGGGCCTAGTCACCTCCTTCATAGAAGATGAAGCAGGAACAATCTTTGGGAGAGGGACAATCACGTTCTCTGCTGAAACTGGCTCATAACCATCATTTGCATCATCAGCAGCTTTGGGATCATCGTTAACAATCATTTCCTCATTAGCATCTATCTCATAAGGATCCATAGTCAAATCATAATTAACAACAACATCATACTCAACCTCAGCAGGCACTAACTCCTCAATAGCAGTCTGAGCAATCTGAGCAACCTCTGTCAGAAGATTCTCTGGCTCTGGAACTGGAACTGGACTCTCTGTAACTGAAGTAACAACTGGCTCCTCCTCAGCTCCTACACTCAATCTATCAGGGGATTCACTGGGGTGTGGAGTAGGAATCCTATCCATAGGACCCTGATCTTCCTCCTCTACAGGCAAATCATGGGCTCCCCCTTGCCGCAAGATCCTCCTATCTCACCTTAAGAAGATAAATGAGTCAATCTTCTTCAGGTGATGGATAGACACTCCTTTGGTCATATCGAACTTGTCACCATCCATTTGATTCAGGTACAAGCTGATAATCCTCCCAAAGTTGGGAGTGCGAAGACTGTCCTTGATCTTCTCAAACAGTAGTGCACCCCTGTCCAATCTTTTCCTGTAGATGATTATTACTAGTACCTTGAACATTTCTGACGATAAATAGTCCTGTGAACCAGTCTTGCATAGCAGCACTTTTCCAATGATATCTGACAATAGTTTTCCTTCTTCGTTAATTCCTTTCCTTTTCATAACTTTTGTACCTCTAGGAAAACCACAGAATAACATAGCCCTTGTAAAGTCCTCTTCGAGGTAGTATGCTTCTTCATAGGCTGGAATCCTCAAGAGCCGTGTGAGGTGAGAGGCCTTCACCTTAATGGTAGTTCCATGAACTTTTCTCTTGATTATCGTATCCTCTTGTCGGAGCTTTGCATTCTGAAAGAATTAAAGAACGTCCTTGTCCAATATTTTGTAAGGATGTTCGAGGACAAAAGAGAGATCGACTGTCTCTAGCATCGGGATTACATTTCTTAATTCATCAGAGGCTGAGGCAAAGCCTGTTCGAACTAATTCTCCACCCCCTAGAAATCCACTGGTAGTTCGGGGAGCCATGGAGAATCACAGGAAATCTCTGGACTGTTCTGACTGTAGAAACTGGTTTCTATCACTAACGGTCAGTGAGAGAAAGCAAAAGATCGGAGAAGCAGTTGCTGGAAATTGACTTGAAGGAGATCTTTGCCTGAACTCGACTTGGACTGCCATCACTGACCTAATCGAGGAGAACAGGAGCAGGGTTGCGGGAAGGAGACGATGAATAGTTTGCAGGAGCCGAAAGGTCGGGAGAATAGTTCGGCGAGTTTGTCTTTCTGGTCTCGACGAACTAGAGTACGGTTGCTCCTAACCCTCCTTAATATACATATATATATTTAAAATTTAAGACATGGAAAGGTGCGTACTTGATTAGCCGAGATTCTTCGGATCCAATATAGAAGTAGAAATTTTTCCTTAAGTGACATTCAACGAGTTTCACCGGATGCACAGTCAATTCAGTGAGTTTTGGCGTGATTATCCGTGAATATTCGACGAATTGACGACTGTTGTTGACCGATACTCATCGATTTTGCCTTAGACAAATTTCTTCCTTGATGATTTTTCTGAGTGATTTCCTCTTGTTGGCCTTCTTCATGAATTCTTGTTCTGCATGCCCAGTTCCATTTTGAAGAACGAGAACTTGGCCTCGTCCAGCGGCTTTGTAAAAATACATGCGACCAGTTCATCCATCGGGAAATAGCTGAGGGCTATATCCTTGTTGTTGGGTCCATTGATCCCAATAGACCTGATTTGAAGAAGTCAAACAAGTCAATGATATACACATAATTGTATTCGATGTGTGTGTAAGTTCATGCATGTAGGTTAGTCCTTCTCACATTGATTGGTCAGGTGGACATAAAGTTGTGGGCTGGATAGACAGAAAAGTTCCTAAGTCCACAGGTGTTGAGTGAAGACAGTTCACTCAACGCCATAGCATAAAAGGAGCTTAATACATCAGGATCTGTCCAAGCCTTAACATTGTAAGACAGAAAAGTGGATATGTCCAAAGGCATTGAGTGATGTCAACTCACTCAACACTAGGCAGCAAATTCATCGAGTAAAACTGCCATAGTCAAAGCCCTGAAGTTTCAGGCAAGGAAAAATATGCGAAGTACAGAAGCATTGAGTGAAGCCAGTTCGCTCAACGCCTTGCTGGTTCACTCAACGCCAGATAACAAATAGCGTTGAGACAAGCTCAAGAAGTCAAAGCCTAAGAAGAGGACATAATTTAACTAAGTCTAGAAGCATTGAGTGAAGCCAAATCACTCAATGACAAGTCAAAAGATGAGGTAGAGGCAGAAAGCATTGAGTGAAGCCAGTTCACTCAATACCTCAGTAAGATGGAAAGTTTCAGAGAAATGGCTAAGACAAAAGGCATTGAATGAATGTCATTCACTCAATGCCACTCAATGCCTAAAAGCAGAAATTGGGACAATTCTAAAAGCGTTGAGTGAAGGACATTCACTCAACGTCACTCAATGCCTAAGGAAGCAACTGTGTGACTAAGTACAGAATTTTTGAGTGAAGGCCTTTCACTCAATGCCACTAAACGCCTGAGCTGATTCTGAAAATTTTGCTAAGTCCACAAGTAGTGACGTCAGCAAAGTCAGCAAGTCAGTAGAATTTGAATTCTTTGTGGGATGTCAACAGTACACGACAAATGGTGCCAACAGTCAGCTGTATGACTCATTCTATAAATGGAAGGCTGAAAAGCAGCCAATAATGGTGGGCCCACTGGTCTAAAGAGCCGTTGGATGTCGCCTAATAAAAAGGATCGATCGACGTTGAGGAATTATCTTTTACGGTTTTTGGTTAACACATTACAGCCAAACTCCAACTTCTTCCTCGCCATTCTTATCGTTCCAGAAGAAGTTGTTCAGCACAGAGAACCTGAAAGAAAAAGAGATAGCTAGAGCAATCTACATCTACGACAGCAGGTTCAAAAGCAATTTCTGAGAAGGAAGAAGAAGAGGCAGATCAATAAATTCTATAGGAAAAGGTAGGTGATTGAAGAAGAATAGAACTTTGATCTCCATAGTCTTCATCAGTAGAAGCTAGGGATGAAATCTGCTCAGCCCATGAAGAAGTGGACACAGAGTAATTACTCTGGTGTCAATTCAACACAATCAACCTTATATTCTCTTTGTAGGATCCTGTCTAGGATCATAGTTGTAAGCCTTTCTTTAAAGGCCGAGTGGTACGATTCTGTATAGAATCTGAGTTGTAGGCATGTGTTATAAAGGCTGAGGTAGGATCATTTTTTGATCTGAATGTATGATCCATTTTGGATCTGAGTTTAGAGATGTACTCCCAGCCTGAGTTGTAGGGCCGTTGGCCTAAGGTAGGTGGTTGTTTAATCACTGAGTTGTAGGGCCTTATGCCAGAGAAGTAGGTATTAGAGGAGACTGAGTGGTCCTGCAGGATCGAGTTGTAAGCTCTTAAGGAGCCGAGTATTGGGGAAGAGCCTTGTCTAACATACTGTTAGAAAGGCGGAGAGAGTCAGTGGACGTACCCATAATCTGGAGAACCATTATAAAACAACTATGTCATCTGTGATTAATCTTGAAAGCTAAAATAACCTAATCATTAAGTTCAACACAATCGAGTAAAGGTCTTAAAGATTTAAAGAAAAACCAAAAACCTATTCACCCCCCCCCTCTAGGTGTTTAACTGACCTTGAAAACAAAGAATTTCAAGTGCTATCAGTGGGAGGTTGCTCAAGAAAGGCTTAACAGTCTTAGCAGATCTCCAAGGTTAGCTACAATTCTATCCTTATGGGTACAGGAGTGAACTATAAGGAGCTAGGTGCCATGAAACTTCAAATCTGTAGGAAGGAAGGATTTGGCATATGGAAGGAGAGGGTTAGGATGATCATGGAAGCAGCTGACCCTAGGATCTTTATTACTGTCAAGGAGAGACCTTTCATCCCCATGAAAGTGTCAGTTCTGAATGCAAATGATCAGGCACCTAAGACTTATACAGAGATGATAAATGATGAAGTCATCCTTGCCACCATGGACAAGAGGGCTCAGAATATCATTATCAGTGCTATTGATGATTCTACCCTTCAGAATCTGATCCACTGCACAACTTCAAAGGAAATATGGGACACACTAGTGATCTATATGGAGGGGACATAGGAAGTAAGAGATGATAGGAAGTCCATGCTCAACAAGAAGTATGAGGATTTTAGGTAGTCCAAAGGAGACAGCATTGCCACCTACTATGAAAAGTTCTTTAGGATTGTGAATGAGATGAAGACCTATGGGAGGTTCTTCAGTCATTATGAGCTCAATGACAAATTCCTAAAATCTCTTACTAGAGACTGGAACACGATGATATGTGTCATCAAAGAGGTGGAAAAGCTGGGTGATACTCAACCTCACACCCTATTTAGAAAGCTGATGTCATATGAGATGCAACTATCTGTCAGAAAAGAAGAGGAGACCAATAACAAGTCCTATGCCAGAGAGAAGTCTATGGCATTCAAAGCTGAAGCCACAAGGAGAAGTAGGAGAAGGACTCCATGTCCACCAAGAAGGGATGCTGAGTCTGACTCAGATGACTTAGAGACAAGCACATCGGACTGCCATATGTCTGATGAAGACTTTGTTGTCTTATCCAGACAATTCCAGAAGTTCATGGAGAAGAAGTAGTGGAAGAGCAGGCTCTCCTCATCTTCTTATCACAAGAAGGACTACTACAGGGGAAAGAAGAAATCCTCTAAGGAGAACAAGTATTGTTCTAAACCTGGTATATAGATTTCTACTAATGTTATCTATTACTGCTGCAGCAAGCCAGGGCATGTTGTAGTCGAATGCCCAGTAAAGAGAAGAGTTGGATAGATATTGAGTCATCTTCTTCAAAATCTGAACAAGAAGAGAAAGCCTACTTTGGGCTAGCTGCTATTGTAGAAGATAAAAACTATCTTGCTGCCATGATAGAAATCAGGGCCCCTCTATCACAGCCAGATAGTGATTTAGAGGTGGATGAAGATAAAGAAGAATACAGTTGTTGTTATGGACTAATTACCATGATAGATGAGGAATCTAGCAAGGATCATCCTGGTCCAATCAAGGTACATTCTCAGTCAAATCACTCCACTGAAATTGGTTATGGAACCAGTCCTGAGTAAGAGGCATCTCCATCTTGTGATGAAGATGGGTCTGAATCAGAAGAAGATGTGAATTTTATTATTGACAAGTATAGTGTCTTGCTGAATGATTTCAAGAAAAACAAGTTACTGGCTAAGAAGCAGGCTAAGGAGATTTCTTCTCTTCAGCTTACTGCTTCCCAGCATGCAGACTCAGCCTCCCTACTGATCTTAAAATGAGGGAAATTAGTGAATTAGAAACTATTTCGTTCATCCAGATAGGCACCATAGAGTACCAGGAAAACCGAATAAGGGACCTATAAGTATTGCTCAAGAGGGAGAAAAGGATAGTGGCTGGCTACTCCAAGCCCTGTTCAGTACTGCCCTTGATAGATTCCTTCTCCTCCCAAAAGGGAAAGAAGGGGTTGGGATTCAAGGGAACTACAAGAGTTGCTAATACCAAAGGAAAGGGCAAAGCACCAGTATAACCACTAACCTCCAAGCCTCATGTTCCATTTAAGAGAGTGTTGTTACCTTCAAATAGGTATGACCAAGAAAGCATATATGGTCACTAGATGAATGGTATATCCACCAAAGGGAACAAAGATGTTCACCACTATGGTGGAAGATATAACAGGGGTATAAGTGCCTTCAAGGCCCCTATGAGGAAATCCAAATGGCCCATCATGGACCATTTGTGTTTATGCCCTAGCCCCTACACTCAAGAACAAGGTAGTTGTCTGTTCTTAGGATCTCCCTACCCAAAATTAGACAAGGGGCAAGTCTGTCAGCAAGCTATACTTAGGTATATCTGAGGCCATCAAGAGTATATTTTCTGGAAAGAAGACTACTGTTGGTAGGGCTCAAGATATTCCAAGTACTTCTACTGTCATACAGACCCCAAGTCAGACAGTGGCTGGAAGATACAAGAATAATACTAATGTTGTACCTTCTGGATTGAGAGCTGTTGTCAGCACAACTACAAGACCATCTCTAAAAAGAAGGTACAATATCCATGAGTGCTGGTGATGTGTCAAGGTGGGCCACTATGCTATTGATTGCTGGCACAATCCAAGTGTGACAAGAGCAAGAGAGAGCTTACCTGTGAGAAGAACTATAGGTAAGCAGGTTCACTATCAGACTAACTTGCACCTAGGACCCAATAAGAATTGGGGTCCTAAGGTTAACTGATTTATGTATTGCGGGTTAGACCAAGTGTCTATACCCCTATATGGTACTTGGATAGTGGATGTTCCAGGCACATGACTGTAATAAGGAGCATTCTAAAGTACTACACTCCAATAAAGAATGGACCCAAAGTCATCTTTGGTGGTTCAGATAGGGGAGTGACTAAAGGTTACGGTAAGATAACAAATGGCAAAATCACTGTCACACAGGTAGCTTATGTGGAAGGTTTGCAACACAACCTCATAAGCATAAGCCAACTATGTGATTTTGGCTATGATATTTCATTCCTCAAGGATGAGTGCCAAATTAGGAGGTCAAGTGACCAAGGGGTCATCTTGACAGACACTAGGAGAGGAAATGTCTGTTGTCTTTATTTTTTATGTATATGCAAGGACTCTCCCATATGCCTAGTTGCAAATGAGAAAGTCTCATATTGTGTCCAATAGCACAAGATGCTGGCTCATTTGAACTACAAGACCATAAACAAGCTCTTTAGTTTTGAGTTGGTTAAGAATGGTCCCAAGTTCAAATGCACTAAGGTGGGTATCTGCTATGCATGCCAAAAGGGCAAATAGACCAAGACCTCCTTTAAGAGCATTGGGGTCAAAGACTCAGTGAGGTGCCTATACCTCCTGCATATGGACTTGTTTGGTCATATGCTAGTTCAAATTCTAGGTAGGAAAGTCTACACCCTTGTGGTTGTTTATGATTTTTCCAGATTTGCTTGAGTGTTCTTTCTTAGGAAAAAATCTGAAACCTTTGATGTCTTCAAGACATATGTTAAGCAAATTCAGAATGAATTTGACAGTACTGTGGTCAAAATCAAAAGTGATCATAGGACTAAATTTCAGTCTGAATGTATGACAAGATTCTGTGAAGAGAAAGGGATTCACAAAGAATTCTCCTCTCCTAGAACACCCCAGCAAAATAGGATTACTGAGAGGAAAAATAGAACTCTCATAGAGGCTGGTAGGACCTTGTTAAGTGATACATCTCTCCCAGAATACTTATGGGCTGAGGCAGTTAATACTACATGTCATGTCCTTAACATGGCTTCTATCACAAAGAGCCACAAGAAGACTCCCTATGAGATCTTGAAGGGCATAAAACAAAATCTTAACTATTTCAGGATCTTTGGAAGTAAGTGTTATGTGCTGAACAATGGAAAGTCCTATGTGATTAAGTTTGCTGCCAAATTTTATGAAGGGATATTTGTTAGGTAAAACAACCATAGTAGGGCATATAGAATCTACAACTTGACAAGTCAAGTTGTAGAAGAGTAAGTTCATGTTGTCTTTGATTAATCAAACATGATTAACGGTGAGATGCTTAGCTCTTCTTCTAGTTCTACAAGCATAAAGAAGGTGATGGACAAGCTCACCATCAAGGAAGATGATCCAGCAATCCAGGATAAGGATGAGGATATGTGTTGTCCAGAGGGTGCACAAGACACAGAAGTTGTGGATGAAGTTCAGACAGATAGAGCCACTAATGCTCAAGAAGGTGAAGCAAGGTTGCCTCTAGCTGTAAGGCATCCGAGGGATCATCTAGCACGTCATATCATTGGTGATGCAAGCCAAGGTGTCCTGACCAGAAGCAAGAGTATCAACACAACACTCTACTCAAGTTTCCTATCACAAGTATAGCCCAAGAAGTTTGAAGTGTCAATCAAAGACCAATTCTGTATTGGAGCAATGTAGGAAGAATTAAACCAGTTTAAGAGGTGTAAGGTCTAGAAGCTAGTTCCCAGATCACAAGTACATAATTTCATAGGGACCAAGTGGATCTACAGGAATAAGTTGGATGAGAATGGTATTATTGTAAAGAACAAGGCTAGACTGGTGGATAAAGGATATAGACAAGAAGAAGGGATCGATTTTGATCAGACATTTGCCCCAGTAGGTAGATTGGAAGCAATAAGACTCTTTCTTGCATTTGCTGCCTACTAAGGATTCAAAGTCTACCAAATGGATGTGAAGTCAGCCTTCCTAAATGGTGACTTAAAAGAGGAAGTCTATGTAGAATAGCCTTCAGGTTTTTATTATTCTAACTCTTCTAATTTTGTTTATAGACTTAGGAAAGCTCTATATGGGTTGAAGCAAGCCCCTAGAACATGGTATGAGACTTTGTCTAGTTTTCTCATTGAGAAAAAATTCTCAAGGGGGGAAATAGATAAGACCCTATTCCTAAGGGAATCTAAGGGCAAAATCATCCTAGTCCAGATATATGTTGATGACATTATCTTTGGATCGATTACAACCTCTGTATGAAGTTTTCTAAACTTATGCAAGGGAAGTTTGAGATGAGCAGTATGGATAAGCTCAAGTTCTTCTTGGGACTCTAATTTAGATAGACTAATGATGGCTTATTCATATCCCAGACCAAGTTCACACAGGAGTTGATTACGAAATATGGTATGGAGAATGCCTCCACCATGAAATCTCCCATGGGATCAAGTATGCATGTAGATAAAGATGAGGCAGGAAAACCTATTGATGAGACTTTTTATAGAGGGATAATTGGCTCCCTTCTATATCTAATTGCTAGTAGGTCTGACATCATGTATGCTACATGTGTTTGTGCTAGGTATCAGGCATGCCCTAAAGAATCTCATTACTCTACTGCAAAGAGAATTTTGAGATATCTTAAGGGCACACCAGATCTTGGCCTTTGGTACCCTAGAAATAGGGATTTTAAACTAACAAGCTATTTAGATGCAGATTTTGCAGGCTATAAAGAGGACAGGAAAAAAACTTTAGGATCCTGTAAATTCTTAGGATGGAGATAAGTATCTTGGAGCAGCAAGAAGCAAACTAGTGTGGCAATCTCAACTGTAGAGTTAGAGTACATATGAGAAGGTAGTTGTTGTGCTCAATTGCTATGGATCGAGCATCAGCTCACGGATTACAACCTCCAGATAAGTATAACTCCTCTGTTTTGTGACTCTACTAGTGTTATTTCTATTGCTAGGAATCATGTCTCACACAGTAGGACTAAGCACATAGAAATTAGGTATCACTTTATTATGGAGCATGTGGAAAAGGAAGATATCAGCCTCGAGTTTGTCCCCACAGACAAGCAAGTGGCTAACATTTTTACTAAGCCACTAGATGAAGCAAAGTGTTGGGTCTATTGCCCACAATCTCCTAGATTTGAAGAATTCAAATATGTCAAAGAGCATACAAAATAGTATATTTAATATATGTTCAAGTATATACATACAGGTTAGTCCTAGTTACAAAGATGGGACAGGTAGCCTAAGTGGATAAGTCAGGTAAACACTTACCTAAGTGATGGACAGACAAAAATTTGTCTAAGTCCACAGACATTGAGTGAAGGTTACTCACTCAACGCTAGATGACTTATAATGCTGAGTGGAGCCTATATAGTCAGAGCCAAAGAAGTGGTAAGCTGAGAAAGTAGTTAAGTCCACAGGCATTGTGTGAAGTCTACTCATTGAACGCCATACAACAAAAGGCTGTGAGACAAGCTCAGTCAGTCAAAGCCAGAGAAAATTTGTGTTGAAATTTGACTAAGTCCATAGGCGTTGAGTGAGTCAAGCTCACTCAATGCCATGTGTTAAAGCATTGAGTCTATCTCATTCAGTCAGGACCTGTGTTTTTAGACATAGAAATTTGGCTAAGTCCAAATACGTTGAGTGGAGCTCACTCTCTCAATGCCAAGTTGGAGAAAAAATCTGGCTAAGGCAGAAAGCATTGAGTGAGGCATGGTCACTTAACGCTCTCAATGCTATGATTCAGAAAATATGACTAAAAGCAAAAGGCGTTGAGTGAGGCGTGCTCACTCAATGCTCTCAATGCTTAAATTACAGAAAGCATGGCTAAGGCATAAGGCATTGAGTGAGGCATACTCACTCAACACTCTTAATGCCAAGCATGCAGAAAAGGCAAAAGAATGAGCTAAGGAAAAAACCGTTGAGTGAGGCTTGTTCACTCAACGTTGTCAACGCCTGACTGCAGAAAGATTGGCTAAGTGTTTTGGCATTGAGTGAGGAGTGCTCACTCAACACTATCAATGCCTAGATAGACAGAATTCTGTCTAAGTGTTTTGGCACTGAGTGAGGCTTGCTCACTCAACGCCTATTCTACTGATGCTCGATTTTGGCTAAGTTCACGGGTGCTGACGTCATCAAAATCGACAAAGTCAACTGATTTCAAATCAAGCACGGAGAAGCTACAGAAAATGACAAAACTCTGTCGAGAAGATACTATATGTTGAAAGTATCTAGTGTCAACCGAATCCACCTATGGGGGGGAATAGGTGTATTGCAATCTTTCGCGGAATTAAAATAACCTGCACAATTAAGCAAACAGAACACAGAAAACACATAAAGAATTATAGTGGTTCCCCGATTTCTGTACGTCCACTTCCCCCCTTTGACCTATCTCCCACCAAGGGACGACTCGGTCACTTCTTCAAACGGATTGAAATCCAATCCTCACACTATGAGCATTGCTCCCTTAACCACGGAAGGAACCCTTCCTACAACGGAGTCACAACTCCATCACAACGGGTTGCACCCAACCCGTACAACTAGGAATGAAAATTCCTTTACAACAAAATTGAATGTAAAAGGAAATAAAAATAATACTTTGGAGATTCCGATGTCCTTCTTCGTTCGTTGAAGCTTGCACGAAAAGTACGAAGAGTCCACTACCAGATTTCTCACTTGGAATGGATCATGTCAAGATCGGCGGCGACAAGTAAGTGCGGCGGCGATGCTTTGTAGATCCAAACTTCTTGACGAAGCAAGCTAGGTCTTCGAACGATCTCAGTCGGCTCAAACGTCTCGACCGATTCGGAAGGGAGAACAAGTCTCATTCAACGAATCAGAAGATAAGAGATCTAGAGAGAGATATGTGAGACCGGCTGCTTGCCTCGGTTCTGTCGACCAGCGATTAGAGAATATCTGAGATCAGCGGCGACGACGTTCTTGCGAGCGGCAACAAGCGTTCGGTGATTTCGCGATCGGCTAGGTCACCGTCTTCTTCTTTCGTATATCCGTGAATGTGTATGTCTGTAGTTTCAAAATAAGTGTATATTTATACCAGGAGCCAACCCTAATGACTGTTGTGGGGCCTACAAGGAGAAGCCCTAGCCCCGGCTGAAACAGCGCACAGCGGCTTGGTTCGGTCCAGTGAACGGAGAAAAATTGCCTAAGGCAAAATTGGCGGGAGTCGTTGGTGATTCCCGTCGATGTCGGCGGGAATCGCTCACGACTCCCATCGATTCTGCCTTGGCAGAATTTATGTTTAAAATCTGTCTGCCGGAAGAAGTCGGCGGGAGTCGTTATTGATTCCCGTCGAAGTCGGCGGGAATCACTCATGATTCCCGTCGAAGTAGGCTGGAATCACTAGCGATTCCCGTCGATTTTGACTTGGAAGAATTTTTCTTCTTCCTTCTTTTGATAACTTGGTATTTGACCCATCCTTGCTCTTCTGCTCGTGATCTACCTTGACTCTGTACTTGAAAATAAGTACACTCCAATAGAGAGAGCACACATGCATCAACACACTGATCTACACAACGAGGGATTACGTTGCACAGACCCTTGTATATTGACCCACTGCACCCTGACATTGGTTTGTACTTAGCATGGAATAGCTGCAAGCACAACTTGATAGAGTTGTCAAATACATTGTCAATTCAACTTAGTTTGTTTAGGGGCTTCTTCAAATCAGGTCCATTGTTGATGCAATACCTAACAATCTCCCCCTATTTGAAGAAGCCTAAACCCTATAAGCTAAGGTGAATAGAACAGATGAGAATGAAAATCATAAAATGAAAATTCAGTTGAGAGTGGAATTCATTACCATTTTCCTGAGAGCATCATAGCCTTTGTGGCCTACTTAGCATTGATAGCCACCTTAGTCTTGGCCGAGAGGGTAATCTCCCCCTTTTTGGCTTCTGCAAATCTGAGACTTCACTTGGAGCAAAATGCTCCCCCTCAGTTCTTGCATCCATGCCCAATCTGGAGTGCCTAGCAGATGCTTTCCCTTGATTCAAGAGCCTTGAGCCTTTCAGTCTTCAATCTTCAAAGTTTAGCATGCCGAGTTCAGTTTTGAACAAATTGAACTTGGCCTCGTCTAGTGGCTTCGTGAAGATATCTGCAATCTGCTTATCCATGGGGACATAGCAGAGAGATATATCTTTGTTTTCCACATTCTCCCGAATGAAGTGGTAGCGCACTTCAATATGCTTTGTTTTGCTGTGCGACACTAGATTGTTCGCAATTGCAATTGTGCTCGAGGAGTCGCAATACATAGGAACTTCTCTGAACTGTAAGTCATAATCTTCGAGTTGATTTCTGATCCATAGAAGTTGTGCGCAACAGCTGCCTGCTGAGATGTACTCAGATTCAGCCGTAGAGGTTGCGACACAGTTCTGCATTTAACTGTTCCAAGATATAGTCCTTCTTCCTAGGAATTGACACGTACCAGAAGTGCTTTTCCTATCATCCCTACTTCCTACAAAGTCAGCATCTGAAAAGCCTATCAGCTCGACATCATTATTTCTTGGGTACCACAAGCCAAGATTTGGTGTACCTTTAAGGTATTTAAGAATCCGCTTTGCAGCGACATAATGAGATTCCTTAGTGTTCACCTGATATCTGGCACAAACGCATGTGGAAAACGTAATATTCGGTCTACTAGCAGTAAGGTAGAGCAGGGATCCAATTATGCTTCCGTACTTGGTTTAATCAAAAGGTTTCCCTTTCTCATCCTTGTCCAGCGACACAGTGGATCCCATTGGAGTCCTCATAAAGGTTGCACTCTCCATTTCGAATTTCTTGAGGAGTTCATTTGTGAACTTCGTCTGAGAAATGAAAATTCCATCCTCAGACTGTTTCCCTTGAAGTCCCAAGAAATACTTCAGCTCTCTCATGCTGCTCATTTCAAACTTCTCTTGCATAAGTTTGGAAAACTTCTTGCACAGGTTATTGTCCGTTGAGCCGAATATTATGTCATCGACATAGATTTGCACCAGCAAAATCTTGCCTTTGACTTCCCTAAGAAACAATGTCTTATCTATTTTTCCTTTCGAGAACTTGTTCTCAAAAAAAAAGCTAGACAGAGTCTCATAACAAGCTCGAGGAGCTTGTTTTAAGCCATATATTGCTTTATTAAGAAAGTAAACATGATCAAGGAGTGTTGGATTAACAAAACTGGGGGTTGCGCGACATATACTTCCTCTTTTAAATTTCCATTCAGGAAAGCAGACTTCACGTCCATCTGATAGACAGTGAATCCTTTGTGAGAGGCATACGCCAGGAACAACCTGATCGCCTCGAGTCTTCCAACTGGTGCAAAGGTTTGGTCGAAGTCAATCCCCTCCTCATGTCTGTAACCTTGGGCCACAAGTCTGGCCTTGTTCTTGATGATGACACCGTGTTCATCCAGTTTGTTTCTGAAGATTCACTTAGTGCCGATCACATTCTGTTTCTTTGGTCTGGGAACTAGCGTCTAGACGTTGCATCTTTCGAATTGATTCAGTTCATCTTGCATTGCCAATATCCATGACGCATCTTTGTTCACTTCGTCGAACTTCTTTGGCTCAACCTGTGACAGAAAACTAAGGTGCAGAATCTCGTTAATTGTACCTCTGCGAGTTCTGACACCGTCTCGAGGATCTCCTATGATCTGATCTCTTAGGTGATCCCTCACGTGTCTGAGCTCTAAGAGTCTGACATCTGGAGCTCCAACAGCTTCTCGGGCTCCTCCCTCTTTTGGGAGAATTTCTCCATCCTGACCGTCATCTTCTCCAGTTGGCGTTAAGGTGGAGACCTTGATGTACTTGGGAGTTTCATCTTTAGCAGTCTCATCTAGACTTAGTTGTTCAAGCCTAGCACCTGCATCTTCAAGAATGCCACTGGAAGAATTGCTGTGAAGCAGGCTTCCTTCATCAAATACAACATTAATGGACTCCTCTACCACTAGGATTTTCTTATTGAAAACCCTATATGCCCGACTATGGCTACTATAGCCCATGAAGATGCCTTCGAAGCATTTTTATCCGAATTTAGTACGTGGGTACTTCCCATTATTGAGTACATAGCATCTGCAGCCAAAAATCCTTAGATAGGACATGGTCGATTTCCTGTCTTTCAATAGCTCATAAGGCGTCTTACGATGACTCTTGTTGATCAAGTCTCGGTTTTGCACGTGACAGGCTGTATTGACAGCCTTTGCCCAGAAGTACTCTAGAAGAGAAGCGTCATTCAACATTGTCGTACATGCCTCAATGAGCGTTCTATTCCTTCTCTCTGTAACTCCATTTTGCTGAGGAGTACACGGAGAGGAAAACTCATGAAAGATACAATGTTCTTCACAGAATTCTGTCATAGCTCTAGAATCGAATTCTATTCCATGGTCACTTCTGATTTTGACCACGGAGCAGTTAAGTTCATTCTGAATCTGCTTGATAAAATTAGTGAAGATATCAAACGTATCTAACTTTCGTTTCAAGAAGAACACCCACGTAAACTGAGAGTGATCATCAACAATCACTAGCGTATATGATTTTCCTCCTAAGCTATGAACTTGTACTGGACCGAACAAGTCCATGTGCAGAAGATAAAGACATCTGGAAGAGTCTTTGTTTGCAATGCCCTTAAAGGTAGCTCGAGTCTGTTTGCCCTTCTGGCATGCAGGACAAGGGCTATCTTTGATGCACTTAATAGTAGGGACATCCCTTACTAAATTCTTGGAAAACAACATATTAATAGTTTTGAAATTAATATGTGCTAATCTCTTGTGCCATTGTTCACGGGGAGATGCACTATCTTTTGCTACTAGGAAAACGGGGGTAGAAGAGTCTTTGCTAAGAAAATCTAAGTAAAAAATATTTCTGCTCCTAATGCCAGTTTATACCGTCTCTAAAGAGGCACACGATATTATCAAGCACTTTTCCTTGCAGAACTTAACGTCGTATCCTTTATCACACAACTGGCTTACACTGATCAGGGTATGGTTTAACCCTTCAACATAGGCCATGTCTGTGATAGAGAATACACCATTGTAAATCATACCATAACCCCTGGTGACTCCTCGATCTGATCCTCCAAAGATGACTTTGGGTCCCTTTTCGACTGTGGAGTAATCACGCAACAGGCTTCTTGACCCGGTCATATGCCGGGAACATCCACTGTCTAAGTACCAGATTGGCATTTTGGTGGCCTTTGGACATACCTGCAAAACAGAATTAGTTTCCCTTAAGAACCCAATCGGACTTGGGTCCTAGATTCCTTGTTAGCACACTCCCCCTCGGTTGGTTAACCCTACGAGTGGTCGGCCTCGCATTGCTAACATAAGGAGTCTCATTGTATCTTGGATTAAACCATCAATCCACGGCAAAGTGACCAACTTTGCCACAGCACCAATAGTCAAACCTGTTGTACCGTTTCCTATGCTCCTGCTTCACCCTTGGAACGGTGGGTCCAGCCGGGGCCTTGGATCTGGAGGTGGAGGCATCATGATTACAGCAGTCACACAATTTCTTCATTTCCTGTTCCTTCAGTATAACAAGCTTGGCCTTTGGTGCCAGCTTCCTATTATGGCCGCTAGAGAAGTGACCATAATTCTCCACTTGGATTTCCTCATAAGGTGCCTTGAAGACACTTTCACCGTAGTTGTGGGGGAAGGTCCAACCATCATACCGGCTCTTGGGATTTTCAACCGAGGGCTGGAAGAGATGGTCATAGGTTGACTCAAAGTCAAGATCATGGAAAGCTAGGCTTTCGGAATGAAATAGGACCGAGTGGGGCCTTTCCCTTTTCTGCAGCAGAGGCCTTCTTAGTAGCCTTATTTTTCCTCTGATTTCTGTTTCTCCTGGATGATTTACTAGGCTCACCCACATGCCCTAAGCCATCCCCCTTAGCCTGAGCAGAGAATTCATCAACCAGAGGAAGAACGGTCTTGGGCATAGAGAAGCTGTTGACAATCTTCCTCTCTACCTCAAGCTGT
The DNA here is from genome assembly GCA_039513925.1 of Platanthera zijinensis. Classification (NCBI taxonomy): domain Eukaryota; kingdom Viridiplantae; phylum Streptophyta; class Magnoliopsida; order Asparagales; family Orchidaceae; genus Platanthera; species Platanthera zijinensis. The sequence goes on along the minus strand of CM077093.1, from coordinate 166,313,258 downwards.
TCTTCCAGCTTGTTGATTTCTTCCTGTTTTTGGTCAAGGAGCCTTAGAGAATCTGAGTGCTCAGATGTCAGGTCCAGGTGTTCCTGTCGGAGAGAAATCAAGCTAGTGATCTCTTCTCTTAGGGACACACCCTCAGCCTTAAGGAATTTGACTTCCTTTTTCTAAGCGCTCAACCTCTTTCGGCACTCTTCGAAAGTATTGTGCATAAGCTCATACTTTTCGAGGAGTTCAGCTTCACGGGCAGATGGACTGTCCTCATGATCATCTTCAGGAGACTCAGAGTCAGAGTCAGAGTCAGAGAGGGGGTGAGATCTTTTACCTTCCCAGTAAATGGGGGACAGTCTCCATCTGAGTCGTAGCGACCCATTAGCCCAAAGTAGGCTTCCTCATCATCACTAGAGTCTGAAGAGTCAGATTCATTCAGTGTCTTTGGCTTTTTAGCAATGTAGCTCCTCTCCTTCTTCTTATCTATAGAGGACTTGTGCTCATCTCCTTTCCCCTTATCTCTCTTGCTTTGGTGGAGGTCAGCAATGATGTGGTCTGGCTTATTGCATCCAAAGCAGATAATGTAAGTAGAACGATGTTTGTTCTGTTAAGACTCATACCTGTCAGAAGAGTAATTCTTCTTCTGATGTCTGGAGGAGGAGTCATCCTTTTTTCTCTGATTACTCAACTTGAGGAACTTCTTAAACTCTCAAGTGATGAAGGAGAATTCTTCCTCAGATAGATCTGAGCCGGATGAGCATGGCTCAGAGTCTTCTTCCTCAGCCTTTCTCCAAGAGCGGGACGAGGCTGCACTCTTGCCTTTCCTTGAGTGATTAGCTTTTAGGGCCACAGTCTTTTCTTTGGCCGCGGCCTTATCGGCTTCTTCTTCAGCTTTTCTAGTGTTTAGCTGAAGCTTGTAGGACATTAACTTCCCAAATAGAATCTGGGGATCAGTTTCTACCAGCTTGCCAAACTCTCTGATGGCGCAGATCTTGGTGTCCCATTCCTTAGTAAGGGATCTAAGGAATTTGTCATTTAGTTCACCATCGGTGAACACTCTGCCATAACCCTTCAGGGCATTGACGATCTTCAAGAAGTTCTCAAATGTCACTCCGATTTCTTCCTTGGGACCTTGCCTGAAGGCCTCATACTTCTGGTTCAGAAGAGATCTTCGATCATCCCTTACTTCATTTGTGCCTTCCATCAAAATGATCAGGCATTGCCATATATCCTTGGCAGTCCTGCAGTTGATGAAATTCCGCATCATGGAGTCATCGACGATGCTTACTAAAATGTTTTGAGCTTTCTTGTCTAGTCCGACAAGCACCATCTCATCCTTATCCATTTCGGAGAGCTTCTTGGGCACCATCTTGGTCGGATCAATGGTGGAGGCCTTAGTGGGGATATAAGGGCCCTCCTCCACTATCATGAAGAGTCGGGGATCGACTGCATCCATGTAGAACCTGATCCTTTCCTTCTAGATAGGAAAATTCAGCTTGGTGCATACTGGAATCTTTCCTGAATACTTGAGTCCGTCCATTCCTGAGATCTTCTTTCTTCTTGACACTAGACATAAGATCTTACTCACGGTGTTAACCTTATTAATGAGTAACCTCCCTCTGATACCACTTGAAAGTATCTAGTGTCAACCTAATCCACCTATGGGGGGGGGGTAATAGGTGTATTGCAGTCTTTTGCGGAATTAAAATAACCTGCCTAATTAAGCAAATAGAACACAGAAAACACACAGAGAATTATAGTGGTTCCCCAATTTGGGTACGTCCACTTTCCCCCTTCGACCTATCTCCAACCAAGGTACGACTCGGTCAGTTCTTCAAATGGATTGAAATCCAATCCTCACACTAGGAGCAACGCTCCCCTAACCACTAAAGGAACCCTTCCTACAATAGAGTCACAACTCCACCACAACGGGTTGCACCCAACCCGTACAACTAGGAATGAAAATTCCTTTACAACAGAATTGAATGTAAAATAAAATACAAATAATGCTTTGGAGATTCCGATGTCCTTCTTCGTTCGTTGAAGCTTGCACGAAAAGTATGAAGAGTCCACTACAAGATTTCTCACTTGGAATGGATCTTGTCAAGATCAGCGGCGACAAGTAAGTGCGGCGGCGATGCTTTGTAGATCCAAACTTCTTGACGAAGCAAGCTAGGTCTTCGAACGATCTCAGTCGGATCAAACATCTCAACCGATTCGGAATGGAGAACAAGTCTCGTTCAATGAATCAGAAGACAAGAGATCTCGAGAGAGATACGTGAGACCGACTGCTTGCCTCGGTTCTGTCGACCAGCGATCAGATAAGATCTGAGATCAGCGGCGGCGACGTTCTTGCGAGCGGCGACATGCGTTCGGTGATTTCACGATCGGCTAGGTCACCATCTTCTTCTTTCGTATATCCGTGAATGTGTATGTCTGTAGTTTCAAAATAAGCGTATATTTATACTAGGAGCTAACCCTAATGACCGTTGTAGGGCCCACAAGGAGAAGCCCTAGCCCCGGCCGAAAGAGCGCACGACAGCTTGGTTCGGTCCAGCGAACGGAGAAAAATTGCCTAAGGCAAAATCGGCGGGAGTCGTTGGTGATTCCCGTCGATGTCGGCGGGAATCCCTCACGACTCCCGTCGATTCTGCCTTGGCAGAATTTCTGTTTGAAATCTGTCCGCCGGAAGAAGTCGATGGGAGTCGTTATTGATTCCCGTCGAAGTCGGCGGGAATCACTAACGATTCCCGTCGAAGTCGGCGGGAATCACTAGCGATTCCCGTCGATTTTGACTTGGAAGAATTTTTCTTCTTCCTTCGTCTTCCTTCTTTTTATAACTTGGTCTTTGACCCATCCTTGCTCCTTCTGCTCTTGATCTACCTTGACCCTGTACTTGAAAATAAGTAAACTCCAATAGAGAGAGCACACATGCATCAACACACTGATCTACACAACGAGGGATTACGTTGCGCAGACCCGTGTATATTGACCCACTGCACCCTGACATTGGTGTGTACTTAGCATGGAATAGTTGCAAGCACAATTTGATAGAGTTGTCAAATACATTGTCAATTCAACTTAGTTTGTTTAGGGGATTCTTCAAATCAGGTCCATTGTTGATGCAATACCCAACATATGTCTTCTTCCGTTAAAGCAAGGTGTGACTGGAAGCTGCAGGTGGGGCCCACTGATCTCTAAGAGACATTGATCGGCAAACTACAAAAGTAAGAGATGGGTCAAGATGAAAAAGAACTTTAGGGCTTTATCAATTTCAAAAGGTTACGGTCAGACTTCATCTCTCTCGCCATTATCGCCGAGAAAGAGCTTGAAGTATTCCTGCAGGAATAAAAAGTTCAGTGAGCTGCTGCTTATTCATCTGCTATAGTATAATAAGAAAGATCGTTGATAGAGGAACAAAGTAGAGCCATCATTCTCCAATGGGCTCAGTTGGCTGATTGAAGAACTCAAGTTCATCTTCTTTTTCAGGAAGATCAGAATCTTCATTCTGAGTTTCTTCCAACAGAGGGAGAACTTCTTCCTGTTGTTGTGTAGCAAGTTAGTGCTGAGATAACTCAGCCCTAGCTTTTGACACAAAGAAATTTCCCCTTGTATAAACATTCTAATCTTAATCCTCCTGTAAGATCCAACTGGATCTAAGCTGTAGGGGCACTGACCTGAGGTAGAGCAATATTGTTTGAGGTGTAGGAGAGTAAAGCTCTCTGAGTTGTAGGATCCAACTGGATCTGAGCAGTAGGGCCACTATCCTGAGGTAGGGTAATTTGCCTGATCTGTAGGAGGGTATAACTCTCTGAGGTAGGATCCTTTGGATCTGAGGTAGGACTATCCTCCCAGCCTGAGTGTAGGGCCATTGGCCTGAGGTAGGCGATTTGTTGATCACTAAGTTGTAGGCCCTTTGTGGCTGAGTTATAGGTCTTGGAGGAGACTGAGAGATCCTGAGGGATCTGAGGTGTAAGATCCTTGGAGGAGTATTTTGGAGAAGTGCCTTGACTAACAGGAAGTTAGCAAGGTGGGAGGAGAGTGAATGTACCCACAAGTTGGGGAACCACTATAAATCTGTGTGTGCTTTTCTGTAATATTTCCTTTATGCAGGTTCTTGAAAGCAAACCACCACCAACACATTTAGTGCTAAAGGAAAAATCAAAAAGAGAATAGTAACAGTGAGACAACCTATTCACCCCTCTAGGTTATAAACTACCTTGAAAATAAAGACTTTCACAAAGTACAATGCCATCAAGTTTGAATTGGGCCTGTTGAACCTGGTGTAGCTTCAGTCACTCCCTATAGTATTTCTATTGCAGGATTTGTTCTTCTTGCAGGTTATGAAGACTTCAAGTGATATGAGATTGTGGAGACCATAGTGTCTATAAGAAGATAGTGACAGAAGATGCTCATATTGAGGGGGAGCAAGTCCGACAACTACAGGGGTAGTTCTTTCCTCATAAAGAGAGGAAGCTAACAGCTGCATTAGCTGGTCATCTACAATTAGCTAAGGGGAGAACATAAAAGCACTCAAGAACCTCCCTGACTATCTAAAGCAGTCAAAAAGGGGGAGATAAAGGATTGATCAAGAGGCATCAAGGCTAGAGGCCAAAGGATTAATCAAGATCAAATATGGCAGAAAGATAGGGGGAGAAAGTTATGGAAACAGAAAATGCAGCAAAATAGGGGGAGTAGGTAACCCTCCATGATGAGTAGGTAACCTTCCTCTAATTGACAATAATATGTTATTACTGCCTATATGGTGTATAGGTCATTGACTAAGTAATTTGATCAATGGTTTTGACATCTTCAAATAGGGGGAAATTGTTGGGTTCATTGATCCCAATGTCTTTGATTTGAAGAAATCAAACAAGTCAATGATATACACATAGTTGTATTTGATGTGTGTGTAAGTTCATGCATGCATGTTTGTCCTTCTTATATTGATTGGATAGGTGGACAAAAAGTTGTTGGCTGGATAGACAGAAAAGTGCCTAAGTCCATAAGCGTTGAGTGAAGACAGTTCACTCAATGCCATAACACAAAAGGAGCTAAATATAGCAGGATCTGTCAAAACCTCAATAATGGAAGATAAAAAAGTGGCTAAGTCCACAGGAATTAAGTGATGTCAACTCACTCAACGCCAGGCAGCAAATTCATCAAGTAAATCTTCCTCAGTCAAAGCCCCGAAGTTTCTGGCAAAGAAAAATCAGCTAAGTCCAGAAACATTGAGTGAAGCCAGTTCACTCAATGCCTTGTTGGTTCACTCAACTCCAGATAACAGATAGCTTTAAGACTAGCTCAAGCAGTCAAAGCTTAAAATGAGGACAGAATTTGACTAAGTCCAAAAGCATTGAGTGAAGCCAGATCACTCAACACCAAGTCAAAAGATGAGGTAGAGGCAGAAAACATTGAGTGAAGCCAGTTCACTAAATGCCTTAGTAAGATGGAAAGTTTTAGAGAAATGGCTAAGGCAAAAAGCATTGAGTGAAGGTCATTCACTCAATGCCACTCAACGCCTAACAGCAGAAGTTAGGACAAGTCTAAAAGCGTTGAGTGAAGGCCATTCACTCAATGCCTAAGGAAGCAACTTTGTGACTAAGTCCAGAATTGTTGAGTGAAGGCCTTTCACTCAACGCCACTCAATGCCTAAGATGATTCTGAAAATTTGGCTAATTCCACAAGTGGTGATGTCAGCAAAGTCAATAAGTCAACAGAATTTGAATTCTTTGCGGGATGTCTACAGTACATGACAAACGTCACCAATACCCAGATATATGATTCATTCTGTACAAGAAAGGCTGTAAAGCAGCCATGAATTGTGGGCCCACTGGTCTAAAGAGACGTTGGATGGAGCCTAATAAAAAGGATCGATTGGTGATAAGGAATTATCTTTTAGGGTTTTCTGTTAACGCATTGCGGCCGAACTCCATCTTCTTCCTCGTCATTCTTGTCGAGCCTGAAAAATTTGTTCAGCATAGAGAACCTGAAAGAAAAAGAGATAGCTGGAGTATTCTACATCTGCGACAACAGGTTCAGAAGCAATTTCTGAGAAGGAAGAAGAAGAGGCCGGTCAATCAAGTTCTACAGGAAAAAGGTAGCTGATTGAAGAAGAATAGAACTGTCATCTCCATAGTCTTCATCAGCAAAAGCTAGGGCTGAAATCTGCTCAGCCCAGGAAGAAGTGGACACAGAGTAATTACTCTTGTGTCAATTCAACACAATCAACTTTATATTCACTTTGTAGGATCCTGTCTAGGATCTGAGTTGTAAGCCTTTCTTTAAAGGCCAAGTGGTAGGATTATGTGTAGATCTGAGTTGTAGGCCTGTGTTATAAAGGCTGAGGTAGGATCATTTGTTGATCTGAGTGTAGGATCCATTTTGAATCTGAGTGTAGGACTGTCCTCCCAGCCTGAGTTATAGGGCTGTTGGCCTAAGGTAGGTGGTTGTTTAATCACTGAGTGTTAGGGTCTTGTGCCTGAGCAGTAGGTCTATGAGGAGACTGAGTGGTCCTGCGGGATCAAGTTGTAAGCTCTTAAGGAGCCAAGTATTGTGGAAGAGCCTTGTCTAACACACTGTTAGAAAGGTGGAGAGGGTTAGTTGACGTACCCATAATCTGGGGAACCACCATAAAACAACTGTGTCATCTTTGATTAATCTTGAAAGCTAAAATAACCTAATCACTAAGTACAGCACAATCAGGTAAAGGTCTAAAAGATTTAAATAAATACCAAAAACATATTCACCCCCCCCCCCCCCACTAGGTGTTTAGCTGACCTTAAAACAAAGACTTTCACTTGTACTCCACATGCTCACGATATCACACTTCAATGTGTTTTGTCCGGCTGTGAGAGACTGGATTATGCGCAATCGCTATTGCGATGGATGAGTCGCAATACATGGGAATCTCTTTGAACTTTAGGTTGTATTCTTCGAGTTGATTCCTGATCCATAGAAGCTATGTGCAACAACTACTCGCAAAGATATACTCTGACTCAGCAGTAGAAGTTGGCACACAATTCTGCTTCTTACTGGTCCATGAAATAATTCATCTTCCGAGGAATTGACACGTCCCAGAAGTGCTTTTCCTATCATCCCTATTTCCTGCAAAATCAGCATCTAAAAAACCAATTAGCTCGACATCATTATTTCTCGGGTACAATAAACCAAGATTGGGTGTACCCTTAAGGTATCTTAGAATTCGCTTTGCAGCGACGTAATGAGATTCCTTTGAGTTCACCTGAAATCTAGTGCAGAGGCATGTTGAAAACATTATGTCGGGTCTACTTGTAGTGAGGTAGAGCAAGGATCCAACTATGCTTCTATACTTGGTTTCATCAAAAGGTTTCCATTTCTCATCCTTGTCCAAAGACACAGTTAAACCCATTGGAGTCCTCATAGAGGTTGTATTCTCCATTCTGAATTTCTTTAGAAACTCCTTGGTGAACTTCGTCTGAGAGATGAAAATTCCATCTTCAGATAGCTTCACCTGAAGGGCTTAAAAATACTTCAGCTCTCCCATACTGCTCATTTTAAACTTCCCTTGCATAAATTTTGAAAACTTCTTGCAAAGGTTGTGTTCCGTAGTGCCAAATATAATATCGTCGACATAGATTTGCACTATCAGAATCTTGCCTTTTACTTCCCTAAGAAATAATGTCATGTCTATCTTTCCTCTTCTGAACTTGTTCTCAAGAAGAATGCTAGACAATGTCTCATACCAAGCTCTTGGAGCTTACTTTAAGCCATATCGTGCTTTATTTAAAAAATAAACATGTTCAGGGAAAGTAGAATTTACAAAACTTGGGGGTTGCGCTACGTATACTTCCTCTTTTAGATTTCTATTGAGGAATGTTGATTTCACGTCCATTTGATAGACCATGAAGCCTTGGAGGGAAGCATACGCAAGAAACAACCTTATTGCCACGAGCCTGGCCACTGGAGCAAAGGTCTGTTCGAAGTTAATCCCTTCTTCTTGTTTATAGCCTTGAGCGCTAATCCGGGCTTTGTTTTTTATGATTACGCCATTTTCGTCCAGCTTGTTTCTAAAAACCCACTTGGTGACGATCATATTCTGTCCCTTGGGTATGGCACCAACTCCTATACTTTGCATCGTTCGAACTGGTTGAGCTCCAATTGCATTGCCATGATCCAAGAGGCATCCTTATTTGCTTCTTCAAACTTCTTCGGCTCAACCTGAGACAGAAAACTAAGATGAAATAACTTGTTAGTTGTACCTCTTCTGGTTCTAACTCCATCTCTTGGCTCTCCAATGATTTGATCAGCTAGGTGATCTCTTAGGTGTCTGAACACTAGGTTTCTTGCTCTCCCTCCAAAAAGTTCTGCAACATCGGGTGCATCCTATGTAGGTTGAAGCAATTTTTCCTCTAGAGGTTTCATCCACCGAGCCTGGATCGACGACCTTTACTTAGCTTGGAGCATCTTCTTTGACTGATTCATCCAAGCTTAGTTCCTTGAACCTGGTACCTATATCTGCACCAATAACACTAGATGAGCTACTTTGGAGCATGCTTGTCTCATCAAATACAACATTAATAGACTCTTACTACCAATAGGGTTTTCTTATTAAAAATTTTATACGCCTTACTATGGCTACTATATCCTACAAAAATACCTTCAAAATATTTTCACTAAACTTTGTGCGGTAATACTTCCTATTATTAAGTACGAAGCATTTACTTCCAAAGATTCTAAAGTAGGACACCGTCTGTTTTCTGCCCTTAAGTAGTTCATTGGGATTCATACGGTGGTTCTTGTTGATTAGAGCTCTCTTTTGCATGGGGCAAGCTGTGTTGACTGCTTCATCCCAGAAGTACTCCGGAAGTGAAGCGTCGTTCAACATCGTTGTACATGCTTCAATGAGGGTTCTATTCCTTCTCTCAGCAACTCCATTTTGCTGTGGAGTATGCGGGGAGGAAAACTCATGAAAGATACCTTAGCTTTCATAGAATTTTGTCATGGCACCAGACTCAAATTCTGTTCCGTGGTCACTTCTGATTTTGACCACTGAGCAGTTCAATTCGTTCTGAATTTGTCGGACAAAATTAGTAAAAGAATCAAAGGTGTCTGACTTTTGTTTTAGAAAGAACACCCAAGTAAAGCGAGAGTAGTCATCAACAATTACCAACGTATATATTTTACATCCTAAACTGTGAATTGGCATGGGACCGAATAAGTCTATATGAAGTAAATATAAGCTTCTCGAAGAACCTTTTTCTGCAATACCCTTAAAGGTAAAACTTGTCTGCTTACCCATTTGGCATGAGTGACACAGACTCTTTTTAAGGCATTTAATGATGGGGTCATCTCGCACTAAGGTGTGAGAAAATAATATATTTATTGTTTTGAAATTAATATGTGCTAATCTCTTGTGCCATTGCTCACAAAGAGACACACTACTTTTAGCCAAAAAGCACATTGGGGTAGAATTGTCTAAACTTAGAAAATTTTAACAAAAAATATTTATACTCTGTGTGCCTGTTAAGATAGTCTCCAAATTAGCAGATGACTTTATCAGACACTTGTCCTTGTAGAACTCAACGATATAGCCTTTGTCACATAGTTAACTTATGCTTATCAGATTATGTTGTAATCCTTCAACATAAGCCACGTCTGTGAAAGAAACTATTCTGTTGGAAATCATACCGTAGCCTTGAGTAGTTCCCCTATCTGACCCTCCAAAGATGACTTTTAGTCCATCTTTGATTGGGGTATAATCAAGCAATATACTTCTTGTCCCGGTCATATGCTGAGAGCATCCACTATCCAAATACCAGATTGGATTTTTGTTGGACTTTGGACATACCTGCAATGACAAATCACTTTACCTTTGAAACCCAAACATATTTTGGTCCTTGGTTCCTTATCAGCTTACCACCACTATGAACATTAACTTTGTGTGTGGTCTGTCTCGCAAGGTTAACTCGTGGAGTTTCAAAATTATTAGGGTTAAACCAACAATCTGTGCCAAAATGACCAATTTTGTCGTATCACCAACAGTCAAACCTGTTGTACCATCTCTTGTATTCCTTCTTTACCTTTTGAATATGAAGTCTAGCAGGGGCAATATACTTGGAGGTGGAAGCCTCCTGATTACAACAGACACAGTGCTTCTCCATCTTCTTTACCTTAGGTACAAACTTTTTGGATTTTGGTGCCCTCTTATGGTTATGTCTATGAGCATAAGGACCATAACTCTTGAGTTCAATCTCTTCATAAGGTGCTTTGAAAGCACTGGAACCATAGTCTCAGGGACGATTCCATCCCTGGTATTGCTTCTTGGGCTCTATATTGGTAGGCCTAGTAAGATGACTGTAGGACGATTGAAGATCAAACTTGTTCGTCGGGAATATTACCTTCCTAAACGAGGGTTGACCTAGAGGTGCCTTCCCATTTTCTTTGGCACTGGCTTTCTTGGCATCCTTACCTTTACCAGCTTTGTGGCCAACACCACTACCCTTCTTCGGAGCTGAAAACTCATCGATGAGAGGAAGAATAGTCTTCGACTTGGAGTAACTTTCCATAAGTTTTCTCTCCACCAAGAGCTTTTCTTCTAGCTCATCAAGGTATTTCTCCTTCAGACTCAATGTTTCAGTAGAGCCTTTGAGTTCCTCTTTCAAGGAATGGACTTCCTCTCTGAGAGGAAGTAATTTTGCAATTTCCACCTTTAGACTGGTTTCCACTGCCTTAAGGGAGGCAACATCTTTCAACTGTATTTTGACTACCTTGCGGCATTTGTCAAACGCTTTCAAAAGGTTCTCGTGTTGAATTATTAATTCAGAATCCTCTTCCTCAGAAGAATTGCCTTCTCGACCATTTTAGGAGGTATCCGATTCAGAGAGTATTGTGCGTGAGTTACCTTCCCGTGGTACTCAGAGTCGCATACTTCCTCATCGAATTGAGCCATAAGCCTGAAGTATGCTTCCTCATTCTCTGAGCTAGACTCGCTTGAGTCGTTATCACTAAGAGTCTTGGACTTCTTGGTGATGAAGCTCTTTTCTTCTTTTCTCTTGCCCTTGAAGGATCTCTTCTCCTCTTTCTTGGAGCTTTACTACTTTTATGGACACTCCGCATTCCTGTGTCCTGCCTTGTTACAATAATAGCACACAACGTCAGAGGAAAAATGTTTGTTATGTTTAGATTTGTAACTGTCCTCTCAGTTGTAGATTTTTCTAGAACGATCACCATCATGACGGGATTTCCTAAAGTCAAATGAGGATGACTGATTCTTCATATGTCTCCTCTTGCTGAGCAGTATCTTAAACTGCTTAGATATGAGAGAAAACTATCCATCCAATAGCTCAGATCCTGACGTGCTAGGCTCGGAGTCTTCTGGAGTGTCTGGGGCACGAGTCCATACTGGTGACACGACTTTGGACTTTCTTGAACCTTCAGCCTTTAGAGCTACCGACTTCTCTTTGTTGGAAGTCCGGTTGCTTTGCTCCTTCTTTCTGATGTTCATCTATAGCCCGTAGGAGAGCAATTTTCCAAAGAAGTTCTGAGGGTTAATCTCAGGCAATTTCCCTGATGGCTACCACTTTAGTGTCCCAGTCCTTTGTCAGGGATCTGAGAAACTTGTCGTTTAGTTCGCCATTAGTGAATTTGCGGCTGTAGTTTCTAAGACCGTTCACGATCTTGAAGAACTTCTCGAAGCTATTAACAATGGTATCATTTAATCCTTGCTTGAATGCTTCGTACTCCTGATTTAGTAACAATTTGTGGTCATCTCTAACTTTTTTGTTCCTTCCATCAGAACAACTAGGCAGTTCCACATTTCTTTGGCAGATTTGCAGTGGAATAAATTTTGAAACATTGAGTCATCCACGACACTTGCGATAATATTCTTAGCCTTTTTGTCCAAGGAGACCAAGGCAATTTCATCCTTCATAAGATCCATCATCTTTTTGGGAATAATGACCTCTGGGTTCAGAGTTAAAGCTTGCATAGGTATATATGGTCCTTCTTCCACAATCTGAAAGATTCTTGAGTCTGCAGCTTCCATGAAGAACCAGACTCTTTCTTTCCACATGGGAAAGTTCTCTTTCTTGCACACTGGTAACTTCATCGAATACATGTCTTTACTTCTATCCATGGTTACTAGATTGAATCTCTTGACGCTAGAATAGGGATCTTGTTCAAGGTGTTAACCTTATATCAAACAAAACACCCCTCTGATACCAATTGAAAGTATCTAGCATCTACCTAAATCACCTAGAGGGGGTGAATAGGTGATGTCTGTGTCTTTTCGCGAAATAAAAATACTTAAAAAATTAAGCACACAAACACCAAGATTTATAGTGGTTCCCTGAGTTGGGTACATCCACTTTCTCGTCTCGCATATCTACCACGAAGGGCTAGATTCGTCTACTTCATCAAACTAAGATTTCCACAAATCTTACGCCTCGGAGCCGCAACTCCTACAACTTGGAGACGAACCTCCTACCACTCGGAGAACAATCTCTCCTACAACTCGATCTACAAATGAATCTATGACTCGATCCAAAAACGGATTTACCACTCGATCAACAAACGGATCTACAACTCGGAGAAAATCTCCTATAAAACTGAATGAATATTTTACAACAATATTTCACTCAAACTTAGACAAAATCTGAAAGCTTCACGCTATCGTTCTTCGAAAATAGATGGTCTTGAAAATCTTTGAGAACTCAGAATATGAAATCTTGGAAGATCTTGAATCTCGACTCTTGAATCTTTAAATGACTAGGACTTGAGTAATAGACATCTTTAGAGAGAAGCAATCCAGTCGTATTGGTCGAAGAAGATCGAATCGCACTGCACGTCGATGGCTATCGGAAGAATCGCGAAATCCCTGTAGCCGATCTTACGGATTTCCGAACTTGAAAAGTTTTCTCGATTTGAACTTGAGAACAAGAGCACGATTATTCTTGGAAAAGAATTCGCCTTAGGTATTAATAGAGATCCCCCTTTTAACGGATATAAAACCATTTCCAAAAATAACATGCGAAAGTTACTGTACATGGCCTCCGCAACCCGAGCCTGGAAAAAATTTGTAAGGAAAAATAACCTAAGTCATATTCGTCGAGTATTGTCAAGTATCACAAGTATACTCACCGAATAGTCATTAATATACGACGAATATGACTTAGACAAACTCATCTCAAGCAGGCTAGACACTCAACGCCAAGGCTAGAGACATACTCAACGAATTCGTCGAGTATCAGCTAGTATACTCGATGAATTCGTCGAGTATAGGCTAATAGACTCAATGCTCTCGACGTCGTCAACTCAATGCTCTCGACGCTCTCGACGCCATCCATGCACTCAACGCACTCGACGCCATTGAAGCAATCGACGCACTCGACGCCAAATATACGACGAATTTGCCTTAAGAAAAATTAGAGAAGTAGCATCGAGATGATTCGATGAATTTGGCGCGTATCGATAAGTATATTTGATAAATTCGGCGAGTATCATTAGATACATTCGACGAGTATACTTGATGATACTCGACGAATTTTACTTAACTGTTTCTCTAAATATTTCAGAAATTCTACACAAGTATGTAAGATGAATTCGATGAGTGATGGTAAGAATATACAACGAATTCGATGAATATCAATGATACTCGACGAATTCGACAAATATCCCTTACGATACTCGGCAAATTTTACTTGAGTAAAATTTCTATTTTTTAAAATGAAGCTCTTCTTCTTCCTTGAGCCTCCTCATGTACCTAACATAGAAGTGCACCCTAATAGAGAGATTACACGTGAGTCAACACCTTGACATACACAATGAAGGATTACATTGTGTAGTCTCATATTTACTAACCACTATAACCTGATATTGGTATGTACTTAACATTGTAAACCTGCAAGTACATAACTACAAATACAATATCAAATACAATCACAATTCATCCTAGCTTAACTGGACCCTTCTTCAAATCAGGGTTATTGTGGATACAATACCCAACAGTGTCAACTATTGCTCTTGTCTACTGTGATTGTTTATCTCCATCATATGGTAGTGTATATCATTGACCATGGTTCTGACTTCTTCAAATAGGGAGAGATTGTTGGGTCCATTGATCACAATTTCTTAGATTTGAAGAAGTCCCACTATTCAATGGTATACACATATTTGTATCTGATATATGTTCAAAGCTCATTGTATGCAGGGTGTATACAGTTACATTGAATAGGTAAGTTTCCTTGGTCACAATGATAGTGGGACTCAAGACAGGATGCTGGATAAGAAGAAGATAGGATAAGTCAATAAGCGTTGAGTGAACTCACTACACTCAACGCCATGTGTCTAGAAGCATTGATAGGAGATCCAGCAGTCAAAGCCTTAGTATTTATGACTTGAAATCTATCTAAGGACAAAAGCATTGAGTGAAGGCAGTTCACTCAATGTCTACTCAAAAGGATTTTTGGTTAAGTACAGAAGCGCTGAGTGATGAAGGACCACTCAACGCCACATCAAGAAATTTAGTAAAGTCAGAAAGTATTGAGTGTAGAAACTTCACTAAACGCCTTCATACAAGAAAATTCTACCAAGTCCAAATGCATTGAGTCTTGAAGGCTCACTCAACGCCTTATCAGTTAGGCTGTAAAAGTCAAATGCATTGAGTGTTGAAGGTTCACTCAACGCCTCAAGATACAAATTTTCTGTCAAGTATTTCTACATTGAGTGACATGGTCTCACTCAATACCTATGCAGATTGACTGAAAATTGCTAAGTCCCCAGGCACTGGGTCATGCTGACGTCATCCAAAATTCAAATGTTGCGTGACTTGCGCTCTAAATGACAAAAGGTGTTGTATGCCTTTAGTACAGCAGTTACTACAAAAGTTGTCAGACAGTTTCCAATTTCGACTTGCCCATACTGAGGAAAGAGTCGTTGGACAGCGAGAGATAAAGTGGACTTTATAGAGATATTAAAGACAATCTTTTTTCTCTGGATAGTACACGGCTCTATCATCTCCATCAAGCAAGAAAATCCTTGACACTAGGATTAACAAGAAGGTCTGTGAGATTTAGACCAAGGTTAGTTGTTTGAAGAAATCAACATTTGAAAATTAATCCATTAGTCTTCAACAGCAAGAATGGAGAACTTGTTTTCTGTATAAGAAGGAGAAGCAGAGCAAACTAAAGGGGTTGTACATATTCAAGGCCACTGAACTCAACTCTACTACATCTAAGGCTTGAAGAAATAGTGCTCTGCCGTTGTCTTCTCAGCAAAAGCAGAAACATCCTGAAGATCAACCATCTTGGTGCTGTGAAGAATGTTGGTACCCTAGTTTGATTTGAGTTTAGTCTTCTCCTTTTGTCCCTTGACCCAAGAAATATCTATGGTCAATGGTTAGTGGTCTAGCTATAGAGTCCTCGCTTTTGCAGATGAAGAATTTGGTTAAGTAGTTTGTTCGTTCGACTATCGTCGAACGCCGCTCGACTATCGTCGACTGACTGATCGACGATCGTCTATCAGTTGCTCGACGTTCTGTCTGCGAGGATAGTTCGACTATCGGTTGATAGTTTGACTATCTGTTTTGCTTTGATAGTTCGACTATCTGCTTGGATAGGTCGACTATCTGATAGCTCGACTATTTGTTGATAGTTCGACTATCTGTTCTGCGTTGATAGCTCGACTATCTGTTGATAGTTCGACTATCTGTTCTGCGTTGATAGTTCGACTATCTGTTGATAGGTCGACTATCTGTTCTCGCTTGGTAGTTCGACTATCTGCTTTGATAGTTCGACTATCTGATAGTTCGACTATCTGTTGATAGGTCGACTATCTGTTTGTTTTTGATAGTTCAACTATCTGTTGATAGTTCGACTATCTATTTTGCCTTGATAGTTCGACTATCTGTTGATAGGTCGACTATCTAATAGCTCGACTATCTGCTGTGATAGTTCGACTATCTCCTGTGATAGTTCGACTATCTGGATCGTTCGACTATCTGTCCGATAGTTCGATGATCTCCGTGCGTCGGTCGACGATCTTCGAGGGTCGTTCGACGTTTTCTGTCTGCCTTTATATTTTGTATTTATTATATTTAATTAATTAATACATTATCTGGCATACCTTTTCAGTTGTTTTATGATAATATTTCCAGGCAATATTTGCTCCATCCCTTTTGCCTGAGTCAAATCTTTTCAGATAAAGTTGTTTGTCTTATTAGCTGACATTATATTTTACTTTATCTGCTGTCAGTCCTTTATAGCCGTTAGACTGAAAAGTCTTTCTTCTGCTATAAAGAGTTTGTTTCTGATGTGACTTTATTTAGTACTTTATTATCAGATTGCTTCCTGCAGCTTCTTCGAAAGAGGTTTATCCCTTTTTAGAATGTTTCTGCTGTAGAGATTGTTTTGTCTTCTTGATATTTACAGCCCAGGTCTCAAGTTTCAGAAGAAGACAAGTAATTCAAATTGAAGAGAGTCGTTGCTTGTTGCTGATATAAAAAGGACCCTTTGAAGAAGGATTCAAGCTAGCTAACTAGTTAACCAGTTCACTTAAGCATTCAAGCCTTCATCAAGATCAAAGTTCTTCTGCTCTCAGCAATACTCATCCAACTGAGAAGTGTTAAGATCTTCTATTCTTCTTCAACCTGAGTTCTCCTGCTTTCAGGAAGTTCAAACTCAGAGTTCTTTTGAAGAAGAAGAAGAAGAAGATAGCTGCTTGAAGATCTTTAATTTTATTATTTATTATCTTCTTGTAGTTTTTCCTTCAGATCTTTCTGAAGAGTTTTCTGCACTGAAGCAAGACTTCACCTGGACATCTTTGAGCCAGGGGAGCCTTGATTCTTTAGAGCTTTCTAGCTCAGTGCAAGTTCTTGTGCTTCTCTAATCTTTTGTAAAATAGAGAAGACATCTTAACCTTCTTCCCCCTCCTGTACAGGGTTATTACTCCCTTCAAAAGTATCCCTTGGTGGCAGGGCACCTGGTCAAAAACCTGTGCTTGGTTTTTAGACACCTGATCAAAAGTCTAAAGGGTTTCTGGATCTACCTGAAGCAGATCCTGTTGGTGGCAGGGCACCTGATCAAAAACCTGAGTGGATTCCTACCTTGTTGGTAGAAGAGTGGACGTACCCAAGTTGTTTGGGGAACCACTATAAATTCCTTGTGTCGTCTGGATTGCCTTGTTTAATTCCTGCTTTGTGGCTGTGAATAGATATAACTAGGTTGCTAGTTGCTGATTAGGATTTCCAAGCCTTAACTGTAATTACAGTTAGCTTGAGTTTGTGCACAACACTTGTGTTAGGCTATAGGGTTAATTCTATATCTATAATCTTTTAATTCCGCAATTCACTCTAAGGGAGTTGGGTAGACCATTAAGTTTTGTCTAGTGTAAAATTTGATAACTCTATTCACCCCCCCCCTCTAGAGTAGTATCTATCCCTTCACTTTCAATTGGTATCAGAGGGAGGTTGACTGACTGAATAGGCTAACACCTAAGTCACAAGATCCTGATAGATACCAAAGCTTATAGATATTCACTATCATGGCCCAGTCCAAGGATTATTCTAGCACCAGACCTCCAGCATGCAACTTAGCTAAGTTTGGCATCTGGAAGGCAAGGATAAAATTATATATGAATTCTATTGATGAAAGCATCTTTGCTTCTATTTTGTCAGGACCCCCAAGAGCACATGCTGCTGCTACTGCCTCATCATCAACTGATATGAGTGCAGTGCCTCCTCCATATTACAACGATGAGTACAAGAAGGCCAAGATAGCAGATGCCAAGACAATGAATATACTGGCTCAGACAATGTCTGATGAGGTATTCCAGAAGGTTGCTGACTGTTCTTCAGCAAAAGCCATGTGGGATACACTGAACCAGATTGTAGCTGGTTCAGCTGATGAAAGGAAGGACAGAAGGTCCAACCTTATCTCACAATATGAGAACTTCAAGAAAACTGATGCTGAATCAGTTGAAGCCATGTACACCAGGCTCAGCTCAATCATCAATGAGCTGAGGACCCTTGACAAGGACATATCATTGACAGAGGTCAATAATAAAATTCTTATGTGCTTCCCTAGCACATGGGATCTAAGGATCTGGCCCATCAAGGAAGCCAGAAGTACAAATGAGATCTCCACTGAAGCCCTTCTCGGCAAGCTCAAGTCTTTTGAGCAAGTGCTGAAGACAAGGGAAGCAGAAGCAGAAGCAAAGACCCCTAATCCAACAAGAAAAGAGCAATCTCTAGCTCTTAAGGCTGCTGATGCTTCTGAAGGCAGCCAATCAAATGAGGAGCTAATGGCATTGTTTGCCAAGAGGTTTCTCAAGATGGGGAGAAAGGAATTCAGAAAGAAGTCTTCACGATATGAAGACAAACCAAGGTATGACCGTTCACCTGCTAAAGAAATTATATGTTATGGTTGCAGGAAGCCTAGACACATCTTACCAGAGTGTCCAGAGGAGAAGAACAAAGACAAGAGGAAAGAAAAGGAACAACACAGGAAGCACTCCAAGCCATCCTCCTACAAGAACAAGAAAAAGGAGAGAGGTTTCATTGCTGAAACCTGGAGTGATTCTGATGAAGAATCCTCCTCCTCAAGCTCCAATGAGGATGAGGAAGAGAAGAAGGCAAAAGAAGTTTGCCTGATGGCAATAGATGCCTGCAGCAATCACTCAGCTACAGAGAGTTCAGATTCAGATGAAGAGATGCCAACAAAAGATGAGGTACTATCTTCTTATGACTTCACTTCTGAAGAATTTAAATTAGATTTTAAATCTTTATGCTTAGATTTGATTAGCTCAGAAAAGGAGATAAAAGAACTTAGAAATAAGTTAGCTGACTCAGAATTAATTGCTATAGAAAATATTAGGT
This sequence comes from Platanthera zijinensis, assembly GCA_039513925.1. NCBI lineage: Eukaryota > Viridiplantae > Streptophyta > Magnoliopsida > Asparagales > Orchidaceae > Platanthera > Platanthera zijinensis. The sequence goes on along the minus strand of CM077093.1, from coordinate 166,294,423 downwards.
TAAAAGAAGATCTCACTACTTGTAGTGAAGAAATTAAATTTCTTAAAATAGAGTTAGCTAAGTCTAAGAGGTTAGAAGAATCACTTAATGGTAGAAGCCTTAAGTTGTTAGAAATTACCAGCATGACTAACACTAGGTCAGGTAATGACAAACTAGGCTTAGGAGCTTCTCCCAGTGAACCCCCAGTTATTCTTAAAAATAATCTTTCAACTCCAGTGAACTTCATTTTAGCTAGTGGAATGAAGAACACTGAGCAAGTAAACCAAGTTAACAAAACTTTAAATAAGGCTAAGAGAGAGAAAAGAAAGAAATTTTTTAAAGAAATGCAAAGAGCGTCGAACGCCGCTCGACGATCGGAAGCTCAATGGTCGAACGAAGCTCGACGATCTGAGCGCCCATCGTCGAACGTCGATCGACGTTTTCAACATGATTTTCAAAATCATAATCAGTACCATAGAAACCTAAATGAAAATAGAAACCCTAGGTTTGTTGACCCATCATCTGCATGGAGAATCCCACCTAGGAGATCTCACCCATTAGGTTATCACCCTCAGCCTGCATTTTCATTTATTTCTAGCTTTTCTTATGTGAAAAACAAGGGACCCAAGGTTACCTGGGTCCACTCTGTCTAAATAAATGTCTTGCAGGTGAAGGCCTATCCAATCACTCAAAATAAGTGGTATTTGGATAGTGGATGTTCCAAGCATATGACAGGAAATAAAGATCATCTGTCAATATTCAAAGCTAAGCTCGGCCCAAAGGTTATCTTTGGAGATTCCAGCTGTGGTCAGACAGAAGGCTATGGCAGGATCACAATTAGAGATGTTACTTTCAAGAGAGTTGCATATGTGACAGGACTGAAGCACAATTTGATCTCAGTCAGCCAGCTATGTGATGCTTGCTACCAGGTTTCATTCTCTAACTCTTCTTGCAATATTACTTTAAATAATAATGTTGTTTTAGTAGGCATTAGAATAGGTAATATTTATTTAGTAGATTTCAATTCATCTCATTCTGAAATCTGTCTATTTAATGAAGTAACAATTAATAATAATTCTTTGTGGCATAAGAGGCTTAGTCATGTTAACCTTAAAAATATATCTAGGTTATCTAAACGCAACCTTGTTAGAGGTTTACCTTCTTGCCCCTACAAGAAGGAGAACCTATGCAAGGCTTGTCAGCTAGGCAAGCAAACCAAGAATTCGTTTAAATCTGTAAATAAAAGTGATTCTCCTAGAATCCTGTACCTATTACATTTGGACCTATTTGGCCCAATAAATGTACAGAGTTTAGGAGGGAAGTATTACACCTTAGTAATTGTAGATGACTTCTCTAGGTTCAGTTGGGTTTTCTTTTTGAGAACTAAGGCTGATAACTTCAAAGCCCTTACAGACTTTCTACTATGTGTGCAGACTGAGTACTCTACTCATGTGGCCTTGATCAGAAGTGATCATGGTACTGAGTTTGACTCTCTTCTCATGCAAGAATTCTGTGAGAGAGAAGGTATCAAACATAGTTTCTCAGCTCCTAGAACTCCCCAACAAAATGGGGTAGTTGAAAGGAAGAACAGAACACTCATTGAAGCTGCTAGTACATTGTTGGCAGATGCTAACATGCCTCTCTTCTATTGGGCAGAAGCTGTTAGTAAAGCCAATTATGTCTTGAATAGAAGTTTGATACACAAGCTTAAGTGTAAAACTCCTTATGAGTTGCTTAAAGGAAAGAAACCTAAAATTAATTATTTTAGAGTATTTGGTTGTATTGTTTATATTCATAATAACAATAAAGAATATCTTAGAAAATTTGAAGCAAAAGCTTCAATGGGAATCATGCTTGGATATTCCCAAGTAAGCAAAGCTTATAGGGTTTATAACAAATCAACCTGTAAAATTGAAGAATTTGTGCATGTATCTTTTGATGAGTCTCAGATGTTTTACAAGGAGAAAGAAAACTCTCCTTCCTCTAGTTCATTGTAGGTATCTGATGCCCCTCAAGAAATTCTTCAACTATCAACTCTTCAGATCACTGAATCAGATAGTGATGAAGACATTGCAGAAGCTGTTGTTGTACCACCAACAGTAGATCAAATTCCTCCTGAGGAATTAATCCCAACTGTTGCTGAAGATCACATCCCACCTGTTGATATTGTCACACTTAGAGATCACCCCACATCTCAAGTGATTGGAGACATATCAGCTGGTGTGCAAACAAGACACCAATTAAGACAGGATGTGATGCACGCTTGTTTCCTCTCACAGGTTGAGCCCCTCACCTTTAAAGATGCAGAGCTAGATCCCCACTGGATCATTGCCATACAAGAGGAACTCAATCAGTTTGAGAGATGTAAAGTTTGGACTTTGGTTCCAAGACCTAAAGGCCAACTGATCATAGGCACCAAGTGGGTGTACAGAAACAAGTTGGATGCAAATGGAATTATTGTAAGGAATAAAGCAAGGCTTGTAGCTCAGGGCTACAGACAGGAGGAAGGTATAGATTATGACCAAACCTTTGCTCCTGTTGTAAGGCTAGAAGCAATAAGGATCTTCTTGGCCTATGCAGCCTATATGAAGTTTAAGGTGTTCCAAATGGATGTCAAAAGTGCATTCCTGAATGGTGAGCTTAAGGAAGAGGTGTTTGTTGAACAACCACCAGGGTTTGTTTCTTCAACTCAGCCCTCACATGTGTTTAAGTAGCAAAAAGCTCTTTATGGACTAAAGCAAGCTCCCAGAGCCTGGTATGAGACTCTAGCTAGTTTCCTTTTAGAGCACAACTTTACTAGGGGAGTAGTTGATAGAACCCTCTTCGTCAAGCATCACAAGGACACAATCCTGTTAGTTCAGGTGTATGTAGATGATATTATATTTGGCTCCACTGATCCCAAACTTTGCAAAAGGTTCTCTGACCTGATGCACTCTAAGTTTGAGATGAGTAGTATGGGTGTGCTGTCTTACTTTCTTGGTCTCCAAGTTAAGCAAGATGCTGATGGTATCTTCATCTCCCAATCCATGTATGCCAAGGAATTGGTAAAGAAATTTGGGATGGCTGATGCTTCAACAATGCCTACACCTATGGCTACTAATGTAGTTATTGATTCTGATGATCACGGCAAGCCAGTTGATCAAAAGAATTATAGGGCCATTGTTGGTTCCCTATTATATCTAACTGCAAGTAGGCCTGATATAATGTTTGCTACATGCCTTTGTGCTAGATTCCAGGTCAACCCCAAGGAATCTCATCTGATTCTTCTAAAGAGAATCCTGAGATACCTGAAGGGATGTCCAAATCTAGGACTTTGGTACCCAGCTGAGTCAGAATTTGAATTAATTGGATATTCTGATTCTGATTATGCTGGTTGCAGAGTTGACAGGAAGAGCACCTTAGGAACTTGTCAGTTCCTGGGAGAGAGATTGGTTTCTTGGTTCTGTAAGAAGCAGGCTTCTGTCTCAACTTCAACTGCAGAGGCTGAATATATAGCAGCTGCCAGTTGTTGTTCACAGATTTTGTGGATTCAAAACCAGCTTGTGGATTATGGTTACTCACACAAGAATACCAAAATCATGTGTGATAGTACCAGTGCTATCTCAATTGCACAAAATCCAGTGCACCACTCTAGAACGAAGCACATTGAGATTCGGCACCATTTCCTGAGAGATTGTGTGGAAAAGAATAAGATTTGTCTTGAGTTCATATCCACTGAGTTTCAGAGAGGTGATATATTCACCAAGCCCTTAGATGAACAGAAGCATCTGTTCTTTTTAGTTCAACTAGGCATGATAAATGGACGAGACTAAGTGTGACTATATCTGCCTATGTTGAAACCTGCTTGAAGATCGTCGAACGATGATCGAAGATCGTCGAATGGATTAAGCCTATCGTCGACCTCTGGTTAATGATAGCTTATCTGTTTGAAGATCGTCGACCGGCGTTCGAAGATCGTCGAACAGGTCGAGCTTATCGTCGATCTCTGGATGACGACAGCTTATTGTTTGAGAAGCCAGAAATAGTCGAACGATTGATCGACTACTCTGCTTCTGGGCCGATCGTCGAACGGCCGTTCGACTATCGGGTCTAGTATCTTTTTAATAGATCGACTATCTCCGGTCCAATATAAAGCCGATAGTCGACCTAGGTTAAAAGATCTTTTGTTTTATCGTCGACGGAGCGTGACTTTTCGCATTCTGTCTTCCCGCTTGAGATTTTCTGCCGCTTCGTCCCCTTCGTCTTCGCCGTCTTTCTCGCGTATTCTCCAGCAATTCAATGGCGATTTCTCCCGCAGTGTTAGCCGTTGTAAAGTTCGATGCAGGCTTCAGCGTTGATTTTGACGCGTTCAGTTGCTGTGAAGCAGGGATCGTGGAAGTTCTTCAGTTGTGCCGGGATTAAGGTCTAGAAAGATTAATGTCGACAAGGATAAAGTTAAATATTCCCGAGATCAAGGAATGGGCTTTCACTTCGTCATCCTCTGACGATTCGATGACTGGCACCATCAGCGGAGAAGAGGTAATTTTAACTCCGGCCGTTCTGACTGATGTTTTTGGATTAATAAATGGTGAAGATGATTATGAGCAAGATGCTCAAGAGTTTGGAAGGATGCTGACTGAGCTGGGACATGCGGAGGGCATTCCCACGAAGCTGCTCAAGGTCAATTTTCCCTTTAAGATTAAATTTCTCGCTGAGTTAGTTGGAAAAGTACTCCTTGGAAAGCACTCTGCTCATGACAATATAACAAGGCAATAATTTTCACTGATGTGTGCAATTGTTAATCAAAAAAAGATTGATTGGGCAGGAGTAATGTTTGATTTGATAAGGAAAAAGAATAATAAGAAAGAGGTTACCCTAGGCAGGATTATTGGAATTTTCCTGAAGGAAAAGTATCCTCAGCTGCTGGTCTCCGTTGCAACAACCATAAATGCAAGCAAGAAGATGGACCCAAATTTGTTCTCCAAGTGGAATAGGACTTTTGTGAAACCCGCTCTCACAAGGGTTGCTCCAGCGACATCAGAGAGCACCAGGACTGATTCGGTCGCTCCTCACCCGGTTGAAGCTGGCTCAGCTCTTTCCCTTCCCTCATCTTCTTCTGCTATGCAGTCTGCTTCAGTTGAAGTTCCATCAACTTCAGCTGAAGTATGACTTTCCCCTTCTCCTATTCGAGAAATAACCACGGTTGTTCTTCCTTCCCCTCCAGCATCTCCTCTTCCTTCTCATCTGGCTAGGATATCTGCTCCTAGTTTTGATTTGTTAGGATCTGAGAGGATTCCAACACCTCCTCAGTCTCCTATTCATTCTCCAGTTAACACTCCTGTTAACTCTCTAGCTCCATCTCCAATTCGATCTCCAGTCCACACCACTTCTCATCCTAACACTACAACCATCTCTACTGCATCTCCATCCACTGCAATTCCATCATCTTTTGAGATCACCCCAGAATTCATTTCTAGCATTTTGGAGTTGATTACCCCTTCAATCAAAATTATGATTGAAGAGGCAATTGCTCCACTTGCCTCCTCCATTGCCATCTTGACTGCTTCCATCCAATCACTTTCTAAATCTGCTGAGCCCTCTTCTTCAAGGGGCCTGGTTTCAGTTTCCACTGAAATCAGGCAGGGGGAGATGTTCTGTGAAGATGCCTCAGAGCCTCCAGCCTCTCTTCCAGCAGCTCTTCCAGCAGTTCAAGAAGAGACTGATGCAGTTCAAGTTCAGGATGAATCCGTTTCAGTGCTATCTGACAAAGAAATATCTGATGCAATTATGCTATCTGAATTTGCAGTGAAAGTTTGCTTAGAAGATCTCACCACTCCCGTGGTTGCCCATTTCCTAGAAGGGATTATTACATCCTACCTAGATGAGTCTTGGGAGTTGGTAAAATATGAAGGTAATTCACTCATCCGCTTTATTGACGAGTCAATTAATTTGCTAGCTTGTGAATACTTAGAAGGAATGATTTTAGCTTATTTAGCAGATTTGTGTTCATAAATCTATAGATTATATTAAAGAAGATTTAGCTGCTCAGGTTATAGCAGTTGTTTCAGAAGCTGCTCCAGAGGATCCTGATGTTCAAGTAGATCCAGAATTGGATTCCTTTTTAGATGATTTAGAAGATGTATCTGAAAATCAAGAAGAGAAAGCAAGAGTTGCTTGGAATCAAAGAGTTCAATCTTTGTTAGAAGAGAAAGAAAAAGATTTACAAGTTGAAAAGTCAACTGTTTGGGATGATTCACCAGGGTTTGATTTGGATTTCCTCCTGGCTCAGGATGCCATTGAAGAGGAAAAAGAGAAAGCTGCTTTAAAGGAAAAGGCTGTTTCTGAAGCCTATGATCCTTATGACAATCCTCCTTCATCTCACTCAGAAGATGAAGAGGATTCTGATTTATCTGAAAATTCAAAGAAAAAGAAAGCTGCTCAGAAGAAAAGAAAAGCAATTGCTCCTCCTCCTCCCAGCCGTGATAATGATACTCCATACTATATTCTGAAAGGAATTGACCCAAAATCAAAAGAGTTTCAGCATTGGATGTGGTTCTCCAAGAACCAGCAGAAAGAGAGAAAGAAAGCTATGAAATATGATAGTCCTACCCCTAGATGGACACCCAGAGGTCCTCCTCCTCCACCTCCTGGTGCAGGAGCCTCTGGGAATTTATCTGCCAATCCGTCTGCTCCGTCAAGAAAATCTGCTCCTTCCCAGTCTTCTTCAAGAAAAAGCTCTCAAGGTTTTCATGGAAAATCATATTCTAGCCATCAAAGATCTGATACAGTAAGAGAACAAGTGAAGGAGGTTGTGTTTCAAAGACCAACTTTTTCCCCTCCTCCTTCTCCAAAGAAAAGGATTTCATCTCCTATGCCAGTGCATTCTGAAAAAAATGTTTCAAAAGATAAGTAGTTTATTTTGTTTAAAAATTCTAGCAAGAACTTTGCTAAGTCTGCTCCCCTGTCTTATCTAGTTAATCAAGATAGAGAACCAGATGATACTTCTGCTGAGACTGTGTATGAAAGTCCTGAGCTTGATCCTAACTTTAGGATGGCTCGTTTTCACGAATTGGTTGGAGCAGCTCAAATCAGGAAAGCAAAAGCTGAAGGAAAAGATACTACTGGTTTAACCACAATGTCTGCATTCAGAAAGAAGGAGTTTGAAAAGTTCCAGGTTAATCCTGAGGTCTTTGACCCTTCAAAATATATGGAAAAGAACCCGGAAGCCGTTGTTCCAAGGACTGCAGAATTAAAAATTATTGGCGCGCAAGACTTGAAGATGTCTAAGAAAGAGGCAATTGATCCTTTACGGAAAGTTTCCTTTGTTCCTAGTTCGTCTAACCCTAAGCCAGACTCTGTAGATCCTTAATTTTGTTTGACTGCTGTTATATATATTTGACTGTTATTTATCTGTTTGATAACTGCTAGTTAATTGTTAACTGTTTCCTGTATTAATTTTATTGCTCTTTAGCTAGTTTTATGTTTTAGTTTTTGAGAGACTTAACTCAAATAGGGGGAGATTATTGGTACCCTAGTTTGATTTGAGTTTAGTCTTCTCCTTTTGTCCCTTGACCCAAGAAATATCTATGGTCAATGGTTAGTGGTCTAGCTGTAGAGTCCTCGCTTTTCCAGATGAAGAATTTGGTTAAGTAGTTTGTTCGTTCGACTATCGTCGAACGCCGCTCGACTATCGTCGACTGACTGATCGACGATCGTCTATCAGTTGCTCGACGTTCTGTCTGCGAGGATAGTTCGACTATCGGTTGATAGTTTGACTATCTGTTTTGCTTTGATAGTTCGACTATCTGCTTGGATAGGTCGACTATCTGATAGCTCGACTATCTGTTGATAGTTCGACTATCTGTTCTGCGTTGATAGCTCGACTATCTGTTGATAGTTCGACTATCTGTTCTGCGTTGATAGTTCGACTATCTATTGATAGGTCGACTATCTGTTCTCGCTTGGTAGTTCGACTATCTGCTTTGATAGTTCGACTATCTGATAGTTCGACTATCTGTTGATAGGTCGACTATCTGTTCGTTTTTGATAGTTCGACTATCTGTTGATAGTTCGACTATCTGTTTTGCCTTGATTGTTCGACTATCTGTTGATAGGTCGACTATCTGATAGCTCGACTATCTGCTGTGATAGTTCGACTATCTCCTGTGATAGTTCGACTATCTGGATCGTTCGACTATCTGGATCGTTCGACTATCTGTCCGATAGTTCGACGATCTCCGTGCGTCGGTCGACGATCTTCGAGGGTCGTTCGACGTTTTCTGTCTGCCTTTATATTTTGTATTTATTATATTTAATTAATTAATACATTATCTGGCATACCTTTTCAGTTGTTTTATGATAATATTTCCAGGCAATATTTGCTCCATCCCTTTTGCCTGAGTCAAATCTTTTCAGATAAAGTTGTTTGTCTTATTAGCTGACATTATATTTTACTTTATCTGCTGTCAGTCCTTTATAGCCGTTAGACTGAAAAGTCTTTCTTCTGCTATAAAGAGTTTGTTTCTGATGTGACTTTATTTAGTACTTTATTATCAGATTGCTTCCTGCAGCTTCTTCGAAAGAGGTTTATCCCTTTTTAGAATGTTTCTGCTGCAGAGATTGTTTTGTCTTCTTGATATTTACAGCCCAGGTCTCAAGTTTCAGAAGAAGACAAGTAATTCAAATTGAAGAGAGCCGTTGCTTGTTGCTGATATAAAAAGGACCCTTTGAAGAAGGATTCAAGCTAGCTAACTAGTTAACCAGTTCACTTAAGCATTCAAGCCTTCATCAAGATCAAAGTTCTTCTGCTCTCAGTAATACTCATCCAACTGAGAAGTGTTAAGATCTTCTATTCTTCTTCAACTTGAGTTCTCCTGCTTTCAGGAAGTTCAAACTCAGAGTTCTTTTGAAGAAGAAGAAGAAGAAGATAGCTGCTTGAAGATCTTTAATTTTATTATTTATTATCTTCTTGTAGTTTTTCCTTCAGATCTTTCTGAAGAGTTTTCTGCACTGAAGCAAGACTTCACCTGGACATCTTTGAGCCAGGGGGAGCCTTGATTCTTTAGAGCTTTCTAGCTCAGTGCAAGTTCTTGTGCTTCTCTAATCTTTTGTAAAATAGAGAAGACATCTTAACCTTCTTCCCCCTCCTGTACAGGGTTATTACTCCCTTCAAAAGTATCCCTTGGTGGCAGGGCACCTGATCAAAAACCTGTGCTTGGTTTTTAGACACCTGATCAAAAGTCTAAAGGGTTTCTGAATCTACCTGAAGCGGATCCTGTTGGTGGCAGGGCACCTGATCAAAAACCTGAGTGGATTCCTACCTTGTTGGTAGAAGAGTGGACGTACCCAAGTTGTTTGGGGAACCACTATAAATTCCTTGTGTCGTCTGGATTGCCTTGTTTAATTCCTGCTTTGTGGCTGTGAATAGATATAACTAGGTTGCTAGTTGCTGATTAGGATTTCCAAGCCTTAACTGTAATTACAGTTAGCTTGAGTTTGTGCACAACACTTGTGTTAGGCTATAGGGTTAATTCTATATCTATAATCTTTTAATTCCGCAATTCACTCCAAGGGAGTTGGGTAGACCATTAAGTTTTGTCTAGTGCAAAATTTGATAACTCTATTCACCCCCCTCTAGAGTAGTATCTATCCCTTCACTTTCAAAGAAGTTAGGACTGAGTTTACTCGGTTTAGAGATAAGACTCAGAGAACCATTTCTCTGGAGTAAATCATCATCAAACATTTACTCTTTCTATAGGATCATTATTAATCTGAGTTGTAAGCCTAAAATATAAAGGCTGAGTAGTAGGATCCTTGTGTGGATTTGAGATAGGGCATGGGTGCCTAAGGTAGGATCTTGTTAAGATCTGAGATAGGAGATTTATTATCTCTGAGTGTAGGGCTATGCTCCTTGCCTGAGTTGTATGGCTTCTTGATAAGCATAAGGAAGGTGATCTGGAGGGTCACTAAGGTGAAAGAGTAAAGATTACTCTGAGTGTGTAGGGCTGTTGCCTGAGGTAAGACTTGGAGGAAGCTTGAGAGATCCTGAGGGATCTGTGTTGTAAGCTCTTTGAGCTGAGTTTGGAGAAGATTGCCTTGTTTAACACACTATTAAAAAGGTGAGAGGGAGTGTGGATGTACCCATACCTTGGGGAACCACTATAAATATCTGTGTGTTATCTGTAAATGTGTAGCTAAACCTAAAATAACTAAGAAAAATAAGAAAGTGACCATCAACCTATTCACCCCCCCCCCCCTCTAGGTGATTAAGTCTACTACTCTTAATAACTTTTTAAAATTCAAGAATTTTACATACCAGTCTCAAAGTCTTGAGTCTTATGCCCCTGAGTGAGATCCAAAACATAAGCTTGCTGAGGTTGTTTTTGCTTGCCCTGTCCACGGTTGACATGACCTTTACCTTTCACTGAAGGTGATAAGGTATTGTCCTGATGAACCATCTTCTGAGTGAACTAGGACCTCAGATGTCTCGGCTGGTGACAATGATAACAATTTCCTCAAAAAGTACACATCCCAAAGGTGGTTGAGTCTGCTGAGAGGGCACTATAACTGTTGACTTCTTCTCCTACTTATCCTGAGAATGTCTATAACCTCCAGACTTTCGATCCCCTCAGAATCTATTATGGTCACGAGGAAACTTCTTCTTCTTATCAGGTTTTTTTTCTACTGCTGGTTGTGCTGTTGTCTCTCCTGATCTCCTCTTTCGGATCTGAACTACCATCTGATCTGCCTCCAAACCTCAGCCAGTTCCACTATATTCATGAATCTTGTATGAGAGGTCATAATGAGCGTCTGCCTCAAGGTGTCTCAAAGTCCACAATATAAGTGCTTTGTAGCATCACAATCAGTAAGGGCATAATTACCCTCAAAGCGAGCCAGGTGACAAAATTCACGTTGATACTCCATCATTAAGAGGTTACCCTAACGTAAGTGAGGGAATCTCTCCTAAAGCTCCTCTCTATCCCCGACAGGAATAAAGTGTTCCAAGAACACATCAGAAAATTCCTCCCCACCAATGTCTGAAAGAAACATCCTCGAAAAATTAATGTATACGTAGATCTCCACCACTGTCTGGCATAATCCTCAAGCAAAGTAACCACCAAGGTAATGACCATATCCATCGGGCACCTCATGCACATAAGAAGATCCTAAAATCTGTTTAACCATTCCTCCATCTGATCTGATGTCTCCATTACCTTGAAAGATGAAGGAGAATATCTCCTAAAAACACTATCCAATCAGTCAGAGGCATAAGTAACTAGGCATTCCTTTGATTTAAGGAGGCAACAAACATCTCCAAAATCGCAAAAAGAGTCTGTCTCATCTCAGTCTGATAGAAAGAAGTAGTAACAGCAGGCTGGACTCCTGGTGCATATCGGATACACTCTACAGGTACAAGAGGTTTTGGATTTCATAGTATATTAGTGGGTGTCGAAACTCGGTCACCCTGATAGTTTCTTCTGGAATCTATGAAATTACCGTTAAGTTAGATTTCGCATGAAGATTTAGACAAGAATACTTCACATAATTGAGAACAATATATTGTATTACTATTGATGGGGTTTGTTGGGTATTGTATCCACAATAATTTAAATTTGTATGAAGTCACCCTTAAACTAAGATGAATTAAGTTGTATTTGATGTCTTGTTTGAGTTATGTGTTTGCAGGATTTAATTATCAAGTGAAGACCAATGTCAGTCTACAGTGGGTCACCAAACACAGGACCATACAATGTAATCCCTCATTGTGTGATCCATGGTGTTGACTCATGTGTATCCTCTCTATTTGGATACACTTCATTTTCAAGCACTATACTTATTGGAGAACGACATGTTGCTAATTCTATTGAAGAAAGAAAACTTTTCAGGAAATAAAATTTTTCTAAGTCTTTTACTCGAGAAGAACTTAAGTACTCGAGTAAATTCTTTGATAGTACTCGAGTAAGTTAAGTCTGGATTTCGAGTTAGGTAAATTGCTCTCGAGAAGATTGAACATAGTTCTCGCGAAGCCAGCTCCATTACTCGAGTAGATCCCTTCTTATTCTCGAGTTAAACAGAATTCCTATCTCAGAATTTTATAAGTCATATACTCAAGTAGTTAAGTATATTACTCGAGTAGCTAAGTACTTTGCCTCGAGTGATAGAAGACAAGTACTCGAGAAGTGTCTATCTTACTCGAGTAGTGAAATACCTGTACTCGAGAAGTCTATCTACTTCTCAAGAAGTCAAGCTCTAGTACTCGAGTAGCAAGATTTCTTCTCAGAATTTTATCTAAGTCCTCTACTCGAGAAGATTACTTCCATTTCTCGAGTAACATATTTAGTACTCGAGTAATCCTCTTTCTACTCGAGTAATGATGCATTATTTCCCGAAGTTTCCTTAAGTGCTTCTTCTCGAGAGCTTGAAGTTGTCTTCTCGAGAATCTGAAATAGTACTCGAGTAATCCTTTCTTCACTCGAGTAATGCAGTTAGTTTCTCTCTGAAAATCGCTAAGTATTAGGACGCATTTTTCAAAATGATTTCCTTAATTATTGGTCCATGCGTCCAAGTCATTTATGATTATGACCGTTAGTTAAACTCCTATAAAATGTCTAATCATTTTTTACTAACCCTAAGGAAGAATTATATAGAGAAATTATAACTTTCAGAATCCGTATTTTCCTGCCATGTCTTCTTCAATTTTTCTAACAGATCTGCAATGTTCAAGAAAAAGACCTAGGAAGAAGTTTTCAGATCTGAGAGAGATTACTGTTTGTATTTCTTATTTCAATTTATTCTTGTAGGAGATTATTCTCCGAGTGTAGGAGCTTTGTTCTCCGAGATGTTGTAGGAAGTTTTTATCTTCTGAGTGTAGATCCGTTTTGTGGATCGAGTTGTAGGAACATTGTTCCGAGTAGTAGGATTGTTTTCAATCCGAGATTAGTGAAGTAGCCGACTCTAGTGCATTGCTAGATCGGTGAGTGGAAAGTGGACGTACCCAAGGTTGGGGAACCACTATAATTATTGGTGTCGTCTGTGATTGCTTGGTTATTTTTCTGTGCATAGCTCGCTAAATTTTTGATTCCACAAAAAGACGCACAACTCACCTATTCACCCCCTCTAGGTGATTTAGGTAGACAACTTAACCCTTTTTTGGGTTCCTCCTAAAAATTCTAAGTCAAACCATAGAGGGTTTCAGCCAAAGATACGGGGGCAAGCAAACCTGGCCAGACAAGCCAAACGCAAAAAGCAGCGCTCACCCAAAAGGCCCAAAAACACCCGAGAGGGGAACAAAACCGTACGCACTACCGCTCGTGTGCCAAGACAGTATGTGTGGAGAAGTTCCCCGCATGGCCTGTGCACGAACGACCGCCTTGGTCGCGCAAGGCCACACGACCGCATAATGTCGCACGCCGCTCGGCCGCACTACTCAAATCCAAGCGCCGCGCGGTCGCGCAAGGCCGCGCACTACACGTTTGTTAAGGCCGCGCACCACGTGGCCATGCAAAGCCGCATAGGACCGCGCACCATGCAGCCGCACTACATGAGACCACACACTGTGCGGCTGGTTAAGGCCAGGCATTGCGCAGCCGTGCCCCACAAGGCCGCACGAACGCTCCTAGTGTGTGGACGCGATCACGCCCCACGCAGCCACGGACCGCGCGGAGGCCGCCGACAACCCTTGCCATCTCCAACCACATCCGCCGCCACCGGCCACATCTGACCACTACTACCTCAAGGCACCTTACCTGAGCCGCCAGAACTGCCCGTAGGGCACTCTCATTATTTCGGAGAAATTGGTGATCCATATGATCAAAATGGAGCGACACCATTCGCCAAAAATATCTCTCCCTGGCGCAATTTTCACCACGACCCTCTAGAAAACTATATATAGGCCCCCAGGCCTTCCTTTGAAGATAGACAAATCTAGAGGCAAGAGAGAGCTCTGAGGTTTTTCGGCAAGATCGTGGACTTAGGTCGATTCTCCGCTCAGGAATTCACTCCGCTCTTCTCCCTGCATTAAAGCTCCAACACGCTCCATGTCTCGTCAACCGCCTCCGCGAGAGTGCTCCTATCAAGCCTCCATAACAATGAGAGAGCCCCCACTAGAAGACTTATGGAATTAGAGAATTTTCCAATCGAAACGCTCCTACCCAGGTTTCACGAGCTCAATAACATTTCAAGATCGAGGTGCTTCCATCGAGGCTCCGAGGACTTAGTTGTTTTTCCTCATTTTTTACACATGTAACGGATAAGTGGCTTGTCGCCCTCCGAGATAAAACTAAACTCTGTAAAATTCCGAGAATTTAGTGGATTTTGGCTCAGTATAGTTCTAGCTACGTGGTTTTTCACCCTTTCCAGGTTTTCTACGTAAAAATGTCTCTTATCATTTGTTACGGTTCATTTTGAATGTTTGCATACCCGGTTCAATTTCAAGCTAAGGTGGTCTGATTTCTCCGGATCGGGGAAAGACTAGACGACCCGTAAGAGTTTGGCGTCGCCTATGGGAAGGTGTTCCCAAAAGCTCTGACAAGTCTCAGCATTACTCCAGCCCGCAACAATGACAAAGGGAAGCATGCACCCCACCATCCAACCAGATAATAAAGATTATAGCGATCAAGCATCCAATGACTTGCCCATTAGCCCCACGCTACTTCTCGAGGAGATTGTTATCATGTTGGCATCGTCAATGGAGGAGCGGATGCATTAGATAGAGGTGTGTCAGGCTTTAATGCTCGCAATGCTAAGGTGCTCAGATACTCCTAAGCCCCTAGGGGCACCTCCCACGCTTACAAACCGGGGATTTCCCCCTTCAGGCCGCCACTCGCTCGGCAAAGTCGCTCGCATCGCATGCCACGCATGGACCTGGAGGCATAGGTCGATATAAGAACCTCACCCCAAGAATCCCTTCTCTAGTTTGAGCAAAGGGATCAAGTGAAGAAGAAGTTCAGTTCGAGCCTGACATCCGAAGAAATGGACAGATGCCTCAGTGACACTTCAAGGACTAGAATGCAGCACAATAACATATACTTCACTCTGCTCATCCACACGGACGTATCAGTCGCCAAACAATCCCCCAACACGGTCATCATTCTAAAAGGTCAGCCACCAACGATCCCAAACCAAATGACACCTGAAGGCGTCACTTGCTCTAGGGACTCCGTCATAGGCAATTTACCAAGTGTCGACTACCCAACGTGCCTCGCATCTCCAGATGGGCTCTCCAGGCAAACACCGAAAGAAGTTTGTACGATGATAGAAGTCGTCGCTCCAACTGAGAGAAAGCTTGTTCAGGAGGAAGCAAGACACATGGTCAAGGAAGAGTACGAGCATAGGGGGCACCTCGGCTTAGACGTGGAATGCCCTCTTCACCTTATCTCTCCTCTATCCCCGCAAATCCTGGCGTATCCCGTTCCACCTGGGATCAAACTCCCAAACCTCGATACTTTTGATGGGATATATGACCTTGTGGCACACATCCAGCGCTTTGTCACTATCATGAGAATATATAATGCCTCGGACCCGCATATGTGTCGAGTGTTCCCAGCAACTCTAAAATGAGAGTCTCTCGCTTAATTACAATACTTAAAAGAAGGGGAAATCAAGGACTTCACAAAGCTGGCTCAAATTTTCAAAATCGGTTCGCCGCCAACCAGCGACTCATACGCCTCACAAGGATCCAACATACTTGGAGAGATCCACTCAAGAATTTCTTTCAACACATCACCATAGAGGCACAACAGGTTCTGAAAGTTAACCCTGAGCTTCTATGTAGTCTTTTCCTCGGGCAACTCCAACCTGAAAAGCTCCACATCAGGCTGAGAACTGAAGCAGGTCCTGACTACATTAGCCTCGTCCTCCAATTTGAGGCTCAAATCATGATAGAGGCGGAAGCTGAAGAACATCAACCGCCACTCAAAGGAGGCTCGAAAAGGAAGAAGAATCATGAGTCACCACCGAATCCTAGAGGGAATAATAAGCATTGCATTAGCCCTCGTTGAGTCGGGGGGACACTGCCAGCACTAAACTCTCCCTGGAACATTACAAGCGGAAGTTGTATCTCCATCTATGAAAATCAAACCCTTCGTAAGCCAATGGATCTTGCATCGGAGACCAATCCAAGCAATACAACTATCATCGAGGACGAGGGCACACCGCTGAAGACTGTGTGCACCTAAAAGAGGAACTCAGATGAATCGTACATGCTGGTCTACTCGAACAATCTCAAGGGAAAAAGATAGTGACCCAGCTAACCTCAACCGCACTATGACTAAGCTAGTCTCCTCTAAAATGTAAGGGACCATGCAAGGCTCGGACTGGTCTAAGGGGTAGAATGAAGCGCTCCTTGCACTATCAGTTTGCTTCTTTAAGAATAAGCCGTGAGAATATATTCACAAACGCCTATATCTTTCTTTTCAACAATACAACGTATGTTTTCCCTTCCACCTCAGTCGGGTCATCGCAAGGCGAGATTAGTGAAAGCCTTTGTTGGGTCTTGCTTCCACAATAATCTTGATTTGAAGAAGTCCCCCTTGAACAAAGATGAATTGAGTTTGTATTTGACATTACTTTTGAGTTATGTACTTGCAGGATTTAATTGTCAAGTACACACCAATGTAAGATTATAATGAGTCATGTAACACAGGACTATACAATATAATCCCTCATTATGTAGTGCATGGTGTTGACTCATGTGTAATCTCTCTATTGGGGTGTACTTCATTTTCAAGTGCATAGGAAACAAGGGAAAAGAAGGTTGCTGAGTTCAGGAAGAATAAGAAATTTTCCTAAGTAAAATTGGTCGAGTATACACGTGAAGTCTCATGTCATTCATCGAGACATCACGTTAACACTCGTGGAATTCGTCAAGTTTACTCAGGAAATTTCTGATAGTTTCTCAAAACTTCTTCACAAACGGCTAAGTTAAATTCATTGAGTATACACATGAAGTCTCGTGTCATTTGTCAAGATGTCACGTGAATACTCGTGGAATTCATCGAATATACTCGAGTGGTCTAGTGACTGTTAATAGTAAATTTTCTTTTGGTCCCATTTTTGACTAAGTAAAATTCGTCGAATGGTCTAAGTAATTCGTCGAGTTCTTTTGTGTAATTCGTCGAATTCTCTCGTGTAATCAAAGTAATTCGTCGAGTGGTCTGAGTATTATGTGAGTCATCTCGACAAATAGACTTAATGATTTTTCTGGTTCGACTTTTTTGACAGGTTCTATTTCAAATGATGGTCATGTACAGTACATGTGGAAGCTCGTCATGGAAGATAATTTCTAGCTATTGGAGATGGATTCTACATAAATACCAAGGATTTTATTTCAATAATTAATCTTGACAAGGAATCAAAACATTTTCTTAACCTAAATCGTGAACGGCCAAACTTCTCTCTCGATCTTCTGTTCTCGTAAATGCAACCTGACGACTTCTAAGTTCACGATCGGTGATTCCTTATAAGAAGAGATTTGACAAGATCACTACTTTCAAATTTCTCAAAGGTGTTTTCGATTTAGTCAGATTCCAAGTTTTCATATCAAGATTTTCAAGATTTCAAGTCTTCTCCTTCAACCTTATTTCAAGATCTAATCTCTGCGAAGGAAGAAGATTAAATCCATTCAGATCTGGAGAAGAAGATTATTCTCAATCTTGAAAGTTGTACAAAACAAGTTTTATTATTGTAGGAATTTTCTACTTCCTAGTTTGCAGATCCATTTTTTTTGATCGATTTGTAGGAGAGTTTATTCTCTGAGTTGTAGGAGCATTGTCTTCGAGTTGTAGAAGTTGAGGCTCTAAGGTGTAAGATTTATATAATCTGAGTTTTGGTGAAGTAGCCGAGTCTAGCCCAAAGTGCTAGATAGGCGAGGCAGGATAGTGGACATACCCATTCTGGGGAACCACTATAAATCATTGTGTGCTTCTGTGTGCTTGTTTCTTATTAATTTTTATTCCACAAAAAGACGCAGAATTCACTGATTCACCCCCCGCTTGGTGATTTAGGTAGACAACTAGATACTTTCAATTTGTATCAGAGGAAAGGTTGTTCGTTAAAAGGTTAACTCCTTGAACAAGATCTCAATCTAGTTGTCAAAGCACAAGATTTTCTGATGTGGATAGAAGCAAGGGCATGTACCCCTTGAAGCTTCCTGTGTGTTCTAAGGAAAACTTCCCCATGTGGAAGGAAAAAATCAGGTTCTTCATGGAAGCTATTGATCAAAGAATTTTTCAGATTGTTGAAGAAGGCGCCCATGTGCCCATGACTACATCAACCTTAAATCCTACTCTGATGGTTCTGAAAAAGATGTTGGATTTAAATAAAGATGATATTGCCCTTGTCTCTCTAGACAAGAAGGCAAAGAATATTATTGCTAGTGTAGTGGATTACTCCATGTTACAAAACCTAATCCTTTGCAGGTCTGCTAAAGAGATGTGGACATCTCTGATCGTTCTCATGGAAGGAATGGAGGAGGTTAGGGATGATAGGAAATCCCTCCACAATCAGGAGTACGACGCTTTCAAACAAGACAGAAGAGACTCCATAGTCGACTACTATAAGAAGTTCTTTAGGATTGTCAACAAACTAAGGAATTACGGTCACAAGTTTACAAACAGTGAACTTAGCGACAAATTCTTGAGATATCTGATGAAAGAATGGGATAACAAGATTTGTGCAATAAGGGAATTTGGTAGACTTGTCGACACTGTCCCTCAGAATCTGTTTAAGAAGCTGCTTTCCTATGAGCTTCAAATCAACACGAGGAAAGCTGAAGAAGAAGAAGAAAGTAGATCCTCAACAAGAGAAAGGTCAGTGGCCCTGAAGGCTGAAGGTTCAAGGAAGACTAGAGTTGTGTCTCCTGCCAGAACACAAGCCTCATGTGATCAGGAAGACTCAGATCCAAGCACCTCATGCTCTGAAATGTCAGATGGAGAGTTCTCTTTACTTTCAAAACAATTCAATAGGATGCTTAGCAAGAGAAGGTAAATAAGAAATCAGCCCTCATTGTCTAATTATAGGAGATCATGTGGTGATGGTGCCCTCCTCCTCCTTCTTACCTTTGAAGGTTCTCTTCTCTTCCTTCTTAGATCCATCCTTATTCTTCTAATTATAGGAGATCACGTTGTTTGAATTTATGCAAAGTAAACTTTAGTTCTATATTTCAAAATATATTTTTCTTTTCAAAAGGACTTTATTTAAAATAACTCCCACTATTTTAATTAAACTGATAACCCTAAATATTAATTCGGATAGTTAATGCAAGCTACTCTCTAGTTGACAAGATCCACATTTCACCAATACCGTGAGTCAGCTTTGTCTTTTCTCTCACAATATGACTATTTAGGTAGACAACATTTGTCAATTGTAACAACTTACAACTCTTGTTTGGTTGGTGAATAACTCCTTATTCGTATACATCATATCGACATCAGACAGCGGGATATCACAATTATTCGCTCGCACCCTTACTAAAATAGAGAAAAGCAAGCTGATGAGGTAAGCTCAAGGATGGCGAGATCAGATACCTGACTTGTGTAGAGCTCATCGACGAGCCACAGTCGTTCGAGAGAAGGACTCATGGAGTGCTCATAACTTCCTAACAATGATTGTAGGATCAGGTCAGTGGCCAAATCTTGGCCTAAGGGAAAACCCAGCCTTTGGAGGTTCTCTATATACCCAATCATCTTGAGTGCGTGAGTTCCAACTGGGTCTCGAGCTCCCATCTTACACTGAAAAATTTCCTTTGAGACGTCGAACCTTTCTTATCGAGCTTTCTCTTAAAACATTTTCTTCAGGTACTTTATCATCTCATGACCACCCATAGACTCATGTTGCTTCTGAATCTCTGAGTTCATGGTAGCAAGCATAAGGCATTTTATGCCCAAATAATCATCTTGGAACTTCTTGTAAGTGTCTTTATCAGCTCGGGACACATTCTCGACTTGCTCGGCGGGGGATCCTCTTCTAAGACATAGAGCTTGCGCTCCAGTCTGAGAACAATTCTCAGATTTTTGTACTAGTTGAGGAAGTTAGTCCCATTGAGCTTGTCCTTCTCAAGAATAGATCTCAGGGATAAGGTGGAGTGAGATCCACTTGCCATGAATTTCTACAAGAATTTATGCAAAGTAAACTTTAGTTCTATATTTCAAAATATATTTTTCTTTTCAAAAGGACTTTATTTAAAATAACTCCCACTATTTTAATCAAACTGATAACCCTCAATATTAATTCGGAGAGTCAATGCAAGCTACTCTCTAGTGGACAAGATCATATTTCACCAATACCGTGAGTCAACTTTGTCTTTTCTCTCACAATGTGACTATTTAGGTAGACAACATTTGTCAATTGTAACAACTTACAACTCTTGTATGGTTGGTGAATAACTCCTTATTCATATCCATCATATGGTGTATGCCAACCCCATGCCTCTAGGCACTCAACTTTTGAGGTCACCTAGTTAAGTCAGACCCGATGTCGACAGTGGGATATCACAATTATTCGCTCGCACCCTTACTAAGATAGATCAATGCACCTTGCTTTAGCAAGCACACACTTCATCAATCGAGGCATAAGGAGTGTCGTCCATCAGAAGACATATGTATACTTAAAATAATATAAGGGATTTAATGATAATCGAATAACATTTAATCATGGTTAACAATTAACCAAGGGCTAAATCTGAACATTATGAACTACTCTAAATCTTTAGATTTACAAGCATTGGGCAGAGGCCCAAGCTACTCAGCTTAAGCAGTAGAGAAGCACGTCTCTCTTTGTCGAAATCCAAGTCCAAGACAAACAATAATGGTTTCATAAACCACAATGAGTGAAGATTACTGCTAAGGAGACATATTTCTGAAATAATTAAATCATGGGGAAATCACAATCGTTCCTCAAGAAGAATAAATTTGAGCACTCAGAACATTTCTAGAGCTCAAGATCTACGTGCATTGGATCGCAAATCTCGCTCTGATACCACTATTAGGTTTACCATATAGTTAAAAACTATAAGCACATCAAATGTGTACAGCGGAAAGTAATACAAGATAACCCTAAACAGTATAAGGATCTTGTGATTTCATGAATCAAGAAATAAACATGTATAATAAAAATAATGTACCCGAAGGGGATTGAGTCTCCACTCAACTAATGTGCTCCAAAGGAATCTTAGACATCTTGCGGCAAGAGTTCTGAGCATAGAAAGTATGTCCACGCCTCTATGGGTATCCAGACGAGCTTGGAGAACTCCAAAGCACTTGTCGTACAAGCGTCAGGTTGGATGAAGTGAAGCCCTCTACGTCTCCACAGATTGTTAGATCCGTTAATGGAGAGGTGGTATTGACGAAGACGAAGCTCTAAAAATACTTTCCAGACAACGGCGATGGGTTGAAGGGCTTGCGGTACAGGAGGGCCGATCACGATCTTCTAGTGTTCGGGATTTTCCGTCGGGAAGAAGATGAATACAACATGTCGTGTTCTATGGATGTATCTATATACATGGTATATATATGAAACGTGGAGGAATCGTGAGGTCCCCACTCGCAAAAAAAAGACCCAAAAAGGAATATATGGAAAAACAGACCTGTGTTAGTTCATCAAGAATAATTCATCGAGAACAATTCGTCGAGTGGAATTCGTCGAGTATATACGACAAATGACATGTCCACTCGATGGATTCGTCGTAACAGATTTGTCAGGATAAATTCTTCAAGTATACTCGACAAATAGAAAGAAATCTCAAAGGATTCATCGAGAACATCTTGACAAACACAACCTGTTACATCGAATTCATTGAGTGTATTCAACGAACTCGTCAAGAATACTCGATGATTTTGTCGAGAATACTCGACGAACTGACTTACCTTTTGGCGATTTTCAGAAGGTCCTCGAATTCATAATTTACGTCCTTTAGATGGTCTAATTTCAAGTCCATGTCAAAAGGCTTGGCCCTTCACTCATATCGCATATGAGTAAGGCCAACACAGTCCTTTCCAACTTCTCCATAACTCTTATGTGTGACCCAATAAGCTCATATTGCGTTGGTAGCAAGACTAAATATTTGACTATTTCAAATCATAATGGAAGAACTCCAACAGTTGGTGATGAAGATGTTGTCGCTGCTGATTGGGTAGTCAGTTTCCCAAAAGATCTTCCAGCTATGGCTGAGGGGGAGCTGAACCAGTCATCTAATTCGCTTCAAGACCAAATTGATAAGTTTATACCTGACCTCGAGAAAAGGATTACTCAGATCCCAGGTGGGACTCCAGTTGTGGGGGAGAACATACTTGAGATTTCTGATGAGGAAGGAGAAGCAGAGGTGCTTCCTCCTATCCTAGAGGTGTAGATCCCACTCTCATGTTGAAAGCTCAAGTCTCTCTGATGGCACACCCTTCTAGTGACTTTGAGAATGTTGCAGAACTTCCTTTACCTCCAATACCTCAAGCTGAGGATATTCCAAGTTCCAGTTCTGATAATTCTATGTTGAAATCCATTGAAGTAATGCTTGCTAAACAAAGTGCATACTTTGATCATTCTATAAAGAAAGTACTTAACAAGGTAGAAGAGGTTGAAAGAGATAAGAACAATGGACTCAC
The DNA here is from genome assembly GCA_039513925.1 of Platanthera zijinensis. Lineage (NCBI taxonomy): Eukaryota > Viridiplantae > Streptophyta > Magnoliopsida > Asparagales > Orchidaceae > Platanthera > Platanthera zijinensis. The sequence continues at coordinate 166,271,873 of CM077093.1, read as the reverse complement.
TGAAGTCAAGGTAAATTTTGAGAAGCTAGAATCCAACTTGGATAATTAGCTTATTCAAGGTAGCAAAGCAATTGTTCACACTATGAAAGGATTTAGCAGTAACCTTGATGAGACAAGGCATGTGCATGAGACAGCAAAAACTATTATTAATGCACAAAACTGCGGGGTGCACCATTTTGATGTCCAAATGGTCTGCTTCAGAGACACAATTTTTAATGTCATCTCTGAAGAAGTCAGAAAGGGGAAGAATAAACTTCAAAGCAAGGTGAATTCTCTAGAAGCTGCAATGCATCAAGAGATTTGTGGTGTAAACACATACTGCTATGAAAATTTTAAGTGGCTGCATGGAGAGTTCTTTTTGGAACACACATAAATACTAAATCCAAAATGTCAAAACTTGTATATGATGTTGTTCAACCTCCTCAAGACTATACTCAGTACTAGGAAGATACTCAGGAATGGACAGATAATCAAGATTTGATAGAAACTGCTGAAACTGCTGTTGTTGAAGCTGAGGTAGAATTTGTTGATAAACCATCTCAGTCAGCTCTCAAGAGAAGGAGATATGGAGAAGGCCCCCTCTGCTCACAGGTCTAACCTAAACTGGTAACCTGTTGAAGTATGGAGCCTAATTTCAAAAGGGATTATACTAGACTCTTTCACACTAGTTGACTTGGCAAATTAAGACCGATGGTTGTACTATAGCAGAGAATAATGGCAAAAGCATGATGTGGCTAATGTGAAGAGGAGGATTCACTTCAGGAAGTATAGGAGAGATGATCCAGATGCTCCTACTTCTCCAAAGTATTTCCCAAAGCCAAAAGCATACTTTGACAAACAATATGAGAAGACCAAGGGAAAGACTGCTTAATTTTCATATTCCATGTCTGTGATTGTTTGTGAATTCTGGAATGCCATTAAGAACTGTTTATATAACATTATTGTTTTGTAAAGATTTCTGCTAGTTTTACTTTATTTCATTTACTTATATATTTTTGTTTAAGATTATTTTATGTGCAATTCACCTTAGTATGAAGGGTTCTGACTTCTTCATATAGGAGGAGATTGTTGGGTATTGCTTCCATAATAACCTTGATTTGAGGAAGTCTCCTTTGAACAAAGATAAATTGAGTTTGTATTTGACATTACTTTTGAGTTATGTACTTGCAGGATTTAATTTCCAAGTACACACTAATGTCAGATTACAATGAGTCATGAAACACGGAACTAGCAATATAATCCCTCATTGTGTAGGACATGGTGTTGACTCATGTGTAATCTCTCTATTAGGGTATGCTTCATTTTCAAGTGTATAGGAATCAAGGGAAAAGAACGTTACTGAGTTCAGGAAGAATCAAAAATTTTCCTAAGTAAAATTCGTCGAGTATACATGTGAAGTCTCGTGTCATTCGTCGAGACATCACGTGAACACTCTTGAATTCATCGAATTTTCTGATAGTTTCTCAAAACTTCTTCAAAAATGGCTAAGTTAAATTCGTCGAGTATACACGTGAAGTCTCGTGTCATTCGTCGAGATGTCACGTGAATACTCGTGGAATTTGTCGAATATACTCGAGTGGTCCAGTGACTGTTAACATGAAATTTTCTTTTGGTCCTATTTTTGACTAAGTAAATTTCGTCGAATGGTCTAAGTAATTCGTCGAGTTCTTTTATGTAATTCATTGAATGCTCCCATGTAATCTAAGTAATTCATTGAGTGGTCTGAGTATTATGCGAGTCATCTCGACGAATGGACTTGACGATTTTTCTTGTTAGACTTTTCCGACAGGTTCTATTTCAAATGACGGCCATGTACAGTACATGTGGAAGCTCGTTTTGGAAAATTATTTCTAGCCATTGGAGATGGATTCTATATAAATACCAAGGATTTTATTTCAATAATTAATCTTGACAAGGAATCAAAACGTTTTCTTAACCTAAATCGTGAATGGCCGAACTTCTCTCCCGATCTTCTTGTTCTCATAAATGCAACCTAATGACTTCTAAGTTCACGATCAGCGATTCCTTACAAGAAGAGATTCGACAAGATCACTGCTTTCAGATTCCTCAAAGGTATTTTCGATCTAATCAGATTCTAGGTTTTCAGATCAAGATTTTCAGGATTTCAAGTCTTCTCCTTCAACCTTATTTCAAGATCTAATCTCATAGAAGGAAGAAGATTGAATCCATTCAGATCTGAAGAAGAAGAATGTTCTAAATCTAGAAAGTTGTACAAAACAAATTTTCTTATTGTAGGAAGTTTCTACTTCTGAGTTTGTAGATTCGTGTTTTGGATCGAGTTGTAGGAGAGTTTGTTCTCCGAGTTATAGAAGAAATTTTTCTCCGAGTTGTAGGAGTGTTGTCTCCGAGTTGTAGGAGTTGAGGTTGTGAGGTGTAAGATTTGTATAATCTGAGTTTTGGTGAAGTAGTTGAATGTAGCCCAAAGTGCTAGATCGGCAAGGCTGGACGTAGACGTACCCATTCTGCGAAACCACTATAATCCTAGTGTGCTTCTGTGTACTTGTTTTTTATTAATTTTTATTCCGCAAAAAGATGCAGAACTCTCCTATTCACCACCTCTAGGTGATTTAGGTAGACAACTAGATACTTTCAACTTTTCTGCACCTCCAAGGCGAGAGTGGTGAAAGCCTTTTTGCACATCCCAAACGAGATTGGCGAAAACTTTTCTGTACCTCCCAGACAAGATTGGAAAAAGCCTTTCTACACCTCCTAGGCGAGATCAGTGAAAGCCTTTATACACCTCAGGTGAGATCAGCGAAAGCCTTTTTACACCTCAGTCAAGACAGACAAAGGTCTATCTGCACCTCCAAGGTGAGATGGACAAAGGTTCATCTGCACCTTCACTTGGACAAACCCCGATTCTCCTGAGGCGCGAATGAACAAAGGTTCTTGGACACCTCCAACCGGACGGACCTCAGTCCTCCTGAGGCCGGAACGGACAAAGGTTCTTTGTCACCTCCACTTAGACGAACCCTGGTTCTCCTAAGTTGTGAATGAACAAAGGTTTTTCACCACCTCCATCCAAACGGACCCAGGCCCTCCTATGGCGCGAACGAACAAAGGTTCTTTACCACCTCCACTTGAACGAACCCCCATTCTCCTGAGGCATAAATGAAAAAAGGTTCTTTGCCACCTCCACTTAGACAGACCATGGTATTCCTGAGGCGCGAAAGAACAAAGGTTCTTCGCCACCTCCCCTTGGATGAACCCCAATTCTCCTAAGGCATAAAAAAATAAAGGTTCTTCGCCACCTCCACCCGGATGGACCCTCCCAAAATACAAGCAAATGAATATCTCCCGCTAGCAACATGTTCAAAATGTCGGCATTCAAGCTAAGCGCTACTCTGCCAAGGATGTATGCACACCAAAGAACAACCAGAACACGGGAGATCCGAAGAAGAGAGTCTCCATTCAATCAAAAGTTACCCCACAGGCTACATTATCATGTGACGGTCCAAAGGCGCACCTGTAAGATAAAGCCAAGGTGAAGCAAACAAACAAAAAATGGGCACAATGGGATCATCCCTCAACGTCGATGTTAGCATTGTCATCCGAGGCCTCTTCCATGCCCAGATCACTGCGCTCTATAATCTTTGAGCAACCCAAAACCCCTTGCTAAAGCCCAAGTGGTACGCGACATCACACTCAAGCAGATCAATCCCAATCGCCATCATTCTAGAGCGGACCTCTTCTGCGATACGGGATCTCTCCTTATCAAAGTCGTGAGACCCACTGTACTCAGCCAACATGGATGCTATCACAACCTCAATATCCTCCAGCTCCACAGTCAATTGAGTCTTCTCTCTCTTTAGATGCTCCATCTCCATCCGGACGGACTCAGGTCTTCCTAAAAGAGCAATCGAATAAAGGTTCTTCACCGCTATGGTACGGACGAATTCTGGTCCTCCCCAGGCAAAATCAAGCAAAGTCTCTTTGCCAAATCCCGGGCACTCTCAAAGAATGCATAAACCAAGGTCCATCGTCATCTCTCAAAACTAACAAATCTTTGTGTCTATTTGCACTACCAAGGCAAGAAGGCAAGTGCCCTCCCCATCGTGCTTAGTCCACAAGCTCTTGCCACTAACAATCAACGACAATCACCAGCGATAGTGCCCTGCAAACATGGAACATAAAAGTACCAGATGCTACCGGACCGCCGCAACGCATGTCACGACACTAAGACACCGCAGTAAGTATAACATCGGGGAACTGTTTGCCAACCGCTAAGATCCCCTACCTATTGATGATGGTGAGATCTTCACCACGCAAGGCCAATGCCCGAGGGAAGTCACAAGCTTAACACATCACGCAAAAACTTACGCGACCAAGCAAAGGAAGTGACAAAGGCGATGTACAAACAAGCCTTACCAAGTGTGTGTATGGTAAGGGTGCAATCAAGTGATCCTCATCGCCAACACTATCTTTCAAGGTAGCACCTGCTTGGGGAACGAAATTCCCCTACAGCCTTCGCGGTATGCGAAGCCCCGGCCAAATAAAAGGCAGAGTTCAATAGCATGCAACCACAACGAGCATACCTTCATAGCAATCACCATAGGGTTTGCTCAGCTATTCGGCCTTGCCCCACTCCAATGCCTTAAGGCTACCTGTGTTTTGCAAACACGAATGATCGCATCATTACAAAATACCGAGTCACAGACAACATCGATGGCCCCCACCCTCAAAAACACTGTCCAAGCTCCTGATAAGAATGGATGTCGAATCATTATAAGTTGCAGTACCAAAATAGACATTGTGTCCTTCCACTTCTTCTCGTGGCAACAAGCCTGTAGGTCCATCCGCGACGCTGGGGAAAGGGGGCAGTACATTCCTACATATCATGTCTAAAGATCCGCCACCAGTGCAAACATGTTGCGGCAACCACGCAAGTTAGCACACAACATCATACTCGCGCATTCATAAAAAGGGAATTTGAAAAGTGACATGCCTCCCCACCAATGCAACACATAAAGCACAAAGTGCGAGAATGTTTCCACGACGCGCTACTGGTGCCGTGTAGCAAGCAAGGGCGAAGACCACCAAGGCAGTTCTCATGAAACCTTCAGTCCACGGAGCAGACACGGGCAATTCCGCACCCATACAAAGGCCTAACTAGGGGAACATTCTATACCGCAAATGAAAGTAACTTGTGACGCGTGCATATTGAGGAAATTTTAAGTCTGTGACTCTCAAGGCAAGTAATCGAGCTAAAAAGTTTTGGGCTCGGCGCTTTACGAGTCACGACCCACGAAATTTTGGGGCATTTGATGGGGTTCCCCTTAAAATTTCCAAGTCAAATCGGAGAGGGTTTCGACCAAAGACATACGGGCAAGCAAACCCGGCCAGATGAGTTGCGCACAAAAAGTAGCGCTCTCCCAAAAGGCCCAAAAACACCAGAGAGGGGAAAAACCGCATGCACTCCCGCCAGAGCGACATGCCAGCATGCACAGAGAAGTGCCCCGCACAACCTATACCCGTGCAGCCTATGCGCGCACAGCCATTGTGGCTGCATAAGGCCACTCTACGCGCATCGCCCGACCGCACTATACAATGTTGCGTAGCCGCGCAAGGCCATGCATCATGCGATCGCGCAAGGTCGCGCACTACGCAAGGTCGCGTGGTTTCACAGGGTCGTGCACCGTACGGCTGCACAGGGCTGTGCACCGCATGGCCGCAGCCGTACCCCGCGGGACCATACACTACACGGCCGCGCCCCACATGCGCGTGCTGGAGGTAACGGTCGTGGACACCGACGACCCTCGCTGTCTCCGGCTGCCTCTGTCGTCGGTAGCCACCGCCACCTCTGGGCACCTTGCCTGAGCCGTCCAAACTGCTTGGAGGGCACTCCCCTTATTTTGGAAAAAATATTGATTTAGGAAATCAAAACGGAGCAACGCCATTCACTAGCACAAATCACTCCCTGGCTCAATTACCATCATGACCCTCCAAAAAACTATAAATAGGACCCTAGGTCTTTATTTGAAGACAGACAACTCCAAAGGCAAGAGAGAGCTCTGAGGTTTTCCGGTGAGATTGTGGACTTAGGGCGATTCTTTGCTCAGGAATTCACTTCGCTCTTCTCCTTATGCTAGGGCTCCAACACACTCCAAGTTTCGTCAACCTCCTCCTCAAGAGTGCTCCTATCAAGGCTCCACATCAACGAGAGCGCCCCTACCAGAAGCTTTATGGATTTAGAGAATTTTCCAGCCGGAAAGCTCTCACCAAGGTTCTGCGAGCTCAGCAACATTCCAAGGTCGGCCGCTTACATTGAGGCTCTGATGACTTAGTTGTTTTTCCTCTTTTTCTGCACATATAACGGAGTAACAAACTTTTTCCCTCTTAGATCAAACCAAACTCTATAAAACTCCGAGAAGCTAGTGGATTTTGGCTTGGCATAGTTCCAGTTATGTGGTTTTTCATCCTTTCTAGGTTTTATTCATAAAAAATGCTCTTGTCTTTTATTGTGGTTTTGTTGATTGTTTGTGCTCCTTGTCCAAATTTGAGCTAAGGGGTCCGATTTCTCCAGACCAGGGAAATACCAGGCAACCCGCAACAACTGTGATTAACTTAATGGCCCACCAGCTTCAACGAAGAAGAATCTGGATAACTTATGCTAGCAACTTCCGTACTCGGAGGGTTGTGGAAGGAAGCTAGAAGTTGGAACAACTTTTTGTGGATCCTATGCGTGGCTGATACTAAATGTAAAATCCCTCTCCCAAAAGACTGGAGAGGGGATTTTATGACCGGTGTAACCACCCCACGGTGATTTCATAGAACAAGCCAACTATCACCATGTGACGCTTACCCAACCAGCTATATATTGTAATATATATAATAGTATAAATGAGATTCCAAAGGTACAGTGGAAGTCTAAATAGGAAGTAGATCCAGCATAAGTAAACATAGTCATCACAGATACACACTTATCAAGTCTCAAATGGTACCAAAAGTCTACACATAAGGGATACATAAACATATGCCCCAAAATAAAGATAACATTAGCCTAGAACAATAATCTACATGTCACTCACAGCCGCTAGATCATCAGACAAGTCGGTAGAAGAGTCGGGTAACGTTAGTGGTGTTGGCATAGTCTGAATAGCTATCCTTCTACCTCGGTATGGGTTGAACCTCAACGGAAGCACCCGTTGCAGGCTTGCTAGATCCTGCTCTTATTGTGTTTAATTTTAAAATATTAGATATCGACAACTAAGTAACATCCTCCTGCCACTCAGTGTACCTTAGGGTACAAGGCAAGTATGGTCATACAACTTTTAAAATTACAAAATATAGGATTAGGTTATTTATTCAAGTTAGGAATTCCAAATATGAATATGGTAAAGTAGAAAGTAACTTACCATGTGAAAGAGCCCATACTAACTCACATAATTAGGTCCCATGGTGAGCGTAAACATAACTTGTCTTATTACGATGCTAATACACCGAGTAAGATAAGGATCTAAGGTTATAATACATTTACTCGAGATAATGTAAGTAAAATTATGCAAACTGCGAGCTTACTCAAGCCCTAGGTGAGACACCATCATGTACACATGATTTATGACATATGCCGACACCAAAAACCTTATTAAGTAGGTAGCGATCCTACGGGACTTATCATAGTGGCAAAATGACAATAGCGGTACGGTTACCACCGCTTCTAGGGAAGTAACACAAAACTCATCCTAGACCCTAGTATACGGGTTATACCTGCACTATTTTGGAGTAAATCACTAAGTCAAATGCATAAATTGCAAACACCTTCTGATTTAAGAAGGTAGAGCCCACCGAGGAAGATTGCCTTAGAAAGTAGAGACGTTTTCATCAAGATTTACAACTTCTTAGAGTCACATAACAAACACCCTATCAGTGTGCACTATTCGAGAGAGGTAGAGTGACCCGCCACCAAATGACAATGTCCATCACAAATATGATAGAAACACATGCATGTACATAACTAAAGAGTTCAAGACAAAGACATGCCTTAAGTAATGAAACAGATATAACATGAGTCTAAAACATGGTACTATTAAGAGAAAAACAAAACACCATTTCTTTAAATGATTTACTACAATAACCATGAAATATATTATCTAATTGAAAGTAATATGGAGAACATAAAACTATGTTAACATATGGCTTAACAGACTCAAGTAAATCTACTGCAATAAAACAAGATGGGCTAACATGATTAACAAATTTGAATGCCAGTAAATCTAGTATCTTTTCCTCTACCATGGTTGTGAAATATTTATAACAAGTCCAAATATAGTAAAGGAAGTGCTCTGAAATTTTAGAGGCCACAACACCAATTTTCACAGTGCTAAATACTTGCACAAGTGCACAGATAGTAACAACATAAGTTCGTTCAAAGTGACACTTTTAGGAGTTACCTTCGACATGATAATATGTGTTAGAAGCTATAACAATGTGCTACTACTTTACTAATACACAAGGAATGTGAAGGTGTAATATTATAGCACAAGTTTCATAAAGTCTTGGAGTAAATGAATTATGCACATTATTAATTCTCACTAAAGTTTGGTGTGGCGATTGGTAGAAAAAACATGATTAAGTTAAAACTAGGGTTTTACTTATCCAAATGACACCAAATTTTTCCCACTAAAGCTTAATAGCATAAAAAAGGGGCCACAAAAATTTCAGATCATTTGGAGTAGCTTAGGTGACAAAAATTTCATTTATTTACTTGATATCACACAAACAAATTTCATCAAAAACTAAAGGGATTTTTATTCCAAAAATTCTCAAATTTTAACCAGAGTGTTAATATGGTATTAAAAGCCTCCATATAAAATTTGAGCCAATAAAAATTATTTTTGAAGGAAAAATGCCCTTTATTTGATTATTGCCCTAAAGTTTAATGCTTCTTAGTAAAATGGACTTTTAGAGAGCTATAGAGGCCGTCTTCAGACGTTCCACCCCATTTTGAAAAGATTTTATTGTCCTCTACAAGTTTAATGTTGGGAACTTTTTCTAAAAATGACCCTAAGGCTTTTAAAATTATCAAATAATGAATTATGCTTTAAATAATTAAATTTGTCACAATTTAATTTAGTTTAATTAATTCTGGGCTGCGGATAGCGCGTGATGCCTTAATCCAGTGGATAAGATGAAGCCAGATGACATTTTGTACACAAAAACTTGGGATCAAGTAGTTGGGATCTGCTACACTAAAATCCAATCATTTTTGAGGAAATCAACGGTCTTGATTGCGTCTTCTTCCTGTGATTGATAGCGAGAGTTAACCTGAGACTTAATCTCCTTCCCCACTCAACTTTTATGATCACCACAGTAAGGCACCACCACCAGTCGACTCTCCAGAGGATAGAAAAGTCTTGGGTAGCAATCTGGTGGCTGTCCACCACCGTCTCTCACTGGAAAATATTTTTTATCATCCTCCCATGGCGTGTCCACTCGGCATCATTTTATCTAGCAATGACAACCACCTCAAAGGCTCAGAGAAATATTAGGGAGTCTTCCTCTCCACTATGGTTCCCCCCAGTGAATCTCAAAGAGATTGGAGTGCTTCTACAAATCGTGTGGTGGTCCAAGGCTCGGGTGACCAGGAAATGGGTGCTCTGGTGGTTAGAGACCTCATATTAATCCTCATACATAATCAACAAACTAAGGGAGTTCAGATGTATACTTGATAGGAGAGTTTCGACGTTAAATGATGGTGTGGAGACATGGTGGCGATCACGGTAGCGAAAATCCTATCTTCTCTCTCCAGTCACTGACAACAGCCTTCACTCTGCTCTCACAATCCAAAAGTGGTCGTGGAGAGCAAATAGAGGTAATGGAAGGCTTGGAGGATTTATAACCCCTCTAAAACCATAAGCCATTATTCTCCATGACACAAGTGGCGGTTAGTCATGGCCAGCACCTTATCTCTCATCCAAACCCCTTCTCAACCAAGCAAAAGACGGGACACACCTATTAGAGATTGATTCTGGTCGGGCTAGCCTGGTTTAGACCTAATTGGGTTGGGTTTACTCAATTCAATGCTTAAGGGCTCGGGTTTGACTATTCATGTTCAAACATTGGCCTTTTTATGGGCTTGACCCCACCACAAGATGACTTGGGTCTCACAAGGGTCTAATCAAGCCTAAAGGTTTACTAGAATGGCATGAGTCATCTAATTCAATAGGGTTAATGATAGTTTGTTGTTAGTGGTATTTTGCAACACAAAACAATTTATAGTGGTTCCCCAAGGTCTGGATACAACCAATTTCCCTCTACACATATCTAGTAATGAGCTAGACTCGACAATATCCTCCAAAACTCGGCTCCTTCAGAGCTTACAACTCAGATCCCTCAAGATCTCTTAGATCTTCCTAAGATCCTACCTCGGGCACCTAGGCCCTACACTTAGGCTATCAAGAAGCCCTACATCAGAGTGCTCCAACTCTTATAGCTCAAAAAAAAATCCAGGTTTCCTACCTCAGACTTGTCTCCAAGTCCTACCTCAGGCACGCATGCCCTACAGCTCAGATTGGGAGTACAACCCTACACTCAGGCTTAAGGGCCCTACACTCAAATATACAACTAGATTCTACAAAAAAATATAATTTAATATTACAACATGAGTCTAAAAATGATTAGACAGTGAAGCTTTAGATCTTCTATTATTCTTGCTTTGATGACAAGGTCTGGAGTAAGCCCCTGATCAGTTGAATCTTCAGGAAGCACAAGTTAGGTCTTTCTACTTCTTTGATCTTCTTCTTCAGCAGATGGAAGAAGATTTGGATTTTGAGTCTTGACTGGCCCACTCTTGTTCTTCTAAAATCACTCGGGAAGAACTAACTTTAGTTAGCAGAGAACATGCACTATTTTCTGGTTTTATGACTTGAGCAACGACATTGTTCTACTGCCCTAGCATATCCCCTTTATACCTTTAACTTCTGCAGCGGTCTTGAGAAATGTCTTGTCAAAGGCATGGATAAAAATAGAATGTTTTGTCCATCCTTTCAGTACTTCCGTCAAATTTGGATCCCGCCAATCTGTACGGGCTCAATGGAGTTATTTGAATCTTCTCGATGGTAACATTAATTACATCCTTCATTCTTAGCGTTATTTGTCTGGCCGCCGAGATCAGTGGCTTTCAGCGTCTTCTCCATGTTATCATTGAGAATATACTTCATTCTCAATAGAATAATTCTAGCACCTGTCCTTATATCTACGGTATAGTGGATACTGATATACCTTGTTAGTAGTATCGTGGAGAACCATAACCCATCTCAAAGGTACATCTCTCCTTCACTATAAACTTGTTTTAGAGTCAATAATAATTATCCACCATTCACATAAAGTAGATATGTTATCAAATACATTATGATCTTAGCATTGGAAGTAATACCTCTTCAAATCTTGGAAGATTGAAGGCAATATTCCCAACAATCTCCCCCTATTTGAAGAAGACAGAACACTCAGTAATGCTAAGGAACATAAACCAATAAATCAATATTTGACAAAAATATAACAGATAAATTTTGTCAACACTAGCATCATGAATAGCATAAGAAATGTTATCACAAATAACTATCAAATAGAAATGTTATCATGAATAATAAGGCATCAAGCTTATTTCATAAAGCATTAAGCATTCCAGATTTAATATATATAAATACAGATGTCCAATTGAAGTTCATAAATCCATTACAGATTTAATAAAAATACATCAAAAGATATTTTAGATTTTATGGAACTAGATGCTTGTCCATAGGCTTGCTTGCTGAATCTGTTCTCTTCCTTTTGGGAGCAGAACCTGAACTTTCTCCTTGAGCAGCAGCCTTCCTCTCAGCTTGTTTATCTTTGTTATCTTGTCTCTTAAAGTACATGAAAGGCTTGGGAAAATACTTGGAGGGCGTCCTCTTTAGATTGTCCTGTCTAACCAAGTTCTCTTTGAAAATTCTCTCTAAGAGACATCCTCTTAAAATGCTTGATCCACTCTTCACTTGGATACACACTATCAATGTTTTTCAATATATGTCCATGATTGATACATGCATCGATTATGATATCCATTAAATAATCACTCCAATACATAAAGTATGGATCCTCACCCTGTTCAGCTCTCTTCTTGGCCATGTATTATTCATGTAACATGATGCCTTCTCTTTTTCTTCTTGCTGTAAGTTGTGCATCTTGAGCCACTCTTGCTTGTCCTTGGAAATCAAAGTCAGTTGGCCTGTTCTTGTCCAGCAAGGGAAAATTTAGATCAATCCCTGTTCCCTGAAGAACCCTAAGGGCTTGCTCAGCATTGTACTTCTCCCTCTTTTTGTCTTCTTAAATAATTGTATTGACCAGCTTGAGGGTGTTGGCTTCAAACTTGTTAGACAAAATTTGAAAGATGTTCTAATTATCTTCCAGAAGAACATCTCTTGATTCTTCAACTAGCTTCATAGCCTGAAGTTGGGTCTGATACACATATTCCTCAATGTGCTTTACACCTTGTCTGATAACCTCATCAGTCTGGCTTACATAAAGCTTTATACTAGTTATATCTTCTATAGTCAGCCTCAGGCTGTCATCTAATGACTTGAGAATGTTTATATTTTGTTTGACTGAGCTTGCAGCTAGGTCAAACCACCTAGTTATCTCTCCATTTAGGTGAGCAGTGTCACCGTTCAGGAAATCAATATCACCCATTATCTCAGTTTTACCTTCTAAACTTCAGTTAGGATTTCTATTTTCACACTCTTAATTGAATCGTCAATATAACTTTTCATTGAAGCAGCCTGCTCATCCAGTAGATACTTAATTGATGAAAGGATTGACCTATCTGCCATGTTGGTGGAAGGATGGTAGAGGTGTACTTGTGTTGTATCTCCATCAACATGATTTCTTCTTATCCCCTGGTCCTCTTGACCATCCAACTCAATTTGAGAAGATGTCTCAGCCACTTGGTATTCTATGAGACCTTCTCCCTGAAAAGGGATTTTAGTATGAAGCTCCCCCTCAACATGATCATCTGAATTTAAGAAATGATCAAGAGAATTATCCGGTGAGTCCTCAAGATCTGGTCATGCTCCCCCTCAAATGGGGGCATCCACCTTTTCTTGAATATCATGAGTTTCTTCAGCAACCTTCTCTTGAATCTCTACAATATCTTAGATATCTCCATCATTCTTCTCTAACTCCCCCTAAGTTAAGGCATCATCTAGCACTTGATCATCTTGCTCCTTCTCTGTTGAAGTAGAATTAGCCATGTCCTCATTCAAATTCATTTCCATCTCCTCCTGAGATTGTACATGGCTTGGCTCATGAGCTACGGTCTCTCCTTGAACAGCTACATCCAAGATTTGAGGAGTATTTGCAACATCTATGTCAAGATCCACTTGAGTGCTAAAGTCTTGAAGATGTTCATCCTCTTCACTTGAAGACTCTTGGTCACAAGATTCTTCCATAATAACTTTCTTTGCCTTTACTCTACTCTTATCCTTATTTTGCTTGATAGCCTGACTTTTAGGCAAAACTCTGGTGAACCTCTCAAGAATTTTGATGTCCATTATTTTCATGTAATGCATCTTTACCCCATATTTCTGGATGAAATGCTCAGGGTAAGCCTGAATCTTGTAGAGGGATAGAATCCTACCTAGGTTTGGAACTGGTAGGCAATCAATCAATTTTTAGAAGACTACTAGACCCCAGTTTGTCTTCTTCTACAGAATCACCCTTGCGATTAGCTTAAATATTGGCTTGGATATACTGTCATGGGAAATTGTCTTGCACATGATTGCCTTCCCAATGATATCAGTAAGTAGTTTTCCTCTCTAGTTGATGCATTTCTTTTTCAAGGATCCATATCTTTCACCACTGAATTCACACCATTCCAAGGCTTCCTTTATATCTTCAGCAAAAATCTCCTGATCTTATTCAGTGTCTGTATGTAATACACCAAATCAGTACAGATGTTTAGTCGACCTGAGATCGATGATCGTCGAGCGGAGCTCGACGACGATCGTCAAGCGGAGCTTGATGACGAACATCGAGCGGAGATCGTCGAGCTGAGCTCGATGATTCTGACCTGTTATCTGCCCCAATGTGGAGCGGTGACCCGTGTCAGGCAAATAGTGTGTGGCCATTAATCATTGATTGACCTTTTCAACTCCAAACTGAGTCGTTGCTTGGTTTTGTTGATTGGATCAAGGGGTTTGGATAGAACCCAAGGCCTTATCTATAGAGGAATGGAAATAGGAAAGTATTATTTCCTTTTTTCTCTCTCTCTTCCTCGCTTCCCGAGTTCTGGAGCAAAAACCTTCGGTTGGTGCTAGGGTTGCTTGCTGGAGAAGATCTTGAGGCCGAAAACAAGATCTGAAGCTAGACTCGTGAACGGGAAAGTGAGGCGATCATTTTCATCCGCGTAGAAACGCTTTGCCATGGCTCCAAAGAGAATGTCAAGGGTAACGATCTTCCTTCTTGGACATGTATAGTCCTTATTTTGGCATGTGCATGGATTTTCCCCACCAAAAGGTGGATTGTTGAGGGATTTCCCTTGGGTTGATTCTTGAAATCCCCAATAAATCTTGCATATAGATCCGGAAATGTGCAGTATGGAATAGGCCTGTTGTGTGAAGCCTATCTGGACAGGTTGGTCTGGATTGTTGATGTTTAATTTTGTGCACCGGAGAATACTCCGCGTTTAAACAAGTAGTTTGTGGAGTCAGTGGGTTATACCTGTGAAGTGGAGTAACAAAAAGTACTGGAATGGGGATTCTAGGAAAATACCCTCGTAATTCTTGTGTTGTATGCAATGGAAAGACCACTTTTCTGGCACTGCAGAATATTGCAGGGTTTGGGTTGAGTTTGGGTGCAGAAAGAGAGCTTCTATTGAACCCGTCAAGCGATCGCGAGGAACGCTGGCACTAACTCCCATTTTTGTATAGTGAAGCCAGTCCTTGGTGGATAGTATGGCTATTGTGAGCTGCGAGCTCTTAAAAGGCTTTATACCGAACGGATAAGGAGATGCCGACTCGTGTCTGTCTAGACATTGAACTGGCGATTTGAGCAACGGGCAAGGGCTGAACTGTATCCGCGTTATGGTTGTCTGACATGAGTGTCTGGGATATTGGCGTTTGTACGGTTCACATAATGAGAGTCTTAGGCATGCGTGCAATTAAGACTAAAGTCTCCGGCTATAGGCTGTGGAGCATAATGCTCAAACTTTACCGTTGGGCTTTGGACCCTTGAACGGTGGTGGGACCCTAGTTTTTCGGTATACTAAGAATGTGCCCTAAGTGCGCAGAGCGTCGGGCCGTGTGGCTGACGTTTGTGATATATTGATTGTGCGTGAGTGCACACTGTGTGATATATCTGCTTGTGAAATACTATGACTGCAGGGAAGGAATACCACTACCCCGGGAAAGGGGTAGGGTCATTATAAATTGGTCAGCTGAATGCTGACCGTTACCATATTTGCCACCATCATGGTGGATTTTCCTTGTGCAGGTGCTGGAGAGCTGAGCGGGAAATAGCGGGCTAAAGACCCTTTTGCAACTGATGCTGCTGGCCCTCGAAGGCTGAGTGAAGAACTTTATTATTTTCATGTGTGGTCGCCCTGCGCGCCGATATTTGTAATCCACACTTGTGAAACTTAACTGTAAGGCCTTAAGGCCAAACTTTTGTGTATTTGGTGTACATTCCTTCGAGGTTATATATAAATGTGGTTGTTTATATGTAGTGGACATTCGTGGCTGTTGAGTTCAATATTAACTTTAAATCTTCCGCTAGTATGCTCTGAGTTAGGATGCACGTATGTTTTTGTATTAACCTATAACCTCACCGCCTGTTTGTGGTATATAGTGTGGGGCCCCGACCAGACCTTCTATTATATGTTATTTAACGAATGGGGTCGTTTCAATTTGGTATCAGCTTGTCTCGGTCTTCCTCTTTCGAATTCGTGGTCGAATTCTTTTGTGGGGTGGCGAGCACGTGTAAGTGCGACCCGCTTTAACATAAATGAACTCATGAATGTCTACTAAGGAATGCAAATACACCTGTTTGAGGAACCTGCGTGTTCCTATATTGTTATTATTGCTTGTGTAAGGTCGCTAAAGTGTGTCTTGTTCACCTATAGGTGACTCGTAGTGGTGCTGGGCAGTCTGAGCCCCAGCGTTCTGATGAGAGTGTGGCACTAGCTGAGGTGCCTACACCTCCTCCTTCTATGGAAACAGTACGCTTAGTTACTGAGGCGCTGTTTTCAATGATTCATGCACAACATACAAGGCAGGTGAAGCCGGCATTGGTGCCCGAATGGGTTGGTGTAAGGCCAGAACCTGTTGAGGTTGTTGATCCTCGAGCAACTGAACGGCAGTTGAAGAAGTTTATGAGCTTCAATCCTACTATGTTTACGAGTGTGGGATCCCAAGCGTAGGCAGAGGATTGGTTGTCGTGCGTCAAGCGAATATTGACGGCGATAAGGATGGAAGAAGATCAGAAGGTCACCTTGGCCACTTTCTTATTGGAAGGAGAGGCTTGGCTGTGGTGGGACAAGATAGAGTTGCACCACTTAGCGGGCAGACAATTAACAGAAGTCTCGATCGAGGAGTTTTAACGTCTATTCTTGGCAAAGCACCTGCCAGAAGCACAACGCATCGCCATGGAAAATGAGTTCCAGCGTCTAAGTCAAGGAGAAAGTAGTGTCAATACCTACTTGCATGAGTTTATACGGTTGGGACGCTATGCGGGGTCTATCTTCGCTGATGAACAACGTAAAACCAATAGGTTCTGCGAAGGGTTGCGGGATAAGTTGAGATTCCTGTTCTCAAGTTCGGTGAACCAGGCGTTTCAAGCATTGGTAGATAGAGCTTGTGCGTTAGAGAAGGATATGAGGCGGGTGCAAGGAAAAAGGGACTTGGCTGTGACAAAGTCCGAGTTCAAAGCGCCCCGTTCTGGAAAATCGAACTACCAAAGGAAATGGGGCAAAAGATCCAAGTCTTCTGGACAGGCTCCTTCTACAGTTGCATCGGGGGAAACTTCGAGGCAAGAGTCTCGTACCTGCTATACATGTGGTAGAGTGGGACATCTAGCCCGTGACTGTCGGGTTGGTCCACCAAAGATGGAAAAGAAGACAGGAGCGTCATATGCTGATAAGGGAAAGGCAGTGGTGGAGTCCTTTGCATCCCACGCGCAGCCCCGAGTATATAATCTTGGCCAACAGGAGGCCATAAAGCAAAGTGACGTCGTCACAGGTACGATCTAAGATATTGATTGATTACTTTTCATATTTCATACCTTTTGTGTAGCTTGTGTATGATTTGTTTGTCACAGGCTTTGTCCTGATTAGGGACAATCAGGCGAGAGCACTATTTAATACGGGTGCTTCACATTCATTTCTGTCTAATGACTTTGTAGAACAAATCAGAGTACCTAGTCATGTGACGACAAATAGTGTAAAGGTGTTGTTACCAAACGGATGTGTGATGTGTGCAGATAGGACTTGCTATGTAACTCCCCAAAACACATTAAGGAATGGATAGCACTCTAAGGCCAATTTGGTGCCTGATTAGGATCACACGGCCTGTGATACGGGCGTGTCCAGGTCCGTGTCATGCCTGAGATCGACGAAATGTTGTCGACGATCTTCGGATTCAAGCCAGGTCGGGCATACGGCCTGAGACACGGGCATGTCAAGGTTCGTTTCCTGCTCTGTGTTATGTCGGGTTGTGTCTAGTGAGTTACACGGCCTGAGACACGGGCGTATCCAAAGGAGTGTCTGGCACACAGACTGTGACATGGGCGTGTCACATTGTCATGTCCTGTTTGGGATGCGACGGTTTCAACATCGTTTGGGGCACACGACCTATGACACGGGCGTGTCAATGGTTGACACGGGCGTGTCCCAAGCCATGTCAGAGGCCATGTCCTGTTCTGTGTTTACTGGATTACGGCGAGTGTGGAACACGGCCTATGACACGGGCATGTCACAAGCCGTGTTCGGCCCAGGAAAGTTATTTTCAGGGCGAATCATGGCAATTCGTTTCCTTCAAATAGGATCTGATGGCTCAGCCTTTCCCCTGCTGGTATAAGGCCAGGAGATGAGGGTTTAACCCTCATTTATTTTCATCCTTTCTCTTTTTAAAGTGTTAGAGAGAGGGGAGAGCAAGGAAGAAGGCGAAGGAGGAATCCGGCCACCGGCAGAGCTTCAGAGCCCCAATTCTCGAGTTGAGTCCAGATCTGTGGAGGCAAGGCCGTTGCGGTGCTTTTCATCCGTCTAGATCTCCATGGCGCCAAAGAAAACCGTAAGGGTAATAATTCTCTTCTTATATATGTGAAGTCCTCTTCCTTTTTGCATAGGAAACTCCCTCCCATGAGTGAGCGGTGAGTGCGAGGTATTCCTTCGGGTGGACATGAATAGTCCCCGTTATTTTGCATATAGAGTCTGGAATCAAAGTACGGACATAGGCATGGTGTGTGAAGCCTACCCGGACAAGTTGATCGGGATTGGTGATGTTTTCATTATGCTTGTAGTGCCGGAGAAGACTCTGTGCTGTTTGCTTTTCGGGTTTTCTACGTGGTAGATTGCAACAGGGAGCCTTGGGGACTAACCCCAAGGTGCGCCTGAAAAACTGGGCAGAAGCGCATTGCTGCAATCTTGGTGGCCTGGGAGCCAACCATGTACATAATCGGGTTTATGTAATATTGTTTGATCGATTTGGGATTCGGGGAAGCTTAGCCCACGTTGATGGCTTAAATTGTCGTAGCGGTGTGAGCAACGGGTTAGGTGGAACCATACTGGATCTATATGGTTCGGTTAAAGAGACCTAAGGTACGTGGCACTTACCGATGGCATAGATGGTGAGTCTTAGGCTTCGGCCAAAAGAGACCTTTAGCTCATGATGTTGTCGTCCTAGGGGCGGTGGTGGACCGATTTCACCGAGAATGTGCCCTGAGAGCACGGGGTGTATGGCTGTGTGTGCTTATGCTTGTGGAGAAGTGTGCATAAATTGTATTTTTGCTATCTTGCTTGGTTATACTAATAAAATGCAGGGAAGGAGCACTGCCGCCCCGAGTAAGGGGTGGGGTCATTATAATTTGGTCATCTTTAGCTGACTGTTGCTTTTGTTTGCCACGGCTACGGTGGAATGTTGTCTGCAGGTGCTGCGGAGCCTAGTGGCATGTAGCGGGTTGAAGCCCTTGTTGCTGAGCCGACCCCTGAAGGCCAAAGTGAATGTTTACTCTATTACTGTTCATGTGTGGTCAGTCTACGTACCGAAGTTTGTAAATCATGTAATGGTTAAGTAAACTCTTGTAAGGCCCTAAGACCAAGACTTTTGTGTATTTTACTGTCATTCCTACCTTGGGTTGTAGTGGACATTCGTGCTTTTGCATTTGGGATCCTTATAACTATTTTAAAAGCTTCCGCAAGAATGCTCTGTGTTAGGATGCGTGTTCCTATTGCTGATATTTTGGTATTAATACATAACTCCGCTAACTGTCCGTGTTATATAGCGTGGGGCCCCAGCCGAACCTTCTGTTATATCCCATGTGACGGATGGGGGTGTTACAGTTTGGTATCAGAGCTAAGGCATCAGTCTTGCTTATTGGAATTCATGGGCGAATTCTTTTAAGGGGTGGTGAGCACATGTATGTGCGTCATCGTTATAACATGAAAAGAACCCATGAATGTCCACTTAGGAATGAAAATACTCAGGTTTGAGGAACCTGCCTGTTCCTATAATTGTTTTTTGCAATTTTGTTTGGTCGCTTAATGGTGTGTTGTACAACTATAGGTGACTAGGAGTGGCACAGGGCAGTCAGAACGCCCGCTTTTTGTGAAAAGTAGTGCACCCAGCAACGTGTCTGAGACCCCCCTTCTGTTGAAACCATAAGAAGGGTAGTTAAAGCGGTGTTCTCTGTGACTAATGCACATCATGGAAGGAATGTGCAACCCTTTGTCCCTGAGGTGGCCTCAATGCCGGGTGGTGTGATGGAGCAAATGTCATTTAGAAGACCAGCGGGTCAGCAGTTGAACATGCTTTTAGTGCAGGGTATACACTCAGTTGAGAAATATTTGCAGGCATTTCTTATGATTAAATGCTATCCAGGCTTTGAGTTGGAGAACGAGCAGTCTATGGTCGATAGATTTTACAGTGGTCTGTGTGGTGAGTTGCGAGTTCTACTGCTAGGAACAAAATTATTGGGATTTCGAGCCTTGGTGGAGTCGGCTAGATCTTTGGAAGTAGATTTGGGGAAGGACCACCAGATGCCAGTGTGTAGGGTGTTGAACCCTGCAGGTCTTACAAAGGCTGCATACCACAGAGCACCGAAAAAGAGGGCTAGAACATCTACTAGCAAAGCCACTTACGCTTGTCATACTTGTGGCAAGGAAGGGCACTTTGCCCGAGATTGTCGGGATGGTGCATAGAAGACAAAGAAAGATATGAAGAGAGTACAAGCGAAGAGGGACTCTAGTACAAAGAAGAACGAGTTCAAGGTGTTGACTTCCTCAAAGTCTGGTTTCCGTAAGTGGAATAAGAAGGCTAGAATTTCGGGTCAAGCCCCTTCTTTTGGTGCATCTGGGGCGACTACAGGCCGAACCCCTGGCGCATGCTTTATCTGTGGGAAGCCGGGACACTTTGCCTGAGATTGTTGGAGCGGATGTCCAAAGTCCGAGAGGAAGCCTGGAATAACTTATGAGGAGAAGGGAAAGTCATTGGAGTCAACTGCATCACACTATGCTCCAGCCCAATCGAGAGTGTACAACCTTGGCCAGCAGGAGGCCATAAAGCTGACTAACATGGTGACAAATACGGTTTAATTGATAACAGTTTAGCTTTATATACTTGTTTCCTTTTGCGTGTTAGATTAGGACTGGTGGTGCTAGACTTTGTATCGATCTTTGATTTTTCTGGCGAGAGCACTGTTCGATATGGGAGCTTCACATCCCTTTTGTCTGAAAAGTTGGTATCGCGCATCGGAGTACCTTCTTCGATGGCAAGGGACAAATTGTATGTGCTGCTCCCTACGGGTTCTCTATGCGCGTGGATAGGGTTTGTTGCGTAAACGTAAGGTTTAAGAGTCATGTTTATGACTTGTGAGCGTTGCTACTGCCGATAGTAGTGTTCGATGTGATTTTTGGAATGGACTGGCTATCAGAGCAGCGTGCGTACATCTATTACAACCGTAAGGTGGTCAGATTGGGACTGGATACAGATCGTGAGACGACGTTCTCAGGCATGAAGGGGTTGAGCAAGACGTTGATGTCTTCTCTCCAGGTGGTTAAGGAGGTTCGGTGTGGTGCCAAACCTGTGTCACGCTCTCCATATCAATCAGCTCCTAAGGAGATGGCGGAACTGAAAGTACAGCTTCAAGAGCTGTTGGAGCAAGGTTATGCGTGTCCAAGTTCGTCGCCTTTGAGCGCGCCGGTCCTCTTGGTTAAGAAGAAGGACGAAAGCGTTAGTCTATGTATTTATTACCGGGAGTTGAATAATCTAACGGAGAAGCATAAGTATCCGATCCCAAGGATTGATGATCTATTCGACCAGCTGGTAGGGGTCGACTGTGTACTGAAGTTGATCTAAAATCCAGATACTATCAACTGTGGTTAAGGGAAAGTGTCATCCCCAAGATGACTTTCAGCATACGGTATGGGCATTATGAGTTCACTGTCATGCTGTTTGGGCTGACGAATGTGCCATCTGTGTTTATGAATTTGATGAACAGAACGTTCAGAGAACTTTTGGACCAGTTCGTGATAGTATTTATCGATGATATACTAGTGTACTCGCAGTGCGAGGAGGATCATTTCAAGCATCTTCATATGGTGTTGGAGACATTGAGGTAGAACCAACTGTACGCCAAGTTCTCCAAATGCGAGTTTTGGTTGACCTCGGTAGCGTTCCTTGGTCTTATAGCTAGTGGAGAAGGGATTGTGGTAGTTCCGGCAAAGGTAGTTGCTATATGGGAGTGTCCTGTGTTGTCTACGATGGCGGAAGTCCGGAGTTTTCTGGGGCTTGCCATCTATTACAGGCGCTTCGTGGAGAACGTCTGACGGATAGCATTGCCCCTCACTACTTCGACAAGGAAGGATCAGAAGTTTGTTTGGACGCCTGAGTGCGCACAAGCTTTTGAAGAGCTAAAGTGTCGTTTGACCATGATACCTATCTTAAGTTCGCCTTGTGATTCTGAAGGCTTTGAGTTTTACAGTGATGCTTCAGGTAGCGACTTAGGTTGTGTGCTGCCAAAGCATGGGAGTGTCATAGCATATGGTTTGCGCCAGCTGAAGGTTTACGAGAGAAATTATCCGGCTCATGACTTAGAGTTAGCGGCCGTGATATTCGCTCTGAAATTTTGGAGGCAGTACGTGTACGATGTGAAGGTCGACATTTATACCGATCGTACGAGCCTGAAGTATATTTTGGAGAAAAAGGATTTAATCATGCGACAACGGAGGTGGTTTAAGTTCCTGGGATACTACACCTTCAAGATACATTATGTGCCTGGGAAAGGCAATGCGGTTGCTGATGCGTTGAGTCGCAGGGCTCCCGCGCAGGCCAACTGGTTGTCGATACATGATAAGCGTATGATTCGTGATTTGGAGGCATTGGAGATCTCTTGCGTTGACAAGCAGACTAGTGGCAAAGCACAACTAAACTAGACAGAGGTGCAGTATGACCTTGCTGATAGGATTCGGCAAGCTCTGGATGGGGATAACAGCATGAAGTAGTTTATAGATGAGGCTTTGGATGGGTCAAATTCCCAATTTAATGTTAAGGATGGACTGTTATGGAAGGACAGTTGTCTGTGCGTCCCAAGTGTGGGTAAACTACGGGAGGAATTGATGTACGAGGCTCATCACACTAAGTACTCGATTCACCCGGGGAGCACAAAGATGTATAGAGATATGAAAAAGTTGTTCTGGTGGCCATGACTTAAGAAGGACGTGGCACTTTATGTGGCGAAGTGTCAAACATGCGCCTTGGTGAAGGCGAATGCCAGAAGCCAGGTTGATTTCTAAAGTCCCTGCTTATACCGGAGTGGAAGTTTGATGACATCTCTATGGACCTCGTGCACAGTTTGCCGAGATTGCATAAGGGGTAACGACGCCATCTAGGTGGTCATTGGTCGTTTAACGAAGGTGTCATATTTCATAACCAATAGGAAGGATAATTCCGTGGAAAAGCTGGCGAAGCTTTATGTGGAAACTGTAGTCCGTTTGCACGGTGTGCCCCGCAACATCGGGAGTGACCGAGATGGACGGTTCACGTTCGATGACTGGAGGTTGGTGCAACAAATATTGGGAACCAAGTTGAGTTTCAGTACGGCCTTTCATCCACAGACGGATGTTCAGACCGAGAGGGTCAATAGGACGATGGAGGACATGCTTTGCATGTGCATCTTGGATTTAGGGAAGCGGTGGGAAGATCACTTGTACATGAGGGAGTTTGTTTATAATAATAGCAACCAAGCGAGTATTCAAATGGCGCCCTTCGAGGCCCTTTACGGTAGAAAATGTCGCGCGCCGTTGTCATGGCTGGAAACGGGCGAGTCGAAGCTGTACAAATGATAATAGGTGGGAGACGCCACTTCGTTAGTACGATCTATAGGAGAACGGTTGCTGATCACTCAGGACAGGCAGGCTAAATACTATAATGTCAAACATAGGAACGTTGAGTTCGCTGTTGGCGACTGGGTATATTTGAAAATTAAGTCGTTCAAGGGCGTCTCACGGGTACGATGCTTGAAGAAGTTGAGCCCAAGGTACCTTAGACCGTTTGAGATTCTAGATCGAATTGACGAAGCGGCTTATCGACTAAAGTTATCAGTGGAACTGAGTGGTCTACACGACGTATTCCATATATTGGTGCTGCGGAAGGCGGTGCAAGAGCCTTCGCAAGTGATTGCAGTCGATCAAGTACCTGTTGATAATGGGTTGACGATGAAGGTCAGGCCCGTTCGCATTGAGGACTTTGAAGTCAAACGACTTCGTAACAAGTATATCAGGATGGTCAAAGTCCGATGGGACAACTGCGGTCATGAGGAGCTTTCATGGGAGCGAGAGCAGACCATGCTTGAGGAGTATCCCGAGTTATTTCACTCAGGTACTGTTTGATTTTGTGTATCACTTCCATTCTATAATTTCGAGACGAAATTCTTTTAAGAGGGAGAGAATTGTAACGCCCCAAAACTCATTAAGGAATGGATAGCGTTCTAAGGCCAATTTGGTGCTTGATTAGGATCACACAACCTGTGACACGGGCGTGTCCAGGGCCGTGTCGTGCCTGAGGTCGATGAAATGCTGTCGACGATCTTCGGATTCAAGCCAGGTCAGGAACACGGCCTGAGACACGGGCGTGTTAAGGTTCGTGTCCTGCTCTGTGTTATGTCGGGCTGTGTCGAGTGAGTTACACGGCCTGTGACACGGGCATGTCCAAAGGCAAGTCTGGCACACGTCCTTTGACACGGGCGTGTCACATGGTCGTGTACTGTTCGGGATGCGACGGTTTCAACGTCGATTGGAGAACATGGCCTATGAAACGGGCATGTCCATGGTTGACACGGGCGTGTCCCAAGCCGTGTCAGAGGTCGTGTCCTGTTCTGTGTTTACTGGATTATGACGAGTGTGGAATACGGCCTATGTCACGGGCGTGTCACAAGCCGTGTTCGGCCCAAGAAAGTTATTTTTAGGGCGAATTGTGGCCGTTCGTTTCCTTCAAATAGGATCCGACGGCTCAGCCTTTCCCCTACTGGTATAAAGCCGGGAGATGAGGGTTTAACCCTCATTTCTTTTCATCCTTTCTCTTTCTAAGTGTTAGAGAAAGGGGAGAGCAAGGAAGGAGGTGAAGGAGGAATCCGGCTGCCGGTGGAGCTTCAAAGCCCCGATCCTCGAGCCGAGTCCAGATCTGTGGAGGCGAGGCCATTGCGGTGCTTTTCATCTGCCTAGATCTCCATGGCGCCAAAGCGAACCGTAAGGGTAACGATTCTCTTCTTGGACATGTGAAGTCTTCTTCCTTTTTGCATAGGAAACTCCCTCTCGCGAGTGAGCGGTGAGTGCGAGGTATTCCTTCGGGTGGACATGAATAGTCCCCGTTGTTTTGCATATAGAGTCCGGAATCGAAGTACGGACATAGGCTTGGTGTGTGAAGCCTACCCGGACAAGTTGGTCTGGATCGGTGATGTTTTCATTATGCTTGTAGTGTCGGAGAAGACTCCGTGTCATTTTCTTTTCGGGTTTTCCACGTGGTAGATTGCAACAGGGAGCCTTGGGGACTAACCCCAAGGTGCACGCGGAAAACTTGGCAGAAGCGCATTACTGCCATCTTGGTGGCCTGGGAGCCAACCGTGTACATAACTGGGTTTATGTAATATTGTTTGATCGATTTGAGATTCGGGGAAGCTTAACCCGCGTTGATGGCTTAAATTTTCGTAGCGGTGTGAGCAACGGGTTAGGTGGAATTGTACCCTATCTATGTGATTCGGTTAAAGAGACCTAAGGTACATAGTATAACATCCCGACTTTTATTGGGCCATCAGAGCCCTAGTGGGCCCAATAAAAGTGGCCCGGACCCTACCCATGACCCGGTGGGAGGTAACCCTAGGTAGGAATTTGAGTTAGAGAACTCCGATTTGAGTTCTGTCAGTTCTTGTGACCTTATATAACCTAGACGGTGCATCAAAACTCGTCTTGTCACAATCAAAGATCTAACGACAGATTTACACTTTGACCATTTTAGCGCGCTACGACGCGCAAATTTTTGACTTTCGCCAGACGGACTCCGATTCAACCCCAGTCAGTGACGTTGGACTCGTGTTGTCAATACGAAGTCAACGAAAGTCGTCCCAGTCAATTTCGATGACAATTGGCCAACTCGTGGTCAAATCAAGCATAGTCGTGCACCGAAAAGCGTGCGCACACCAATTGTGACACGACACCCGAACTTTGACCCGACCCCGATGACTTGGACCCTCTTTGACTTTGACGACCAAGGGGGGACCCACCCTAGGGTTGACTTGGTCAACCCCCCCCCCCCCATAAAACCCATTTTTTTATTTTTCTCCAAATAGGGGCCCACCTCCTCTCCATGGGTGGATATTCCTCCCCCCCCCCCTCACTCTCCTTTGGGCCCACAACCAGCAAGCTCCACCTTAGGACAAGTGGAGGCCCACCACTACCTCTCCTCTCTTTCTCCCTCTCGTATTAAAAGCCCAAGCCCATAAGGGCTTAGCCCTTTTTCCCCACATGGGGGAAATGTTGGGGCCTACAGGTGGGGATTAATCCCTCCCTAAGTAGGGATTAATCCCACATTGGCTAGGGGAGGAGAGCCCCTCCTCCCCAAGTCCATAAAAGCCCCCCCCCCTCCTTCTCTTCCCCCTCAAGCTCTCTGAGTAACCTCCTCCCCCTGCCCAACCTCTGTCAGAGCCCAGGTGGCCGGAAAAGACAAGCCAAGGGAACCCTCCCCCTCCACCGCCGCCACCTTGGAATGGCCGACCAGGATAGACCCTCACAAGCCCACTAGACCCAGGTGGAGACCTTCTCCCTCCCCTTTCCCTATTCTGGACGACCTGTATGTGCCTCCTGGTGGCCGGAGCGCCGCCGGCGCCACCCGAGCCATGCTCCAGGCCGGGTGGTACCCAAGGAGGAAATCCCCTCCCCCAGTGCCGGTGGTGGCACTAGGGGATTGCTAGACCACTGGGGGCAGCGACCCCCAGCGGCGGAGAGCGGCAGTGCCGCCAGAAAACGCGGCTCCAGCGGCACCCGCAAAACAGAGCGATGCTCTATTTAAAGCTGGCGGTGGGGGCCGGCGGTGCAAGGCCTCTGGGCCACCGCTGGAGAGAAGCCTGACCCCCAGCACATCAGCCTGGGGTGGTACGGTGAGTTCCCATCCACCCGAGAGGCAGGGTGACGCGGTGGTGCTGAGAGCAGAGCTCCGCCACACCAAGCTCTAGGGATGGGCATTTCCGCCGGCGGCCGACGGCGGAAGGACACCAAACTACCGCCCAGTTACTCTCCAGCCTCCGACGAGTCGATCGGGGGTGGTGGCAGTGTCTGGCAGTGGCCGGCCGATGGTGGCTGTGAGCCACCGCCTCCTTCTCCGGCAGGGAGGGATCACCGTCGTTCATCTTATGAAAAGAGATGAACAGCTGGGATTTTCTTAATCCCCGCCCCTGCCTCAGCATCAGCGCCCCACACAGAGGATCCGCAGCCAATCCACTGTGGGGAAAAAGGGACGAAACGCGTCCTACGACTCAATCTCAGCCGCAGGATCAAGCTGATCTGTTATATGCAGACCAAAATCAAGGGGCAGAATTTTGGAATTTGTGGGCCAAATCTAGGCCTCTAAGATAAAAAAAGCCAACATGAAAAATGTTCCCCATGATGAGGGCTTCCTCCCCAAAAATGTTGAGAATTTTTGGAAATGATTTAATATTTTTAAAAGCCTAAATAAAATGTGTTTGGCTGAATTAAAAACTCAAAACACTTTGGAAAATTATAAAAACAATTACTAGGCTCATTTTAGGCCCTCTTAAGGGTTGTATCAAAATTTGGGGTCATGGGGATATGTTTTGATATTTTTCCAAAAATTTGGAAGCCTAGGGTCGCACTCGGAACGTATTCCGCTCATTTTCCCTCGAAGGTGAAAATTGGAGCGCGCGACCACCCTTTATAATCAAATAAGTAATTCAAACTATTTTATCGCCGGGAGTGGTCGTGGCAAGTGACTAAGCTACCGGAATTCCGAGATTTCGTAAAACCGTCGAGCGCCTCGACTCTCGGGTGAATTGGGCACGCTTGGAAGGTGGGAGTACGAGTGATGAGTTAGGAGTTGTTCTCGAAAATAATAAGAATGTAACTCCTAACAAGCCCTTGATCCGATTAAGCCGTAAAAAATATGGCGCAGCCAAATTAATTGGATCCTAATAATTGGTGTAACCCAATGAAACCTCCTTTAAATCTGAGATGAAACTGAAGCCGCCTAGATGGAGTGATTGGACTACTAATAATTTTCTTTGTGTTTTCTCCAGTCTCGTACTGGTCAAGCTTATTTTAGTAATTTCAGTTCAGTACTACTCCAGTCTCATACTGGTCAAGCTTATTTTAGTACTTTCAATTCAGTACTACTCCAGTCTCGTACTGGTCAAGCTTATTTTAATACTTTCAATTCAGTACTACTCCAGTCTCGTACTGGTCAAGCTTATTTTTGTACTTTCAATTCAGTACCACTCCAGTCTCGTATTGGTCAAGCTTATTTCAGTACTTTCTACTCAGTACTACTTCAGTCTCATACTGGTCAAGCTTATTTTAGTACTTTCAATTCAGTACTACTCCAGTCTCGTACTGGTAAAGCTTATTTTAGTACTTTCAATATAGTACTACTCCAGTCTCGTACTGGTCAGGCTTATTTTAGTACTTTCAATTCAGTACCACTCCAGTCTCGTACTAGTCAAGCTTATTTCAGTACTTTCTACTCAGTACTACTCCAGTCTCATATTGGTCAAGCTTATTTCAGTACTATCAATTTAGTACTATTCCAGTCTCATACTAGTCAAGCTTATTTTAGTACTTTCAATTTAGTACTACTCCAGTCTCGTACTGGTCAAGCTTACTTTAGTACTTTCAATTCAGTATTACTCCAGTATCGTACTGGTCAAGCTAATTTTAGTACTTTCAATTCAGTACCACTCCAGTCTCGTACTGGTCAAGCTTATTTCAGTACTTTCTACTCAGTACTACTCCAGTCTCGTAGTGGTCACGTTTCATTCCAGTACTTTAAATGAGCAGCATAGTCACCGTACTTGTCCTCATTGTAATTTACTATCTAGGGTCCTGCTCTGACAAGCAGTCGATGTTAAGGTTGAGCCTTAATTGGGGCTAATCGGAGTTGAGGTATTCCTCCAGGTCTAGCCCCAAATAATGCGCTCCCACACTCCTTTTCAAAAGTAGAGCTAAGTGACGACGCCCGAAATCTAAAGCCTAGTAGGGCAGGACGACATAGACCTGGTGTGTATTGTGATTGCCTTTTGTTTGATTGTTTGTAAATTGCTTGCAGTGAAGTATTGGAGGTTCAGTCCCTCCCGTAGACCGTTCATACCGGTACGGGAAGGTTGATGACTCAAGACGACAGGAAGATGGGTACCATGGGTGACCGGCCATTATATTATTCCCCGTCGGGTTTTCCTCCGCTGGTCGTCCAAAACGATTCACCGGATGTCGCTCACATCCAAGAGTATACAAGGTTGTATGTTAGGGCTTGGGGTTGTGCGGTACGACAACCCCCAGAAGTGGCAGTACTGGCCACTATCACCGAAGGCCACATCGGTGAGGCTTGTGGGGCTCGCTACCCTGCTAGAACAGAAGCGGTCCAAACTATGTCGACATAGGGTTTGTGTGCGCGGCTATGAATGCATGCGGGTGTGTGCGGCTGTGAATGCCTGCGATAGAATTCAGGATGTGAAAACCTGATGTGCTAGTGGAGCCTTGTTTTAACTGATTTATATTGCTGCTGTTTTTCCCAGTTATACTATCATGCACTCTTTTATAGTTGCTCCTAGCTATACATATATGAAATATTGTGTTAACCCTCTCTTGCTTCGACTATTTACTTATGTTGGGTGGGTGTGTGCTCGTCCCCAGGATATAGACCCAAGGAGGAGATTTATTTCCACTTAGTTCTGTGACTAACGGTTATCTAAATAACCATTCACAGGAAATGGAGCATCGTAGTGACCCTCTGCCGTAGGAGATTACATCAGTGGCCAGGACTACTCGAGCAGATGCACCCCCGCCGTCCTCAGAGTTTAGAGATGTGAGTACCGCCGAGTAGCATAGGGAGAGAGAGTGTGAGGGTTATATGTAGTACATGTATAGCCCACGGGCTTATATAAATGCTTAGGCTTTGGCCCTAGAACCTCTATATTATTATATGATGTGTTATATATATCTGCAGTGGTTTCCTGTTAATGCTTCCGCAATACTCTGATGGGTTGTGAATGTTGTGATTCGAGCCGAGCAAGGGGACATCTAGTGCTTAAGAAGGGTGGATCGTTTCCCCTAAGGAGCACTGGGTGGACGTCTTGGGCTAGTAGTACCCCTCCGGCCCGACCCGGACAAAAGGTTGGGGGGGTTCTACACATGGCACTTACCAATGGCATAGATGATGAGTCTTAGGCTTCGGCCTGAAAGAGACTTTTAGCTCACGATGGTGTCTTCCTAGGGGCGGTGGTGGACCGAGTTCACCGAGAATGTGCCCTGAGAGCACGGGGTGTGTGGTCGTGTGTGCCTACGCATGTGGAGAAGTGTGCATAAATTGTACTTTCGCTATCTTGCTTGGTTATACTAATAAAATGAAGGGAAGGAGCACCGCCGCCCCGAGTAAGGGATGGGGTCATTATAATTTGGTCAGCTTTAGCTGACCGTTGCTTTTGTTTGCCACCGATGCGGTGGAATGTTGTCTGCAGGTGCTGCGGAGCCTAGTGGCATGTAGCGAGCTAAAGCCCTTGTTGCTGAGCCGGCCCTTGAAGGCCAAAGCGAATGTTTATTATATTACTGTTCATGTATGGCTGGCCTGCGTACCGAAGTTTGTAAATCATTTAATTGTTAAGTAAACTCTTATAAGGCCCTAAGGAAAAGACTTTTGTGCATTTTACTGTCATTCCTACCTTGGGTTGTAGTGGACATTCATGCTTTTGCATTTTGGATCCTTATAACTATTTTAAAAGATTCCGCTAGAATGCACTGTATTAGGATGTGTGTTCCTATTGCTGATATTTTGGTATTAATACGTAACTCTGCTGACTGTCCGTGGTATATGGTGTGGGGCCCCGGCCGGACCTTCTGTTATATCCTATGTGACGGATGGGGGTGTTACATACTACGTGGAAGTATAAATAGGAAGTCAGGATTTCTGCTTGAATGCATCTATGCTACCGATATCGAAATTTGATGTGATCTTTGGTATGGACTGGCTCTCGGAGCAGCGTGCCATTATTGATTGCAATTCAAAGGAGATCACACTACGCTAGAATACCGAGCTTGAGACTAAGTTCACTGGTATACGAGGAGCGAGCGGGATCTTGATGTCTGCTCTCCAAGTTATCAATGCTATTTGGAAGAGCGCGGAGTTATTCTTCATGCTTATTTAGGTTGTTGAGCCAAAGGCCAGTGTGAGTGACATTCCGATTGTATCGGAGTTTGCTGATGTGTTTCCTAAAGATCTTCCTGGGTTACCACCCCAGTGGGAGATTGACTTCACTATTGAGCTGGTGTCAGGTGCGAAACCTATGACCCGCTTGCCATATCGGGTAACGCCAAAGGAAATGGCAGAACTTAAAGTTCAACTGCAAGAGTTGCTGAAACAGGGATACATACGCCCAAGTATGTCACCTTAGAGCGCACCTGTTCTTTTTTGTGAAAAAGAAGGACGATAGTCTGCGGTTGTATATCGATTATCGCGAATTAAATAAACTGATGGAGAAAAATAAGTATTTGATTCCACGGATAGATGACTTGTTTGATCAGCTAGTGGGATCAACCGTCTATTCTAAACTGGACTTAAAATCTTGTTATTACTAGTTGAGGATTCAGGAAGGTGACAATCCCAAGACAGCATTTGGAACATGCTACGGTCATTATGAGTTCACTGTAATGTCGTTTGGGATATGTAATGCGCCATCGGTGTTCATGGATCTAATGCACCGAACGTTCCAAGAGTACTTGGACCTATTTGTGATCATCTTCATTGATGATATCTTGGCGTACTCTCAATCTGAAGCTTACCATGCGAACCATTTACGGTTGGTGTTGCATACCCTGCGGATAAATAAGCTTTATGCCAAGTTCTCAAAGTGTGAGTTTTGGCTGTCGTTAGTGGCTTTTCTTGGCCATGTAGTAAGTGGAGAGGGCATTGCAGTGGATCCGTCAAAGATAAGAGCCATACGGGAGTGGCCAGTGTTGTCTTCGGTGGCCGAAATCAGGAGTTTCCTTAGACTGGCAGGCTACTACAGACGTTTTGTAGAAAACTTCTCACGGATCGCTTTGCCTCTTACCACATTAACGAGGAAGGATCAGATGTTCGTTTGGATGACGGAGTGTGTGCGAGCTTTTGAAGAGCTAAAGAGTCGTTTGACCACAGCGCCTATTTTTGCATCGCCATGTGGTACAGACGGCTATGAGATTTATATTCATGCATCAGGGAGCGGCTTAGGCTGCATTCTTCTTCAGTTTGGAAAGGTAATCTCTTATGGCTCATGCCAATTGAAAGTGCATGAGAGAAACTATCCCGTCCATGACTTGGAGTTTGTGGAGATGATTTTTGCACTTAAATTGTGGCGTCACTATCTATATGGCATAAAAGTGGATATATTTACGGACCATAAGAGTCTAAAGTACCTATTAGATCAGAAGGATCTCAATATGCGACAACGAAGGTGGATGGAGTTCCTCGGGGACTACACCTTTGATATTCACTACACTCCTGGGAAGGGAAACGTGGTCCCAGATGCCTTGAGTCGTAGGACTCCGTCAAGGGCAAATTGGTTGCATATGCATGATGAGCGTATAATCCAGGAGTTGGAAGCGTTAAATATTTCTTGTGTTGACAAGAATTCCATAGCAAATGCATGCTTGAACTGGACGGAGGTATAGTATGACCTTGCGTACAGGGTTCGGCGAGCAATGGAAGTTGATGAAAGTCTACAATGCTATTAATGGATGGGTCAAATGACCAATTCTCCTGGGATGATGGCCTTTTGCGGAAAGAGAGTCATTTGTGCGTCCCAAGTATGGGTAAGCTAAGAGAATAATTGATGTATGAGGCTCACTTTACGAAATAATCAATTCACTCAGGGAGCACAAAGATGTATAAAGACATGAAAAAACTGTTCTGGTGGCCAGGGTTAAAAAACGACATAGCACATTATGTGGCTAAATGTCAAACATGTGCCTTGGTGAAATCAGAATGCCAGAAGCCCGGAGGTTTCTTAAAGTCCCTACCTATTCCGGAATGGAAGTTTGATGATATTTCGATGGATTTTGTACACGGTTTGCCGAGATCTCAACGCGGTAATGATTCGGTTTGGGTGATCGTAGACCGGTTGACTAAAGTGGCTCACTTCCTTCCGAACAAGAGGGACGATTCAGTGGAAGTCTTGGTGAAACTTTATGTTGAGCAAATCGTACGATTTCACGGTGTTCCCCGTAGCATCGTAAGTGACCATGACGGGTGATTCACATCGAATGATTGGAAGCTAATCCATCAGTTGTTGGGAACAAAGTTAACGTTCAGTACGACCTTTCATCCCCAAACTGATGGCCAGACTGAGAGGACCAACAGAACGATGGAGGACATGCTCTGAATATGCGCCTTGGATTTTGTAAAGAAGTGGGAAGATCATCTCTATATGGAAGAGTTTATCTACAATAATAGCTACCAAGCTAGCATAAGTATGACACCATTTGAAGCTTTGTATGGTCGGAAATGTCGTACACCATTAGCATGGGAGGAAGCAGGTGAATCTAAATTGTATAAGCGTAAGGAAGTCGAAGAAGCTAATTCGATGATACGCTCTATTCGGGAGAGGCCACTGATAGCCCAAGATAGACAAGCAAAGTATTATAATGCCAAGCACGGAAACGTTGAGTTTGCGGTTGGCAATTGGGTATATTTGAAAATCAAGACCTTCAAAGCCGTGTCCAGGATTCGGCGCTTGAAAAAGTTAAGTCTGAGATATCTTGGTCCGTTTGAAGTGGTGGAGCGAATTGGAGAAGCTTCCTATCGGCTAGCTCTTTCGGCAGAATTGAGTGAATTGCATGATGTGTTCCACATATCAGTGCTTCGAAAAGGCGTAAAAGATCCAGCTTAAGTGATTGTGAATGATCGCGTACCGGCCAAATCTGTGCTAACGACGAAGATTAGGCCCATTCGGATCGAGGATAAAGTCGATAAGCAGTTTCGGAACAGGACAATCGGGATGGTCAAGATCCGATGGGACAACTGCGGCTGTGAGGAGCTAACATGGGAGAGGGAGCAGACCATGCGTGTTGAATTTCCTGAACTGTTTGTCTAAATTGGTAAACAACTTTTGTTTTATGTTGTACAGAACATAAGATGTTGTAACAAATTTTGTTGAAGAAAAGTTCTGTTATAACATCTTTATTGTTGTTTCCTGAGTACTGTATGCAAATTTCGGGATGAAATTTCTTGTAAGGAGGGGAGGGTTGTAACACTCCAAATTGGTACAGATGTTTAGTCGACCTGAGATCGATGATCGTCGAGCGGAGCTCGACGACGATCGTCGAGCGGAGCTCGACGAAGAATGTTGAGCGGAGATCGTCGAGCTGAGCTCGACGATTCTGACCTGTTATCAGCCCCAATGCGGAGCAGTGACCCGTGTCAGGCGAATAGCGTGCGGCCATTGAGCGGTGATTAACCTTTTCAACTCCAAACTGATTCATCGCTTGGTTTTGTTGATTGGATCAAGGGGCTGGGATAGAACCCAGGGCCTTATCTTTAGAGGAATAGAAATAGGAAAGTATTATTTCCTTTTCTCTCTCTCTCTTCTTCGTTGCCCGAGTTCTGGAGCAGAAACCTTCGGCTGGTGCTAGGGTTGCTTGCTGGAGAAGATCTTGAGGCCAAAAACAAGATCTGAAGTTATACTCGCGAAGGGGAAAGTGAGGCGATTATTTCCATTCGCGTATAAACGCTTTGTCATGGCTCCAAAGAGAACGCCAAGGGTAACGATCTTCCTTCTTGGACTTGTGAAGTCCTAATTTTGGCATGTGCATGGATTTCCCCCACCAAAAGGTGGATTGTTGAGGGATTTCCCTCGGGTTGATTCTTAAAATCCCCAATAAGTCTTGCATATAGATCCAGAAATGTGTAGTATAGAATAGGCATGCTGTGTGAAGCCCATCTGGACAGTTTGGTCTTGATTGGTGATGTTTAATTTTGCGCATCGGAGAAGACTCCGCTTTTAAACGAGTAGTTTGTGGAGTCGGTGGGTTGTGCCTGTGAAGTGGAGTAACAGGAAGTACTGGAATGGGGATTCCAGGAAAATACCCTCGTAATTCTTGTGTTGTATGCGATGGAAAGACCACTTTTCTGGTAATACAGGATGCTGCAGGGTTTGGGTTGAGTTTGGGTGAAGAAAGAGAGCTTCTGTTGAACCCGCCAAGCGATCGCGAGGAACGCTGGCACTAACTCGCTTTTTTGGATTATGAAGCCAGTCCTTGGTGGTACTAATTGTGAGCTGCGAGCTCTTAAAAGGCTTCGTACCGAACGAACAAGGGGATGTCAACCCGCGTCAGTCTAGACATTGAACAGGTGATTTGATCAATGGGCAAGGGCTGAATTGTATCCGCGTTATAGTTGTCTGACATTAGTGCCTGAAATATTGGCGTTCGTCAGGTTCACATAATGAGAGTCTTAGGCATGGGCGTCATTAAGACTAAAGTCTTCGGCTATAGGTTGTGGAGCATAATGCTCAAACTTTACCGTTGGGCTTTGGACACATGAACGGTTGTGGATTGGTTTTCCGATACACCAAGAATATGCCCTGAGTATGCGGAGCGTCGGGCCGCGTGGCCAACGTTTGTGATATATTGATTGTGTGTGAGTGCACATTGTGTGATATATCTGCTTGTGAAATATTATGTAGGGAAGGAATACCACTGCCCCGGGAAAGGGGTATGGTCATTATAAATTGGTCAGCTGAATGCTGACTGTTACTTTGTTTGCCACCATCATGGTGGGTTGTCCTTGTGCAGGTTCTGGAGAGCCGAGCGGAAATAGCGAGCTGAAGCCCCTACTGCTGCTGCTGGCCCTCGAAGGCTGAGCAAAGAACCTTATTAATTTCATGTGTGGTCGGCCTGTGCGCCGATGTTTGTAATCTACACTTGTGAAGCTTAACTCTAAGGCCTTAAGGCCAAACTTTTGTGTATTTGGTGTACATTCCTTCGGGGTTATATATAAATGTGGTTGTTTCTATATAGTGGACATTTGTGGCTATTGAGTTCAATATTAACTTCAAATCTTCCGCTAGTATGCTCTGAGTTAGGATGCACGTATATTTTGGTATTAACTTGTAACCTCGCCGCCTTTTTATGACATATAGTGTGGGGCCCCGGCCGGACCTTCTATTATATGTTATTTAACGGATGGGGTCGTTACACTTTAGATGGAAGGTATAATGCTTGGGCAATCTTATTGGGGGTGATCTTTATCTTGGCATCCCCAATCATGCTTTTGATAGATTTCCTTGATGAAAAGACATTTACAAGGGAGTAAAGTTATAATACTTCATCCTTAAGAATTGGAGTTGGGATAGAAGAAACTCTAAGCCGACTGCTTATAACATTCTGATGACTTCCTTAATTTCTACAGAATCATGCTGGAATCCAAGTCTAACAAGTTAATATCCTTCCTGAAGATCCTTATTTGATTTTTGCACCATTGGAGTTGATTTATTCGTCAATGATAATGTTGAGACGGACGGAACTAACTCGACGACATTCTAGAGTTTACATTTTATGTTCTCAACTAAATCCTGGCCTTATATATATTTAATTGGTTTTAAAAAGGAATTGAAGTATCATATTATAGATTGATCATAAATAATGGAATTTTAATACAGCAGCCCATCTCAGCGGTATCGTTGAGATGGGGAGTTATACCATTGAGTATATTCTTAACGGTCTCCACAATATACATGAGATTTTCTCAGCTAATCTGCTCAACACTGCTAGTCCTAACTGTCCATCAAATTGATATACCAACACTAAAAATGAGTCAATTGATTCAAGCTAATGATTGATATCGATTAAGGTTATTTACTTAACATACCACTAAACATAAGCTTTCTAGCAGCTAGCAGAAATAAAAGTTAACAAAACTATGTTCTAGTAACCAACAAAAATAAATTTACCTAAACAATGAGATATTAAGCTTGATAACAGATAACTTGAGCTAAGAAGCATGATAATTGGAATGATATAATAAAGACAAGCTATTTAATATTTAATATTCCTAACTCAATTTTAAAGAAATTAAACTTAGCCTCATCCAGTGGCTTAGTAAAGATATTTGTCACTTGTATGTCTATGAGGACAAAATAAAGACAAATATCTTCTCTCTCAACATGTTCTCTAATAAAATAAAAC
Organism: Platanthera zijinensis; assembly: GCA_039513925.1. Lineage (NCBI taxonomy): Eukaryota > Viridiplantae > Streptophyta > Magnoliopsida > Asparagales > Orchidaceae > Platanthera > Platanthera zijinensis. Next base: position 166,234,741 of record CM077093.1, on the reverse strand, counting down.
TTTTTTTCTATGTGCTTAGTCCTGCTATGTGATATAGGGTTCATAGCAATAGTAATAGGACTAAATGAGTTATAAAACATGAGAGAATTACTTACCTTGAGGTTATAGTCCTCTAACTGATGCTAAATCCACAATATGTGCATAACAACTGTCACAACCCGCATTTTCTCCGAATTAAATAATTATCAGAGTATGAGAAAACATGCGTCATGATTGCACGTCAAGCAGGGGATAACTGCTGACGCTCAGGCAAAACCATCTACTATACTTATGAAAGAAATTAATGAGTTTAATGATTTGAAAATTAGTTATATTTAGAGGCCGTATCCCTCGGCTCGGTGGATCACCTAGTCCACAGTTAAAAACTATATTTAAGCGCTGCGGGAAAATACTTTATTCAGGTTTGACATCCTAAGAAGTGCATAAGAGCCCTAAGAGGACCACTTATGCTATGCAAGACTCTACATTTAATTTATATTATATATAGGAAAATGATCTTTATACGCTGCTTGGAAAATAGTGATTTACTTTTATAAATCATGCTGATCATGCAATATATTTACAATATTAGTTGTAGTTTCAAAATAACTAGCAACCTAGCATAAATCCTCCCCAGAGCAAGTAGACTATCTCCAGAAAATGGTAGCAGCAAAAGTAATATATCTAGTACAAAGGTAAAAACTACCAGTGGGCGCCAACAACCTGACACGAATCCACTGGCAAATATGTATGTCTGTAAGAAAAGAACAGAAAAACTACTTCACTAACAAGCAACAGAACCTCCAAGGTCAAAGAGACCACCAGCAACACCACCGCAACCTAGCCACCAAACTGGCTACTGCTCAGAACCTGAGACATTCAAAAGAAGAAAGAATACCTTAGCAAGCAAAACAAGAAAGAACTGCATGAAAGTGTCAACCAGGGGGGTAAGTGAAAGAGTAAAACATACAGCAGTAAAAGTCATAACTGCCCCAAGGAAAGACAATAAGGAATGCACTACTTACGACGAAACAGCATCAACCCTGCCAAGAAACTACATCCTGCAGGGTCTACTAGGTTTCCAAGAGCCCAAAATGCTGCAATCTACCAAGGAAGAAACACCTAACACCCTAAGCTGTGGGAGATGGTAGTAGCAAAAACAAATAACATGGATCCGGGTTGGAGGTAAACTCAGTCCCCCAACCTCCATTTCTAAGCCAACAAGCTCAAGAGTCTACATGTGAAAGCACAAGGGACCTTCCACCCCCTTGCCCAGCCCGTGCCTGGAGCAAGATAGAAGAATAAGGGTGGCCTTGGCTAAATTACACAACACACCTCCCCCATGAAGAGCTTCAAACCACCACTACTAACCACGACCCACGATTCGGCCTTTAGGAAAGAAAAACATGGCCGACAAAGAAACTATAAATATAATCAATGAATTCACTCGGGAACGAAAATCGAGGTAAGGGAAACAGTGTTTAAATCACTCAACACGGCTTGGCGTTGAGTGGGACCCACTAAATGCCTGACCAGACCTTGGCGTTGAGTGAGTTAGCCTCACTCAGCGCCAGAACAGCCATGGCATTGAGTGAGAATCACTCACTCAATGCCCTCCGCAAGAACAGCTCTGGCGTTGAGTGAGCTATCCTCACTCAACGCCAAAATAGCCATGGCGTTGAGTGAGGTCCACTCCCTCAACGCCTTCAGCAAAAGAGGCAGTGGCGTTGAGTGAGGTCCACTCCCTCAACGCCTTTAGCAAAACCACAAAACCCAATAGTGGCGTTGAGTGAGTCCACCTCCCTCAACGCCAAAATAGCTTTGGCGTTGAGTGAGGTCAACTCACTCTACGCCAAAGTTCATTCCCGCAGGACAACCCTAAACCATCGCCAACAAGAGGAGGTCGGCGGGAATGCCGACTGATTCTCGCCAAATCGGCGGGAATGCAGGATGATTCTCGCCGAATCGGCGAGAATCAAGGATGATTCTCGCCGAATCGGCGGGAATCCAGGATGATTCTCGCCGAATCGGCGGGAATCAAGGATGATTCTCGCCGATCGGCGGGAATCCAGAATGATTCTCACTGAATCGGCGGGAATCAAGGATGATTCTCTCCGATCGGTGGGAATCACTGACGTTACACGTCAAAATCAGCGGGAATTACTTGGTGATTCCCGTCGATTTTTACTTAGACGAAAATTCTCACTCAATCACCCCACCACTCAGCCGCAAAGAACAAACCAAACTATGGCTTTGAGTGTGTACACCACACTCAACGCCAAGTCCGGGCGGCTTTTGGCTTTGAGTGTGTGCACCACACTCAGCACCAAAACCCGAGAGTCTACCAAGACTGGTTCTAACCAGAGCCCTACCACAACAAACTTCCTCACTCTATCTCTCGGCTCCACCCGCCAAAGCACCCAACTAGAACTACAAATCTGGAGTCTAAATAATGAACACAACTAGCAGGTTGAGCAAACAGCACAAGGAGGGGGCTCATAGGAGAATATAAGCCCTAAATTTAGCAAGATAAAGGAGAACATGCTTAGTTTCTACCCTAAGGCTAACCGGGAAATATTCCAGAATTCAAAAGAACAATAATGGCAAGGGCAAGAATACCACTTGCCTCGATTTCCGGCGAAGCTTGGTCGGCTTTCCCTCCTCTTCGTTCTGCACTAGAAGGAGCAGCACCTAACAAGAAAACCCGCACTTTAATGGCAGAAAACCACAAGAAACCGAAAATCCAAGTCTCCTAAAACTCCACGAAAAACAAACCTCTTACCGTCGAAACGTAGAACTGAGCGAGAGCAAGACAATGCCGCTTTCGGAATCAAAATCCGTCCACGAACACTCCCGGAATCACCGTCCGAAGGTTAGGGCTAACCATCGCTTCCGCCTCTGCTTTCCGCGAAACAGGAACAGCAGTTTTCTTTTGATCTCGGGAAGAAGGAGGAAGGAGAAGTGGGCCCGCTTATTCAAATTAAGGCTTTAAAATAAGTCTAACATGCCAGTTCAGCCTAACCGTCTCCCAAGCCACTGGTTCACTTAAATTAAGAGGGTTTCTAATTAGATTTTACTAATGGCACACCCAAAACGACACGAAAACCGAACTACCTCGGAATTCGACGAAATTCGCACCATAGCTAAATATCCACGCTACGAACACAACAGCGAAGTCGAAATTAACTTTCGACGAACAGAACTTGAGTTATACCCTCCCGAAGCCAAAACACAAGCATCCCCCGAGAGGCCACACCGGGCCACCCAAAATGACTCGGCTTGCGAGGGAGATCTTGCCAATAGGCTACAAAATAGGGCACCCAGTTCTAAGGAGTTAAGACCCACACTCAACATATGGCACAAGCCAAGAAAACGCGTCGACGTAACGCCAAATAAGAATTAAATAATCGCAGAAAAAATCGGGGGCGTTACAATCACTCCCCCTAAAAGGAAGTTTCGTCCCGAAACTTTACGCACGACACTTCTACTATAGAAGGAAAGTAATAATCCAAACATTTCAAGAAGAAAAAACAAACCAAACTAATCAGGGAAACAGTTGAGGGTGAGCCTCCCTTATAGCCGACTCTAACTCCCAAGTCGCGCTTTCTAAACCCTGATTCTTCCATAGAACTTTCACCATCGGAATGGACTTCTTTCGCAGCACCCGTTTTTGAGTATCCAAAATACGAACCGGCACTTCAACAAAAGAGAGGTTGGGCTCAAACTGGGGCATAACGTCCAAAACTTGCCCACTGCTTCGCACACACTTCCACAATTGACTAACATGGAAAACATTATGAACACCTGGGAAGTTTGTTGGCAAATCCAACCTGTAAGCTGACACGCCAATCCGCTCCAAAATCTTAAACGGGCCCATATACCTCGGGTCCAATTTCCGATTCTTACCAAACCTCTTTACACCCACCATCGGGGAAACCTTAAGAAATACAAGGTCCCCTACAGAAAACTCCAAGGCAGATCTACGCCGATTGGCGTTCTTCTCGTACCTCTCTTGAGCTATACGAAGCTTCTCTCGAACAAGCTTAACTACGACTTCCATTTCCTCGAGCGCATCAGGACCCAACAAAGGCCTCTCACCAGCCTCAGCCCAAAACAACGGAGTTCTGCAGCGCCTCCCATACAAGGCTTCGAATGGAGCCATCTGCAAGCTCTCCTGATAACTATTGTTATATGCAAATTCCATAAGTCGCAGCCGCTCATCCCACACTCCACCGTGGTCTAAAATGTAGCATCGGATCATATCCTCAACTATCTGGTTCACCCGCTCCGTCTGCCCATTGGTCTGTGGGTGGTAAGCAGTTGAATACCTCAGATCGGTACCCAAACCCTCCTGCAGACTCTGCCAAAAGCGAGAAGTAAACCGAGAATCTCGATCAGAAATGATGTTAACCGGCACACCGTGCAGTCGGATGACTTCATTCAAGTACAACTCCACTATCTTCTCCATAGGGTAATCAATCTTATATGGCACGAAGTGAGCACACTTTGTCAGTCTATCCATTATGACCTAAACAGAATCAAACCCCCTTGGGGATTTCGGTAAGCCCGTGATGAAATCCATAGATATACTTTCCCACTTCCAAGTTGGGATCTCTAACGAAGTCAACTTGCCACCAGGCCTTCCATGATCGGCCTTCACACGCTTGCAAGTGTGGCACTCCGCAACAAATCGGGCTATATCGCCTTTCATTTCATACCACCAGGCAATTTGCTTTAGGTCACGATACATCTTTGTAGATCCTGGATGTTAGCAACGCTGGATCCATGAGCCTCTCTGCAAACCATACCCCTAATGTCCCTAACCGCAGGGATGCAAAATCTGTCGCGGTACTTCAAAGTTCCCGCATCATCGATGGAATAATCCAGCAACTCTCCTCTCTTAGTCCTGGAGAATAAGTGTAGAAGATCCGGGTCATCCTTCTGGTGCAGTCTGGTCAAAGAAATCCAAGACAGCTCTGCCACTGACAAACTACTCTGCAAGCCATAGCATCCCACTGATATATCCATAAGGAGGAACTCCTCCACTAAACGATCGGCGATGAGATTAAAGATCTTTCCCGTCTTACGGCTCAGGTCGTCGGCCACCACATTGGCCTTGCCTGGATTATACTGGATCTCTACGTCGTAATCGACCACAAACTCTAGCCACCGATGCTGGCGCAGATTTAACTCCTTCTGCGTGAACACGTACTTCAGGCTCTTATGGTCGGTGAAGATCTTGCACTGAGCCCCATAAAGTAGGTGTCTCCACAGCTTCAACGCATAAATAACTGATGCGAACTCGAGGTCATGCGTAGGATAATTCTTCTCATAAGTCTTCAGTTGCCTTGACCCATAGGCAATCACCTTACCAACCTGCATTAATACGCATCCCAGACCTACATGCGAAGCATCCACGTATACATCATAATCCATACCCTCAGTAGGCAGGGTCAGAATGGGAGCAGTGAACAATCTCCTCTTTAACTCCAAGAAGGCTTCTTCGCACTTCTCGCTCCAAACAAAAGCCACGTTCTTCTGAGTCAGCTTAGTCAAAGGTGCGGCTAGGGTAGAGAAACCCTCCACGAACCTCCTGTAGTAGCCGGCCAACCCTAGAAAGCTCCTGATCTCCTTAGGCGTGTCCGGCCTACTCCAATCCATCACTGCTGCGATCTTTTCTTGGTCGACCGAGATCCCATCCTTATTCACCACGTGGCCCAGAAACGAGACCTAAGGCAACCAAAATTCGCACTTGCTCAACTTGGCGAATAACTTGTGGTTCCTCAACTCCGATAGAACCAAGCGCAGATGCTGCTCATGCTCCTCAGCGCTACGAGAATAAACCAACACGTCATCGATGAAGACCACCACGAACTTATCTAGGAAATCCTTGAACACCCGGTTCATCATATCCATGAACGCTGATGGTGCGTTGGTCAATCCAAACAACATCACTAAGAACTCAAAATGTCCATGCCTCGATCTAAACACAGTCCATGGAATATCTGCCTCACGGATCCTAAGCTGATAATAGCCTGAACGAAGATCAATCTTGGAGAAGACCGTGCTATCGCGCAACTGGTCAAATAAGTCATCGATCCTCGACAGAGGGTACCTGTTCTTAATTGTGACTTTGTTCAACTCCCTATAGTCGATGCAAAGCCGCATTGACCCATCTTTCTTCTTCACAAATAGAACAGGAGCACCCCAAGGCGACGAACTCTGCCTGATAAACCCTTTCGCCAACAACTCATCTAACTGGACTCGCAACTCCTCTAGCTCTCGAGGGTCCATCCGGTACGGCGCCTTAGCAATAGGACGCGTACCCGGCTCCAAATCGATCACAAACTCAACATCCCGCTCGGGAGGAAGACCAGGAAGGTCATCAGGAAAAACATCGGCGAAATCACGAACAGCTGGAATATCCTCTAAGCGCGGTACACTAACAGCGGTCCCAAACACCAAGACCAGACAAGCAAAACAATCCGAAAGAAAAAGCTTCTGAGCACATACTGCAGAGATGACAGGAGAATCCTGGCTCAGATCTGCATACACGCTTCCGGGCTGACCGTCGTCCCTAATGAAGTCCAAGCGCTTCCCTTTGCACTGAATGACTGCATCATACCTAGACAGCCAGTCCATGCCCAAAATAACTTCGAAGTCTTCCAGATCAATCATCTTCAGGTCTGCCTTCGCAAGGAAGTCCCCCAACAAAACAGGGCAATCTAACATGCCCAAATCTGACAACACAGATTCACCAGAGGGGAACTTGACACTAAAGGTATCCCGAACTCGATCTAAAGTCAACCGATGTCGCTCTACAAAGGCTCTAGCCACGAACGAGTGGGTAGCGTCGGAGTCAAACAGAACACGCGCCCAGCGGTTCTTCACCTTAAACTTCCCTATAGGAACATATATAACTAAGGAACTACCACAACAATACTACAAACATTCTAGCAAGACAAGAACAAAACATTCAGGCTGGAAAGACAATTAACCTGAGATGACTTGAGTCGAAGCTTGAGCCTCCTCAAAAGAGATCACGTTCAGCTTTCCCTTTCCTTTGTCCACAAGCTGAGGTGGAGGTAATGCCTGCAGAGGAACTGCAGGAAGAGCAGGCTGGACCTGAGGACACCTAGACTTGGTGTGTCCCTTCTGCCCACACTGAAAACAGACCTTATCCTTAGACCAGCACTGGGCAGCATCATGCCCGGGTCGCTTGCAAACGGAATAGGAGACATCTCTCCTAGGAGCACCCTGAATCGCATTAACCTGCTCCTTCCTCTGAGCTGCTGCCCTCTTGAAACATCTCTCGACAGGGTGGCCTTACCGGCCACATAAACTGCACACCACTTTGCTCTTCTTTCCCGGAGCTGCATCAGGTACCTGGGGTTTCTTTTCCTCCACAGACTTCCTCTTGTCCTTCCTCATTTGCTGGCCTCTCGTCTTCGCGGTCTCAATAGCCTCCACCTTGAGAGCAGCCTCCGCTACTCCTGCATAAGCATCTAACCCATAAGCACTGGTCAACTGCTGCACCTCGCTCTTCAAACCACCGAGAAATCGTTTAACTCGATCAGCCTTAATGCTGACCAATCCAGGGGCAAAACGGCTCAACTTGCTAAAATCTATCTCATACTCACCCACCGTGAGTTGACTTTGCTTTAGATGGAGGAAGTCGTTCATGAGGCGGTCACGCTCGACCGAGGGTAAGAAATTCCTCAACAGCATCTCCTTGAACACCTCCCAAGAGCATCCAGCTACCAAGCTCTCCTTCTCTCTCAGCCACCAATTCTTAGCCAAACCTTTAAGCTGATAGGAGGCTAACATCACCCTCTAATCATCTGCAATCCCTGAGTACGAGAACATCTCCTCCATGGAGATCAGCCAGTCGTCTATCACCATGAAATCTGCCTTCCCGTCATAAGTGGGAGGGCTCAGCCTCTGAAACTGCGAGATGAAGGTCATCTATGCTGGCACCACCACAGGAGGTCTTAAGGGTGTAGGAGGGGGAGGAATAACAATCCCCCCTGTAGGGCCTTGCACTCCCTGAGTCTGTCCTGCCACAACTGCTACCAAAGACTGGATCTGGGCTCGCACCTCCACCAACTACCTGCTCAAGGAATCGCTACTCTGCCGCAAGCTTTCGTTCACAGCATCATTCTGCGCTCCCGATGACTCACGCTCATACATGGGAGTCGATCTAGTCGAAGGACGTCTCGCCATCCTAAAGCCATAGCAACACTAGTTAGATCCTAGTACAACGGCTAGACCCAACTACAAGTACAGACAATACATATATAGATATGAACTTAAAGCTGCTAAACTTGCTCTGGGAGTTTATCTTTTTACAAAAATTAATGTTATGTCCTAACCTAGGATGGTTAACCACCACCATACTAATTCTTGTGCCTAGGTCGGGAATGCATGACTTTATATTATTTTTGACTCGAAAACTTATGTGTGTACATATGTCATCCTGCCAGTCTTTAGCTTGGCACGTTGTGCTTATGCAATGTTATGATATGCATGTTTGTGCTATGCATTCTAAAAAGGCCCTAATGCATGTTATGAGCGGCATACGCATGAAAATTTTATGCATCCCATACTACATAACATTCGCATGCAACGAAAAAGAAAACGTGCTAGTCGCAGCCATGTGGTGAGGTTATGCATCCTATACTACATAACCCTCACATGTTGCCCCTATGGTGGATCCATATACGAACACATATTATGCATCCCATACTACATAATATGCCATGTATACTTTATGTTATGCTATGAGTGTAGTGTTCGTGCTTTTGCCAAGACGTGTTGATGACATATCGGTGTATGAATGACATGATGCTGAACTACTAATGCAATCAAAAGGGAAGGTTGCCCGACTAACTTGTCAGGAAACCTCCCTCTGATACCAACTGTCACAACCCGCATTTTATCCGAATTAAAGAATTATCAGAGTATGAGAAAACACGCATCATGATGCCACGTCAAGCAGGGGATAACTCCTGACGCTCAGGCAAAACCATCTACTATACTTATGAAAGAAATTCATGAGTTTAATGATTTGAAAATCAGTTATATTTAGAGGCCGTATCCCTCAGCTCGGTGGATCACCTAGTCCACAGTTAAAAACTATACTTAAGCGCTGCGGGAAAATACTTTATTCAGGTTTGACATCCTAAGAAGTGCATAAGAGCCCTAAGAGGACCACTTATGCTATGCAAGACTCTACATTTAATTTATATTATGTATAGGAAAACGATCTTTATACGCTGCTTGGAAAATAGTGATTTACTTTTATAAATCATGCTGATCATGCAATATATTTACAATATTAGTTGTAGTTTCAAAATAACTAGCAACCTAGCATAAATCCTCCCCAGAGCAAGTAGACTATCTCCAGAAAATGGTAGCAGCAAAAGTAATATATCTAGTACAAAGGTAAAAACTACTAGTGGGCGCCAACAACCTGACACGAACCCACTGGCAAATATGTATGTCTGTAAGAAAAGTACAGAAAAACTACCTCACTAACAAGCAACAGAACCTCCAAGGTCAAAAAGACCACCAGCAACACCACCGCAACCTATCCACCAAACTGGCTACTGCTCAGAACCTGAGGCATTCAAAAGAAGAAAGAATACCTCAGCAAGCAAAATAAGAAAGAACTGCATGAAAGTGTCAACAAGGGGGGGGGGGGTAAGTGAAAGAGGAAAACACACAACAGTAAAAGTCATAACTGCCCCAATACAAGACAACAAGGAATGCACTACTTGCGAGGAAACAACATCAACCCTGCCCAGAAACTACATCATGCAGGGTCTACTAGGCTTCCAAGAGCCCAAAATGCTGCAAACTACCAAGGAAGAAACACCTAACACCCTAATCTGTGGGAGATGGTAGTAGCAAAAACAAATAACATGGATCCGGGTTGGAGGCAAACTCAGTCCCCCAACCTCCATTTCCAAGCCAACAAGCTCAAGGGTCTACATGTGAAAGCATAAGGGACCTTCCACCCCCTTTCCCAGCCCATGCCTGGAGCAAGATAGAAGAATAAGGGTGGCCTTGGCTAAATTACACAACACCTCCCCCATGAAGAGCTTCAAACCACCACTACTAACCACGACCCACGATTCGGCCATTAGGAAAGAAAAACATGGCCGACAAAGAAACTACAAATATAATCAATGAATTCACTCGGGAACGAAAATCGAGGTAAGGGAAACAGTGTTTAAATCAATCAACACGGCTTGGCGTTGAGTGGGACCCACTCAACGCCTGACCAGACATTGGCGTTGAGTGAGTTAGCCTCACTCAGTGCCAGAACAGCCATGGCGTTGAGTGAGAATCACTCACTCAATGTCATCCGCAAGAACAGCTCTGGCGTTGAGTGAGCTATCCTCACTCAACGCCAAAACAGCCATGGCGTTGAGTGAGGTCCACTCCCTCAACGCCTTCAGCAAAAGAGGCAGTGGCGTTGAGTGAGGTCCACTCCCTCAACGCCTTTAGCAAAACCACAAAACCCAACAATGGCGTTGAGTGAGTCCACCTCCCTCAATGCCAAAACAGCTTTGTCATTGAGTGAGGTCAACTCACTAGACGCCAAAGTTCATTCCCGCAGGACAACCCTAAACCATCGCCAACAAGAGGAGGTCGGCGGGAATACCGACTGATTCTCGCCGAATCGGCGAGAATCCAGGTTGATTCTCGCTGAATCAGCAGGAATCAAGGATGATTCTCGCCGATCGGCGGGAATCCAGAATGATTCTCACCGAATCGGCGGGAATCAAGGATGATTCTCGTCGATTGGTGTGAATCACTGACGTTACACGTCGAAATCGGCGGGAATCACTTGGTGATTCCCGTCGATTTTTACTTAGACAAAAATTCTCACTCAATCACCCCACCACTCAGCCGCAAAGAACAAACCAAACTACGACTTTGAGTGTGTCCACCACACTCAACGCCAAGTCCGGGCGGCTTTTGGCTTTGAGTGTGTGCACCACACTCAACACCAAAACCCGAGAGTCTACCAAGACTGGTTCTAACCAGAGCCCTACCACAACAAACTTCCTCTCTCTCTCTCTCTCGGCTCCACCCGCCAAAGCACCTAACTAGAACTACAAATCTGGAGTCTGAATAATGAACACAACTAGCAGGTTGAGCAAACAGCACAAGGAGGGGGCTCATAGGAGAATCTAAGTCCTAAATTTAGCAAGATAAAGGAGAACATGATTTGTTTCTACCCTAAGGCTAACCGAGAAATATTCCAGAATTCAAAAGAACAACAATGGCAAGGGCAAGAATACCACTTGCCTCGATTTCCGGCGAAGCTTGGTCGGCTTTCCCTCCTCTTCGTTCTGCACTAGAAGGAGCAGCGCCTAACAAGCAAACCCGCACTTTAATGGCGGAAAACCACAAGAAACCGAAAATCCAAGTCTCCTAAAACTCCACGAAAAACAAATCTCTTATCGTAGAAATGTAGAATTGAGCGAGAGCAAGACAACTCCGCTTTCGGAATCGAAATCCGTCCACGAACACTCCCGGAATCACCGTCCGAAGGCTAGGGCTAACCGTCGCTTCCGCCTCTGCTTTCCGCGAAATAGGAACAGCAGTTTTCTTTTGATCTCGGGAAGAAGGAGGAAGGAGAAGTGGGCCCACTGATTCTAATTAAGGCTTTAAAATAAGTCTAACACGCCAGTTCAGCCTAACCGTCTCCTAAGCCACCGGTTCACTTAAATTTAGAGGGTTTTTAATTAGATTTTACTAATGGCACACCCAAAACGACACGAAAACCGAACTACCTCGGAATTCGATGAAATTCGCACCGTAGCTAAATATCCACGCTACGAACACAACGGCGAAGTCGAAATTAACTTTCAATAAACAGAACTCGAGTTATACCCTCCCAAAGCCAAAATAAAAGCATCCCCCGAGAGGCCACACCGGGTCACCCAAAACGACTTGGCTTGCGAGGGAGATCTTGCCAATAGGCTACAAAATAGGGCACCTAGTTCTAAGGAGTTAAGACCCACACTCCACAGATGGCACAAGCCAAGAAAACGCGTCGACGTAACGCAAAACAAGAATTAAATAATCGCAGAAAAATCGGGGGCATTACAACAACTCCCTATAGATATGTATTCTAACTCAACTGTGGATGTTTCCACACTAGTCTGCTTCTTACTACTCCAGGAAATCAATCTCATTCTTAGGAATTGAGATGTCCCACTTATAGTTTTCTTGTTTTCTTTGCACCTTGCAAAATCTGCATCTAAAAATCCTATTAGTTCAAAATCATTATTCCTAGGGTACCACAGGCCAAGATGTTGACAAGGTATCTCAAAATCCTCTTTGTAGTTGACTAAGGAGGTTTCTTAGGGCATGCTTAGTATCTAGCACAAACACATGTAGCATACATAATGTCTATTCTACTAGCAATTAAGTACAATAGAGATCCAATGATATAAGTACATGGATTCATCAAAAGGTTTCCCCTTCTCATCCTTGTCCTGGGATATATTTGACCCCATAAGAGTTTTCATGGTGGAAGCAGATTCCATCCCAAACTCCTTTATAAGTTCTCTAGTGTACTTGGTCTGAATATCCCCTCAACAGACTGTTTCAGCTGGAGACCTAGAAATTACTTGAGCTCTCTCATACTACTCATCTCAAACTCCCCTTGTATAAGGTTAGAAAACCTTTTGCACATGTTGTCATCAGTAGACACAAAAATTATTTTGTCAACATAAATATGGAATAGGAGACACTTGCCTTTTGTTTCCCTTAGGAACAATATGTTGTTTATCTTTGCCCTTAAGAACTTGTTCTTAATGAGAAAGCTAGACAAGGTTTCATACCAAGTCCTAGGGGCTTGCTTTAACCCATACAATGCTTTTCTAAGAAAGTATACATGAGAGGTTAGTGTTAGAGGTATAAAACTTAAGCATTGCTCTACATATACCTCTTCCTTTAGATTACCATTTAGGAAAGCATACTTTACATCCATCCGGTAGACCTTGAACCCCTTGAATATTGCATAGGCCAAAAACATTCTGATTGCATCCAGCCTTGCCACTGGAGCAAATGTTTGGTCAAAGTCTATCCCCTCCTCTTATCTATAGCCTTTAGACACTAATCTGGCCTTGTTCTTCACTATGACTCCATGCTCATTCATCTTGTTCCTGAAAATCCATTTGGTGCTAATAATGTTGTGTCCTTGTATCCTTTGCACTAACTTCTAGACCTTACATCTTTTGAACTGATGTAGTTCTTCTTTCATTGCACCTATCCAGAAGGGGTCCCTGTTTGCATCTTCAAACTTCTTTGGCTACACCTGAGACGGGAAGCTCAGAAAGAGAGCTTCATTGTGAATTCTGCTTCTGGTGGTGACTCCTTGACTGATATCTCCAATTATGAGTGTCTGGGATGATCTCTTATGTCTGGTTACAATAGGAAATCTGTCAGCATCAGGCTGACCTGTGGAATATCACCAGCTAGCTGTTCTTCTTTAAGAGCTTCCAAGATTCCATCAGCTGGCTGAACTTCTTCACTCAGTACTTTAATTTGAGAAGTATTTATACTTGAGCTTGGCTTGTCTTAAATAGATAGATCTTGAATATTAAGCTCAGAACTTGTATTATTAGTAACACTAGATCTACCCTAATATAGCAGACTAGATTCATCAAAAATAATGTGCATAGATTCTTCTATAACTTGGATTTTCTTATTGAATACTCCATATGCTCTACTATAGGAGTTATATCCAACAAGGGTCCCCAAACAATATTTCTTATCAAACTTAGTAAACTGAGTTTTTCCATTGTTTAAAATATAACATTTGAAACCAAATATTCTTGTTAAGGAGTGGCGGTTTACAGGCAAGTCAGGTGGCTTGCTGTTCGGACGGTATGGCGGCTAGCAGTGGCGGTCTGGTGATGATTCTCAGTTGGCAGTCAGGAGGATAGTCGCAGTAGTGGGCAGGCTATTAACTGCATCGGCGGTCTGGTGTTTAGCTGCAACTATGACCTGATGTTTACCCACAGTTGCGGTCTGGAGGCATTCCCAGCGGCCTGGCAGCTTGCCCAGCGGATTGATGGCTTACCCAACGGTCTTCCCTAGTGGTCTGGAGGTTTCCCCTTGTTGTAATTAGGTGGTTTGTTATTATTTTGTATATGTGCGGTTTGACATTGTCAAACCACATAAGCTGCGCGGGTTGTATTTAGTCCCACATCGTGGGTTGTATTCTCTCACCTCCCCCGGTTTCTATAAATAAGGGGGCATACCTATACAATCTTTATATTTTTCGAGCAATAAAGTTTGCAGTTTATTTAGCTCTTTGTCCATTTCTTACATTGTATCAGAGCGAACCGATCGTTTGCTTTAAAAAGATCGTGATTTGTTTGTTTAACCATATGGTCTCTTCTTTTGGCTTTGTCCAACTTCTTCTAGTTTGTCCGACTTCTTTCCTTTCCCTTCCCTCCCATGCTGCTCGATGTGTTTGTGACATGCTTCCTCCCGGGTTTTTCTGTTCGCCCGACTTCCCATGTTAATCACATGGTTCCTCTTCGCGTGGTTTCTCTTCTCTGTTGCGAGTTCCGCCTTTGGTAGCAATTTCTTCCTTGTCGCTGGTGTGGTGTCGCCTTGACGGGGCAGACTCTTGCTCTTTTCTCATCTTCTTTGTGCGACTTCTTTGCTAGTCGCTTGTCTCTTCTTTGCTGCGAGTCCGCATTTTGGTCGCGGCTTGTTCCTTGCTGCTGGTGTGTTGGCACTGTGACTGTGCGGTCTCTGTCTCCTTCTGCAACCTATTCTTGGTCAGTTTGTTCCCGCGGTTTTTTGGTTCATGCGGTTTCTTCGCTTCGTTGTTGTTTCCCACTTGTCCTCTAACCATGTGGTTAGTCTTTCTGCTTTCCTATTTCTTCTTGAGGATGGCTTCCCTTCTCTCTTCTACTACTCGTGCTCTTGTGATCTCCTCTGATAAGTGGCTTATTGACTCTTGTGCCACTTGTCACATGACTGGAAACTCTTGTTTGTTCTCCTCTTTTCTTAAACAAACCAGGTTATCTCCTGTTGTTATTGTTGATGGGACTTCTGCTCCTGTACATGGTGTTGATATTATATATGCTTCTCTCTCTGTCTTTGCTACTAGAGGACACTCTCTATGTCCCTTATTTCCCGTTCAATTTACCCTCTGTCCATGCTCTTTATACTCAGTTAAATTGCACAGTTACTTTTACGGTTATCACTTGGTCTTTCTCTGATTCTGTCTCCAAAGCTACGATTGCTACTAGAACTGTCAGTGGTGGCCTCTTCTTTCTTGACCACGATGTTACTGATTCTGCTTCTTCCTCTTTTCAGTAATTGCATCATCTTCTTGTCCACCCTCCTTCTCGCCTCATCCACCAACTTTTTCCACATCTTCCTCAATAGGATTCCCCTTTGAATTGTGAAGCCTGTCAGTATGGAAAATATCATCGCTCTTCTTTCCCAGCACAAACGGGACGTAGTTCTTCTCGTCCTTTTGAAATAGTTCATTCTGACATTTGGGGTCCTGCTCCTCTTGCCACTATTGGAATAGGTAGCTTATACTTTGTCACTTTTATTGATGATTTCTCCAGTTGTACTTGGCTGCATCTCCTGAAAGATCGTTCTGAACTTTATACTGTGTTTACTGCCTTTTATCATGAGATCTTGACATAGTTTCAAGTTCCTATTCAAGTTCTTCGTACTGATAATGTCAAGGAATATGTTAGTTGACTTTTTTTTATTTTTGTACAAACCATGGTTTGATTCATCAAACTTCCTGCCCCTATACCTCTCAACATAATGGCATTGTTGAATGTAAGAATCACCATCTCTTGGATATTGCACGCAGCCTTCTGTTGCAAATGAATGTTTCTCAGTCCTATTGGGGTCATGTCGTTCTTCTCTCCTATTATCTCATTAATCAGATACCCTCGTCTATTCTTCAGGGCAAGACTCCTTTTTCCATTTTGTATCCCTCGGCTGAGAAGTTTCTATTACCTCTTAAGGTTTTGGGATGTATATCGTTTGTTCACATACCATCTCCTGGTCGTGACAAACTTTCTCCTCATTCTGTTAAGTGTATCTTCCTTGGCTATTGTCCAACGTAGAAGGGTTATCGTTGTTTTGATCCTCTTCTACGCAAGCAATATGTTTTAGCTGATGTTACCTTTTTTGAAGATACCTTATATTTCTCTCCTACATTATCTCTCTTGCCCTCTGATACTTCTTCTTCTTCTCTGCCTATTCTCTCGGCACCTCCGCCAGAGCTAGATCTCTCGGCTCCTCTGCGGAAGCCAGCTCTTTCTACACATGCTCATGTTGATCCATTTCTTTCTCTAGAGCCTGCTTTGTTGCCCATGGAGCCTTATGTGCCTGTTCTAGGACATATTCTTTCTTTTGATAGTGCATCGCCTCCTCCGGTCGATAGTGACCTTGATCTTCCCATTGCTCTGCACAAGGGCGTTCGACAATGCACTAGGCATCCTATTAATGTTGTTGTCTCATATGCTCAGCTTTCCATTGAAAGATAGGGTAAGCTCTGACAAACTCTAGAGAGGGGGGGTGAATAGAGTTTTTAAAATCTTTTTGATTTTTGCTGAAATAAGAAGTCTTTAATAAAATATGTTACTATGATATAGGTGTATGAGTGTACAAGTGCAGCAAATGAACTAGAGAAAAGATAACTAAGCTACACAACAAAA
This sequence comes from Platanthera zijinensis, assembly GCA_039513925.1. Lineage (NCBI taxonomy): Eukaryota > Viridiplantae > Streptophyta > Magnoliopsida > Asparagales > Orchidaceae > Platanthera > Platanthera zijinensis. Next base: position 166,218,032 of record CM077093.1, on the reverse strand, counting down.
CATATCACAGCACAAGCACATAGGAAGATCACAGGCACACAGATAACACAAGAATTTTTATAGTGGTTCCCCAAACTTGGGTACATCCACTCTTCTACCACCCTAGGTAGGAATCCACTACAGGTTTTGATCAGGTGACTGCCACCAATGAGATTTTGATCAGGTGTTCAAAAACCAACCCAAGTCTTTTGGAAGGAGACTTGCAACCAGAATAATTTTGAAGGGAATTAAAACCCTGTACAGAGGTGGGGAAGAGAGGTTGATGGAAGTCTTCTTTTCTCAAGTCAAAATGAGAAGACTATGTGGATTCTGTGGTGTTGTCAAAGCTCCCCCTAAAATCTTGAATGGTTCAGGAGTGGAAGCTTTGCAAAGGGTGAGTAGGTCTTTTGCTATATGATCAACTCTTCAGAGATCCTTTGACTGATTTGAATATTCTTGTCACTTGAGGTCCCTGAAAACAAAGAAGGTGAAGAAGAAGGACTCTTGATTGTGATTGTTGTTCTTTCTTCTTCTTTTGAGAGCAGATGATTTTCTGAGGACTGTATGCACTGCACTTCTTGTTGATCTCAAAGAGTTTTTCTGTATTCATTTTATTCTGGCAGAGAGATGATAAGATTGATAACTGCCTCAAGGTCGAATTCAAAAACCTGCAATAAATGCTCAGCCGAAATCTGGGAAATTAAAATGGCAAGTATGATGTCATATATTTTATTTTATGTCTGTCCCGAGATATAAGCAATTAATTCCATGGAGGATATTTGCAATCAATGCTGCCAGTAATGGCTCGATTCAAAGGATATAAGTGCATTGATTATCCAGGGAATTAACGGCCCATAATGGATATAAAATAAGGAGACAGAAAAGGAAAGACTAAATAACAATATGTCTTACAGTTTTCGTCGACCAAAGAACAGCTTTCGTCGACCAGCAAACAACTGCACTGCATAAACTAACGGATACTATGCTCTAAGTTCGTCGACCTGAGAATGTGAAATTAGTCAACCTTAGAACTTGGTCAAACTGACGGCGTTGAGATAATAACACATCTGGCATTGAGTCGTTTGAGAGTATTGAGTCATTGATAGCGTTGATAATGTAGAGTGATCTTTGGCTCTGAGTAAGCTTTGGCTTTGAGTGAACTATGGCGCTAAGAGATCTTTAGTGTTGAGAGTTGAAGTGTTAGTCGACCTGAGAACAGAGTTCGTCGAGCTCAGCTCAGAGAATTTTATCTCTGAGTTAGTCGAGCTGAGCACGACTATCGTCGACCGGAGATCGACGAACGTAGATCTCCTATTTCTAAAACTTGAATTCTCTAAGTCTTGAGTCTATGGCAGTGTTGGAGGCTGGTCCTTTGTACTGTTGAATCTAAGGACTTGACCTAGACTCTAGAAACACATAAAACTTGACCCTTCTATACAACATGGGTCACACCCTAAGAAGAGAACCTAGCCCAAATCACTTAGTGGTTCCAACAATCTCCCCCTATTTGGGTGAGGTTACTCAAAACAGAAATAGAGAAAAAATCACAGGACAAAATGAAGTAGACATAGCATAAAACTGAGATAGCTTATAGAGTAAATAAGCTATCAGTACCTTTATAAAGCTATGCAACCAAATTATTCACAATAAAAATAGAGACTGAAAATAAATAACCTAAATGTCCTTGGGAGAATTAGAAGATTTAGCAAATTTAATTACTCTGTTAGGATCTAGTGCTTGCTTCATTGTCATAGTCATATCTGCATCACCAAGTGTCTTTTGAGAAGTAGTTCTAGAAACAACAACTTCAGGATGTAGATACATGTATTCTTTAGCATCAAACAACTTTATAACTTGATATCTTTCAAATTCCTTTTTCCTGTAGCTTGACATTGTTGAAAATTGAGAAGGATCCTGAACCTTTTCTCTGGCTTGCCTTATCTGAGAGAGAGCCACAGATTCTTGGAATCTAGCCATTCTGATAGTTGGGCTAGTCTCAGGATCATAGGCTGGAATTAGAGGTCTTTCATGGCTATTTGCTTTGCTAGGAGATGAAGGAGGAGAGAATGTTGGCTTGGGGGAAAATTATTGAGCACTGGATGAACTTATAGAGGAGAGCTGATGTCTGTGTTGGTGCTGACTGTCTCTAGAAGATTAAGAAGGTCTTCCTTGTCTCTAATAGGTTTTGGTGAATGTAGGCTTGGAAAGTGCATCTGAGCTTTGAGAGATGGTTCCTGAAGAGCCTGCAGCTGGAGGAGGAGGAGGAGGGTCCTTTTAAAAAAATTTTGGAGGAGGAGAATATCTTCTGCTTTTCTTCCTTTCCCTCTGTTCATTTTTGGATAGCCACATCCATGCTGGCATACCCTTATATGGAGTTATATTGTGCAGAATATAGTAGGGAGTGTCATTTGTTGGGTTGAGTTTTGGAGCAGGAGGAGGAGGAGCTTTTCTTTTCTTGGAAATTTTCTTCCTCTTTGTATCCTCATCAGAGTCATCATCATCACCATCAGAAGATTGGGGATTGTCATATATATCATCAATCTAGCTTATTACATCCTTAGGGATTTCTTTACTTACTGGAGTAGGGACAATTTCAGCATGAGCTACTTCAGTTTCCATGGCAATGTCTTGAGCCATAATGTCATCCGGATTTGGGAGAGGGCTATCATCCATGATATAGGATGGCCCAGGAGAGCTAGATCTCTGATCAGACAATATTTCTGGAGGAGCTGTCAAACTTTTCTTTACAATGTCTAACACCTCTGAGCTGACAGGAGAAGTGTAGCACACTATTGCTCTTGATGATAGAATGGGAAAGGTAAAATAAATATAGGATCCAAATATTTTTAGCAAAGCTGCTAGATTTGCTTTGGGATTGATAATATAGACCCTTCCAGGCAAAATTTCTGGCAGAATAACCTCTTGAGTATCTGACACTACAATATCTGTACAATAAACATTTATCTCCATGTCTGATTCAAGAAAATTTAAGGCATCTGTTTCCATAGCAGCTTCTGTTCCTGCTGCTGGCACTTCTGTTGTTGCTGATGTTGCTACTGTTGTTGCTATTGCTGCTTCTGCTTCAACTACTGCTGCTTCTTCCTCATCAAGTATCTCCCCCTGCCTGGGTTCAGTAATAACTGAAGTCAGGCCCCTTTCTGAAGAGAGAGTAGTGGTGAGAGCAGAAACTTGGGCAAATAGAGTGGAAATGGATGCAGCAAGAGGGGAAATTTCCTCTGCTAAGATGGTCTGGAGGAGTGGTTTGAGAAGTTGAAGAAGGGATTGTAGGATGGAGGGATCTAAGATTGTAGAGGTAGAGGTTGTGGCAGAGTGTGGCTGAATAGGGATAGTGGTAGAGATAGTAGTAGCTGGTGGAGTGAGAGGTGGAGCATCTGGCATAGAAGTGTCTAGAGGGAAGTCATGTTGAGGAGAGGGAGTGTTCAGTGGAGATGATAATAAATTGAAGGAGGGGAGATCAACAAGATGAGATGGAAGAGGTGATTGGGGAGGTGTAGGTATGGATGTATCAGGTTGGGGGGAAGGTGTAGAGGAGGGAATATGTGTTGGAGATTGAGGAACTGGGGATAATGAAGTTAGGGGAGTAGAGAATGAAACATGAGTTGAAGCTGGGGTGTGTTGTGTTGCTGGAAGAGATGAAGATTGAGGAGTGGCTGGAGTAATGTTGGATGGAATAATGGTGGATGGAATATCTTCAGAAGGGTGGGAAGTGGCTGAAACAACCCTTGTACTTTCAGAAGCTGGGGTGGCAGAGGATGAAGCCTTAGAGGGCTTTGTGATTGTCCTCTTCCACCTGCCAAACAAGGCACATGTGAGCCTTTTGCTGGCATTGATGAATGTGGTCTGGGAGACCAGTGATTCAGCAGCCTTCTCTGTCAAGAAGATCCCTAGGATCCTTCCAAAGTTTACTTCCTTCTTACTGTTCCTTTTCTTGATGAGATCAAAGATGATCTGTGCCCAGTTTACCTGTCTCTTGTTTAACACTGCACACATAACCAGAAATTGATGTCTAGTTATATAATCGTGTGTAGTGTGCTTGCCCAGTAAGACTTTCCCAACAATATCTACGAGAAACTTGAACTCGGCAGATAGGTGCTTCTTCAGCAGTTTATTTGGGTTATCTCCAGAGTATTGGGTACATTGGAAAATGTGTACTAGATTTGGAGAAGCCACAACTTAGTCAATGATTTGCATCAATTTGTATTTGATAGGAGTTTGAGTTTCATTGTGCAAGTTTAAGTATTTGAAGGAAAATTTTCTAAGTACAAGTTTCGACACTTGTGAAGGAACTGTGTCGACACTCAGGAAACTTGTGTCGACACACAGGCAAGTTGTGTCGACACCCAGAATTTCTGTCGACACTTATAAAGAAGCTGTGTCAACACTCAGAGCTTTGTCGACACCTAAAGAAGCAGTGTGTCGACATCCAGAAATGTGTCGACATCTGAAGTAGGACTTGTGTCAACACACAAAACTGAAGCTATGTCGACATTCAGGAGATATGTCGACACCTTAAGCAATTGTGTCAACACACAGGACTTGTGTCGACATACCAACTCTCAAAAGGCTGTGTTGAGTTCAGAAGTAATTGTGTCGACACACAGGACTTGTGTCGACACACACTCAACGCCATTTGACAAACACGCAATAACAACTGTCTGCAATAGAAATGTCGAGACAAGAAGCTGTTGTGTTGACACACAGGACTTGTGTCGACACATAAAACATAAGCAGTGTCGAGAAGCAGAAGTATGACTGTGTCGACACTTGGAGTAATTGTGTTGACACCATGAATACTTGTGTCGACACTTAGTCTATATGTGTCGACACATGTGAAGCAGTCTGCTGAGTGTTGTATGCTGAGTTGAAAAGACATTGAAGAACCTGGTGACGTGACTAGTGACTTGACAGTTGTTATAACTAGCCGGTCTGACACCACTGTCAGAACTGTCAGAAGTTTGTTATGAACCGGATCAGCCGGTAACCATGAAGCAAGCTCTATATAAGAGACAGATCGGAAATGACAGAAGAGATGAACAACAACGTGAGACATCTATAAGAAGAATTTTGATAGATCAAGGGCTGTTTGCAAGAAAGATTCAGAGTTCTATCTGAATTTAAGGAAGAAGCTGATTGAAGATCATCTTCATCAACAGAGAAGATCCAACTTATTTTGTTCTAATCAAGAAGCTTTGAAAAGCTAAGTTAGGTTGGATTAGAAGGATCAGTCAATCCAAGAACTGATCAAGAAGACTACATCAATAGAGAAATCTAGCTGGTGAAGTTTTCAATTACTCTTTACTCACAAATTCTTGTAGGATCTTCTGTTAGATCTGAGATTGTAAGCCTAAAATTATAAAGGCTGAGGTAGGGCTGTGTGCCTGAGGTAGGACTTGTGGTAAGTCTGAGTTGTAAGCCTAATAATAAAGGCTGAGGTAGGGCTGAGGTCTGAGGTAGGATTCTGGAGAAGAATCTGAGGTAGGACTTGTGTTAAGTCTGAGGTGTAGGAACCATCTTTAGTTCTGAGATTATAAGATCTGAGGATCTGAGCCAGTAGAAGGAAGTTTGGCTGAATTCAGTTATCTGCTGGATAGGCGAAGGAGGAAAGTGGATGTACCCATATCTTGGGGAACCACTATATGTCTGGTGTTTACTGTGATGTGTTTATTTTTTGTATATTGATTAATCTGTGCAGAATGAAGTCTTATAACTGTTTGCCTAAAAATTAAAAAGACACGAAAAGATTAGAACCTATTCAACCCCCCTCCCTCCCACTCTAGGTGTTTAGGCTCTTGAAATAAAGTCTCTCAAGTGGTATCAGAGGAAGGTTCCTCAAAATTTTACCTAACAGTCAAAGGATTTCTCCAAGGCAAATAATAGATAACAAAAATGGGTTCAAGTGAAAATCAAAAGGAATTTGGATCTATGAAATTGCCCATATGCAGGAAAGAATCTTTTGGCATTTGGAAAGAAAGGGTCAGGCTATTTATGGAAGCATCTGATCCAAGAATTTATATCACAGTACAGGAAGGCCCCTTCATCCCAATGAAGGTTTCAGTTCTTGATGCAAACATTCAAACTCCAAAGAGTTATTCAGAGATGACTAAGGATGAAATCATCTTGGCAATATTAGATAAAAGAGCTCAGAATATAATTATAAGTGCTATAGATGATGTAACATTCCAGAATCTTGTGCACTGTAAAACATCCAAAGAAATGTGGGATACATTGATTGTCTATATGGAAGGCACAGAAGAAGTCAGAGAGGACAGAAAGTCTATGCTAAATCAGGAATATGGGAGCTTTAGGCGGAATAAAACTGACAGCATAGCTAAATGCTATAAAAAGTTTTTCAGAATAGTGAATAAATTGATGACATATGGAAGAGTCTTCAGTACTTATGAATTGAATGACAAGTTTCTTAGGTCCCTAACAAAGGATTGAGACACTAAGATATGTGTCATCAGGGAAGTGTCCAAACTGGTTGACACACCACCACCTACACTTTTTGGAAAACTGGTTGACACACCACCACCTACACTTTTTGGAAAACTGCTTTCATATGAAATGCAGCTTACTGCTAGGAAAGAGGAAGAGAAGGGCAGCAAATCTGAACATAAAGAAAAGTCAGTAGCCTTCAAGGCTGAGGGCTCAAGGAAGGGTATGAGAAAATCTCCTTCTCCACCTAGAAGGAGTACTGAAGCAGAAGAAGGTGATCCTGAAATAAGTACATCAGATAGTCATACATCTGATGAAGAATTTGCTACCTTCACAAGACAATTACAAAGGTTCATGAAGAAAAAGAATTGGAGAACCAGGCCTTCATCTACGTCCTATTCCAAGGATGAATACTACAGGAAGAAGAAAACACCTAAGGAGGACAGATATGCTTCTAAACCTGGTAAACAATCTAATTCTAAGATTGTGTGTTATTGCTACAACAGGTCTGGGCATGTCATAGCTGACTGTCCTGATAAAAGAAAGGAGTCAAAGGACAAGAAGAAGCAGCTGATCAAAGGCAAGAAGGAGAAGTCTCTAGTGGCTCAGAAAGAGAAGAGTTGGACAGACTCTTCATCTTCAGAATCTGAAGAAGAAGAGACAGAAGCATATGTTGGACTCTTCTCAACAGAAGAGGATTCTAAGGAACTAGAATTCCTACAGATGCTGGACTCCATAAATGGAGTGGAAGAATATTGTTGTAAAGGGCTGATGGCTCAATCTGAAGAAGATAAGTGACAGGATCAGCCTGGACCAAGTAAGGTAAACAATTCACCCCTAGTCTCAGATTACTTTATTGGATCAGAATCAGAAGCATCTTCTCCAAAAGAAGTGGATGGATCTAAGTCTGAGGGGGATGTTCACCAACTCATTAATGAGTATGGTGGGTTGTTGCATGCTCTAAAGAAGAGCAAATTTCTTGTTAAAGAGCAAGCCAAAGAGATTGAGTCTCTTAAGCTGGCTGCAGTAGTTTCAGCAAAACTGTTGGATCAAAAACTGAATGAGGTTGCCAAATTGAAAACATTACAGTTATTCAGATGGGCACAATCTCATTCAAAGAGAATCATATTAAGAAACTGGAGGGAAAACTTCAGCAAGAGAGAGAGCTAGTGGCTAAATTCTCCAAGCCAAAATCAGTCTTACCTTTGATAGATAATTTTGTTTCACAAAAAGGAAAGACTGGTCTAGGCTTTAAGGGAAGAACTAGGGCTACCAATTCTCATAGAAAAGGTAAAGCCACAGTTCAGCCTCTAGCTATTAATCCCCCTATTTTCTTTAAGAAAGTAGTGAATCCTACTAACAGGTATGATCATGATATTACACATGGTCACTGTAAGCATGAAAATTTCATGAGCAAGGGTGCTAATGCCAATAGACAAATCTATAGGCATGCCCATCATATTCAAGAGGATTTCTTGAAGAATGTTGTTCCAGCACCAACACTTAATAAGTCTACTGACAACAAAGTAAGAAGGCCTGTACATAAGAATAGGTATAATAGGTTTGAGTGTTAGTGTTGTGGCAAGGTGGGCCACTTTGCCATGGATTGCTGGTTTAACTTAAGTGTTACAACCAAAAGTAGGATTCATGTTAGATCAATCACAGGGTTTCAAACTAACAAGGACCTAGGACCCACTAGCAAGTTGGGTTCTAAGGGTAAGTGATTCTTTATTTGTTGCAGGTAAATCCAAGTGACCATACCCCTATATGGCACTTGGATAGTGGCTATTACAGACATATGACTGGAATAAGGAGAATGTTGAGGGACTATGTGCCCATAAAGAATGGACCAAAAGTTATCTTTGGTGGGTCAGAAAAGGGAATCATCAAAAGATTTGGTAACATATCTTGTAATTCAATTACAATCACTAAAGTGGCTTATATAAAGGGTCTAGAACATAACCTGATTAGCATAAGTCAACTTAGTGACCTAGGTTATGATATTTGTTTCCTCAAAGGGGAGTGCCTAGTAAAAAGGTCAGGTGATCAAGAGATCATTTTGACTGGCACTAGGAAAGGAAATTTGTATTGCCTTAACCTAGAGTGTGAGTCTAACAACTCACCTATTTGTTTGGTTGCAGGAGAGAAAGCTTCTCTATGTGTCAAATGACACAAGAGGCTAGCTCATCTAAACTATAAGTCAATTGGACTACTGTTCAGCATGGGATTAGTGAGGAATGGTCCTCAAGTTCAGTGCATAAAAGAGGGTGTGTGTTCAGCTTGCCAAAAAGGCAAGCAGATTAAGTCCTCTTTTCAGTCACTTGACATTAAAGATTCAAAGAGATGTTTGTATCACATGAATATGGATTTTTTTGGTCCTATGCCAGTCCATAGTCTTGGTAGGAAAGCATACACTCTTATTGTTATGGATGACTATTCTAGATTTACATGAGTTTTCTTCTTGAGGCAGAAATCTGAAACCCCAACTATTTTCCAGACTTTTGTCAGACAAATACAGAATGAATACAACAACTCAGTGGTCAAAATCAGAAGTGACCATGGAATTGAATTTCAGTCTGAATGTATGACAAAATTTTGTGAAGAACTTGGGATTCATCAGGAATTCCTTTCACCTAGAACTCCTCAGCAAAATGGTGTTGCTAAAAGAAAGAATAGGACTCTAATTGAAGCCAGTAGAACTCTAATGAATGACACTACTCTCCCTGAATACTTCTGGGCTGAGGCAGTAAATACTGCATGTCATGTGCTCAATAGGGCCTCCATCAATAAGAAACACAAGATGACTTCTTACCAGATTTTAAAAGGCAGAAAACCGAACATATCTTATTTCAGAATCTTTGGTAGTAAGTGTTTTGTACTAGTCAATGGTAAACAATACCAAACTAAGTCTGCGGCCAAATCCCTAGAAGGGATATTTGTTGGGTACAACAACCATAGTAGAGCATACATGATCTATAACTTGACTACTCAAGTTGTAGAAGAATCTGTGCATGTTGTATTTGATGAGTCAATGTTTATTAACAGTGAATTGTCTAGTTCTTCAGTTAGTTCTACAGGTCAAACAGATAAGCTGGACAAGCTTACCATCAATGAAGATGTTCCTGCTAAACTGGATGAGGATAAAGATGTCAGCTATCCAGGGGGATATCAAGTCCCTCTGGGTGAAGAAGAAAATGTGGAGCATCAAGATGAGGAAATTGGAGATAGCCATAATGCTGACAGAATTCCTCCAGCAAGGAGACACCTAAAGGATCATTCAGCTCACCAGATCATTAGTAATGCAAGTCAGGGTGTTCTAACAAGGAGAAGGAGCATGAACACAGTTTTATGTTCTAGCTTCCTATCTAAGATAGAACCCAAGAAGATTGAAGAGGTCATGCAAGACACCAACTGGATTGATGCAATGCAATAAGAGCTCAGTCAGTTCAAAAGGTGTAAGGTCTAGGAACCGGTGCCAAAACCTAAGGATCACAACATAATAGGAACTAAGTGGATCTACAGGAACAAGCTTGATGAAAATGGCACTATAGTCAAGAACAATGCTAGACTGGTAGCAAAAGGCTACAGTCAAGAGAAAGGTATTGATTTTGATCAAACCTTTGCTCGAGTGGCAAGGCTGGAGGCAATAAGGTTGTTCTTAGCCTATGCTGCCTATCAAGGGTTCAAATTATATCAAATGGATGTGAAATCAGCATTTCTGAATGGTGATTTAAAAGAAGAAGTCTATGTAGAACAACCCTCAGATTTTGTAGACTCTCACTTTCCTGATTATGAATATAGGCTTAGGAAAGCTCTATATGGTTTGAAACAAGCTCCAAGGGCTTGTATGAAACCTTGTCTGCCTTCCTCATTAAGAATAAATTCTCTAGAGGAAAGATAGACAAAACTCTATTCTATAGGGAATCAAAAGGCAAGATAATACTAGTCCAGATATATGTGGATGACATTATCTTTGGTTCTATTGAAAACAGCCTTTGTAGGAATTTTGCCAAACTTATGCAAGGGAAGTTTGAGATGAGCAGTATGGGTGAGCTGAAGTTCTTCTTGGGACTTCAAGTTAGACAGACTGAGAGTGGGTTGTCCATATCCCAGTCTAAGTTCACCAAGGAGTTAATTAAGAAGTATGGTTTGGACTCAGCTTCTACAATGAAAACTCCAATGGGAACAAGTATGCCCATATGCAAAGATGAAGCAGGGAAACCTGTTGATGAGTCTTTGTATAAAGGGATAATTGGCTCCCTACTATACTTGACTTCTAGTAGACCTGACATCATGTATGCAACATGTGTCTGTGCTAGGTATCAAGCATGCCCTAAGGAATCTAATTATACTGCAGTTAAAAGAATTTTGAGATATCTTAAGGGCACACCTAATCTAGGCCTTTGGTACCCTAAGAATAGAGATTTTCTATTAACAGGTTTCTCAAATGCAGATTTTGCTGGAGGCAAAGAAGGCAGAAAAAGTACCACAGGAACCTGTCAATTCCTTGGTGGGAGGCTGGTGTCATGGAGCAGCAAGAAGCAAACCAGTGTAGCTATATCAACAGCTGAATCAGAGTATATAGCTGCTGGTAGCTGCTGTGCACAATTGATGTGGATGAAGCATCAACTAGAAGATTATGACATCCAGGTAAGTAGAATACCACTATTTTGTGATTCTACAAGTGCTATTTCTATTGCTAAGAATCCTATATCACACAGTAGAACCAAGCATATAGATATTAAGTTTCATTTTATCAGAGAACATGTAGAGAAGGAAAATATTAATCTAGAGTTTGTAAAAACTGATAATCAAATAGCTGATAATTTTACAAAACCACTAGATGAAACTAAATTCAATAATTTCAAAATTGAATTAAGTTGTTGAACCGAGACTAGGTTAACATAAGTTTCCATTAGTAGTATATGTATGCACCAAATTTCTGTTGAAATTTGGCTAAGTACAAAGTTTGTGTCGACACAAGCAAGTTGTGTCGACACACTCAGTGTGTTGTGTCAACACAGAATAAGGATATGTCTGCACAGAAACAGTATCAGTGTCGACAGAAGAATAGGTGTCGACACAAAAAGTCTCGACACAACCTTGTCGAGACTATATGTCGAGAGGATATTGTGTCGACACAAAAATTTGGTGTCGACACAACTCTATCGAGACTAAAGTGGTCAGTGTCAACTCAGACTCAAGTATGTCGACACATAGATGTGTCGACTTAAAATACGTTTTGTCGACTTAGACATTAATATGTCGACACATAGTCATGTCGACTTAACTTAAGTTCTGTCAAAACCTGGGTCATTTTTGTCGACACAAAAACTGATTTGTCGACTTAAGCCCAACTTTTGATCTGCCCTTGACTCAAGTACTATAAATAGGTGAAGCCAAAATTTGGTCGACTACGCTATCAGAATTTTTGACTCTACACCTTCTGTCGACATAGACCTTCTCTTCTCTTCTCCTCTAGCACTTACGTCAATGGAGCCAAACCAAGAAGATAAGGTTAATGAAGGTTACGAAATTGTTCGCGAAGGATTCACGACTGCTTCTGATGAAATTCAGGGAGTCATTGCGCTAATTTCTGAAAATGGATTAGAATTTTTGGTCTCTGAACCGACCAAAATATGGAAAAAGGAAATCAAGGAGTTCTACTCAACCGCTACTGTGGACACAGAAGGACAGAAAATCAAGGCGTCTATTCAAGATACCCGGGTGAAGCTCACATTGAAATCAATCAGGAAAGCACTACATATACCATTGATCAAGGATACAGACGAAATAACTCCTTCCCAGATAACTGAAGCTTTATGCTGGTGTGGACTGAGTCCCAGTATTAAGATTGGATCATCTATCAATTGAAAAGGGATGAATTCCCAAGGAAAATTTCTTTCAGAAGTTGTGGGCAAAGTGATAATCTGCAAGACTGGTGGACATGATAGGATTTCTGTCCACATGTTCAATCTTATGGTGAGGGTTATATTCAAGATAAACACTGACTGGGCAGCAGTAGTGTTTGATAAAATACAAGAAGGATTTAAGAAACCTAACCTAGGAAGGATCCTCAGTTTATGCTTAACATCAGTAATTCCAGATGTTCTGAAACAAGCAAATGGCTCTATGATAAATCACATGAGTAAAATGGATGTGAGGATACTGTCAAGATGGGACAGAGTTCTGACCAAGGAAGTCCTTGCTCTCGAGGAGCAAACTAAGAAAGACAAGAAGAAAAAGAAAGTGATTGTACAGGCTGATTCCTCAAGTGATTCTGAAGAGGAAGTGGTCTTTAGTTCTGATGAAGACCAGCACCAACAGGAAGCACATGATCAAGTAAAGGACAGTGAGCCCCAGGAGCAACAAGTTGACCCCACTCAAGGGGAGAACACTTTGAACAAGGAACTGAGCTGCCTGCCCAAGGGAGAGGTATTGATGATGATGTCCTAGACAGTGATTTAGCTGCAGATACAATCATGAAAGTAGTATCTGAAATCAACACTGCAGCTGAAGAAACTGATAAGACAAATGCTCAAAATGAGCCAGTAAGTATCTTCTCCACAGTCTAGTGATATATGATAGTATTCTTCTCAATAATTGTTCAGGAAGGGAACTATTGTGTAAAAAAAAAGTCTTTCAAGTCATTAAACCAAAACTAATCTTATTCCTTCTGTACAGATTCAGAAGGAATTTACAATGGAAGAATTATTTCCTGATCTTCCTCCAGATAGAACTGAGGGGGAGCATATTGAGAAAGGAAAAGATATTCCGAGGACTGAGGGGGAGTTATCAAAGGATACTGAGAAGGATACCCCAGCTGAAAAGAATACTATTAATATTAATAGTACAACTGAATCTTCTGAAGATGAAGAAGCCACATTGGCTAAGAAAAGGAAGCTAACTGTTTTAAAGAAAAAGAGTTCTGGATAAAAGAAGGATTTGCAAGTGGGAACAGCACCATCTACATCAACTGTGCACTTCAGTTCTTTACTGGTCCAGATGCAAATAAAACTGGATAATCAAAGACAGTCTATAGAGCAATATGTGGATGAAACTCATAAGGAGTTACAGTTTCAATTGGCCAAGGATATCAAATCCATTAGATTTGAAGTGAATCAACAGAAGAAGGAGGTGACAGATTGCTTCCATAAAGGAGGTAATGTTGTGGTGTTTCTGGCCAAGCAACAGCATAAAATCCAAGCTAAAGTGGATGAAATTGAAGTGAAGCAGGGATATGTACTAGAGAATCAGTTAAGGATGAATGAAAATCTCAAGGATTCACATCATGAAATATTGACAAAGCTCACTGATTCTAGCACTACTCTGAAGGCTGAAATCTCCAAGCAAATCCAGGAAGATATATCTGCTATTAAAGCCACATTTCAAGAATCTTAGGAGAAAATTAAAACTTTCCTGACAAAATTAAGAGCTTATTTTAAAGAGGGAACTGAATATATAGCTGATCAAGTCAGATTCCATAAAGAAGATATAAGAGATCATGTTGCAAGAGAAGTCATAAAGGGAGAGAGATTACTAGTCAAAGCCAGCTCTGACCATGCTAAATGGACTACCAATAGCATCAGAGCTACTCTTGGATATCCTCCTCTTTGTGATGATGCTAATGTAGCTGAGTTTGGGATACAACCTGAATATTTTAAAGGAGATCAGCTTGAAGTTGCTCAGGTGATCTACCCCCCAGCTGATTTTGAGATGGTTCAAGAATAAGTGTTGAAAATGTATAGTCCTCCACCAGAGGCAAAAAATGTAATTCTGGAAATGGTTGAAATATCAGAAGCTACATTAGAAGCTCAGAAGGAAGCTCAACTTTCCAAGAAGAGATTCAGAGAGCAGGCTGAGCTGAAGCCAGATTTTGAGCAGTGGAGCCCAACTTCTAGAAACATCATACTTACTGCCTGGAAAGCTGTAAAGGATAAAACCAATGATAGGGGTAAGTGGTATTCTGAACAAGAGTGGAAAATATATCAAGCAGTATAAGAAGCAATTCTTCAACATAGAAGAAGTTCTAAGGCTGGGAAACTACCTGCTAATGCTCAAGAGCCAAGCAAGTACTTCCCCAAACTTTTCCACTATTTTGAAAGACAGAAGATCAAGGCTGAAGAATTAAAGAAGAAAGCTCTAAAAGGGAAAAAGTCAGCTGAGGTTGTTGAACCTTCTGTGCAGGCTAAAATCAAGTCTGGCAAAGGAATAGTTATTAAGGAGCCTAGTCAGTAATAGGATTGCTAGGTTTATATAATAGAACAATGTACTAATTTGTTTCTTTTGTTCTATAAGAAATTCATGTAAACCAAAGTTTTTTCTGATTAATTAAATCTGTTTCAGTATTAAGTGTTTGTTGTTTACAATGATTATGTAATAACCTGCTCTGAAATGTTTTTTCTTCTATTACAATTTTGTTTTATCTTAAGAGATGTATATCTTTGACTAAGGGTTATGACTTCTCCAGATAGGGGCAGATTGTTGTGTACAGTGGAAAATGTTTACTAGATTTGGAGAAGCCACAACTTAGTCAATGATTTTCATCAATTTGTATTTGATAAAATTTTGAGTTTCATTGTGCAGGTTTAAGTATTTTAAGGAAAATTTTCAAAGTACAAGTGTTGACACTTGTGAAGAAACTGTGTCGACACTCAGGAAACTTGTGTCGACACACAAGCAAGTTGTGTCACACACAGAATTTTTGTCGAAACTTATAAAGAAGTTGTGTCGACACTCAGAGCTTTGTCGACACCTAAAGAAGCAGTTGTGTCGACATCCAGAAATGTGTCGACATCTGAAGCAGGACTTGTGTCGACACTTAAAACTGAAGCTATGTTGACATTCAGGAGATATGTCGACACCTGAAGCAATTGTGTCGACACACAGGACTTATGTCAACACACCAACTCTCAAAAGGCTGTGTCGAGTTCAGAAGTAATTGTGTCGACACACAGGACTAGTGTTGACACACACTCAATGCCATTTGATAAACACTCAACACCAACTGTCTGCAAAAGAAATGTCGAGACAAGAAGCTGCTGTGTCGACACACATGACTTATGTCGACACATACAACATAAGCAGTGTCGAGAAACAGAAGTATGACTGTGTCGACACTTGGAGTAATTATGTCGACACCATGAAGACTTGTGTCGACACTTAGTCTATATGTGTCGACACATGTGAAGCAGACTACTGAGTGTTGTATGCTGAGTTGAAAAGACATTGAAGAACCTGGTGACGTGACTGGTGACTTGATAGTTGTCATAACTAGCCGGTCTGACACCACTGTCAGAACTGTCAGAAGTTTGTTATGAACCAGATCATCCGGTAACCATGAAGCAAGATCTATATAAGAGACAGATCAGAAACGACAGAAGAGACGAACAACAACGTGAGGCATCTATAAGAAGAATTCTGACAGATCAAGGGCTATCTGCAAGAAAGATTCAGAGTTCTATCTGAATTTAAGGAAGAAGTTGATTGAAGATCATCTTCATCAACAGAGAAGATTTAACTTATTGTGTTCTAATCAAGAAGCTTTGAAAAGCTAAGTTAGGTTGGATTAGAAGGATCAGTCAATCCAAGAACTGATCAAGAAGACTACATCAATAGAGAAATCTAGCTGGTGAAGTTTTCAGTTACTCTTTACTCACAAATTCTTGTAGGATCTTCTGTTAGATCTGAGATTGTAAGCCTAAAATTATAAAGGCTGAGGTAGGGTTGTGTGTCTGAGGTAGGACTTGTGGTAAGTCTGAGTTGTAAGACTAATTATAAAGGTTGAGGTAGGGCTGAGGCCTGAGGTAGGATTCTGGAGAAGAATCTGAGGTAGGACTTGTGTTAAGTCTGAGGTGTAGGAACAATCTTTGGTTCTGAGATTATAAGATCTGAGGATCTGAGCCAGTGGAAGGAAGTTAGGCTGAATCCAGTTATCTGCTGGATAGGTGAAGGGGGAAAGTGGATGTACCCATATCTTGTGGAACCACTATAAGTCTGGTGTTTACTGTGATGTGTTTATTTTTTGTAGATTGATTAATCTGTGCTGAAAGAAGTCTTATAACTGTCTGCATAAAAATTAAAAAGACACAAAAAGATTAGAACCTATTCACCCCCCCCCCCTCTAGGTGTTTAGGCTCTTGAAATAAAGTTTCTCACTGAGTAATTCATCAGACTCAACATCATATCATATTCCTCATTATTAATTTCTAAATCTTCTTCTCCATTGTCTAATCCAAATATTTCAGTTAATACAGCGGGAAAGAGAGAGATGGCAGTACCCGTTATTGAGCTAGTCATTGGGTTGTCCTCGGTTGTAGACGTAGTAAAGACCCATTCTCTGATTTCCATGCTGGGTAATTTGATTCTAATGGACAATAGATTTTTCAATCGCTGGTCTTCCAGCAGTTGCAGAATGTGGAGGAATACTTGATCGGAGTGCTGGAATGAGTCGAAATCCACATCGAATCTGGTATCAAACTTCATTGCCGCAAGGGCGCCTACTGGAATCGTCATGAGTGCACCTGCAAGAGAGAAAACGAAGATCAAATGCAAAGAGAATTGAAGGTGCGGGATGGAGGTCGAAGAAACCCTAAATATAAGGTTTTCTAGAATATGAAACGACAAACTCCGGTCCACGAAAAATAAAAAAATCTTCGTTCTGAGGTCGACGAAATAATTTAGAGTTAAACAGTTCGTCGAACTCAGTCTAAAGGATTGAAGACATTTCGTCGATCTCTGGTCGATGACAGGTTTCAGAAGTAAGTTCGTCAATCTCAGGTCGACGAAAATTACTTCACCAAGAGATTTCGTCGATCTCAGGTCGACGAAAAATCTCAAGAACAGTTATCAGTTCGTCGATCTCAGGTCGACGAACAGAGACAATTATTTGACCAAAGATAGAGCATTAGATTAAATCCTGAACATTTATCATACCAAGCTGATTGACAAAGAACAGATGCTTGGATGAGTCAAATGGCTTAGTGAATATATCTGCTCTTTGCAAATTAGTACAGATAAATTAAAGTTTAATCTTTTGTTTGTCAACACAAACTCTAATGAAGTGATGTCTAATGTCTATATGCTTGTTTCTAGAATGCAATACTAGATTTTGTGCAATTGAAATAGCACTTGTATTATCACATAAAATAGTTGAATTATTTAAGTTGACACCATAATCCAGTAGTTGGTTTTTTATCCACAAGATCTGTGAACAGCAACTGCCTGCAGCCATATTTTCAGCTTCAGTAGTGGATGTTGAAATAGATGTTTGCTTTCTACGGAACCAAGATACAAGTCTGTCACCAAGGAACTGACAAGTTCCAGAGGTGTTTTTCCTGTCTACTCTGCATCCAGCATAATCAGCATCAGAAAATTCAGTTAACACAAATGTTGATTCTATTGAATACCAGAGGCCTAGATCTGGACAACCTTTTATATATCTTAAAATCTTTTTTAAGAAAATAAGGTGAGATTCTTTAGGGTTCACCTAGAACCTAGCACAAAGACATGTGGCAAACATAATATCTGGTCTGCTTGCTATTAAATACAGTAGGGATCAGACAATGGCTCTATACCTGGTCTGATCAACTGGTTTTCCATATTCATCAGCATCTACAACAGCATTAGCAGCCATGGGAGTTTTCATGGCTGAGGCATCATTCATCCCAAACTTCTTAATAAGCTCTTTAGCATATTTAGACTGAGAGATGAAGATCCCTTCAGGGGTTTGTTTCACTTGGAGACCAAGGAAATATGATAACTCACCCATGCTACTCATCTCAAACCTTGAGTGCATTAAATCAGAAAATCTTTTGCACAGATTGAGATCAGTAGAACCAAAAATAATGTCATCCATATATATTTATACTAAGAGAATTTTATCATGATGCAACTTTGTAAAAAGGGTTCTATCTACCATGCCTCTTGAAAAACCATGCTCTAAAAGAAAGCTGGCTAAGGTCTCATACCAAGCTCTTGGAGCTTTCTTTAAACCATAGAGAGCTTATGCAATTTAAAAACATAAGAGGGATGAGATGGAGAGATAAAACCTGGAGGTTGTTCAACATTCACCTCTTCTTTGAGTTCTCCATTTAGGAATGCACTTTTTACATCCATTTGGTAGACTTTAAACTTTTTGAATGCTGCATAAGCTAAGAAAAACCTTATAGCTTTAAGTCTGGCAACTGGAGCAAAGGTTTGATCATAATCAATCCCTTCCTCTTGCATGTATCCTTGAGCAACAAGCCTGGCCTTGTTCCTCACTATCACACCTTGGGCATCAAGTTTGTTTCTGAATACCCACTTAGTCCCAATAACTGGATAGCCCCTAGGCCTTGGAACTAAATCCCAAACTTTACACCTATCAAATTGGTTGAGTTCCTCTTGCATTGTAGTGATCCAATTTGGATCTTGCTCTGCATCAGATATGGATTGAGTCTCAATTTGAGAGAGAAAACAGGCAAGCATCACATCAAGGTTGAGTTGATGCCTTATCTGCACTCCTACTGATATGTCTCCAATTACTTGAGATCTAGGGTGATCCTAAGTGTGACAAGATCATTAAGTGGAGTTAGTTCAGTGACAGTTATTTGATTTAATTCCTTTTGTGGAATTATATCAACTGTTGGAGGAAATTGAACTGCTTCCACATTCTCTTCTTCACTTTCAGCTTCTGATATAGCTTGTGGAGAGGGATATGATTCAACCCTTGAGATAAGGTTTAAATCATCCAAGCTCTCACACAAATTTTGTACCTGCAGATTATTGTTGGTAGAGATGTCTTTCTCCTTGTAAAACATATTAGATTCATCAAATGACACGTACATAGATTCCTCAATTTTTAATGTTGATTTATTAAGCACCCTATATGCCTTGCTGACATGGGATTATCCTAGGAAAATTCTCATTGCAGCCTTAGATTCAAACTTTCTAAGATGTTTCTTGTCATTGTTGTGAATATAGCATATACATCCAAATACTTTAAAAGAGGTTATTATAGGTTTCTTCCCTTTGAGTAGTTCATAGGGAGTCTTAAACTTTAGTTTATGTATTAGACTTCTATTCAGGACATAATTTGTTGTGCTTACTGCCTCTACCCAATAGGAAAGAGACATGTAAGCATCTGCAAGCAATGTACCTGTAGCTTCAATAAGTGTCCTATTCTTCCTTTCAACTACCCTATTTTGTTGAGGAGTTCTTGGAGCTGAGAAACAATGTCTGATACCTTCCTTCTCACAGAACTCTAGCATAAGAAGAGATTCAAACTCAGTGCCATGATCACTTCTGATCAATGCAACTTGAGTAGAGTACTTAATTTGTATGTTCTTGAGAAAATCTGTGAGAACCTTAAAAGTATCTGACTTAGTTCTCAAAAAGAAAACCCATGTGAATCTGGAGAAATCATCTACAATAACTAATGCATAAGACTTTCCTCCTAGACTTTGTACTGCAATAGGGCCAAAAAGGTCCATATGGAGCAAGTACAAAATTCTAGGTGAATCACTCTTATTAATGGATTTGAAACTAGATTTAGTTTGCTTGCCTAGTTGACAAGCCCTACAAAGTCTTTCCTTCTTGTAGGGACCAGAAGGTAAACCTCTAACAAGATTGTCCTTAGATAACCTAGCTATATTTTTATGGTTTACATGTCCTAGTCTTTTGTGTCATAAGCTAGTTTGAATGCTGACAGAATTGAATAAGCAAATTTCAGATTTAGCTGATTCAAAATTTACTAAGTAAATGTTACCTTGTCTAATTTCTGTTAAAACAGTTGTGTTGTTTAAAGAAATAAGACTTAAAGAGTTAGTGAAGCTTACTTGATAACCTGTATCACATAGTTGGCTTACTGATATAAGGTTATGCTTAAGACCATTTACATAAGTCACTTTCTTGAATGTGACAGCTCCACAGTTGAAATCTCCATAGCCTTCTATCAGTCAAAATCCTGAGTCCCCAAAGATTACTTTAGGTATAGTCTTGGCTTTATAGTTGATTAGGAATTTCTTGCAACCTGTCATATATTTAGAGCAACCACTGTCCAGGTACCACTTGTTTTGAGTGGCAGGGTTCTCTTCTACCTGCAAAGAGGATTAGCAGTTTTTTACCCAGATTACCTTGGGTCCTTATTATTTAACATAACTGAAACTTGAAATAAATGAACATTCAGGTTGATCCTTATAACCTAAAGGATGATACCTTCTAGGAGGTATGACCCACTGACTAAAGGGATTAAAGGACTTATCAGTTTTTAGGTTACTCTGGTTATGAACTGAGTTTGACAAATTTGAGTATGTTCGTCGACCTGAGCTCGACGATCTGGGTTGAGTTCTTCGATCTCTGCTCGAAGAATGGAGGTATCCATTCTCAGAGCCCGAGAAACGTTGATCTCTGGTCGATGAACCATACTGGTTTCATCGATCCCAGTTCGAAGAATAGTTTACATTATTATTTGCATTCAGGGTTCGTTGTTTTGAGGTCGATGAACCATACCCATTTCGTCGTTCTGAGTTTGACGAAATATGCTGAACATAGTTATGTTGTTTATTTTTCTTTTTCTAATTGGTTTTCTTAAGTTCTAACTGTTTAAGAACTTCATTAACCTTCTCTACCTGTTCAGTATTTTTCTTACCATTTTCAGAGATGAAGTTAATAGGTTTTGATAATCGATTTTTTCTGAATTAGGATTGGTTCACTATATGAGGCTCCTAATCCTAGTTTGTTATTGTTAGATCTTGTATTAATTGTGCTAGTTATATCTAACAGTTGTAAACTTCTACCATTCAAGAATTCTTCTAGTTCCTTAGCCTTACTTAATTCAGATTTCAGAAAAACTATTTGTTGATTGGCTAAGCTTAATTCTTCAGTTAACTTTTCATTTTCAGCAATGATTTTGTCTTGTTCTAAAAGTTTTTTCTTGAGAAGTTTGATTTCCTTCTCAGATCCTATTAGGTCTAAACACAAGAGTTTAAATTCAGATTGAAATTCTTTAGATTGAAAGTCATAGGAAGCAATTACCTGATCCTCTTTAGAGAGGAATTCTTCATCATCTGATTCTTCTGAATCTGATCTGCTGCTTCCAACATCTATTTCCATAAGGCAAATTTCCCTTGCCTTCTTTTCTTCTACATCATCCTCACTGTAAATGGAGGAGCATGTTTTATCTTCAGTATCACTCCAGGTTTCAGCTACAAAGCCCTTCTCCTTCTTTTTGTACTTGTTGGAGGAGGCCTTGTTGTGCTGATGTCTTCATGAATCCTTTTCTTGCCTTCTGTCTTTCTTTTGGACTTCTGGGCATTCTAAGATGAAGTATCCAGGTTTCTTGAGAAGGGGTCTTGTCATACCTGGGTTTATCTTCATTCCTTGAGGGCTTCCTCCTGAAGTCCTTTCTTGCCATTTTATAGAATCTCTTAGCAAAGAGACCCATAAGATCTTCATTGGCTGGCAAGCTGGGAGATTCTTCTGCAGCTTTGAGTGCAAAGTTCTGTTCCTTCCTGGTAGGTGTTGAAGCCTTTGGTTCAACTGCAGCTTCTCTTGACTTGATCAATTGCTCATAGGATTTGAGCTTTCCAAGCAGAGATTCTGTTGAAATTTCAGCCATGCTTCTGGCTTCTCTAATGGGCCAGATTCTAAAGTCCCAAGTGCTAGGGAAGCGCATGAGGATCTTGTCATTGACCTCAGTTAGAGTAATTTCCTTGTCCAATGTTCTGAGCTCACTGATGATGGAGCTCAGCTTGTTGTACATTACTTCCACAGATTCTGCTGCATCTTTCCTGAAATTCTCATATTGGGATATGAGGTTGGATCTTCTATCCTTCCTCTCATCAGCAGAGTCTGCTACCATTTGGTTGAGGGAATCCCAAATGGCTTTGGCAGATGTACATTCAGCAACTTTCTGAAATACATCATCTGACATAGTTTGGGCCAGTATGTTCATAGCTCTGGCATCAACAATCTTTGCTTTCTTATGTGCATTAGTTTGATTTGGAGGAGGCACTGCATTGAGATTTATTGGAGTTAAAGTAGAGGGCACTGGATCTGGTGGTCCTGTCAAGATGGAATTAAAGATGTCCTCATCAATAGAGTTCATATAAAGCTTGATTCTTGCCTTCCAGATCTCAAGCTTTTGCAAGTTGCAGACTGGAGGTCTGGTGTTAGCATAATCCTTGTTTTGTGCCATGATATCAGAAAATAAAATCTAATCAGAGAAACCAATAAGACTTATTTAGAGTTTACCCTGAGGATCTTGATTAATCCAGGTGTAAGCATGTATGATGTGATTAACCTTCCTCTGATACCAATTGAAAGATAGGGTAAGCTCTGACAAACTCTAGAGGGGGGGTGAATAGAGTTTTTAAAAAAAATTTAATTTTTGCTGAAATAAGAAGTATTTAATAAAATATGTTACTATGATATAGGTATATGAGTGTACAAGTGCAGCAAATGAACTAGAGAAAAGATAACTAAGCTATACAACAAAACATATCACAGCACAAGCACACAGGAAGATCACAGCCACACAGACAACACAACAATTTTGATAGTGGTTCCCCAAACTTGGGTACATCCACTCTTCTACCACCCTAGGTAGGAATCCACTACAGGTTTTGATCAGGTGACTGCCACTAATGAGCTTTTGATCATGTGCTCACAAATCAACCCAAGTCTTTTGGAAGGAGACTTGCAACAAGAATAATTTTGAAGGGAATTAAAATCCTGTACAGAGGTGGGGAAGAGAGGTTGATGGAAGTGTTCTTTTCTCAAGTCAAAATGAGAAGACTATGTGGATTCTGTGGTGTTGTCAAAGCTCCCCCTGAAATCTTGAATGGTTCAGGAGTGGAAGCTTTGCTAAGGGTGAGTAGGCCTTTTGCTATATGATCAACTCTTTAGAGATCCTTTGACTGATTTGAATATTCTTGTCAGTTGAGGTCCCTGAAAACAAAGAAGGTTAAGAAGAAGGACTCTTGATTGTGATTGTTGTTCTTTCTTCTTCTTTTGAGAGCAGTTGATTTTCTAAGAACTGTATGCACTGCACTTCTTGTTGATCTCAAAGAGTTTTTCTGTATTCACTTTATTCTGGCAGAGAGATGATCAGATTGATAACTGCCTCAAGGTCGAATTCAAAAACCTGCAATAAATGCTCAGCCGAAATCTGGGAAATGAAAACGACAAGTATGCTGTCATATATTCTATTCTATGTCTGTCCTGACATATAAGCAATTAATTCCATGGAGGATATTTGCAATCAATGCTGCCAGTAATGGCTCGGTTCAAAGGATATAAGTGCATTGATTATCCAGGGAATTAACGGCCTATAATGGATATAAAATAAGGAGACAGAAAAGGAAAGAATAAATAACAATACTGGGCTAGCCAACCTCGGGCACGGGACGGCCTTGGGGGCCTTATAGGCCTCTGATATAGATCATTTGCCCGGCTCGGTGCCTGACCTGGGCCAGGGCAGGCAAAGCCCAATTTTTCAGGTTGGTCCTAGCCCGGGCCCAGACAATGCCTAGCCTAGGCAAAAGCTTAACGACTCTTAGAGCCATTAGGATCAACGACTCTTAGAGCCATTGAACAATGGCTCTAAAGACATTAGTTGGCATGGCAGTGCTGCTTCTGCCATGCCAGCAAGCCCAGCGCTAGTGTCGTCTACTTAAACTGCACATGAAGTGGTGAAGCACGAGCATATGACGTCATATTGGGAGCATTTCAATAAAGTTAAAGTCGGCTCTAAATACAAGATCAGGTGTAAATTATGCTCAAAGTTGTTGACCCTCAGCGACAACTCGACACTAGCAAGATATCTCAAGTCTTGCATTTCAAAACAAACTCTTGAGTCCAGTTAGACACAAATAACGGGAGCATGACACATTTGGACGAACGATCAACTTCAGCAGCAGGAGCTGTAGATGAAGAATGTCATCAAATGCGGGTTGTTGTTCAGTCACTACAACAAAGAGAAGGAGACCGGATACATACATCAAGGGATTCCACCAAAATATCAACATGTCAGTAGATCCTCTCTCATGCATGACGCCCTCTGTAAGACTCCCTTCTCGGAACACAAAATACGACCGAGGAGAGCCTTATGCCCAGAACAATAATTTTGCGGTAGCGTCGGCACACGGGCTAACTTGTACCACAAGACTCCTGTCCTCCCGACCATTCCAGTATATCATAACATGAGTATACTGAGATACTGACACACAGTAATGCTTGAAAATCTCAATCGCCTCCTCGCACGGCGGAGATGGATCCCGGACCTCAGTGGCGACTCACACAACACCATCCAGCCCTTCAGGGGATTTTGCACTTGCTCCTCAATGTGTGAGATCTTCACTTCTTACCTGGCAGGTATCCCATATCACTTCTTCTAGACGTCAACCTGTTAAGCAGTAAGTGAAGAACGCATCCGCATCGGTTTACCTTGAGAGCAAGCCCTTGGTACCTGAAAAGGAAAATACACAAGCATTTGCAAAAAAAACAATACTCCATGTGCTCTACAACATCCGTAGCCACACCACGTGAAAGGGTGCAGACAAAAGCGCACACGTGCAAGATGCATGAGCACCCCTGCACACACACAAAGCTCAAAGACACACCCCACGCAAGACGCGTAGACGTGCACCACGCACATGAGGCATACACCCCGCATACGAGGGGGGCACCGCGCACATAGCCAAAATAAATATTCGGTGTGCGCGTAGTAAATTCTTAGAAAAATATGTGTCGTAATCTATAGGAAATTGGTCTGCGAATAGTACATAAAATGGTAATGGTCTATGAATAACCGCATAATCACCATAACCACCCCTGAAGCCTATAAATAGGACTCCATAGCCCCCTTCATTTCCATCCTATTCTCTTTCGGTTCCATCTCCTACGTGCACGTGAGCTCCACCAGAAATCTTTTTTGCCTTCGAAGACGCTCTTGAAGATCTTCGATCGCCTTGAAGAACATTTGAAGACCTTCATCCTCCTTCAAGCGAGCGTCCCGCGCGCCGCAACAAGGATCCTGCGCACAGCGCGTTCAACACTCAAAATGCCCTCAACAGCAAGCCTTCAAACCGACGGTGAGTCAACTGCTCCAAACCCCTCTGCGTGTATCATGAGACAAGCTGTAAACACCAAGACGCGCTTTGTGCGTCCCTTTGGCATTCGAGCACCCGCAAAGAACTTTGAGGCATCCAGAGCTCGGTGCTCCCAACTACAACAAGCAAAATACTTAGCTCCGCAAGCGCCAAGCGGTGGCATGTCACCCTCCGAGCAGCATCCCGTTGCTCTCGATTTCACATAAAAGCATCGCACACTATCAACAAATAGTGAAGTTCGGTTGGCACAGCCCCGACCGCATGGTTTTTCACCTCTTTCTGAGATTTTCCACGTTAAAAAAATTCTTCTCACTAGCCATCTCAATCTCTATGACCGTTTTCACGCTCGTCCGCTCCCGCGCTAAGACGGTAAATGAGCCTCGAGTTGCCCGCAACATAAATGATAACTGATATTTAAGCCTTTGGATTTACATAAGCTCTTCAAATGGTAAGCTTTTCTCCACCGATCGTGTTTGGTGCTGTCAATATCGATTTAGTTTTTATATTTCATTTATTTTAATACTTGTTGTGATTTTGTATTACGGTGCTGTGAATTTGCAATTCTGAAATATCAAGGAAAGCATGTAACCGATATGGTTGCTTGTTACGTTAATTTGATTATTTTGCTGGGAAAATCTCCTGACTTGGGCTCTGTTTGGAGGGACTTATTTTCAAGCATTGTCGGGAGGTTCCCCCTCTCGGGAAGGCAAGGTGGCGAGGGGGATGTTGGAGGACTTCAGGTGGGAAGTCTTGCAGACCATCCACTTGGCCTTCTCGGCGAGAAGCAAGTGGGCGACGCCCCAGGTTCCGGTGGCCGCGACCCCTTCACTGGGCGAGAACGCTCTCGGGAAGCGCCCCGGGAAGGAGGTTCCGACAGAAGTTGGCGAGAGGGATGTCGCGGGGCGGGAGCTCTTCCCCAGGCAAGCCAGCGCTGATAGGGCTAGCGAGCCGAGGCAGCGGAATGTGCCCTCTCGGCAGGGAGTGGGCAGGAACCCTTTCAGTGAGCTCATCATCTCGGCTCCGGTTCCAGAGTGTACAACCTCGTATTCACGAAAAGAAGCCCCCCGTACAAGGCGTGAGAGTTGCTGCGCGTTTTTAAGTTTTTTGGGAGTTTTGCACTCTCGGAGGCCAATTTTGGGTGGATCTGCAGGATGTACTAATAGGGGGAGTAAAAATCTGCCTCCCCCATGGCCCCTTTTAGGGGGCGGGTGCGGGGATTTTGCCGACACCCGCCCCAGCTTGCTAAGGTGCAGGGGGAGACCGGCCGGCGGCCAGGTTATCGCCCAATCGCCCGGCCTAGCAGGGCGAGACCGGTCGGCGGCCAGGTTCTTGCCAAGTCGCCCGTCCTAGCGGGGCGAGACCGGCCGGCTGCCAGGTTCTCGCCCAGTCGCCCGTCCTAGCGGGGCGAGATCGGCCAGCTGCCAGGTTCTCGCCCAGTCGCCCGGCCTAGCGGGGGGAGATCGGCTGGCGGCCAGGTTCTCGCTCAGTCTCCCGGCCTAGCGAGGCGAGACCAGCCGGCGGCCAGGTTCTCGCCCAGTCGCCCGGCCTAGCGGGGGGAGACCGGCCAGCGGCCAGGTTCTCGCCCAGTCGCCCGACCTAGCGGGGCGAGACCGGTCGGCGGCCAGGTTCTCGCCCAGTCCGTCTAGGCGCCCGACCTTGCGGGTCGAGACAGGGTCTCAACCCTAGCTCCCGGTTCTTCTGCGGGGCCCGCCCACTCGCCGGTCCCAAAGCGAAGGGGGAGTGTAGTGGTTTAACACCACCCCCCCCCCCCCCCTTCACTTGTCTCAGGTGTCTAGGGGAGGTGAGGGGAATGGTTTAGCCTCCGTTCACCCTTGGACCTCTTTTGGCCATGCTTTTACCGTTGTGCCCTCAGGGTGGAATTACCTCTTTACCCCCTGGTGTGGATGTTTTCTATTGGCCCAGGACCTATTTGTCTTAGGGGTATTTCTGAACTTTTGGTCCCCAGCTTTGGGAAATCTATAAATAGACACTTAAGGGTGCCTTGGAGGGGGACTTCTTCACTACTCTTCACCCTCTTCTTTTGTCCTCCAAGGCACCTAGCTCAGCATTGGCTAGGGAGGGGGAGATCTCAAAGGTCTTTCGGGTGTGAGGTGAGACCTCCACGCTAGAGTCGAGGGTCTGTTCCTAGCTTCTTGAGTCTTTGGCCTGTGACATTCTCCTAAGTGTAGTAGGTGTGAGGTCACCCCTTTCTTGGGACCCCGAACTCCACGAGAGACCAAGTTTTTGGTTTCAACACAAAGGGATTACGGGAGCTAGACATGTCATACTATACGGGCAGGGATGACCCCGTACAGCATGTACAGTTGTTCGAAGATGCCGTCTCCATAAGGCAAATGTCGGACGTTTTCAAGTGTAGGCTCATTGCCATCACGTTGAAAGAGAAGGCGAGGGAATGGTTCCACCAGTTGCCGGCAAATTCTATCTACAGTTTTGAGGATCTGCGGCACGGGTTCCTGTTAAGGTTGTCGACGTCGAAGAAGAGGAAGAAGGGCGGCGGAGTGTCTATTCGAGATCAAGCAGAAGCCTGAGGAGACGCTGGGACGCTATGTCGATTGGTTCTATTAGGAGATTCTGCAAGTCCAGGAGATGTCATGGTACACGGTGATGCTTGCCTTCACCTTGGGATTGAGGCCCAGTTTTTTTAGCATGGAGTTGAAGAGAGTTCCCCCCCCCCCCCTCCTTCGAGGAGTTGATGGAGAGGGCGGCGAAGGAGATTGAGATTGAGGCGGCCAATCCGGCGCTCACCAAAAAGTCGGCCAAGTTGGCGGAGGAGGACATGAAGGAGTCGGGATCTGGGAGGCAAAGAGAGCAGAGAGAGGAGAGAAGGAGAGAAGAGCCCCGAGGCCAAGGGCAGCACCAGGGTTGGGGGCAGCGTGAGCCGAACAACCGATTGGGCTGGAGGCCCCAAGAAGGTCGCCCTCGGGGGCAGGGAGAAGAGACCTTCTGCAGTCAGGGAAGGTTTAACCAACCAGCATGGAGGCAAGGGCAGAGGGCCCCCCTCCTGCCACAGCAGGAGGTGATGGAGATAGTCTGAGGGAGAGGAGGAAGGAGAGCGACTCGAGGAGGAGCCAGGAGAAGAGAGGGTAGGGTGGCGTTGCCCTTCTGTGACTTTCATCGGGAAGAGTGTCATGCAATGGCCACCTGCCCAGAGTTTCTTAATTTAAGGGGAGCTAGGGGCTGGCATAGCAGCAGCCACTCGTGAGGATTGAAGAGGTTCAGCCAGGAGGAGGAGAGGATAGATGCGAAGACCGGGCATATGTGGGGGCCCGAGGAGGGATCAGGGTGATCCATGGGGGAGTGGGGATCGAAGCCACCCGTAAGGGGAGCTTCTAGACCATGTAACGAAGGAGTGTCGCCTCGACCTCCCAGACCCCCCCCCCCCCCCAGGAGGAGGAAAGGATCACCTTCTCGTCGAAGGATATGCCCAACTGTGAAGACCCGTTCTGTGATGTCTTGGTGATCCAGACTACGGTAGAAAATTTCACGGTCTCCCGAATCTTGGTAGACAACGGGAGCTCCGTAAATGTGATCTTCAAGAAGGCCTTCGACGAGATGAAGGTGGAGGCTCAGAGGGTACTGGCCTCCGATGGACCATTGTTTGGGTTCTCGGAGGAAAGGAAGGAAGTAGGAGGGGTGGGGCTACACGTGACGCTCGGGGGATGTCGAGGAACTGTCGGTTCGTCATTGTGGACGTTCCGAGCAGCTACAATGCCATTTTTGGGCGCCCCCTCATCAGCGCCTTTCGTTGTGTCCCCTCCTCTTTCCACCAATGTCTCAAGTTCAGCAGTGGGGGAGTGCAAGTTCGGATCAGGGGGATCCAAAGGTGGCGAGGCAGTGCTATGTGACTGCCGTCAATACCATTTCGTGGATGGCTAAGGCAGAGGAGCTGGAGAAGGAGATGGCGGCGCAAGAGGAGGATGTCAAGGAGGAAGAAGCAAGCCTAGGAGGGTCAGGAGAGAAGGTTGTGGAGGAGAAGGGAGAAGGAGAATCAGGAGGCGAGGCTAGGGGAGGCGTAGAGATAGAGCTGCAAGAGAGCCTGTTGGAGGCGATGGAGGTCAAAGGGGTAGGTGGATAAGGGGAGTATGGGTAGGAGGAGGAGTCGGGGACTGGAAGGGAGCAGTCCCGGCTTGAGCCGATAGAGGAGGTCATGGAGATGGAAGTCTTCACCAAGGTAGGCCAGGCACAAAGGGTGTGGATCAGCGGCAGCTTGAGCCCTGAAGACCAGGCGAGGATGCGGGAGTGCATCCAGAAGAACCTTGACATCTTTGATTGGAGCGCGGCGGACATGCCAGGCATCGATGCGTATGTTGGCCTGCCACTGCCTGAACCTGGACCTCAAGACGTGTCTGATCCGCCAGAAGATGAGGATCATCGCCACCAAGCTGGAGGAACCCATCCGCGAGAAGGTCAAGAAGCTTCTCGACACAGGTTTCATCTCGGAGATCCAGTATCTAGGCTAGGTATCCAATGTGGTAATGGTAAAGAAGGGTGATGGGAAGTGGTGCAAGTGTGTAGATTTCTCTTTATTAAATAAATAATTCCCTAAGGATTGCTACCCCCTGCCTCGGATCGACGCATTGGTTGATTCAGCCGTTGGTTTTCTATTATGAGCTTTTTGGATGCCTTTTCAGG
This sequence comes from Platanthera zijinensis, assembly GCA_039513925.1. Classification (NCBI taxonomy): domain Eukaryota; kingdom Viridiplantae; phylum Streptophyta; class Magnoliopsida; order Asparagales; family Orchidaceae; genus Platanthera; species Platanthera zijinensis. The sequence continues at coordinate 166,187,853 of CM077093.1, read as the reverse complement.
TTACCGCCAGATTCAGATGCATCCCCCCGATGTCAAGGATGTTTCCTTCATCACCTAGGAGGGGTGCTTCAGCTACAAAATGATGTTTTTTTGGCTTAAGAACGCAGGGGCAACCTACCAGCGCATGATGGATCGGTTTTTACAAGTCCAATGGGGTAAGAACCTCAAGGTCTACGTTGACGATCTCATGGTGAAGATCATGGATGTGGGTTCACACCTACTTGACTTGGAGGAGACGTTCGCGACCCTACGAAAGTTCAAGATGAGGCTAAATCCCAAGAAGTGTGTCTTTGGTGCAATCCTAGACAAGTTCCTTGGACATCTTCTTACCCCAACAGGGGTCGAGCCTAACCCGGATAAGGTGAAGTCCATCATGGAGCTTGAGTCCCCACGTAATGCCAAAGAGGTTCAGTGTTTGATGGGCAAGCTCGCCGAGCTCAGTAGATTTCTCTCTCGGGCTGAGGAGAAATGTTCACCGTTCTTCAAGGTGCTACGGGGAAATCAGGAGTTTGAATGGACCAGGTAATGTGAAGAGGTCTTCCAGGCGTTGAAGGGTCAACTTTACCAAGCACCGCTCCTTTAGATCCTGAAGGAGGGGGAGGACCTAACCTTGTAACTTGGGGTAGGGGCAGAGGACGTGAATTCCGTGTTGGTCAAGGAGAAGGGAAAGAAGCAGTTACCAATCTATTATGTTAACAAGATCATGAAGGAGGCGGAGCTCCGCTATCCCATCCTAGAAAAGCTGGCTTTCTCCCTGATCGTCTCGGCCAGAAAGCTTAGGCTGTATTTTCAAGCCCACTCAATCCGGGTGGTGACGGACTATCCCCTGCGTAAGATTTTCGAAGGGGTGGAGCACTCGGGACGGCTAGACAAGTGGTCCATCAAGCTTAGTGAATTCGACAACTCATTTGTGCTGAGGCTTTCCAACAAGGCACAAGTGGTGGCTGATTTCTTGGCCGACTACGTCATTAAAGTCAGGGGTGAGGAGCCACGGCCGCGGGAGGCTTAGAAGATGTTGGTTGACGTAGCTTCGGGGAAGCATTCCCTCGAGGGACGGGTAGTGTTGGTAAGCCCTCAAGGGGTCTCCATAGAGCAGTCAGTGGCGCTGCACTTCCTGGTAACAAACAATCAAGCAGAGTAAGAGGTCATCATAGTCGGGTTGCGGTTGTCTAAGGAGCTCAGGGTACATGACGTAGAAGTGTTCACGGATTCATTGGTGGTGGCATCGCAGATTAAGGGTGAGTATGAAGCTCGGGAGCCTACCCTCATGAAGTATTTATCCAAAGTAAGGGTGATAGTCGGTGGATTCCGGACGTTCTAAATCCAGCATGTCCCCAGGGAGGAGAACGCAGTAGCCGGTAGACTGGCTAAGTCCGGACACCGTGGAGAGGGATCCTTGACTTAGTTGTTCCAACCAACGATCGAAGAGGGGGAGTTGATGGAAGTGGATCGGCGACCCTCGTGGGTGGATCCCTTCATAACCTTTTTTTACTACCGGCGAGCTTCCCGAAGGGACCAAGGATACAAAGGGCTTCATGTTTGGTTTCTCTAGGGGGTGGCACAACACTTGTGCACGCAGCGGAAGTAATGAAAAATCAAGAACAACCCAAAAGAGATTGGGATCGGGCCATGAATGTTGAATCAAGAAGTTAAGAAAAACAAGGTAAAATTACCTTGGCGGCGTTGAGTCACAACCCAACGAAGATGCTCCAATATATGAGTTCTTATCGGAGGGTAGTTCCACGTAGAATAGCGTCTACGTCTCTGCAGAAATCCACACGAGCGGAAGAACACCGATCTTCATCGCACGAGGGATCGGGAAGGAGATCGACTGCACCTTGCACTTCCACGGACTGCTAGGTCCGCTCCAACAAGAGCAGCACCGGCGACTGTCGTCGGAGAGAAGGCCGGTGGAGCGAGCGAACGGCGGAACACTTCCGTCGGGCGAATCGGCGGAACCGGCGGAACTCTTCCGTCGGGCCGTGAGTGGATCTACTAATTCGCTCAAACCTAAGTTCTTATTTATACCCAAAGCATAAACAGACCTAGGAAAAATCGTTATCCGCATACCACAAAATAGGGTTTCTGGATTAATTCATCGAGAATTAGAACCAGAATCGTCAAGAGTCAGAATCGTCGAGAATCAGAATCATCGAGAATCAGCATTCGTCGAGAATCAGAATCGTCGAGAGTTAGCATTCATCGAGAATCAGAATCGTCGAGAATCAGCATTCGTCGAGTATCGAACAGTTCGATAGTCGACGAATTGCCTTAGTCGATGAGCATAGTCGATGATTCTCGACGAACCATTCTCGACGAACCATTCTCGACAAATCATCCTTGATGATACTCGACGAAAATCCCTGGCAACATTTGCCGGACCCCAGTCTGTATGGTGATTGGTAAGCTTTACCAACACAGTCAATCCTCCAACTTCTCCGCATGCTCTTATGTGTGACCCTGCAGGCTCATATCGCGTTGGCAGTGAGATTACATGTTTGACCACTTCTAGATCACCATGGTAACTCCAACAGTCTCCCACTTGATCTTGAAAGTATCAAACCAAAAACCTCACAAACAATGAGCGGCATCTAGCAATGCATCATTGCTACCCAAGCAATAAGAGTTCATAACTCAAAAGCCTATATAAACAATGTTCTAGCATTGTCCTTGTTCCCTTTGTCCTTTACATCCGGAAAGAACTAGAGGCATGGACCGTGTCACCCTCATAATAGCTCAATCCAAGTTTCTTGATCTAGAACGGACTTCAAGAGAATGGTGAGTCCAATATCACATATTGACTCAACCAAGCATGGCCATACATTTCTCAGTCCAGTTCCATCAAGGGGCCCATGGATGCAACTCCTGTCATATAGGAGGACAAATCCCATATCTGCTCACACACAACCCCCAAATGATTCGTAACACGCCCAACAACCACCCTTATCATCAACCTTTCTCAAGGAAGACTTTAGATGGCATCAAAGCACATTCTTCCTCACTTGATGAATGTTGTGACTTCAGGTCAAAGGACCACAACACCATTGTCAATTGAGACCTACTCGTGACACGTTTAGATAATAATCCACAAAGTAGTCTCAGGTTGGGTCTGTCCAGTACAACTTGTTCATTAACAAGTACCCACATGATGACTTGATATCATAATATCATGACCTGTGAGAACTGGTCATCAGTCAACGCACATGCTGGTCTAAATGTATCATCATCACCCTTAGCTTCTATGATGATACAACGACCAGGGACTTTTTAAGAATGAAACTTCAAATAAATCATAGGCTCTCACATTCAAGTCACGTACTTGATGTCCTATGGAAGCGAACATTCTAAGGTAATTTATTATGTTAACATTTAACTATTGCATAGAGAAACCATAATAAAAGAACTTGCCATTAATTGTAAAAGAAAAATTCTGGTACACAATTTATCATATGAATAAATAACAAATAGCCAACAGAATATATGTTTACACGCAACCCACAAGACTCTCACTAGATTTGATCATTTAGGTATCGTATACCCATTGATCTAGTATGACCATCATGCTTTCTCTGCGCGAGAGGCTTTGTCAGTGGATCCGCAATATTCTCCTCAGTCGGCACTCTGCAAATGTTCACATCTCCTCATTCTACAATCTCACGAATAAGATGGAACCGTCGAAGTATGTGCTTGGAGAGCTGATGGGATCTAGGTTCCTTAGATTGTGCAATTTCACCATTGTCATCACAGTAGAGAACTACGGGACGAACAATGCTAGGAACTACATCAAGCTCGTCGATGAATTTCCTAATCTATACAGCCTCCTTCGTTGCGTTAGCTGCAGCGATATACTCGGCTTCTATTGTAGAATCAGCAACTGTCTCTTGCTTGGAACTCTTCCAGCTCACAGCTCCTCCATTAAGACAAAACACAAACCCTGACTGAGACTTTGAATCGTCCCTATCAGTTTGGAAGCTAGCATCCGTGTAACCACTTACAACGAGCTCTTCCTCTCCACCATACACCAAGAACACATCCTTTGTCCTTCATAAGTACTTCAGGATATTCTTGACTGCAATCCAGTGACACTCACCGGGGTCTGACTGATACCTGCTAGTCATGCTCAAAGCAAAGGAGACATCGGGTCTAGTACATAACATCGCATACATGATTGATCCAAACTCCGAAGCATATGGAATCAACTTCATGCGGTCCTTATCTTCACAAGATTTTGGACACTAGTACTTAGAGAGATTAACACCATGATACATGGGTAAAAATCCTTTCTTGGACTCAAGCATGTTGAACCACTTCAACACCTTCTCGATGTATGTACTCTGGGTCAAACCCAGCAACTTATTCGATCTATCTCTATAGATCTTAATACCGAGTATATAAGTCGTTTCACCAAAGTCCTTCATAGAAAAGCAGTTCCCTAGGTTGTTCTTAACAACTTTCAGGGTAGGAATGTCATTCCCAATCAACAGTATGTCATCTGCATATAATATCAGGAAGACAACAATGCTCCCACTGATTCGCTTGTAAACACAAGGCTCATCTTCCTTCTTGATTAAACCAAACTCTTTGATTTTCTCATCAAAATGAAGATTCCAACTTCAAGAGGCCTGCTTCCGTCCATAGATGGACCTATTCAGCTTGCATATTTTAGTGGCTTCATTTGGGGATACAAAACCCTCGGGTTGTGTCATGTACACTTCCTCAAGAAGGTTTCCATTAAGGAAAGCCATTTTGACATCCATCTGCCAGATCTCGTAGTCATAATACACAGCAATAGCAAGCAATATCCTTATGGACTTTACCATGGCAACAGGGGAAAAGGTCTCATCATAGTCAATACCATGAATTTGCTTGAAACCATTAGCCACCAGTCGCCCTTTGAATGTCTGTACATTCCCATCCATGTCGGTCTTCTTCTTGAAGACCCATTTGCACCCTATGGGTCGTATCCCTTTAGGTGGTTCAACCAAGTTCCAAACTTGGTTGGATACATGGAGTCCATTTCGGATTTCATAGCCTCAAGCCATTTGTCAGAGTCCGGTCCATTCATAGCCTCTTGGTAGGTTGCTGGTTCATCATCATGATCCATAAGCAACATATTACCGATTTGACACACAAGAAATCCATATCTCTCAGGCTCAAATCTTGGTCTACCAAAACTACGTAGGACTTGTGTTTCTTGAGCAGGTTCTCTAGCTATAACATCTTGTAGTCCTATCTCAGAATCCAATTCTGGTTCATTCACTACTTGTGGTTCTTGAACTTCTTCAAGTTCTACCTTTTCAGTATTTCTTGACAAGAATTCTCTCTCCAAGAAGACACCGGTCCTTGTGACAAATATTTTGCCCTCGGACAGTAGGTAAAAGTAATACCCTTTCGTTTCCTTAGGATATCCCACCAGATAACATTTATTCGATTTGGGTTCCAGCTTGTCAGGCATTTGACGTCGCACGTATGCCTCACAGCCCCAAATTTTAATGAACGACATACTAGGACAATTCCCAGTCCATATCTCATATGGTGTCTTCAGAACCGTTTTCATTGGAACGCGATTCAGTGTCATTGCAGCAGTCTCTAAAGCAAAACCCCAAAAGGAAATAGGCAATTCTGCATGACTCATCATCGAACGTACCATGTCTAACAGAGTATGATTTCTCCTCTCAGACACACCATTATGTTGTGGTGTTCTAGGTGGAGTGAGCTGTGATACAATACCACACTCTTTTAGATGATCACGGAACTCATGACTCAGGTATTCGACACCTTGATCAGATCGGAGTGCTTTAACCCTTTTACCCAACTGGTTTTCTACTTCATTCTTGAACTCTTTGAACTTTTCAAAGGTCTCGGATTTGCACTTCATAAGATACACATATCCGTATCTACTGAAATCATCAGTAAATGTAACGAAGTAGAAATACTCACCTCTAGCCATGGATCTCATGGGTCCGCATACATCACTATGTACAACACCCAAGATATCCTCAGCCCTCTCAGTATAATCAGTGAAAGGGCTTTAGTCATCTTGTCTAACAAATAAAATTCGCATCGCTCAAATGATTCATAATCAAATGAGTCTAAAATTCCATCTTTATGGAGCTTAGATATGCGTTTCTCGTTTATATGGCCCAAATGACAATGTCAGAGATATGTAGGGTTTGAGTCATTTGTTCTTAGTCTTTTATTACTTTCTACATTATAGATCAGATGGTCCAAGTTCAAAACATAAAGACCATTAAACAATTGGGCTACAGCATAACAAACATCATTCTTAAATATAGAACAACAGTTGTTCGTAATTATAAAAGAAATTACAATCATGTCCAAGCATGAAATGGATATAATGTTTCTAGTTATGGCAGGAACGAAATAACAATTATCTAGTTCTATTACAAGCCACTGGGCAAAGAAAGACGGTAAACCCCTACGGCTACAGCAGAACCTCTTGCTCCATTGCCGACGCGCAGGTCCACCTCCCCTTTACTCAGCAATCTTCTCTTTTCCAGTTCCTGCACATTTGTACAAATGTGTGAACCACATCCGGTATCCAATACCCAAGATGAAGGAGCAGAAATGTTTATTTCTATAACGTAAATATTTGAAGCGGAAGTCATACCTCTTTTCATTTTCTGCAGACCCTCAATGTAAGAAGGACAGTTCCTCCTCCAATGACCAGCCTTGCCACAGTGGTGGCATTTCCCTTCCTTCACCGTGCTCTTATTTTTCTTCAGTGCAGAAGACTTGGGCTCAAGATATGACTTAGGTCCCACCTTCGTCTTCTTAGAGCCCTTGGCCTTGGCCTTGCCCTTATGCACCATCAGTATGGGGCTGGCAGGCTTGGCCTTCTTCATGTTGATCTCGGCAGTTCTTAACATGCCTAGGAGCTCGGGCAGTGTCTTGTCTATTTCATTCATGTTGTAGTTCAAGACAAACTGCTCATAATTGTCCGGCAACGATTGCAGGATCAGATCTGTGGCCAACTCTTGACCTAGAGGAAAACCCAGCCTTTCAAGGTTCTCTATATACCCAATCATCTTGAGTACGTGAGTACCTACTGAGTCTCGAACTCCCATCTTGCACTAAAATAACGCTTTTGTGACATCGAACCTCTCTTGACGAGCCTGCCCTTGAAACATTTTCTTGAGATGCTCGTCAATCTCCTTGCACCCCATGTTCTCATGTTGCTTCTGAAATTCTGAAGCTTAGAGTTCATGGTGGCAAGCATAAGGCATTCGACGTCTAAGGCGTCATCAGTATACTTCTTATAAGTATCCTTATCAGCACGGGAAGAATTCCCGGTCGGCACCTCGGGGGCTTCTTCTTCCAAGACATAGAGCTTTCGCTCTTGCCTGAGAACAATTCTCAGGTTCCTGTACCAGTCCATGTAGTTGGTCCCACTGAGCTTATCCTTCTCAAGGATGGCTCTCAGAGACAGAATGGAGTGTGAACCACTTGCCATGGAATTCTACAAGAATTCATGTAGAATAATATCAACACCAAAATTTCAAAATACAATTTATTTTTTAATTTGGACTTCAATTAAAACTCCCACTATTTTATTCGAAATAATAGCCCTCACTATCAATTCGGAGAGTTCATGCGAGCTACTCTCTTAGTGGACAAGATCCTTATTTCACCAACACAATGAGTCAGCTTTGGCTTTTCTCTCACGGTGTGGTTATTTAGGTAGGAAATGCTTGCCAATTGCATCCTCATGCAATTCTTGTATGGCTGGTGAATAACTCCTTATTCGCATCCATCATATGGTGCATGCCAACCCTATGCCTCTAGGCACTCAACCTTTGAGGTCACCTAGTTAAGTTAGACCTGATGTCGATAGTGGGATATCATAATTATCCGCTCGCACCCTTACCAAGATAGATTAATGCACCTTGCTTTGGCAAGCCCACACTTCATCGATCGAGGCAGGAAGAGTGTCATCCATCGGAAGGCATCCGAACACTTAATATTTGATGAAGGGAATTTTGATAATAGGTTAACAATTAACCATGATCAACATTTGATCAATGTGTACATCCTCAGAAAAATAATTTCTAAAATCCACATGCATCCCTTATGTGCACAATGAGATACTATAAACATTTGATAGAAGAAAGGGCTAAATCTGAACATCCGGACTCTTCCAAATCTTCAAATTTACATGCATTTGACAAAGGCAAAGGCAACTCGACTTAAAGCAATAGACAAGCTCGTCTCTTATTATTGGATTCAAAATCCAAAACAATACACGGGTTCATTAACCACTCAAGGGACGGTTACTGCTAAGGAGACAACAATTTCTAACAATTAGAAATAACCACGAAATCTCAGACGTTCCTGGTGGGGTTCCAAGGGGCAGAGCCCCTAACCTGTGGGTTATGGGCCCACCGATTTCCCTTGGAAAAACTATAACCAATTGATGTTCCAGGAATAAATCTAGACATTTAGAACACTTCTAAATCCCTAGGTTTACACGTACTGGAATAACCTAACTTCCAATACAACAATCATGGTCGAAACCTCCCTCTGATACCACTATTGGGTTTCTCTAGGGGGTGGCACAACACTTGTGCATGCAGCAGAAGTAATGAAAAATCAAGAACAACCCAAAAGAGATTGGGATCGGGCCATGAATGTTGAATCAAGAAGTTAAGAAAAACTAGGTAAAATTACCTTGGCGGCGTTGAGTCACAACCCAACGAAGATGCTCCAATGTATGAGTTCTTATCGGCGGGGAGTTCCATGTAGAATAGCGTCTACGTCTCTGCAGAAATCCACACGAGCGGAAGAACACCGATCTTCGTCGCATGAGGGATCGGGAAGGAGATCGACTGCACCTTGCACTTCCACGGACTGCTAGGTCCGCTCCAGGAAGAGCAGCACCGGCGACTGTCGTCAGAGAGAAGGTCGGCAGAGCGAGCGAACGGCGGAACACTTCCGTCGGGCGAATCGGCGGAACCGGCGGAACTCTTTTGTCGGGCCGTGAGTGGATCTACTAATTCGCTCAAACCTAAGTTCCTATTTGTACCCAAAGCATAAATAGACCTAGTAAAAATCGCTATCCGCAGACCACAAAATAGGGTTTCTGGATTAATTCGTCGAGAATAAGCATCAGAATCGTCGAGAGTCAGAATCGTCGAGAATTAGAATCGTCGAGAATCAGCATTCGTCGAGAATCAGAATCGTCGAGAGTTAGCATTCGTCGAGAATCAGAATCGTCGAGAATCAGCATTCGTCGAGTATCGAACAGTTCGATAGTCGACGAATTGCCTTAGTCGACGAGCATAGTCGACGATTCTCGACAAACCATTCTCGACGAACAATTCTCGACGAACCATTCTCGACGAACCATTCTCGACGAACCATTCTCGACGAACCATTCTCGACGAATCATCCTTGATGATACTCGACGAAAATCCCTGGTAACATTTGTCGGACCCCAGTCTGTATGGTGATTGGTAACCTTTACCAACACAGTCAATCCTCCAACTTCTCCACATGCTCTTATGTGCGACCTTGCAGGCTCATATCGCGTTGGCAGTGAGATTACATGTTTGACCACTTCTAGATCACCATGGTAACTCCAACATTTCAGGCACAAGGCGGCTCATTATCTAATGCATGAAGGAGGGCTGCATCGAAAGATGTTGTCAGGGCTCCTAGCAAGATGCGTGGCGGAGGAAGAGATCCCTCAGATCTTAGAGGAAGTGCACTCGGGCGAGTATAGCAGTCACTCAGGGGGAAGAACCTTAGAAGCAAAGGTGGTCAAGCAGGGGTACTTTTGGCTATCCTTGACGTAGGACATGGCTAAGTTCGCAATAAGGTGCCAGAAGTGTCAACTATATGCTCCCCTCTAATTCTTGCCTGCCCAAAGGCTCTGAAGCATCACGACGCCATGGCCTTTCGCCATCTGGGGGATGGACTTAGTTGGACCTTTCTCTCTAGCAAGTGGGCAGAGAAAGTTCCTCCTATTCATGATCGACTATTTATCGAAGTGGTTGGAAGTCAAGGCATTGGCCAAGGTGACCTCCCAAGTCATCCAGAATTTTGTTTGGGGAGAGATCATATGCCTACATGGATTGCCTCAAGTCATTGCCACAGATAATGGGCCCGGTTTGCCAGCGAAGAATTCATCAACTTCTGCACCCAGCTGGGGATAGACCTCAGGTTTGCCTCCGTCCACCACCCCAGGAGCAACGGTCAGGTGGAGGCGGCAAACAAAATCATCGTGAACTTGCTTAAAAAGAAGGTAAAGAACTTGAGGGGGAGCTGGGTGGAGCAACTCCCCTCAGTGTTGTGGGGCTTGTGGACGACCCCAAACACGGCCACTGGAGAGACCCCTTTCAAGCTTTTGCATGGGTGTGAGGCGGTCCTGCCCGTGGAGTTTGAAGTTCGATCCCCGAGAGTTGCGTCCACTAGCGAAGGAGACGAGGCATGGAGGGAAGAAAATGAAGGGGAGCCATGACTCTCATTGGATATGGTAGAGGAACTTCATGACGTGGACGTCGTCAGGCAGGAGGAGGTCAAGCGGAGGATGGCAAAGTATTTTGACAAGTACATACAGATCAAACAATTCGCCAAAGGAGATCTAGTACTAAAGAAATTTGAAGCTGCCAGAAGATCGGCCGTCATTGGTAAACTCAACCCCAATTGGGAGGGGTCTTACAATGTTGAAAAAGTCCTGGCGTCGGGGGGATACCACCTCCAGAATGTGGAGGGGGTGTCCATGAGCCACGCCTGGGGCGGTGATGACCTGAAGCGCTTCTACCCATAGTTGGGGTGAAGCTGTACGCTCAAACTTTACATTCAAATTTTATCATAATAACATCTATTTGCTTGCTTCCATTTTTCTCTTAGAGCTAGTAGGGAATGCAAAATTTGCAAGACCCTGAGAGGATCCCGCTGCTCAGACTCTTATTATCTGACAGGGCTGGAAGGCACACTCGGCCCCGGGTAGACCCGTTTTCCAGGCTCTCACTAGCTGGTAGGGATGTAGGCTCGCCTGGGGGTAAGGGTATACCCCGAGAGGATCCCGCATCTCAGGCTCTCATTAGCTGGCAGGGTTGGAAGATGCACTCGGCCCCGAGTAGACCCGCTGCCAGGTTCTCACTAGCTGGCAGGGTCGTAGGCTCACTTGGGGGAAAAGGAAAGGGAGATGGAAATTTGCAAGACCCCAAGAGGATCCTGCTACTCAGGCTCTCATTAGCTGGCAGGGCTGGAAGGCGCACTCGGCCCTGGATAGACCCGCTGTCTAGGCTCTCAATAGCTGGCAGGGTTGTAGGCTCGCCTGGGGGGTAAGGGAATACCCCGAGAGGATCCTGCTCCCCAGGCTCTCATTAGCTGGCAGGGCTGGAAGGCGCACTCAGCCCCGAGTAGACCCGATCTCAGGCTCTCACTAGCTGGCAGGGTCGTAGGCTCGCTTTGGGGGGAAAGGAAAGGGAGATGGAATTTGTTAAACCCCAAGAGGATCCCGATGCTCAAGCTCTCATTAGATGGCATGGCTGGAAGGCGCACTCGGCCCCGGGTAGACACGATGTCCAGGATCTCACTAGCTGGCAGTGTTGTAGGCTCGCTTGGGGGGTAAGGGAATACCCCTGCTGCTCAGGCTCTCATTAGCTGGCAGGGCTAGAAGGCGCACTCGGCCCCGAGTAGACCCGCTGTCAGGCTCTCACTAGCTGGCAGGGATGTAGGATCGCTTGGGGGAAAGGAAAGGGATATGGAAATTTGCAAGACCCCGAGAGGATCCCGCTGCTCAGGCTCTCATTAGCTGGCAGGGCTGGAAGGCGCACTCAGCCCTGGGTAGACCTGCTGTCCAGGCTCTCACGAGCTGGCTGGGCAGTTGGCTTGCCTGGGGGTAAGGGAATACCCTTAGAGGATCCCGCTGCTCAGGCTCTCATTAGATGGAAGGGCTGGAAGGCGCGCTCGGCCTCGAGTAGACCTGCCAGCTCTGGGTCGTAGGCTCGCTTGGGGGGAAAGGAAAAGGAGATGGAAATTTGCAGGACCCCGAGAGGATCCCGCTGCTAGGGCTCCTATTAGCTGGCAGAGCTGGAAGGTGCACTCGTCCCCGAGTAGACCCGCTACCAGGCTCTCACTAGCTGGTAAGGTCGTAGGCTAGCTTGGGGGGGAAAGGAAAGGTAGAGGGTAGTTTGCTAAACCACGAGCAGACCTGCTGCCAGGCTCCCACTAGCTGACAGGGTCGAAGGCTCCTTGGGGAAGAAGGGCAAAACATTGCGCGGAGCTTCACTAGCAGGCTGGCGGATGGCCAGTATCGACTCTAAGTCGGGAGGGGGGATTTCATGGCCTCTTAGCACATAGCATCTCGGCAAGGGTCTTTTGGCAAAAGTCTTTTCGGCAGGTTCTATTCAATGAATTATCGCTCGGCAGGAATGGGTTCGCATTTATCGCCTAAAAGCCTAAGGTCCTAATGAGGGTGCGGAAGCATTCCGTGACTAACGGGCAAGAACGAGAAGAGAAGAAGAAAGGGCACAGTTATAAAGCATTCTGGCAAAGGCTAAAAAAGATAAACTTTTTGCTAAATGTATCTCCAAAAATTACGTAGTCTCAAGGGGTCTCGCCCCATACACCTTTGAAAATTCATAAAGGAAAATTACAGCGCAAAGAAAAAAGTGGTGAGAGGCTATCGGGCAGTTCCGCTGGAGGTTCCGTCGGAGGTCCCGTTGGAGGTTTTGCTGGAGCTCTCGCCGGAGGTCTCGCTGGAAGATCTGCCGCCAGACTCGTCATTCAGGTCAAGCTCCGTTGCATCTTTGACCGGAGAGTCATCCTCTCTTGCGGGCTTGGGGATGGGTTCAAACAACTAGGACAAGATCCCTCGCGTCATGAGAGTCTCGTCACCTTCGTTCAAAAGCGTTGATTCCCACAGCACCTCAATGACGATTTTGGCGGTGGTTTGTGCGTTTTCCTGAACTATCACATCGATCTCATACGTTGAGCAATGACGACGCTCGATTCTATCCTCCAGTGACATCTGGGCCTGGGCCAGGGCCCCCTCCAGGGGCTTCACCTCAGCTTTCAGCAACTGGTTCTCGCACTCGACGCCAGCCATCTTGGCGCGAGACACCAGCCATCTTGGCGCGAGACAGCTGGGCTTGCGTGGAGTCCTTAGAGAAGATCTTGTTAAGTAATATATATATATATACTAAGAGGGCGAGAGATATTGAAGGGCCCGCTGGCCTCGGCGGCCGGGCGAAGGAAGATAAGTTGTTGGGAAGCCGCCAAGTCGGCCTTCAGGGTAGCCACTTCAGCCGCAGCGGTTGTAACGCCCCGAAACTCAAAATAGGGACGGGTGGCGTTTTGAGCCAAGTCTGGGACTTGGTAGAGGTCACACGGCCTGGGACACGGGCGTGTCCTAGGGGAGTGTCGTGCTCGGGTTCGATGATTGTCGTGTGGTCGACAAAATTGCAGTCGATGATCGTCGAACAACGAACACGGCCTGAGACACGGGCATGTCCCAGGCTGTGTCCTACTCGGGTTGTTAGCCGAGTTGTGTCGGGGGAGAGACAAAACCCAAGCCCAGGCGTGTTCGGGTCCGACACAGGCGTGTCAAATTCGACACGGGCGTGTCGAATACCCGTGTTCTCCTCGGGTTGGTGTTGGACCTGTGTCAATGGAGGAACACGCCCAGCTACACGGGCGTGTACTCGATGACACAAGCATGTCAAACTTGACACGGGTGTGTCAAAAGCCCATATTCTTTTCGGGACGCGACAGTTTTGGCATCGAATGAGGTACACGGCCTTGGACACGGGCGTGTCGCAAGTCGTGTTTGGCCCAAGTTTTGGATTTTAATTGCGAATCGTGGCGGTCCGTTTCCTTATTTTGGGATCCAACGGCTCAGGGTTGTTCTTGCTGGGATATACCCGGGAATAGGGCTTAGAAACCCTCATTCTATTTGGGTTTACTCTTTCTAAAGTTCTAGAGAGAGGGGAGAACAAGAAAGAAGAAGGAAGTGAGATTCGGCCGTCGGTGGAGCTTCGGAGCTCTGATTCTTGATCCGAGTCCAGATCTGCGAAGGCGAGGCCGATACAGTGCTTTTCATCCGAAATTGATTTCCATGGCGCCAAAGAGAAACCCAGGGGTAACGATTCTCATCTTGGACATGTGAAGTCCTCTTTCTTTCTGCATAGAAAGCCTGCTCTCGCGATTATGCAGTGAATGTGAGGCGTTCCTTCGGGTAGACATGAATAGTCCCCACTTTGTTGCATGTAGAGTCCGAAATCGAGATACTGACATAGGCATGGTGTGTGAAGCCTACCCGGACAAGTTGGTATGGATCGGTGATGTTTCATTGTGCATGATTAGCCAGAGAATACTCTGTGCCTTTGGTTGTTTTCGGGTTTTCTATGCGGTAGATTGCAACAGGGAGTCTTGGGAATTAACTCCAAGGTGCACCCGAAAAACTGGGCGGAAATGCATTTCTGCCAACTTGGTGGCCTGGGAGCCAGCCTTGGACATAACTCAGTTATGTGCCTGTTTGATGGTTTTGGGACTCGAGGAAGCTTGACCCGTGCATATGGCTTAAATTGGCGTTGCGGTGTGAACAACGGGTTAGGCGGAACCGTACCCGCTCTGTGTCATTCAGTTAAAGAGACCTAAAGTACATGGCACTTACCGTTGGCATAGATAAAGGGTCTTAGGCATAGGCAAGAAAGACTAAAATGCTCACGAGTATTGTCGCCCAAGGGATGGTGGTGAGACCGCAGTTTTGATCGAGTTCACCGTGTAAGTGCTCTGAGAGCACGGGGTGTGTGGTCGTGTGTGCCTGCACCTGTGATGTTGTGATTATTCACTAAAATGCTTATTATGCAAATAATTGCAGGGAAGGAGCATCGCCTCCCGAGTTTGGGGGCGGAATCATTATAATTTGGTCAGCTTTAGCTGACCACTTGTTTGCCACCATTGCGGTGAATTGTGTTTGCAGGTATTGCGGAGCCGAGTGGCAAATAGCGGGTCAAAGCCCTTGTTGCTGAGCCGGCCCTTGAAGGCCTTATTTTGTTTACTTGTTTAACTCATGTATGACCAGCCTGCGAGCCGAAGTATGGAAGACACTGTTTTAAATTTAGTGAACTCTTGTAAGGCCATAAGGGCGGTACTTTGTGTACTTTGTAATTTCATTCATGTTTGGATTCGATAGTGGACATTCATGCTTGTGGCTGGGTTCTTATTTTTGCAACTTAATAAATTGCTTCCGCTAGATGCTCTGTGAAGAATGTTATGATTGGAAGAATGGTTTCAATGAGTAACTCTTCGGTCTGTCCATGGTTTATGGCATCGGGCCCTAGCCGGACCTACTGCTACATGCTATGTGATGGATAGGGGTATTATAATTTGGTATCAGACTACCGATTTCGGTCAGGGTTAAATGAATTCGTGGACGAATTCACTTTAAGGGGTGGTGACCATATGTGTGTGCGTTATCGTTATAACATGAAAAGAACCCATGAATGTCATCTTAGGAGTGAAAATACACATGTCTGAGGAACCTGTGTGTTTCTATAATTGCTTTTTGCAAAAATATTCGGTCACTTATTGGTGTTTTGTACGACTATAGCTATCCGGGAGTGACGTGTGGCAGTCTGAATGCACGCTTTCTGAGAAAGGTATTGCACCCAGCGACGTGCCTGAGACCTCTCCTTCTATTGAAACCATAAGAAGGGTAGTTGAGGCGGTGTTCGCGGTGACCAATGCACAACATGGAAGGAATGTGCAACCCTCTATCCCTGAGGAGGCCTCGACACCGGGTGGTGTAATGGAGCAAATGGCATTTAGAGGACCATTGGGGAAGCAGGTGAACATGCTTTTAGTGCAGGGAGTTCACTCAGTCGGTGAATATTTGCAGGCATTCCTTATATTAAGGCACTACCCAAGCTTTGAGTGGAAAGCGAGCAGTCTATAGTCGATAGATTTTATAATGGTTTGCATAGCAAGTTGCGAATCCTACTGCTAGGACCAAAGTTATTGGGATTCCGAGCCTTGGTAGAGTCGGCCAGATCTTTGGAAGTAGAGTTGGTGAGAACTCACCAGATACCAGTGAGTAGGGTACTGAACCCTACAGATCCTTTAAGGGGTGCCTACCGCAGAACGCTAAGAAAGAAGGCTAAAGCATCTACTCGCAAAGCTATTTACACTTGTCATACTTGTGGCAAGAAAGGGCACTTTGCCCGAGATTGTCGGGAGGGTGCTCAGACGACAAAGAAAGCTATGTCAGGAGCAGTTAGAGACTCTAGTGCTAAGAAGTCAGAGTTCAAGGTGCCGACATCAAAGTCCAGTTTCTGAAGGTGTAATAAGAAGGCTAGGGCTTCGGGTCCAGCCAATTCTTCTGGTGCTTCGGGGGCAACTACAGGTCGTGCATCAGGCGCTTGCTTTACTTGTGGGAAGCCGGGCATTTTGCCCATTATTGTTGGAGCGGAAGCCCAAAGTCCGAGAGGAAGCAGGGAGCAACTTACGAGGAAAAGGGCAAGGCGGTGGAGTCAACCGCATCCCATTATGCTCCGACTCACCAAGAGTCTACAATCTTGGCCAGCATGAGGCCATCGAACAAGTGGATGTGGTGACAGGTACGGTTTAAATTTATAGCAAATTAGCTTTAAATACTGTTACCTCGTGTTTGTTAGCTTATTACTGTTTGTATAGGCTTTATTTTGATTTGTGATAATTCGGCGAGAGCACTCTTCGATACGAGAGCTTCACACTCCTTTTTGTCCGAAGGTTTCTATAGCGCATTGGAGTCTCTTCTTCGATGGCGAAGGACAAATTAGATGTGTTGTTGTCGAATGGGTGTTCTATGCATGCGGACAGAGTCTGTGTCGTAAAGATTCGTATTGGGAGTCAGGAGTTCGACTTGCTAGCGTTGTTACTGTCGCTAGTAGAGTTCGGCGTCAATTTTGGTATGGACTGGCTTTCGGAGCAGAAGGCATACATAGATTGCAATCGTAAGGAAGTCAAGTTGGGAGATGACCGGTAGACAATGTTTGCGGGTTTGAAGGGGTCGAGAAAGACTTTAATGTCTGCTCTTCAGGTGATCAAGGAAGTTCGTGCTGGTGTAAAGCTGTTCTTCATGCTAGTGGAGGCTGCGAAGCCTAAGCCCACTTTGGGTAGTATCCCTGTAGTGTGTGAGTACCCTGATGTGTTCCCGGACAATCTCCCCGGAGCCCCACCCCAGCGGGAGATCGACTTCATGATTGAGCTAGTGTCAGGTGCCAAACCTGTGTCACTCTCTCCTTATAGGTTGGTGCCTAAGGAGATGGCGGAGCTAAAGGTTCAACTTGAAGAGTTGTTGGAGCAGGGTTATGTGCGTCCAAGTTCGTCGCCTTGGAGCACACCGGTCCTTTTTGTTAAGAAGAAAGACGGAAGTTTGCGGCTCTATATCGATTATAAAGAACTGCACAAGTTAACGGAAAAGAACAAGTACCCAATCCCAAGGATTAATGATCTGTTTGATCAGCTAGTCTGGTCATCGGTGTACTCAAAATTGGATCTTAATTTCGGTTACTATCAGCTGAGAATAAGGGAAAGTGATATCCCAAAGACAACGTTCAGCACGAAATATGGGCATTTCGAGTTTACGGTCATGCCATTCGGGCTGACTAATGCGCCATCAGTGTTCATGGATCTGATGAACAAAACATTCAGGGAGTACTCAGACCACTTTGTGATCGTCTTTATCGACGACATATTGGTGTACTCGCAGTGTGAAGAGGATCACATCCAGCATCTGTTTTTGGTTTTGGAGACGCTGAGGAGGAACGAACTATACGCAAAGTTCTCCAAATGCGAGTTTTGGTTGCCCTCAGTAGTGTTCCTTGGTCACATAGTCAGTGGAGAAGGGATTGTGGTGGATCCAGCGAAGAGAGTTGCAATACGGGAGTGGCCTGTGTTGTCTACGGTAGCGTAAGTCCGGAGTTTTCTTGGGCTTGCCGGCTCTTACAGGCGCTTCATAGAGAACTTCTCGTGGATAGTGTTACCTCTCACGACTTTGACAAGGTAAGATCAAAAGTTTGTTTGGATGCCGGAGTACGCGCAAGATTTTGAAGAGTTGAAGGGTCGGTTGACCACGGCGCCAGTGCTAAGTTCGCCGAGTGGGACCGAAGGCTTTGAGATCTGCAGCGATGCTTCGGGCAGTGGTTTGGGTTGCGTACTGCTGCAGCATGGAAGTGTTATAGCTTATGGCTCGCATCAGCTGAAAGTGCATGAGAGAAATTATCTGGTCCACTACTTGGAGTTAGCGACCGTGATTTTTGCTCTGAAGCTGTGGAGGCATTATTTGTACGGCGTAAAGGTCAATATTTATACCGACCACAAGAGCCTGAAATACCTGTTAGACCAGAAGGATCTGAATTTGAGGTTGCGGAGATGGATGGAGTTCCTGGGGGACTATACATTCAAAATTCATTATGTGCCCGGGAAAGGCAATACAGTTGCGGATGCGTTGAGCCGTAGGGCTCCCGCGCAAGCCAACTGGTTGTCGGTTCATGACGAGTGGTTGATTCGGGAGTTGGAGTCGTTAGATATCTCTTGTGTTGACAAGCAGACTAGCGTTGAAGCGCTATTGAACTGGTTGGAAGTTCAGTATTACCTGGCTGATCGGATTCGGCAGGCTATGGACTTGGATAGCAGCATGAAGCAAATCATGGATGCGTCTTCGGTTGGGTCAAATTCCCAATTTACGGTTGTAGATGGACTGCTAAGGAAGGACAGTCGTTTGTGCGTTCCAAATGTGGGCAATTTACGGGTAGAGTTGATGTACGAGGCTCATCATACCAAGTACTCGATTCACCCAGGGAGCATGAAGATGTACCGAGATCTGAAGAAGTTGTTCTGGTGGCCAGGACTCAAGATGGATGTGACACTATATGTAGCAAAGTGTTAGACTTGCGCCTTAGTGAACACAGAGTGCCAGAAGCCAGGGGGTTTCTTGAAGTATTTGCATATTCCGGAGTGGAAGTTCGACGATATCTCAATGGACTTTGTGCATAGATTGCCAAGGTCGCAGAAAGGAAACGACATCATCTGGGTGATCGTAGATCGGTTGACAAAGGTGTTGTATTTCATTTCGAATAGGAAGGATGATTCGGTGGAAAAACTGGCAAAGCTTTATGTGGATAACATTGTTAGACTACACGGTGTGCCCCGTAGCATTGTTATTGATAAAGATGGGCGGTTTACGTCCAATGGCTGGAGGTTGGTGCAGCAAGTGCTGAGCACTAAGTTGAGGTTCAGCACAGCCTTTCATCCGCAGACGGATGGTCAGACTGAGAGGGTCAACAGGATGATGGAAGACATGCTTCACATGTGCGTCCTGGATTTCAAGAAGCAGTGGGAAGACCATCTGTATTTGGTGGAGTTTGCGTACAACAATAGCTACCAAGCGAGCATTCAAATGGCGCCCTTCAAGCCCCTATATGGTAGAAAATGTCGCACGACGTTGTCGTGGTTAGAAATGGGTGAGGCGAGGTTGTACAAAAAGCAAGAGGTGGAAAGCGTCACTTTATTGGTATGAACCATTCGAGAGCATTTGCTGATCGCTAAGGATAGACATGCCAAATACAATAATGCCAAGCATCGGAATGTGGAGTTTGTTGTTGGCGACTGGGTGTATTTGAAGATAAAGTCGTTCAAGGGTGTTTCACGGGTATGACGTGTAACACCCCTATCCGTCGCATAGCATATAGCAGTAGGTCCGGCCGGGGCCCGACGCCATATACTACGGACAGACCGGTTGGTTACGCGTTGAAACCATACAACCAATCAGAGCGTCCTACACAACACCTAGCGGAAGCAAATTTAATTAAGTTGCAAAAAGATAAGAACCCTGCCACAAAGCATGAATGTCCACTACAACCCAGGAATGAGTACATACACAAAAGAGTTCACGGCCTTAAGGCCTTACAAAAGTGTTCGCTTAACAAGATAGCGTCTTTCATACATCGGCGCGCAGGCCGGCCATACATGAATATGAAAAAGCTAATAACTAAGCCTTCGAGGGCTGGCGCTGCAACTTGGGCTTTAGCCCGCTATTTGCCGCTTGGCTCCGCAACAGCACCTGTAGAAACAACCCACCCAAGAGGTGGCAATACAAAAGGGCAACGGTCAGCAAAGCTGACCAAATTATAATGACCCCGTCCCATTTCTCGGGACGGCGGTGCTCCTTCCCTGCATATAAAACTACCATAACAATTCTATAAAGTATTCTATTCGCCACAAGTGTCGTCACGCACGGCCGCACACTCCGTGCTCTCAGGGCACTAATCGGTGAACCCGGTCCGGACCCAGCCCGACACCGCGATTCCACCACCATCCCTCGGATGGCAACACTCGTGAGCATTTAGCCCTTTCAGCCGAAGCCTAGGCCCGTTTCCAGCCTCCCGGGAAGTCCCATGTACTTTAGGTCGCTTCTACCGAGACCACTTGGAATGGGTAGAGTTCCACCCGCCCGTTGCTCACTTCACCACGGCCATTTAGCCATCGGTGCGGGCCAAGTTTCTCCTCATTCCCACAATCGATCAAAACACGCACATAACCCCGTTATGTACCGATTTGCCCTCCAAGGCAATATCATGGCGGCAATGCGATTCCGCCCAAGCTTTCCGGGTGCGCCCCGAGGTTAACCCCCAAGGATCCCTGTATGCAATCTACCGCGTAGAAATTTCGGAAAACTGAAATCATCGGCGCGGAGTCTTCTCCGGCCATGCAATGCAATCATCACCGATCCGGGTTAAACCCGAATAGGCTTCACACACAATGCCTACGCCCGTACTCCGATTCCGGGCTCTAACAACGGGGACTTTACATATCTACCCGAAGGGATTCCGCGCCTCAACGCTCACTCGCGAGAGGGGGATTTCCCTATGCATAGAAAGAAGGGCGACTACACATGCCCTATGAAGAGGATCGTTACCCTCGAAGATTTCTACGGCGCCATGAAGATGTAGTCGGATGGAAAGCTTCGCCTCGCCCTTGCCTTCGAGGATCCGGACTCGGATCGCGAATCGATGCTTCGGTGCTCCGCCGGCGGCCGGAACTTTGCTCCTCCTCCTCTTGGCTCTCACCTCTCTCTAAGGGTTTAGAAAGAGAAAGGGTTGGGTTGGAATGAGGGAATTCAGCCCCAAACTCAACCCTAATACCCCCTAGGTTAACCCCCAGCCGTTAGATCCAAAATAAAAGATCCGGACGGCTCGGATTCAACCCAAAATATCAGTTACGCCGATCCACACGGGTCCTGACACGGCCGTGTGCCACGGGCCGTGTTACCTGGAGCTTCAGGACGATCGTCGGGCTTCATGAACACGGCTTCGAACACGGCCGTGTTCGAGGCCGTGTGCCCCACACACGGCTTGAGACACGGTCGTGTGTCTCAGGCCGTGTACTTCTCTGACTCGAGACAGCACAAAAACACAATAAATCACTGAACACGGGTAGGCACACGGCCGTGTGCCTGGCCGTGTGCCCCTGTTCAGACCTCCAAAAGCGCTGATTGATCGCCCCGCGATCAACTCCGAGGTTGGGGTCTTACAACTCCCTCCCCCTTAAGAGAATTTCGTCCCGAAATTAAGAACAGAGACTACACAAAAACATAAACATAACGAGTACCTGAGGGGAACAACTCGGGGTATTCCTCGCGCATTGTCTGCTCTCGCTCCCAAGAGAGCTCCTCGCGCCCGCAGTTATCCCAACGGACCTTCACCATTCTGATTTCCTTGTTCCGAAGCCGCTTGACTTCAAAATCCTCAATAGATATGGGCTTGACTTTCGTTGTCAACCCTTCCTCAACCGGTACTTGATCAGCCGCAATCACCTGCGAAGGCTCTTGCACCGCCTTCCGCAACACAGAAATGTGGAACACATCATGTAATCCACTCAACTCCACTGATAGCTTCAAACGGTATGCAGCTTCGCCGACTCGCTCCAGGACCTCAAAAGGTCCAAGGTATCTTGGGCTTAGCTTCTTCAAGCGTCTCACCCGCGAAACCCCCTTGAACGGCTTTACTTTCAGGTATACCCAATCGCCTACCGCGAACTCCACGTTCCGGTGCTTGGCATTGTAATACTTCGCCTGCCGGTCCTGAGCGATCAACAAGCGCTCCCGAATGATCCGCACTAACGAGGTAGCACTCTCCACCTCCTGCTTCTTGTACAACCTTGCCTCACCCGCTTTAAGCCACGATTACGGCGTGCAACACTTCCTACCATACAGGGCCTCGAAGGGCGCCATTTGTATACTCGCTTGGTAGCTGTTGTTGTACGCGAACTCCACCAAATAAATGTGGTCTTCCCAATGCTTCCCGAAGTCTAGAACACACATGCGGAGCATGTCCTCCATCGTTCTATTGACCCTCTCGGTCTGCCCATCTGTCTGCGGATGGAAAGCTGTGCTGAACTTTAACTTTGTTCCCAACATCTGCTGCACCAACCTCCAATCATTTGACGTGAACCGCCCATCGCAATCACTCACAATGCTACGGGGCACACCATGCAGCCTAACAATATTGTCGACATACAATTTTGCCAATCTCTCCACAGGATCATCCTTCCTATGCGGAATGAAATGCGACACTTTGGTTAGTCGATCTACGATCACCCAGATGGCGTCGTTCCCCTTCTGCGACCTTGGCAACCCGTGCACAAAGTCCATAGATATACCGTCGAATTTCCACTCCGATATAGGCAAGGATTTCAGAAATCCTCCTGGCTTTTGGCACTCCGCCTTCACCAAGGCGCACGTTTGGCATTTAGCCACGTACAACGCCACATCTTTCTTAAGCCCCGGCCACCAAAACAACTTCTTGAGATCGCGATACATCTTCGTGCTCCCTGGGTGGATTGAGTACTTGGTATGATGAGCCTCGTACATCAACTCCGCCCAGAGGTTACCCCCACTCGGGACGCACAACCGATGATCCTTTCTTAACAAACCATCAACCACCGAGAACTGGGAATTTGACCCATCCAGAGCGGCCTCCATAAGCTCTTTCATGGAGTCATCTAACTCCAATGCCTGCCGAACCCGGTCAGCCAGGTCATACTGCACCTCTGTCCAGTTTAACATTGCTTTGGCGCTCGTCTGCTTGTCAATGCAACAGATCTCAAGCTCCTCCAACTCCCGCACTAGCCACTCATCATGCACCGACAACCAGTTGGCTCGGGCGGGAGCCCTGCGGCTCAGCGCATCCGCAACTGTGTTGCCCTTCCCGGGTACATAATATATCTTGAAGGTGTAGTCCCCCAGGAACTCCATCCACCTCCTCTGCCTCATATTAAGGTCCTTTTGATCCAACAAGTATTTTAGGCTCTTGTGATCGGTGTATATATCGACTCTTACGCCGTATAGGTAGTGCCTCCATAACTTGAGTGCAAAAATCACGGCAGCCAACTCCAAGTCGTGCACCGGATAATTTCTTTCATGCACTTTCAGCTGACGCGATCCATACGCGATCACACTTCCATGCTGCAACAACACGCAGCCCAAGACACTACCCGAAGCGTCGCTATACACCTCAAAGCCCTCGGTCCCACTCGGCGAACTAAGCACTGGCGCCCTGGTCAACCGCCTCTTCAGCTCCTCAAAAGCTTGCACGCACTCATGCGTCCACAAGAATTTCTGATCCTTCCTTGTCAACTTCGTGAGAGGTAACGCTACCCGCGAGAAGTTCTCTACGAAGCGCCTGTAATATCCGGCAAGCCCGAGAAAACTACGGACTTCCGCGACAGAAGATAACGCAGGCCACTCCCGTATCGCAACAATCTTCGCCGGATCCACCGCTATACCTTCCCCACTCACTATATGACCAAGGAACGCTACCGAGGGTAGCCAGAACTCGCACTTGGAGAACTTTGCGTAAAGCTCATTCCTCCTCAAAGTCTCCAACACCAAATGCAAATGCTTGAAGTGGTCTTCTTCGCACTGCGAGTATACCAAAATATCGTCAATAAAGACGATCACAAAGCGATCCAGGAAATCTCTGGACGTCCTGTTCATCAGATCCATAAACACCGATGGCGCATTCGTCAGTCCAAACAGCATGACCGTGAACTCGAAATGCCCATACCTCGTACTGAACGCCGTCTTTGGGATATCACATTCCCTGATCCTCAGCTGATAGTACCCCGACTTCAAGTCCAACTTGGAGTATACAGATGATCCGACTAACTGATCAAAGAGATCATCAATCCTCGGGATCGGGTACTTGTTCTTCTCCGTCAACTTGTTCAATTCTCTGTAGTCGATGCACAGCCGCATACTACCGTCCTTCTTTTTAACGAAGAGGACCGGTGCGCTCCAAGGCGATGAACTTGGACGCACATAACCTTGCTCTATCAGTTCCTCCAACTGAACCTTCAACTCCGCCATCTCCTTTGGCGCCAACCTATAAGGAGCACGTGACACGGGTTTGGCACCTGGCACGAGCTCGATCGTAAAATCAATCTCTCGCTGCGGTGGGGCTCCAGGAAGGCTATCCGGGAACACATTGGGGTATTCGCAAACCACGGGGATGCTATCCAACGGGGACTTTGGCTCCACAGCCCCCACTATCGCAAAGAACAGTTCTGCACCAGCACGAACCGCCTTCACCACCTGAAGAGCAGACATTAGTGTCTTGCTCGACCCCTTAAGCCCCTCGAAAGTAGTCTCCCGCCCTACACCCAGCTTGACCTCCTTACGGTCGCAATCGATCCAAGCCTTCTGCTCTGACAGCCAATCCATTCCAAAGATAACATCGAACTCTACTAACGGCAATAATGACGCTAGCAAGTCGAACTCTTGGCTCCCTATGTGAACCTTCACGGCGCACACTCTGTCCGCACGCATCGAGCACCCATTCGGTAGCAACACATCTAACTTGTCCTTTGCCATCGAAGAAGGGACTCCGATGCGCGATATAAACTGTTCGGACAAGAAAGAATGCGAAGCACCAGTGTCGAACAGTGCTCGTGCCGGACTATCGCTAATCACCACAAAGCCTAAGCAAAAGACATTAGCTTAACAAGCAATAGGTAATAGTATTCTCAAGTCAACTTGCATAAATTAACTCATACCTGTCACCACATCCGCTTGCTTGATGGCCTCCTGCTGGCCCAAGTTGTAGACTCTAGGCTGAGTTGGAGCATAGTGGGACGCGGTCGACTCCACCGCTTTGCCCTTTTCCTCGTAGGTAGCTCCTTGTTTCCTTTCGGACTTTGAGCGTCCACTCCAGCATCACGGGCAAAGTGCCCCGGCTTTCCACACGTGAAACAAGCGCCCGGGGTTCGATTGGTAGTTGCCCCCGAGGCACCTGCAGAAGGAGCTGGACCCGACGTCCTAGACTTCTTGGAGAATCTGCGGTAGCCCGACTTCGATGTAGTCGGCGCCTTGAACTCTGATCTCTTGCCACCAGATTCCCTCTCCTTCTTCGCTTGCACGTTTCTCATATCCTTCTCCAAGGACCGGGCCGAACTGACCAGGGTCATGAAACCCTGCGTCTTGGGCCCCGACAGTAGCAACCTCAAATCATCCCTTAGCCCTTCATAAAAGCGGCTCGTCTTGCGCTCCTCGTCTGCGAAGGTAGCGCCGGCATATCTCCCCAACCGAGTAAACTCGTGGAGGTATTCATCAACGGTGCTATCACCCTGCACCAACTTCTGGAATTCGCTCTCTAGCGCAATCCTCTGCGCCGAGGGGAGGTATCGAGCCATAAATAGTCTCGCAAACTCCTCCATCGGGACTTCGGCCAATGGCCTTCCCCTCAACTGATGCAGCTCTAGGCCCTCCCACCACAGTCTTGCGTCCCCATCCAAAAGGAACGTCGCTATAGTGGTCTTCTGCCACTCTTCAGTTTCCGTCGCAGTCATCACCCTGTTGACCCTTGAGAGCCAATCCTCTGCTTGGGTCGGGGTTTCTGCCCCCGTGAATACCGGTGGGTGAAAGCCCATCACGTGCTTCAGTTGTCTTTCAGTTGCTCTCCCAGGCAACTCTGGCTCCAAAACTACTTGCTCAACCCTCCTTTGCTCTGCCGCCTGAAGCGGTACCTGTTCCACAGCAGGAGCAGGCTGCTGCACCTGCCTTGCAGGCTGCGCATTGATCATTGCCATGACCGCTTCTGCCACCAACCTAATGGTCTCAGCAGACAAAGGTGTTACAGGCGCATCGCTTGGCACACTGCTCGCCTCAGAACCTGGCCGTTCAGACGGCCCAGCACCACTTCTGGTCACCTAAAATCGTGCAAAACACCGATAAGCGACCAAAAATTACTGCAAACAGCAATTATAGGAACACGCAGGTTCCTCAAACATGTGTATTTTCATTCCTAAGTGGACATTCATGGGTTCTTTTCATGTTATAACGATGACGCACACAATGTGCTCACCACCCCTTAAAGTGAATTCGTCCACGAATTCATTTAAGCGTGACCGAAACCAGAAGTCTGATACCAATTTGTAACACCCCTATCCGTCGCATAGCATATAGCAGTAGGTCCGGCCGGGGCCCGACGCCATATACTACGGACAGACCGGTTGGTTACGCGTTGAAACCATACAACCAATCAGAGCGTCCTACACAACACCTAGCGGAAGCAAATTTAATTAAGTTGCAAAAAGATAAGAACCCTGCCACAAAGCATGAATGTCCACTACAACCCAGGAATGAGTACATACACAAAAGAGTTCACGGCCTTAAGGCCTTACAAAAGTGTTCGCTTAACAAGATAGCGTCTTTCATACATCGGCGCGCAGGCCGGCCATACATGAATATGAAAAAGCTAATAACTAAGCCTTCGAGGGCTGGCGCTGCAACTTGGGCTTTAGCCCGCTATTTGCCGCTTGGCTCCGCAACAGCACCTGTAGAAACAACCCACCCAAGAGGTGGCAATACAAAAGGGCAACGGTCAGCAAAGCTGACCAAATTATAACGACCCCGTCCCATTTCTCGGGACGGCGGTGCTCCTTCCCTGCATATAAAACTACCATAGCAATTCTATAAAGTATTCTATTCGCCACAAGTGTCGGCACGCACGGCCGCACACTCCGTGCTCTCAGGGCACTAATCGGTGAACCCGGTCCGGACCCAGCCCGACACCGCGATTCCACCACCATCCCTCGGATGGCAACACTCGTGAGCATTTAGCCCTTTCAGCCGAAGCCTAGGCCCGTTTCCAGCCTCCCGAGAAGTCCCATGTACTTTAGGTCGCTTCTACCGAGACCACTTGGAATGGGTAGAGTTCCACCCGCCCGTTGCTCACTTCACCACGGCCATTTAGCCATCGGTGCGGGCCAAGTTTCTCCTCATTCCCACAATAGATCAAAACACGCACATAACCCCGTTATGTACCGATTTGCCCTCCAAGTCAACATCATGGCGGCAATGCGATTCCGCCCAAGCTTTCCGGGTGCGCCCCGAGGTTAACCCCCAAGGATCCCTGTATGCAATCTACCGCGTAGAAATTTCGGAAAACTGAAATCATCGGCGCGGAGTCTTCTCCGGCCATGCAATGCAATCATCACCGATCTGGGTTAAACCCGAATAGGCTTCACACACAATGCCTACGCCCGTACTCCGATTCCGGGCTCTAACAACGGGGACTTTACATATCTACCCGAAGGGATTCCGCGCCTCAACGCTCACTCGCGAGAGGGGGATTTCCCCATGCATAGAAAGAAGGGCGACTACACATGCCCTATGAAGAGGATCGTTACCCTCGAAGATTTCCGCGGCGCCATGAAGATGTAGTCGGATGGAAAGCTTCGCCTCGCCCTTGCCTTCAAGGATCCGGACTCGGATCGCGAATCAGTGCTCCGGTGCTCCGCCGGCGGCCGGAACTTTGCTCCTCCTCCTCTTGGCTCTCACCTCTCTCTAAGGGTTTAGAAAGAGAAAGGGTTGGGTTGGAATGAGGGAATTCAGCCCCAAACTCAACCCTAATACCCCCTAGGTTAACCCCCAGCCGTTAGATCCAAAATAAAAGATCCGGACGGCTCGGATTCAACCCAAAATATCAGTTACGCCGATCCACACGGGTCCTGACACGGCCGTGTGCCACGGGCCGTGTTACCTGGAGCTTCAGGACGATCGTCGGGCTTCATGAACACGGCTTCGAACACGGCCGTGTTCGAGGCCGTGTGCCCCACACACGGCTTGAGACACGGCCGTGTGTCTCAGGCCGTGTACTTCTCTGACTCGAGACAGCACAAAAACACAATAAATCACTGAACACGGGTAGGCACACGGCCGTGTGCCTGGCCGTGTGCCCCTGTTCAGACCTCCAAAAGCGCTGATTGATCGCCCCGCGATCAACTCCGAGGTTGGGGTCTTACATGACGCTTGAAGAAGCTGAGCCTGAGGTACCTTTGGACCATTTGAGTCCTGGCGCGGATTGGTGAAGCGGCTTATCTTCTAAAGCTATCGGTGGAGTTGAGTGGTCTACACGACGTATTCCACATATCAGCGTTGTGGAAGGCGGTGCAAGAGCCTTCGCAGGTGATCGCGGTTGATCAAATACCGATGCACGAAGGATTGACGACAAGGGTCAAGCCCGTTCGTATTGAGGACTCTGAAGTCAAGCGACTTCGTAACAAGGAGATCAGGATGGTCAAGGTCCATTAGGATAATTGCGGTCGGGAGGAGCTCTCATGGGAGCGAGAGCAGACCATGCTTCAGGAGTACCCAGAGTTATTCCACTCAGGTATAGCTTTTGGTTTTGTGTATCTTTTCCTTTCGATAATTTCGTGGACGAAATTCTTCTAAGAGAGAGAGAGTTGTAATGCCCCGAAACTCAAAAGAGTGACGGGTGGCGTTTTGAGCCAAGTATGGGACTTGGTAGAGGTCACACGGCCTGGGGCATAGGCGTGTCCCAGGGGCGTGTCATGCTCAGGTTCGACGATGGCTGTGTAATCTATGAAATTGCTGTCGACGATCGTCGAACAGCGAACACGGCCTGAGACACGGGCGTGTCCCAAGTAGTGTCCTACTCGGGTTGTTAGCCGAGTTGTGTTGGGGGAGAAACAAGGCCTAAGCCCAGGCATGTTCGGGTCCGACACGGGCGTGTCGAATACCTGTGTTCTCTTCGGGTTGGTGCTGGACCTGTGTTGATGGAGGAATATGCCCAGCTACACGGGCGTGTACTGGATGACACGGGCGTGTCAAACATGACACGGGCATGTCGAGAGCCCGTATTCTTTTCGGGATGCGACGGTTTCGGCATTGAATAAGGCACACGGCCTTGGACACGGGCATGTTACAAGCTGTGTTCGGCCTAGGTTTTGGATTTTAAGTGTGAATCATGGTGGTCCGTTTCCTTATTTTGGGATCCAACGGCTCAGGGTTGTTCTTGCTGGGATATATTTGGGAATAGGGCTTAGAAACCCTCATTCTATTTGGGTTTTCTCTTTCTAAAGTTCTAGAGAGAGGGGAGAGCAAGGAAGAAGAAGGAAGTGAGATCTGGCCACCGGTGGAGCTTCGGAGCTCCGATTCTCGATCTGAGTCCAGATCTGCGAAGGCGAGGCCGATACGGTGCTTTTCATCCGTATAGATTTCCATGGCGCCAAAGAGAAACCCAAAAGTAACGATTCTCATCTTGGACATGTGAAGTCCTCTTTCTTTCTGTATAGGAAGCTCGCTCTCACAAGTATGCGGTGAATGTGAGGCGTTCCTTCGGGTAGACATGAATAGTCCCCGCTTTGTTGCTTGTAGAGTCCGAAATCGAGATACGGACATAGGCATGGTGTGTGAAGCCTACCCAGACAAATTGGTCTTGATTAGTGATGTTTCATTATGCATGATTAGCCGGAGAAGACTCTATGCCTTTGGTTGTTTTCGGGTTTTCTACGCGGTAGATTGCAACAAGAAGTCTTGGGGATTAACTCCAAGGTGCACTCGGAAAACTGGGCAGAAACGCATTTCTGCCAACTTGGTGGCCTGGGAGCTAGCCTTAAACATAACTGGGTTATGTGCATGTTTGATCGTTTTGGGACTCGGGGAAACTTGACCCGCGCATATGGCTTAAATTGACGTTGCGGTGTGAGCAACGGGTTAGGCGGAACCGTACCCGCTCTGTGTCATTCGGTTAAAGAGACCTAAAGTACATGGCACTTACCGTTGGCATAGATGGAGGGTCTTAGGCTTAGGCCGGAAAGACTAAAATGCTCACGAGTATTGCCGTCCAAGGGACGGTAGTGAGACCGCGGTTTTGACCGGGTTCACCGTGTAAGTGCCCTTAGAGCACGGGGTGTGGGGTCGTGTGTGCCTGCACCTATGATATTATGATTATTCACTATAATGCTTATTATGCTAATAAGTGCAGGAAAGGAGCATCGCCGCCCCGAGTTTGGGGGAGGGATCATTATAATTTGGTCAGCTTTAGCTGACCGTTACTCTTGTTTGCCACCGTTGCGGTGAATTATGTTTGCAGGTGCTGCGGAGTTGAGTGGCAAATAGCGGGTCAAAACCCTTGTTGTTGAGCCGACCCTTGAAGGCCTTATTTTGTTTACTTGTTTAACTCATGTGTGACCGGCCTGCAATCCAAAGTATAGAAGACACTGTTTTAAATTTAGTGATCTTTTAAGGCCATAAGGCCGGTACTTTGTGTACTTTGTAATTTCATTCCTGTTTGGATTCGATAGTGGACATTCATGCTTGTGGCTGGGTTCTTATTTTTGCAACTTAATAAATTACTTCTGCTAGATGCTTTGTGTAGGACATTATGATTGGAAGAATGGTTTCAATGAGTAACTCTTCGGTCTGTCTGTGGTATATGGCGTCGGGCCCCGGCCGAACCTACTGTTATATGCTATGTGACGGATAGGGGTGTTACAGCGGTATCCCTTGCCTTGAGCATGTCAACGAGGTTGCGCTCGATGGTGAGGGTGCGATGCCCAGACATATGTGAGAGCTGGACCGCGCGAAGTTGGGCTTGAGCGGCGTCATAGACGAGTGACCGGGTCGTCGATCGGTCGAACGTGTAGGCATCCTCCAGATTGCAGAGCCCATAGCTCAGCGCAAAGGCCTTACCAGATATCATCCTTTAGGAGGGGAGGAGTGTTGAGACCGCGACATGATTAGTGGTAGGGTCCCACTGGATCAAGGGCTTGCCCTATGCATCCAGGAAGTTCTCGCCGAAGCCAAAATTTCGGTGCCCGTTCGGCATCGGCTTGAGTGGGATCTCGACAGGGGTATCGACGACCGTCCCAACGAAACCCATCTCGCCTGCGACTGACGGGGTCTCAGCGGGGGTCTCGACGGAAGACAATACAATGGAGTTGCCCTTGTCCGCTGCTGACGGTTTTGGTTTTTTGAGAGGGGCAGTAGGGACGGAGTTGTGTTTCCGCTTTCAGTCACTTGGTTTAGAAGAGGGTCCTGGATCCTCCCGGCAGGCAGTGACGGCAGACTTGCCAAGAGCTAAGGGGTCGGCAAGCGCCCTTGTCTCGTCAAAGGGTTGGTGGAGGGGGATTTCTTATTTACCTGTGAGACCCATAGCTAATTAACCCTACATCTCGAAACAAAAGGTTATAAGGTTAGACCGAAATAATACCTTCGTCGGGAGGTACCGGCAGGAGGGAATCCAGGTCTCACCAAAGGAAGGGAACGTCGAAAGTCTTGGTCCCGAAGAATTCGACGAGGGCGCCCTCGCGCTCCCCGAGAGAAGGAGGCTTGTAAGTCGTGTCGTCATACTGAAATGGCACAAGAGGATGTTGCCAAAGTTACCGGAGACAAATACGAACTTCTTCCCCCAGTGGTGGTTCTTGTTGGCGAGACCGCTCGTAACTGCCCCGAGAAGAAGACCACTCCACCTTTTGCGCGGAAGTTGAACAGCTTCCGGAAGATGGGCAGGCTGAACTCGATCCTTTTCGCCCGCATATAGCAGATGAACGTGTAACGACTCCACCCGTTATACAACATATAAAAGAAGGTCCGGTCGGGACCCTACACTATATGCCACAAACAGACGGTGATGTCACAGGATAATACCACCAACATATCCTAACTCAGAGCATGTTAGCGGAATAATAAGCAGTAGGTTGAACTCAAACAAGGAATATCCCCTATATATATTACCAAGGTTATATATACAACCACTCAAACAAGGGGATAGCAAATAACACAGTTTGGCCTTAAGGCCTTACAGTTCCTCTTTAAATAGTATGGATTACAGACTTCGGCGCGCAGACCGGCCATATATGAACAAAATAAAATACATTAGCTAGCCTTCAAGGGCTAGCAGCAACAGCAACAGCAAGAGCGGCAACAGCAGTAGCAGGGGCATCAGCCCTTCACTTCCTGCTCGGCTCTCCAGCACCTGCACAGGGACAATCCACCCAGATGGTGGCAAACAAGGCAACGGTCAGCATTCGGCTGACCAATTTATAACAATCCTACCCCTTTCCCGGGGCAGTGGCATTCCTTCCCTGTAGAGCAATACATCAATTGACAGATATCATACATATTGTGCTCTCACGCACAAGCAATCCATCATAACCGTCGGACACCCGGCCCGACGATCTGTGCTCTCAGGCACACTTTTGGGTACACCGGTGAACTGGGATCAACACCATTGAGCATTTAGTCTTAATGGCACGCAGGCCAAAAACTCTCATTATGTTGCTGACAAAATCCCAATGTCTTGACACTTCCTTGTACAACCAACATAATGCAGGTACAGATCCACCACCCCCCGTTGCTCAAATCGCCTTGCCATCACCAAGCACATCGTACTTGCGGCTATAATAAAAGATGCGGGTCGTCTTCACCTTTCCTGTTCGGCATGAGGCCTTTTAGAGCTCGCAGCTCACAATCGCCATAACATCCGCCAAGGATTGGCGTCACATTATCCATACTGTCAAAATAGGACTGGCTTCATTGTCCATCAAGGACTGGCTACAGCGTAGCCACAACACAAACAGCACAAGGGAATTTTCCTGGAATTTCACATTCCAATACTTCCTGCTACTCTTCTTCACAGGCACAACCCAATGACCCCACTAATTACACGAGTATACGCGGAGTCTTCTCCGATGCGTAAATGCAACATCACCAATCCATACCAACATGTCCAGATGGCCTTCACACAGCATGCATATCCCGTACTACACATTTTCGGGTCTAGATGCAGACTGAACAGGGGATAGTAACAATCAACCCACCGGAATCACTCACTCTTTCCACCTTTTGGTGGAGAGGATTCCTTACTCATGCATAAAGAAGGACTTCACATGTCCAAGAAGGAAGATCGTTACCCTTGACGATCTATTGGGAGCCATCGAAAATCTGGCTGGTTGGAAAGCACCGCAGCAGCTTTGCCTCCACAGAACTAGCCTCGGATCTCGAATCGGACCGCGGGAGCACCACCAAAGCCTTGCTCTTCTCCTCCTTCTCCTTCCTCCAAACTCTCTCTTTTTCTCTCTTGATAAGAATGAGAGAAGAGGCCAACCCTCAGGCTTATCACTATATTGGATTGCCAAAATCTGCTCAAAAGTCCAAATTTGACTTGACACGCCCGTGTACCAGGCTGTGTACTCCAAGCGGTGTACGAACTGACTCAAACTGAACCAGAACACGGGCTCCAACACCCCCATGTCACAAGGCAGACACGCCCGTATCAACTTTGACACGGCTGTGTGACTGGTCGTGTCACCCTTTCAACACAGAACCAAATCACCCGAGAAAAACACGGCTAAGGCATACGCCCGTGTCCTTGGTCGTGTGCCTAACACTCCCCTGTGACACGTCCGTGTCACAGGCCATGTTCCACACTCAACGCCATTCCACTCAACGTCACTCAACGCCGCCCAGTATTCACCCGAGCAGGACACGCCCTGGGACACGCCCGTGTCCCAGGCCGTGTTGTATCTCGACGATCGTCGACCGTGCTGTCTCGAGAACTCGACTCAACGCCAACCGTAAAGGACACGCCCGTGCCCCAGGCCGTGTGCACTGGACACACCCTGGGACACGTCCGTGTCCCAAGCCGTATCACCCAGCCTGATCCCATTTTTTGACTTAAGGTTTTTGGGGTGTTACAATCCTTCCCCCCTTAAGATAAATTTTGTCCCTAAATTTGTACTCAGCAAGGAAACAAGAATCACAAAGCTATAACCTTAAAAGATCTGTTATAACAAAATGTACACGGCCCACAGTTTATACAAAAAGTTCGGGAAACTCAGCTTGCATGGTCTGCTCTCGCTCCCATGTTAGCTCCTCACGGCCACAATTGTCCCACCAGACTTTGACGATCCCGATTATCTTATTCCGTAACTATTTCTCGGCTCTATCCTCGATCCGAATGGGTCTAACCTTCGTCGTTAGCCCATACTCGACCGGTTCACAACCATTCTCAACTACTTGAGCTGGATCCTTGATGGATTTGCGAAGTACTGACATGTGGGATACATCATGCAATCTACTCAACTCCGCTGAAAGCGCTAGCCGATAAGCAGCGTCCCCGGCTCGCTCCACCACTTCAAACGGACCAAGGTATCTAGGACTTAGCTTTTTCAACCGCCGAATCCTAGATACTCCTTTGAAGGGTTTGATCTTTAAATAGACCTAATCGCCCACCGCGAACTCCACGTGTCGATGTTTGGCATTGTAGTACTTTGCTTGTCGATCCTTGGCTATCAATAGCCTCTCCCAAATAGAGCGTATTATCGAGGTAGCTTCTTCGACTTCCTTTCACCCACTCAGCTTGGATTCGCCTACTTCTGCCCAAGCTAATGGTGTACGATATTTACGACCATATAGAGCCTCAAACGGTTCCATACCGATGCTCGCTTGGTAGCTGTTATTATAGGATAATTCTATCAGATAAACGTACCCTTCCCATTTCTTACCGAAATCTAGGGCGCACATACGGAGCATATCTTCCATCGTCCTGTTGGATCGCTCAGTCTGGCCATCCGTTTGGGGATGAAAGGTCGTACTGAATGCTAATTTTGTGCCCAACATTTGATGAATTAGCCTCCAATCAGTTGAGGTGAATCGCCCATCACGATCGCTGACAATGCTCTGAGGAACACCGTGCAGTCAAACAATCTGTTCCACATAGAGCTTAGACAAGGTTTCCACTAAATCATCTCTCTTGTTTGGAAGAAAGTGAGCCACTTTTGTCAACCGGTCTACAATCACCCAGATAGAATCATGACTGCGTTGAGATCTCGACAACCCGTGCACGAAATCCATTGAAATATCATCAAACTTTCACTTCAGAATCGGTAACGACTTCAGGAAACCACCAGGCTTCTGGCATTCCACATTTACCAAAGCACAAGTGTGACATTCTGCCACATAACGTGCTATGTCTTTCTTTAGTCCAGTCCACCAGAACAACTTTTTCATGTATCTGTACATTTTTGTGCTCCCAGGGTGAATTGAGTATTTGGCAAAGTGCGCTTCATACATCAACTCTTCTATCAACTTCCCTGTACTTGGGATGCACAACCGGCCATCTTTTTGCAACAAGCCATCATCCCAGGAGAATTGGTCACCAGGACCATCCTTTGCATAGCGTTGGAGACTATCATCAAGCTCCGTTGCTCGCCGAACTCTGTCCGCAAGGTCATATTATACCTCCGTCTAGTTCAAGCATGCGTCGGCCGTAGCATCCTTGTCAACACAAGATATCTTTAACGCTTCCAGCTCCAGGATTAGCCGCTCATCATGTCTCTGTAACCAGTTTGCCCGTACTGGCGTATTACGACTCAAAGCATCAGCGACCGCATTTCCCTTTCCGGGAATATAGTGAATATCGAAAGTGTAGTCCCCAAGGAACTCCATCCACCTCCGTTGTCGCATATTCAGATCCTTCTGATCTAATAAATACTTTTGGCTCTTGTGATATGTATAGATATCCACTTTAACGCCATAAAGATAGTGCCGCTACAACTTTAGCGCAAAGATTATCGCCGCCAACTCCAAATCGTGGACGGGGTAGTTTCGTTCATGCACCTTTAACTGGCGTGAGCCATAAGCAATCACTTTACCAAATTGCAGAAGAACGCAGCCTAAGCTGCTCCCTGAAGTATCACTGTAGATCTCATAGTCGTCTGTATCACATGGCGATGTCAACACAGGCGTCGTGGTCAAACGACTCTTCAGCTCGTCAAAAGCTCGCGCGCACTCCGGCGTCCAAACGAACTTCTGATCTTTTCTCGTCAATGTGGTCAGAGGTAAAGCAATCCGTGAGAAGTTTTCCACAAACCGTCTATAGTAGCCTGCCAGCCAAAGGAAGCTCCTGACTTCAGCCACTGAAGACATCATTGGCCAATCCCGTATGACACTTATCTTTGCCGGATCTACTGCTATGCCCTCTCCACTTACCACATGGCCCAGAAAATCCACTGACGATAGCCAGAACTCACACTTTGAGAACTTGGCATACAGCTTATTCCTCTGCAGGGTACGCAATACCAACCGCAAATGGTTTGCATGATCATCTCCTGACTGAGAGTACACAAGAATATCATCAATAAACACAATTACGAATAAATCCAAGTACTCTCGGAACGTCCGGTGCATTAGATCCATGAATACTAAAGGCGCATTACATAAGCCAAACGACATCACCGTGAATTCATAATGACTGTAACGTGTCCCAAACGCTGTCTTAGGAATGTCACCTTCCCGAATCCGCAATTGATAATATCCCAATTTAAAATCCAATTTTGAATAGACAGTTGACCCCGCTAGCGGATCAAATTGGTCATCGATCCGTGGAATCGGATATTTGTTCTTTTCCGTCAGCTTATTCAATTCGCGGTAGTCAATACACAATCACAAACTACCATCTTTCTTTTTCACAAATAGAACAGGCGCGCTCCAAGGTGACATACTTGGGCGTATGTATCCCTGCTCAAACAACTCTTGTAATTGGAATTTAAGTTCAGCAATTTCTTTTGGCGCGACGCGATATAGTGAGGGGCCACAGGTTTCGCACCTAGCACAAACTCAATCGCGAATTCAATCTCCCGCTGGGGCGGTAACCCAGGAAGATCCTTAGGAAATACATCGGCAAACTACGACACAATCGGAACTTCACTTACACTGGCCTTTGGCTCAACAACCTGAATAAGCATGAAGAATAACTTCGCGCCCTTCCGAATAGCACTGACGACTTGGAGTGTAGACAATAAGGTCCCGTCTACTCCTCGCATACCAGCGAACTTCGTCTCAAGTTCGGTATTCTGGCCCAGTGTGATCTCCTTTGAGTTGCAATCAATAAAGGCGCGCTGCTCCGAGAGCCAGTCCATGCCAAAGATCACATCAAACTCCGATAGCGGTAGCACAGATGCCCTCAATCTGAAATCCTGATTTCCTATATGCACTTCCACATCGCACGTCCTATCCGCAAGCATGACATAACCATTCGGTAATAGCACCTTTACACCATCTGTCGTCACGTGACTCGGTACTCCAACTCGAGTTACGAAGTCCTTAGACAGAAAAGAATGTGAAGCACCCGTATCAAACAGGGCTCTCACCGGATTGTTCCAAATAAGGACAAAGCCTGTAGCACACACATCATGCACAAGCTACATAAAAAATATGCAATCAATACAACAAGCATTAACTTAACTCGTACCTGTGACGACGTCACTTTGCTTGATAGTCTCCTGTTGGCCAAGATTGTAGACTCGGGGCTGCGCCTGAGATGTAGAGGAATCAACCACTGCTTTGCCCTTCTCAGCATAAGATGCACCCGTCTTCTTTTCTCCTTTGGGTTGAGCAACCCGACAATCACGGGCTATATGCCCCACTTTGCCAAGGTAAAGCATGTACGAGACTCTGGTCTCGACGTTGCTCCCGATGCAACCATCACAGAAGTTTGCCCAAAAGGCTTGGACCTCTTGCCCCACTTCTTCTGGTAATAAGATTTGCCAGAGCAGGGTGTTTTGAACTCTGGCTTTGCCACAGCCAAGTCCTTTCTGCCTTGCACCCGCTTCATGTCCTTTTCCAGCACACCCGTCATATCAACCAAAGCCTGAAATCCCTGGTTCACTGAACTAGAAAGCAGGAATCTCAACTCGTCCCGCAATCCTTCATAGAACCGATTTGTTTTTCTTTGTTCATCGGCAAAGATTGTTCCTGCATACCGTCCCAATCTTGTAAATTCATGTAGGTACGCATCAACGCTATTTTCTCCTTGCGTTAGTCGCTGAAACTCGTTCTCCATAGCAATGCGTTGTGCCGCTGGTAGATGTTTTGCAAAAAACATGTGAGAGAACTCCTCAATCGATACTTGAGTCAATTGCCTTCCCGCCAAATGGTGTAACTCAACCTCGTCCCACCATAACCTCGCCTCTCCCTCTAACAAGAAGGTGGCCAAAGTGACCTTTTGAGTTTCCTCCATCGTGATCGCCGTCAAAATACGTTTGACTCGCAATAACCAGTCATATGCCTGCGTTGGGGATCCCAGTTCCGTGAACGTAGGCGGATTGAAGCTCATGAATTGCTTCAATTGTCGTTCAGCTGTTCGCGGATTCACAGCCTCAACCGGTTCGGGTCTGACATCAACACGATCTGGCACCACTGCCGGCGGCGCCTGCCCGGTCAGCCGAATCATCGCAAATAGAGCCTCAGCAACTGTTAGGTACATTGGAAAATGTGTACCTGATTTGGAGAAGCCTCACTTAGCTCAATGATATACATCAAGGTGTATTTGATGTTATTTTGAGTTTATATGTGCAGGTTAAGTATTGGCTAAAATACAAAAAAAAGTTTCTAAGTCCATGTGTCGACACTTGAAGCAAATGTGTCGACACACAGAATAAATTAGTCGACACACAGAATATGTTAGTCGACATCAACTGTTTCGACACCGGGAGGCAGTGTCGACACACAGAATAGATAGTCGATATCAACTGTGTCGACACCGGGAGACTGTGTCGACACACAGAAGCAGAGTTGACATCAACTGTGTCGACACCTGTAGGAAGTGTCGACACACAGAATTCTTAGTCTACATCAACTGTGTCGACACACAGGACTTGTGTCGACACACAGCAGAGTTTCAATATCGTTGATTGCTGTGGAGTGGAGAAGTGATTGTGTCGACACAAATAATCTATGTCGACATATTCTTAAGATGTAGTTTCAAGAAGCAGTGTCGACATCAAGGCAGCTATGTCGACTTCACCAAAGTCTCTGTCGACACTTAAGTCACATGTGTCGACACATATTGACAGTTTGTCTCGACACATAATGACAGTCTCGACGCTTTGCTGACAGAGTCAAAGGTTCAAGAACTGACTGGGGACTTGACAGTTGTGCATTCCAACAACTTTAATGAAGCTGTCAGACTTGTCAGAAGTTAGTTAGAAACCGGATCAACCGGTTACCATAGATGAAGTCTATATATATAGATGGATTCAGAAGGAGAAAAATATACACAACTAACACAACTATTGAGAGATTGATCGTTGATCAAGAAAGTGCAAGGCACGCAGAAGAAGATCTTCGTGAGAAGATCTAAGAAGACATACTGAAGTGATTATCCACTCAGATTTTGTCTAAAGTGAATTCATTCAGAATTCAGAAGGAACTTCAGAAGATTTGGGGAGAGAGAGCTCCAGCTGTTTTGAGGTCAAGAAGGAGACAATCACAAGTCTCTTAAGAAGTAGATCCTGAACTAATCTACTAAGTAAATCCAGATCCATATCTGGATTCCAAGAAGGAAGCTGCAAGTCAGTCAACTTCAAAGGAGATCAACCTTACTAAGTTCAGATTCAAGAAGCTTTGAAGAAAGATAAGAACAGGTTGATTTCAGTAACAGTCTCATCAAGAAGCTGATCAAGAATTCTCTTATCCTTTCTCTCTAAACAAGGGTAAAAGTTCATCAAATTACTTATCAAATTCTGTAGGATCTTTTCAAAGATCTGAGTTGTAAGCCTGTGTTATAAAGGCTGAGTGTAGGAGATTTTGATCTCTGAGTGGTAAGGCTGTTTGAGCCTGAGTGTAGGAGAATTTTTTTCTCTTAGTTGTAGGCCTTGTGGCAAGGCTGAGGTAGGCTGTTAGCCTGAGTTGTAGGAACCTTATAGGGTTCTGAGTTGTAGGAACCTTTCAGGGTTCTGAGCTGTAAGATCTGTGGATTTGAGAAGAAGGAAGAAGTTAGGCTGAATCTAGCACACGGCTAGATAAGTGAAGGGGGAAAGTGGATGTACCAAGTGTAACACCCCAAAAAGACCCCAAAAAGACTCAACATGAAGTTTGAGGTGCAGGTCATTTTACACGGCCTGGGACACGGGCGTGTCCCAGGGCGTGTCAGGGGTACACGGCCTGGGACACGGGCGTGTCCCAGGGCGTGTCGCGCAAATAAAAATGTGGCCCGAGTCAGAAGATTACACGGCCTTGAACCAAGCCTTGAACACGGGCGTGTCAGGTTAGACACGGGCGTGTCCGATGCCGTGTTCCGACCCGTGTACTGCTTGCAGCTCGATGAGGCGGGGGTGACACGGGCGTGTCTCAGAAATGACACGGGCGTGTCAGGTTCGACACGGGCGTGTCGATGCCCGTGTTCTGGTAAGTCTCAGTCGGTACGAATACCGAGTGTGCCGCTTAAGGGTACACGGCCTGTGACACGGGCGTGTCACAGGCCGTGTCAGCCAAAAATTGGGTTTTTTGGGCAAATTGTGGCCGTTCAGATTTCTCTCTTTTGATCCAAGGGCTCAGGTGGTTTCCTGGCTGGATTTAATTCGTGAAGGCTGATGAAGATTCATTCTTCATGTGCTTAAGGAAGAGAGAAAGAGAGAGGAGGAAAAAGAAGGAGGAGGAGATCAAGCCACCGGCGGAGTTCCCGTGGTCCGATTCGTGATCCGAAGCCGGCGTTGTGAAGGCAAGGCTGCTGCGGTTCTTTCTCACCGGCTAGTTTTCGATGGCTCCGAAGAGATCGACAAGGGTAACGATCTCCCTCCTTGGACATGTGAAGTCCTTCTTTTCTGCATTGCATAGGGAAAACCCTTCCCCGCGAGTGTGCGGTGGGTTGTGGTGTCCCTTGGGGTAGATATGTGAAGTCCCCCTTGTTAGAGGCCGGAATTGGAGTACGGCTCTAGGCATGCTGTGTGAAGCCCATCTGGACATAGTCTGGATTGGTGATGCTTGTTTGCATATCGGAGAAGGCTCCGTGATTATGGCTTGTGTTGCCTTGTGCCTACCTGTTGCTTGGTGCAGCAGGAAGTACTGGATGATATCCAGGAAATGAAGAGGGTTGGATGCAACTCTTGTGGCCGTGCATTGCCACTTTATGAGCGGTTGAGCCGTTGGGCTGCAACTCGATGAAAAGGCAGATTGCCGAACAGGAAAGGTGAAACCGACCCGCGCCTATAAATAGCCATGGATACTTTCGTATTCAAGGTGGCACGGCGACTTGAGCAACGGGGGGTGGCTGATCCGTACCTGCGTTAGGTCCGTCCGACTTGGAAGCCTGGTTATAGGTTTTGTTGGAGCGCCTAATGAGAGTCTTAGGCCCGCGCGCCGGAAAGACTAGAATGCTCAAATACCGTGTAGACGGTGGTGTTGACCCTGGTATTCCGGTACACCAAGAATGTGCCCTGAGTGCACGGACTGTCGGGCCGTGTGGCCGATAGTTGTGATGGCTTGAATGTGCCTGCGTGCACATAGTTGCTATATGATGATGACATGCTTTGTAGGGAAAGAATGCTAATGCCCCGAGAAAGGGGTAAGATTGTTATAATTGGGTCAGCTGAATGCTGACCGTTGCATTGTTTGCCACCGGTTGGGTGGATTGTTCCCGTGCAGGTGCTGGAGAGTCAAGTGGTAAGTGAAGGGCTGAAGCCCTACTGCTGTTGCTGCTGCGGCTAGCCCTTGAAGGCTAAGCGAATGTTTTGCTTATTTGCTTTTACTCATGTATGGCCGGCCTGCGCGCCGAGGTTTGTAAACCATACGTTGTGAAAAGAGGAACTGTAAGGCCTTAAGGCCAAACTCTATATTTGTGTACATTCCGATATGTATATATAAAGGTGGTTTATATATTGGACATTCCTGGTTAGAGTTCAAATTATCACTGAAAGCTTCCGCTAGAATGCTCTGAGGTATGATTCGTGTTTGGTTTGGTATTATCCTGTGACCTCACCGTCTGTTTGTGGCATATAGTGTGGGGCCCCGGCCGGACCTTCTACTATACGTCATTTAACGGATGGGGTCGTTACATTTTGGTATCAGCTTCGTTCGGTCTTCCGCTATCGAATTCGTGGACGAATTCTTTTATGGGGTGGTGAGCGCGTGTTTATGTGCCCCGCTGTAACGCT
This sequence comes from Platanthera zijinensis, assembly GCA_039513925.1. Classification (NCBI taxonomy): domain Eukaryota; kingdom Viridiplantae; phylum Streptophyta; class Magnoliopsida; order Asparagales; family Orchidaceae; genus Platanthera; species Platanthera zijinensis. Next base: position 166,145,604 of record CM077093.1, on the reverse strand, counting down.
AATGAACTCTGGAATGTCCACTAAGGAATGTACAAAATCTTGTTTGAGGAATCTGCGCGTTCCTTTTTGTGTTGTTTTGCTTGCATACGTTCGCTAATGTGTGTCTTGCCCACCTATAGGTGACGCGTAGTGGTGCTAGGCAGTCTGAGCCCCAGCGCTCCGATGAGAGTGCGGCACCAGCTGAGGTGCCAACACCTCCTCCATCTGCGGAAACTGTTTGCTTAGTTGCTGAGGCGCTATTTGCCATGATCCAGCCAACCGGGCAAGCGCAGCCGGCAGTAGTGCCAGTTCGTGTTGATGTAAGACCCGAGCCGGTTGAGGCTGTAGATCCACGAGCAGCTGACCAACAGTTGAAGCAATTCATGAGCTTCAGTCCGCCTACGTTTACGGGAATGGGATCCCCAACGCAGGCAGAGGATTGGTTATCGCGTGTCAAGCGGATAATGACAGCGATCAGGGAGGAGGAAACTCTCAAGGTCACCTTGGCCACCTTCATGCTTGAAGGAGAGGCGCGGTTGTGGTGGGACGAGGTTGAGGTACACCATTTGGCGGGCAGGCAATTAACGCAAGTGTCGATTGAGGAGTCCTCTCGGATATTTCTGGCGAAACATGTCCCAGCGGCGCAACGCATTGCTATGGAAAATGAGTTCCAACGGTTAAAGCAAGGGGAAGATAGCATGGATATCTACTTGCATGAGTTTACCAGGTTGGGATGATATGCGGGTACAATCTTCGCAGATGACCAAAGGAAAACGAATCGGTTCTATGAAGGATTGCGGGATGAGTTGCGATTCCTGCTTTCGAGTTCAGTGAACCAAGGGTTTCAGGCGTTGGTTGATACTGCGTGCGCGTTGGAGAAGGACATGAGGCGGGTGCAAGGGAATAAGGGCTTGGTTGCGTCGAAGCCAGAGTTTCAAGCACCTCGCCCGAGCAAGTCGTTTTACCAGAAGAAAGGGGGCAAGAGGTCCAAGCCATCTGGGCAAGTGACTACGACCGTTGTGTCGGGAGCGACATCAAGGCTGGATTCTCGTACATGCTATAACTGTGGCCGGGTGGGGCATATCGCTCGTGACTGTCGGGTTGTTCAGCCCAAAGGGGACAAGAAGACGGGTGCGTCTTATGCTAAGAAGGGCAAAGCGGTGGTTGATTCCTCTGCGTCTCAGGCACAGCCCCGAATCTATCAGCTTGGCCAACAGGAAGCGATTAAGCAAAGTGACGTCGTCACAGGTACGAGTTGAATTAGCTTACTTGCTTATGTGCTATTATTTTTGGTTATGTATAGCTTGTACATGTGTGTGTGCTGCAGGCTTTGTCCTGATACGGAATAATTTGGCGAGAGCCCTGTTTGATACGGGTGCTTCGCATTCTTTTCTGTCTGAGGATTTCGTATCTCGAATTGGGGTACCAAGTCATGTGACGGTGGATAGTACAAGGGTGCTATTGCCGAATGGCTGTGTGATGCTTGCGGATAGGGCTTGCGATGTGGATGTGCAAATAGGAAGTCGGGATTTCGGTTTGAGTGCAGCTGTGCTACCGTTATCGGAGTTTGATGTGATCTTTGGTATGGACTGGCTCTCGGAGCAGCGTGCCTTTATTGATTGCAACTCCAAGGAGATTACACTGGGCCAGAATACCGGACTTGTGACGAAATTCACTGGTATGCGAGGAGTTGGCGGGACTCTGCTGTCTGCACTCCAAGTCGTCAATGCTGTTCGGAAGGGCGCGGAGTTATTCTTCACGCTAATTCAGGCTGTTGAGCCAAAGGCCAGTGTCGGTGAAGTTCTGGTTGTGTCAGAGTTTGCCGATGTGTTTCCTAAAGATCTTCCTGGGTTACCACCCCAGCGGGAGATTGACTTTTCTATTGAGTTGGTGCCAGGTGCGAAACCTGTGGCCCGCTCTCCATATCGCGTCGCGCCAAAAGAGATGGCTGAGTTGAAAGTCCAATTGTAAGAGTTGTTGGAGCAGGGATATATACGCCCAAGTATGTCACCTTGGAGCGCGCCTGTTCTCTTTGTGAAAAAGAAAGACGGTAGCTTACGGTTGTGTATTGACTACCGCGAATTGAATAAGCTGACGGAGAAAAATAAATATCCGATCCCACGGATTGATGACCTCTTTGATCAGCTGGCAGGATCAACGGTCTATTCCAAATTGGATTTGAAATCGGGATATTATCAGCTGAGGATTAGGGAAGGTGACATTCCCAAGACGGCGTTTGGAACACGCTACGGTCATTATGAGTTCACGGTAATGCCGTTTGGCCTATGTAATGCGCCTTCGGTATTTATGGACCTAATGCATCGAACGTTCCGAAAGTACTTGGATTTGTTTGTTATTGTGTTTATCGATGACATCTTAGTATACTCTCAGTTGGAAGAGGATCACGCAAACCATTTGCGGTTGGTCTTACATACCCTGCGGAGGAATAAGCTTTTTGCCAAGTTCTCAAAGTGTGAGTTCTGGCTCTCTTCAGTAGCCTTTTTAGGCCATGTGGTAAGCGGAGAAGGTATCGCGGTGGATCCGTTGAAGATAAGTGCCATTCGGGATTGGCCAGTGATGTCTTCAGTGGCCGAGGTCAGGAGCTTCCTTGGACTTGCGGGCTACTATAGACGGTTTGTGGAAAACTTCTCACAGATTGCTTTACCTCTGACCACGCTGACGAGAAAAGATCAAAAGTTCATTTGGACGCCGGAGTGCGCGCGAGCTTTTGAAGACTTGAAGAGTCGTTTGACCACGGCGCCTGTGTTGACATCGCCATGTGGTACCGATGGGTATGAGATCTATAGTGATGCTTCCGGGAGCGGCTTAGGCTGCGTTCTTCTGCAGTTTGGTAAAGTGATTGCTTATGGCTCGCGCCAGTTGAAAGTGCATGAGCGGAATTACCCCGTCCATGATTTGGAGTTGGCGGCGGTAATCTTTGCGCTCAAGTTGTGGCGGCACTATCTATATGGCGTTAAAGTGGATATCTATACAGATCATAAAAGCCTAAAGTATTTGTTGGATGAGAAGGATCTGAATATGCGACAACGAAGATGGATGGAGTTCCTTGGGGACTACACCTTCGAAATTCACTATACTCCCGGGAAGGGAAATGTGGTCGCTGATGCTTTGAGTCGAAAGACTCTGGTACGGGCAAGCTGGTTGCAGAGGCATGATCAGCGTTTAATCCAGGAATTGGAAGCATTGGAGATATCTTGTGTTGACAAGGGTTCGTCGACCGATGCATGCTTGAACTGGACGGAGGTGCAATATGACCTTATGGACAGAGTTCGGCGAGCAACGGAGCTTGATGAAAGTCTCCAGCGCTATGCAAAAGATGGGCCGGATGACCAATTCTCTTGGGATAACGGTTTGTTACGAAGAAATGGTCGAGTGTGCGTCCCGAGTGTGGGTAAATTGAGGGAAGAGTTGATGTACGAAGCTCACTTTGCAAAGTACTCAGTTCACCCAGGGAGCACAAAGATGTACAGAGATCTGAAAAAGCTGTTCTGGTGGCCCGGATTAAAGAAAGATGTCGCACGATATGTGGCTGAATGCAATACCTGTGCGTTGGTGAAAGCGGAATGCCAGAAGCCTGGCAGTTTCCTGAAGTCGTTACCTATTCCGGAGTGGAAGTTCGATGATATTTCGATGGATTTCGTGCACGGGTTGCCGAGATCTCAACGCGGTCATGATTCAATCTGGGTGATTGTGGACCGGTTGACAAAAGTAGCGCACTTCCTTCCAAACAGAAGAGACGATTCAGTGGAAACCTTGGCCAAGCTTTATGTGGAGCAGGTTGTTCGACTACACGGTGTTCCTCGGAGCATCGTTAGTGACCGTGATGGGCGGTTCACATCGAATGATTGGCGGCTCATTCATCAAATGTTGGGTACAAAGTTAGCGTTTAGTACGGCCTTTCATCCCCAAACGGATGGCCAGACTGAACGAACCAACAGGACGATGGAGGATATGCTCCGCATGTGCGCCCTAGACTTTGGTAAGAGATGGGAAGATTATATATTTCTTGTCAAATTTGCCTATAATAATAGCTACCAAGAGAGTATTGGTATGGCGCCATTTGAAGCTTTATATGGTCGGAAATGCCGTACACCGTTAGCTTGGGCGGAAGCAAGCGAATCTAAGCTGAGTGGGAAAAAGGAAGTCGAAGAAGCTACCTCGCTCATACGCTCTATTCGGGAGAGGCTATTGATAGCCCAAGATAGTCAAGCAAAGTACTACAATGCCAAACATCGGAACGTGGAGTTCGCGGTGGGTGATTGGGTATATTTGAAGATCAAACCCTTCAAAGGCGTGTCCAGGATTCGACGTTTGAAAAAGCTAAGTCCGAGGTATCTTGGTCCGTTTGAGGTGGTGGAGCGAGTTGGGGAAGCTGCTTATCGACTAGCACTTTCAGCAGACTTGGGTGGATTACATGATGTATTTCACATCTCAGTCCTTCGGAAGGCGGTGAAGGATCCAGCTCAAGTGGTGGAGAATGATCGGGTACCGGTCGAGTATGGACTAATGACGAGGGTTAGACCCATTCGGATCGAGGATCGAGCTGAGAAACAGTTGCGGAACAAAGTGATCGGGATGGTCAAGGTCTGATGGGACAATTGTGGCCGTGAAGAGCTAACATGGGAGCGAGAGCAGACCATGCAAGCTGAATTTCCCGAGTTGTTTGTATAAACTGTAGACCGTGTACTTTTTGTTATAACATAGTTATAGCATTGCTGGTTCTTGTTTCCTTACCGTGCAAATTTCGGGACGAAATTTTGTTAAGGGGGGGAGGGTTGTAACACCCCAAAAAGACCCCAAAAAGACTCAACATGAAGTTTGAGGTGCAGGTCATTTTACACGGCCTGGGACACGGGCGTGTCCCAGGGCGTGTCAGGGGTACACGGCCTGGGATACGGGCGTGTCCCAGGGCGTGTCGCGCAAATAAAAATGTGGCCCGAGTCAGAAGATTACACGGCCTTGAACCAAGCCTTGAACACGGGCGTGTCAGGTTGGACACGGGCGTGTCCGATGCCGTGTTCCGACCCGTGTACTGCTTGCAACTCGATGAGGCGGGGGTGACACGGGCGTGTCTCAGAAATGACACGGGCGTGTCAGGTTCGACACGGGCGTGTCGATGCCCGTGTTCTGGTAAGTCTCAGTCGGTACGAATACCGAGTGTGCCGCTTAAGGGTACACGGCCTGTGACACGGGCGTGTCACAGGCCGTGTCAGCCAAAAATTGGGTTTTTTGGGCAAATTGTGGCCGTTCAGATTTCTCTCTTTTGATCCAAGGGCTCAGGTGGTTTCCTGGCTGGATTTAATTCGTGAAGGCTGATGAAGATTCATTCTTCATGTGCTTAAGGAAGAGAGAAAGAGAGAGGAGGAAGAAGAAGGAGGAGGAGATCAAGCCACCGGCGGAGTTCCCGTGGTCCGATTCGTGATCCGAAGCCGGCGTTGTGAAGGCAAGGCTGCTGCGGTTCTTTCTCACCGGCTAGTTTTCGATGGCTCCGAAGAGATCGACAAGGGTAACGATCTCCCTCCTTGGACATGTGAAGTCCTTCTTTTCTGCATAGCATAGGGAAAACCCTTCCCCGCGAGTGTGCGGTGGGTTGTGGTGTCCCTTGGGGTAGATATGTGAAGTCCCCCTTGTTAGAGGCCGGAATTGGAGTACGGCTCTAGGCATGCTGTGTGAAGCCCATCTGGACATGGTCTGGATTGGTGATGCTTGTTTGCATATCGGAGAAGGCTCCGTGATTATGGCTTGTGTTGCCTTGTGCCTACCTGTTGCTTGGTGCAGCAGGAAGTACTGGATGATATCCAGGAAATGAAGAGGGTTGGATGCAACTCTTGTGGCCGTGCATTGCCACTTTATGAGCGGTTGAGCCGTTGGGCTGCAACTCGATGAAAAGGCAGATTGCCGAACAGGAAAGGTGAAACCGACCCGCGCCTATAAATAGCCATGGATACTTCCGTATTCGAGGTGGCACGGCGACTTGAGCAACGGGGGGTGGCTGATCCGTACCTGCGTTAGGTCCGTCCGACTTGGAAGCCTGGTTATAGGTTTTGTTGGAGCGCCTAATGAGAGTCTTAGGCCCGCGCGCCGGAAAGACTAGAATGCTCAAATACCGTGTAGACGGTGGTGTTGACCCTGGTATTCCGGTACACCAAGAATGTGCCCTGAGTGCACGGACTGTCGGCCGTGTGGCCGATAGTTGTGATGGCTTGAATGTGCCTGCGTGCACATAGTTGCTATATGATGATGCCATGCTTTGCAGGGAAAGAATGCTAATGCCCCGAGAAAGGGGTAAGATTGTTATAATTGGGTCAGCTGAATGCTAACCGTTGCATTGTTTGCCACCGGTTGGGTGGATTGTTCCCGTGCAGGTGCTGGAGAGCCAAGTGGTAAGTGAAGGGCTGAAGCCCTACTGCTGTTGTTGCTGCTGCTGCGGCTAGCCCTTGAAGGCTAAGCGAATGTTTTGCTTATTTGCTTTTACTCATGTATGGCCGGCCTGCGCGCCGTGGTTTGTAAACCATACGTTGTGAAAAGAGGAACTGTAAGGCCTTAAGTCCAAACTCTATATTTGTGTACATTCCGATATATATATATAAAGGTGGTTTATATATTGGACATTCCTGGTTAGAGTTCAAATTATCACTGAAAGCTTCCGCTAGAATGCTCTGAGGTAGGATTCGTGTTTGGTTTGGTATTATCCTGTGACCTCACCGTCTGTTTGTGGCATATAGTGTGGGGCCCCGGCCGGACCTTCTACTATACGTCATTTAACGGATGGGGTCGTTACACCAAGACCTTGGGGAACCACTATAAATCTATGTGCAATCTGTGATGCTTGTGTTATTTTAGATTCTGTGATTGTATATGTTGTGTTAGCTGTAGAGATTTGAGATTTATATTAAAGAACTGAAGCTATATTCTGCCTTACTTTAAAACAAGGAAAAGAACCTATTCACTCCCCCCTCTAGGTGTTTAGGTTGTCTTGAAGTTAAATCTATCAAGTGGTATCAGAGGGAGGTTGCTCAAAGAAGGACTTAACAGTCTGAGTTAGATCCCTTAGGCAGAATCAAGAATTAAGAAAATGGGTTCTTGAGAAAATCACAAGGAACTAGGTTATATGAAACTACCCATCTGCAGGAAGGAGATATTTGGCATATGGAAAGAGAGAGTCAGGTTGTTTATGGAGGCTTCTGACCCAAGGATCTATATTATAGTAAAAGAAGGTCCTTATATTCCAATGAATGTGTCTGTTCTAGATGCAAATCAAAGAACTCCTAAAGATTTTTCTGAGATGCCTAAGGATGGGATCATCCTGGCAACTATGGATAAAAGAGCCCAGAATATCATAGTAAGTGTCATAGATGATTCAACATTTCAGAATTTGATTCACTGCAAGACCTCCAAGGAAATGTGGGACACCTTGATAATCTACATGGAGGGTTCTGAAGAAGTTCGACAAGATAGAAAGTCTATGCAAAATCAGGAGTATGAAAGCTTCAGACAAGGGAAGTCAGATAGCATATCTGAGTGCTATAAGAAGTTCTATAGAATTGTAAATGAACTGATGTCTTATGGAAGGGTCTTCAGTACATATGAACTAAATGATAAATTCCTAAGATCCTTGACAAAGGATTGGGACACCAAGATTTGTGCCATTAGGGAAGTGGCCAAACTTGTAGATATTTCTCCTCCAACTTTATTTGGAAAGTTGTTGTCTTATGAAATGCAACTAATGACTAGAAAAGAGGAGGAAAGAAATGCTAGAGGGGAGCATAAAGAAAAGTCGGTGGCCTTCAAGGTTGAAGCCACTAGAAAGAATAGGAGGATGTCTCCATCACCTCCTAGGGAAGTTGCTGAAATTACCTCAGATAATTCAGACAACCAAAATTCAGATAGCAGTGATTCAGATGCAGATTTTGCTTCCTTTACAAGGCAGTTTCAGAGATTCTTGAAGAAGAAGCAGTGGAAATCTAGGCCCTTAACATCACAGCCAGTTGATGACTATTATCAAAAGAGAAAGTCATCAAGGAAGGACAGGAGCAGGTCTAAGCCTAGCAAATCTACAACATCAATGATTGTTTGCTACTGCTGTAATAAGCCTGGACATGTTGTAGCTGAGTGTCCAGACAAAAGAAAGGAGTCTGCTGATAAAAGGAAGACTCAACAAAAGAGCAAGAAGGAGAAATCCTTTGTTTCTAAGAAGGATAAAAGCTTGACAGACCAATCAACTTCAGAGTCTGAATCTGAAGCTGAGGCATATATTGGTCTTTATGCAGCTGATGAAGAAGAGGAGTTTATGCAATTGCTGAACTCCATCTATGAACAAGAAGACCATCAGTGTATTGGACTGATGGCTGTATCAGAAGAAGACAAATGCCAGGATCAGCCTGGTCCAAGTAAGGTACAATGTTTGTCTAGTAATTCAGTTTGTAGTACAGACACAGAGTCGGCTACATCTACATCAAGTAATGTGGATGGATCTGAGTCTGAAGGTGATATTCATCAGCTGATAGATGAATATGGGGGCTTGTTGTAAGCACTAAAGAAAAGCAAGAACCTGGACAAAACTCAGGCTAAGGAAATTGCAGATCTTAAGGTGGCTGCATCTGGTTTAGAGAAAGAGTTGGATCAAAAATTTAATGAGATTGCCAAGCTGAAAACTATAACTGTTATTCAGATGGGCACAATCACATACAAAAATGATCTAATTAAAAGTCTGGAAGTCAGACTTCAGAAGGAGAAAGATTTGGTGGCTAGTTATTCCAAGCAAAAATCAGTTTTACCCTTAATAGATGAGTTTGTTGCTCAAAAGGGTAAGACTGGAATAGGCTTTAAGGGTAACACCAGGGCTGTCCAATTCAAAAGAAAGGGAAAAGCCTCAGTCCAGCCACTGAATTTTAAAGTCCCTTTTGTTTTTAGAAAGATACAAGAGCCTTCTAACAAGTATGACCTTGAGAATACTCATGGTCATAGTAAGACTGAAGTTCTGAATGGCAAGGGTTCTTATGTAAATAAGGCAGCCCATGTTCATAAACCTCATGTTTGTGAGAAACCAGTGGGTGTAGCTGCAGCAGTACCAGCACAATACAAGAGATTTGCTGTCAATCAGACAATCAAGAATGTATCTAAAAATAGATACAACAAGTATGAATGCTGGTGTTGTGGCAAGACAGGTCATTATGCCATAGATTGCTGGCACAACACTAGTGTCAGGAAGAACAACAGTCTACCTGTTAGAAGAGCTGCAGGTAGATTTGATAAGTATGAAACTAACTTGAACCAAGGACCCAAGACTTACTTGGGTTCTAAGGAGAGGTAATTCTTTATTGCAGGTGAGTCCAAGTCACCATACCCCTATATGGTACTTGGACAGTGGATATTCCAGGCATATGACTGGAACAAAGGGATTGCTGAAGGAATACTTGCCTATTATAAATAGGCCTAAAGTAATCTTTGGTGGCTCTGAAAAGGAATCATCAAAGGGTTTGGTAACATTTCTAGTAATCAGATTACTATCACTCAAGTGGCCTATGTGAAGGGTTTGAAACACAACCTTATAAGCATAAATCAGCTGAGTGATTTAGGATATGACATTTCATTTGTTAAGAATGGATATCAATCAAAAGGTAAAGTGATCAAAAGGCCATTTTGACAGGTTATAGAAAAAGAAATGTGTATTGTCTTAATTTTGTGTGTGAGAACAAAGGTTCTCATATTTGTCTTGTAGCTGATGAGAGAGCCTTTCATTCTGTCAAATGGCACAAGAGGCTGTCCCATCTTAACTACAAAACAATTGGCCAACTCTTTAGCAAAGAGTTAGTGAGGAATGGTCCTCAAGTTAAGTGTATAAAGGAAGGGATATATTCAGCTTGTCAAAAGGGCAAGCAAACAAAATCCTCCTTTCATAGCCTTGACAACAAGAATTCAGTGAGGTGTCTATACCTCTTACATATGGATCTTTTTGGTCCTATGCCAGTTCATAGTCTAGGTAGGAAGGTCTACACTTTTGTGGTGGTAGATGACTATTCTAAATATTCCTGGGTGTTCTTTCTGAGACAAAAATCAAAAACCACAAGTGTTTTACATAGTTTTGTCAAACAAATCCAGAATGAACTGGATAGTACAGTGGTCAAAATCAGAAGTGACCATGGCACTAAATTTCAATCTGAAAGTATGACAAGACTGTGTGAAGAATTTGGGATTTTTCAAGAGTTCTCCTCACCTAGAACACCACAGCAAAATGGTATTGTTGAAAGGAAGAATAGAACATTGATTGAGGCTGGTAGAACTCTATTGAGTGACACTTCTCTCCCAGAATATTTCTGGGCTGAGGCAGTAAACACTGTATGTCAGGTGATCAACAGGGCTTCTATCACCAAGTGCCACAAAAAGACTCCCTATGAGATTATGAAAGGTAGAAAACCAAATTTATCCTATTTTAGGATCTTTAGTTGCAAGTACTATATCCTTAATAATGGCAAGTCTTATATAACTAAGTTTGCTGCCAAATCTCAAGATGGGATATTTGTTGGGTACAGCAATAATAGTAAGGCTTATAGAGTCTACAATTTGATTACTCAGGTTGTAGAATAATTTGTACATGTTGTTTTTGATGAAACTAGATTGATCAACAGTGAGTTACCTTGTAGTTCATGCAGTCCAACAGGTATAAATAAGAGATTGGAAAAGCTTTCCATTGCAGAAGATTCAACTGCAGATCAAGAAATGGAAAATGATGGCTACTGTCCAGGGGGAGTACAAGACTCTCTAGAAGCTGAAGAAAATCAAGAGGTGCAACACATTGAAAAAACTGGAGGTATTCAGCCTGAAGAAAGACTACCTCCAGCTGTTAGACACTTAAAAGATCATCCAGTAAATCAGATAATTGGTGATCCAAGACATGGAGTGCAAACTAGAAGCAGGAACTTGAACACAGTGATGTACTCAAGCTTTCTGTCTCAATTAGAGCCAAAGAAATTTGAAGAAGCTATCCTAGACCCACATTGGATTAATGCCATGCAAGAAGAGCTAAATCAGTTCAGAAGGTGCAAGGTCTGGGAGTTAGTTCCTAAACCAAAAGACCACAATATCATTGGAACAAAGTGGATCTTTAGAAAAAAATTGGATGATAGTGGAATTATTGTGAAGAACAAAGCAAGACTTGTTGCAAAAGGGTACAAGTAGGAAGAGGGAATAGACTTTGATCAAACCTTTGCCCCAGTAGCAAGACTGGAAGCCATTAGAATGTTCCTTGCCTATGCAGTATATCAAGGATTCAAAGTATTCCAAATGGATGTAAAAGCAGCATTCCTGAATGGAAATATAAAAGAAAAAGTCTATGTAGAGCAGCCTTCAGGTTTTGTAGATTCTCTCAAACCTGATTATGTTTATAGACTTAAGAAAGCTTTGTATGGGTTAAAGTAAGCCCCAAGGGCTTGGTATGAAACCCTGTCTACTTTCCTTATTGAGAACAAATTCTCAAGAGGGAAAATAGACAAAACTCTATTCCTAAGGGAGTCCAAAGGAAAGATAATCTTAGTCCAGATTTATGTAGATGACATAATATTTGGGTCTATAGAAAGCAAGCTTTGCAAAAAGTTTGCTAAACTTATGCAAGGGAAGTTTGAAATGAGCAGTATGGGGGAACTTAAGTTCTTCTTGGGACTCCAAGTAAGACAGACTGGTGATGGCTTGTCCATATCCAAGTCTAAGTTCACCAATGAGTTAATTAAGAAGTATGGTATGGAATCATCCTCCACCATGAGAACTCCTATGGGAACAAGTATGCCTATATGCAAAGATGATGCAGGTAAACCTGTAGATGAGTCTTTGTATAGAGGTATAATTGGCTCACTGCTATATCTCACTACTAGTAGACCAGACATTATGTATGCAACATGTGTCTGTGCTAGGTACCAAGCATGCCCTAAAGAATCTCATTACACTGCAGTAAAGAGAATTTTGAGATATCTAAAGGGCACACCTAATCTAGGCCTTTGGTACCCTAGGAATGGAGATTTTCTACTAACAGGCTATTCAGATACAGACTTTGCAGGTTGTAAAGAAGATAGGAAAAGCACTACAGGCACCTGTCAATTTATAGGAGGAAGATTGGTGTCTTGGAGCAGTAAGAAGCAGACTAGTGTGGCAATTTCCACAGCTGAGTCTGAATATGTGGCAGTAGGATATTGTTGTGCACAACTGTTGTGGATTCAGCACCAGTTAGAAGACTATGGTATTCAGGAAAGTAGAACACCTTTGTTTTGTGATTCTAAAAGTGTTATATCTATTGCTAATAATCTTGTTTCATATAGTAGGACTAAGCATATAGAAATAAGATACTATTTTCTTAGAGACCATGTAGAGAAAGAGGACATCTCACTAGAATTTGTGAAGACAAATTTTCAAATTGCAGATGTATTTACTAAACCTCTAGATGAAACTAAATTCAATAGATTTAAAATTGAATTAGGAATGTTGACCATATGTTAGATTCACAAAAGTGGCTAAGTAAAATTATGTCGACTCATTCAGTAATAAAGTGTCGACACAGAGGAGTTGTGTCGACAATTCAGGGAAATTGTGTCGACACAGTGTCGTAGTGTCGACACCTAAGGGTCAAAGTGTCGACACTTCCAGGAAAGTTGTGTTGACACATCCAGAGGAGTGATGTCTACACCTTCAGAATTTGTGTCGACACTTTAAATAAGTATCGACACGGTCTTTCTGTTCAACATTTACATAAGACAAGTGTCGACACATCATCAATTGGTGTCGACACATAGAGGTCAACATTATTGTCGAGACATTAGAAGTATGTGTCGACACATTACAACTGTGTCGACACATTTAGACAGTTTTTGCCCACCTTTTGACCTTCATTGTTTAAAAGGGTATAAATAGGTCGAGAAAATATACTGTCGACATGCTCTCCAGATTTTCGAGACTAAACCCTTTTGTCGACAAACTCTCTTCTCTCCATTCAAGCTTTCTCATCGTCCCAATGGCACCAAAGGTTGAAGACAACATTAACAAAGGCTACGAGCTAGTGCGCAATGCTTTTGATGATGCGGCGACGGAGATTAAAGGGGTCATCACCCTTGTTACTGATAATGGATTGGAGTTTCTTGTATCTGAACCTACCAAGATCTGGAAGAAAGAAGTGTTTGAATTCTATGCTGCTGCAACAGTGGACTCCACTGGACTGAAGATTAAATCGACAGTTCATGGTAATAAAGTTAAACTTACTCTGAAAAGTTTAAGAAAGATTCTTCACCTTCCAAGAATCTAGGATGAAGAAGAGGTCCCAGCCTCCAAGACAAGGGAGGCTCTCCAGTGGTGTGGATTGGATCCAACCATGAAGATTGGAGCAGCCATAAACCGAAAAGGATTGAATCAACAAGGAAAATTTTTATCTGAAGTGGTAGGGAAGGTGATTTTGTGTAAACCAGGAGGCCATGATAGGATCTCTGCCTTTATGTTCAATCTGATGACAAGAATAATCTATATGATTAACACAGATTGGTCTGCAGTTCTGTTTGAGAAAATAAAGGAAGGAATCAAAAAGCCTAATCTGGCTAGCTTAATGAGTTTATACATGGCTGGAGCAATTCCAGAGGTAATGCATAAGCTTGCAGGATCTAAAATAAATCACATGAGAAGGATGGACATCAAAATAATTTCCAAATGGGATAGGGTCCTCTCAAAGTACATACCTGATTTGGATACCCCAGAGACTACAGCAAAATCACCAGTCCATGGCATTACTGATCATGATCATGTGCAGGAGGACACAATGGATGCACAAGTGCAGGGGGAGCAAGTTAGGGAATAGGTCCAGGACCTGACTGAAACTGCCAAAGTCCATGAGGAGACAGTTACAGCACAGTTGCAGGGGGAGCAACATTCTGCACAAGGACAAGGGGAAGAAAGCATTCACTTGGAAAGTGAAATGAGTTCACAATCTATTCTTGAAACACCTCATGTCAACAGTCCAGCACTAGATGTGATCATGGAGGATACATTTATGGTTGCTGATGCTCCAGAAAAAGTAGTTCACACTCAACAAGAGTTCACCCTGGAAGAATTATTTCCTGACATAGAGGGAGTAGTTGAGGGGGAGCAAGTTAACCTTGAGAAGGTGGAGCATAGGGCTGACAAGGAGATGCCTCCTAGTCCCAAAGAAAGAGTAAATATTGACAGTTCCTCTGATTCAGAGGATGAGGAGATAGCAAGTTTAAAGAAAAGAAAATAGATGGTTTTTAAGAGGAGAAGTCAGAGCTATAAGAAAGCTTTGCAAGCTACTACTTCCCAACCAGCTCCTGAGACTGATTACAACAAATTCTTGGTTGATTTACAAGTGAAATTTGATGAGCAGAGATTGGATCTTGAAAAATATATTGATGAAAGCCATAAGGCCATTCAATTTGATCTAGCACAAGATATAAAGTCAATTAGATTTGAGGTCAATCAGAATAATAAAGAGATGACAGATTACTTCCACAAGGGGGGCAATGCTATGGTATTTCTAGCAAAGCAACAAGCGGAAATAAAGAAACAAGTGGATGATATTGCTGTCAAACAAGGCTATGTCCTTGAAAATCAAATAAGAATGAATGACAATCTGACTGAATCTCACAATGAGATAGTCACTGAAGTAAGAAAAACAGTTATTGCAATGACTGAGGCAAGAAATAAGAAGAAAGAAGAATTTGATAAGAAGCTACAGGAAGCCTTGGATTCCTTTCAAATAGCTATTACTACTTCTCAGAAAACAATTTCTGATAAGATTCAAAAGTTAAAGCCATTCTTTAAAGATAGAATCAATTACCTGGATGAGCAAATCAGATTTCAAAAAGAGGATTTGAGAGATCATGTAGCCATAGAAGTCATAAAGGGGGAGAGGGTGTTAGTATATGCAGGCTCTGATCATGCCAAATGGGTAACCAACAATATTCGAGCCACTCTGGGATATCCACCCTTATGTGATGATGATAATGTGGCTGAGTCAGGTGTGCAACCAGCTCTACTTGAAGGTGATCAACCAGAGGTTGCCCAAGTTATTTACCCCCCCCTGTAAATCTTGAAATGATACATCAACAAGTTCAGTCTATGTACAGCCCTCCACCACAAGTTACTAATGTTATTATTGAAAAGGTTGATATGCCAGAAGCTGGTGTGAAAGCTCAGCAAGATGCTCAATTATCAAAGAAGAGATTCAGAGAGCGGGCAGAGTTGAAACCTAATTTTGAGCAATGGAGCCCCACTTCTAGAAATATCATATTAACTGTCTGGAAAGCTGTAAAAGACCAGGTTCATGAAAGGGGTAAATGGTATAATGAGCAGGAGTGGCAAGATTATGAGGCAAGGCAGGAAGCCATAGTTCAATACAGAAGAAAGGCTAAGAGTGGTAAGCTATCTCCTGATGCTTAGGAGCCTGGCAAGTATTTCCCTAAGCCTTTTCATTATTTTGAAAGGCAAAGGATTAAGGCTGAAGTTCAAAAGAAGGCTGAGTTGAAAGGCAAGAAGCCCATTGAAGATACAGAACCTACTGTGCAGGCTCAGATTAAATCAGGGAAAGGAATAGTAATCAAGGAGTCTGTCCAGCCTTAGTTTAGTTTTACTAGCTTTTTCAAGAACTATGTAATTCTTAGTTTTAAAAGCAGTCTATGTAAACAGTGTTAGAAACTTTTTGATATAATAAACAAATCAATGTTCCATGTTCATTTAATTTGCATCCTTATTCTGTGATGTTAGTTTATTATTTATTTTGTTTATAAGTTACCCTGTTAAAAATGCTTATACACATCATCATGTTTATTTATCATAAGTGGTGTATATCATTGACAAAAGGGTTATGACTTCTCCAAATAGGGCAAGATTGTTGGGTATATTGGAAAATGTGTACCTGATTTGGAGAAGCCTCACTTAGCTCAATGATATACATCAAGGTGTATTTGATGTTATTTTGAGTTTATATGTGCAGGTTAAGTATTGGCTAAAATGCAGAAAAAAGTTGCTAAGTCCATGTGTCGACACCTAAAGCAACTGTGTCGACACACAGAATAAATTAGTCGACACACAGAATATGTTAGTCGACATCAACTGTGTCGACACCGGGAGGCAGTGTCGACACACAGAATAGATTGTCGACATCAACCGTGTCGACACCGGGAGACTGTGTCGACACACAGAAGCAGAGTTGACATTAAATATGTCGACACCTGGAGGCAGTGTCGACACACAGAATTCTTAGTCTATATCAACTGTGTCGACACACAGGACTTGTGTTGACACACAGCAGAGTTTCAACATAGTTGATTGCTGTGGAGTGGAGAAGTGATTGTGTCGACACAAATAATCTATGTCGACACATTCTTAAGATGCAGTGTCAAGAAGCAGTGTCGATATCAAGGCAGCTATGTCGACTTCACCAAAGTCTGTGTCGACACTTAAGTCACATGTGTCAACACATATTGACAGTTTGTCTCGACACATAATGACAGTCAATCTCGACGCTTTGCTGACAGAGTTAAAGGTACAAGAACTGACTGGGGACTTGACAGCTGTGCATTCCAACAACTTTAATGAAGCTGTCAAACTTGTCAGAAGTTAGTTAGAAACAGGATCAACCGGTTTCCATGGATGAAGTCTATATATATAGATGGATTCAGAAGGAGAAAAATATACACAACTAACACAACTATTGAGAGATTGATCGTTGATCAAGAAAGTGCAAGGCACGTAGAAGAAGATCTTCGTGAGAAGATCTAAGAAGACATACTGAAGTGATTATCCACTCAGATTTTGTCTAAGGTGAATTCATTCAAAATTCAGAAGGAACTTCAGAAGATTTGGGGAGAGAGAGCTCCAGCTGTTTTGAGGTCAAGAAGGAGACAATCACAAGTCTCTTAATAAGTAGATCCTGAACTAATCTACTAAGTAAATCCAGATGCATATCTGGATTCCAAGAAGGAAGCTGCAAGTCAGTCAACTTCAAAGGAGATCAACCCTACTAAGTTTAGATTCAAGAAGCTTTAAAGAAAGCTAAGAACAGGTTGATTCCAGTCATCAGTCTCATGAAGAAGCTGATCAAGAATTCTCTTATCCTTTCTCTCTCAACAAGTGTAAGAGTTCATCAAATTACTTATCAAATTCTGTAGGATCTTTTCAAAGATCTAAGTTGTAAGCCTGTGTTATAAAGGCTAAGTGTAGGAGATTTTGATCTCTGAGTTGTAAGGCTGTTTGAGCCTGAGTGTAGGAGAATTTGTTCTCTGAGTTGTAGGCCTTTTGGCAAGGCTGAGGTAGGGCTGTTAGCCTGAGTTGTAGGAACCTTATAGGGTTCTGAGTTGTAGGAACCTTTCAGGGTTCTGATCTGTAAGATCTGTGGATCTGAGAAGAAGGAAGAAGTTAGGCTGAATCTAGCACACTGCTAGATAGGTGAAGGGGGAAGTGGATGTACCCAGACCTTGGGGAACCACTATAAATCTATGTGCAATCTGTGATGCTTGTGTTATTTTAGATTCTGTGATTGTATATGATGTGTTAGCTGTAGAGATTTGAGATTTATATTAAAGAACTAAAGCTATATTCTGCCTTACTTTAAAACAAGGAAAAGAACATATTCACCCCCCCCCCTCTAGGTGTTTAGGTTGTCTTGGAGTTAAATCTATCAGCAACTAAGCGAACAGTTTCCGCAAATGGAGGAGGTGTTAGCATCTCAGCTGGTGCCGCACTCTTATCAGAGCGCTGGGGCTCAGATTGCCCAGCACCGCTACGAGTCACCTATGGGTGGATAAGACACACATTAGCGACAATACGCAAGCAATAAAAACAAAGTAGGAATGTGCAGATTCATCAAACAAGTGTATTTGTATTCCTTAGTGGATATTCTAGAGTTCATTAGCGTTACAGCGGTTCGCACAGACACGTGCTCGCCACACCACAAAAGAATTCGACCACGAATTCGAAAGAGGAAGACCGAGACAAGCTGATACCAAAATGTAAAGACTCCACCTATTCCACAACATATAAAATAAGGCCCGGCTAGGGCCCTACACTATATGCCACAAATAGACAGTGATGTCACAGGTTAATACCACCAACGTATCCTAACTCAGAGCATGCTAGCGGAATAATAAGTAGTAGGATGAACTCAAACCAGGAATATCCACTATATATATTACTAAGGTTATATATACAACCACTCAAACGAGGGAATAGCAAATAACACAGTTTGTCCTTAAGGCCTTACAGTTCCTCTTTAAATAGTATGGATTACAAACATCGGCGCGCAGGCCGGCCATACATGAACAAAAGAAAATACATTAGCTAGCCTTCAAGGGCTAACACCAAGAGCGGTAATAGCAACAGCAGGGGCATCAGCCCTTCACTTCCCACTCGGCTCTCCAGCACCTGCACAGGGAAAATCCACCCAGAAGGTGGCAAACAAGGCAACGGTCAACATTCAGCTGACCAATTTATAACAATCCTACCCCTTTCCCGGGGCAGTGGCATTCCTTCCCTGCAGAGCAATACATCAATTGACAAATATCATACATATTGTGCTCTCATGCACAAGCAATCCATCACAATCGTCGGCCACCCGGCCCGACGATCTGTGCTCTCAGGCACACTTTTGGGTACACCGGTGAACCGGGATCAACACCATTGAGCATTTAGTCTTAATGGCGCGCAGGCCTAAGACTCTCATTATGCTGCTGACGAAAGCCCAATGCCTTGGAACTTCCTTGTACAACCAACATAACGCAGGTACAGATCCACCACACCCCCCCCCCCCCCCCCGTTGCTCAAATCGCCTTGCCATCACCAAGCACATCGTACTTGCGGCTATAATAAAAGATGCAGGTTGGTTTCACCTTTCCTGTTCGGCACGAGGCCTTTTAGAGCTCGCAGCTCACAATTGCCATAACGTCCGCCAAGGACTGACGTCACTTTAGCCACACTGTCCAAATAGGACTGGCTTCATTGTCCATCAAGTACTGGCTACAGCGTAGCAACAACACAAATAGCACAAGGGCATTTTCCTGGAATTCCACATTCCAGTACTTCCTGCTACTCTCCTTCACAGGAACAACCCAACGACCCCACTAACTACACGAGTATACGCAGAGTCTTCTCCGGTGCATAAATGCAACATCACCAATCCAGACCAACATGTCCAGATGGGCTTCACACAGCATGCCTATCTCGTACTACATATTTTCAGGTCTAGATGCAGACTCAATAGGGGATAATAATTATCAACCCACCGGAATCACTCACTCTTTCCACCTTTTGGTGGAGAGGATTCCTTACTCATGCATAAATAAGGACTTCACATGTCCAAGAAGGAAGATCGTTACCCTTGACGATCTCTTGGGAGCCATTGAAAATCTGGCCGGTTGGAAAGCACCGCAGTAGCTTTGCCTCCACAGAACTAGCCTCGGATCTCAAATCGGACCGTGGTAGCACCACCAAAGCCTTGCTCTTCTCCTCCTTCTCCTTCCTCCAAGCTCTCTCTTTTTCTCTCTTGAAAAGAATGAGAGAAGAGGCCAACCCTCAGGCTTTTCACTGCAGAAAAACACCTGAGCAATTGGATCCAAATAGAAATAATTGGATGGCCAAGATCTGCCCAAAAGTCCAAATTTGACTTGGAACGGCCTGTGACACGCCCGTGTCCCAGGCCATGTACTCCAAGCGGTGTACGAACCGACTTAAATTGAACCAGAACACGGGCTCCAACACGCCCGTGTCACAGGGCAGACACGCCTGTGTCAACTTTGACACGGCCGTGTGACTTGTCGTGTCACCCTTTCAACACATGACCAAATCACCCGAGAAGAACACGGCTAAGGAACACGCCCGTGTCCTTGGCCGTGTGCCCAATACGCCCCTGTGACACGACCGTGTCACAGGCCGTGTTCCACACTCAATGCCATTCCACTCAACGCCACTCAACACCGCCCGGTATTCACCCGAGCAGGACACGCCCGTGTCCTAGGCCGTGTTGCCTCTCGACGATCGTCGACCGTGCTGTCTCGAGAACTCGACTCAATGCTAACCATAAAGGACACTCCCTGGTACACGCCTGTGTCCCAGGTCGTGTGCACTGGACACGCCCGTGTCCCAGGCCGTGTCACCCAGCCTGACCCCATTTTGGGACTTAAGGTTTTTGGGGTGTTACAGAACGCCGCCAGGATTGCGATAGAATTTGGGTTGAGCTGGACCGCTACCACCCCATAGTACCGAAGGGTCTGGCGCACTTCCGGCCAGAGGGGGAGGTAGAAGCCCACCTCGAAGTTCTCCAAGGGGATGGCGAGCTCCCCGCCAGCACGAGATTGACCCTATCATCGTTCCCGAGGTTTCGCGCAGCGAACCCGGTAGGGATGAAGTCGACGGCTATCGTGTCGTACTCGTCCTGAGTCAGCCGGCAGGGAGGGAATTGGTGTTCTAGGAAGGATTGTGCGCACTTGGAGCGGCCTTCGCCCTCGCCAAGCATCTTGAAGAGAAGACGAGAGGAGAGAAAAAGGCAGGTAGGTGAGAGAATTTGCATTACAGAGATCGGCGAGAGCAATTAGGAGGAGGACGAAGACTTGGAATCAGAGATGTGAATGTAGAGAAGTAAATGTGGTAGGTGGATCGGCCTATTTATAGAAAATTCGGTAGTTATGAGTTTTTCCTAAATGTGGCGGGGGTACAGTCAACAAGTCCTGATGTTCCGACTCCTCGTTTTCCATGCTGCCTCGCCAGCTCTCCCCGGACTTGCAGAAAGCGAAAACCTCTTAGAAGAGTCCAGGGTAAAGGCAAACATTGGCAGCGGGCGAGAAACAATGAGCAGGGTGCGAGAATCAAGAGTTCGCAAAGCATCAGATTTGAAAGCATGAAACACAGACAGTAAGTGAAGGGAAAACATAAAGGGGCTCTCGCTGGGCGAGAGTCGCAAAATAATTACGATAACAATTTTAAAAAATTATTTATAGCCATGAGGAGCAAGGGGTACAAAGCGAGAAGGGTAGGCTGGGAGGTTGGGTAAAGAAGAGGCAAGCCCCATAGGGCTCAATACTGCTCCCACCGCCAACGACCCTGACCTTGCCTCCTTGACCTCGGAGGCACTCGCGGATTGAAGAAGGTCGTCAGGGCGGTCAACCCCAGGTTAGCCAGGCAAAGATGATCTCAAATCCGTGCGATGTATCTTCCTGGGGAGGTCTCGGTGGTAAGCGTGTCCTGGCACTTCATCTCGCTTATGAGGTGGGTGTAGTCCCGCTCGACAATCGCCAGTCGCCGCTCCATCGTCCTGTGGATTCTCTTCACTGCTGCGGAGTTGGCTCGTTGCTGCAACGTGAGCTTTGACAGGATCACCGCAACCCTCTGCCTCCGCGTCTTGCCACTCCCGGAGGCCTCAACAAAGTCCTCCATCTCGCTAGAGGATGGGAGGGGCGAGCCTTCCCCATTTTATTCTTCTTCATCTTCATCTTCTTCAGCTTCCGCCCCCTGCACCTTCGGATCTGGAGGACAGTTTTTTAGTCAGATTGGGGGGAGTGAAAGGAAAGATTGAAGGTTCTCGCATACCTGAAGAATGAGGGGGACCTTCTCCCGATGGCTGGCGAGAAAGGTCGGGCTGCCTCTCAGAACCCTTTCTGAAGAGCAGGTGGAGCGGCTTGCCCCGACCCAAACAGAACATCCTGCGCTCCGAGATATCGGTCTCGGCCAGTGGGGGGACAAAGGCGCCCTCTCCCACCAGAGGCTAGGATCCCAATGCAGGTACTGATGGCTCAATGACAACCCCTTCGGCAGGGAGGGTGAGATTGGGCGCCAGATTGGTAGGATTTTCGGGGGGGAAGTCCTAGGCCCCTGACCAATAAGGTTCGGGCTCCCAAGAATAGGTGTTGCGAGAGGCCAGGTCAGCGAAAAGGAGAAACAGATAATCTAAAGCGGAAGCCGAGCAAGCGAAAGGGATAAATACCAGGAGTGTTTGGGGGATCGGTCGGCGTAGTTGGAGGGGCAGCCCCTGAGACTGACGGTGGATCCTCGTTGAGAAGGCGGGTCATCTCAGTATCCTCCAGTAGAAATTCGGCGACGTCTTTCGTAACTGTCCCCTGCGAGAAGAGCGAAACATCAATATGAAACCTCGTTCTTTAACAGTTCGTGCCAATGGGCGAGGAGAGAAGAGTACCTCCGGCAAGGAAGAAGGGTTCTCGTCGCTATTAGGGGTCGGGGTAGGCGAGGCTTGGTTCTCTTTTGAGCGGTCTCGCCTGACCGACTTGGCCTTCTTCTTTTTCTTTGAGCGGGAGATCTTGTCGACTAGCCTCTTAGAAGGATCGTCGGTTGGCCACTTTCCCATCAGCCAAGGAGCAACCTTGGCGCAGTTGGCGCGAGCCCGTGCGTGGGTCGTAACAAGGCGAGCCTGAAGTTCTTACGAGAGTGGTTTTTCGGCATGTTCGGTGCGCATCTTCGAAGCCTCGTGGGAGCTCAAGCAGAGGGAAATAACGACAGGGATGGCCTGAGAACAGACTCGGCGGTGTATATATAGAACCGAGGTGGGTCTACAAAAAGAATCCCTGCCAGGTCAGCAAGCGATCAACAAATATTAGGGGTTCGACGTGTCTTTCCGAGCGCATGGCTAACTCACAAAGAGAGGGGATTGTGTACAACCCCATTTTTGCTGAGTGGGACCTAAAGGCCTGGGACCCTAGCTTTGAGCTGGCTTTAAGCTAACTGGGTCAGACGAATAGAATAGGCAGAAGGGTTCCCACTCAGGTCATGCAGGAATACTTACTCCTAGGCAAGCGAGAGGCCCCCAGAAGGGGCGTTGAATAATGCTTCTCCACTCAACTCCCTTTGGGTTTTGGCATTGAATGATGCTTCTCCACACAACACCACTTGGGTTTTTGGCGTTGAGTGATGTTTCTCCACTCAGTGCCCTTTTGTATTTTTGCACCTGCCTGCGGTAGGCGGGAAGGCTAAGGAACGAGAGGGTTCCCGCCCAGGGCATGCAAGAGGGCTTGCGCCACAGGATAAGCAGGAAGCCCGTAGGATCAGCGAAAAGGCTTCCACTAGGGAGAGCCCAGAGGTGAAATTACCTGGGTACCCTTAGGTAAGATTACCTGGATTCCCTTGGGTCTGCATTTAGCTCCTCAGAACAGCAGAGTTTGGCTGTTAGCAGACCAGTCCAGGGTATTTCAGTAATTTTGGGGTAGCAGAATTATGCTCCTGGCAAACCAGATACTGGAAACCTATAAATAGACCCATAGAGCTCCTCAGAAAGTAGGCTTTTGAAAAACTCTCAAGCCTTCTAGTGCTTTCTATGGTGCTTCTAGCCCAACAATTGGCTTAGGAGAGGAAGCGCTCAGAGATCTTCTGGGTCAGAGGAGGGACCACCCAACTGAGGCTTAGGGTCAATTTCTGGTCTTTGTTGCTAGTCAGGGGTCGAGCTTTGAGAGAAGTAGGGGCCAGCTACACCCCTAGGTCCGAACTCTCGTTGAGGCCAGTTTTTGGCTTCAACAGCCCTCTAGTGGCGAAAAACCCATGCCCTCTCATTGTCAGCACTTCTCCTTGCTTTCTCTGTCAGGTTGCATCGGGCTTTCTCTCGATCTCTCTCTTTCTCTCTCTGCAGGCGATCTCTCTTTCCTCTCTTTGTCAGCGATCTGACAAAGGTGACCCGCCTGCTTCTCCTTGCTGCAACAAGTCCGCTTCCTCTTCTTCTTCTCTGATTCCTCACTTTTTTGGTCCTTGCAGGTGATTTTTTAGATTTTTGATGCTTCTGCGCCTCCTCTCTTTGCTTTCCGGTGATACTCCTATAGCCATTTTCTGAGCTTCTTCCAAATCATATGATCATCTATTTATGAACCATCTGAGTTGGTCATTCTACCTCTAGTAAAATAGTTTGGGTGCACAAATTCATTCAAAGATTAGACAAAATATCATTGTGGATACTCGCAAGCATACTCAAAAGGAAATTATGAGAAAAGAAACACTAAGCAGGCTAGCTCGGAGGAGAAGAAGACTGAATTAACGGAGCCAAAAAGGTCTTCGGCAAGAATGCACAGATCTCCAACGAGAATGCACATATTTACTCTAATAAATGATAAAATAAAATTTCAATTAGCACTGAAAACGTTGTTCTTTCAAACAGTTTCAAAAAATTCCATCACCACTCTACAAAAGAGCTGATTATTCCACCACTGCTTCCCACCACTATTTTTCAAGTCGCTGCAGCCACGCTAAATAGATCCTTAGACTCTGTTTGGCACAGCGGTGGCGGTCGTAAATGATAGTGTCGCTCGAAGCATCCGGATGGAGATCAAGGTGGAATTACCTATCTGTTGCCCCTAAGTGGGTATAAATAGACAAACCCTAGAAGTATCAACGGGTATCAGATATCCGTGTATCTGAACCGACCCGTTAAAAATGGGTCGGTTCGGATACACGGATATCTGATACACGTGGAAAACGGGTCGGTTCAGATACACGGATATCTGATACCAGTGGATAGTCCTAGGGTTTGTCTATTTATACCCACTTAGTGGCAACGGATAGGTGATTCCACCTTGATCTCCATCTGGATGCTTCGAGAATGATAGTGTCACTCAAAGCATCTGAATAGAGATCAAGGTGGAATCGCCTATCTGTTACCCCTAGGTGGGTATAAATAGGCAAACCCTAGGAGTATCCACGGGTATCGGATATTTGTGTATCCAAACTGACTCGTTATGTTGTAATTTTTTGAAGTGAAAGTGGGCGGCCTGGGAAGTCTGTCTACACGGCCTGTGTGGATAGAGGGCGACGACTTGACAGGTCGACTTGCTTTTGGATGCCGGTCTGTTCCCTGGAGTAGCCGGATGGATAGGATGGTTATCCGCTAAGTTGTCGGTTGGCCGGTGATGTGGACTTGGTTTGGATCTGCACCAAGTCCAGGGTGGCTCAATCCGATTGGTCGCGCAAGCTCGTGATCTGGTTCTTTGTCCGCCGAGCTCGGCAGCTGTCAGTTATGTTCTGGTCGCGAGCTCAGGGAGTGCGGACTTGATCGGAGTCCACAGGAGTATGGAATGGTTTTGAATCCGCAGTGTCCGCCTGGTTGGTGGCCAAGTTTTGCCTTGGTGGTTAGTCGGCTTGGCTGGGGTTCTTACCGTGTTGGTGCGACCTCGGCGGGCTTGTTGTTTGGTCAAGTCGCCGCGACTTGTTTTGTGTTTGCAGCTTGGCGGGTACACTCTGTTCTCACCGTGAGATAGGGTGGTGTTCCTATCTGCTACGGCGGTGATCACACTCCACTCTGCGCCTATAAATAGGACCCCCTGTCATATCAAATATACACCGAGTGAACAGTAAGTGAACTCGCGGGAGGTTGTTGCGGTTAGATTTTTCTATCCACGCGATTTGAAGAGGTTGACTGGTTTGTGTTGTGCAGGTTGTGCGGATAGTGTTGAGGAGCCAGGGACTTGATTCTGACTTCGTTCATGGTCAATGCGGATTCTGCGGTTTGCACCAATGGTTAGCAGCAGGTCGCGGCTTGCGACCAGGCATTTTCTCTTCTACAACTTGCTTCCCAGTTCAATAAGATGTCCGCCTCTGGCAGCTTATTCTGTTCGGTGGCAGTAGTAGTTTGCGTGATCTGGCGGCTAGGCGACCTTGCGGTCAGGCGGCTTGCAGTTCATCGGATAGAGTTCTTCTAATCAGTGGAAAAATGGGCTGTCTGCGTGGCTTGGTTGCGGTCTTGCGACTAAGCAGCTTCAGCGGACTCCCTAGGCAGCTCGGTAGGGTCGGTGACTTCTCCTTTAGACCGCGTGATTTGTTCTGTGCCTTGCAATTTTTTCTGCTTCCATCGGGTACATCAGCGAATCATGTCTTGTCATGTATGTCTTGCTTTGTAAAGATTTTTATAGTGCAAGATTCTTGCTCTTCTAGTTGCATTTGGTTTGCTTGGGCTCAGATAGGTTGAGTGTTCCTGTGCCTGGTGTCCCATTTTCCACTTATCACAAATTTTTACATAGTATTAGAGGGAACAGAGGCTGAGCAGAGATCAACCGTCAGTTTTCTTGATTACTTCTGTGAGTCTGAGTATTCCAAGTTCAGTGTAATGGAAGGAGGAATGGCAAGAGGTCTTGGAATTGAGCTCGTTATATCGACAAAATTCAAAAAGTGAAAGTCATGAAAGGAAAGCTTTCTTTTGGGCGAGGACTTGTGGGAGGTCGTTTGTGGAGACGATATGCAAGAGGTGGTTGCTGCTGCTGCTGGCAATGTTGATGTTGTGAGAGCTTGGAGAAATACAAATGTGAAAGCGGAGTGTTCTCAAGCGGGCTTTCTCATCAGAACTTTTTGACCGCATCATCGAATGTCAGTCTCCTGTAGAGATTTGGACTTCCCTCGATGGGTTGTTCGATAGGAAGAATGTAGCAATGCTATAATTTTTGGAAAATGAGTTGACAAAGGCCACTCAAGGAGATCTGTCCATCTCGATGATCTTCCTGAAGATGAAGAACTTATGCACTGAGATTTCAGCGTTGGACCCTAATGAGCCTATTTCAAAGGCGAAGCTGAAGAGGCACATAATCCACAGGCTGCGTAAGGAATATGTGGCTTTTGCCACTTCTATTAAGGCTGGGCCACTCAGCCATCTTTGCTGGAGCTGGAGAACCTGCTGGCTTCGCAGGAGAGCTTGGCAAGACAGATGGCTGGAGTCACTATCTCTTAAGGAGGTAGTGAGGCGCTATTCTTAGGGAAGAAGAAGAGATTAGAGAAGAAGAATAAGACTTATGCTGGTGATGGTCCTTCAACTTCTTATCAGCAAAAGAGGGTTGTTGCTCCTAAGCGTGACTGGAAGAAGAAGAAGGATTGGCTTAAAGTGCTATAGGTGCAATCAGCCAGGTCATTTCAAGAAGGACTATATAGTCAAGCCGCAGCCTGGGCATATTATAGACAAAGAGGAGGCTAATTCTAATGCTGAAGAAGCCGGGTGGGGAAGTGCATTCATGACGGGCACGTGTGTCCGTGCTTTGTCCTCAGTCGACTACAAAGATGACTGGATAATTGACTCGAGGTGTGGTCATCACCTCACCGGGGATGAGTCAAAGTTCTCTTCTCTACAAACTTTCTCAGGTAATGAAGCTATCATAACTGCTGATGATACTGTTCATGTAGTAGAGAAGGAGGGTGTTGTTTCTTTAGGTAGTGATAAGGGTTCTCTCACCTTAAGGAGTGTGTATCACGTATCGGGCATGAAGAAGAACCTCTTCTCAGTGACTAATGCAGTAGATGTAGGCTTTCATGTTCTGTTTGGTCCAACATAAGTGATGTTTCTATGCAATGTGCCAGCGGTTAAGGCTGACGTTTCTCATGCAGGGAGAAGGGTAAGGGACTTGTTTGTGCTATCAATAAGTTCCTATGTTGATCGGATGAGGGCCAATGATAGTGCTGTTATCTGGCATGAGCGTCTGGGTCGCGTTGGGATAGACAAGCTGAAAGACATGACAGTGAATAACCTTGTGAAAGACTTGCCTAAGTTATCATCCTTCGGTGACGGTCATGTTTGCGCGGGGTGGCAATATGGTAAGGCTCATCGCCTTCTGTTTGATAAGTCACAGACTAGAAGTAAAGCACCATTTGAGTGTATTCATGGTGATCTGATGGAGCCGACCGTCACCGCCAGCCTTGGAGGGAGCAGGTACATGCTAGTGTTGGTTGATGAATACTCGAGGTACACTTGGGTATATTTCATGAAGAATCATTCGGACACGTTCTATTTGTCTGTGGAGTTCAAAGAGCTGGTGGAGGGTTGGCTTGGCCTACGGTTCAAGAAGTTGAGAAAAGACAACGGAGGTGAGTTTGTTTCATTTGAGTTCTCTAACTTCTGCAGAAAGTACGGTATCTAAAGGGAGCTCACTTGTGCTCATACTACGCAACAAAATGGAGTAACAGAGCGAAAGATCTGTCATCTGATGGAGACCTGCAAGTGTTGGCTTCATGCCAAAGGCATTCTAAGGTCCTTCTGGGCAGAAGGAATGGCTTGTGCTACCTATGTCATCAATTAGATGCCACTGAGTCTGATCAACATGAAGTCTCCTTATGAGATGATGCTTAAGGAGAAGCCAAGTATAGGATACCTTCGGGTGTTTGGATCTACCTGCCACGCATACATCCCAGATACTCTCAAGACAAACCTGGATCCAAAGGCGAGGAAGCTTGTCTTTGTGGGCTATGATGAGCGGAATAAGGTATGGAAGTATATGGATCCAGTGATGAAGAAGTTCATTGTTTCGAGAGACGTGGTCTTCGACGAGCTGACGTTATATGGAGGTGGCTCCTCTGTGGAGCTGCAGGAAAGCAGTTCGGATGACGGGCAGGAGGAGGCTGCTAAAGATCTTCTAGTGGTGTTGCCTGTGTCACTAGGGGCTCTAGGTGTTTTTAGCTCTAGAGCGGAGGCTTTTGGTTCAGGAAGCAGAGGTAGCGATGCTCCAAATGTTCCCTGGAATAGAGCTGATTCAGAAGAGGCAGCGGAGGTGGCCAGCGAGGGTCAGACTCTTCGAAGATCGAAGAGGACCATCAAACTACCAGCTCGTTATTGCGAAGGAAACACGGTGAGCTTGGTCTCTTGTTTCTTCGCATACCCTCTGGACGAGCGAGAGCCTTCTATCTTTGAAGATGTTGTTGGAGTCAAGGAGTGGGAAGACGTCATGGATGAGGAGATGGCTGCCCTAAGGAAGAATGAGACGTGGGACTGTTGGGTCCATTGCCCACAATGTACCCTAGATTGGATTTGAAGAGGCATCTCAATCAACACTAAGAGCATAGTTGTATTTGATGTTGTTTAAGCTCATCATGTGCAGGATGTTCCATGGAACAAGTCTAGATAGATTGTCAAAGTGATGTGACAGGTGGTCACAAAGTGAAGATGCTGGAAAGGCAGGAATTTGCCTAAGTCTACAGGCATTGAGTGAGGTAAGCTCACTCAACGTCAAAAGTCAAGGAGCAATTAAAAATACAGCCAAGTCCACAAGCATTGAGGTGAGCAAGCTCACTCAAAACTAGAGGTAAGGAAGAATATTGGCAAGCTCGAAATGTGGCTATGTCCACAAGCATTGAGTGAAGGTCATTCACTCAACGCCATACAGCTATAGGCAGAAATATGGCTAAGTAGTTTGATGTTGAGTGATGAAGACACACTCAACGCCATACAGCAAAATGCTATGAGTTGAGCTGAGTTCAGAGTTCATCAAACTCAGTTCAGAGTTCGTCGAGCTGAGCTCACCATTCGTCGAACTCAGTTAACCATTTGTCGAACTCAGTTCAGAGTTAGGCAGGCTGAGTTAGTCAAAGCGTAAGGTTAAGAGGCAGAAATGTGGCTAAGTCCACAGGCGTTGAGTGAAGGTCATTCACTCAACGCCATAGCCTCATAAGTGTTGAGTAACACTCACAGTCAAAGCCAGTGTTTTTAAACACAGAAAATTGACTAAGGCAAAAAACGTTGAGTGACACATGCTCACTCAACGCTCTCAATGCCTAAGATGTTGTAGAGGCAAAAATTTGGCTAAGGAAAAAAGCGTTGAGTGATGAAGACACACTTAATTCTCTCAACGTCTAAGATGCAAAAAGCTTTTCCAAGGCAAAAGGCATTGAGTGATGAAGACACACTCAACGCTCTCAACACCAGAGAAGCAAGAAGATTTTGGCTAAGGCAAACGACGTTGAGTGAGGCTTGTTGACTCAACGCTCACAACGCCTAGATAGACAGAAATTTGTCTAAGTGTTTTGGCATTGAGTGATGCTTACTCACTCAACGTCTATGCTAATGTTGTTTGATTTTTAGCTAAGTCCACAGTTGATGACGTCAGCAAGTCAACATATTTCAAATTAGTGGGTGCATGACTACAGTACGCGATAATTCTTGTCGCAGACCTACTATACGACAGTTGGCGTTAAAGCAAGGTTATTGTTGGCCATTAATGATGTGTGGCACACTGCTCAAGAGCCGTTGGGTCATAATCAATAAAAGGGAAAGGCTTTACAGAGAAAGGTGAGTTTTTGAGAGGAGCAATCAAGTTGTTCTTCTTCACCGCCATTGTTGCTATACTGAAGAACAAAAAGCTCAAGTCAACAAGACGAATAGCAAGTTAGCTGTTGTCATCTTCATCGACCTCAGCAGTTCAGAGTATTTTATTTGAGAAAAGAGGAAGCAGCCTAGGGCCGACCCTTGCTGCAAGTTCTTCACAGTTGCAGCTGGACAAGTAACATCCTGAATATCTTAATCTAGAAGATGTGAAGAGAAGAAGCTTGAAGAAGCAGAGATCTGAAAGAAGGCTCAGGGGACTATTCCTCAGGAGTCAATGTTAGGGCTGAATCACCTCAGCCCAGAAAAGGAAGAAGAGGTAGAGCTATCTTAGTCTATACAGTTAGAGCTGAGATTTTCTCAGCTCAGGTAGCAGCAATTAGCTGCAGTAACTTCACAGTTCCAGCAGGAAAAATCCATGGTGATGTAAAGTAGTAGTTAGGGTTGAGCTTAAGGATCAGTTAAGAAAGAGGTAGAACATTATTCTACAAGTCACTTCCAGCTCAAGTAAATATATACTTGTTGTTGTGGAAGTAATTAGGACTAAGAACTTCTTAGTTCAGTAAAGGTAGACTCAGGAAATAAATTCCTGTAGTCATAGTTGGGCTGAGTTTATATCAGTCAAGAAGCTTGACATAGAGAAACATCTCTTGTGTCAAGATTAACCACAAACCCACCTTCATCCTGTAGGATCCAAGTGTGGATCTGAGTTATAGGGCTTAACAGCCTGAGGTAGGAGAGTGTTGCTCTCTAAGTGTAGGATCCTTTGTGGATATGAGGTAGGGTTGTCCTCCCAGCCTAAGTGTAGGGCTTAACATCCTGAGGTAGGTGGTCTACTGACCACTGAGTTGTAGGCCCTTGTGGCTGAGAAGTAAGTCTTGGAGGAGACTTAGAGATCTTGAGGGATCTGAGGTATAAGCTCTTTGGAGCAAGTTTTGGAGAAGTGTCTAGTCCAACAAGATAGTTGGATAGGTGGGAGGGAAAGTGGATGTACCCTTATTAGGGGAACCACTATAAATCTGTGTGTGCTTGTTGTGTTGTTTCTTTGTGCAGGTTGTGTACTTCTTGAAAGCATAAAATAACTAACAACCAAAGCTCTTAAAGAAGAAATATATAAGAAACTCAAAAAGAGACCAATAACCTATTCACCCCCCCCCCCCCTCTAGGTGATTTAGCTATCCTTGAAAGAAGAACTTTCAAGTGGTATCAGAGGGAGGTTACTCAAAAAGGACTTAACAGCCTGAGTAGACCTCAAAGGATAGCTAAAAGGTTTGTATTGGTGGGTTAAAAAGAGAACCATATGGAGTGGAGCTCAATGAATTTTCAAGTCTGTAGTGAGAGCAAGGACCACACTGGGTTGTTGGTAGCTCTTATAGATGATGATGTCTATGCAGATGCATGAATAGAGATCAGGGCCCCTCTATCACACTCATATAGTAACTCAGAGGTGGATGAAGCTGAGGAAGGTGAATGCAGATGTTATGGGCTGATTGCTACACCATAAGAAGAAGAATCCTGCCAGGATCAGCCTGGTCCAAATCAGGTACAATCTCTGTCTAGTTCTTCTTATTGCTCAGGTCATGAGTCTAGCTTAGACTCTGATGCTTTCTCATTAAGTGATGATGAGATTCCTCTATCAGAAGATAATATCAATCAATTGATTGAGAATCATGCTGCACTTCTGAAAGCTTTCAAGGAAAGGAAGTTGCTTGTTGCCTACAGCTGACTGCTTCCCAGCAAGATGAGACTTCATCTTTACTATATCTGAAGATGAGGAAAGTTGGTCATCTGAAGACCATGGTAGATATCCATGTTGAGTCCATTAAATATAAGGACTCTATTATCAAGGTTCTTGAGGAGAAACTTGAAAGGGAGAAGAGGATAGTGGCCAATTTCTCTAAGATAGATGCTATCAAGAGAAAATCTAAATCTGAGTGGATTTCTAAGGTTATACAATCTTAGAGGAGAGGCCAAGCTCCTGTTAGGCCTCAATCTACCTTTTATAAGGTAATTCTCCCATCCAAGAGGTATGACCATGACTATAAGTGTGGTTACTGGAGGTGTGGGAATCTTCCTTGTAAGACTACAAAAGTACCTTACAAGGGATGAAGAGAGGTCATGGGATTGAGTGCTCAGAAGGCTCCCCATATAGAAGTTCAAAAGACCCAACCTAGACCTTTTGTATTTGGTGTCCCAGCCCCTACAGTCAAGGATGTGGCAATGTCCTATTCTAAGGTT
This sequence comes from Platanthera zijinensis, assembly GCA_039513925.1. Classification (NCBI taxonomy): domain Eukaryota; kingdom Viridiplantae; phylum Streptophyta; class Magnoliopsida; order Asparagales; family Orchidaceae; genus Platanthera; species Platanthera zijinensis. Next base: position 166,113,332 of record CM077093.1, on the reverse strand, counting down.
CTTCCAGCAAAAACTCAAACTAAAGATAAGTCATTAAGTAAGGCTACCTTGGTTGTCCCTGAATCCATGAAGAACATACCATCTGCAAAGAAGGCTGTTGTTAATGATGTTCAGAGTAAGCCAAGTTAATCTACTGGCAGACTCACTTTTGGTCAAGCTCTTGCTGATAGAAACAAGAAGTAGGCCATAGTTCTCCCCACTGAACAAGCAGCCAGAAATGGCTTGCACACTTCAAAGTGTGTTCAAAAAAGGAGAAACAACATCCATGAATGTTGGTGCTATGGCAAAATGGGCCACTTTGCCATAGATTGTTGGCACAACCCCAATGTGCCAAAGGCAAGGCAGTGTCTTCCTAACAAGACTCCAGTAGGTAGACATATGCATTCTTATGCTAACAGGGACCCATGACCCAATAGGTATTGGGGATCTAAGGTAAGATAATTCTGTTTTGCAGGTTAGTCCAAGTGCCCATACCCCCATGTAGTACTTAGATAGTAGATGTTCCAGAACCTGAACTGGAATAAGGAAGTTATCCTATAGATCATACCCCAAGGATAAGGATGTTGTGTGCATTCCTAAAGAAGGATAAAGTGCACAAGTCTTGGGCAAAGACAAGCAGGATCTAGCTAGTAGGACTGTCTGGTTGGACAAAGCTTTGCTACCACACTAGCAAACTAGGAGAAGAACAAGAAGGGTGTACTCATCACTGAGGAAAATCACTAGGAGTAGCTCCTCTATGAGCAGCAAGGATGAGGCACACTGTGCTCAGCTGATAAGACTCACTATATAGAAGGGACAAACTGTCAAGTAATATCAATAGCTTAAATGATGACTGATAGTCATAGGGACATGATCTGTGCAAATATTGAGGGGGAGACTGTCAAGCTAAGATACTCTTGTTGATGGGGAGCATGTTCAGTCAAGGTTGCTGGACAAGCTTGAATCTTACCCAAAGTTCCCCCAGCACGGAATAGATCAGCATTACTGTTGAGGATCAGCTTGTACCCATGGACATTGCAGAGGCTGAGAGGGAAACTACCCAAGTGATGACACTTGTTGGAAGATGGCAAGCCAATCAGTTTATAAGAATAGCTGGATTGCTCCACCTATTGTTGATACAAGTCAACACATTCCTATTGGAATAGTAGTGTAAAGAACGACTTGGTATCAGAATGAAAGGATGGTTCAAGGAAAGATAATTCAAGGTTCAAATGGTCTCAAAGTCCAGTAGCTGCAGGAGAAAATTCAGCCTCATGAGAAGAGAAAGCTGGCAGCTGCACCATTAGTATCATTTGCAATTAGCTAGGGGGAGAAAAGAATCAAAGCAGACCAGCTCTTCCCTATCTATTCAAAAACCTAGAAGGGATTGATCAAGTGGTGATCAAGTGGGCAGATCAATGTAATGATCAAGATAGTACTCAGTGGGCTGAACACTCTTGTGCCGCTGATCAGAAAGCTAAATCCAAAGGCAATTCTGTTGCTAAAGAAGGGGAGAAGATCTGGCTCAGCAAAAAGAGATTGCGCAAGGTTCAAGAGAGTTGTTGTGCACAGTGGCTGTAAATCCAGTATCAGCTCCATGGAAGATTAGTTTTGATGTAATATCAAGACTATAAAAAGACCTTCAAGTGCAAGGGAGTTGCTAAGCATCAACATAAATAGAGCCCGACGAAATCACCATCATTCGTCGAACGGAGCTCGACGAAATCAGAATAATTCATCGAATGGAATTCGACAAAATCTGAATAATTCATCGAATGGAGCTCGACGAAATCAGAATTATTCGTCGAACGGAGCTCGACGAAATCTGAATAATTTGTCGAATGGAGCTCGACGAAATCTGAATAATTCGTCAAACTCAAAATTATCAAACAAAAATTTTACTGCCTTTCAAAAGATTCTCATGTGGTATCAAGACTTTAATGGACTTATGTGTCCATTAGAGATGATAATAGTGATGCTCCTGCTGAGGGGGAGCAAGTCCAGCACTTGCTGGAACTGGATCAGCCTCCTATTGAGAAGGAGAAAACAGCTACTATAAAGGATCAGAGATATTCACTGCTGATCAGTTATCCTAAGGACATTGCATAGACTAAGGGGCTTTTCTGAGTCTAAGAAGGACTGCTGCTGAGAAAATAGTATTGCTGCAGGAGAAGTGGAACATCTAGCAGTCAGCTCAAGTGGATCCATGGTTCATTCAAGAGTCAAGGGGCTGCAGTTAGGTGGTATCACCAGCAAGTGGAACTATGTGTACAACAAGTTCAAGTGATACAGTGTTGTGTTGTTTCAATATATCAACACAAAAGGTATGACCCCTAATCAAGTGGTGTGATTACTAGGCTAATTTTCTTAGTAGTATCAACATAGGACTTTGACTAGGATCAAGAGATAATCTCTCCCATGATCCTTTCTCCTCCCTCAATAGATATACCTATTTAAGAAGACAAAGGGGGAAATGTGTGGCAATACATAAGGGGGAGATATATAAGCAATACTTGACATGACTAGGTCATGTTGAGTCGGTTCATATTACTGGAAAAAGATTCTAGTAGTATGAGAAATGCAATGACTGACCACATGTTGAGCCATGATTGTATCAGTGCATATTTTGAGGTAAGTGCTTCTAATGGTGCTCCATTTAAATATTAAGTGGTATAAAGGAGAGTGCATATTACTTGAGCAATTGCTCAAGTAGCATGAGGATGCATTGACTTAACTTATTGAGTCAATACAATTAAATGGAGCACATTGAATTAATAAAGCATAAGCTAACAGTTATAGCAGATTATAATCTACGGCTGCATGAATTTACTCTGCCTATTATGTTAATGCCTCTTAGTATTCCTAGGTATTCTGCCTTTTTCAAATATGGGGAGATTATTGGGCCCATTGCCCACAATGTACCCTAGATTGGATTTGAAGAGGCATCTCCATCAACACTAAGAGCATAGTTGTATTTGATATTGTTTAAATGTGCAGGATGTTCCATAGAACAAGTTTAGACAGATTGTCTAAGTGATATGACGGGTGGTCACAAAGTGAAGATGCTGGAAAGGCAGGAATTTGCCTAAGTCCACAGGCATTGAGTGAGGTAAGCTCACTCAATGCCAAAAGTCAAGGAGCAATTGAAAATGCAGCCAAGTCCATAGGCGTTGAGTGGAGCAAGCTTACTCAACGCCAGAGGTAAGGAAGAATGTTGGCAAGCTGGAAATGTGGCTATGTGAAAGTGAAGGGATAGATACTACTCTAGAGGGGGGTGAATAGAGTTATCAAAAATTGCACTTAACAAACTTGATAGTCTACTCAACTCCCTTGGAGTGAAATGTGGAATGAAAAGATTATAGATATAGAGATAACCCTAAAGCCTAACACAAGTGATGTGCACAGCCTCAAGCTAACTGTAATTACAGTTAAGGCTTGGATATCCTAATCAGCAACTAGCAAACCTAGTTAAATCTAATCACAGCCACAATGCAAGTAATTAAACAAAGCATTCCAGACGACACAGGGAATTTAAGTGGTTCCCCAAACAACTTGAGTACGTCCACTCTTCTACCAATAAGGTAGGAATCCACTCAGGTTTTTGATCAGGTGCCCTGCCACCAACAAGATCTGCTTCAGGTAGATCAAGAAACCCTTTAGACTTTTGATCAGGTGTCTAAAAATCAAACACAGGTTTTTGATCAGGTGCCCTGCCACCAAGGGATACTTTTGAAGGGAGTAATAACCCTGTACAGGAGGGGGAAAAGGGGTTAAGGTGTCTTCTCTATTTTACAATAGATTAGAGAAGCACAATAACTTGCACTGAGCTAGAAAGCTCTAAAAGAATCAAGGCTCCCCCTGGCTCAAAGAATGTTCAGGTGAAGTCTTGCTTCAGTGCAGAAACTCTTCAGTAAAAACTGAAGGAAGAACTACAAGAAGATATAAAATAATAAAAGAGAATCTTCTAGCAGCTATCTTCTTCTTCTTCTTCTTCAAAAGATCTCTGAGTTAGAACTTCCTGGAACAGGAGAACTCAGGTTGAAGAAGAGCAGAAGAGTTAACACTTCTCAGTTGAATGAAGATTGCTGAGAGCAGTAAACTTGTTCTTACTGTAAGCTTGCTGAATGAATTTCTTATCTCTGTGAACTAGTTGATTTCTTCTTCAACGAAGTCTTTATATATCAGCAGCAGCAATGGCTCTAATTGAGTTTGAATCTTGTCGTTTTCTGAACTCTGCAAGCTGGGCTGCAAAAAGCATAAAGAAAAAACAAACTACAGCAGGCAGATATCCTATAAAAGGATAGAGCTTTCTAAGAAGCTGCAAATACTTCTAATGAAATAATATAAGATAAAGTCACATCAGAAAGAACTCTTTACGGCCAAGGAAGACTTTTTGAGTCTAACGGCTATAAAGGACAGCCTGGCAGATAAAGCGGATTGTATATCTCAGCTACAAGACAAACAACTTTGTCAGAAAAGATTAGCTCATGCATATAGAATAGAACTGATATTACATGGAAATAATGTCACAAATTATTCAGATAATCTTTTAAAAACTATGCCAAAATAGATATTAAATTAGTCACATCACAGAAGACGACAAACAAAATAAGAGCATACAGCAAAGCGTCGAACGACCTTCGGAGATCGTCGAACGGCGCACAGAGATCGTCGACCTATCAGACAGATAGTCGAACGATCCAGATAGTCGAACTATCAAAGAAGATAGTCGAACTACCTCGGCAGATAGTCGACCTATCAGAACAGATAGTCGAGTTATCAGATAGTCGATCTATCCGGACAGATAGTCGAACTACCAAACAAACACAGATAGTCGACCTATCAAGCAGATAGTCGACCTATCCCAGAAAACAAATAGTCGACCTATCAACAGATAGTCGAACTATCAAAACAAAACAGATAGTCGATCTATCAACAGATAGTCGAACTATCAGATAGTTGAACTATCAGGATAGATAGTCGAACTATCAAAGACAAGCAGATAGTCGACCTATCAACAGTTAGTCGAGCTATCAAGACAAACAGATAGTCGACCTATCAACAGATAGTCGAGCTATCAACGCAGACATAACGTCGACCAACTGATAGACGATCGTCGATCAGCCGATAGACGATAGTCGAGCGACGTTCGACTATAGTCGAACGAAAAACTACTTAACCAAATATTCATCTGGAAAAGTAATTCTACACAACTAGGGAATCTAACTTATCAACTAACCTTTGACCATAGATAAATCTTGGGTCAAGAGACTAAAAAAGACAAGACTAAACTCAAAACAAACTAGGGTACCAACAATCTCCCCTTATTTGAGTTAAGTCTCTCAACAATCAAAACACAGAACTATCTAGAGAAAAAAAACAATACAGGAAATAGATAAACAACTAACTAGCAATAAACAATCAATCAGATAAATAAGCATCAGATAATCAAATTTAAGGATCTACAGAATCAGGTTTAGAATCAGAAGATCTAGGAACAAAAGAGATTTTCCTCAAGGGATCTAAGGCTTCTTTCTTTGACATTTTCAGATCTTGTACACCAATAATTTTTAGTTCTGATGCTCTTGGGACGACTGCTTCTGGATGCTTTTCCATGTATTTAGAAGGGTCAAAAACTTCAGGGCTAACATGGATTTTATCAAGTTCCTTCATTCTGAATTTTGACATGGTTGTAAATCTTGCAGAATCTTTTCCTTCAGCCTTAGCTTTCTTAATCTGGGCTGAGCCAACAAGTTCTAGAAAACGAGCCATCCTGAAATCCGGATCTAGCTCTTGATTTTCATACAAATTTTTAGATGAAGTATCTATTAGTTTCACAGCTTTAAACTTAACAGATGAATCTAACATACTATCAGCTGGTTCTTTAACTTCTTGAATAATAAGAGATGAAGGAGGAGCAAATTCAGCAAATTTCTTACAGGACTTTTCTGAGAAAATGGTTCTTATATCTTTTGAAACATCTTTAGCAGCATGATCTGGTATAGCAGGTGAAACTTTTCTCTTGGGAGAGGGAGGAGGTGAAAAGATTGGCTTTTGATATACCACCTCCTTTACTTGCTCTTTTGCCTCAGCATCATGTCTTTGATATCCAGAATATGATCTGCCTTGATGGCTTTGAGAACTTCTCCTTGAAGGAGGCTGAGAAGGTGCAGACTTTGCAGAAGGAGCAGACGGATTTTCTGATAAGTTGCCAGAGGCTCCTGCACTGGGAGGTGGAGGAGGAGGACCTCTGGGGATCCATCTAGGAGCAGGACTATCATACCTCTTAGATTTCTTCCTTTCCTTTTGTTGGTTCTTAGAGAACCACATCCAGTGCTGGAAGTCTTTCGACTTTGGATCAATTCCTTTCAGAATGTAATAAGGAATATCATGATCTGAATTTGGAGGAGGAGGAGCTACAGCTTTCCTTTTCTTCTTTGCAGCTTTCTTTCTCTTAGAATTCTCAGACAGATCTGAATCATCTTCATCCTCAGAATGGAATGAGGGAGGATAATCATATGGATCAAGAGCTTCTGATATGGCTTTCTCTTTTTCTTTCAGGGCAGCTTTCTCTTTTTCTTCTTCCATGGCATCCTGTGGCAGGAGAGTATCTAGATCCAAACCTGGGGAATCATCCCATAAAGTAGACTATTCAGTTTCAGTTTCAGGATCCTTTTGCAAAAACTCAGGAACTGTCGAGGGGACCAGTTCAGATAGCACTGCTTGCTGAGCAGGTTCAGCAGCCTCAGAAACTAGAACAGGCTCTACAGCCTCAGATAGCACTGCTTGCTCTACAACCACTTGGACATCAGGAGCTGATACAGAATCAGGCTCTACAGCATCTAGAGTTTCTGGAGCAGATTCAGGTTCTGGCTCTTGGACAACTGCCACTACTTCCATTAAATCTGTAGGATTAAGAGTAAAATCTTGCTAAATGACATCTAGTCATCCCTTCCAGATATTCTCATACTAACATATCAATTAAGTAATCTACAAATTGGGAAAGAGACATACCTTCAGGATTTTCTTCAGGATTTCCTAACTCCCATAAATCATCTAGAAAGGAGGTGATTATTCCTTCTAGGTACTGGGCAACCAAGGGAGTTGAGGATTCTTCCAGGTAAACTTTTACAACAAATTCAGTCAACATTACTGCATCAGATATTTCCTTTTCAGATGGAGGAGCTGATACTTCTGCAAGATGAGCTGCTGGAGGGGAGGCCAAAGGCTGCTCTGAGATATCTTCATCGAGCATCTCCCCCTGCCTGATTTCAGTAGAAACTGAAACCAGGCCCCTAGTAGAAGAGGGCTCAGCAGACTTTGAGAGTGCCTGAACAGCAGCAGTCAAAGAAGAGATAGAAGAGGCAAGGGGAGCAATTGCCACATCAATCATGGTTTTGATTGAGGGGGTAATTAACTCCACAATGCTAGAAATAAATTCTGGAGTAATTTCAAAAGGTGGTGGAACTGCAGTGGATGAAGGAGCAGCAGAAATGGTTGATGTGTCAGGATTAAATGTGGTGAGGACTGGAGATCGAACTGGAGAAATAACTGGAGAATGATGTGGAGATGCATGGGTGGATGCAGGGTGATCAACATGTTCTGAAGATAGAATTGGAGAGTGAGGAGGAGTTGGAATTGGAGAATGAACAGGAGAAGAAATTTCAGACGCCAACAAATCAAAACTGGGTTGAGAAGTCCCAGCAAGATTAGTTGGGAGAGAAGATGCAGGAGGAGATGCAGAATGTCGTACTTCAGTTGAAGTTGAAGGAACTTCAACTGCAGTAGACGGCAAAGTTGAGGAAGAGGATGGAAGGGATGGAAAAGCTGAGCCAGCTTCTAGAGGGCGAGGAGCGACTGAAACAGTCCTGGTGCTCTCAGATGCAGCTGGAGCAGCCCCTGCAGGAGCGGGCTTCAGGAATGTCCTTTTCCATTTGGAGAACAGATTGGGATCCATCTTTTTGCTGGCATTTATCGATGTAGCAGCTGAAATCAACAGGTGGGGATATCTTTCCTTCAGAAAAATCCCAACAACCCTTCCTAGGGTAACTTCCTTCTTGCTATTCTTCTTCCTTATCAAGTCAAACAGAACACCTGCCCAATTGATCCTTTTCTTGTTGACAATTGCACACATTAGTGCAAATTGTTGTCTTGTAATGTTATCGTGGGCAGAGTATTTGCCTAGCAGCACTTTCCGACAATCTCAGCAAGAAATTTAATCTTAAAAGGAAAATTTACCTTGAGCAGCTTTGAGGGAATGCCTTCTGCATGTCCCAGCTCAATCAACATTCTTCCAAATTCTGGAGCATCTTGCTCATATTCTTCTTCCCCATTAATTAATCCAAAAACATCAGTCAAAACAGCGGGAGTCAAAATTACCTCTTCTCCGCCAATAATTCCTGCCATCGAATCATCAGTAGAAGACGAGGTGAAAGCCCACTCTTTTATCTCTTGAGGGTTTATCTTGATCCTTGTTGACATGAGCCTTTCCAGACCTTGATCTTTGCAGAGCTGAAGAATTTCCACGATACCGGGTTCGCAGCAGCTGAATGCGTCAAACTCCACACTGAATCCTGCGTCAAACTTTACTACTGTTAGAAGCGCTGGAGAAATCGCCATGAAAAAGCTGGAGAAGGCGCGAGAGAAACGGAGAAGACGAATCGGCAGAAAATCGCAAGACACGGAGCAAGCGCGAAGACGGAATGCGAAAAGACGCTCTCCGTCGACGATATAAGCAAAGATCTTTTAACCTAGGTCGACTATCGGCTTTATATTAGACCGGAGATAGTCGATCTATATAAAAGATACTGGACACGATGGTCGAACGGTCATTCGACGATCGGTCCTAAAGTAGAGTAGTCGATCAATCGTTCGACTATTTCTGTCTTCACAAACAACAAGTTGTCATCATCCAGAGATCGACGATGAGCTCGACTTGTTTGACGATCTTCGAACGCCGGTCGACGATCTTCAAGCAGATAAGCCATCATCAACCATAGGTCGACGATAGGCTTGATCCGTTTGATGATCTTCGAGCATCGTTCGATGATCTTCGAGCATCGTTCGACGATCTTCAAGCAGGTTTCAACATTGGCAGATATAGTCACACTTAGTCTCTTCCATTGATCATGCCTAGTTGAACTAAAAAGAACAGATGCTTCTGTTCATCTAAGGGCTTGGTGAATATATCACCTCTCTGAAACTCAGTGGATATGAACTCAAGACAAATCTTGTTCTTTTCCACACAATCTCTCAAGAAATGGTGCCGAATTTCAATGTGCTTCGTTCTAGAGTGGTGCACAGGATTTTGTGCAATTGAGATAGCACTGGTACTATCACACATGATTTTGGTGTTCTTGTGTGAGTAACCATAATCCACAAGCTGGTTTTGAATCCACAGGATTTGTGAACAACAACTGGCAGCTGCTATATATTCAGCCTCTGCAGTTGAGGTTGAGACAGAAGCCTGCTTCTTACAGAACCAAGAGACCAATCTCTCTCCCAGGAACTGACAAGTTCCTGAGGTGCTCTTCCTGTCAACTCTGCAACCAGCATAATCAGAATCAGTATATCCAATTAATTCAAATTCTGACTCAGCTGGGTACCAAAGTCCTAGATTTGGACATCCCTTCAGGTATCTCAGGATTCTCTTGAGAAGAATCAGATGAGATTCCTTGGGGTTGACCTGGAATCTAGCACAAAGATATGTAGCAAACATTATATCTGGCCTACTTGCAGTTAAATATAATAGGGAACCAACAATGGCCCTATAATTCTTTTGATCAACTGGCTTGCCGTGATCATCAGAATCAATAACTACATTAGTAGCCATAGGTGTAGGCATTGCTGAAGCATCAGCCATCCCAAATTTCTTTACCAATTCCTTAGCATATTTGGATTGGGAGATGAAGATGCCATCAGCATCTTGCTTAACTTGGAGACCAAGAAAGTAAGACAGCACACCCATACTACTCATCTCAAACTTAGAGTGCATCAGGTCAGAAAACCTTTTGCAAAGTTTGGGATCAGTGGAACCAAATATAATATCATCCACATACACTTGAACTAACAGGATTGTGTCCTTGTGGTGCTTGACGAAAAGGGTTCTATCTACTACTCCCCTAGTAAAGTTGTGCTCTAAAAGGAAACTAGCTATAGTCTCATACCAGGCTCTGGGTGCTTGTTTTAGTCCATAAAGAGCTTTCTGCAACTTGAACACATGTGAGGGTTGAGTTGAAGAAACAAACTCTGGTGGTTGTTCAACAAACACCTCTTCCTTAAGCTCACCATTTAGGAATACACTTTTGACATCCATCTAAAAGACCTTAAACTTCATGTAGGCTGCATAGGCCAAGAAGATCCTTATTGCTTCTAGCCTTGCAACAGGAGCAAATGTTTGGTCATAATCTATACCTTCCTCCTGTCTGTAGCCCTGAGCTACAAGCCTAGCTTTATTCCTTACAATAATTCCATTTGCATCCAACTTGTTTCTATACACCCACTTGGTGCCTATGATCAGTTGGCCTTTAGGTCTTGGAACCAAAGTCCATACTTTACATCTCTCAAACTGATTGAGTTCCTCTTGCATAGCAATGATCCAGTGGGGATCTAGCTCAGCATCTTTAAAGGTGAGGGGCTCAATCTGTGAAAGGAAATAAGCATGCATCACATCCTGTCTTAATTGATGTCTTGTTTGAACACCAGCTGATATGTCTCCAATCACTTGAGATGTAGGATGATCTCTAAGTGTGACAATATCAGCAGGTGGGATGTGATCTTCAGCAATAGTTGGGATTAATTCCTCAGGAGGAATTTGATCTACTATTGGTGGTACAGCAGGAACTTCTGCAATGTCTTCATCACTGTCTGATTCAGTGATCTGAAGAGTTGATAGTTGAAGAATCTCTTGAGTAGCATCAGGTACCTGCAATGAACTTGAGGAAGGAGAAGTTTCCTTCTCCTTGTAAAACATCTGAGACTCATCAAAAGATACATGCACAGATTCTTCAATTTTACAGGTTGATTTGTTATAAACCCTATAAGCTTTGCTTACTTGGGAATATCCAAGCATAATTCCCATTGAAGCTTTTGCTCAAATTTTCTAAGGTATTCTTTATTGTTATTATGAATGTACACTACACAGCCAAATACTCTAAAATAATTAATTTTAGGTTTCTTTCCTTTAAGCAACTCATAAGGAGTTTTACACTTAAGCTTGTGTATCAAACTTCTATTCAAGACATAATTGGCTGTACTAACAGCTTCTGCCCAATAGGAGAGAGGCATATTAGCATCTGCCAACAATGTACTAGCAGCTTCAATGAGTGTTCGATTTTTCCTTTCAACTACCCCATTTTGTTGGGGAGTTCTGGGAGATGAGAAGCTATGTTTGATACCTTCTCTCTCACAGAATTCTTGCATGAGAAGAGAGTCAAACTCAGTACCATGATCACTTCTGATCAAGGCCACTTGAGTAGAGTACTCAGTCTGCACACATAATAGAAAGTCTGTAAGGGCTTTAAAGTGATCAGCCTTAGTTCTCAAAAAGAATACCCAACTGAACCTAGAGAAGTCATCTACAATGACTAGGGTGTAATACTTCCCTCCTAAACTCTGTACATTTATCGGGCCAAATAGGTCCAAATGTAATAAATATAGGATTCTAGGGGAATCACTTTTATTTACTGATTTAAAAGAATTCTTGGTTTGCTTGCCTAGTTGACAAGCCTTGCATAGGCTCTCCTTCTTGTAGGGGCAAGAAGGTAAACCTCTAACAAGATTGTGTTTAGATAACCTAGATATATTTTTAGGTTAACATGACTAAGCCTCTTATGCTACAAAGAATTGTTATTAAGTGTTACTTCATTAAACAAGCAGATTTCAGAGTGAGTTGAGTTAAAATCTACTAAATAAATATTACCTAATCTAATGTCTACTAAAACAACATTATTATTTAAAGTAATATTACAAGAGGAGTTAGAAAATGAAACCTGGTAGCCAGCATCACATATCTGGCTGACTGAAATCAAATTGTGCTTCAGTCCTGTCACATATGCAACTCTCTTGAAAGTAACAGCTCCAATAGTGATTCTGCCATAGCCTTCTGTCTGACCACAGCTTGAATCTCCAAAGATCACCTTTGGGCCGAGCTTGGCTTTGAACTTTGATAGATGTTCTTTATTTCCTGTCATGTGCTTGGAGCAACCACTATCCAAATACCACTTATTTTGAGTGATAGGATAGGTCTTCACCTGTAATTAAAACAATTTAAACATTGTGGACCCAGGTAACCTTGGGTCCCTTGTTTTTCACATAAGAGAAGCTGGAAATAAAAAAGTAAGCAGGCTGAGGGTGATAACCTAATGGGTAAGATCTCCTAGGTGGGATTCTCCATGCAGATGATGGGTCAACGAACCTAGGGTTTCTATTTTCATTTAGGTTTCTATGGTACTGATGATAATTTTGAAAATCATATTGAAAACGTCGATCGACGTTCGACGATGGGCGCTCAGATCGTCGAGCTTCGTTCGACCATTGAGCATCCGATCGTCGAGCAGCGTTCGACGCTCTTTGTATTTCTTTAAAAAATTTCTTCCTCTTTTCTCTCTTAGCTTTATTTAAAGTTTTATTAACTTGATTTACTTACTCAGTGTTCTTCATTCCACTAGCTGAAACAAAGTTCACTGGAGTTGAAAGATTATTTTTAAGAATAATGGGTGGTTCACTGGGAGAAGCTCCTAAGCCTAATTTGTTATTACCTGACCTAGTGTTAGTCATGCTGGTTATCTCTAACAGCTTAAGGCTTCTACCATTTAGAGATTCTTCTAACCTTTTAGACTTAGCTAACTCAATTTTAAGAAACTTAATTTCTTCACTATAATTAGTGAGATCTTCCTTTAACTTAATATTTTCAGTAGATATGATTTCTGATTCAGCTAGCCTATGTCTAAGTTCTTTAATTTCTTTTTCAGAACTAATTAAATCTAAGCATAAATATTTAAAATCTAATTTGAATTCTGCTGAAGTAAAGTCATAAGAAGATTGTACCTCATCTTCTGTTGGCATTTCTTCCTCTGAATCTGAACTCTCTGCAGCTGAATGATTGTTGCAGGCATCTATTGCCATCAGGCAAACTTCCTTTGCCTTCTTCTCTTCCTCATCCTCACTGGAGCTAGAGGAGGAAGATTCTTCATCAGAATCACTCCAGGTTTCAGCAATGAAACCTCTCTCCTTCTTTTTGTTCTTGTAGGAGGATGGCTTGGAGTGCTTCTTGTGCTGTTCCTTTTCTTTCCTCTTTTCTTTGTTCTTCTCCTCTGGACAATCTGGTAAGATATGTCCAGGCTTCCTACAACCATAGCAGATAATTTCTTTAGCAGGAGAACGATCATACCTTGGTTTGTCTTCATAGCGTGAAGACTTCTTTCTGAATTCCTTTCTCCCCATCTTGAGAAACCTCTTGGCAAATAATGTCATTAGCTCCTCATTGGATTGGCTGCCTTCAGAAGCATCAGCAGCCTTAAGAGCTAGAGATTTCTCTTTTCTTGTTGGAGTAGGGGTCTTTGCTTCAGCTTCTGCTTCCCTTGTCTTCAGCACTTGCTCAAAGGATTTGAGCTTGCCGAGAAGAGCTTCTGTTGAGATCTCTGTTGTACTTCTGGCTTCCTTGATAGGCTAGATCCTTAGATCCCATGTGCTAGGGAAGCACATAAGAATCTTATCATTGACCTCTGTCAATGATATGTCCTTGTCAAGCGTCCTCAGCTCATTGATGATTGAGCCCAGCCTTGTGTACATGGCTTCAACTGATTCAGCATCAGTTTTCTTGAAGTTCTCATATTGTGAGATAAGGTTGGACCTCCTGTCCTTCCTTTCATCAGCTGAACCAGCTACAATCTGGTTCAGTGTATCCCACATAGCTTTTGCTGAGGAGCAGTCAGCAACCTTCTGGAATACCTCATCAGACATTGTCTGAGCCAGAATGTTCATCGCCTTGGCATCTGCTATCTTTGCCTTCTTGTACTCATCATTGTAGTCTGGAGGAGGCACTGCACTCATATCAGATGATGAGGCAGTAGCAGCAGCAGGTGCTCTTGGTGGTCCTGGCAAAATAGAAGCAAAAATACTTTCATCAATAGAATTCATATATAATTTGATCCTTGCCTTCCAGATGCCAAACTTAGCTAAGTTGCATGATGGAGGTCTGGTGCTAGAATAATCCTTGGATTGGGCCATGAAGTGAGAATCAATAATCCTTGGTATCTATCAGGATCTTGTGACTTAGGTGTTAGCCTATTCAGTCAGTCAACCTCCCTCTGATACCAATTGAAAGTGAAGGGATAGATACTACTCTAGAGGGGGGTGAATAGAGTTATCAAAAATTGCACTTAACAAACTTGATAGTCTACTCAAGTCCCTTGGAGTGAAATGCGGAATGAAAAGATTATAGATATAGAGATAACCCTAAAGCCTAACACAAGTGATGTGCACAGACTCAAGCTAACTGTAATTACAGTTAAGGCTTGGATATCCTAATCAACAACTAGCAAACCTAGTTAAATCTAATCACAGCAACAATGCAAGTAATTAAACAAAGCATTCCAGACAACACAGGGAATTTAAGTGGTTCCCCAAACAACTTGGGTACGTCCACTCTTCTACCAACAAGGTAGGAATCCACTCAGGTTTTTGATCAGGTGCCCTGCCACCAACAAGATCTGCTTCAGGTAGATCAAGAAACCCTTTAGACTTTTGATCAGGTGTCTAAAAACCAAACACAGGTTTTTGATCAGGTGCCCTGCCACCAAGGGATACTTTTGAAGGGAGTAATAACCCTGTACAGGAGGGGGAAAAGGGGTTAAGGTGTCTTCTCTATTTTACAATAGATTAGAGAAGCACAATAACTTGCACTGAGCTAGAAAGCTCTAAAAGAATCAAGGCTCCCCCTGGCTCAAAGAATGTTCAGGTGAAGTTTTGCTTCAGTGCAGAAACTCTTCAGTAAAAACTGAAGGAAGAACTACAAGAAGATATAAAATAATAAAAGAGAATCTTCTAGCAGCTATCTTCTTCTTCTTCTTCAAAAGATCTCTGAGTTAGAACTTCCTGGAACAGGAGAACTCAGGTTGAAGAAGAGCAGAAGAGTTAACACTTCTCAGTTGAATGAAGATTGCTGAGAGCAGTAAACTTGTTCTTGTTGTAAGCTTGCTGAATGAATTTCTTATCTTTGTGAACTAGTTGATTTCTTCTTCAACGAAGTCTTTATATATCAGCAGCAACAACGGCTCTAATTGAGTTTGAATCTTGTCGTTTTCTGAACTCTGTAAGTTGGGCTGCAAAAAGCATAAAGAAAAAACAAACTATAGCAGGCAGATATCCTATAAAAGGATAGAGCTTTCTAAGAAGCTGCAAATACTTCTGATGAAATAATATAAGATAAAGTCACATCAGAAAGAACTCTTTACGGCCAACGAAGACTTTTTGAGTCTAACGACTATAAAGGACAGCCTGGCAGATAAAGCGGATTGCATATCTCAGCTACAAGACAAACAACTTTGTCAGAAAAGATTAGCTCATGCATATAGAATAGAACTGATATTGCATGGAAATAATGTCACAAATTATTCAGATAATCTTTTAAAAACTATGCCAAAATAGATATTAAATTAGTCACATCACAGAAGACGACAAACAAAATAAGAGCATACAGCAAAGCGTCGAACGACCTTCGGAGATCGTCGAACGGCACACGGAGATCGTCGACCTATCAGACAGATAGTCGAACGATCCAGATAGTCGAACTATCAAAGAAGATAGTCGAACTACCTTGGCAGATAGTCGACCTATCAGAACAGATAGTCGACCTATCAGAACAGATAGTCGAGCTATCAGATAGTCGATCTATCCGGACAGATAGTCAAACTACCAAACAAACACAGATAGTCGACCTATCAAGCAGATAGTCGACCTATCCTAGAAAACAGATAGTCGACCTATCAACAGATAGTCGAACTATCAAAACAAAACAGATAGTCTATCTATCAACAGATAGTCGAACTATCAGATAGTTGAACTATCAGGACAGATAGTCGAAGTATCAAAGACAAGCATATAGTCGACCTATCAACAGATAGTCGAGCTATCAAGACAAACAGATAGTCGACCTATCAACAGATAGTCGAGCTATCAACGCAGACATAACGTCGACCAACTGATAGACGATCGTCGATCAACCGATAGACGATAGTCGAGCGACGTTCGACTATAGTCGAACGAAAAACTACTTAACCAAATATTCATCTGGAAAAACAATTCTACACAACTAGGGAATCTAACCTATCAACTAACCTTTGACCATAGATAAATCTTGGGTCAAGAGACTAAAAAAGACAAGACTAAACTCAAAATAAACTAGGGTACCAACACTATGTTTACAGGCGTTGAGTGAAGGTCATTCACTCAAAGCCATATATCTATAAGTAGAAATATGGCTAAGTAGTTTGGCGTTGAGTGATGAAGACACGCTCAATGCCATACAGCAAAAAGCTGTGAGTTGAGCTGAGTTTAGAGTTCATCGAACTAAGTTCAGAGTTTGTCGAGCTGAGCTCACCATTCATCGAACTTAGTTCACCATTCGTCGAACTCAGTTTAGAGTGAGGCAGGCTGAGTCAGTCAAAGCCTAAGGTTAAGAGGCAAAAATGTGGCTAAGTCCACATGCGTTGAGTGAAGGTCATTCACTCAATGACATAGCCTCATAAGTGTTGAGTAACACTCATAATCAAAGCCAGTGTTTTTAAACACAAAAAATTGGCTAAGGCAAAAAGCGTTGAGTGAGGTGTGCTCACTCAATGCTCTCAACGCCTAAGATGTTGCAGAGGCAGAAATTTGGCTAAGGAAAAAAGCGTTGAGTGGTGAAGACACACTCAACGCTCTCACTGTCTAAGAGGTAGAAAGCTTTTCCAAGGCAAAAAGCGTTGAGTGATGAAGACACACTCAACGCTCTCAATGCCAGAGAAGCATAAAGATTTTGGTTAAGGCAAATAGTGTTGAGTGAGGCTTGTTCACTCAACACCCTCAATGCCTAGATAGACAGAAATCTGACTAAGTGTTTTAGCATTGAGTGATGCTTACTCACTCAATGCATATGCTAATGTTGTTTGATTTTTGGCTAATTCCACTGCTGATGATGTCAGTAAGTCTACATATTTCAAATTAGTGGCGAGATGGCTACAGTGCGCGATAATTCTTGCCGCAGACCTACTGTATTACAGTTGGCGTTCAAGCAAGGTTGCTGCTGGCCATTAATGATGCGGGGTCCATTGCTCAAGAGCCATTGGGTCATAATCAATAAAAGGGAAAGGCTTTACAGAGAAAGGTGAGTTTTTGAGAGGAGCAATCAGGTCATTCTTCTTCACTGCCATTGTTGTTGTGCTGAAGAACAGGAAGCTCAAGTCAACAAGACAAAGAGCAAGTTAGTTGTTGTCATCTTCATTGACCTCAGCAGTTCAGAGTATTTTCTCTGAGGAAAGAGGAAGCAGCCTAGGACCGTCCCTTGCTACAAGTTCTTCACAGTTCCAGCTGGACAAGCAACATCCTGAAGATCTTAATATGGAAGCTGTGAAGAGAAGAAGCTTGAAGAAGCAGAGATCTGAAAGAAGGCTCAGGAGACTATTTCTCAGGAGTCAAAGTTAGGGCTGAATCACCTCAGCCTAGAAAATGAAGAAGAGGCAGAGCTATCTTAGTCTGCACAGTTAGAGCTGAGATTTTCTCAGCACAGGTAGCAGCAATTTGCTGTAGCAACTTCACAGTTCCAGCAGGAAAAATCCCTGGTGCTGTGAAGTAGTAGTTAGGGCTGAGATTAAGGCTCAGTTCATAAAGAACTAGAACATTATTCTGCAAGTCACTTAAAGCTCAAGAAAATATATACTTATTGTTGTGGAAGTAGTTAGGACTAAGAACTTCTTAGTTCAGTAAAGGTAGACTCAGTAAATAAATTCCTGTAGTCATAGTTGGGCTGAGTTTATCTCAGTCAAGAAGCTTGGCATAGAAAAACATCTATTGTGTCAAGAGTAACCACCAACACACCTTCATTCTGTATGTACAACCCATATTCTCTAGGTAGGACCCGAAGGCATCAACGGTCGGGGTTGGACCAGCCTCGGGCTAGCTTGGGCCTGAAGACCAGAAGAGCTCTCACTCAGGAGGAGCTCTCGCCTAGAAGCGGGCGAGATCTCGCCCGTGACCAGAAGCGGGCGAGAAGGCGTTGAGTGGTCTCAACGCTGCGTTGAGTGAGCTCCACTCACTCAACGTCGTGGTTAGCAGCAATGGCATTGGGTGAGCACCACTCACTCAACGTCGTGGTCAGTAGCAAGGGCGTTGGGTGAGCTCCACTCACTCGACGCCGTAGTCAGCAGCAAGGGCGTTGGGTGAGCTCCACTCACTCAACATCGCGTCCAGTAGCGACAGCGTCAAGATTAGAGGAGGTCCCTCCTGGAAACGGGCGGGAGCATTCACCATCGGTCAGCCGGGACCTGCTTTTGGCAGAGTCGGCGAGAAGGATTGTGTCTCACAGAAGGCGGGGCCGGCTCAGCTTGAGGCTTTCGACACTCCTTTTTAGCTCCTGCAAAATGAAGGCGAGAGGGTTCCCGGCATAGAGTTCTCGTCGAGTGGGGCCCAGGGTTCAGGGTAAAATTACTTAATTGCCCTCAGGTAAAATTACCCTTATACCCCCAGGGGATGCATTTAACACTTCTCAAACAGCGGGATTTGGCTATTGGCAGACCAGCCAGGGGTATTTTAGTAACTTCAGGTCAGCAAAAGGCTATAAATAGACCCATAAGGGCTCCTTAGAAAGCAGACTCTCATTTTTCTCTGAATCTCTAGTGTTTTCTGAGGAGCTCCTAGCCCAGCTTTTGGCTTTAGAGGGGAAGCTCTCAGAGATCTTCCGGGTGTGAAGTAGGACCTCCCTGCTGAGGCTTTGGGTCAGTCCTAGGTCGTTAGATACCAGTCAAGGGGTGGGGCTTGAGAGAAGTAGGTGTTGGTTGCACCCTTGTTTTGGACATTCGTTGAGGTCAATTTTGGCTCCAACAGTTCTGGTGTGGTGTGCGTGGAAGGCAGCCGATACAGGAAAGCCTTGAGTTTGGTCCCATGACTGGGGGTGACGGTGAAGCGTCTGGCTAAGGGGGTATCCCCATCCCGGGGGAGGAAGCGACGAGGAAGATGTTGGAAGACTTTAGGCGAGAGGTCCTACAGACCATCAGCCTTGCCTTCTCGGCAAGGAGTGATTGGGAGACACATCAGGTTCCGGTGGAGGCGGTCCCGCTTCTGGGCGAGAACACCCCTAGGCAGTGCCCCGGGAAGGAGGTCCCGGTAGAAGTTGGCGAGAGAGACGTGGCCACGTGGGAACTCTTCCCAGGCCAGCGCCACGGAAAGGAGGTTATGGCAGAAGTTGGCGAGAGGGAGGCAGCAGTGTGAGAACTATTCCCTGGGCACGGTCTCGCGGATCGGGTCAGTCAGCCGAGGGCGCGAGACGTTCCCTCTCGCTAGGCAGGAGGCGAGAGCCCCTTTTGCGAGCTTATCATCTCGGCTCCGGTGCCAGAGGGGTTCCCGGAGCCGGACATGTCTTACTACTCAGGGAAGGATGATCCGGTGCAGCATGTTCAGTGGTTCAAGGATGTAGTCTCGATCAAGCAGATGACAGATGCCTTCAAGTGTCGGCTATTTGCCATCACGTTGAAGGAGAAGGCCCGGGACTGGTTCCACCAGTTGCGGGCAAGTTCCATATACAGCTTTGAAGATTTCGCAGGGGGTTCCTGTTGAGATTCTCGACATTGAAGAAGCGGAAGAAGGAGGCAGAGTGCCTATTTGCGGTAAGCAGAAGCAGGATGAGACACTGGGCCATTACGTTGGTCGGTTCCAGGAAGAAATCCTCCTAGTCCAGGAAGTCCCGGGGTATGCGCTGATGCTCATCTTTACCCTGGGGCTGAGACCGGGATTCTTTAGCATGGAGCTGAAGAGAGTTCCCCTTCTCTCATTTGAAGAGCTAATGGAGAGGGCGGAAAAAGAGATCAATTTTGAAAGAGCCAACCCGGCTTTCGCTAGGAAGTTGGCTCAATTGGCGGAGGACAATGTGAAGGAACCAGCATCAGGGAAGCAGAGGGAGCAGAGGGAGCAGAGGGAGACGAGGGAAGAAAGGAGAAGAGAAGAACCTCGGAGGCATGGGCAGAACCAAGGTTGGGGGGCTCGGGAGCCACACAACCGGTTGGGTTGGAGGCCCCAGGATGGTCTCCCCCAGGGTCAAGGAGGAGGTCTGCAGGGAAGGGATAACCTTCGGGAACCGAGGAGGTTCGATCAGCAGGCGTGGAGGCAGGGACCGATAGACCACTTCCCACTGCCACAAGAAGCGATGGAGGTTGGTAGAGGAAGAGGAGGAAGAAGAGGAGTTCGAGGGGCCGAAAGAAGGGGAGGTGGAGAAGGAAGAGGGGACAGGGTGGCGTTGCCCTTCTGCGACTTCCACCAGGAGGAGGGTCACGTGACGGCCACCTGCCCGGAGTTCTTGGAGATGCGGGAAGCCAGAGTAATGGGAAGACAGGATCTGTCGGTAAGGATCGTGGAAGTACAGCAGGGAGGGGAGGAAGATAGATGCGAGGATCGGGTAGACGTGGGGACCCAAGGAGGGATCAGAGTGATCCATAGAGGGGTCGGGATTGAGGTAACTCGCAAGGGGAGCCTTCAAACCATGTTTCGAAGAGGGGTCGCCTCGACCTCCTTAGCTCCCCCCCCCCCCCCCGGAAGAAAAAATAATCTTTTCATCCACGGATATGCCGAACTACGAGGATCCATTCTACGACGCCCTAGTGATTCAGACAGTGGTGGAGAACTTCACGGTCTCCAAGATACTGGTGGATAATGGGAGCTTGGTGAACGTCATCTTCAAGAGAGCCTTCGATGAGATGAAGGTTGAGGGGAAGAGGGTCCTAGCCTCAGATGGAACGTTGTTCGGGTTTTCTGGAGAAAGGAAAGAAGTAGAGGGAGGAGTAGGACTACATGTAAAACTGGGGGGCGTGTCACGGAACTGTAGGTTCGTGATAGTGGATGCCCCAAGTAGTTACAATGCCATCTTTGGGCGTCCCCTCATCAGCGCCTTTCGTTGTGTCCCCTCCTGGTTTCATCAATGTCTCAAGTTCAATAACGGAGGGGTGCAGGTCAGGATTAGGGGGGATCCAAAGGTGGCAAGACAATGCTATGTGACGGCAGTTAACACTGTGTCTTGGATGGCGGAGGCAGAAGAGCTGGAGAGAGAGCTAGCAGAGCAAGAGGAGGTGAGTCCGGAGGTAGAGGAGCAAGTGGTAGGAGAAGCTGAGAAGGAGGCCCGGAGGGGGGAGGAAGTCGAGCAGCAGCAGGAGGAGAGCCTGGAGGAGGCGATGGAGGTAGAAGAGAAGCTATCTGCTGGAATCGAACAAGAGGGTCTGGAGGAAGTGATGGATGAAGAGGAGGGTCAAGTGACGAGAGTTGAGCAGGAGTCCCCAGGGGGTGTGGAGGTTCATCAGCTCCAAGAGGAGAAGCAGGAGGAGGCAATGGAGGCTGAAGGAGGGGAGGAGTTGGAGTTTGAGGAAGAAGAAAGGGTCGGCTGGGAGCAATCGCGGTTGGAGCCGGCCGAAGAAGTGGTGGAGATGGAGGTCTCCACCAGAGCAGGGCAGGTGCAGAGGGTGCGGATCAGTGGGGGCCTAAGTCCCGAGGACCAGGAGCAGATGAGAGCTTGCATCCAGAGCAATGTCGACATTTTCGCCTGGAGCACGGCGAACATGCCGGGCAATGACGCTGATGTGGCTTGTCATCGCTTGAACCTTGACCCCCGGACTCACCCCATATGCCAAAATATGAGGACCATCGCAACCAAGCTGGAGGAGCCCATCCGCGAGGAGGTCAGAAAGCTCTTGGAGGAAGGCTTCATCTCGGAGGTTCAGTACCCAGGCTGGATCTCCAATGTGGTAATGGTTAAGAAAGGGGTGGGAAGTGGCGCATGTGTATTGATTTCTCTTTATTAAATAAATCGTGCCCCAAGGATTGCTACCCTCTGCCTCGAATCGACGCGCTGGTTGACTCAGCCGTTGGTTTTTTTTTGTTATGAGTTTTCTTGATGCTTTTTCAGGTTATCACCAGATTCGCATGCACCCCCCCCCCCCCCCCCGACGTCAAAGACGTCTCCTTCATCACTAGGGAAGGGTGCTTCAACTATAAGATGATGCCCTTTGGGCTGAAAAACGCAGGAGCCACATACCAGCGCATGATGGTTCGAGTCTTCTAGGGGCAGAGAGGGAGAAACTTGGAAGTCTATGTCGATGACCTGATGGTGAAAAGCAAGTGTGTGAGCTCACACCTGCGGTACCTAGAAGAGACCTTTGCCACCCTTCGGAGGTTCAAGATGAGGCTGAATCCCTTGAAGTGTGTCTTCGGGGCCAGCCGCGGGAAGTTCCTTGGACATCTCTTGAATCTAGCAGGGGTAGAGCCTAACCCGGATAAGGTAAAGGTCATCCTAGACCTTGAATCACCTCGCAATGCCAAGGAGGTCCAGTGCTTGGTAGGGAAGCTGGCTGGACTAAGCAGGTTCCTTTCTCGGTCTGGAGACAAATGTTCACTATTCTTCAAAGTGTTGAGGGGTAACCAGAGGTTTGAGTGGACAGCCGAGTGTGAGGAAGCCTTCCAAGGGCTGAAGAGACAGCTCTTCCAGGCTCCCCTACTTCAAATCCCAAAAGAAGGGGATGACCTAGCCCTGTATCTCGGGGTGGGAGCGGAAGCCGTGAGCTCTGTTCTAGTCAGGGAAGATGGGAAGAAGCAGCTACCCATCTACTACGTGTAACGTCCCAATTCGCGCTAGGCCCCTTGATTGCCTATTTGAGTCTAGGGGGCTGTGGTGAGCCCAATGGGGGTGTGGGGGAGCAGGTGCGAACGTACGGGAAATGAGGAAAAACAAGGCAAAATGGCATTTCTGGCTGACACGGGTATGGACACGGCCGTGTCCATACCCGTGTGCCTCATAAAATTAGGCTTACCAGTCAGAGAGGTACACGGGTATTGGGACACGGCGTGTCCCTACCCGTGTGCCGTGGACACGGGTCGAGACACGGCCGTGTCTCTACCCATGTGCCGCAACCCCGACACGGCAGAAAGATGTTCTGGGATGAACACGGTCTTAAACACGGCAGGCGACACGGCCGTGTCACCTGAACACGGGTAGGAACACGGCCGTGTGCCTACCCGTGTCTGCGGTGTATAAAAAGGAAAAAGTTGTGAAACCCTAGCATTCATTCCCCTTTCTTCTGCCCCGAAAATTCTGAGAGAGTTCTTGGCTGGAGGAGGAGGAAGAGCTTGCCGGAGCCATCCTTGGAGGAATCAAAACGCCGCCACCGTCAAGGGAAAAACAATGCTGCCGCGAAGGAGTGCGAGGCTCATGGCCGGCCATGGTGGTACCGCTGGACTTGAAGTGAGCTTCCTCCCCTCTCCCTTGGTGCTAGATCTATAGTTATTTTAGGAGAGACATCGACTCCATAGAGTCTTGATGGTGAGGAGGAGAGTTCTTAGGATAAGCCATGCCTAGGTTTTCTAGGCTTAGTCACCCTCAACCTTCTCATCATTCAAAGTGGAGATGAGAGGGGTTTTCGTTGAGGGTTTGGCTTTGAAAGGAGAAATAAGGTTGGATGTGATTTCTGGAGAAGTTTATGCGAGGTCGTTGCAAGGAAGAAGATGAACGGATGCCGTTCATCTCGCCTTAAGATGCGTGCAGAAATCTGATTTCTGCACGCGGCGACCTTCGTGGCCAATTTCGGAGGTGTTCTGGCCAGATCTGGGTGAACAACTCAACACGAAAGTCGTAGCCCTTGAAATTACCTTTCCAACGAGTGGTTGCTCGTTTCCATGCGATACGTGTAGCCACGGGAAAGCTGGTTCGAGTCCGCTGCGTTCGGGAAAATTCCTGTACAGGAAACTGTTTCCTGTACGTATTCGAGTTGAATTTCTGGTATGTTGCGACCAGATCTGGGCGATCGACTCAACACGAAAGTCGTAGCCCTCGCGAATACCTTTCCAACGAAGGATTGTGCATTGTGATCGGATTCCTGTAGCTCCGGGAATCCCAGTTTTAGTATCGGGCTATCCTATGTTAATGCGCTTGTTAATTTATAATGCTAGCACTCTTGCAATGATTGTGATTTGCCCATTTGATATCTTGCTCCCATATATCTATAATGTGTTGTTACTATAATTTAGCATGGTTACTCATTTGGTTGTGTAATAAGGAATAACCATGCAATGGTAGAGAAATGGATTGGATGGGAAGGCTAGATATTAGGAGTTGAGATTGGTATAGGATATATTTATACAATTTGGTGTTGAATTTATCTATTATGCGTAGTGTTGAGGTGAAATCATTGAATAGGTGGGCGTGAACATGATGAACACTATGTGAAGGGTATTTTGTAACCGTAATCTGAGCCCAAGGGGTTTATTAACAACCGATGCTTAGAGTGGTAGTCTCCCTACGGGTAGCATCGAGTGAGTTGTTTTGGGGCATGTGATGTGCGACGATTCATCGTGTCGCAATATTGAGATAATGACTGTGGCAGGTCTACGGGTTCGCCAGTCGTCACACCGATGGGAGCCAATGGGTAGACCTTGGGCGGTAGGGTTAGATACTTGGTGTCCATAACCCGAGATCTCCTCCGCGCCATGAGAACGGTTGGGCTTGCACCTCGTACGTTTCCGAGGTTCCATCCGGTTCGAAATCAAAGGCCAGGTTGGGCTGTGTTCTTGGTGCACATCTACCCAAGACCCCTTCTGAGCCGTAGTACGCATGTGAGCTCCGCTGTTGTGTTCTTAGCGTTGAGGCGTACGGGGGCCTAGGATGGGTAGTGTGATACCACCTAGTAGTGGAGACGCCCACTCCACTGTCGCCGTCTGGCCACGACGGACGACGCCTGAGAGGTTAGCTACCTGCTCGAAAAGTGGGAACTTCAAGTCTGTGTCAACATAGCAACTTGCATGTGCGTGCGCATGATTCGGCCATAGCATAACATTCATATCATGTCATTCATTGCATACACAAGATCCTCATCGTATAAGTTTGTATGGGCACTCTTATACGATGAGTTACTTTACTGTTAAGCCGATCCTTAACTTATAAGTTTGTATGGGCACTCTTATAAGTTAAGTTACTATTCTGATTAATTATACCTGCTGTCATATATTATTGATATTTGTAGAACTGCTAGTTGTGTAGCGTAGTTTGTACTCCACCATATCTACAGTCACCTGCTTGTTTACTTGCTTATATATATATATATTGTACCTTTGTTCCTTTCTCCGCCCGGTGCCGAGGAGTCGCCGGGGAAGCGGATGTGAAGCCACTTAGTCTTATGACTAACGGTTGCTACATCTTCCTTTTTAGGAGGAAACCCCGCAGGTAGAGCAGCAACGGACTATGCAGCAGGACAGCCAGGCCCGGATGATAGGACCTGAGGTGGTGGTGCCATCGGCACCGTCAGTGACAGTCGTGAGTGTTTTCATGTAGCCGTTTGGCAAAACATTTCTAGACTCTTGTTCTTTTGTACAAGCCTGTTGTGCTTGTTATCTTCCGCACTTTTGGACTTTAACTTAGCTGTGAACTGAACTGCTTTTACTTTTACTTTTTTGTTATGGTTGGGTTGGCATAGTTTATGTGATATGGATTGTAGCCGGCGGAATAGGCGTCTTGTGGTAAAGGCTAACCCGTGTGTTGGTGCTACCGCAAGGCGGCTATTTCGGGCATAAGACTCCCCTCGTGCCGTGTATTGTGTTCCGGGAGGGGGGTCTTACAAATGGTATCAGACTTAGCCGATCTTCACCTACAGCAGTCAGGTAACAATGGGCCACTCCCGTTCGATTAGTCGGTTTGGGGACAAACCGACTTAGCGGAAGCAGTGGTGTGCCCATATATGATTCACACTAAGTTGTCCAACTTTGACATTAGTTTTAGCCAACCTGACCCTAGTTTGTACCTTGCGTATAGGTCCCAGCGCAGGTGGAGCCGGTTGGGGGCACTCCTACCCCTTCCGTCCCTTCACAATTCCAGCAGTCGGAACTGGGACAAACGCTGTCAGCCATATTGGATGCATTTAAAGCCCAGCAAGCTCCGGTGCAACAACAAGCGCCAGGCTCCAACTGGTTGAGCACCTTCCGTGCCCTGTCCCCTCCTGCCTATCTTAGGACAGAATCGCCGGTGCGCACCGAGGAATGGCTTGATACCGTGCAGGAATTGATGGCTGGCATAAGATGTCCGAACAGCATGGCGGTGACATTGGTAGTGACGCTACTAGAGCTGCACGCCAAAAGGTGGTGGAAGTCCCTCATGGGCTCCACCTTCCAAGGGCGGTTGTACACGGACATCAGTTGGAACGAGTTCACCGAGGCTTTTCTGGATCACTTCATCCCTTCTTCTGCTCGGGATGAACTTGAAGAAAGATTTCTGCAGCTGAAGCAAGGATCGAAATCGGTAACGGAGTACCAGAGGGAGTTCCAACACCTCGCTAGGTTTGCCGATTCCTATGATTTGGATGATAGAGGCTACGCAAAGCGCTTCTACAAAGGATTAAGGGACCCCCTGAGGCAGGCCCTTTTGTTTATAGCCGATGGAAGCCTGGCAGAAATCATCGACATGGCAAAGAGACTGGAGGCGGACCACATGGGATGTGGCAAGAGACCTGCGGAAGGAGTAATTGAAGTCGGCCCTAGTAATAGAAGGCGGAATGATCATGGCAGAGGAAGGGGAAACCACAGAGGCGGTCGGTGGGTCAACCGGAACTATCGGGTGGAGTACCCAATTCCGCAACCACTACCTTTACCACCACCACCGCAGCAGCAATATTATCAACAACCTGGGGGCCGACGTGAGGTGATATGTTTCGAGTGCAACCAACCGGGGCATGTCCGACGAGTTTGCCCGCGACTGATCGGAGGTGCTCCTATTGCTCCCCCTCCAGTAGCTCCACGGGGGCGAGGGCACATGCGTGGCCGAGGAAGAGGACCACCAGGGAGAAATCAAGGACATGCACGGGAGCATGTATTCGCATTGGATATGACTCAGGAGAGAAATCCGCAGGAAGTCATCACCGGCACGTGCAAAATTTATTAATATTATATGACTTGTTAGATGTACGATACAAATGATACGCGCAATTTTGAATAGTGATTACCTTTTTGGAACCTAGGCACTGTCATGGTTAGCGGGAGGCCCGCCTATACGTTATTTGACACGGGTGCGTCTCACTCGTTCATTTCGGAGGACTTCGTGAAGGACTTGGAGGGAGTGCAACACTTCACGGGCACTACTCAAAGGGTGCGCCTTCCGGACGGCTCTGAGATGACGTCGTCAGCAAGTTGCGACTTCGACACCCTTATTGGAGGAAAGTTCTTTGAAACTCCGGCTACAGTGTTAAGAATCCCGGAGTTCGATCTCATCCTGGGCATGAAGTGGTTGGACTGGCACCACGCCAGGATCAATTGTGCGGAGAAGCAAGTTATGTTGAGGCATGGAGACTCGGAAGTCATCTTCCAAGGTATTAAATTCGCACCCCGTAAATTATTATCTTCAATCCAAGTTATGAAATCTCATATGGAAGGGGACGAGGTCTATGTAATTTGCTTCGAGTTGAAGAAATTGACATTAGAGGTCAAGGATGTGCGGGTGGTGCGAGAATTTCCCGAGGTATTTCCCGAGAAATTGCCGGGACTACCCCCGCATAGGGAAGTGGACTTCCAAATCAAGCTAATTCCGGGTGCCAAGCCCGTCTCGCGAGCTCCATACCGAATGGCTCCGAAGGAACTTGCAGAGTTTAGAGTCCAGCTTCAGGAATTGGTGGAAGCAGGGTTCGTTCGCTCAAGCTCGTCGCCTTGGGGAGCGCCCGTTTTGTTCGTCAAAAAGAAGGATGGCACCCTGCGGTTATGTATTGATTATCGAGAGTTGAACCGGTTAACGGTGCGGAACACCTATCCCCTACCGCGCATTGATGAATTATTTGATCAATTGGTGGGATCGTATTGGTTCTCCAAGTTAGATCTGCGTTCGGGATATTATCAGCTGAGGATATAAGAAGATGACATTCAGAAGACGGCGTTCAGTTCGAGATATGGTTTGTATGAATTCACCGTGATGCCGTTTGGGCTCACAAACGCCCCTTCCGCCTTTATGAGCTTGATGAACAAGGTGTTCGGCCCTTATTTGGACATCTTTGTCATCGTGTTCATCGATGATATCCTAGTCTACTCCAAGACCGAAGCAGAACACGCCAAACATCTAACTTTAGTGCTGAGGAAACTAAAGGAGCACACTTTGTTTGCCAAGTTCAACATATGTGAGTTTTGGCTTCGAGAGGTCGCGTTCTTGGGCCATGTGATTAGTGGGGCGGGGCTAGCAGTAGATCCGGCCAAGGTGCGGGCCGTGAAGGAGTGGTCGCCATTGAAGTCAGCGGCCGACATACGGAGCTTTCTTGGACTTGCCGGGTACTATCGCAAGTTCGTGAAAGGCTTCTCGAAGATCGCCCTTCCCCTTACTACGCTGACCAAGAAGGGTGTGCCGTTTGAATGGACACCCCAGTGCGAAGCTGCATTCCAAGAGTTGAAGGACAGATTGACGACTGCACCCATCCTAGCTCTTCCATCTGGGAAGGAGGGCTTTCAAGTTTACACGGATGCGTCGTATCAAGGGATGGGAGCTGTGTTGATGCAGAATGGGCATGTGATCGCTTATGCTTCAAGACAGTTGAAGAAGCATGAAGCCAGCTACCCGGTGCATGATCTAGAGTTGGGAGCGGTGGTATTCGCCTTGAAGATGTGGAGGCATTATTTATATGGCGTCCACTGCGAGATCTACTCGGATCACAAAAATCTGAAGTACGTTCACACCCAAAAGGAGTTAAACTTGAGACAGCGGCGGTGGTTGGAGTTCTTGTGCGACTATGAATTCACCTTGAACTACCACCCCGGGAAGGTTAATTCCGTAGCTGATGCCTTGAGCCGAAAGGCACCGGGAACGAGCACGGAATCCCGCTTGATGAGGATGGAGTTAATCCGGACGCTGCAAGAGATGGAAATCACTTTGGTCTTTAAGAATCAACCGGAAGAGTATACAGAATATTTGGCCGCGATGAGTATAGTTTGCAACATACGAGACCGGATCCGTACGGAACAAAAGAAGGATGCGGCTTTAACCCCGGCTTTCAAGTCAATGGAGGATGGGACTACGGAAGAATACTCCCTAAAAGACGGCCTCGTCCATTTTCGTGGCCGGCTTTACATCCCCGAAGGTGACAACATTCGGGAAGATATTCTAAAGGAGGCTCATTGCTCCAAGTACTCGGTGCACCCGGGGATCGCGAAGATGTACACCGATTTGAGAAAGACGATGTGTTGGCCGGGCATGAAGAGAGATGTCAAGTACTTTGTTACTCATTGTGTGGCCTGTCAAATGGTGAAGGCGGAATGCAGAAGCCCCGGTGGAATGCTACAGTCGTTGCCCATCCCCGAATGGAAATTTGAGGACATCTCTATGGACTTCGTCCATGGGTTACCTCGCTCGCGCTCGGGGAATGATTCTGTGTGGGTGATAGTTGACCGGTTGACCAAGGTAGCCCGATTTATCCCAATGAAGAAGGAGGCGCAAGTGGGCGTCTTAGTGCGTCTCTTTGTGGAACAATTTGTGCGGTACCATGGTGTGCCAAAGACGATCGTCTCCGACCGGGATGGTCGGTTTACTTCAAGAGAATGGAGGGCTGTACAGGCTTATTTGGGCTCGCGCCTCGCCTTTAGCACAGCCTTTCACCCTCAAACGGACGGGCAGTCTGAACGAACCATCCGAACATTAGAGGACCTTCTGAGGTTGTGTGTGCTAGATAAAGGAGAACCATGGGAGAGACTCTTACCTCTCGTGGAGTTCTCTTATAATAACAGTCATCAAGCCAGTATTGGAATGGCACCTCATGAAGCTTTGTATGGAAGGAGGTGTAGAACACCCTTGTCCTGGGTGCAAGACGAAGATCCGAAGACATTGGGAAATGAGTATATTGATGACACGGACGCGGTGGTTAGGTTGATCCGGAATCGAATGCTAGAGGCTCAAAGCCGACAGGCGAAGTATTACAACGCAAGGCACCGTATGGTGGAATTTCAAGTGGGTGATAAGGTTTTCCTGAAGATTCGACCGATGCACGGAGTGTCGCGGGTACGTGGAGTCAAGAAGCTCAGCCCAAGGTATGTTGGGCCCTATGTCGTAGTGGAAAGGATTGGCCCTCTGGCCTATCGATTGGAGTTACCACCGGAGCTGGAGAACCTTCACGACGTGTTCCATGTATCGTCGCTTCGGAAGGCTTTGTTGCGGCCTGAACAGTATATCCCCACAGCGGATGGTGCTGTGGCGTCTGATAGGTCTGTGCGACTGGAGTCGGTGCGGATCGTTGATAACGAGACAAGAACCTTGCGTCGCAAAAGTGTTCCCTTGGTGAAAGTGCTATGGTCTAATCATGGGAAGGAGGAGTTCACATGGGAGCCAAGGGATTTGATGCAAGAGCGCTACCCGGAATTATTTACCCCAGGTAAAATTTTATTTGAAAGCATAGTTCCCTTTTGTGTGCTTCACTCCCATAGCCTTACCCTGATTTCGGGGACGAAATCTTTTATTTTGTTTATAGGATTTGTAACGTCCCAATTCGCGCTAGGCCCCTTGATTGCCTATTTGAGTCTAGGGGGCTGTGGTGAGCCCAATGGGGGTGTGGGGGAGCAGGTGCGAACGTACGGGAAATGAGGAAAAACAAGGCAAAATGGCATTTCTGGCTGACACGGGTATGGACACGGCCGTGTCCATACCCGTGTGCCTCATAAAATTAGGCTTACCAGTCAGAGAGGTACACGGGTATTGGGACACGGCGTGTCCCTACCCGTGTGCCGTGGACACGGGTCGAGACACGGCCGTGTCTCTACCCGTGTGTCGCAACCCCGACACGGCAGAAAGATGTTCTGGGATGAACACGGTCTTAAACACGGCAGGCGACACGGCCGTGTCACCTGAACACGGGTAGGAACACGGCCGTGTGCCTACCCGTGTCTGCGGTGTATAAAAAGGAAAAAGTTGTGAAACCCTAGCATTCATTCCCCTTTCTTCTGCCCCGAAAATTCTGAGAGAGTTCTTGGCTGGAGGAGGAGGAAGAGCTTGCCGGAGCCATCCTTGGAGGAATCAAAACGCCGCCACCGTCAAGGGAAAAACAATGCCGCCGCGAAGGAGTGCGAGGCTCATGGCCGGCCATGGTGGTACCGCTGGACTTGAAGTGAGCTTCCTCCCCTCTCCCTTGGTGCTAGATCTATAGTTATTTTAGGAGAGACATCGACTCCATAGAGTCTTGATGGTGAGAAGGAGAGTTCTTAGGATAAGCCATGCCTAGGTTTTCTAGGCTTAGTCTCCCTCAACCTTCTCATCATTCAAAGTGGAGATGAGAGGGGTTTTCGTTGAGAGTTTGGCTTTGAAAGGAGAAATAAGGTTGGATGTGATTTCTGGAGAAGTTTATGCGAGGTCGTTGCAAGGAAGAAGATGAACGGATGTCGTTCATCTCGCCTTAAGATGCGTGCAGAAATCTGATTTCTGCACGCGGCGACCTTCGTGGCCAATTTCGGAGGTGTTCTGGCCAGATCTGGGTAAACGACTCAACACGAAAGTCGTATCCCTTGAAATTACCTTTCCAACGAGTGGTTGCTCGTTTCCATGCGATACCTGTAGCCACGGGAAAGCTGGTTCGAGTCCGCTGCGTTCGGGAAAATTCCTGTACAGGAAACTGTTTCCTGTACGTATTCGAGTTGAATTTCTGGTATGTTGCGACCAGATCTGGGCGATCGACTCAACACGAAAGTCGTAGCCCTCGCGAATACCTTTCCAACGAGGGATTGTGCATTGTGATCGGATTCCTGTAGCTCCGGGAATCCCAGTTTTAGTATCGGGCTATCCTATGTTAATGCGCTTGTTAATTTATAATGCTAGCACTCTTGCAATGATTGTGATTTGCCCATTTGATATCTTGCTCCCATATATCTATAATGTGTTGTTACTATAATTTAGCATGGTTACTCATTTGGTTGTGTAATAAGGAATAACCATGCAATGGTAGAGAAATGGATTGGATGGGAAGGCTAGATATTAGGAGTTGAGATTGGTATAGGATATATTTATACAATTTGGTGTTGAACTTATCTATTATGCGTAGTGTTGAGGTGAAATCATTGAATAGGTGGGCGTGAACATGATGAACACTATGTGAAGGGTATTTTGTAACCGTAATCCGAGCCCAAGGGGTTTATTAACAACCGATGCTTAGAGTGGTAGTCTCCCTACGGGTAGCATCGAGTGAGTTGTTTTGGGGCATGTGATGTGCGACGATTCATCGTGTCGCAATATTGAGATAATGACTGTGGCAGGTCTACGGGTTCGCCAGTCGTCACACCGATGGGAGCCAATGGGTAGACCTTGGGCGGTAGGGTTAGATACTTGGTGTCCATAACCCGAGATCTCCTCCGCGCCATGAAAACGGTTGGGCTTGCACCTCGTGCGTTTCCGAGGTTCCATCCGGTTCGAAATCAAAGGCCAGGTTGGGCTGTGTTCTTGGTGCACATCTACCCAAGACCCCTTCTGAGCCGTAGTACGCATGTGAGCTCCGCTGTTGTGTTCTTAGCGTTGAGGCGTACGGGGGCCTAGGATGGGTAGTGTGATACCACCTATTAGTGGAGACGCCCGCTCCACTGTCGCCGTCTGGCCACGACGGATGACGCCTGAGAGGTTAGCTACCTGCTCGAAAAGTGGGAACTTCAAGTCTGTGTCGACATAGCAACTTGCATGTGCGTGCGCATGATTCGGCCATAGCATAACATTCATATCATGTCATCCATTGCATACACAAGATCCTCGTCGTATAAGTTTGTATGGGCACTCTTATACGATGAGTTACTTTACTGTTAAGCCGATCCTTAACTTATAAGTTTGTATGGGCACTCTTATAAGTTAAGTTACTATTCTGATTAATTATACCTGCTGTCATATATTATTGATATTTGTAGAACTGCTAGTTGTGTAGCGTAGTTTGTACTCCACCATATCTACAGTCACCTGCTTGTTTACTTGCTTATATATATATATTGTACCTTTGTTCCTTTCTCCGCCCGGTGCCGAGGAGTCGCCGGGGGAGCGGATGTGAAGCCACTTAGTCTTATGACTAACGGTTGCTACGTCTTCCTTTTTAGGAGGAAACCCCGCAGGTAGAGCAGCAACGGACTATGCAGCAGGACAGCCAGGCCCGGATGATAGGACCTGAGGTGGTGGTGCCATCGGCACCGTCAGTGACAGTCGTGAGTGTTTTCATGTAGCCGTTTGGCAAAACATTTCTAGACTCTTGTTCTTTTGTACAAGCCTGTTGTGCTTGTTATCTTCCGCACTTTTGGAATTTAACTTAGCTGTGAACTGAACTGCTTTTACTTTTACTTTTCTGTTATGGTTGGGTTGGCATAGTTTATGTGATATGGATTGTAGCCGGCGGAATAGGCGTCTTGTGGTAAAGGCTAACCCGTGTGTTGGTGCTACCGCAAGGCGGCTATTTCGGGCATAAGACTCCCCTCGTGCCGTGTGTTGTGTTCCGGGAGGGGGGTCTTACACTACGTAAGCCGGATCTTGAGGAAGGCGGAGCTCCGTTACCCCATCCTCGAAAAGCTAGCATATGCTCTGATCGTTTCGGCAAGGAAGCTTCGGCCATATTTCCAAGCGCACACGATTAGGGTGGTAACCGACCATCCTCTTCGCAAGATCTTTGAAGGGGTGGAGCACTCGGGGAGGCTGGCCAAGTGGTCCATTGAGCTGAGTGAGTTCAACATCTCTTTTGTCCCGAGGCTCTCCATTACGGCGCAAGCAGTGGCGGACTTCCTGACTGACTATGTTGTTGAAGTCGGGGAAGAGGAGCCACAGCAGCAGGGGGCGTGGAAGGTGATGGTTGATGGGGCCTCAAGAAAGCATTCCATGGGGGGAGGAGTGGTGTTGGTAAGCCCGCATGGGGTAGCTATAGAACAGGCGGTGGCCTATCACTTTCCAGTGACCAATAATCAGACAGAGTACGAAGTTATGATAGCTGGTCTTCGTTTGGCAAAGGAGCTGGAGATCCAGGATGTGGAGGTCTTCACAGACTCGATGGTGGTGGCATCGCAGATTCGAGGAGAGTTTGAAGCTCGGGAACCTACCCTCATAAAGTACATATCCAAGGTAAGGGCAGTCATCAGAGGCTTCCGATCATTCTCAATCCAGCACGTCCCTCGGGAGGAGAGTGTGGTTGCCGACCGATTGACGAAGTTCGGACCTCAGGGAGGAGGGACCCTAACTGAACTGTTCCGACCAGCGATCAAAGAAGGGGATCTGATGGAGATAGGTCAGCGCCCTCGTGGGTGGACCCACTGGTAACCTTCCTGTCAACCGGCAAACTGACAGAAGAGGTAAAATATGCAAGGAGTTTTAGGCGTAAGGCAGCTCACTAACTGATGTTGGAAGGGGGGTTACATCGTAAGATATCGTCAGGATTCCTAGCCAGGTGTGTGACCGAGGAAGACGTCCCGAAGATACTTGGGGAGATACACTCAGGCGAGTGCGGCAGTCACTCGGAGGGGGAAGGACTTTAGAGGCAAGGGTGGTCAGGCAGGGGTACTTCTGGCAGACCCTGAGGAAGGATGTGACAAAATTCGCAAGGAGATGTAAAAAGTGTCAGCTATACGCCCCCATCCAGCTCTTGCCCGCTCAAAGACTAAGGAGCATAACGTCACCATGGCCTTTCGCCATTTGGGTAATGGACTTGGTCGGGCCTTTTCCTCCGGCAAGTGGACAGAGGAGGTTCCTCCTGGTCATGATCGATTACTTCTCAAAGTGGCTGGAGGTTAAGGCCTTGGCTAAATTCACCTCACAGGTCATAAGGAACTTCGCCTGGGGGGAGATCATATGCAGGCACGGGCTGCCTCAAGTAATAGTAACAGACAACGGTTCTCAGTTCACCAGTGAGGAGTTCATCAGCTTCTGCGCCCAGCTGGGGATCGACCTCAGATTTGCCTCTGTCCACCACCCCCGGAGCAACGGCGAGGTGGAAGCAGCAAACAAAATTATTGTAAACCTGCTCAAGAAAAAAGTGGAGAACCTGAGGGGAAATTGGGTGGAACAGCTCCCCTCGGTTTTATGGGCCTTGAGAACGACCCCGAACACGGCCATCGGCGAGACCCCCTTCAAGCTCTCTCACGGGTGTGAGACGGTCCTGCCAGTGGAATTCGAAGTTCGGTCCCCTCGAGTCACAGCGGCAGGGGAAGGAGATGAGACTTGGAGGTTGGGAAGTGAGGAAGGGTTGCACCTCTCGCTGGACATGATGGAAGAAGCGCGGGATATCGCAATCATCAGGCAAGAAGAGATCAAGCGACGCATGGCAAGATACTTCGACAAGCATGTCAGGATCAGGCAGTTCGTCGAAGGGGATCTGGTGTTGAAAAAGGTTGACGCGGCAGGAAGGTCAGCCACCGTAGGCAAGCTCAACCCGAACTGGGAAGGGCCTTACATAGTAAAAGTGGTCCTTAGAATGGGAAGTTACTACCTCCAGGATGCGGAAGGGATGACCTTAAGCCATACTTGGAGCGGTGACGATCTAAGATGCTTCTACCCGTGAGGGGGAGGAGGTGGTTGTAATTGTGTTTCTAAATATTATCATGTTATCATGTGTTACCATAATACATCACATACTTTGATCCGTTGTCAACTCTTTTTAAAGGTTAGGATGAGAACAGGTTTTGGTTATGAAATCT
The DNA here is from genome assembly GCA_039513925.1 of Platanthera zijinensis. Lineage (NCBI taxonomy): Eukaryota > Viridiplantae > Streptophyta > Magnoliopsida > Asparagales > Orchidaceae > Platanthera > Platanthera zijinensis. Next base: position 166,077,485 of record CM077093.1, on the reverse strand, counting down.
TCATCAACACCCCGAGCTCGGCTCGACCCCTAGTAGACCCGCTGCGAAGGCTCTCATCTAGCTGGCAGGTGTGAAGGCTCGCTTGTGGGGGAGAGGTTGGATATGAAATCTTCATCAACACCCTGAGCTCGGCTCGGCCCAGGTAGACCCGCTGCGCAGGCTCTCATCTAGCTGGCAGGTCCGAAGGCTCGCCTGTGGGGGAGAGGTTTGGTTGTGAAATCTTCATCAACACCCCGAGCTCGGCTCGGCCCCAGGTAGACCCGCTGCGCAGGCTCTCATCTAGCTGGCAGGTCCAAAGGCTCGCCTGTGGGGGAGAGGTTTGGTTATGAAATCTTCATCAACACCCCGAGCTCGGCTCGGCCCCAGGCAGACCCGCTGCGCAGGCTCTCATCTAGCTGGCAGGTCTGAAGGTTCACCTGTGGGGGAGAGGTTTGGTTGTGAAATCTTCATCAATACCCCGAGCTTAGCTCGGCCCCAGGTAGACCCGCTACGCAGGCTCTCATCTAGCTGGCAGGTCCGAAGGCTCGCCTGTGGGGGAGAGGTTGGATATGAAATCTTCATCAACACCCCGAGCTCGACTCGGCCCCAGGTAGACCCGCAGCGCAGGCTCTCATCTAGCTGGCAGGTTCAAAGGCTCGCCTGTGGGGGAGAGGTTTGGTTGTGAAATATTCATCAACACCCCGAGCTCGGCTCGGCCCCAGGTAGACCCGCTGCGCAGGCTCTCATCTAACTGGCAGGTCCGAAGGCTCGCCTGTGGGGGAGAGTTTGGATATGAAATCTTCATCAACACCCCGAGCTCGGCTCGGCCCCAGGTAGACCCGCTGCGCAGGCTCTCATCTAGCTGGCAGGTCCGAAGGCTCGCCTGTGGGGGAGAGATTTGGTTGTGAAATCTTCATCAACACCCCGAGCTCAGCTCGGCTCGGCCCCAGGTAGACCCGCTGCGCAGGCTCTCATCTAGCTGGCAGGTTTGAAGGCTCGCCTGTGGGGGAGAGGTTGGATATGAAATCTTCATCAACACCCCGAGCTCGGCTCGGCCCCAGGTAGACCCGCTACGCAGGCTCTCATCTAGTTGGCAGGTCCGAAGGCTCGCTTGTGGGGGAGAGGTCGGATATGAAATCTTCATCAACACCTCGAGCACGGCTCGGCCCCCGGTAGACCCGCTGTGCAGGCTCTCATCTAGCTGGCAGGTCCGAAGGCTCGCCTGAGGGGGATAGGTTCGGTATTTTCAAATATTTCGACACGAATGTTCTAGGCTGGGACCAGAGACACACCCTGAAGGCAGACCCAAAAGGGTCTCGGCCAAGAGAGGTTCCGGCCAGGAGAGGTCTCGGCCAGGAGAGGTCTCGGCCAAGAGATCCATACTGGTGGATCTCGCCAAATGAAGTTCCCGGCGGGTCTAGGCAAGGAGACCCGATCGATCGCGCAAGGCAAGGAGGGGCGGTCTTCCCTTAGCCTATGAATGACACTCATGACAAATGGTTCTCGGCAGAATGCGGGAACGACGTGTTTAAGCCTTGAGCTCTCGGCAGGTTCTCGCCTATCGACCGCTAAGGGAGACTATCCTAAAGGAGGGGCCAGGGGGCCTCAACGGAAGCTTGACTGAGCAGCATTCACTATCAACAAAAAAGAAGAGTACAAACACTAACAATTTATATATGCAAATATGGTTACAAAAATCAGAGTGTCTCGCTTATTACAAAAAAAGAAGAGAAGAAAAGGAAACCCCTCAGGGAGAAGCGTTGTATTTGCTCGAGCTCCCGCTTGAGGTTTTGCGGGAGCTCTCGCCTGAGCTCTCCCCAGATGTCTCGCCAACAGTTGTGGGGGATCTTAGGACATCCGGGGGCAGAGAGTCGGGTGCGTCTGGGGGCTTCGGGATAGGATCAAAGAGCAAGGGAACAAGCTGGGGAGCAGTCAGGGTCTCGCCACCCTCTTCCAAACATCCCGCAGCGTCTCGATCATCAGTCTGGCCGTCGCCTGGGAGTTGACCTGCAAGAGCTTGTCGATATCAAACTAAGAATAACTCCAGCTCTTCAGTCTTTCATCCAGCGTGGGAGGGGGAAGGACCGCAGCTGCCTCCGTCTCCAGGTGCTTGACTTGGTGCTTCAGCAGAGCGTTCTCGCACTCCACCCCGGCCAGCTGCGCACAGAGTACAATGACCTGCGAATAGTCCGGCATAAAAGCATTCTATCAGCAGCAAGAACGAGGGTATGGATCTCATAAGCGAGAACGACGGTAAGAAAGGGTCTTGCTTACCTCCTCCGTCGGGTGCTGGGACAGAAGGCGCTGGGCGTTCTCTAGCTCAGTCTTCAGAGCCGCCGCCCGAGACACCGCTTCCTCTCTCGCCTTGTACATATCGAGGAAGTTCCGGTCGATGGTGATGCTTCGGCGAGTACACATGTGCGCAAGCTCGAACCCACGCATCAGAGCCCGAATGGAGTCGAAAGCGAGGAGGCGAGTGGGCAGTTGGTCGTACAGGCCCGCGAACTCCCGGCTATAGAGGCCATAGCCCAGCGTGAAGGCCTCGCGGGTGACCTCGTCACACTCTGCCCAGCTTGGGAGCAGCGTCGAGAGAGATATTTGGTTGGCCTCCGGGTCCCATTGTAGCAAGGGGCTCCCTTCCGCATCAAGGCTCTTCACGCCTAAACCAAAGTTCTTGTGTCCCTTCGGCACAGGCTTAGGCGGGAGCTTGGCAGAGCTCTCGGCAGACGCTGGCTTGGCTCCCACCTCGCCACCCACCTCGATCGCGACCGGAGGGTTCTCGGCAGGGGCCCCAACATTGCTCCTGGTAACGTCCCTTATCTCGCTGACCGCCGCTAAAATCTCGGCAAAGGACCGGCCCGGCGGGAGAGGTCGGGCGGCAGAAGGCACCTTAGACTTCCCCTTCTCGGCAGTAGACGGTTTCGGCCTCTTCATCCGCTGTGTTGGAACACCCTATTACTAATTTGGGCAAGGATCACTATGTTTTTAAGAAAATTGGTTTGACCAAGATGTATAGTTGAAAAGGTCAAATTAGAATGAGTTTAGGGCTTAGAACTTAGGTCTGAAGCTTGCCCCAGGACCATTCAAAGATCAAGACTTAGAGCTGAGAAGAAGACAATTTTCGTCGAACTCAGTTCGACGAAACGTCGAACTCCGTTCGACGCTCTCTGAGCTCAACCCTGCTAAGTCATCGAACTCCGGTCGACGATCTTCGAGCTCAGATCGACGATCCGTGTTCAGTTACTTTCCCAGTCGCTGAGCTCAGTTCGACGATCGTAGAGCTCAGTTCGACGTTTTCTGCCTGCTGTGTTAATCCAATCTCTGAGCTCAGTTCAACGATCGTAGAGCTCAGATCGACGATTTCTGTGAGAGATCGACGCCTTCAGAATTCAAATTCAAGGACAGTTATGGATTATAATCAGAATTAATTCCTGCATTGATTGCAAAGGATTTTCTAACCGTTTCAATCAATCTGATGCAAGTTTCAAGGAAAGACTAAATGGAATATTGCTTAGGACTTTCCCCAGATACAGTTGTCTATTATGGAAGTCATTTATGACCGATTAAACGACCGTCTAAGAGAATATCTGATATACTCCTTCGGTTTTCATTCTGATAACATAGATACACAAGATACAGTGATCAACACAGACAATACAAAGAGATAGAAGAATTAGTTTACATTACAGAAGATTGAACAACACAATTTCTCTGATCAAGCTTTCAACTTCTGTGATTTACAAATCTACTGAATCTTCAAGTGTTCAAAGGCTTCAACATCAAGGACTCCAGACACCAAATATTTCAGCATCTGCTGGAATCATCTTCTGCTGGAGATCTGAAGCTTCTGAAGGCCTATCACCCTAGCAAAGCTCTCACTCCTGAACCATTCTACATCTCAGGGGGAGCTTTGACAACACCAACAATCCACTAGTCTTCTCTCAGTGATTTGAGACAGAGAAGACATCATCCTCTCTTTCTTTTTCTTTTCCTGCTGTAAAAGGGTTATCAAAACTCCCTTCAAAAGTTCTGAATTTGGTTTCTGAGACCTGATCAAAACTCAGTGGTGGCAAGACACCTTATCAAAAAATCTAGATCTGGTTTTTGAGCACCTTATCAAAAGCTCATTGGTGCCCAGGACACTTGATCAAATCATCCTGCAGTGGATTCCTACCAAGGGTGGTAGAAGAGTGGATGTACCCAGGCTTTTTGGGGAACCACTATAGATCCTTGTGTCTTCTGGTTGCTGTGTGTTTGTTATTGTTGTGTGCTGTGTGATTCTTATTTCTTGCTTTAACTTTATTTTTCTACAAGCACCTTACACATATAATTAAATTAAATCTTCCACTGTCTTACAATTTTATTGTAAATATTATTTTAAAATACTCTATTCACCCCCCCCCCCCTCTAGAGTCAAGGTAGATCTTTCTCTCACTTTCACGCTGAGACGAAAAGTTGATGGGTTTCCTCTTCCCGGCACCAGACGGCGGAGGCGGAGCTGGCTCTTCCCGGCCAGCGTGGGTCGCAGACTTCGCGAGAGCCAACGGATCTCTCGCAGTCTGGCCCTCGGCAGCTTGCGTCTCGGGGAAGGGCTGGCGCAAGGGGATCTCCCGCTCTCCTACAAGGACAACACGGTAACACTCAGCATTGAGGTGAGACGTGTTTACCGGACAAAAGAAAGAAAAGATGAGATCTCACCTTCGCCAGGAAGAACGAGGGGAAGATAGTCGACGTCCCGCCTAAGGAAGAGGACGTCAAACTCCTCGGTCCAAAAGAATTCGAGGAGCGCGCTCTCGCGGGACCCGAGGGCTGGCGGCTTGTAGGCGGCATCCTCATACTGGATCGACGCAAGCAAAACTTTCCCGAAGTAACCAGAGGCGAAGACAAACTTCTCGCCCCAGTGATGATGCTTGTTGGCGAGGCCGGTTGTCTTGAGCAGCTGCCCGGAGAAGAAGACGACTCCTCCCTTCGCACGGAAGGTAAATAGCTTCCGGAAGATCGAAAGGTTGAACTCAATCCTCTTGGATCGCATGTAGCAGATGAACGCTACAAGGATGGCGACTGAGTTTGGATTCAGGTGCGCGGGAACGAATCCGTAATAGCGGAGGGCCAGACGCATCTCTGGCCAAAGAGGGAGGCGAAAGCCCACCTCGAAGTGTTCGAGGGGGATCGCAAGCTCCCCCTCTCGCGCGGTGTTCACCCTGTCGTTATTTCCTAGGTTTCTCACGGCGAAGCTGGCAGGAATATATCAGGAGGTAATCAGCCGATACTCCTCCAGGGTCAGACGGCACGGCGGAAATTGGTGCTTCCGGAAAGCTTCCGCGCAATTAGAACGCCCCTCGTTCTCGCCCGGCATTGTTTCTAAAGTTTTCGAAGGCAAAGTCGCAAGAGAGGAGGCGAGAGGGAGATACCAGCTGAGAAACAAGGGAAGGGAGGCGAAAGCAAGGTGTTCCCGGCAAAGGGTGAGAGCAAAAAGAAGAAAAGTGAAGGTTCCGGACAGGGGAAATAAATGTGGTGGGTGGATTCACCTATTTATAGGAAGCCGTGATAAATGATGATTTTCCCAGAAGGGGCGGCGGAGGTACAGCTGTCACGCCCTAGGTCAATGGCGCCTCGGTTCCCCGCCCGAATTGACAGTGACAGATCGGCAACCCTAATTTGCGCAAACTAGCTGCTAAAACCACATGGCATGACAAACGCGGGGGCAAAGAACGTTCTCTCCTGGCGAGACCTACGATAATAGCAGTAACAATAACAGTTAACTTATGAAAGTAGTTCACAAGATGGCAAGCAGTCCAAGGTTCAGAATAAAATTAAAAAGACAGGGTACATGGCGAGAAGGGAAGGCTAGAGGTAAGAAGGGGCGAGATATCAGGAATCAATAAGGCTCCCAGCGCCAGCGTCCTCGCTCTCGTTGTCGGGTCCTCGGAGGCGCCAATGGGTTGAAGTAGGAGGAGAGTACGGTTCACCCTAGATTGATCCGGCAAGCTTGGTCTCGTATCCGCCCGAGGCACCTCCCGGGAGAAGATCCCGCAGTAGGGCCGCCCGACCGCTCCGTCTCGCTTAGGAAGTAATCTCGCTCCAGGGCCTCCAACCTTTGCTCCACTGACCAGCGAAACTCTCTCGCCGCGTAGGCATGGGCCCACTCCCGTCGCACGAGTTTGGAGAGGATGGCCGCGACCCTTTTACCCCGCCTTCTCGCGCTTCCCGCGCCAATCAGGATTCCTTCCATTTCGCCAGAAGAGGGGAAGGGGGAGCTATCGTCGTCCTACTCCTCCCGATCTTCGTCATCATCCTCATCCTTGTCAGCTCCCGATCGCAGGTCCGGATATCCTGAGAAGACAATCTGGCGGTCAGTGCGAGAACAGGGTAAAAGCAGTAGCGGTATGTGGCATACCTGCAGCATCGCGAGAGCCGTCAGCCGGTGGAAGGCGGAAAGGACCGGGCTCTCCCCCGGCGTCCCTCCCGAACAAGAGATGGAGTGGCTTTCCACAGCCTGGACGGAAGATCTCGCGCGCCATAACCTCCGTCGGGCCCGAAGTTTGGGGAGGGTCGCGCTCCCTCGCGGAATGGCCGGCCTCCGGCGTCAAGGATGGGTCGACAGGCGCCTCCCCTACGGATGTGTGGGGATTGGCTGTTGGATCGTCACAGGGGGCAGCCCCTACGTCAATTCCCGGCAAAGTAATACCCGGGCGGGCGGAAGCAGGCGCTGCGAGAGTCCAATCCAAGAGTTAAAAGTGATCAAAAAACGGGCAAAAGAGAGGAGGGGCTACCTGGAGGTCCCGAACTGTCAGCAGGAGCCCCTTCCGGATCCTGTGGCTGATCCTCAGGTAGGAGAGACGTCGATGGGACCGGTGGCACTGATGGAAGCCCAGCACCACCTTCCGGGACCACCTGCCAAGAAAGGTTCAGTGACCAACTCTTAAGTACAGCAGTCCGCTAGTCCGCGAGACATACCCTCTGCAGCAGAAGAAGATCAGACGCACGGCTTGGGGATGGAGTGGGAGAGACTCGGTGTTCTCGTGAGAGGTCCCGATGGGTCTTATTATCCTTATTCTTCTTCTTCTCTTTCGACGGCGGCGGAGGTTCCACAGTGGGTTCCTCTCTTGCCAGCCAAGGAGCCACTAAGGCGCTATTGGTGAGGGCTCGCGCCTGCGCCACATTTATGCGGTCCTGAAGGCTCTGCGAGAGTGGGTTGCCAGATTATTTGGGGCGCATCGCGAGGTCACGCGAAATCCCAGGAGAGCAACAACGATCAGGGGCAGATTTACGGCCGACTATCAACGCGTATATATAACCACGACAGGGCCCGCCAATAGATTCTCTTTGCAGGTTGGACGTGTCTTTTCGAGCGCAGAGCTAGCTCAAAAAGAGCGGGGATTCTGTACAACCCATATTCGCTGGGTAGGACCCGGAGGCATCAACGGTCGGGGTTGGACCAACCTCGGGCTAGCTTGGGCCTGAAGACTAGAAGAGCTCTCGCTCATGAGGAGCTCTCGCCTAGGAGCAGATGAGATCCCGCCTGTGACCAGAAGCGGGCGAGAAGGCATTGAGTGGTCTCAATGCCGCGCTGAGTGAGCTCCACTCACTCAATGTCGTGGTCAGCAGCAAGGGTGTTGGGTGAGCACCACTCACTCAACGCCGTGGTCAGTAGCAAGGGCGTTGGGTGAGCTCCACTCCCTGGACATCGTAGTCAGCAGCAAGGGCGTTGGGTGAGCTCCACTCACTCAACGTCACGTCCAGCAGTGAAAGCGTCAAGATTAGAGGAGGTCCCGCCTGGAAACGGGCGGGAGCGTTCACCATCGGTCAGCCGGGACATGCTTCCGGCAGAGTCGGCGAGAAGGATTGCGTCTCGCAGAAGGCGGGGTCGGCTCAGCTTGAGGCTTTCGACACTCCTTTTTAGCTCCCGCCAAATGAAGGCGAGAGGGTTCCTGGCATAGAGTTCTCGCCGAGTGAGGCCCAGGGTTCAGGGTAAAATTACTTAATTGCCCTCGGGTAAAATTACCCTTATACCCCCAGGGGCTGCATTTAACACTTCTCAAACAGCGGGATTTGGCTATTGGCAGACCAGCCAGGGGTATTTTTGTAACTTCAAGTCAGCAAAAGGCTATAAATAGACCCATAAGGGCTCCTTAGAAAGCAGACTCTCATTTTTCTCTGAATCTCTAGTGCTTTCTGAGGAGCTCCTAGCCCAGCTTTTGGCTTTGGAGGGGAAGCTTTTCGAGATCTTCCGGGTATGAGGTGAGACCTCCCTGCTGAGGCTTTGGGTCAGTCCTAGGTCGTTAGCTACCAGTCAAGGGGCGGGGTTTGAGAGAAGTAGGTGTTGGTTGCACCCCTGTTTTGAACATTCATTGAGGTCAATTTTGGCTCCAATACTATAGGATCCAAGTGTGGATCTGAGCTGTAAGGCTTAACAATGTGAGGTAAGAGAATGGTGCTCTCTGAGGGTAGGATCCTTTGTGGATCTGAGGTAGGGTTGTCCTCCCAGCCTGTGTGTAGGGCTTAACAGACTGGGTAGGTGGTCTGCTGACCATTGAGTTGTAGGCCCTTATGGCTGATAAGTAAGTCTTGGAGAATTATTAGAGATCCTGGGGGATCTGAGGTGTAAGATCTTTGGAGCAGGTTTTGGAGCAGTGCCTAGTCCAACAAGATAGTTGGATAGGTAGGAGGGAAAGTGGATGTACCCTTATAAGGGGAAACACTATAAATCTGTGTGTGTTTGTTGTGTTGTTTCTTTGTGCAGGTTGTGTACTTTTTGAAAGCATAAAACAACTAACAACCAAAGCTCTTAAATAAGAAATATATAAGAAACTCAAAAATATACCAATAACCTATTCACCCTCCTCTAGGTGATTTAGCTATCCTTGAAATAAGAACTTTCAGGGACCTTGTGCCCAAGGCGATGACGTTACTCCTATGACATGCAAGTGAGTCTATAAGTTGAAAAATAAGGCGGATGGGAGCATCGAGCATTATAAGGCTCGCATTGTAGCTCGAGGTTTTTCTTAGCAGTACAGAGAAGATTATAAAGAGACGTTTAGTTCTGTGGTAAAGATGACTTCAGTTCAGGTGGTGATGGTCTTGGCGGCTTGCTAGGGTTAGAAGATATGTCTGCTGGACGTAAAAAATGCTTTTCTTTACGGGGAGATTGATAAAGACATCTTTATGATTCAGTCACCAGGATATGTGTCTGAAGATCATTCATGATACGTCTGCAAACTCTGAAAGGCCCTTTATGGTTTAAAGCAAGCTCCGCGTGCATGGTATGGGAAGATCACATAATACCTCCAATTCTGTGGTTATTTTGCCTCAGATTCAGATTCGAGCCTGTTCGTTAAGAAGTTGGGGGAGCTTTATGTCTTGGTGCTGCTGTACGTGGACGATATGATCGTCACAGGAAACTTCGAGGAGGAGGTGGCTAGGCTCCGGGCAGAGCTAGCCATTAGGTTCGAGATGAAGGACTCGGGTGAGATCCACCACTTCCTTGGACTCGAGGTGGAGAGGAAAGAGAGCGGCATACTCGTTTCCCAAAGGGGCTATACAGATCGGATCGTTCAACGGTTCGACATGCGGGATGGGAATAATAGCTCTACTCCTCTTGATGTTGACATCAAGCTTCGACGAGATGAGGGGAGGATACTTCCAGATCCTCTAGTGTTCTGTGCTCTGGTGGGGAGCCATATTTACTTGATGATTACGAGGCCAGACATTGCATATGTTGTAGGCCGAGTAAGTCGGTATATGGCGGAACCTCGGAAGCCTCATCTGATGGCGGCAATGATCATTCTGAAGTATGTGAAGTCCACTTTTGATATGGGTATCCTTTATGGGAGAGACACAGTCTTCAACCTGCATGACTATACATATGCTGATTATGAGGGAGATTCAGACAATCGGAAGTCAACATCCGGTTACGTCTTCACTTGTGGATCAGCGGGTATTTCTTGGTGCAGCAAGAAACGGGATTCAGTGTCCGTCTCTACTACGGAAGCGGAGTACAAGGCATCGACCTTGGCAGCTTGGGAACCATCTGGCTTAGGAAGCTAGTAGAGGACGTCCATGAAGAACTGCGCGGTCCTACTCTGCTACGCGGTGATAATGAGAGTGCCCACAAACTGGTTAATAATCTGGTTTATCACGCGCGGACCAAGCATATTGAGATTAAGCACTATTTCATTCGGGTGAAGGTGTTGGAGGGGTCTCTTGTGGTTGGACATGTGCGGAGCGAGGACAACATCGTGGACATCTTCACTAAGCTGCTGTCGAATGGGCCATTTACTCGGTTACGGGGATTGCTAGGGCTGGTCTCCACTTCTCACTTCAAGGAGGAGTGTTGAAATTTTTTGAAGCGAAAGTGGGCAGCCTGGGCGGTTTGTCCGCGCGGCTTGTGCGGACAGAGGGCGGCGACTTGACAAGTCAACTTGCTTTTGGCTGGCGATCTGTTCCCTTGAGTAGATGGGCGGATATGATGGTTATCCGCTGAGTTGCCGGGTTGGACGGTGATGTGGACTTGGTTTGGATCTGCACTAGGTCTAGGGTGGCTCATTCCGGTTGGTCGCACAAGCTCACGGTCTGGTTCTTTGTCTGTCGAGCTCGACAACTATTAGTTATGTTCTGGTTGTGAGCTCGGGGAGTGCGGACTGGATCGGTTTGCGCAGGAGTACGGGCTGGTTTTGTATCCGCAGTGTTTGCCTGGTTGGTGACCAAGTTTTGCCTTGGTGGTTAGGCAGCTTGGCTGGGGTTCTTGCTGTGGTGGTGCGACCTCAACGGGCTTGCTATCTGGTCTAATCGTGACGACTTGTTTTGTGTCCGTAGCTTGGAGGGTACACTTTATTCTATCCGCGAGATAGGGCGGTGTTCCTATCTGTTAGGGCGGTGATCACACTCCTCTCCGCGCCTATAAATAAGACCCCCTATCACATCAAAGATACACCGAGTGAGCAGTAAGTGAACTCGCGGGAGGTTGCTGCGGTTAGATTTTTCTATCCACGCGGTTTGAAGAGGTTGACCGGTTTATGCTGTGCAGGTTATGTGGATAGCGCTTAGGAGCCAAGGACTTGGTTCTGACTTTGGTCAGGGTCAGTGCGGATTCTGCGGTTTGCACCAGTGGTAAGCAGCAGGTCGCGGCTTGCGACCAGACAGTTTTCTCTTCTGTAACTTACTTCCCAGTTCAATAAGCTGTCTGCTTCTGGCAGCTTGTTTTGTTCGGTGGCAACAACAGTTCGCGTGATCTGGCGGCTAGGAGATCTCGCGGTCAGGCAACTTGCAGTTTAGTGGATAAAGTTCTTCTCAGCAGTGGAATAACGGGCTGTCCGCACGGCTTGGTTGCGGTCATGCGATTAGGCGGCTTCAACGGACTCCCTAGGCAGCTCAGCAGGGTCGGTGGCTTCTCCTTGAGACCGCGCGACTTGTTCTGTGCATTATAATTTTTTCTGCTTCCATTGAGTACATCGGTGAATCATGTCTCGTCAAGCATGCCTTGCTTTATAAAGATTTTTATAGTACAAGATTCTTGCACTTCTGGTTGCATTTGATTTGCTTTGACTCAGATAGGTTGAGTGTTCCTGCACCTTGTGTCCCGTTTTCCGCTTATCACAATTTTTTATTGAAAGGGGGCCGACCCACTCATGTGAGTATCCCGGGCCGCCCCCAGCCGGACTGCAGTCCACCGGCCCCAACCTGCTCTCCACACAACCGCGTGCGGTCAATCTCCCAAACCGGGCTGAACTCCCTTTAACTGGTTTGTGGCCGGTTGTTGAGATCGGCGAGGCGTTGCGCTTGCCCGGCTTCGATCCCCCGACCTCCTTTCGATGAGAAGTGATCTAGTTAAGCGCCCCCTATATGGACTTTCCAGGAGGTCACCCATTCCGAAACTACTCCCATCCGGGCACGCTTAACTATAGAGTTATTTCACTTCCCATCACCAATTGAGCTGCAGCTGAATTAGTGATGAGAAGTGAAAGAACTTTATAGTTAAGCGTGTTCGAGCTGGAGTAGTCCTGAGATGGGTGACCTCCTGGGAAGTCCTCGTAGAGGCGCTTAATTGGATCACTTCTCATTAAAAGGAGGTCGGGAGATCGAGGCCGGGCAAGCGCAACGCCTCGCCGACCTCAACAACCCGCCACAAACCAGTTAAAGGGAGGTCAGCCGGGTTAGGGAGATTGACCGCACGCGGTTGTGTGGAGAGCGGGTTGAGGCTGGTGGACTGCAGTCCGGCTGGGGGCGGCCCGGGATACTCACATGAGTGGGTCGGCCTCCTTTCAACACGTTAAGCCTCTGAACCCGTTAATTGTCCAAATATACACTAACAGTAAACACATGAGTTGAGCCTTCATTTGTTAAGAATCACCAAATAAACATCATTCATTTGAACATAAAAGTGGATGAAATTCCTTAGATGAGCATTAGCGAAAAACAATTTTACCCTATGTTCATGACCCCTGACCACCATACCAAACGGGGCAAATTTTTTCCTCCGAAACCCATAGGAGAAGTATGGTCCGGGTAAATCAATGAGGAGCCAGAAATGTTGAGAGCCCCACACAAAAATATATTCTCTAAAATCTAAACTGCATGGACCTCACATTTTTGCATGCTTCTCATTAATCCGGACTAATACTGTCCTCCGGGTAAGGAGGTAACAATTTTCCACCAATCCGAGCCTAAAGCCAGAATATTTGTGGAGGATGAGGGAAATCGACGTCGCTGGGAATGAGTGCGCCAAGTGATTAACGTCAATCTGCATATTTCCTCGACAGCCTGAAATTTCGCTCGTCTTCTGGCTTTCCTCATTGCTCCCACCTCCTCTTCTTCCTCCTCCCCGCCTCTCCCCCATTCTTTTCACAGAAGTTCATCGTGTTTCTCTCACCATGCATATCCATTAGCGAGTCTTCGGAGAATGCAAAGGTATGCGCTTTTCTCTTCGCCTTGCCCTTCTCTTGCTCATCTCCTCCCAGTGACGGTCTATTTTTATTATATTTTTCTCATTTCGAAACAGAGAATGGAAACCCTAGCTCAGCCTTTTCCTTTCATTTTCCCCTTCGTTTTTGTAACGAAAGACGAGAAACCCACATTGCGTTTTCTTCTCCTCTCCCTTCCCTAGCTAGTTTCACTTCGTAGAATTCTTATTTCCTTTCATATGGAGTTGTAATTCTTGGCCGGATTTGATTTATTCGCATGTTTAAGAAGTAAATTCATTGCTTGGTTCTGCAATGCGTCATTGTTTTAAATAAAGATTTCTGATCGATTTACAGTTGATTCGGCGAGAAGCAGTTGTCTATTCGTTGGTTACGTACTTTGTCGCTTTGAATTATACAATTCTATGAAAATGAAAGGAGATCGAATTTATCTTTGTTATACAACTTTGCCTTATGCCATTAACATCAAAAGTTTTAACCAAGTCATTGCAGATCATCCAAACAGATAAACATATTATTCATTGTGTTGCTCTCGTTTTTTTGGATCTAATGCGAGGAATATATGTTTTTTGTATGAGAACATTAGGCTAGCAGCATGCCTAATCTCATTTTTCCCTCAACAAAATTAATTTACTTTCTAGTTGTGAGTGGGTAAAGTATTTAGCCAAATATTCATGATTCTCATTAACTAATCTAACTTATAATTCACTGAATAGCTTAAAGTTAGTATTTTTTTGATCATGTGGCTCAAAGAAGATACAGGTCTTTAGATGGAGTAATTAGGTGAGTGCGGTCAATAGCAAAATGACATTTAAGTTCTTGTTGGGCTGCTTTTTGGGGCACGGCGACGTTTTTGCGGCGTGCTAATGCTCTTATCGTTTGGGCAGTCAACACTCAACATTCTTGCGGAAAGCATACTGTGGTTTGCGGTGGTGGCTTTATGATATTGACAAACATTCCAAATACTCAAATAGAGCCTTAGCCTGCTGTGTTGAATGTTGTAGATTAAATTATATCTCATTTGTTTTCAATATTTGTGTAATTTTTTATTTCAAATAATAAAACTAAGGTCAAATAATTATTTGAATAAATAATTGTAATTTTGAAGTTATTCAAATTAGCTAAATTGATTTTTTGCTAGGCTTGAAAAAATCATCATCTCTCTCAATGGCCCAGACACCTCCTCCATCTTATCCCTCTCTTTACTCAAGACACGGTCTAACCATTTTTTTATGCCCGACAGAGTATCATCATAGCAACAATTGTGCATAAGTTGTTTTCTATTGGGAGACATAGGGTAGCAGGCCAAACAATTAGTGGAACATTATTTCACAATTGTGCAAGTGGCGACAAAGCAATCTCTCTAGTGACGAGTAGTGGTCATGGCAAACTTTAGGGTATTGTTCGCCACGTGCAGTGGGAAGCAAACCTAGATCATCATCGATTGTCAGTGACAGTGGGATAATCATTTGTCTGCCAAATCAAGCGGTAGATTGCTTAACTTTTATCCTCGACACTAAGGCGCCGGTAGTGCCTAGGATGACATCATGCCATGTTATAGATTAGTGATCAATTCTTGTTTGCAAATTGAGGTCATGTTGTTTGCTGGTTGAATTGTGTTGTGTAAGAATGCAATTATTATTCTATGTGCATCAAATATTTCTTTAAGTAACTTCAGATTCAATTCTCCTAGATCGACCATCTTTGCCTTGAATAGATTTGATATTGCGCACCAAATGTACTCATGTTTCATGTATCTTAGTAAGAGGGATTTCATTTGATTTATTCACCTGCTTGTGAGAAAAGAAGAGAAATTGGCTTCATGAGGGGATATATTTAGAGAAACATCTAAATGTATTCCATTTGATCACCAATCAATTGAATTTAGTCGATATTGATTGAGGAGAAATTGATTTGGTGAGGGGATATATTTAGAGAAACATATAAATGTATTCCATTTGATCACCAATCAATTGAGTTTGGTTGATGTTGATTTTTATGTAGTTTATGCTTTGATCTTATCATCATCATTATTCGATAGTTGATGTGGATTAATATTTTTTGTAGTTTACATGGCTCGATAATTCTGAGGATGAAGCATATTCATAATTTGGTGATGTACGTGGGGGCCACAAGGAAATAATTTAGTGATGGTACGTCTTCTACTTTAAATCCTAAAAGCTGATGAGGATGTGCTTGCATAGTAAGAGCAATGATATGTATAAATCTTAAAAGGAGTTAATCGATTATGGTTTTTGGTTGCAATTAATAAGACAAGCCTCTTTATAATAAATGGCTCATGATGACAAAGTGTACAAAGATTTGCTCAGAAATGAAACATTAAATGTGTCTATATATGATTGTAGTTGTCAATGGAAATATTACAAAAGAGTCCTAGATTTTAGAAATCAAGCGCAGCCTTCCATTCTACCCATATTAAAGAGCTAATGCTCAATAATGTTGTAGGAGTTTTTGAGTTGGTGCATCTTGTTCATGAAAAGCCTTTAAAAATACTAAGAGGTGACTACGTACTCATTAAAACTTTAGAAGTGGCTACATTGAATCTTCATAAGGTGAGTCTGACTTGAGGGAAGAATCTCTATACATTGTTGTGAATTAAACTTTTACCTTATATAACTTAGAATGTGACCAAGTATGTTCGGTCAGACCCATGCCTTAACACACCCGAACACGTGAATGTGTGTAAAAAATCGCAAAAGCCGCCTGGTGAGCCCGTTCCACTGGATTTCCAAGCATTTCTCTGCCTATTCGTGTGTTTAACACACTTCTACGATTCGCAAGCAGAGTAGTCGGTGAGCCGTAGTTCCTTTGGCGATTCCCGAGCATTTTCAAGCATTCTCTACTTCCTATCTTCCAAGTTCCATCTTGTTGGAGCTTGAGGAGACCAGACGGTTTTATATCTAGCCGCAGCGGTCTACTACTCTTCTCGGTCTGACGGTTTGGCTCAGCGGTCTGGTGGTGAACCTCAGCTAGCGGTCAGGAGGATAGCAGCAACGACGATCTGTGGGAAAGCCGCAGCAGTGGTCTGCAGCAGCGGTCTGGAGGTTAGCCGCAACAGCGGTCTGGAGGTTAGCCGCAGTAGTGGTCTGGAGGTTAGCCGCAACAACGGTTTGGTGGTTAGCCGCAGCAGCGGTCTGGCAATTAGCCGCAGCAGCAGTCTGGTGATTAATCGCATCCGCGGTCTGGCAATTAGCCGCAATAACGGTCTGGCTATTAGCCGCAACAGCGGTCTACTGATTAACCGCAACAACGGTCTGGGTGTTAGCCGCAGCTGGAGTTCAGAGGCTTCCTGGTTTTGTATTCTGTATAGCATGACGGTTTGACTGTATCAAACCGCCTAGCCACGCGACTTGTATTTAGTCCCACATCGCCTGTTGTATTCTCTCATCTTTCCCATTTTCTATAAATAAGGGGGCATACCTATGTATTGTTTATCTTTTTGGAGCAATACGATTTGCCTTTATTTAGCTCTTTTTCATATGGTATCAGAGCGAACCGATCTTTTGCTCTAATTAGATTACGATTGTCTAACCGCTTCAGTCTGTTTCTTCCGGACTTCTTCCGGTTTTCTTCCCGCCCCGCCCTCCCTTAGTTGTCGCTGTTCCTTTGCGACTTGTTCTGTTCGTGCGGTTTGCCTTGCGACTTGTTATATTCGCGCGGTTTGCTTTACGACTTGTTTTGTTCGTGCCGCCTTCCTTGCTAGTCGCTTGTCTTTGCGACTTGTTGTGTTCGCGCGGGTTGTTTTCTCTACCCGTGCGGTTTCTCGTTGTTTTCTATGGACACTCATGCTCTATCTTCTTCTTTTACTATTTCTGCCCCTCCTTCTCTTTCTACTTCTTCTTTCTCTGCTTCCATTAATTTGGGTACTGTTTCGAAGCTTATCAGTCCCAATTTCCTTGACTGGAGAGTTTCCTTCATTTTTCTATTGCGTTCTCAGCGCAAGCGTCATAATTTGACTGATGACCCCCTCCTTCTGGCTCTATTTCTTTTGATGATTGGGATGCTTCTGATTCATTAGTGCGTACTTGGTTGGCCAATAGTTTGTCTGATGAGTGTCTTCTTATCATTCAACATGATCCGATGGTTAAGGCTGCCTGGAATCATCTTGCCGCTTTATATTCCAAGGTGGCCCAAACTTCGCGCATTTATACTCTGTATGCCGATCTTTTTGCTCGACCAGTCATGACTCCTGCTTCTGCCTATCAGGAGGTTCAAACCCTTGGTGCTGAACTTCTTCAGCATAGACCTTTTTCTGCTGATCTAACTGAGCAACACAAGCATTTTCAGGAGCTTCTTGTTGTTTGCTATTTATTTCGCCTACCGAACTCTTATGATATGATCCGTCAGCAAATTCTTGGAGAAGCAGATACTCCGACTCTGGATGCTACTGCTGATCGAATTTCCGCTGTTACTACTCTTCTTCAACATCTTTTTCTTCCCTCTCCATCTCCTGATATTGTTGCTCATCATGCTCGTCATGACACCTCTGGTGGCCGTAGGGGCCGTTCTGGTTGCCGTGGTTACTCTAAGCATCTTTGTTCTCATTGTGACCGACTTGGTCACTTGGTTGATTATTGCTGGACCGAACATCCTTATCTTCGTCCAACAGCGGCTGATTCCTCCAAGCAGTCTACTTCTTCTCTAGCTACTTCTGGTGCTGCTTAGTTGGCTATAACGGGTAGGTGGCTCATTGATTCTGGTGCTACTAATCATATGACGGACAATTCTCGTCTTTTCTCTTATCTTGACAAGAGCAACCTGTTACCTCCGGTTCTTATTGCAGATGGTTCTCCATCTCCGGTTTGTGGGTCTGGCACCGTGAATGTTACTCCTCTTCAGCTGCAGGACACTCTTTATGTCCCGAATTTTTCGTGCAAACTTCTTTCTGTTACTGCTCTTTGCAAACAGTTGAGTTGTGAAGCTATTTTTACTGCCTCTACTTGTGCATTTCAGATTCCTCATTCCAAGGAAATGATTGCTACTGGGACTGAGAGTGGTGACTTGTTCTATCTTGATACTGCTTCTGCATTTTCTGTCTCTTCTTCTCTACTTCAATGACATCTTCGCCTTGGACATCCTCCTCCTCAGATTCTTTATCAGCTTATGCCTGATTTACCTCACGACAATTCTTTTCTTGATTGTGAAGCTTGTCAATTTGGCAAGCATCACCGGTCTACTTTTCCTGCTAAGCATGGCTGCAGTTCTTCTCGTCCATTTGACCTTGCTCATTCGGATGTTTGGGGTCCTGCTCTCCTTCATACTATTGGTAGGGATAGTTTGTATTTTGTTACATTTATATATGATTTTTCTCGGTGTACGTGGTTATATTTGTTACATGAACGCTCTGAGATTTTCTCAATTTTTACCGCGTTTATAATGAAATTCGTACACAATTTGATACCCCTATTAAACTCTTCACACTGATAATGCTAAGGAGTATCTTAGTCATCCGTTTACATCATTTTGTTTGGATCATGACATTGTCCATCAAACTACTTGCCCTTATACTTCACAACAGAATTACGTTGCTGAACGTAAAAATCGTCATCTTCTGGACGTGGCTCGTAGTCTTCTCATTCATATGCATGTTCCCCGGTCTTATTGGGGTCATGCGGTTCTTCTTTCCTGTTTTCTCATTAATCGAGTTCCGTCTTCGGTTCTCAATGATAAAACCCCTTTTTCTGTCCTATATCATGATGCGACACCGTTTCTGTTACCTCCTCGTGTCTTTGGATGCACAACATTTGTCCACTCTCCTGCTTCTGGTCGCGACAAACTCTTTCCTTGTTCTATTAAGTGCATCTTTTTGGGCTATTGTCCAACACAGAAAGGATATATGCGTTTTGATCCTATTCTTCGGAGACAGTATGTCTCGGCGGATGTTATTTTCTTTGAGGATGCTCCATTCTTTTCTTCTCCCTCTATTCTTCCTTCTTCTGATGATTCTTCTTCTTTACCAAATGTGTCGGCACCCCTTCCAGAGCCTGCACTTATTTCTTCTCCTTCTATTTTTGATTCTTCTACTGTCCCTGATTCTTCTCCCGAGCCGCTGCCACCAGCTCCTGGGCTAGTAGTCTCTCCTTTGGATGAGACTGATACAGTAGACAAGACAGATCTTGATTTTTCGATTGCTCTACGGAAAGGTGTTCGCTCCTGCACTTAACATCCTCTTCAGGCTGTGGTTTCTTATGCTCAACTCTCTCCTTTGTCCAGGAGCTTTGCTCTTGCCCTCTCGTCCAATATTGTTCCAACCTCGTATCATGATGCTCTTGTTATTCCTCATTGAAAGGCTGCTATGGATGAAGAGATACACACTCTCACTGAATGAGGTACTTGGACTCTTGTTCCTACTCCTCCAGGAGCTAATGTGGTTGGCTGTCGCTTGGTCTTTGTCATCAAATTTCTCCCTGATGGTACTATTGATTGTTGCAAGGCACGACTTGTTGCCAGAGGGTTTATGCAAACCTATAGTGTGGATTTCTTTGATACTTTCTCTCCTATTGCTCCGATTACTACAATCTGTGTTATCTTTTCAGTGGCTGTCAACAAGGACTGAGAAGTCTCAGTTGGATGTGAAGAATGCCTTTCTTTATGGTGATTTGCAGGAAATTTTCTATATGGAGCAGACTCCTGTGTATGTTACTCAGGGGGAGTCTCAGGTCTGTAAATTGCAAAAGGCGATCTATGGTCTCAACCAAAGTCCCAGGGCCTGCTTTGACAAGTTCAACGAAGTTATTTCTGTGGTTGGGTTTGCTCAAAGTGCTGCAGATCACTCTTTATTCATTCGCAAACATCGGCTGGTCTTGTTATTCTTGCGGTTTATGTGGATGACATTCTTCTTACTGGGGATGATAGAGAAGATGTTGATATGACAAAGAAGCATCTTCTTCAGCATTTAGTTACCAAAGATATGAGATCTCCGAAATATTTTTTGGGAATTGAGATATCCAGGAAACCAGGTTCTATTGTTCTTTCACAATGGAAGTATGCTTGGATCTCTTAAAAGAGACAGGTCTCTTTAGGGCTAAACCTGCTCGATCTCCGATGTCTGTTGGAGATGACACGTGTTAGAGTAAGGACTCACCTCTTCTTGAAGATGTCAACAGGTACAGATGGCTTGTGGAGAAACTCATTTATCTGACAGTCACAAGATTGGATATTTATTATGCAGTGGGAAGAGTGAGTCAGTTTATGCAAGCTCCTAAGGAGTGTCATCTTCAGTCGGCAATAAAGATTCTAGAGTATGTGAAAAGTACTCCAGGGAAAGGACTTTTGTTTCAGAAAAGAGGACATTTGAAGGTTGATGCATACTCTGATGCTAGCTATGCAGATGATAAAGAAGATATGAAGTCTACGTCAGGGTTCTGTACTTTTGTTGGAGGAAATTTGGTCAGCTGGAAGAGCAAGAAACAAGCTGTAGTTTTCAAGTCAAGTGCATAAGCTGAGTATAGGAGCATGAATCTGACTACTTGCGAGCTGAAGTGGTTACAAACACTTATGCTTGATTTTGGAGAGGTTTATGATCATTCTCTGCCAAGTTCTGTGATAATAAGACAACCATATATATTTCGAGGAATCCAGTCTTTCATGAGAGGACGAAGCATATCGAGGTTAATTGTCACTTCATCAGAGATGAGATTTTGAAGAATCAGATCTGCACTCCGTTTGTTACCTCAGAGAGAGAACTAGCTGATTTCTTCACCAAGTCAGTTACTTCTTTTGGGGAGGTTTGTAGCAAGCTGGACATGGTAGATATATATGCTCCAGCTTAAGGGGGAGTGTTGGAGCTTGAGGAGACCGGGCGGTTTTATATCTAGCCGCAACGATCTGCTACTCTCCTTGGTCTGGCTGTTTGGCTCAGCGATTTGGTGGTGAACCTCAGCTAGCGGTCAGGAGGATAGCAACAACGACGGTTTGTGGGATAGCTGCAGCAGTGGTCTGGGAGTTAGCCGCAGCAGCGGTCTGGAGGTTAGCCGCAACAGCGGTCTGGAGGTTAGCCGCAACAGCAGTCTGGTGGTTAGCCGTAGCAACGGTCTGGCAATTAGTCGCAACAACAGTCTGGTGATTAACCGCAACAACGGTCTGTCAATTAGCCGCAACAACGGTCTGGTGATTAACCGCAGCAGCGGTCTGGCTATTAGCCGCAGCAGCGGTCTGGTGACTAACCGCTGCAACGGTCTGGGTGTTAGCCGCAACTGGAGTTCAGAGGCTTCTTAGTTTTGTATTCTGTATAGCATGGCGGTTTGACTGTGTCAAACCGCCTAGCCGCGCGGCTTGTATTTAGTCCCACATCGCCTGTTGTATTCTCTCATCTCCCCCATTTTCTATAAATAAATGTGCATACCTATGTATTATTTATCTTTTTGGAGCAATAAGATTTGCCTTTATTTAGCTCTTTTTCACACATCTTGATTCCAAGTCGCAAACAATTGAAGGCTTGGAGCTACATATTTCCAAGTCAGTGTGGATCCGCCGAAGTCACTGTCAGCAAGTAGTTCCGAGATTCGGAGCTTCTTTCTGTATTTGGTGACTGGAGAGGTTCTTTAGTTCCATCCCTATTCCGATCCAGACGATTTTCCCTAGTAAGTTACAATGATCCATCCTTCCTACAACTGTTTAATTAATTTACCCTGCATTTATGCCAAAAATGGTGAAATCAGTGATGATTTAGATTTTGCCTTGCATTTATATACATTTTTCCCATCACCATTCCAACGAGGTTGTAGGTATTTTTGAAGTAGATTTTGGGTGCTTCATTTATATTTTAGAATTATTATTGATGGCCGACACCTGATCTTTAGAACTGAGCTCAATGATGATGTGTTTTGTCTTTTCTTTTATGTTTCTTTTTGGGGTAATTCATGTAAGTGTTCATGTTACTGTTGTATATTCTTTTATTTATCCAAAGACAAAAGTCTATTTCATATTCTGTTATTGTTCTTATGTTTTCTCTAGTTTCTAGTTTGATGTAAGTGTAATATTTAATTTTGATCTTTAATTTGGATATTGGTGGATGAAAAATTGATAATTGGTGCCAGCCTCATATCGATAAATTTCCCCAAACATGAATAAGACACGAAGCTCGTAGGTTTAATGACTTTAAAGGTTGGATAAAATACAGTAATGAAAAAGACAATTTTGTCTTTATTGTTATGTTAATGGTGTTAGATGTACAAATTAAATATAATAAATTTAAGACAAGAACAAAAATGTTGCAAAAAATTCGGTGGTGGAACTTGAAAATGGAAAAGTAGGTTGCTTTCAAGAAGACAATTATGGAATAATTAGTTGATGACACTTATGTTTATCCTAATGTCTCATGAGAAGTTATGTATTCACATTTAAGGATAAGTGGAAAGAACGTATTTGGAGTATCAAAAGGTCTTGCGCTCCCAAATAAAGAATCTTGTTGACGGAAAGAGGAAGTGCAAGACAAAGTGAGGGCAAAGAGGGTCAGCTCTAAATCACTCTACGCTTGTAGGAATGATGAAAACTTAGTCAGGTATAAAGTCGCTAAAAAAGAAGTTAAACAAAGTTTATGAAAATTTTTATAAGCGACTAGATACCAAAGATGGAGAGCGTGACATATATAAAATTGCTTGAGCTAGAGAAAAAACAAGAGATTTAAGTCAAGTGAAATGCATAAAGGATGAGACAGATACAGTTTTGACGGTTGATGTGAATATTAAAGAGCGATGAAAAAGATATTTTTATCAACTCTATAATGAAACAAAAGAAAAGGAATTGAACTTAAAAGAGTTAAGTGAATCAGATAAGTATAAGAATATAACGTTTTATCATAAAATTCAAGTATCAGAGGTAAAAGATGCTCTAAATAAGATGAAAAATGGAAAGGCAGTTGAGCCAAACGATATATCCATCGAAGTATGAAAATTTCTAGGAAATAAAGGAATTTTGTGGCTTACATGTTTTTTCAATAAGATACTGAAGTTAAAGAGAATGACAGATCAATGAAGAGAAAGTATCTTGGTACCTTTGTATAAGAGTAAATGAGATATACAAAATTATGTTAATTACAGAAAAATTAAATTGATGAGTCATACCATGAAACTATGAGAACGAGTAATAGAAAAAAGATTAAGATGAGAGACTAACATCTCGAAGAATTAATTTGGATTCATGCCAGGGAGGTCGATTATGGAAGCTATACATCTCTTGAGGAGACTCATTGACAATTATCGAGAAAGAAAACAAGATTTGTATATGTTGTTTATTGATCTTGAGAAGACTTATGATAGAGTTCCAAGAGAGATCTTATGGAGAGTCTTAGAAAAGAAAGGTGTAAATATATCATATATTGACACAATCAAAGATATGTATACAAATTTAGTGACAAGGGTGAGAACATCTGGAGGATTAACACAGGAATTCCCTATCACTGTTGGCCTACATTAAGGTTCAGTTTTAAACCCTTATATCTTTACCCTTATCTTAGATGAGCTCACTAGACATATCCAACAAACAATACCTTAGTGTTTCTTGTTTGCGGATGATATTGTTTTGGTTGATGAGACGCACAAGGGTGTAAACGCAAAACTTGAATCTTGGCGAGATACTTTAGAAAAGAAGGGTTTTAGGTTGAGCAGGGCAAAGACGAAATATATGAAGCTTAAATTTAGCAGTACAAGAAGGACAAATGACTTCGTTATTAAGTTGGGTGATCAAGATATTTCCCGCAGCGAGTGTTTTAAATATCTTAGATCGATAGTTCAAAAAGACGGAGGTGTTGATAAAGATGTGACACAGAATCCAAGCAGGTTGGTTGAAGTGGAGAGGCGCGTCAGAGATCTTATGTGATAGTAAAGTACAACCAAAACTTAAGGGCAAGTTTTGCCGTACTGCAATTAGACCCGCGATGCTCTATGGTTCTGAGTGTTGGGCAGTGAATTGTGTACATGAGCCAAAAATGATGGAATTTTAAAGAGACTTCACCCTGCAACTGGCCTTGAAGTTCGCCCTGAAGCAGGATTTCTTTAGCCTGCAGATCGTCTTTAAGCCCCCGAGATCTTTTAAAGAGATGATCGAAAAGGCGGACAAGTTCGTGCAGGGGGAGGAGAAGTATCCCGATTTTTTGGCAAGACTGGATGGGGAGAAACTGGGAGGCAGGAAAAGAGGAGGACCTTTAGAAGTGAGGGCCAAAATAGCGCCAGAGAGGCAGGAAGAGTGAAGGAGAAGGGAAGAGCTTAGGAGGGTGGAGGAGCAGAGGAGGCAGGAGAGGCCTCGCAGACAAGAGGAGAGGAGGCCCGTAGTAGCTCCAGAGAGAAGGGAGGAGGCACGACGATTCAAATATGCCGTGAACCAGCCCTAGTGGAGACCACCAGGAAGACCCCAATATCTGAACCAAGATATGAGTAACGACAACCAACGTAAAAGGAGGCAGGGAAGAGCTCAGGAGGAGGCGATGAACATTGCCCGGCAGGGGAATAGGCATCGCCGGAGGATCCAGCTTGTGAGGAACCAGGCAGAGGAGGTTCCCCTTTACTGCAATCTACATCGAGTAGAGGGGCACGGGACCTTGACTTGTCCCGATTTTTGGGAAGCAAGGAGAAGGCTGAAAGCAGGAGCGACGAAGAGGGAGCAGCCGAGGCAGGAGGCCCCCGCAGGACCGATAGCGTTCCAAGCTCCAGGGAGGAGGAGCGAGGATCGGGTCGACCAAGGAGGTCTCGGGGAGGTGGTCCAAGGCCCAGGAGGAGGGCAGGTAGGAGTGATCCACGGAGGAGCCGGGATTGGAGCTTCCCACAAAGGAAGTCTCCACCAGATTTATCGCAAGAGCATCGCTTCGACCTCTCAAACGCCACCGCCGTTGGAGGAGATCACTTTTTCTGAGGACATGTTGGGGAATGAGAACTCTTTTCATGATGCCCTCGTCATCCAAGCCGCCATCGAGGACTTCACCATTGAACGAATCCTGGCGAACAACAGGAGCTCGGTGAATGCCATTTTCAAGAGGACATTCATCAGATTGCAGGTGGAAGCGTCCAGGATCCTAGCTGCGGACGGACCCCTCTTAGGTGGAGGGAGGAGCAGATCTTCTGGTGACCCTTGGTGACACTTCGATCCGATGCAGGTTCGTCATCGTAGATGCGTCGAGCTGCTACAACACGATCTTCGGAAGACCCCTCATCAACTACTTCAAGGCGGTCCCATCGTCATACCATTAATGCTTGAAGTACTGCAGGGACGACGTCCAAGTGAGGGTCCGTGACGATCCTAATGCTGCCGGGGAGTGCTATCGTAGTGTCGTCAGTACCATCAGCTGGATGGAGGACACGGAAAGGCTGGAGAAGATCTTGGAAAGGGAGGACAGGCTGAGAGTTACAAAGGCGCTGGAGGAAGTAGAGGTGATCTCCAAGGGAGGATAGCCTGAGATGCTGAAGATTGGAGGATCCCTGAAGCTGGAGAGGAAGGTGGAGATGACGGCCTGTCTGCAAGAAAATGTAGACATCTTTGTCTGGAGCCCCGCAGATATGCCAGATATTGATGCAAAAGTTGCCTGCCATCGCCTAAACCTGGATCCCAAGGTTGCCCTGTTCGTAATAAGCAGAGGAAGAGCGCCGCTGCGCTGGCTGAATCAATCCGGGAGGAGGTGAATAAGCTGTCTGAGGCGGATTTTGTTTCAGAGATCCAGTATCCAGGCTGGGTCTCTAATGTTGTAATGGTTAAGAAGGCCGGAGGGGGCTGGAGGCTATGTATTAATTTTTCCAATAAATCTTGCCCGAATGATTGCTACCCCTTGCCTCAAATCGACGCGCTGGTTGATTCAGCCGTCGGCTTTCCTATGATGAGTTTTCTTGATGTTTTTTCAGGGTATCACCAGATCCGGATGCATCCTCCTGACTGCCGGGACGTCTCCTTCATCACTGGTAACGACTGCTATATCTACAAAATGATGCCCTTCGGGCTAAAGAATGCGGGAGCGACCTACAATTGAATGATGGACCAAGTCTTCAAGGAGCAAAATGGGCGGAATCTGGAAGTGTATGTGGATGACCTCCTAGTCAAGAACAGAAGCATCGCGGAGCACACTAAGGATCTGGTGGAGACCTTCGCGACTCTCTGAAAGTACAAGATGCGGCTCAATCCTGCGAAATGCGTCTTCGGAGAAGGAAGGGGGAAGTTCTTATGTTACCTCCCCACTCCAAGGGGGGTGGAGCCTAATACCGACAAAGTGAAGGCCATTCTGGAGATGACATCCTCGAAGAATTCCAAGGAAGTTCAGAGGCTGACCGGAAGGCTGACAGGTCTTAACCGCTTCCTATCCAAGGCATGAGAGAAGTGAAATACTCGCGAACAAGACTTAGAAATCACAATAGCGTAGTAAAGACTCACCTGCACCTTCTATTTATAGGCGGAGGCCAAACGGGGAGGCGGGGTATGGAAACCTCGCGCGAGTATCAACCTAAGTCGCAACCTAGTCGCCGAATCGTAGGAAGTCGCTAAGATCCTAACTCGCGTAATGTCAGCCAGAAGATCGCCAACTCGCCTGCACAGTTATCCTAAGAAATCGCAGAACAAAGACAAGTATCAAACACAAAAAATGCAAGGTCGCAAATTCGGTGCGAAATCCAAACTTGCCATCACATTAAAAGAATATTACAGAATTGTTCGAGACAATGTCGCCAATGACGACGAAAGAAAACAGACTTGGAAGAAAATCCTAATTCCTAGGTGGTCGCTTCTCTGGAGGTGGAGGATGCCGCCTGACCCAGCCCATGTCGCGCGCTCGCCGGTAGTGCTCGCTCGCCACGGCCATTGCGTCATCGCCTCGTCGCAGCTGCCCCTCCATCCTCGCCAGCCGACCAGCGGAACCCATGCTCGCCCGCATCCCCGCTAGCTCCTCGTAATGGAGCTGCTGACGATGCTCGGTCATGGTTTGTCACCGCTCCAGCTCGTAGATCAGATGGAAGCGGGACTCAGCGCCAACAAGCCTTTCTGATAGCTCTTCCATCCTCGCCATCCTGACCTCCAGTGCCGAAATCCGACGATGAGGCTCGCGGATAGCAAGTTGGTCAAACTTCGCCTCCAACTCCATGTACGCGCGGGCAGCGGCCCGACGATACTCATAGACTGGGAGCCCGAGGGCATCAATGAAAGCTGATCCCGGGGTTGCAGGGCGACCTGTCAAAGCAAAGAAGAAGTCGCTGAATCAGTTAAAGCCGCAGTATATCAGTAGTCAACCGGTTCGGCCTCATGCGAGTTACCGTGTCGAGGAGAGTGAGATCGGCGAGGGGAAGGGCTGCGGCGAGATGATTCTTTCTGGCCCGACGACGAGCCTCCTCGACGCTCGGCGGCCTGCCCCTGGCCGCGACCTCCAGGATCGCGACCTTCGGTCCTCGGCGGGAAGTAGTTCGTGCGCCTTCCGTCCCGATCTCGTGACGAGCTCTCAGGTGGGTTCAGAGGGGCCGTAGTTTTCTCCGGGCAGACTTCAGGGTGAATATCAATAGTCGGTAACAAAGGAGGAGGCGGCGTCAGAGGGGTGCTCGTCATCAATTGCGACGAGCTAGTCGCTGGAGGAGGGGACTTGCTCGCTCCAGGTTGTGAGGTCTTCGACGCAGGAGGATCTTTGTCTCTCGCTTCCGGAGCTTGTTTTTCCTGTTGCTTCTTAGAACCGACGTTGATCCGGATAGTGTGCCCAGATCGCGGCTGTTGCGGAGCTTCAAGGGCGACCAACGGAACTGATTACATGGGAACGATGTTCAGGTGCTCGCTAGAGGTAGTAGGCGGAGGAGCTACGAGTAAGGTACAAAGGTCAACAAACAGACAAGAACTATTCAACAACTCGAAGGAATCAGCGGCGAGATGGTAACCTTGCGAGATAGCGAGATCCGATTGCTTTTGGGCCTGGGAGCCGGCGAGGTTCAGAGCAGGTGGAGAACTCGGCAGAAGAGGGTGAGAAGTTTCAGGCGCCGACTGCTCGGGGATGTCGCCCAGGCTGAGATCGTCAAAGATTTGTTGAGTGTTAGCAGAAACTACGGGAAGCTCGACCAGGTTTGCGACATCCTGATCGCTCGTAGGCGGGTTGATTTTCTTCAAAGCCATCAATTTCGTTTTCTTCTTCATCTTCTTCTTCTTTGACGGGGGAAGGTCAACAACGTCGTCACCTTCCCGTAGATTTTTTGGCTTCTTAGGCTCCAAGAACATCGACAGAGCAGCAATACTCGCACTGTAGACTTGCTCGACAGATTTCGACATGGCGTGCGAGTTCAAAAGGAGTGCAACAAAGATGAGCCACCCCCTATTTAGTCCGCTGGCATCCACAGGTCGCGAGTAGCCCAGATACTCGCCAGAAGCAGCTCGCCGAATAAGCGTTGGATGTTTCTCTCTGAGCTCCTGCGCGCTTGCAAAGAGCGGAGATTGTGTACAACCCATATTCGTCGAGGGTGGACCCCTCAGAGCCAGGTCGACAAGAAGTTAAAATCAACAGGTCAAAACAGAGATTAGAGTCAACATTCAAGACAGTAGAAGGCCTGAGCGAGTATGACGAGCTCCCCTCGCATACTTGCTAGGTAGGCGACTAGGGCAGTTGCTCGCTCGCAGCCGAGCTCGCTCCCTCAGAAGTCGCCTAGTTGCCGGGTGGTGAGGCTATAAATAAGACTCCCCCTTTGGATTTGCCTATAAATAGGACCCCAAGGGTACAAGGATATGAACTTCGGAATCTCGCAAAAGATTTCGACCACTTCCTTTTCTGGGCATGGAGCTGAGCCTTTGGATTCTTTCTTCAAAGAGACAAGTGCGAGCAAGCGATTATCCCTCTTAGTCTCCGCCTTGACTTAGTCGCCAGTTAGAGTCTACCTTATACCCTACTCGACCATTTTTGGTTGTGGAGAGGAAGATTCTTCAAAACATCCAGGTACGTGGTGGGACCTCCCTGCCGCAGCACCTGTGGTCCTTTTTGTTATCCCTCTGTTTCTATGTTCTAGCCCATTAAGCCGCCGAGCCCGACCGCTGGACCAGTAATCTTAAGTTGCCTTGATTCGAATTTTGTAGTAGGGATTTTTCCGGCTTCAACAATCAACATGTACACTTTGCCATGTTTTGCGGAGGAGACATCAAGCTCTTAGGCTCCGTTCATTTGGAAGGAATTGAGAGAGAGGAATTTGAATTGACAAGTCTTACCGAAGGAGGTGGGAATTGGTGAGGGAAGAAATTAGGCTATTTTCAATTCTTATGGAATTGATATGAATTGAAACTAATTCCAATTCCGACCTCTCTTTTAAGGCGCCGAATGGCAGAAATGGTATTGGGGGGCTAATTTCATTTCCTACCCCCGATTCCACCCAAACTGTTAGAAGATTCTGCCTTGTGCCTCGCTAGGCTTCGCTCATGACTGGATAAGGAAAAATGATGTAAATGCCCATTTATAGGCCCCTTTCCTCCTTCTCCTTTAGTCCCACATCTATTGTTTAGGATTCTTCCTTCATCTCTTCTCCTATATATTTGTATTTTTTTCTGTATTTAATTAATGAAGAAGTATCTACAAGGTTTGCCCATTGCTTTCTACATGGTATCAGAGGGAACCGGTCTGGCCTGTGCCTAACTGCTTGGTTCTCTGCTTCCCTAACCGCTCGGTCCTTCTGTTTAACCGGGCGGCTTGGTCCTTTCTCTTACCGCTCGGTTTGCGGCTTCTCTACTTTTCTACTCGCCACCTTCTTCGATCCCGTGGATCCACCTCTGCTTCTACTCCGCTATTTTATAGCCTTCCTCTCTCTCTTGCTCGTGGACCCCACTTCCATACCGTTAGCCTTCTAACCGCTTGGTTTTTCGGCCTGTTCGTTACTCTCTTCTTCTCGCCGGTCTCATCCTCTCTTTGCTGCTTTGCCGATTTTCCGCTCTGCCGCCTTGCTGCTCACTGCGGTCTCTTTATCCGCGCGATCTCTTATTCCGGATTGCCGACTTCTTCTCTTCGTTGCGGCCTCCTTCTTTGTTCTGTTCTCGCTTCTTTACTCCCTGCTCGCCGCGACTTCACTTAGTCGCCGTGACTTCTCTTCTCGCCGCGAGTTGTTCCTTACGCTGCGAGCTCCGCATCTTGGTCGCGACATCGTCCTTTGCCGCTGGTGTGCTCACCGTGACCGATGCGGACTTCTCGCGCGGCTTCTTCCCTTGACTAGTCTTTGCGACTTCCCTTCTCGCGCGACCTTCTCTTAGCCGTTGCGGCTTCCCTTCTCGCGCGACCGTCTCTTAGCCGTTGCGGCTTCTCTACCCGCTGCGGCTCCGCCTCTTGGTCGCGGGCTCTTGACCGCTGGTGTGTTGACACCGAGACCAGACGACTTCTCTTCTCCGCTCCGCTTTCTTCAGGTTGCGGTTTGTCTCTTCTCGAGCGGCTTGTTCTCGCCGCTGCGGCTTGTTCTCTCCGCTGCTTCTTCTCGCACCACTGTCTCTTCTCGCGCGGCTTCCCTTTCTCGCACGGTTTGTTCTCGTCGCTGCTTGTTCTCTCGCGGCTGCATATTCTCGCTGTTCTCAGTGCTTCCTTCGAAGTAGCCGCTGGATCTTTCCGGCAAGCCGCGTGCCTTCTTGCCGCCCGGTTTCCGTGGCTAGTCGCTTCTCAGGATTATGGCTCCTGCCTCCACCACTGCTGATGATATTGCTGCGTTGCGTGCTCACTCCATCAGCTTCAAGAGGTGGTTCGTCGCTCCTCTGGCTCTGTGGCCTCGATCTTCCAGGAAGGTATATCGTGCCTCTCACACAGCTCTCACTGGATTGTGGACTCGGGTGCTACAAATCATCTCTCTCCGCAGCAGCCGCCCAAATACTTAGATATTGCTTACCCCCAACACATCACCGTGGCCAATGGTGACAGGATCCCGGTTTCTGGCGCTGCTCATCTGCCTCTTACTTCTCTCTCCTTATCCTCGGTTCTTCATGTTCCAGGTTCTCCTTTTAATCTCGTTTCTGTTAGCCGTCTTACGCAAGTCCTTGATTGTTGTGTTACTTTCTCACGCTCTTCCTTTGTGGTGCAGGATCGACTAACGCAGAATATACTTGGTAGAGGGAGACTATCTAACGGGCTATATCTTCTTGATGTTCCTCCCACTTCTCTCACTACTGTCTCCACCACTGATTGACATCGTCGTCTTGGGAATGCCCCTCTTCCTATTATCAAGAAAGCTCTTCCTACTGTCTCTCTTCAAGAGTTCTTTTGTGAATCCTGTATTTTAGGCAAACAACACTGTGTCTCCTTTTCTCCTTCCTGTACCCGGAGCGATGCTTCTTTATCCTTAGTTCACTCTGATATCTGGGGGCCCTATAAGGTCCCTAGTATTTTTTGGGTATCGATACTTTATTACCTTTATCGATGATTACTCACAGGTAACCTGGTTGTATTTACTTCGTGATCGTACCGAACTCCCAACCACGTTCCATACATTTCTTACGGAAACTCGCACTCAGTTCTCTACTTGTGTCAAAACTCTTCGTACAGACAATGCTCGAAAATATACTGGTCGCACCTTCTCCAATCTATGCACTGAGTTCGGTATTATTCATCAGACTTCATGTGCCTACACCCATCAACAAAATGACATCGCAAAAAGAAAAAATCGCCGCCTCTTTGATGTGGCTAGATCTCTTATGATCCAAATGCAGGTTCTTCCCTTATATTGGAACTTTGCCATCTCTACTGCTTGCCACTTCATCAACCACATTCCTTTGTCTGTCATCAACTTTGTGGCACCCATTACTCTCCTTTACCCACCCACGAATCTCTTCTCTCACACCTCGTATTTTTGGGTGTACCTGTTATGTCCACCATCTTGGCCCTTCCAATGACAAGCTAGTCCCTCGTGCTACCAGAGCTATGTTTGTTGGGTACTCCCGCACTCAGAAAGGGTATGTCTGCTTTAATCCTATCACTGCATGGAAAGGTGGTTGTGTCTGCTGATATCTCCTTTCATGAAGACCAACCATATCATGCCAGTCCTTCTGATCCCCTTCTTCCTCCTCCGCTACCTCGACCCATCATTCCCGTAACGTCTCCGCTTCCACCACTTCTCCCTACTCCTCCTCTGCTTCCGATTCCTACACCGCCAGTACCCTCCAAACCCGTCCCCTCCAAACCTCATATCATTGAAGTTTACACTCGTCGTCCTCCTTGTCCAGCTGCCCAACCACAACTTCCCTCTACCGGTGTGATCTCGCGGCCTGTTGATCCGGCCTCCTCCTCGACGGCCCATCCCTTGGCCAATTATGTCTCTCTACATCGGCTCTCTCCACCTCTTCTTACCTTTGCTCTCTCTCTCTCTCTCCTCTATCTCTATACCTGACTCTGTGCAGGAAGCTCTCCAACATCCGGTGTGGCGTGCCGCCATGGATGAAGAAATGACTGCTCTGTGGGGTAACCATACTTGGGATCTTGTGTCTCCTCCTGGCCACAGTTGTGTTACCTGCAAGTGGATCTTTACTATCAAACATGTCGTGGATGGGATAGTTGATCGCTTAAAGGCTCGGCTTGTGGCACAGGGTTTTACTCAACAGTACGGGCTTGATTATGAGGAAATGTTCTCCCCAGTCACGAAATTAAATACGGTTCGGGTCTTGCTCTCTTTAGCTGTTCATCGCCACTGGCCACTCCACCAGCTGGATGTCAAAAAATGCCTTTTTGAATGACGACCTTTTTGAAACTGTCTATATCCAACAACCGCCCGGGTTTGAGACCATGGTGGAGTCACGTGTTTGTTTACTTCGCAAATCCATTTATGATCTCAAACAGTCTCCACGGGTGTGGTTTGACAAATTCAGCAAGGCTGTTTGTGAGGTTGACTTCAAACAAAGCTCAACAGATTTCTTTCTCTTCACTCGTCACCAATCAACGGGGACTACAATACTTCTGGTTTATGTGGACGATATTCTGATCACTGGTGATGACTCCGCTGGGATACAACATGTTAAGCAACATTTAAATTCTATCTTTCAAATCAAAGATCTGGGAAATTTTCGATATTTTCTTGTACTAGAGGTAGCACGACGACCTGATGGTCTTGTCTTATCCCAGCGTAAGTATTGCATTGACCTTCTGAAAGATGCTGGTCTCTCGGGTTGCAAACCAACGGAAACCCCGATGGAAGTCAACCATAAGTTGTGTGCTTAGGGATCTAAGACTGACTCTCTACTTCCAAATCCAGAATATTATCGCCGTCTTGTGGGAAAACTGATATACCTAACCGTCACGAGACCAGATATATCATTTGCGGTTGGAGTGGTTAGTCGGTTCATGCATACCCCACAAATTTCTCACCTTCAGGCAGTGGAACGGATTCTCAGATATCTGAAGACTACTTCTGGGCAATGACTTGTGTATAAGCCATCTTCCTCCCTTTCTCTTATTGCATACTCTGATGCGGACTATGCGGGGTCGTTGGACGCTCGAAGTTCAACTACTGGTTTTTGTACCTACTTTGGTGGAAATCTTATCACATGGGGGAGTAAGAAGCAGACGGTGGTTGCTCGCTCGTCTGCTGAGGCTGAGTAACGTGCAATGCCAGCCCGTTACATCAGAACTAATCTGGCTGGAAAGTCTTCTAATGGATTTGGGAGTTAAATTGTCCTCACCATCGATGTTGTTTTGTGACAGTCAAGCTGCAATACATATTGCGAAGAATCCTGTGTTCCATGAGCGGACTAAACATATTGAGGTTGATTGTCACTTTGTTCGAGAAAAGGTTCAATGAAAGGTGCTAAAGCTTGAACATGTTCCTACGTCTGAGCAAGTTGCTGACATCCTTACCAAGGATTTATCTCGCAAATTGTATTACCAGTTCTTGTCCAAGCTTGGTGCCTACGACTTGTATGCTCCAGCTTGCGGGGGAGTGTTAGAAGACATAAGGAAAAATGATGTAAAGGTCCATTTATAGGCCCCTTTCCTCCTCCTCCTTTAGTCCCACATCTATTATATAGGATTCTTCCTTCATCACTTCTCCTATATACTTGTATTCTCTCTTGTATTTAATTAATGAAGAAGTATCTACAAGGTTTGCCCATTGCTTTCTACACAAACAAATGAGCCTTAAAGTAAATTCACTGAACATTAAGTGAGCGCTCTCAGATGAGACATGGAATAATTAAAATTTATCTTGTGTTTAACTGAATATGAAAGAGAATATAAAGTGGAAAAATCAAGCTGTAATAGAGGATTTTCATGATACGTGGGTTAAAAATGAATACATCCAACACAATCATATTCATAATTTTCACCATAAAAAATCTTAATTTAAATCAATGTTTCTATAGAATTGAAAACATACAAATCATATTTGAAATCAAAATTTTGGAGAAGGAACAATCAAGCTAGTTATTTCTTTTTGCCATTTTCACGATGAACTGAAACGGTTTGAGAAGTCCAAATTCAAATAGATTATAGATATATTCAATTTTTTTTAAAAAAAACTTTTTACCTTAGCTTGGAGATAACAGGAAGCACGTCATCTATCAGCTCAAATTGCATTAAGCAATATGTAAACATAAATAATCAACACCTGAAAACCAATGGACCTGACTTATTTACTCCCTCTCCCCCACAATTCCGGTGGTGCTCAAAAGATAGTAACTGTTTGATTGACTTTTCCTGCTGATCCATCATGAATTCTTTTCTACCCACAGCAAAACAAATTTCAATGAGGAAAACAAACAGAAAACTCATAATTGAATGTTTATTGAATCCAAAATCAGTAATCAGTAATCTTCAAGAAGGAATAATAGAGACAAATTAATTGTTAATTTGTGTGGCATGGTAAATCGGCTTCTGTGGAGATCTATCTACTTTGTATGGCTTACTGGTTTTGATTCCTTTTACCTGAAAAAGATCAAACATAGCATGCTGATGAGGAAGAGTAATGAACACAGGAAGAAAACGATGATAATGTTATGGGCCTATCATGCCAACGCCCATGACAGATAGCTTCTGAATAATATTGTGCTAAAGTGGTGGAAGCCCAATATGTCTTGAACAATTGAGATCTAGCATGAACAATGATAAGAACTGCAGGAAGATCCGAGAGAAGAAAATTAAAAAAAGAACAAAATTGAACTTCAGAAGCTGAAAGAAGGCGAAAGAACCTGGAAAAACTTCAGTGAGGATTCGGGCACCAATTTGGTGCACACAGAAAAAGTCTTCAATGTGCTGCGATTCAGCGTGAAAGCATGGGCATGGCGTCACGGTGTTTACTGAAGGAAGAATAAAGAGGGAAGGAGAAAAAAGGAATAAAAAAGAGTGAAGGAAAGGAGTTAGAGCGGGAGAAACCGTGCAGTCGATCGATGGCCATTGCGAAGTGGAAGATGTTGGAAGAAATCACCCTACAGTCGATGGATGTCCTGTGAAGGAATAACCTTGCGATTTCACACCTCACCAGAGGAGGAGCCGATCGATGCCTGATCGGGCGGGTGAACCGAAAGAAGTCGCTTGGCTTGCGAATCCATACCTTGCCGGAGGACAACCCTTGTTCTGTGATTGGCGAGGAGGGGTGCGGGGGATTGCATGGGTTTTGACAAAAAGAACCTTCGAGAATAAAATGCTAAACGAAAAATGAATGACTCTGATTTAATTGACGGGCTTCCACCATTGCACCAATAAATCCAAAAGTTGTTCTTTTTTGTGTGTATGTATATATATATATATATATATATATATATATATATATTCTGTACAATATTAAAAGGGAAAAGTTGTCATTGGTAAAACATTCAAAATCGTCAAATATATCCTTATTGTTTTAGTCTAATGACTTAACATATAGTATAATCTATTTCAAAAATAAAATAAAATATGATTACCATTTAAGTAATTACACTCTATCCTCAAATTAAAAGTAACAATGAAAATTCACAAAATTGAAAAAGTTTTGAGTTGAGCTCCTAAACCTATTATGATAGGCCGTCATTAGGCACGCCGACGGTCTTTTCAAGGAAGACTAGCATTAGACATGTCAGCAGTATTTTCGAGAAGATTAAACTCATCAATTTCATTAAAGTTATTTGGCATGCACGTTGATGCATGCATCCAGATGAGGATTTTTGTAATACAAATCTAAAAGTGTGTATAAGTACTTTCCATATTAATTAATTGATAGTGTGTTTAATTTAGATGCATTAATTAATTGATAGATGTGGATTCCCATGCCTGTTGCGGTCTAGATACTGTCGCAGTTGCCTGTAGGGGCGTAGCCTCGTGCCTGCCAATAGTATATATATGTAGATAATGAATACGCCCGTTGTTCTTTTACAAACTATCAAAATAAATGTGAACTAGAAAGGAAAACTTTGCAAATTTTACATTTTTGGGTGCATTTCTAAAGGTTTAGATGGATCCATTTACTTTTATGACTTATGAAGAAGATGGTCTTGATGATTAATTTTGAGATGATGAAAATTTCAAATGACCAGAAGTGGAAGTGCACATTTTGTGGAGGTTGTCTTGTACAAGGAGTCAAGGACACTATTGACTATACAAGAAGAGATATGCAGATGATAATATGTTGAGCTTTAAGAGCTATTCAAACAAATGGCCTGATGATTGAGAATAATGAAACGCAAGAAACCTAGTCCACATGTGGTTGATTTGGGAAGTTCTCCACATATGATGTTAACTGATGATTAAATGTTTTTTCTCCTTGTCTTATTGTTGAGACACACATGTTATGCAATAGAGCATTTCTCTGTTGATTGGAGCTACAACCATTGATGGATTGAGGCACTCGAATGCCTCAATAAATCTCAATTGATAGTTTACAAGGTCTATGTTATGAGCTTTATTATTATTATTATGATGTTATTATCTTTTAGGTTGTCTTCTTATTTAGTTGCATTCCAAGTTTGTCATTGATTTTCTATTTATTTGCATTCCAAGTCTGTTGTTTGTATTTTCCATTAGAGTCGGTTGTAAGTCTATTTAAAGGACTCATTAGTCTTGTATTGGTATGGAAGAAAAGAAGTCTATTTTCTTGTCCCTTGTTGTGAGATTTTTGGAAGCTCTCTCCTCCAACGAGCAAGCCCCGCTTAGGCAGCCGGGGTTAAGGCTTCATTGTATCTCCCACCACCGTCATCTCCATCACCGACCACTCCTTCGATAACCTCCCAGTAGGCCCATAACAATTTGGTATTAGAGGGAGGTTCCTTCTCCTGCCGAGCATTGGCGTGCAACTGATAACGTCTTTTCAATCCACGGCTCCGACACCTCCAGTCATCAGACAGGTCGTATGGCCTTTCTTCTTCGAAGATGTTCTGGCCGCATGGCTTGGAAACCAGCACACAACTTTGACCAGCCCCTCCCATCGCTGTAGTTGCTTTCACACGTAAATCACATTTGCACCCTTCTTCGTCCTGAGCTCCTAGCACTTCTTCGTCCAGTAACTAGTCGAAAACCAGCAAGTTCGACACCATAGTCAAGACCTCCTTCGACCACTGGTCCCAACGGCTCTAGCCTCTTCTTCTTCGTCGATATCAACGTTGCTACACCATAGACAACACACGGTCATTTATTAGTTTTTACCGTTTCCCTCCATCCACACACCTTTTCTTCTCGAGCCACGCATGATTCATATCGAGCCCCAAACTCATTCATGGAAAATATATGGGAATATTTAATTCCTAATTGTGCAATGTGCAGTCGAATATCCAGTCCCCATAACATTGTACATTATTAAATTTATTTTCTAATTAATTAATCATTTTCTTGATTAATTAAATATTAATAATTCATATTTTTATTGCTTATTGATTTTTAATTGAAGTAATTAAGTAATCATTTAATTATGCGGGACATCAAGCTTAGTATCGCGGATGAGGCTGCCATCGGTTCGTTCTGTTCGGTGCTACGGGAATTCATGGCTTCCATGGACGCACACTTTCGTCATGCTGATGCACGTTGACCGGATGATATGACCACACTCCTCTACAAGATTTTGATAATTTGTCAGTCGTCTTTTCGTCGCAGCTTGTGCCATCGCCGATTCCACCGCCACCACCAGCCCCCGCAGTCCTCCTTTCGCAGCTTCCAACGTCATCCGTTGCCGTGCCACCTCTCTCCATTGTGGTTGTCCTTTCGTCACCACTCCTGCAGGTTCCACCTCGCAATTTTCTCCATCGAAAGAGCCACCTTGTCTACATCCCTTGCCCTGCCAGCCCCTCTGAATCCATTTCGTCAGTTGATGATGAGTTCGATTTATATAGTTTTTTTCAGATTCATCTGGGCTCGTTTTCACGCGCTTGCACTTCACATATAACTCATAATTGCTTATATTTCGCTTGTTCTTCATTCGTACACGAAGTGCACAAATTACCCGTTATGGTGCGCAATTTGGAATTCCGTATATTTCGCACGATCGTGCGATTTTCCTTCTCGCACGGGCATTCTGCCCGTGCGTTTTCCTTTATCAGCTGGATCGTCTTGATCA
Organism: Platanthera zijinensis; assembly: GCA_039513925.1. Taxonomy (NCBI): domain Eukaryota; kingdom Viridiplantae; phylum Streptophyta; class Magnoliopsida; order Asparagales; family Orchidaceae; genus Platanthera; species Platanthera zijinensis. Next base: position 166,039,168 of record CM077093.1, on the reverse strand, counting down.
CCTATCGCATGATCGTTTGATTTTCTTTGTGCACGGGCTATTTTTCCCGTGCGTGACCTATGTGCTGAAATTCTGAGTTCTGCCTCTGCTCGTGCGATTTGGTTACGCACAGTTGATTTCAACTGTATGAGAACAAATCGCACGAGCGGCCTGCTTTGTCTAAAAATTTTATGTTTTTATTACTTGTGCGTTTCCTTCCCGCACAGTTGGATTCAACCGTGCGAGAAGAAAATCGCACGAGCTGGTGTTTGACCTGAAAACAAGAGTTCTGTCTCTGCCCGGGCGTTTTTGTTCGCGCACGGTTGTTGCAATCGTGCGTGAGGAGAAATCGCACGGGTGGGCCCTTGGCATGTAGTGGATTTTTTCTCGTAAATATCGCACGGTTCGAACGCACGACCGTGCGTTCAACTATGTGAGTTCTTTTTTCTCACTATTTTCTATTTAAGCGCAGATTGTCGCTGTATTCTGGATCACATCTTCATTCTGCCCAGTTCCGCCGTAAACCCTAAGGGGAGAGCTTCGGCTCCTCCTTGCTCCACCACTCATTAGGGCTTTGCCCTAGGCCGATTCATATCATTCAAGCGCTTCAAGGAAAGGAATCAATGCTGAACATCCACGCCGAGCAAGGAGTTCTTAGCATTGGATGTGGCTAGATTGTAGTTTACCGGAGAAGACGGGTCAATTGGGAGGAAGTGACAACCCTCCTCTTTCCGGACGATAGTTGGGACCGAGTTAGGACGCGTATTGACGACCCGACTATTCCTACCGAGAATCTACAACAAGCCTCCGGATTCGGTCCTATCTTTTTCCTTTTTGTTCACTTGAATTGTTGTTGTTTGTATTCTTCTTAATTTGATGATGTATGCCTTCCCAAACTATGTTTTGTAATTTTATTTCATGTTTATGCAATTCTTTGTACGTTTAGATTGTGCTTGAAATGCGTCGATTTCACCATCACCTTCTCTTCCATTCCACGAGCCTTCTCTTCCATTTTGCGAGCCTACTCTTCCATCCCGCTTGCCTACTCGTCCATTCAGTGAGCCTACTCTTCTATCCGACAAGAGAATTAATGCATAGCGACCTGTGTAATCCCTCACGTTGTGAAGCGGTGCCGGCGACCTGCAGCGTTAATTTATGTCTCTTTTTTTTGCAAACCAAACCCAACTTCCGTAACCCTTTCGACCGCAAGAACTTCAATCTCAAGTCTCTACTCGAAAGATAACTCTACCTTGCTGTGTTCCACGTGAGATTGATACTTGGGGATAACATCCCATTTTATATTACTTAAGCGACCGGTGCACTTACCGTGATCGACCACATCAATTTTTTTGCGCCGTTGCCTCGGAACACGACCGTGTGAGTTTCTGGAGAGGGAGTCGAGAGAAAGAGGTTCTTCCAATTGTAAATAACATCCTTTTCTGGTTTTGTTTCTTCCTAGTCTATTTTACAAGTTTTTAAATCAGGTTTTCACTAAATTTTATTTCCATTTCGTGCGTAGTAAGTTCATGTTTACTTGCTTTATTTTTGAATTCATCGTAGCACCAAAAATGTATTTTCACCAACCTTGTAAATGGTGCTACTCTCGCAGTGATAGTAGTGAAGACTGTTATATGGGACTGTATAATAATAATTCGTATGGCTCTTCATATGGTGCCTCCACTGCGCGTGGTGGACCTTCATATGGTGAGCCTGCTTATTATCATTATACATCTCCTTTTCGAACATCTCCTTCACTGGGTGGTTTGGTCCCATCATGGTCTAAACCTACCGGGAAGCGATGCTTGCGTTGTCAGAGTCTTGATCATATACTGAAGGACTATGAGCAATGGAAACTACAATTGGCGGAGGATGATGAGCCAACGCTTATATCCATTCCACCAACTTCTTATCTTACTGCTCCTTCCATCACTGATGAAATATACGTTGGGCCCCCAGGTCATCTTGAGAGCACAACGAATGCGTCGATCAGTATTGTTGTTGATCATCTTGAAGACATCATGAAGTTTCCTTCTTCTTCACTACCGTCAGTACCTTTGGATTCATTTTCTGAGGATAGCTCCCATATTCTAGCTGATTCTATCATGAACCATGCTCATCCTCCGACTTTTTTTGATTCCACTATGCATGTGCCTGTTGATCTTGTCGATTATCTTGATGGCAGGATGAGCTTCCGGGTCTCGAAGCTGTGCCGAGTTGCATTGAGGAGGATATTCTCTTTTGTGATGAGGTTATTACCTTTTTGTGATGAGGTTATTACCTCATCGCTAGAGGAGAAAGTCCAATTCATCATTGAAGTTCCAGTTAGCTCAATTTCTCCTTGCTGTGATACGCTAATTGCCGACAATGATATCTTGGTAAACCTGATGGGGGTGAGACTGGGACCACTCCCCCAATTTCTGATTATTTATGTCATTCCTCTCTTTTATTTCCTGACCCCTCTTCTTTGTCTAAGGCTGTGCAGGTTGAGCTTTCACAAGTACTACTGGAGGATTTGGAACATATTGCTCAAATCAATGATGTGTGTATCCTCTTATGTGAGGAGTTTGATCCTTCCTCCGTAGAGGAAGCCCCATTTATTGTCTTCTCCTTTTGCATCCCCCTCAAGACGAATCTTGTTAGGCAAGGATATTTTTGTTGAGATGAGTGAGGATTCCTTCTCTTACATTCTATTCCCTCTACTTGTGAGGAGAAGATATTATTATTCAGGCAGATGGGTAACTGTTCTATCGCCGTATTGGTAACCTGCTACCAACACAAATATTAGGCCAGTTACCTGTGCACTTTTTTTTAATACTCCCTTCGGTTAGAACTCGAACTCTTAAAGCTCTGAATAAATCATGCTGGGAGGACAATAACCACTGTAGTTATCTTACTTTTATATGTATTTTCTATAATTCAGTTTTTATTTGTCAATTTTTGTTTTTGTCGATGCTCACCCCTGCAGGTACCTATTATGGACGGTGGATGCTGCGATTCTATGGTTTTTGGGATGCTCATTTCTGAGCATTGGGTAACTTCTCCCCTAGCTCTTTATTTTAATTTCAACTGTTTTATCATTTGTCATGTTGCTTAGTCTAAGTGTGGGGAGAGCCACTCTGTTGTTTCCCACTCACGTGCACATTTCAATTGCATACTAAAACACTTTTTTTATTTTAGTTTTAATTAATTTAGTTTGCATTTATCACCGCACACCACAACACTCACATGAGCGCGCGCTTATCCGTGGATGCGTCACAGACATTTTATTTTCGTGTGTGATTGAGAAAATCAAATTTGTTGGCATATGATTGAGAGATGGTAAAATGTTGACTCATGTAGTGCTCTTAGTCAAGTGCTCACATCTCGTTAGAAATCCGAGTAGAATTAACTTTTTCTTATGCTTGTAGTTTTATATTTTTCTATTTGCGTAGACAGTTTATTTTACTCGTAATTGGTGAATCCGGCGTGAATCCGATGGTAGCGTAGAGATGTGTGTAGATAATCATTAGAGTAGTATTGCTCGAGTCAGTAGGAAGAATAGTCTTTCTCGGTGGCTAAGAACTTACCCATAATGACTCTCGAAGCATGAGTATATGTTAGTTCAGTAGTGCGAGTGTGATATAGGCCATCTCTTTGGCCCGGTTGAGCCTTCGCTCCGATCCTAATGCTTTATCTTCGCTTAGCCTCTTTGTGCCTACCCCTTTCTTTTGATTCAGCTCCACCATCATATCACTAAAGCCAAATTGCCAATCCAATTCACACGCCAAAATCCGAGCTCATGTTAAAGATTTATCTTTATTTTGGGTGTTGATGTGGTGTTCGTCTTGTGAATGCATGGAAGTGCTTCCTTGAAAATTCTAGCTAAAAAATAATGTTGTTGAAAAGTAAAATGAGAAAAAGAAAATAAACAAGTTGAAAAAATTGTAAAAAGAAAAATTGAAAATAAATTTTTTTTGAAGAAAAATATTTGGGCGTAGGCGGTGCACACACCCATGATTTTGAGAGTTCAAGTCTAGGGGTGTGATACACCCGTGTTTTGTATTTGTGCGTGGTTAGTTTTTATTTTGCGAGCTAATTTGGGTTAGGTGTGTCGAGCCTTCGATTCTATTTTTGTATACCCCATCATAACCCAAGCCTCATTTTAAACCTAAAGTTCTATTGATTCGCGCGTTGAACTAAACCAGTGCCGTGGAGAGAGTCTGAACGGGTGAGCTTATGACCATCAACATTGATGAATTTCTTTGGAGATTGTCCCGAGCCCTGGTCTTTGGCAATGCACTTTCTTGCGACTAATCTACTTTTTTCTTACGAATGACCCAAGGATACGCATCTAGAAAATTATAATCTATTTAGTATAATTAAGAGTTTCTTCTACTAGATTTCTACACGCGCGAGTATGTGACTTCGTATGGTACTCCGCTTTTCAATTTTTTTGCCAGCATTTATTTTTCCCATCCGCATGGGAGATAGTTTGCTCAGGACGAGCAAACGGGTAAGTATGGGGGTGTCATGAGTTCGATTTATATAGGATTTTTCGGACTTATTTGAGCTCGTTTTCACACACTTGCATTTCACATATAGCTCGTAATTGCTTATATTTCACTTGTTCTTCCTTCGTACACGATGTGCACAAATTGCCCGTTGCGGTGCACAATTGTGCTCTATTTTGCTGGGTGTAAGCACACTTGCATTTCACATATAGCTCGTAATTGCAGTTTTGGACGTGCGGGGGTAGAGCCCAATCATCTTTTGGAATTCTGTGTATTTCACACGGTCATGCGATTTTTCTTCTAACACGGGCGATCTGCTTGTGCGTTTTCCTTTATCGGCTGGATTGTCTTGATCGCCTATCGCATGACCGTATGGTTTTCTTCGCGCACGAGATGTTTTACCCGTGTGTGACCAATGTGCTAAAATTTTGAGGTATGCCCCTGCTCGTGCGATTTGGTCACGCACAGTTGATTTCTACCATGCGAGAACAATTCGCACGAGCGGCCTGCTTTGTCTAAAAATTTTATATTTTTATTGCTCGTACGTTTCCTTCACGCACGGTTGGATTCAACCGTGCGAGAAGAAAGTCGCACGAGCTGGTGTTTGGCTTGAAAATTAGAGTTATGTATCTGCCCGGTCGTTTTTGTTCGCGCACGGTTGTTGCAACTGTGCGAGAGGAGAAATCGCACGGGCGGACCCTTGGCATGTACTGGTATTTTTCTCATAAATATCGCACGGTTCGAACGCACGACCGTGCGTTCAACCGTGCCAGTTTGTTTTTCTCACGTTTTTCTATTTAAGCGAAGATTGTCGCTGGATTCAGAATCACATTCATTCCGCCCAGTTTCACCGCAAACCCTAAGGGGAGAGCTTTGGCTCCTTCCTGCACTCGTTAGAGCTTTTCCCCAGGCCACTTCACATTATCCAGGCGCTTCAAGGAGAGGAATATATTCTCAGCATCGACGCCGAGCAAGGAGTGCTTACCATTAGACGTGATCGAATTCTAGTTTACCGGAGAAGACGAGTCAATTGGGAGGAAGTGACAACCCTCCTCTACCCTAGACGATAGTTGGAACCTAGTTAGGACGCGGATTGACGACCCGACGATTCCTACCGAGAATCCACAACAAGCCTCCAGATTCGGTCGTATCTTTTGCATTTTTCTTCACTTGGATTGTTGTTGTTATTTGTATTCTTCTTAATTTGATGTTGTATGTCTTTCTAAACTATGCTTTGTAATTTTATTTCATGTTTATAAAATTCTTTGTGCGTTTAGATTGTGCTTGAAGTGCGCCGATTCTACCATCACCCTCCATTCCACTCCGCAAGACTTCTCTTCCATTCCGCGAGCATTCTCTTCCTTTTCGCGGTCCTTCTCTTCCATTCCGCGAGCCTTCTCTTCCTTTCCACGAGCCTTCTCTTCCATTCTGCGAGCCTTCTCTTCCATTCCATGAGCCCACTCTTCCATCCCGCTTGCCTACTCATCCATTCCGTGAGCCCACTCTATCATCCGCCAAGCGAAGCAGTGCATAACGGCCTGTGTAATCCCCCACGTTGCGAAGTGATGCCCGCGACCCGCAATGTTAATTTATGTCTTTTTTATTTTGTTTTTTTCGCATACCAAACCCAACTTCTGTAAACCATCCGACCGAAAGAACTTCAATCTCAAGTCCTTCCTCAAAAGATAACTCCACCATACCGTGTTCCATGCGAGATCGATACTCTGGGATAACATCCCATTTTATATTACTTGAGCGATCAGTGCACTTGGCGTGATCGACTGCATCAAATGACTATCCCCAAGTCGGCGCCTCCATTTTTGATCAATGTCGCTCCTTCTCTGCCCGTACTACCATCGTCTTCTCCTGTTCGCAACCGTCGGGGACTCTCGTTCAGCCTGTTCGTCCCCATCTTTTCTGCTTCTGAGGCAACACTATACTGAGAGTTGTTCTGGAGGGAAATCAAAGTATGACAATCAAGCAGTGCAAGCCTCGTTTGAGCTTGAAGATAAGCTCGATTTGAAGGACGGAGGAGATGTTACGATCTTTATTATTATTGTTGGAACCAGCAAAGCCGATTCCACCTAAAGCTCGGAACTACTGAGGCAGCTCGTGCTTACTCCCTTGGGATCACTCTCGAGGCGAAGAACTAGACCGGAGGCTTCAGTGAGGAGGTCCCACCTCTTACCCGGAAGAGACTAGAACTAGACCCCTTCCCCTCCCTAGCCAATACTGAGCTAGGTGCCTTAGAAAAGATAAGAGGAGTCAAGAATGCTTCCTTTCTAAGGCACCTTACCGGTCTATTTATAGGCCTTCGAACTGGGACTGCAAATAACTAAGCTAATCCATCCTAAAATTACCGGAATGCCCTCAGCTAGGTCTGCCAACAGCCGAACTCCGCTGTCCTAAAAGGCTGATTGCAGACCACCCGGGGTGAAAGAGTAAAAGTACCCCTGGGACCCAAAAGGTGGGCCAGGCCCTACCTGAAATGGTTCTGAACCAAGATGGCCCCTCTCTCCGGGTACCTCTTGCTAGGGCCCTCTCGCCAGGGCCCGCTCGCCTGGCTGGGACCTCTCGCTTGAGCCCTCTCGCTCGCCTTCAGCCTCTCGATTGAGCCCTCTCGCCAGGACCCTTTCTCTCGCCTGGGCCCTCTCGCCAGGCTGCGAGCCCGAGGTTGTACACAATCCCCGCTCTTTTCGAGGTTGGCACAAGCTCGGAAAGATAGTTCAACCGAGGCCGACGATGATGCAGTTAATTTATTGAGGGAATCTTTTGGTGGGCCCCTGACCAGCCTATAAATATAGAAAATTCCTCCTAAGGGGGTGTTTCCTCCCTTTCCACCCCTCTTGGCATCTGTCTACATGTCTCTCAGTCAAGGTTTTCGGGATCGTATCGCGGCTGTGCGCCGACGGAACAAGGCGACGGCGGCGGGTCTGAACAGGATCCCCGCACGTGATTCCCCTTCGCTACCGCCCTCCACCTCTCTCCCAAAAAAGGCAAAGGTTCCGGAGCCCCCCCTCTCGGCGAGAGGACCTTCTTCCCCTTTTCCGCGAGGGGATATACCTCCAACTCCAGCTAGTCTCAAAGGAAAAGAGGTGAGTTTTCCAATCAGCTATGATCTCCTTGTTCCACACGCTTTTTACTTGCTACCTTTTCCCAGAAAATCTCGGTGCCTCCTCATCGTCCTGAGACCATTCGTATCAACATATCAGAGCTTCCTTCCCGGCCTCTCTCCCCAAGTCTCCACTCCCCCCTCCACTCCCGTGACGGGGAGGGATGATCCTTCTACCGCGTCGGGCTCCACCCGCCGCCTCGGTAAGAGGCCCTACTCCTGACACATGCTCTCTTCTTCTCGCCGCCTGCTTTTTTCTGGCCACTTTACCTCTTTGGCTCTTCCGTAGGTGCGAGGGGAACCCCTGTCGAGAACTTGTTGGCTGCCGACTCGCCGGTCGACGATTACTCCAAGCAGCTGGCCCCCTCGCCTCCTCCTCCTATAGATGAGATCGAGGACTATCTGGGCGACCCCACGGACCCTATAGAGATGAAGCGCAAGGTGGCCGAGATGCTGCGGAAGCACGCGCGCATCATTCAAGCGCTAGAAAAGGGGAAGCAAGCCGCAGACCACCGGATCGACTGGCTAGAGGTGGAATGCGCTCGCCTGTCTTCGGATATAGACGCCGATATTGAGGTGGACCAGACGAATCCTCAGGCAATCTTGGATGACGTCGACCAACAGCTCCGTCTCGCCCGCAGCGGTGTCGAGGCGGCTCGCGCCTTCCACCTCCCCAGTCGTCCTCCCTGCGTGAGAAGCCGCGGGGGAGGACGATGGAGGTGGGATAAGATTTGACAAGAGCTCCGCCTTCTTTCCTCTCGCCTCTCGCCTATCGCTCTTTTCGCTCGCCTTGTCTGTAATAAGATACTTGCCTATATACCGCTAGTTGTGCGCTTTTCGAACTTGCCACCCGTCTTCATGCGGGATTAGATTTAGTAATTTGGTGATTTTGCCTATTTTAATGGTGCGACAGCACTAATATCTTCTTTTATGCTAATTCTTAACCTTTATTAATTTTTAACCATCACTTTTATTTCCCCGCGTCCATCTTTTCATCGCCTTCTTGGGCTGATGATCCACTTAGGGTTCCGCCACCCGAGGCTTGAAGGGAGAAGGGTCAGCCGACGCTTGCTTTTTTACTCACGAGGGCTATAAATACCCCCGCTGCATAGGCTGGGAACATGTTTTCTTAGACTTCCGCTCGCGGCTTCCCATTCTTCCGCAACTTACCTCGCGCTCCAGCCCCCTCATCCTTCCCCTCTACTGTCCCTCGTGCCTTCCCGCCAGTTCTCTACTCGCCGGCTTTCCCTTCGTCTCGCGCTCCATGGGAAAAGGGAGGTCAGAGGGTGGTGAAGGCCGCAGCCGCTGTGGGAAAAGGTTCTCTGACCACGATTTTCCTCCCGGTCGTCTCTCCGCCGATGACTATGAGGCCTTTCGAAACGACTTTTTGCCGGAGGGCTACGAATCGCGCCCTCCCAAGGTTGGCGAGAGCGTGAATACGTTTTACCCGGGCGAGCTCGCCTTCCCCGTCTCGCATTTCGAGGCGGGGCTCCGTCTTCCCCTCTGGCCCGAGGTGAAGCAAGTCCTTAAGTACTTCGGCGTCGTGCCTGCTCAGTTAAACCCAAACGCGATCTCAGTTATCGTCGCATTCGCGTGCTACATGCGACGAGAAAAAATAGAATTCAGTCTCACTGTCTTCCGGAAGATGTTTGTCTACCACGCCAATCAAGACGGGGTCTCCTTCTTTACCGGGCTAAATCTGAAGGTGTGCGAGACACCCAATAAAAATCACCACTGGCTGACTCGCTTCGTATTCATCCGTGGAAATCTGGGTGGCGTCCCTCTCGCGCCTGCCTCGCCCGCGGAAACCTTCTACACTTCTCCGCAGGTTGGCGGTACGGACAGGCTCCTTTGCGAGTACCTCGCTGGAAAAAACTTTGAGGTTAGGTTCTTGAGGCGAGGGCTCGCCTCACTGCTTCCCGTGCTCCCCGGAGAAGGTATGCCCGACCCCCTCGTCTTTTTCTTGCCTTCAGGGCCTCCCTCTCGCTGAACCTTTTCCCTGTCTGTCTCGCTTCTCCCAGAAGAGAGGAACGTGCCGGTGCACCCCCCCTACAGAAGTAATATCAAACCTTCTAAAGACATAGCTCTCGCTACTATGACAGCCGAGGCGGCCAAAGATTCGTTGGCCCCCTCTCCTCGAAAGAGAGCGGTTGAGGACTCGGCTCCCTCTCGCCTCACCCCCTCAAAGAAACTAAAGATGAAATTGACGAAGGTAGTCTCCTTCCCTTCCGAGAAGGGCAAGGTCCCTGCGGACACAGCGGAGACGCCGGGGTCCTTGAGCCCCATATCCCTGGGATCCAAATCTCCCCACTCACCTCCCTTGACCTCTTCGCACAGGGCCGTCTCGCTCCCTGAAGACGCGGCCCCTCCCGCACTTCCCGCGAGCTCTTCTCACCAAACTCCCCGGTCCCCTTCTCGCGGGGAGGTTCCTCTCCAGCATCCTGCTCCATCCGCCCACCTAAACTTCAACGCGGGCCCGTCTGTCCCTGACGGCGCCAATGAGCCTTCGCTCATCTGGGATAAGGGGGCACATCGGGTATCCCTCTCCACCCTCCTCCCCTCATGGAGAGAGCAAGGGGAGCCGTCTGCCCATGCCTTCTCCTTGGGCTTCGGCCTCTATGGGGGTTTCGCCTCTGACGCACTCGACGCGGCCTCCACGCGAGATCTCATCTTCAGGACGGCCCACTCGCAACTGCGTACCTTCGAGCTTTCTCATCGACTCTCGCGCCGCCTGATTTACAACACTCGAAGCTGGAAGGAGATAAACACCCAACTCATTGCCGAGCGCGAGAAGTCTGGGGATCTCACCAAACGACTGGAGGTGGCCGAGAACCTTCTCGCCAAGGCCAGTGGCGGAGTGGTGAGTTGATACTGGGCCGACCTTCTCAAGCAATCTCCCGCTAGATCTAACGGTTCCTTTTTGCAGGATGCCGAGACGGCTGAAAGACTGCGCTCGCGGGTTGAGGAGCTGGAGGCGGAGGTGAAGGAGTTGAAAGCAGAGAAGACCCAGCTCAAAGAGGCCTCTACCTCTCGCCTGCAGGCCACTCCTCCTCCCGCACATTATACGCATGACGAGGTTGAGGACTTTTGTCGGGATGCCAACATACGGACCGCCGAGCTAATCCTAAAGATGATGCGAGAGATGGGCGTAGTAAAAGATGATTGCGAGGACATCACCGCTCGGGACCTCGTGCCTGAGATTTATGGCGAGGACGAGTCTTCGGCGGGCGAGAAGGACTAGGGCTCCTTGAGCACGACCGCCTTTTCCTCTCCTTTCTTGTTACGACTATAATGCCTCCTTATTTGGGAAAGTCCTGTATTAAGACACGGATATGGTTCACTCGTATATATATTTTTGCTCGCGCCTGAAGCTAGCCTCTTTCTTTTCTTCCTCTTTTTTCTCTCCCTCTTTTTTTCTTTGCTTGGATAGCTCGCAAGATCTTCGAGATCCTTGGCGGCGAGAGAGGGTTGTTTTTTCCCTCGCCGACTGTTATCAGCCAACCTGGCCCAGGGGGCGAGCGGGCGAGTCTCTGCCTCTCTCATGGGCGTGGGGACACCTTCTCCTTCCTCTCGCGCAGCCTATCGGCTCCTCTCGGCACGAGTGGACCCGGGGGGTTAGTTACCCCCCCTCCCCCCTTTTTGTTAGTAGCCAGGGTTAAGTGTTTCCCTGCTATTTAGCTTCTATTTCACGACCTCAATTACCTCTCTAGAAAACACCCAACTCAAATTATAGCCATAAGGCATGTATGCTCTCCAACTGCAGCTTCTATGCCCCTATCCAGTATTGAGATGAAAACAAGTCCTTGCTCACGAAGACTGCAGCACGGTAGAGTATGAAGGTAAGTGGGGATGGGGAGGAGATAACCGCTCCACAGAAGTGGCATGATCCCCCTTTTATTGGTTTCCACCTACCGAGGGGCCTACAACCCTGCCAGCTTGATGGGAGCCTGGTCAGCGGGTCTGCTCGGGCCTCGGGGTCTCCTCTCCTCTTTTTCCTCCAACCACCGAGTGAGCCTACAGCCCTGCCAGCTTGATGGGAGCCTGGTCAGCGGGTCTGCTCGGGGTCTCCTCTCCTCTTTCTCCTCCAACCACCGAGTGAGCCTACAGCCCTGCCAGCTTGATGGGAGCCTGGTCAGCGGGTCTGCTCGGGGTCTCCTCTCCTCTTTCTCCTCCAACCACCGAGTGAGCCTACAACCCTGCCAGCTTGATGGGAGCCTGGTCAGCGGGTCTGCTCGGGGTCTCCTCTCCTCTTTCTCCTCCAACCACCGAGTGAGCCTACAGCCCTGCCAGCTTGATGGGAGCCTGGTCAGCGGGTCTGCTCGGGGTCTCCTCTCCTCTTTCTCCTCCAACCACCGAGTGAGCCTACAGCCCTGCCAGCTTGATGGGAGCCTGGTCAGCGGGTCTGCTCGGGGTCTCCTCTCCTCTTTCTCCTCCAACCACCGAGTGAGCCTACAGCCCTGCCAGCTTGATGGGAGCCTGGTCAGCGGGTCTGCTCGGGGTCTCCTCTCCTCTTTCTCCTCCAACCACCGAGTGAGCCTACAGCCCTGCCAGCTTGATGGGAGCCTGGTCAGCGGGTCTGCTCGGGGTCTCCTCTCCTCTTTCTCCTCCAACCACCGAGTGAGCCTACAGCCCTGCCAGCTTGATGGGAGCCTGGTCAGCGGGTCTGCTCGGGGTCTCCTCTCCTCTTTCTCCTCCAACCACCGAGTGAGCCTACAGCCCTGCCAGCTTGATGGGAGCCTGGTCAGCGGGTCTGCTCGGGGTCTCCTCTCCTCTTTCTCCTCCAACCACCGAGTGAGCCTACAGCCCTGCCAGCTTGATGGGAGCCTGGTCAGCGGGTCTGCTCGGGGTCTCCTCTCCTCTTTCTCCTCCAACCACCGAGTGAGCCTACAGCCCTGCCAGCTTGATGGGAGCCTGGTCAGCGGGTCTGCTCGGGGTCTCCTCTCCTCTTTCTCCTCCAACCACCGAGTGAGCCTACAGCCCTGCCAGCTTGATGGGAGCCTGGTCAGCGGGTCTGCTCGGGGTCTCCTCTCCTCTTTCTCCTCCAACCACCGAGTGAGCCTACAGCCCTGCCAGCTTGATGGGAGCTTGGTCAGCGGGTCTGCTCGGGGTCTCCTCTCCTCTTTCTCCTCCAACCACCGCTCTCATCCTCTGAAGGAGGGCGTCCTGAGGTGTAGTGTTAGCGTATTTAAAAGAGGGAGGATTATTAACGATATGCTCAAGTAAATTCAAAGGACTTTTATTACTATGGATAAAAACGTTTCAGATCATCGCCACTGCGGGCGCAGTCCAGGGGTATCCCGTCCACATTCTGGAGGTGATACCCCCCTGACTTTAAGACTTCTTTCACTATGAAAGGACCTTCCCAATTGGGGTTGAGCTTCCCCACCGAGGCTCCCCTTCCTGCAGCATCTACCTTCTTGAGGACCAAATCCCCTTTTTGAAACTGCTTGATTCGGATGTGCTTATCGAAGTACCGGGACATCCGGCGCTTGACCTCCTCCTGCCGGACTATTGCTAGCTCTCTGAGCTCTTCCACGAGGTCGAGAGAAAGCCTCTGCTCCTCTCCATTAGCGAACTGCCACCTTTCCTCTCCTTCTCTGGCTGCTGTGACCCTGGGCGATTCAACTTCAAATTCCACAGGTATGACGGCCTCGGAGCCATGAGAGAGCTTGAAGGGCGTTTCTCCTGTGGCCGTATTAGGTGTAGTTCGCAGAGCCCACAGGACAGAGGGGAGCTATTCCACCCAGCTCCCCCTCAAGTTCTCTACTTTCTTCTTCAGGAGGTTCACTATAATCTTGTTTGCTGCCTCGACCTGCCCGTTGCTTCGTGGATGATGGACCGAGGCAAATCGAAGGTCTATGCCGAGCTGTGCACAAAAATCCACAAACTCCCTGCTAGCAAATTGCGGCCCGTTATCGGTGACTATGGCTAAAGGAAGTCCGTGCCGGCAAATAATCTCCCCCCATACGAAATTCCTTACCACCTGTGAGGTTACCTTTGCCAGGGCCTTGACTTCCAACCACTTTGAGAAGTAATCCACCATGACTAGTAGGAACCTCCTCTGACCACTGGCTTGAGGAAACGGTCCTACCAGATCCAACCCCCATATGGCGAAGGGCCAAGGAGAGGTGATCGTTCGCAGCCTTTGCGCTGGAAGGAGCTGCAAGGGAGCAAACTCTTGGCACTTTCTACACCTTTTGGCGAGCTCTTCTGCATCTCTTCGTAGGGTAGGCCAAAAATAACCTTGCCTTAGCACTCTCCCTTCCAAGGTTCGACTTCCCGAATGGCTCCCGCACTCTCCCGAATGGACCTCTTCCAGCACCCTTGGTGCTTCCTTCTCGGATACGCATCGGGCTAACAGTCCAGACAGCGTCTTTCGATAAAGTACTCCTTCCTTCAACAAATAGTATGCAGACTTGTATCGGATTCGTTTCTTCTCGAGATCTCCCTCGGGTAGTCGTCCCGACGCCAGAAAAGTCACAAAGGGATCCATCCAAGACCTCTCCTGGTCGATCTCCATCACCTCCCCCTCTTCTATGGAGGGCCTGAAGAGCTCGGTCATGGTCCCTCCAGCCTGAGGGCCATGCTTCGCGAGCAGGTCTGCCCGAGCATTCTCCTCTCGAGGAACATGTTGAATGGAGAAGCTATGGAACTGTCCAACTATGCCTTTTATCTTCACTAGGTACAACTGGAGAGTCGGCTCCCTCACCTCGAACTCTCCGCTAATATGTCGCGCCACCACCAAGGAGTCCGTGAAGACCCTGATATCCTGTATACCCAACTCCCTGGCCAACCGAAGTCCGACGATGATGACCTCATACTCCGCCTGATTATTGGTGAGGGTGAAGTGTATTTTCAAACCTTGCTCAATCCTGGTCCCCTCAGGACTCACCAGGATGACCCCTCCCCCGAAAGAATTCCTACCAGAAGCTCCGTCTACCAGCATCTTCCATGCTGCTACGGGAGGTACCTCCATTTCTTCGGCCTCCAGTACATAGTCCGCCAAGAAATCCGCCACCACTTGTGCTTTAATAGCTTCTCGAGGAACGTAGGAGAGGTCGAATTCACTGAGCTCTATCGACCACTTGGCCAACCTCCCCGAGTGTTCGACCCCTTCGAGGATACGGCGAAGGGGGTGATCCGTCACAACCTGGATGGCATGGGCTTGGAAATAGGGTCTGAGCTTCCGGGCCGACACAATGAGAGCGAAGGCCAACTTTTCAAGGATGGGGTACTTCAGCTCTGCCTTCTTGAGGACTCTGCTTACATAATAGATTGGGAACTGCCTCTTCCCTTCTTCGCGGACGAGGACTGAGCTGACCGCCCCCGTCCCTACCCCGAGGTAGAGGAACAAGTTCTCCCCTTCCCTCGGCCCCTGAAGTAGCGGCGTCTGAGTGAGTTGCTGCTTTAGAGCCGCGAAGGCTCTCTCACACTCAATGGTCCATTCGAACTCCTTCCCTCCCCTTAGGGTTCGAAAGAAAGAAGAGCACCGATCTCCCGCCCTGGAGAGGAATCTGCTCAAACCGGCTAGTTTACCAGTGAGACGTTGGACTTCTTTGACATTCCTAGGTGATCCCAGCTCCAGTATCGCCCTCACCTTGTCAGGGTTGGGCTCCACCCCTTCAGGGGTGAGGAGATGTCCTAAAAACTTCCCTCGGCTGGCCCCGAACACACATTTCAGAGGGTTAAGCCTCATCTTATACTTTCTAACGGTTGCAAAAGTCTCCTGTAGGTCTAGGACATGAGACCCAAGGTCCCGACTCTTTACCATCAAGTCGTCCACATAGACCTCGAGGTTCCGCCCCTTCTGCTCCCGGAAGATCCGGTCCATCATCCTTTGGTAGGTTGCTCCCGCGTTTTTTAGCCCAAAGGGCATCATGTTATAGCTGAAGCACCCATCCTCCGTGACGAAGGTGACATCCTTGACGTCCGGAGGGTGCATGCGTATCTGATGGTACCCTGAAAAAGCATCTAAAAAACTCATTAGTGAGAAACCGATGGCTGAGTCAACCAGCGCGTCGATCCGAGGCAGGGGGTAACAATCCTTAGGACAAGCTTTATTTAAGAGAGAGAAATCGATACACATCCTCCACTTGCCCTCCCCCTTTTTCACCATTACAACGTTGCTCACCCATCCCGGATACCTGTTAGCCGATATGAATCCCGCCCGGAGCAGCTTCTCTACCTCTTCTCTGATGGGCCCGGCCATCTTGGAGGCGATGGCTCTCTTCTTCTGCTGAATGGGGCGAACCCCGGGGTCGAGGTTGAGACGATGACACGCCACATCCGCGTCGACCCCTGGCATGTCTGCTGCGCTCCAGGCGAAGACATCAATGTTCTCTTCTACACACTTCCGAATTTCTTCTTGGTCCTGCGGAGTGAGCTCGCCGCTGATCTTTATCTTCTCTTTTCTCCCATCTTTGGTGAGGGCCTCGACCTCTAGAACTTCTACCGCCGCCCTCAACCTCGAGGGTTCTTCCTCCTCCTGCTCTCTCAGCTCTTCCTCCAGATCCTTCGTCCCGCACCCAACTCCTGAGACTTCCACAGCAGCCACCCTCTCCTGGGCCTTTCCTCCTTCTCCCTTTTCCAACCCCTCTCCTTCATCCATCTCCTCCTCCGCTACCAGACTTCCTTCCACTCCTGCTCCTACTCTTCCCAGCTCCTCTCTCTCCACCCTTGCTCCCAGCTCCTCCGCATCCTCCATCCACGAGATGGTGTTGACCGCCGTTACATAGCACTCCCGAGCCGCTTTCGGGTCCCCTCTCACCCTGATCTGGGTTCCTCCCGAATTGAGCTTCAGGCACTGATGAAAAGA
Organism: Platanthera zijinensis; assembly: GCA_039513925.1. NCBI lineage: Eukaryota > Viridiplantae > Streptophyta > Magnoliopsida > Asparagales > Orchidaceae > Platanthera > Platanthera zijinensis. The sequence continues at coordinate 166,022,772 of CM077093.1, read as the reverse complement.
GGACGGAACGCATCTAAAGGCACTGATAAGAGGGCGCCCAAAGATCGCGTTGTAACTGCTGGGAGCGTCCACTATCACGAAGCGACAATTCCTGGACAACCCCCCCAAGGTCACCTGAAGTCCTACTCCTCCCTCAACCTCCTTCCTTTCTCCTGAAAAACCAAACAACGGCCCATCCGCCGCCAACACCCTTCGAGACTCCACCCTCATCTCGTTGAAAGTCTTCTTGAAGATTACATTAACGGAACTCCCGTTGTCCACCAGAATGCGGGATACCGTGAAGTTCTCGATGACAGTCCTGATCACCAGCGCGTCACAGAAAGGGTCCTCGTGGTCAGGTAGGTCCCTTCTGGAAAACGTGATCTTCTCATCCGGGGGCGGGGTTTGCGACGTCGAGGCAACGCTCCGACGATACATAGCGTGAAGACTGGCTTTGCGGGTGACCTCGATCCCCACCCCCCCATGAATCACTCCAATCCCCCCTCGATCTCCTGTATCTGACCGGTCCACACACCGATCTTCCTCCCCAGCTCCCGGCACCTCTACTATCCGCACTGCCGGTTGTCGGTCTTCCCCTCCTTTTCCTCTCTTCAACTCCAAGAACTCGGGACATGTTGCCGTCGCGTGACCCTCCTCCTCGTGGAAGTCACAATAGGGCAAGACTCCCTCCCCACGTCTCTCTTCTGGGGGATTCCTCCTCCTCCCTGCTCCCGCTCTCCCACGGTCTCTTCCTCTTCCTCTCCCTCTGCCTATGGCCATAGCTTGCTGAGGTGGGGGTGGGAGCGGCCTCGGACCATGCCCCCATCCTAGCGGGTGAAACCTTCCCGGTCCTTGATAAAAGTTTCTTCCCCCCTGCGGAGGACCTCTCCCAGGTCCCTGAACCGGGCCTCCTGGTTGTCTCCCCCCCGGCTCCGGGTGCACGGGCCCTCTTAGTTCCTCTCTCCTCCTTCCCTCTGGCTGCCTTCCCCCTCCTGGCTCCCTCTGCTCCACTTCCGTCAATCTTGCCAACTTCCTTGCGAATGCCGGGTTTGCCGCCTCCATGGCTATTTCTTTCGCGGCCTTCTCCATCAATCCTTCGAAGGACAACGACGCCTTCCTGGTGAGGCTCATCTTGAAGAAGCCTTCCCTTAGCCCCACGGTGAAAGCCATCTGGAGGGCGAAGCCGGGCACCTCCTGAATGTCCAACATCTCCTCCTGGAAGCGGTCTACGTACTGAGCCAAAGACTCGTCTGCCCTCTGCTTGATCAGGAAGATGGACTCTGGGTTCCTCTTCCTCTTTTTGGAGGTTGAGAACCGTAGCTGGAAACTTCTGCTCAGGTCCTCGAAGCAATAAATAGAACCAGTTGGGAGTTGGTGGAACCAATCCCTAGCCTTATCCTTCAAAGTGATGGCGAAGAGGCGGCACTTGAAGGCGTCCGTCATGGGTCTGATGGAAACTGCGTCTTCAAACCACTGCAAGTGTTGGAGGGGGTCATCCTTCCCCACGTAGTAGTTCATTTCTGGCTCGCGGAACCCTTCTGGAACGGATGCCGAGAGGACCAACTCGCAAAAAGGAGATCCTCTCGCCATTGACTTCGCCTGGTCCACTCGCGCCACGAGGTCCACCGGCGCGGCACTCGCCGGACTAGGGAAGAGCTCCCTTCCTTCCACCTCTCGCCGACTTCCTTCCGCCATTACCTCTTTTCCTGGCCGCCTCCCAGGTGCATCTTCACCTATCCTCGCCGAGTCGGCCCCTCCCCTGGGCGCGAGATCTGGCACTTGAGGAGAGGGGGTCTCGCACTCGCCTCTTTGTGCGAGTTGTTTGAGGAGATCCATGATCCCTCCAATGGACGACATGAACTCTGTCCTCCCAACATACTCCTCCTGACTGGGGGACCTCTCGCCTCCTCCTCCCGCATCTCCCGCCATGAGATAACCCCTCGTTCTTCCGCACAGGCTGCAGCTCCACGCTCACCGCACCAAAAATGTTGGAACCAGCAAAGCCGATTCCACCTAAAGCTCGGAACTACTGAGGCAGCTCGTGCTTACTCCCTTGGGATCACTCTCGAGGCGAAGAACTAGACCGGAGGCTTCAGTGAGGAGGTCCCACCTCTTACCCGGAAGAGACTAGAACTAGACCCCTTCCCCTCCCTAACCAATACTGAGCTAGGTGCCTTAGAAAAGATAAGAGGAGTCAAGAATGCTTCCTTTCTAAGGCACCTTACCGGTCTATTTATAGGCCTTCGAACTGGGACTGCAAATAACTAAGCTAATCCATCCTAAAATTACCGGAATGCCCTCAGCTAGGTCTGCCAACAGCCGAACTCCGCTGTCCTAAAAGGCTGATTGCAGACCACCCGGGGTGAAAGAGTAAAAGTACCCCTGGGACCCAAAAGGTGGGCCAGGCCCTACCTGAAATGGTTCTGAACCAAGATGGCCCCTCTCTCCGGGTACCTCTTGCTAGGGCCCTCTCGCCAGGGCCCGCTCGCCTGGCTGGGACCTCTCGCTTGAGCCCTCTCGCTCGCCTTCAGCCTCTCGATTGAGCCCTCTCGCCAGGACCCTTTCTCTCGCCTGGGCCCTCTCGCCTGAGCCCTCTCGCCAAGACCCTTTCTCTCGCCTGGGCCCTCTCGCCTGGGCCCTCTCGCCAGGCTGTGAGCCCGAGGTTGTACAATTATGTTATTATCTTTTAGGTTGCCTTCCTACTTAGTTGCATTCTAAGTCTAGCGTTGATTTCCTATTTATTTGCATTCCAAGTCTGTCGTTTGTATTTCTATTAGAGTCAGTTGTACATATATTTAAATCACCCTTTGAGTCTTGTATTGGTATCGAAGAAAAGAAGTCTATTTCCTTGTCCCTTGTTGTGAGATTCTTGGAAGCTCTCTACTCTAACGAGCAAGTCCCGCTTAAGCAGCCCGTGTTAAGGCTCCACAGTATCTCCTACCACCGTTTTCTCCATCTATGGCCACTTCTCCGACAACCTCGTACCAAGTACAACATTATGATGGCCTCAAAATAGGTGCTTGTTGGATGGTTGAGAGATTAAATTAAGATATATATGCCCTTGAAATATTGCATAACGTAAGGATACATTTCAAACATTTATTATGATACTTGGAAGTGACGAAGGACAGCATGGCTTAACCTGGACTCATTTATTTTTCTCTAGTAAATCAGTCTGCGGGCACTATACCTGGTCAATATTGACATTTCTTACTAGGAGGGAGTTCATTTGATTTAATCCTATGCTTGTGAGAAAAGAAGAGTGAATAATGGTGTTAGAGGGATATATTGTGATCAATATCTTGTATTTTTACTTTAATCTTTGATTATTGTTGAACCACTGATCTTCTTTCCGCCATGGATGTCGGTGAATTTCACCAAAACTTATAAATGTGTTTTCTGATTTGTTTTTGTTGCAACAGTTACTGTTGTATTTTCATGATCTGTGTTAGCTCTTGTTGCAAATATATACCACTTTTTCGATGTAATAGCCAGTGTTTAGTTAGTGTCTTAGTGATTTTAAAATGAGAATGTTGCAAATTTGTTTTTCTTAAAGATTATCTTTGCAACTACATTCCTTTGATCATGTAACAAATTTTGAGTGTTTTGTTTTCATGGTCATAGTTTCTTAGTGTTGATGTATTGTCTCCTAATGCAGGTACTGCAATAGAGAAGTAACTTGGCGACCTCAATTCTTATCCGGTTTTATAAGTTGGCTCTTGATCCTTAATATTATTTGATGTTTTCTTGCTTTATCCTCCCGCTTGTAGCTGAAAATTATATACATTCTGCTTTGAGATTACGTTTCTTTCTTATTACTATTTTTTGTACTCAATTATATCAACCATATTATTACTTAGAACAACTCCCGTGTTTGTGAAGAAAGGAGGCATCTGAGATCACGAAACTAGAGTACCCTTAAATCCAACACAACCAAAGTATGGGACTCATGAAGATTAAATTCTTCCATCCAAAGAGTTAGAACAGATTTTCAGTACATCAAGAATTTCCTCTACAAGCATTAGAAGTGAACCGAAGGATGGAAGGAACTCCAAAATCTACTAATAATATAAAAGAGCACAAGTGGAATATATAGTACACTGACATATATTTCATCCACAAAAAAAGTATTATCTTGAAAGAGAAATCATGGTCAGTGCAAGAGTTAACATAAAGGGCACCCCGGTGCACAAAAAATCCCCACGCAGTGAGGGTCTAGGCCTCGGGGGGGGGGGGGTGAAATGTAGGAAAACCTTACCCTGCAATTTTGCAAGAGGCTGCTTCCAGGACTCGAACCCGTGACCTCAATGTCACACGCGACACCTTAACTTGTGGAAGAGGCTGCTTCCTGTGCAAAACTTTTAACATATTTTAGATTATTTAGCTACTTTCATAGTTAGTTTACATGGAAGTAGCATAAATTAACTAATCAATCTAATGTGATTGCTTATATTTGTCTTGTAATGACCAAATATTTAAGGCTACAAAAATAGCACCAAATCATTGAGGATCAGGACAAGTTTCCCTACATCACGAAGACGCTTATTTGCATAAAGATAGTGATAAATTTTTCTTAAATTATGTCAAACCTTCTATTGGAAAAGCCCATGTAAAGGGCCCATTATTGGGCTCTATTTCTTTATTTCACTTTCCTCCTTCTTTAGTCCCACATCATGTATATGATTTATTCTTCTCTCCTCTTTCCTATATATTTGTATTCTCCCATTGTATTTTAATACTCAAGTAATACATACAAGCTTTTGGGCTATTCTCTACATGGTATCAGAGGGACTCGGTGCCTCCTGCGGATTCAAGCTTCTATCCGCACGTTTCCCCGGCGGCCTGCGGTTTCCGCGGCCTGAGTTCTTGAGTCTGCACCTTCTCCTAGTCGCCTAGCTTCTGCGGCCTGCCCTTCTCCTCTCCGCTCCCTCTCCTTTTTCCGTGGAACCACTCCTCTTCTGGTCCTTTTATAGCCCCCTCTCTCTGATCTGTGGGGTCCACTGCTTCCCATAGTCCGCTGCGGCGGACAGCGGCGGACAGCGGCCTCCTTCTGTCCGCTGCGAGCTCGACGAACTCGCTCCCTAGCTCTGCGGTCTCCTTCTGTCCGCTGCGAGCTCGGCGAACTCGCTTCCTCTTCTTTCTCTCTTCCTCTACTTGTCGCTCTTGCGAGCTCTCTTCTGTCCGCGCCGCTTCCTCTGTCCGCTGCGGATTTCCTCCCTTCCTCTTCTGGCGGGCTTGTTCTCTTTCCCTGCCCACCGCGGACTCGCTCTTCTCTGCGATTTTCGTCTTGCGGACTGGTCCAGCCCGCTGCGGTCGCCCTCTAGTCGCCGCACATCGCCGCGACTTGCCGAGCTCTCCCCGCTTGTCTTCTCCTTGTCCTTCTCGCCGCGGCCTGCCCTCTCTTCTCGGCGCGCTGTTGTGCTCTACTCGCCGCGGGATGCTCTAGTCCGTCGCGGCCTCCCTCAGCTCGCGCCTTTCCAAGTGCTTCTGTACTCGCAGCGGCCTGCCGCGACCTGCCCTCTCTACTCGTCGTCGGCTCAGCAGTCGTCGCCTCTTCTTGCGGACTGCTCCAGTCCGCCGCGGCCTCCAATAGCTCGCGCCTTGCCTAGCGCGTCTGTACTCACAGCGGCCTGCCTTCTGCTCTGCTCCTGTTCGCTGCTACTGCCCGCTTCCTCTCCTCCAGGTCGCCATGTCTTCTAGCGACTCCACTACAACTACCCCCATGGTAGACCGCGTGGCTCCTGCTCCTGAACTCTGCGACGAGCTTCAGATTACTACTCTTTCCCTCTCTGGGAAGACGAACTTCATCCCGTGGGTTCACTCCGTTCGGAGGGTCCTGCAAGCCAAGGGCCTTGCGCGTCACCTTACCCAGGAACCTCTTTCTCCTACTACTGATGACTGACTACGAAATGACGGTCGCGTCCAGACCTGGATCCTCAACTCTCTGGAGGGTGAGCCCTACCAGATGATCATGTATCATGAGACCGCCAAAGCAATGTGGGATGAACTCCACTCCTTGTACTCGGGCAAGGACAACATCCAGCACCTCTTTGACATCATCACCGATCTTCAAGCTTTGGATGTTGGCAAAGCTATGGACATGACCTCCTTTGTGGCTCGTGCTAAGACTCTCACAGAGGCCTGGATTCAGCATCAGCCATCTACCACTGATCTCGCTGCTCAGCGTGCCCAAAAGGAGGCTGTCTGTATTGCTATGATTATGGCTCGAGTCCCGCCACACCTTCACAGTATCCGGGCCCAGGTTCTGGCATCACCTGCTACCCCTCCTTCTCAGACGTTTTCTCTATGTTACTTCGAGTACCACCTCCCCTGGAGACGTCTGCACCACAATCGCCGGCCCTTCTTCAGCAGACCCTTCCTCCCTTACTTCCCCCACCATCATCTACTCGGGGTGGCCGTACGGGCTCCCGCGGAAGGGGCCGTGGTGGTCGAGGTCGCCCAAAGTGCTCATACTGCGGCCGAGATGGACACACTGAAGTAGTCTGTTACAAGAAACATGGCTACCCTCCTCGCTCGCCTACTGCTGCTACTGCTGATAGCTCTTCACCCACCGGTACGGACCTTGAGGCTCTTCACCTTCAGCTGCAACAACTCCAGGGGCTGCTCAACCCTCCGTCTGCTTCGGCAGCCTCCACCTCTACTGCAGGTATTGCATCCACCTCCACTACAGGTACTGCCTGTCTTTCCTCCAGTTCCCGTTGGATCCTGGACTCGGGAGCCACCCATCACATCACCTCACTGCTGCCGCCAAGGTTCTCAGATGCTCCTCATCCCACGTCTATTACCATGGCCAACGATGCGATTGTTCCGGTCTCCGATGTGCTGATCTCTTGATCCACCCCTCCATCTCTCTTCGCTCTTTATGTGCCGACATCCCCATTTAATTTACTATCTGTTGGCCGTCTTACTAATGATATGAACTGCTATATCACCTTCACCTCTTCTAGTTTTTTGATACAGGATCGGCAGACGCAGATTACCATTGGTAGGGGTCGACTGCAGAACGGGCTCTACCTCCTCGATGTCTCTTCCACCCCCCTCTCCTCTGTCTCATCTAGTGATTGGCACTGCCGTCTTGGGCATGCTCCTCTACCTATCATCCAGAAGGCGCTTCCTGACGTATCCCTTCTTGCTTTTAAATGTGATTCCTGTATTATTAGCAAACAACCACGTTCTTCTTTTCCCGCACATTGTACTCGGAGCTCTGCTCCTTTTGATTTAATACATTCTGATATTTGGGGTTCGTACAAGGTTACTAGTATCTCTGGTTATCGTTACTTTATAACATTTATTGATGATTACTCTCGCACCACATGGTTGTATTTACTTCGTGATCGCTCAGAGCTTCCTCGTGTCTTTCGGGCTTTTGTGTTAGAGACTCGTACGCAATTTTCTACTACTATCAAAACATTCCGCTCTGATAATGCCCGCGAGTACACTAGCCACGAATTTGCAAATCTATGCGTGGACTTTGGTATTGTTCATCAGACATCTTGTCCCTACACCCCTCAACAAAACGGGGTCGCAGAACGAAAGAACCGCCACCTTCTTGATGTTGCTCGATCCCTCATGCTTCACATGCATGTTCCCAAAGCATACTGGAACTTTGCGGTCTCCACTGCGTGCTTTCTCATCAACCGTTTCTCCTCTTCGGTTCTCCAAAATGCTACCCCCTTCAGCCTTCTCTTTCCCTCCGCACCAGTCTTTCCTCTCACATCCAGGGTCTTTGACTGTACTTGTTTCGTCCATACCCTGGGTCCCACTATAGACAAAATGGATCCCCGAGCAGCGAAACATATTTTCGTCGGCTACTCCCGCACCTAAAAGGGTTATGTGTGTTATTCGCCGGCTACCCGGAAGGTCTTTGTGTCCACTGATATTACCTTCTGGGAGGATCAACCCTTCTTCCCTCCTCCTTTACCACCTCTTCTACCACCAACCACTCTACCACCTTCCATTCCACGGCCGGTTATCCCCGTCAACTCGCCTCCCCTCTCCCTCAGCCCACTCCCACTATTGCTCCTCCTAAGCCGCCCGTCATTCGGGTCTACACTCGCCGCCCTCCTCCTTCCGTTGCCCCTATGCAGTCGACTTCGACCTCGGCTTCTCCGTGTTCTGCTGCTCCGGTGCCCGCCTCTACAGCTCATCAGATGGCCAACTATGTTTCTCTACATCGTCTCTCTCCACCTCTTCAGACATTGGCTACTTCACTATCCTCGGTCTCTATTCCTAACTCCGTACAGGAGGCTCTTCAACATCCTGGGTGGCGCGTTGCCATGGAAGAAGAAATGGCTGCTCTTTGGGCAAACCAGACTTGGACCCTGGTGCCCCTTCCTCCCGGACAGAAGCCAGTTGGGTGCAAATGGGTATTTGTCATCAAACATGCTCCTGATGGGACCATTGACAGACTCAAAGCTCGTCTGGTAGCTCGTGGCTTCACCCAGCAACAAGGTCTCGACTATGACGAGATTTTCTCTCCGGTAGCAAAGCTCAACACGGTCCACGTTCTCATCTCGGTGGCTGTCCATCGCCAATGATCCTTACTTCAACTAGACATTAAGAATGCTTTTCTTAATGACGACCTCCACGAAACGGTTTACATGCAGCAACCTCCCGGGTTTGAGATCACGGGGGAGTCTCGGGTGTGTCACCTTCTCAAATCGCTCTATGGTCTCAAACAATCCCCTCGGGCATGGTTCGACAAGTTCAACAAAGCTCTCCGGGAAATTGTCTTCACTCGGAGCTCGACTGACTTCTCATTGTTTACTCGCCACCAGGCAACGGGTACGGTTCTCCTATTGGTATATGTTGACGACATCATCATTACTGGAGACGACTCGAACGGCATACAGGCCTTTAAGCAACATCTGAGCTCCGTCTTCCAAACTAAAGATCTGGGACACCTTCGGTACTTCTTAGGTCTGGAGGTTGCTAGACGATCAGATGGTCTGGTCCTCTCTCAGCGAAAATACTGCCTAGATCTTCTTCATGATGCAGGCTACTCCGGCTGCAAACCTGTGAACACTCCCATGGATGTCAATCACAAACTATGTGCTCAGGCCTCGGATTCTGATACCCTTCTACAAAATCTAGAATATTACCGTCGTCTTGTTGGGAAACTAATCTACCTAACGGTAATAAGACCTGATATATTCTTTGCTGTGGGGCTCGTTAGTCGGTATATGCACTCTTCTCGAAGCTCTCATCTTCAGACAGTGGAACGAATTCTCAGATACCTCAAGACAGCTCCTGGCCAAGGACTTGTATACAAAGCCTCATCTTCAATCCCAACATTGGTGGCATATTCTGATGCCGACTACGCAGACTCTCTTGATGATCGACGATCCACTAGCGGGTTCTGCACATATTTTGGAGGACATCTGATTACTTGGCGGAGCAAGAAACAAACAGTGGTTGCTCGATCCTCAGCAGAAGCAGAATATCGGGCAATAGCTTCGGTGGTCTCGGAACTCACATGGATTGAGAGTCTCCTTGCCGACCTTGGTGTAAGGCTATCTTCACCAACTCTCCTCCTATGTGACAATCAAGCTGCTATACATATTGCCAAGAACCCGGTCTTTCACGAAAGAACGAAGCATATTGAGGTAGATTGTCATTTCATCCGAGAGAAAGTCCACATGAAGAAGATCGAGCTCAAGCATGTTCCGGGTAGTGAACAGGTCGCGGACGTCCTCACAAAAGCTCTACCAAGCACCCTCTTCTATCAGTGCCTATCCAAGCTTGGCGCATACGACTTGTACGCTCCAGCTTGCGGGGGAGTATTGGAAAAGCCCATGTAAATGGCCCATTATTGGGCCCCCTTTCTTTATTTCACTCTCCTCCTTCTTTAGTCCCACATCATGTATAAGATTTATTCTTCTCTCCTCTTTCCTATATATTTGTATTCTCCCCTTGTATTTTAATACTCAAGTAATGCATACAAGCTTTTGGGCTATTCTCTACACCTTCCAACAATTTTGTGGGCATATCTAATTTGAGATAGAAAACTCTGGCATGATCTTTTTATTATATTTTCAACTTTCACTCCATGAAAATAATGAACTTCATTCAAGGCCTTCATATCAAACATGGTAAAGTGTTGGCTTGAAGCCTACAAATCTCTCCATCATTATTTCCCTGCCATTATCATATGTTTTACATATAATAGATAATCACATGCAATATACCCTGTTTCATAGCATTGAGTATTACTTATAATTATCATTAGCCTCATGGCTTTACAAACTACTTGGAGTTAGACTTTTGAATTCTCCATTTTCCTTCTCCTTTCTTTTTGTTTACTACATTAGACGTTTATTTCTATGTTGCATTAGTCTTTTACACAACTCTTCATAATTGCTAGCAATTTTTATCATAATCATTACACAAACACTATCTACCCATATATTGGTGCATTTTTTGTAATCACCATTGCCTTTCATCAAGTTTCTTATTTCTAGACATGCCTTTCTCATTGTGTACCCATTCTTTTTTTTTCATTTTATCTTCTCATACGTACATTTGGATCCAATCTCGAGCTTATGGACTCAATCTAGGGTCTAGGCCCATTTCAATTCAATTTCAATGACTTATTTGTCAGCTTATTGTTCTGTTTCAAAACCGGTCCAATTTTGAAGAGATCTCTGGTTTTCAAGTCAAATTCAGATTCTTACATCTTATTTCTTGTGATTTCATAAAAGAATCTATGGATCAAATGACTCAAATATCTCTCATAAGTCTCACCAAACTCCAAATCTTGGTTTAAAACTTTACCATTTTATATCTGAAATGCTATTTAAAATTCATTCTTTCCATGTGTCAATCAATAGTTTGCTTCATGATTCTATTCCTTTATTCTTCTAGATAATTCATTCTTTTTATCCTTTTGTAAATCACTTTCTATTATCTTCACTAACTAAACCCCAATAGTTGAGAAAAGTTATTGATGATGATTCCATTACCTTCATTCTAATACAACCAATCTAATCAATTTTTTTTATCTCCTTTCTCTGGCATTTAGCTATTTACATCGTATTTTCTCTGTTTGTACCCTATTCAATGCTATGAATATGTTCTGATTTATATTATATTGGATTTGTCTACAGTTGTTCTGTTGTAGATACAGTGACTAATGAGAAGGAACTAAAATATGCTCCCATGAGAAGGTAAGCCTAGCACACAATAAAAATATTGGGAAGCGTGTGATTGGTTCTGTCAATTTAAAACAGTGCAGAATTTTTATGCTGATCAGCAGTGGAGAGAAGGATGATCATTTCTGTTTTTAACGTTATGAATGAGTACTTGATATTTGAACATGTTTTCTTGAATGCAACTCCTGGTGTATGCATAAAAGTGTATGAAACATATCAGGTTTTGTTTGGCTCGGCTGCAGCGATGAGAGAAGTAGTGACTGAAAAAATGGTGGAAAAATGAGCTTTTTTATATAGTGATGCCAAAAATCTTTGAACCTGAATGAAAAAAATTGCATTTGTAGTGCTGCTTGACCAAATAAGCTGTAGTAAAACTATTTTGAATAAAGCAAATAGTTTATATACTAAACATTGCAAAGCTTTCTATGGATGTTTAATATGGTTTCTGTAGTAAAAGCATGATAAATTGAGAAATAAAATAATTTTTATTAATTTCTCAAATAAATGCTCATATTCTTAAGATGAGTTTGTAGTTTGTACACTTATAAAATTATATAGGTAAAGAGAGAGGAGAAGAAATTCCAACCTAAGATGTGAGACTAATCCTAAAGATGAAGTAGGATCTAATTGAGCCTTATATTGGGCTTTTACACATCTTTTCTTCAACACTCCCCCGCAAGCAGGACCATACAAATCGTAAGTAATCAGCTTGGACAAAAATTGATAGTATAACAGGTGAGGTAAGACCTTGGTAAGAATATCAACAACTTGCCCAACAGCAGGAACATGTTATAATTCTATCTTCTTTAATTGAACCTTCTCCCAAATGAAATGACAATCAAAGTCAATGTGTTTAGTCCGTTCATGGAAAACAAGATTTTTGGCAATGTGTATGACAACTTGGTTGTCGCAAAATAGAGTGGCCGGTGAGGAAATCTCGACTCCTAAATCACTTAGGAGACCTTCAAGCCATGTAAGCTCAGACACAACAGCTGCCATTGAACGATACTCGGCTTCATCAGATGAGCAAGTAACTACATACTGTTTGTTGTTGCGCCAAGTAATGAGATGTCCTCCAAAATAAGTACAGTATTCACTTGTGGAACGATGATCATTTAATGAACCAGCATAATCAACGTCAAAATATGCAATCAGAGATAAGTGAGACGAAGATGGCTTGAATAAAAGTCCGAGTCCAGGAGCAGTATTTAAGTATCGAAGAACACGTTCAACAACCTGGAGATGAGAGATTCGTGTCTCATGCATGAATCGACTTACAATTCCAACAACAAATGATATATCAGGTATTGTAACAGTGGGATATATCAGCTTTCCCACAAGACAACGATAATACTTATTAGATTTTGTGAAGCCTGACAGTCTGGCGGTTTGGTCCTGGCGGTCCGGCGGCTTGGTCTAGACGGTCTAGCAGTTTGGCGGCTTGGTACAAGCGGTTTGGCGTTTAGCGGATTGGCCTCGGCGGCCTGACTGTCTTCTAGCAGAGTGGTTCTGAAGACTTGGTAGACGTGTTGGCAGATTGGTTCCAGCAGTGTTGCGGTTTGCCTCTGGCAGACGGGTCAGTAAGTCTAGCGGCCTGGAGATCTTTGAGGACGCCTCCTTGATAGTTCGAGGAGGCTTGTTCTATCCGCTGTTGCGGGTTTGACGGGCAAGAGAATAAAGCCGCTGCGGATAGAGGTCGCGGTCTGAGGAGCAGCTGAGGTTGCGGTAGAGGAGCTGAAACTGTGGATAGAGGCTGCAATCCGCTTGTGTTGCGTCCTGATAATCAAGGGAGCTGGGTTCCTGAAGATTGACGGATAGAGGCAGCTATCCGCTTGTGTTTTTCTCTGATCATCAATAACAGTCTGAGAAGTAGAGACTGACAGTTTCTTGGTGTGGAGCGGTCAGCTTGTCTAACCGCTCAATTGTTGCGGTCTGAAAATTTTTATCCGTCTATCCACTTGTATTTTAGTCCCAAATCTTCTGTTGTATTTTCTTTCTTTCTCTTCTACCTATAAATGAGAGGTCATACCCGTGTAACTTAACTTTTTGTGGAATGAAAAACTTGTTATTTAGATTTTCTCACATGGTATCAGTGCTCACCCGATCCTTGCGGACTCCAGTTTTCTAACCGCCCGCCTTGCTCCTCTGTGCTCCTTGCGGACTCCGGTTTTCTAACCGCCAGCCTTGCTCCCTTGTGGTCCTTGCAGACTCCGATTTTCTAACCGCCCGCCTTGCTCTTCTGTGATCCTTGCAGACTCCAGTTTTTCTAACCGCCCACTTCACTTTTCTGCAATTTCTGCGTACTCCGGTTTTTAACCGCCCGCTGAGCTCTCTTTCTATCCATGCGAATTCTTTTTTTAACCGCCTTCTTCATGGCGGATACCGAGTACTCTTCTTCCACTTTATCCGCGCCTTCTTCTCAAACCGCACTTAGTGTTTCCCCTCTGTCTGGCATCTTGGAACAACTTCCAAGCTGACTGACCCAAATTATCCAGACTGGAGTGTCTCGTTTGTGTTCTTGCTGAGGTCTCAACACAAACGCCATCATCTCACTGATGACCCTCCAAGTCGAAGGTCTGCTACCTTTGATGATTGAGATGCCAATGATGCTTTGGTCAGGATATGGCTTGCTAATAGTCTCTTTGATGCGAGCCTACCTATCATTCAACATGATGAGACAGTTATATCTGCTTTTACTCATCTTGCTGCTTTGTTTTCTAAAGGCGCTCAGACCTCGCACATATACACGTTATATTCTGATCTGTTTGTCCGTCCTACTTTGACTCATGCTGCTGCTTATCAGGAGGTGCAAACTCTTGGCACTGAGATTCTACGACATCTTCCGTCCTCCTCTGATCTAGCTGAGCAGCACAAACACTTCCGTGAACTTCTGGTTGTGTGTTATTTTCTTCACCTTCCAGAATCTTATGACATGATGAGGCAACAAATTCTTGGCGAAGCTGATTCTCTCACCCTTGATGATACTGCTGCTCCTATTGCAGCTGTTACCACTATTCTTCAGCGCCCCCAGCTTACTTCCCCACCCCTCCTGACACCTTTGCTCATCCGATTCGTTCTGGTAATTCTAGTGGCCGTGAAGGTCATTCTGGTGGGCGTGGTGTGTCTCATCATATCTGCTCTCATTGTGGCAAGACAGGACACCTTGTCGATCGTTTCTAGGCTAAATTTCCTCATCTTCGCCCGTCTGCGAGTGACTCCACAAGGAATTCCACGTCCCTTGCCTCTTTTTCTGACAGTGTTAAATGTGGTCACTCAGGGTAAGTGACTAATTGATTCAGGAGCTACTAATCACATGACAGGTGATTCTCGTTTGTTCTCTTGCTTGGACAACCATAACCAGTCTCCTCCAATTTTTGTTGCGGATTGTAATCCGTCTCCAATATGCGGGACTGGTACAGTCTGTGTCACTCCGACTCTGCGGCTTGAGGACACGCTTTACGTCCTGTCTTTTCCGTGCAATTTACTCTCCGTTCCTGCTCTCTGCAATCAACAAAACTGCACGGTTACCTTTACATTTACTAATTCTTTTCAGGATTTTCACTCCAAGGAAAATATTGCTACTGGTACTGAAAGCAGCGAGCTCTTTTTCCTCGACAATGTCACTGCTTTCTCCATTTGCAATGACATCTTCGTCTTGGGCATCCTCCTCCTCGTCTCATCTACTAACTCCTGCCCGATTTACCTCAGGAAGACTACTCTTTGAACTGTGAAGTCTCCCAACTTGGCAAGCACCATCGTTCTTCCTATCCAGCGAGACAAGGACGTAGTTCTTCTCGTCCGTTTGAACTTATTCATTCAGATATTTGAGGTCCTACTCCTGTTAGGTCTGTTGGTAGGGGGAGTTTATATTTTGTTACATCTGTTGATGATTTCTCCCGATGTACTTGGTTATATCTCTTGAAACAAGGTAGATCAAAATACATATTAGGATTTGTTATTTTAAAACTAAGAAATGCGAAATTCATGTTCCAACAAACTTCCCTTTTTGATAATAACAAATCAAAAAAGGTTTAGAGTGGTGCATGCAAGTACACAAATGTGACATTCTTCCTAAGCGTGTGCCCTCTAAATATGTGTTCCCCTTGTACTTAGTGGTTTTTTAATGTGTCTCCCCCTCAATTTCTTTATTTAGTCTCCTTCTTTTGGTATTATCAAAAGAGTATGAATGTAAAATATTTCATAAAATCATGTAAGTATACGAGCACAACATCATAAAAGATGAGCGTGAAAAATAGTAGATCATTAGAAAGAATAGCGTTATAAACCTAGACTATAACATAAAAATTGATATTATAAACCAAGAGAATGTTTTTTATTTTTGAAAAGATAATCGTTATAGATCAAATTGACTTTGCCAAACATGTAAAATAAAAAAGATTTTACCAATACAGTATAAAAAGATTTGTAGTTTAATTTAAAAAGATATTGTAGCGTTCATGCTTAGTTATCTAGTACATTTACTTATTTATATAGTAAGTTATGTATTTGTGCTTAAATTCTTATTCTCATGAGCGAAAAATTTATGGAAGAAAATAATGTATATAATGTTGTGCTTTAATAAAATATACATGTGCAATAATCAAGACACATGCAAAATGTAATTAAATATACACAATATCATCAATATGCAAAGTAAAAATACTTTCATTAATTCTAATGCAAAACAACTAGTACAACTATCTTGATGTTTCGCACACACAATGCTTATTAAGTCTTATTAAGGAACAAAGTATTACTTGGTGGATCACATGACATTATTTGGATTTTTTAGTATTGGTGATCCGGTGTACTAAAGAAACGTAAAAGATGTGATGTTTTTTTTGTTTTTATTAGTTTACAAAAGACATTTTACGATTTTATCAAGGTGCTCAATCTCACAATGCTTATTAAATTTTTTCAAGAGGGGAAGTAGTGCTTGGGGGAGTTATCCTTTCCATTTATTTTTATTTTATTTTATTTTGAGTGATCAAGGGCTTTTTATTCACTTGTAATAAAACATTCATATCATATGTAGACTCCACTTCTCTAATGTGAGTGCATGAATATCCATGGATCGCATGAGTGCAATCCAATGATGTGTAGGTAATTTAGCAGTGCATATTAATTTGTAATAACATTACATATGCTTGCATAAGCAAGATTATAAATAAATGTAGGATTCCAAATGAGTGAACATGTGAATTATTATCTAACATAAATCATCACTCATACTTAGAGACATACTAATATTTATATATAAATGTCCTACATATATTTTTCATTGTACATTTAAGATAATGTTTAAAGCATGAATAAAAGAAACAATGTTCAATAAAGTTTGAAAAAAAATCGTACATTCTAAGTGTTAAGTAACCTGTAAAGAAGGATCCATATAATTGACCCATGTAAAACCCTCTTAGGAATTAATCTCACACCTTACGATGATGTTTAGGCTCTCCTCTCTCCACCAATATATATGTACAAATACTTGTGCTGTATTCAAGAAAATTAATGAGAAATTAATAAATATTATTATTTTCCCTCTCCATTCGTGTTCCCCTACATGTATAAGGAGGTAAACGAATCCTAAAGTTTTCTACGCTCGATTTCGCACTGCGCAATCATCTTTTTGATCGCGCGGTTTGGCGGACTCCAATTTCTGCTCGCCTTCTCCTCCGTAGAGCTTCTACTCCGGCTCCTTTTTCCCTCCTCTGGTAGATTTATAGATTTCCTCTAACATTTACTGGGGCCCACCTAGTTGACCTCTCTCGCGAGCTCTCCTAGTTTGCTCACCCTGCTCGCTTGCTTGCCTGTTCGCCGAGCTCCCCTTTGTTAAGTTCTTACTTGCATCTTTTTTGCGAGCTCTCCTTGTCTTGATCGCTCAGATCGCCTGGTTGCTTGTTTGCCGAGCTCTCCTTGTTTGTTCTCTCAGCTCGCCTGATTGCCTGCTTGCTTGTTTGCCAAGCTCCTGTCCGCTTTACTCCCACAAGATCCCATGCCCGCCAGATGTCTTTCCACGTTTGCCGTGCTTCTCGCCACTGTTTTTGTTTGCGTGCCCGCCATGTCACTGCTCTCTCACTTGCTGTAGTTGCACCTTAACTCCTTCCGCGGATTCCTCTGTGATCGCCGAGCCCGCTCCCTTCTTCATCCGCTCATCCCTTGCGGCGTCCGCCCTCTCAGTGACCACCTCCCTACTCGATGTAACTGTTTTGTAGTCCTCTGCGGTCTCCTCTCCGTTTTCTCCCTCCGCGGCTTCATGGCCTTGATTGATACATCGTCTCTTCCGACCCGTGTCGCGACTATTCCTAAAGTTCAGGATGTGCTCCAGGTAAACAGTATCTCTCATAGTGGCCGAATTGTTGTGGTGAAATGGGTTCACTCGGGTATGGTTTGACAGGTTTTGTCGGGTTGTTAGTGATGTTGGGTTTACTCGAAGCTCAACTGACTTTTTTTATTCACCGGTCATTGCCCAACAGATACTGTGATATTATTGGTTTATGTTGATGACATTCTAATTTCAGACAACGATTTAAAAGGCATCTGCATGATCAAAGAACACTTGACCTCCATATTCCAGACCAAAGATTTGAGTAATCTTTGATACTTTCTCTGCATCGAAGTAGCTCGTCGTCTTGATGACCTTGTTCTATCTGAAAGATAGTATTTCCTTGTCCTTCTTTATGATGCTGGCAAATCTGGTTGCAAGCCAGCTGACACACCCATGGATGTCAACCATAAGCTCTGCGCTTATACCTCCAACTCTGATATGCTCCTATCAAACTCAGAGTACTATTGTCTTCTTTTAGGAAAGTTAATCTATCTTACAGTTACAAGAGTACAAGACCTAATATATTCTTTGATGTTGGAGTTGTCAGTCGGTTTATGCATTCTCCACAGACCTCTCATCTCCAGAAAGTTGAGCGTATTTTCCAATATCTGAAGTTTGCTCCCGGACAAGGGCTCATATATGAGCCCTCCTTGTCTCTATCTCTCATTGCCTATTTTGATGTTGATTATGTTGGATCCTTGGAAGATTTCCATTCCTTGAAGGCGGTCATAGCCTATATATATATTATTACTAAAAGGAAATGCTACAAATAGTTTGCGTCATGCATCAAAATTTGAGAGAAAATGGTGGTTAGAGGCATACCTCTTTCCCACTTGAAATCACAATGACAAGCATTCTTCGCAAGATGGTCGGCGGTCGAGTTTGCCTTGCAGTCAATAAGAGAGATCATCATTTGCTTGAAGTCATTTAAGAGCTGTGCCATGGGTCCTTCATAATCGTCCGAGAAATAGTCGGATAAGATTCGATTTATTCTTGAGCAAGCATCCACAGAGTTTCCCCCCCAAAATAGCTCCAGAGAAGGCGTTGGAGTGTTGTGATGCAAGCAAGAGAGCAGCCCTTGCTGTCATGAACTCGGTCATTGCAACTGCTACGGTGCGGCACCCCACAACAGCAATCAATTCACCGTGATGATCACGAAGAGTACAACCCAGGCCGACAATGTTATTCTCCAAAATCGAGCCATCAAAGTTAATTTTCAACCAACCGACGGGCGGGGGTGTCCAAGTAGACTGGTGGTTACAGGGGACGTCCAGTGGCCGTGCGATGTATCCTGTATAGCACAATTAACTTTTGAAGCGAGCCACATATATGGTTCGCCGTGCGTCATACAATTCTATGCGTTTCAAGTGTATTAGAAAATAGATGAGGGAAAAGTAGCTAAATCAGGGGCATTGCTGATGAGAGATTCATCATGAAGGAGCTCCAACATTTTCTGGCCCAATATGTGGGGCGTGGTACCCTACCTTGCGCCCTCCGTTCGGATTTTTGTCATGAAATTGCAATATCCAAGTAAATGGTCAATTGTTTCTTCCACCTCACACCCCCATGGGCATGCAACATCATTCCGGAGGCGGTGGTGATATAGCCACGAGTAATTGAATAGAAGATTATTGGTGACTCTCCAAAGTAGCATATGCATTTTGGGCAGGGTTTTAATTTTCCAAGTGTTGCTGCCATGATATGCGGACGACGAGCATTCACAACCATAAATTACAGCAGTCTCCATGGATTCTTTCTCGGAGTGGGCTCGGACAAGCTTGTCCGCACCTCCCACATTGTTCCGCGGCAGCTCCTTTATGTAATTAATAAGTTCTGGACCAAATCCAACAAGCTGGTCGACATCCCAACTTCCCGCACCGTCCTGCAGTCCGACAACCATATTGGGTAAAGCAGACACATTCAAGAATGTGGGCTATTTAGCAATTGGAATAGGGCCAAGCCAAGTATTCATGAGAGTTGAGACCAAAAGGCCATTTCCAATCATCCAGAAGGTATGTTTTGCCACTATCTCCGACCCCAAACAGATTGTTTTCCAAATCTTTGAATGGTTTCTCTTGCGAGTAAATAAATCTGTGCTCCCATACCTGCTGCCGAGAATCTTTGCAAGGAGGCTGTTCTCACCTCTTAGGACCCGTGCTGCAACCCTACCCATAATAACTTGCCTCCAAGTAGTCAAGTTTTTTTATGCCCAATCCTCCTTTATCTTTGGGTAGACAAACGTCCTCCCATCCCACATAGTGGATAGTTCTTTTGCTGTTTGAACCGCTCCAAAGAAAGTTCTTTAGGAGGCTATTGATTTTTTTCAAGATGGAGACATGAACCAGCGCGTTGGCAAGAGCATGTAGCGGGATTGCCGCGAGAGAGCTTTTGATTAGGACCGTCCGCCCGACCAAAGAAAGATGCCGGGTACCCCAACTTCTGATTTTGGTGGCCATTTGGTTCAGTAGCCATCGAAATCGCTGGTCCAAGCCCGTCCAGGCCTCAGCTTAATGCCCAGGTAATTAATAGCATTGACATTCTTATGCCTCAGTTCACGCAGGATATTGCATTTGGAGTCCGCCGGGACCTTTGGTCTAAAGAGAATGTTGGATTTGGAGTCATTAATTGCCTCTCCTGACATGGTACAATACTGCTGCAGGATAGAATTCAGTTCTTTTGCTGTGCTAACAGTTGCCGCGGCAAACAATAAAGTATAGTCAGCAAATAATAAATGTGAGATTTTAGGGGCTGATGGACTCACCTTAATGCCCAGTCCGATATGTTGGCTTCTTTTAACAAGTAATGAGAGAAATTCAGCGCATAGAATGAATAGATATGGTGAGAGTGGGCATCCTTGCCGTAGGCCGCAAATGGCATTGATCCAACCAGAGTTTGCGCCATTGATGAGAAGTCCACACCTTGGAGAGGAGACACATTCCATTATTACATTGATCCACGTCAGTGGGAAGTTGAATACTTGTAGTGCCGCCGAGCAAAGCTCCATTGGATTCTGTCGTATGCTTTTTCCATATCAAGCTTGATGGCCATAAAACCGTCCTTGCTTTCAGTCGAATGCAATCGGTATAGGAGTTCTTGGGCGATAAAACAATGGTCGGAGAAAAGGCTCCCCGGCCTAAAGGCCTCTTGTTCAAAGGAGATTAAATTCCGCAGAAGTGGCTTCATATGGTTGGCAATTATTTTTGCGGTCACTTTATAGATTGACGAATATAAACTTATTGGCCGGAAATGCTCGAGCTTATTTGCATTGGCGCTTTTGGGAAAAAGCATGACTAGCGTATCCTTCCAACTTTGATCCATCCGGTTGGTGGAGAGGAATTCTTTGATTGCTGCTAATAGTTCCGACATTGTGAACCCCCAAAAATTTGTAAAAAAATGAATGAGTAACTCCATCTAAGCCAGGTGCTTTATTGCGTCCAAATGAAAAGACTGCATGCTTAATTTTGGTGTCTATGGGGATAGGAGTAACTGAGCTTGGGCTTCGTTGATTACATTGGTTGGCCTCGGTAGATTATCGGCGGAAGTGGTGTCCCACAAGTGATTTTTGCATATGCTTTGGTGGACATCTTGTTACCTGGCGAAGCAAGAAGCTGTCAGCTGTCGCACACTCATTTGCAGAAGCTGAATATCGATCAATGACCTCTGTCGTCTCTGAACTCACGTGACTGGAAAGCCTTTTGGGAGACCTGGGTGCCAAACTCTCCTCTCCCGCCACCTTATTCTGCGATAGTCAAACTGCTATTTATATTGCCAAAAATCATGTGTTTCATGAACGCACTAAGCATATCGAGGTTGATTGTCATTTTATTCAGGAAAAAGTTCAACCAAGAAAATTGGAGTTAAGACATGTTCTTGCTATAAAACAAATCACTGATATTCTTATCAAATCCTTACCGCGACCTCTATATCTTCAGTTTTTGCCCAAGCTTGGTTCCTACGACTTGTATGCTCCAGCTTGCGGGGAGTGTTAAATAACTTGTAAAGAAAGACCCATATAATCGACCCATGTAAAGCCTTCTAAGGATTAGTCACACACCTTCGGATGATATTTAGGCTCTTCTCTCTCCTTCTATATATATGTACAAATACTTGTTTTGTATTCAAGGAAATTAGTTTAAAATTAATAAATATTATTATTTCTCTCTCTCCATCCGTGTCCTCTTACAATAATAATTCTTAAGTATTATATTATTGATACTTGACTTGTTCAATGTAGCTTAAACAATTTTTATGTATTTTTGTTTTTAAATTTAAAGTACGTCATAAGCAAAATAGAAACTCAAAATACTAATTTTTTTTTAATATTTTGAAAGTCATAATCAAAGATATGTATACAAATTCAGTGACATGGGTGAGGACATCTGAATGATTAACACAAGAATTCCCTATCACCCTTGACTTACATCAAGGTTTAGCTTTAAGCCCCTATGATGGGAATCCATCGAATCATGCACCTGGAGGGGTTCGCCGCAAGGCGAGACCCACGTTCATTTACTCACGCAGGAAGACTTGATCGGATCGCCGATTGGACTCAGCGGTTTCGTCCGGGAAGTCGTCGCGAGTCGAAACACTATATTAGTTTATATTTTTCTCTTTATTATTGATGTATTTTAAGGGCCGAACCCACCGACCAATCATAGCCGTTGATGGGGAAGCCCTAGCTTTTTTTCGTATAAATAGAAGTCTTGATGGCTGAATTGAACCATTGCAGAATTTGGAGAACACTCATTCCCGGATTCCAGCGATCCCTCCCCGGTGCCGACGCCGTGGAACCCTAGGTGACAACTCCTAGGCCTCCGAACTCCTCCCCAAAGTAATCCCTGTCCCCACCTTCATTTCCCACCATTCAAACCCCCATTCCCACCGCCGGAATCCCTCCGAAACCCCCCCTCACTACCGCCGGCCTGCAGTTCCAGCAAGCCGCCCCTCCCCTTTTCCTGTACCGCCACCCAGCAAACCCCCCCCCTCGGCCTCATTCCACCGCCCCTCTCCCTCCAGGCCAAACCACCGGCCTCCTTGCCCTCACCCCAGCCCGCCGCCCCTTCCTCAACCCTAGCCGACCACTCCTCTATCCTCCTCTTCGTGGATCCACTACCCAATCACCCCAATTCTCTAAATCCCGCTAGATCTGAGAATTTCCCCCTTGTTCCGACGATTACCTCCACCCTGATTATCATTTTTGTCCGGATCCGCTCCTACACATTGGATCTACCCGCCCTCGGCTCGGATCCACTTATACGTGGTCGAATCCACCGTTTTATTGCCCGTTTTCACCATACCGCCGAGGACAGCCACCGCCACCCTCGCATCTCCACCGATTCCATTTCCGATCGCCGATTTACACGTCCGGAGCTCAAATTCTTCAGTGCCTCGGTTCAACCCTCTACTTTGTGAGCTTTTGTAATATTGTATTATTTGATTCAACATTTTCATTTAGTGATTTATCATATTTTTCTATGATTCCTGTTTGTGGGGATTTGTTTTGGTGCCCTAATAACTTGCAGGAGAAGACATTCGCCGCGCGCTTCGCTTTGACCCTCCGAGCGGACGAAAGCCACTATAATTTGCCAAAATAAATATTTGTTTTCTACTTAAATATCTGTGTGGTGCTTAAATAATTTGCCAAACTCGAAGTGAAAGTGGGGCCAACAGTAACACTATGAAGCCCCTATGTCAAAAATGTGGGAAGAATCATTTTGGTGAATGTTTGAAAGGGACCAGAGTTTGTTTTAAATGTCAGAAGCCTGGACATCGCCTACAAGATTGCCCGTTGTGGAAAATAATACCTGAAAGGAATACCAGGAGTGGTCCCTGTTAAGTACCAACATTTTATTACCTTGATGCTAGTATGTTTGATAGAGTTGATAAAGGTAAGAGGATAGAAGCATCTGGATCTGTGGTAGAAACCAGAGAAGAAAGACAGGTGCAACCTAAGGTCTTCAATATGAACCAACAAGGGGCTAAGGCCGATGATACGGTTATCACATGTATGATCCCTGTGCACAATCACCTTCTAAAGGTATTATTTGATACATGGGCTAGTCAATCCTTCATATATACAAGAGTAATTAAACAATTAATGTTGGAACCTCATACGTCTCTTGATGAATTGAGAGTTAAAATGTCCAATAATACCAAGATGACTACAAAGCTTTGGTGTACAGTGTGGCTAACAATTGGTAACACATCAGTAGAAACAGATGTTGCGGTTCTACCCCTATCCGAATTTGATATCATTCTAGTGATGGATTATTTATTAATACATGAAGCCATCATCAACTGTAAAAAGAAGGAAATTACACTCAAATTGAACGATCCAACACAGAGTAGTTTTAAAGGAATGGATGAAGTTTCAAAAATTATCATATCTTTTTTAAAGGCGATGAAGAAACTAAGGAAATGTTGTAAAACAACATTGGTAATGATTAAGGGAAATCAAATAGTGACATGCGAACCGACTACAGTTCCAGTAGTGCGTGATTTTTTCGAAATATTTCCAGAAGAATTACCAGGGATATCCCCATCAAGGGAGGTTGAGTTCATTATCGATTTGGTTGAAGGAGCTAACCCAGTAACAAAGACACCATATCGTATGGCTCTTAAAGAATTGGCAGAACTGAAAAGCCAATTACAAGAATTACTCGATAAAGATTTTATATGACAACACATCACCATGGGGAGAGCCAGTGCTTTTCGTTAAAAAGAAAGATGGTTCATTTCGATTATGTGTCGACTATCGAGAACTTAATAAGTTGACAATTCGAAACCAGTATCCTCTACCTCGCATTGACGATCTATTCGATCAATTGATTAATGCAAAAGTCTTCTCCAAAATTGACTTAAGATCGGGATATCATCAAATGCGAATCAATGAAGACGATACAAAACTGCCTTTAGTACGAGATACAGACATTTTGAGTTCGTAGTCATGTCGTTTCAATTTCTGAAATCAACATGTCTTCAACTAGGCTTCCACAAAAATTACTTGAAATCACAGATTAGGACATAATAATCCATTACATAAACTTTTCATATGAAAAGAACCAAAGAAAATCCAAAAAACCCAAACCCTAGGATTTCTACCCTTTTTAATCTGTGTAAAATCATCATAATAAAAACAAGAGGAGTAGAGAGAAAGATATTACCTCTCTATTGAAGGAGAAATCACAGAAATCAGAGGAGAAATGCCCTCGGCAAGCGGAGGCGTCGAGCGGTTCCGTTGGATTCAACGTCTCGTGCGCGGGAACTGGGAGAGAAGAATGAGTGCGGTATTCTTTTATTTCCCTCGTCGGCACCTCTTCTCCCCAACTCGACATGCACACATTTTATTTGCATTCACCAGTGAACCACCCTGTTCACTTCTATCTGCTGGTCACCTCTTGAAGCCCCCTTATATCTAAATTTTAATATCTAACTTAAGCTTAATTCTAACTTAAGCTCTATTAAAACATTATTATTTAACTTTGCGTCGTGCCAATATATATATTTTTTACGGTGTTGCTCATTAACATAATTTGATAAGTAAATAATACCTGTAATTGACGGCGTCACATATGTTACATTTGATACAATAGAAAAACGGCGAAAACCACTTTCTGATTTCTAGGTGGACTTTTGATGGAAGAGGGAGAACCAACAAAAATATTATTTAATTTTTTTATAAAGTTTAGATTAAATTTTGGAATTTTTGTTGTTGCCGACAGTTGTAGCAACCTCCCGCGGCAGTGTGACATAACTGTATCCTACCCCGGATTTTGTACTTCCATGACATTAGTTGGCCAAAATCATATCATGTGATTTCTGGCTAACTCTAAATTTTTGTATGACTGTGTGTAAGTCATGGATGCATGCTTTAAGCACTGTATTTCTATAACGAGCATTACACATTGATTAACAAACATCATTTTCCCATTGTCAATTTGGGTAAAAGAGGACTGCAGTTTTCTTTCGAAGTCCCTCCTCTCATCAGTGAGAGTTTCAATATTCAGGGAGGTCTGGGAGAGCAATTCTTTGATCATTGTCAAAGAGTGTTCACATTCTTGGCAATTCATCACCACTTTCCCTAATTTAGTTGTTTCTTTAGTTGATTTTCTATTTTCTTTTAACAAGATTTTATTTTCATATTTTAATATATCAAGATCTTCCCAAAGTTTTATCAAAATATTTGCACGTTTCCAGATACTCAGAATATAAGTCATCATAAGTGGGAGGAGATACCTTAGTGTTTCTGCAGACACTGCTATCGTCGTCGAAAGGAGGATGATGTTTTCCCATGAGGCATGTGTTTGTATCTTCATCATTGCTTGAGCTTGAGCCGCTCGACTCCTCAGAGGAAGAATCATCCTAAGTGATCGCCTTTAGCACATTTTTTCTGTCCTTCCGTTTGTGTATTTTTCCTTCTCCTCTTTAAGTACTTTGAGCACTTGCTCCTTATGTGTCCGGGATTCTGACAGTGGTAGCTCTCTGGTGTTGGCCTCTCCTCCTCGTTGTCGCTTGCCTTGGCCTTCTTTGATAACGAGCCCTTTTTGTCAACGTCTTTCTTCATGTATTCCTGGAAGGTGTTTCTTCTCTATGGAGTCCTCATGAACCTTTTGAATCCTTGCACGAAGAGGATCACCATGCCATCCTCTTCATCCTCGTCCGTCCTCTTTATTGATTTCATCACCACTGAATTTTTCTTTGGCTTCTTATTGTATTCTTCTTGTTGAATTTTGAGTTCAACCTCATGAGATTTTTTGATTACCAATGAGGCTCTCAGCCTTGAGCTGTTTTAGATCTTGTGATTCTTCAATGGCGGTGATCTTTGGATTAAACCTCAGTGGGAGAGATCTTTGTATCTTCCACACCAAATCACCGTTTGAGTAGGTTTTACAAGAGCTTTGGAGGCATTCACAATCTTGGCGAACCTTGTGTACATCGTGCCCACTTTCTTATCAATCTCCATTCAGAATTGTTCGTATTCTATCTCCAATCTAAAAAAGCTTCGAGTCCTTTACTCGTGAGGTACCCTCATGAGTTAGTTCCAGTAAATTTAAAATATCATAAGCAATTTCACATGCACATGTATGATTGAATTCAGTTTTATCTAATGCACAAATTAGAGAGTTCATTGCTTATGCATTATTTGTATGTATTCGTTTATCATTATCATCCCATTTTTCTCTAGGTTTATCTATAGTTTCTCTTCAAACCTCAATTGTAGGTGAGGAATATCGTTCGTTTTACAATTGCCCAAACATATAATCCTCCAATAAATATAGTCAGACCCGGTGAATAGTAGAGGGCGACTAATCCCTTACCCCTCGTTGAAAGCGAGATCATGATGCGTCATTATTTTGGGTGGTGAAATATTTTTGGAAAAACATAGCTTTGATACCACTTGTTGGATCAAAAAGTGCCCTTAGAGGGGTGAATAAGGGTTCTTAAAATTTTTTTATAATAGTTTTAATTTAGTAAGTACTTTAAATAATCTAAGTTGAAATTCAACAATAAAATATTTGTAAGAATAAAGAAAGAGACGTGATTTTATTGCTCTTAAAACCGATTACAAGAAATGATCTTCATAACGCGAAAGATCATGGAGAATAATCAAAATTACGTTTTATTTTATATACCAACTCGCACCTCGAACCGGTTGGCCTAACCTATCTCTCTGTTAGAGAAATAGGATATAATGTAAAGGCCCATTAATTTGGCCCATCTTATTCTCTCTTGCTTTAGTCCCACATCTCTTGTATAGGACTCTTCTCCTCTCTCCTCTCCTATATATATGTTCTCATACTTGTTTTTGATATATGAAAAAGCACTCATAAGGTTTGAGACCATTTCTCTACATGGTATCAGAGGGAACGGTCCGACCTCTCGATTTTTAAACCGCCTGTCCTTCCGGCTTACCGCGCGGCCTCCTCTACTGCCTTAGCCGCGGTCTCGTGTGGTCTGCTTCTTTCTAGTCGCACGGTCTTCGTCACTGCGGGTTCCCGCGCGGACTTGGTCTCTCTACCCGCTTCCTCTGCTCCGTCTCTCTCGTGGCATCCACCTTTCCTCCTCCTCCTCCCTTTTATAACCTTTCTCATCGGTGGGGACCACCCCTTCTATTTTCCCAGCTCGCGCGGCCTTCCTTTTCTATCCGCGCGGTCTCCCTCTCGCTTCCCACCTCAGCTCTACCCGCCTCGGTCCTTCTGCTTCCCGCGGACTTATCTTGCACTACAGTGTTCCTGGCGGTCTCCCTTGTAGTCCCTGCGGCCTGCTGGTTCCAAGGCGCTCTTCGTATCGGCTGCGGGCTCCCTTTTCTATCCCCAGCGGTCTCTTCTTCTTGGTCGTGGCTTCTCTTGTCGTTGGTGCTTTGTCGCCATGACCGCTGCCAAGTTCTCCAGTCTGCTCCGCAGTCTCCTACCATTACGAACCTCCTCTGTCTGCTTGGCTTGTCCTCTATCCGCTGCGGTCTCTTCACACGACTTGTCTCTTCGCGCTGCTTGTCTCTGTCTGCTTGACTTGTCCCCTATCCGCTGCGGTCTTTCCCCTTCACCTGCTCACGCAGTTTCGTCTCTGGTCATGGCCTAGTTCTTGCTGCTGGTGTTTTATCACCATGACCGAGCGACCTCTTTCCTCCTCGCCTCTGCCGACTTCGCTTTCTCTTTGCCAGCCTTCTCTCCTTTGCCGTCTGGCTTATCTATTGTCCTTTTGCCGCCCGTATTCTTCTGTTCGCCGCGACTTGGGTTCTCTACCCTCTACCTGCCGTGTGTTGGTATCCGCTGTTAGCCGCTGCGGATTGGTCCTTCTCGTTGCGGCCTGGTTCTCGCTACGGGCTTGTTCTCGCTGCGACCTCTGCTTCTCGATGCAGCCTGGATCTTCTCGCTCCAGCCCGACTATTCTCGCGGCGGCCTTGTTTTTCTCGCTGCGGCCTGGTCTTTGTTGCGGCTTGGTTCTTCAAGCTGGTCCTTGTTGCGGCCTGGTCCTTGTTGTGGCCTGGTTCTTCTCTGCTTGGTGCTCCTGCTGCGACATTTGCGGCGACCTCCCTCTAAAGATGTGTGCCTCTTCAGCGCTGATCGCCCCACCACTGGGCTCTGTGGTGTCTATCTCTGATGGCGGGAGTTCATGTCTTTTATACAGTTCCTCATGGATTTTGGACTCCGGAGCGACACACCACATTACCCCACTACAGCCTCCGCACTACTTGGCCTCTGTGTATCCTAAGTTCATCACTGTCTCAAATGGGGATACCACTCCCGTCTTTGGATCCGTCGACATCTTTCTTACTCCCTCTCTTACTCTTCGATCTGTGCTTCATGTTCCTGGATCTCCTTTTAATCTTCTCTCTATTAGTCGTCTCATTCACGACCTTAACTGCGAAATAACCTTCTCTTCAACCTCTTGTGTTGTGCAGGATCGCAAGACGCGGAACATCCTCGGTACTGGGCGGCTGTCCAATGGGCTCTACATTTTCGTTTCCTCTTCTCCCACCGCTCTCTCCACAATCTCTTCTGTTGACTGACATCGTCGTCTTGAGTATGCTCCTCTTCCAATTCTCCAGAAAGCTCTTCCTGATGTTTCCCTTTCTGAGTTTTGGTGTGAATCTTGCATTTATGGCAAACAACATCGTGTCTCGTTTACCTTTCCTAGTACTCGGCGCGATGCCCCCTTCTCCTTAGTCTATTCTGATATTTGGGGGCCATATAAGCTCCCTAGTGTTTTTGACTATCGGTATTTTGTCACATTTATCGATGACTACTCACGTGTTACCTGATTGTATTTACTTCGGGATCGTACTGAACTCCCCTCGACTTTCCGTGCCTTTCTGGTGGAGACTCGTACTCAGTTTTCTACTTGCGTAAAAATTCTCCGTACCGATAATGCGCGTGAGTATACGGGCCGCACCTTATCTAATATCTGCACAGAGTTTGGTATTGTTCATCAGACCTCGTGTGCATGTACTCCTCAACAGAACGGCGTCGCCGAGCGGAAGAATCAGCACCTTCTCGAGGTTGCCCGATCTATCATGATTCAGATGCAGGTTCCATCTCTCTATTGGAACTTTGCCGTCTCTACTGCCTGTCATCTCATCAACCGCATGTCCTCATCCACCTTGAACTTCATGGCTCCTGTCACTCTCCTCTTTCCTTCCAAGGCTCTGTTCTCTCTCACGCCCAGAGTCTTTGGATGCACATGTTATGTTCATAACCTGGGTCCGCCCACTGACAAATTCGCTCCACGAGCAACGAAGGTGATGTTTGTTGGCTACTCCCGCACCCAAAAAAGATATGTTTGCTATTCTCCTGCCGACGGTAAACTAATCATCTATGCTGATGTCACCTTTTGGGAAGATCAACCCTTTCATACCATCTCTACAAATCCTTTTCTTCCTCCTCCTATAATTCGGCCCGTGGTCCTCGTCACGTCTCCCCCCTCTCCTTCCAACACCTAACCCCCCGCTAATCCGCCCTCTCCTTCCAACACCTAACCCCCCGCCAATCCTCTCTACGTCGCCTATCATTCAGGTGTACTCCCGTCGCCCTCCCAGTTCTAATGCCCTGCCGCGGCCTCCCTCTACCGATGTGATTTCGCGGCCTGCTGATTCGGTGTCTACCTCCACAGCTCATCCTATGACGAATTATGTCTCGCTACATCGCCTGTCCCCGACTCTTCACACCTTTGCTACTTCATTATCCTCTATTTTTGTTCCTACTTCTGTGCAGGAGGCTTTGCAACATCCTGGTTGGCGTGTTGCCATTGATGAAGAAATGCGCGCCCTTTGGGCTAATCAGACATGGGTTCTAGTCCCTCTACCACCTGGCCAGACTACATTTAGTTGCAAATGGGTCTTTGTCATCAAGCATGCTTCTGATGGGACAGTTGACCGTCTTAAGGCACGACTGATAGCTCGTGGATTTACTCAACAATACGGTCTCGATTATGAGGAGACCTTCTCTCCGGTCGCCAAGCTCAACACGGTTCGCGTCCTTCTCTCTGTCGCTGTGCATCGTCGGTGGCCCTTGCACCAACTCGATATCAAGAATGCGTTTCTCAATGGCGACCTACAAAAAACAATTTATATGCAACAACCTCCCGGGTTTGAGACTACAGGGGAGTCCAAAGTTTGTCATCTTAAGAAATCTATCTATGGTCTCAAACAATCCCTTCGGGCCTGGTTCGATAAGTTCAGTAAAGCTGTTCAGGCAGTTGGTTTTAATCGGAGTTCGGCAGACTTCTCTTTGTTCACTCGACATAGAACAACTAACACAATTGTCCTTTTGGTATATGTTGACGACATTCTAATCACAGGCGATGACTCAAAATGAATACTAGAGGTCAAACAACACCTTAGTTCTGTTTTCCAAACAAAAGATCTGGGAAAATTTCGATACTTCCTTGGTCTTGATATCGCAAGACGTCCTGATGGACTTGTCCTATCCCAACGGAAGTACTGCCTTGACCTTCTCCGTGATGCTGACTACTCCGGGTGTAAACCTGTGGAAACACCGATGGATGCCAATCACAAGCTATGTGCCCATGGGTCTAACTCTGATGGTCTGCTTTCAAACCCTGAGTATTATCGACGTCTTGTAGGAAAACTGATATATCTGACAGTTACAAGACCTGATATCTCATTTGCTATCGGAGTAGTCAGTCGGTATATGCATGCTCCTCGAGGCTCTCATTTACAAGAACGAATCCTCAGATATTTGAAGACTGCACCAGAACAAGGGTTGGTGTATAAACCATCCTCTTCTCTATCTCTTATTGCATATTTCGATGCGGACTATGCGAGCTCCCTGGATGATCGGCGCTCTACTACGGGTTTTTGTACCTACTTTGGAAGGAATCTTATTACTTGCCGCAGCAAGAAACAATCTGTTGTTGCTCGTTCTTCTGCTGAAGCTGAGTATCGTGCAATGACCACCGTTGTTTCTGAACTCACCTGGCTGGAGGCTCTTCTTGGAGATCTAGGGGTCACTTTATCCTCGCCAACAGTTCTGCTTTGTGATAGTCAGGCCGCAATCCATATTGCGAAGAACCCAGTTTTTCATGAACGGACCAAACACATTGAAGTTGATTGTCACTTCATTCGTGAAAAGGTTCAGTTAAAGAAGTTAGAGCTAGAGCATGTTCCCGCTTCTAAGCAAGTTGCTGACATTCTCACCAAGGCATTGCCCCGACATTTGTACCATCAGTTCTTATCCAAGCTTGGTGCCTACGACTTGTATGCTCCAGCTTGCGGGGGAGTGTTAGAGAAATATGATATAATGTATGTGCCCATTAATTTGGCCCATTTTATTCTCTCTTGCTTTAGTCCCACATCTCTTGTATAGGACTCTTCTCCTCTCTCCTCTCCTATATATATGTTCTCATACTTGTTTTTGATATATGAAAAAACACTCGTAGGGTTTGAGACCATTTCTCTACACTCTCCTTAGATAGACTTCAAGTCAGTCCCTAAACATAAACCTCAATCTATTCTCGTAAAATAAGAGGTGAATTTCTCCCTAAGCCTCGCACAGACCTAGTCGTCATCACAAGAGCGAATTCCTCTACTCTCAATACACATGTAATAAAAAAAATACAAGAATGATAAAGAGAATATATTCTGAAGTTTAAAACTCCCTAGAGAAGCTTTGAAGGGGTAAGCAAAGGAACACACATGATTGTTGTCGTAATAGCGTTCATTTTTTGTGTTGGATTTCTTTAGTTCTGATCTCCTTCAAACTCTCTTTCAGTTACTGGAATATGCTCTAGGGACTCTTCTGGACTTCAGACACAAAAGCTCTCTTAAAAATAGTTCATTTCCTCTCCATTGAAGAGACGAGGTGAATTTTTTTTTAAATAGAATTCTATCAGCTATTGCCTGTGGTAGTTGTTATCGTCGACAGTAGCTGAATATTTGCATTTTCACGCTCTAGCCAGCCTGAATTGGAAGAACAACATTGTATTTTAAGCAACATTTATTGTGGCGCGATATGACTATTGCCCCACGGTAGCATAATATTTTGTACCGCCAAAATGTTATTTTCTGCTCTACTTGGCTCCTCCATCATCTGGTGATTGTGGAGGTTGCCTTAATGTTACCGCCGCGTGATAGGGTTATCTCTGCACGGTAACTCTTTACATAATAAGAATTTGCCTCCCACCAAATCTCTTTTGAAGTGATGCTTGCCGACAATCCTTCTGAAAGGAAAGTTACCACCGACGATAACACCCAGCGCGACCCGGTAATGGCCATTTCAGTCAATGTCTTCCATTGTTCGCCCCGATCGAATTTCTCTGTAATTCTCTTTATTGTACCTGTATATCCTGCATATTATAAACACGAATAAGATTCGACCAAATACATATTAAGATTTGTTATTTTCAAAGTAAGGGATGCGAAACCCATGTTCCAATAAACTTAAACTAATTCCCCCCTTTTATTTTCTAGAAGATTATGACAGAGACATTGAGAGTTGCGGCTCTTCATTTCGTCACACCCTGCAAAATACCCTTCACTTTCTGTTCTGAAACATTAAATTCCTTCTTTGTTGCTTAATTTTTTTTTTTTGTAATGTGTGTGAATTGGCGAAACATCGCCGTACTTCTTCTACTCATGACTCTTTCCTAATTTTATGTCTTTTTATATTATTCATACTTATACTGTGTAAAGTTCTTTGTCATACTGGATGCTCTTTGTTTGTTACTTTTATTGATTGTTATTCTCACAGGACATGAGTTTGTTTGATGAAACATAAGAATGATATTTTTCCCATTTTCCCAAAAATTCATAAGATGGTAACGAACTAGTTTGGTGCCTCCGTAAAAGTTTTACGTCGTGGCAATGGGCATGTGTATGTTGATTCTTCCTTTGAGGACTATCTTGGGAATCAGGGCATCTTCCACCTAGCATTTTGTGTGTACTCTCCTGCTCAAAATGGTGTTGTTGAGTGGAAGAACCATCATCTCATAGAAGTTGCTCGATGCTTGCTCCTCACTATGCATATGCCCAAGCAATACTGTGGTGATGCGGTTCTCACTGTTGCTCCTCTGACTAACCTCATGTGTACTCCTGTTTTGAGAAATAAATCTCCTCTTGCTACCATTAGTATCCACCTTCCACCTCGGATCTTCGGGTTTCTTTGCTTTGCCCATATCCATTATATTCACCACTCCAAGCTTGGCCCTCGTGCTCTCAAATGTGTTTTTATCGGGTATTCTCCTACCCAAAATGGGTTCACGTGCTTCCATCCACCTACACAAAAGTTCTTTTTACTTTGGATGTCACCTTCTATGAATCCCACCCTTTCTATGGTACCTCTCCTTTAGGGGCAATCTCTATTGGATAATGAAGTGATTTCCCGTACTCTCATCTACATATTCCTTCATCTTGTAACCCTCCAACTCCTCCCACCAATACCTATGGTTTGGGGGAGTATTTATTTGAGACCGAAATAGCTGCAAGTTTATACTAGGAGGGCAAACACACAAGCACAACCCGTGACTAATGTGCCATCACCAAGATTTTTTTCAGAGTTGGCTAACCTTGCTATTACTTTAAGAAAAGGTATTAAATCATGTACACAACACCCTATATTAATATATCATTATGATCCACATGACTCCTTCACTCTTTCACATAAAGCTTGTGTCTTCCGTAGCCTCGTTTTCTATTCCCTCATTCTGGCAGGATGCACTTGATCATTATAAATGGAAACATACGATGATTGCGAAGATGACAACTCTGGAAAAAAATTATACTTGGGACCTCGTTCCTCTGCCAACGTGGAAGAAGACGGTTGATGTAAATGAGTGTACTCTGTTAAGCAAAACTCACGTAGTATTGTGGAAAGATGCAAACTAAACTTGTTGCTAGAGGGCACACACAAACCCCTGAAATTGATTACCAGGAAACCTTTGCGTTAGTTGCCAATATGAACTCAATTAGAGTCCTTTGGTTTGGTGAAGTTTGTAAAGGTTGGGATCCCAACCAGTTAGATGCAAAAAGTGCTTTTATTCATGGTGGCATGGAAGAGGAAGTATATCTGTCACTACCACCAGGCTTCACTCCTAAAGGATTAGAAGGTCAATTCTATAGGTCATAGAAAGCCCTCTACTGTCTAAAGCAATCTCCACGGGTTTGGTTTGAGCGGTTTCACAAGGCTATGTTTTCTTTTGGTTATAAACAAAGCCATGTTAATTATACTATGCTTGTAAAACACAAGGAAGATAAAGTTACTATTCTCATAATGTACATTGATGACATAATAATTACTGGTGATGGCTTTGAAGATTGACAAACCTTGAAACAAGTTGCTGTAGAATTTGAGGTTGAAGACCTTGAAAATCTTAGATATTTCTTGGGCATCGAAGTGGCAAGATCCAAACATTATATTGTCATCTACCAAAGGAAATATGTACTTGGCCTTTTTGAAGAAAGTGGAATAAGTGGGTGTAGACCTGTTGATACACCCATTAAAACAAACCACAGATTGGGAAGGGACGACAGGGAAACCATCAAAGACATTTTCGGATATTATAAATTGGTGAGTCGTCTAATATACTTATGACATACCCGACCTACATATGTTAGAGTTATGAGCTTATTCATGCACTCGCCGTGGATCAGACATCTCTTTGCAGCTTATAGGATCTTGAGATACCTGAAAGGCTCATCGGGAAGGGGCATACTGTACACTCCACATACAGAGTTAAAGATAAAAGATTGGGTTAGGTCTATTAATGGTAGACGTTCTATCTCAGGGGTATTATGATTGGTGGGAATGTGGTCACGTGTAAGAGAAAAAACAACAAGTCGTTGCTCGTTCTAGTGCTGAAGTTGAGTTCCAGGTTATGATCCACGAGATCTGTGAAGGGCTATAGCTCCGCTCGTTGATGAGTGAAATATGGCAAAATGAGGAGAGGTCTCTCAAACTATTTTGTGATAATAAGTCCTCTATTATCATCATCCATAATCATGTTCAACATGATTGGACCAAATACATTGAAATTGATTGACACTTTATTAAAGAAAACATTGAAAAATGAATCATCTGTACTCCGTTTGTTCCCTCTAAAGGATAACTTGCTGATGTTCTCATCAAGTGTTTGAGTGGAAATGCTTTCTAGAAAATTATTGGGAGGTTAATCCTGAACAACATTACCAACCCAACTTGAGGGGAAATTGTAGAATGTTTTAAATTTAATATTTCACATGTACGTGTTAACACATTTTACCTTTCTACCTTTGCATGTATCTTTTTTATATATTGGATAGGTCTCTTATTTTTGTGCAAGACAATTATTTTTCCTTCTTGCAATATTGAAAAGCCTTTGTTTGAGATATATTGACCGAATCCAAAGTGCAATACTCTCGCGTGAGTGAGAGATTGTTAGAATCTACATGGAAGTGGAGAGGTAGTATTAACTTGAGGTTTTTTTTACGGATGGGTATCCCACACTTGGTGTACTTAACTTAAATTAGGCCACATATTTAGCAATTACCTAAAATATATTGGAATCAAGGTGGTATGGTATTCAAGTGGTGACGAGAACTCTAGTGATGCAGGTGATTAGGGCTTGCGTGAAAGCCGTATATGTAAGAATAAAATCTGGAAGTCTAAACAAGATCGATATTGTGTGTGGGCTTGGACTTTCGTCTGTAAGTACCTCTTATTTCTATATAGTATTAGAGTAGGGATCTACGTTCTCATCATCAGTTCTGTAGAGAAAAACTCAACGTTGTATATACTATCTCAATAATGAAATACAATGTATGAATACACATTTATAGGAGGGAGAAAGAGAGAAGAGAGTCCTATACAAGATGTGGGGCTAAAGTGGAGAAAAGAAGAAATACAAATAAATGGATCTATTTACATGGGCTTTTCCAACACTCCCCCGCAAGCTGGAGCATACAAGTCGTATGCACCAAGCTTGGACAGACACTGGTAGAATATGTAGAGCCTTTGTGAGGATATCAGCCACTTGTTCAGTACCAGGAACATGCTTCAATTCTATCTTCTTCATTTGGACTTTCTCCCGGATAAAGTGACAGTCTACTTCAATATGTTTCGTTCTTTCATGAAAGACTGGATTTTTCGCAATATGTATAGCCGCTTGACTTCCGCATAAAGGATGATAGTCATCAACACAATTCATTTTCAAACAATCAACCAAAATCACCAAAAAAATTTGAAGGGGAGGGGAAGGTATACCTGCTGGTGTTGAGTGCTCCAGATCAGGGGCACACAATCAGATCGTGAAGGATATCTGGAGTTCTGCACAAAACGGGGGGAAGAGGGGAGAGGTGAGATGTCTGGCAACATAGCACATGTAAGAAGAAAGCTACAGAGAAGAGTACCTGTGCCGGAGAAGCCAAGCCCTATGCCGGAGAAGACTAGCCCTGTCCCGTCGGAGAAGAAGAGCCCTGAGCCAGAGAAGAACAACCCTGCGCTGGAGAAGACAAGCCCTTCGCCGTCGAAGAAGAAGCACTGGATGCGATCGGGAACCCTGATGCCGTCGGAGAAGATGCGGCGTGATCGATTCCCGTTCGCAGCGACGGAGGTCATGATACCTGCCCTAGCGTTTCTCCTTCAAAATGCGATAAAACGGAGCTCGAGGGCAGGGTTTCATCCGCAAAGTTTTGACCCGGGAGAAACGGAGGGCGGTTTGAAACCAGAGCGAAAAAACAAATGGGTTCAGGTCGGGCTTCAACGTTTTGACAAAACGTAACAGACAAAAACGTGTTACCAAATAAAACCCAAATCTGGTACGAAGTAGAATACAAGTCTATGACCTTAGCTACTTATGAATTGATTTGGCTTAAATCCCTCTTAGGCTAAATAAAAGTGTCGCTTCTTGATGCTATTCCACTTTATTGTGACAATTATGTTTCTATCCATATCTAATCCAATCCCGTGTTTCATGAAAGAACTAAACATATAGAGATTGACTGTCATTTTATTCGTGAATATATTGAAAACAAGATCATTACTTTCCCATTTGTTTCCACTAGTAACCAATTGGCTGATATCCTTATTAAGGATATCTCTCGGAGGACTCTCTAACTGGGGATGATTGATGCTTATGGGGGGGGGGGGAGGAGTCTTGGAACAAAGACCGTAAGGTCACCAGATGATGACTAGAAATCTAGTGATACTTGTCATTAGGGTTTCCGTGAAAGCAACATATACGGATAAATTCCGGAGGTCTCAAAAACATCGGAATTGTGTGTGTGCTTTGACTTTTGTCATTAGGTACCTCTTATTTCTAGCAATCATTTCTTAAGTTGCCTCATATTCACAACATTGTAAATTGTCTCTGGACCATCGAACTTGTAGAGAAAACCCAAACTTGTAAATACTCTTTCTATATCTAAATACAAGGTATGAATACATATTTATAGGAGGGAAAAAGAGAGAAGAAAGTTCTATACATGAAGTGGGACTAAAGAGGAGAAAGAGAAAATAAACTAAACATGGGCTATATGGGCCCCTTTACATGGGCTTTTATAACACTCCCCCGCAAGCTGGAGCGTACAAGTCGTATGCACCAAGCTTGGACAATAACTGATAGAATAGGGTGTTTGGTAGAGCCTTTGTGAGGATATCAGCGACTTGTTCAGTGCCTGGAACATGTTTTAGTTCGATCTTCTTCATTTGAACTTTCTCCTAGATAAAATGACAGTCTACTTCAATATGCTTTGTTCTCTCATGGAAGACTGGATTCTTTGCAATATGTATAGCTGCTTGGCTGTCGCATAGTAGAAGGGCAGGTGATGGAAGTTTTACCCCGAGATCGACAAGAAGACTTTCCAGCCACGTTAGCTCAGAGACAACCGAAGCCATTGATCGGTACTCTGCTTCTGCTGAGGATCAAGCCACAACGGCTTGCTTCTTACTTCGCCAGGTTATGAGATGACCCCCAAAATAGGTACAAAAACCACTTGTTGATCGACGATCGTCCAAGGACTCGGCATAATCGGCATCAGAATATGCAACTAATCTCGGAGTAGAAGATGAGGTCTTGTAGACAAGTCCTTGACCCGGAGCTGTTTTCAGGTATCTGAGGATGCGCTCAACAGCATGAAGGTGCGAGGTGCGCGGAGCATGCATAAATCTGCTGACCACTCCAATGACGAAGGATATATCCGGTCTAGTAACTGTTAGGTAGATTAATTTTCCAACAAGTCTTCTATAGTATTCCGGATTTGGAAGAGGAAGATCAGTGTCCGAAGCATGAGCGCACAGCTTATGATTTGCATCCATTGGGGTGGTAGTAGGCTTGCATCCGGAGTAACCAGCATCCCGAAGGAGATCCAGGCAGTACTTTCTCTGGGAAATGACAAGACCGTTTGGCCTTCTCGCGATCTCAAGGCCAAGGAAGTACCGGAGGTGACCCAGATCTTTAGTTTGGAAGACTGAGCTAAGGTGCTGTTTAACTGCTTGGATGCCCTTTGAGTCGTCTCTAGTAATCAAGATGTCATCAACATATACCAATAAGAGAACTGTTCCAGTTGTTCGATGTCGTGTAAAGAGGGAAAAATCTGCAGAACTTCGAGTAAAACCGACTTCCCGAACAGCCTTACAGAATTTATCAAACCATGCCCGAGGAGATAGTTTGAGACCATAAATGGACTTTTTCAGATGACAAACTCTAGACTCCCCGTGGTCTCAAACCCGGGAGGTTGCTGCATGTAGACAGTTTTCTGGATGTCGCCGTTTAGGAAAGCATTTTTGATGTCCAGTTGGTGTAATGTCCATTTCCGATGAACCGCCACGGAGAGAAGGACACGAACGGTATTCAGCTTTGCTACTGGAGAGAAAGTTTCCTCGTAATCAAGACCGTGTTGTTGAGTTAAGACACGAGCCACCAGTCGTGCCTTGAGACAGTCAATCGTCCCATCTTGAGCATGTTTGATTACAAAGATCCATTTACCACCAACGAGTCTCTGACCGTGAGGGAGAGGTACCAGATTCCAGGTCTGGTTTGCCCAGAGAGCCGTCATCTCTTCTTCCATGGCCGCCCGCCAGCCAGGATGATGCAGAGCCTCCTGCACAGTATTAGGTATAAAAATAGAGGAGAGGGAGGTGGCAAAGTTGTGAAGTAATGGAGAAAAGCGATGTAAGGATACATAGTTCGCCAGGGGATGAGCGATAGGATCTGGTGCCGGATCGTCAGAGCGCGAAGCATCAGAGGTCGAAGCCGACTTCATTGGGGTAACGAAGACAGGGTGGCGACGGGTGTAAACTCGTATAAGAGGTGGCTTGTGAACAGGGGGGGCCTTGTTCGGACTTGGTGGTGATGACAGAGTGGTAACAGGAATAGCAGGACGTATGACGGCTGGTGGGGAAGGTGTAAGATCGGAGGTAGAGAAGAAAGGGAGATCTTCTCGAAAGGTCACATCAGCAGATACAGTCACCTTTCAAGCAGCTGGGGAGTAACACATAGCCCTTTTGAGTCCGGGAATAGCCAACAAAGATCTGTTTGGTTGCCCGGGGGTCCAATTTGTCCATGGAGGGACCAAGAGTGTGGACATAGCAAACACATCCAAATATGCGGGGTGTAAGGGAGAATGGAGGAGTAGAAGGGAACATGAGGCTGAATGGACCTCGGCCCCGGGAGCCAGAACGTCCCCCACGAGTAGACGGGGGAAGAGGGAGTAGGGGAGCCGAAGTTTGCTGTTGTAGAGCCGGTGACGGAGGAGCCGGATAATCAGGAGGAGGAGAGACCTTGAGCAGCATTGCACACACATCTGACAGTGAGGGAGTAGCCGCGGAGGAGAGAATCTGTGCCCAAATGCTCTGTAGATGAGGCGGTACACGAGCCATCATCATGGCTACTCCAACAACCTCTTTCTGAGCACGTTGTGCCGCAAGATTCAGCGTGGGAGGTTGATGCTGAATCCATGCTTCGACCAGAGTCTTGGCCCGAGCCACAAAGGACGTGAGGTCGGAGGCTCCGCCAACATCCAGATTCTGGAGATCAGTGATGATATCGTAGAGGTGTTGAAGACTATCTTTACCAGAGTAGAGGGCTTGGAGCTCGTCCCACATGGCCTTGGCGGTTTCATGATACATGGCCATGCGGTAAGGTTCACTATCCAGAGAGTTAAGGAGTCATGTCTGCACTCGACCGTCATTGCGTAGCCACTCATCTGTTGGAGGAGCCGGAGCAGCTTGGGTTAGGTGATGAAGAAAGCCGTTTGATTGAAGGACACGGCGAACCGAGTGCACCCACTCCGTAAAATTCTTCTTCCTGGTCAAGGCGATAGTCGTAATCCGCAATTCATCGCGAATTTCATTTACTGGAGCCGGGCGGTCAGCAGAAGAGACCGGCGGAACAGAAGAATCGATAGAGGAGCCCATGACCGGGAGGGTAGAGAATCAGGCCGTAAAGAGGTCAGACAACGGTTAGGCAAGGAGACCGCGCGAGAAGACCACCAGAAGCGGACAGAGAGCAAGGCGTCCGAACAGACTAACTGCAACGGCTAGAGAGGAGAAGCAGCGAACAGAAGAAATCGAGCGGACAGAGATAGTGGGAGGTGAGCAGGAGAGGCCACACGGTCACGGTGAAGGGATACCAGCGGCAAGAAGCCACAACCACGTGCTAAGCCCGGAGCGGTTAGGAAGACCGCTGTAAGAGGCGAGAAGGCAAGCCGGACAGGAAGGCTGCCGCGAGAAGAGGAAGCAATTCGGACAGAGGCAGTCCGCACGGTCAAGTGAGTACACCAGCGGCTGGGGAAGCTGCCACGACCAAGTGTGGAAGCCGCTGCGGATAGAGAAGAAGCCGTGGATTAGAGAAGAAGCCGTGTGGTTAGGGAGTAAGCCGCACGGGCGGAGAGAAGGTGACAGGCCGCGAGCAAGAAGAAAGCTTGTTGCGAGAAGAGTGAACACACCGTGCGGGAAGAGAGAACTTCTGGTTGTCCGTCAAACACAAGCCGCGCGGGAAGAGAAGGAATCCGCGCGGGAAGAGAGGAAGTGGGAGAGGGCCCAATTGCTAGAGAAAAAGAACTCTATAAAAGGATAGAGTAGAGAGAAAGGATGGTGGAAGCCACGGGGAGGAGGAAGGTGAGCGGTTAGAGAAGAGGAACCCGCGCGCCTTGCGAGAAGAAGAAGGCCGCCCGGTTAGAATAACACAGGCTGCGCCAACGCTTAGGAGGGAGGCCGGTTAGCCAAAAAAAGCTAGCCGCCAGGAGAGACCGATTCCCTCTGATACCATGTAGAGAAAACCCAAACTTGTAAATACTCTTTCTATATCTCAATACAAGGTATGGATACATATTTATAGGAGGGAGAAAGAGAGAAGAGAGTCCTATACATGAAGTGGGACTAAAGAGGAGAAAGAGAAAATAAACTAAACATGGGCTATATGGGCCCCTTTACATGGGCTTTTCTAACAGAACTAAAGAAAATGGACTTTATTTTCTCTCATCACAATGATTTCATACAGTTTGGTTTTCTTGTTTTTTAAATTTTTCCCTTATTTTTGTTTGAGAACTGGTGTTATTCTTCTGAAGTGGGCGGAAAATCCTCATTGATTGCAGGTGGCATGATTTTCCAAATGACTTTGGGAGGTTCAGAGTTGCCTAATGATCCTCAAAGATCACACCAGGTTAGTAATTTTTTTATAAAAATACTTTGTCGCTTTAGTTAAATGGGTTGCCATATTTACAATGCATTCAAGGTTCTCAGCTAAGTAATAGAACGTAAAATGATAATTAGGTTTGATATATTATTCTGAAGAATGTGAACATAATTTATGGAGTTGAGTTGTGTTGTAAAATAGAAAAAAATGCTAGTATTTTGTGAAAGAAGATATCATGGATTGAATATAAATATTTTGGAATTGCAATTAGGTTATTTATGTCGTTTGAATTTGAATGAGTGCCTTTCCAATTAACATTGGTAAGATAGAATTCTCTATACATTCACAGTACGGGATCAATTGAAAGCTAGGCTTGGGGGTTGTGCCGCCTTGCCTTTCGTTTGATAAACAGCTGAGGGAGGCTGATCACAAACTCTATATGTGTGGGAATGATCCTGGTAAGGGAATGATGAGTGCTATTCATAGCAAACTGTTATGGGTCGGTAAGGGAAGGATGGATGCCATTCATGGCAAACTGTTATTGGTCCTGACTATCCGTCACCGATTAGGTTACACATATTTTATTATGAGATTTTATTCTGAGTTGTAGGAGTCGAGTCTTATTGAGTTGAGTCATTGTTATCGAGTCGAGTCATTATGAGTCTTTGAGATGGTTTTTAGTAATTCGCGCTTCTCTTTTATTTTGAGGGTATTTACACACATGCCACTTGTAAATCTTTAAATAGATCCCTTTGGTCATTGTATAAGTTATGAATGAAATTATGAATGTTCTATTCCTCTCTCTAGTTCTTTTCTCCTCCCATTTCTAAGGTTAAGGTTGAGCACGACTCCCCTTCGTCCTCTCCCCTTGCATTCTCCACAGATTGAGCTTTGTTCCCCTTGTATCTCCGCCTCCACTGCGACCTCCGACGACGTTACGGATAGACCCATAACAACTTGGTATCCGAGCCATCCATCCTCCATTTCCTATGGTATCACTTTCACAAGCCCCTCCCTCGTCATCTCTAGCAGCAGCCGCAAAGGCACTCCCCCGTCTGTGTCCTTATGCAGCTAGAACTGCAAGCCATATCTCCCGCACCTTGTCATTATGCAATAGGAATAACAAGGGCATGCTTCCGCCCTATATCTCCCACAGATGACCTTCGTTCTCCTGCACCACGCGCTCGTCGTCTCCAAGCTCGACGCACTTACTGCTCCCTTCATCGAGCCTTTACTTCGCCCGGACCGCCATCATCGACCTTTTACGTCATCTCCTTCCTCGGAATCGATCGCTGCTTCTATCCCAACGCTCGACCAACCAGATAATCTCGCCATAGCTCGCGTCCCTCACAACATGCGCTCTTCCTCAAGCCTCCTTGTATGCTTGTCCATGCCCGTCCAACCACAACTCAATCTTCAAGTAGGACAACTGCCATCTTATCAAGCCGCCATCATTCCTCCTCGAGCCGCCCTCCCTCTTACTCACCTCGAGCTCACCAAACCGCAGCAGGTTCACTCGGTTCACGAGACCAGCGACGACAATAGAAGCCTCTCTAGGAGTTCTTCTTTCGATTAATTGATTGATTTAATTAAATCTTAATTCGATTAATTGATTTGTTAATTACTGTAGCATTATGACTAGCACTGACGAGTAAGCCACCCTCCATTCGATGCTCCAGAAGTTACTAGAGATGTCAGTGGCCTATGACGTTGTGCTTTTGCGACTCACTGACGCTTCGGCGGTCCAACTCCATCGGCTCTGCCACTGATTCCACTATATCAGTCAGTGATCCTACATGTGCTCAATGAAGCTCTTCTGACTGTCGCAGTTACGATTGCTCTACCATCTCCTCTGGTTGTTCCCTCCGCATTTCACACAATCGACATCATTACCGCCAAGCCCTGCAATGGCATTGCCTCATTTTATGTCATTCGTCCCCTTGGTCTCCACTCTACAGCCTCCGCTCTAGCCACCTGCTTTGCTGACCCCTGTAAAGACAGTCCTTATGATCGCCCCCGTGGCGATGTCGCCGATTTTGATTGCCACAACTTATCTTCATCTAGGGCCTCTGTCTTCCTCGTCTGTCTTCATTCACTGGGGACACTCGCACCGACTCTAGCAGTTCTGTCCGACAATCTTCCTTCCGCAAGCACCTCTTCCATACCAGATCCTTGCAGTCTCTCGTGCCATCTATGATCACGATAGTGTCTTGATGCAGCTACCGCCACATCGACGCGTTACCAGGAGCCGTTCTTGCAATAAATCAAGGAGCCAGGTGATCAAATCATTCGAGCCTTGTTTGAGCTTGAGGGAATGCTCGATTTGATGGCCGTGTGGGATGTTATGGGTCCCCACTATCCGTCGCCGATTAGATTACACATTTTATTACGAGTCTTTATTTCGAGTTGTATGAATCGAGTCTTATCGAGTCAAGTCATTCCTATCGAATCGATTCATTTCGAGTCTTTATGTTGTTTTTTAATAATTCACACATCTCTTTTATTTTGAGGGCATATATACCCATGCCACTTGTAAGTTCTTGAACAGACCCTTTGAGTCATTGTATGAGTTATGAATGAATTTATGAATGTTCTTTTTTTCTCTCTTGTGCTTTTCTCCTCCCATTTCTCGGGTTAGGGTTGAGCACGACTCCGCTTCTTCCTCTCCCCTCACATTCTTCGTGGGTTGAGCATGGCTCTCCTTGTTTCTCCGCCTCCAATGCCACTTCCAACGGCGTTATGAATTAGACCCATAACAACAGAGAATGCGAAGGGAGTGGAAGATGGGATCCATGCTC
This sequence comes from Platanthera zijinensis, assembly GCA_039513925.1. Classification (NCBI taxonomy): domain Eukaryota; kingdom Viridiplantae; phylum Streptophyta; class Magnoliopsida; order Asparagales; family Orchidaceae; genus Platanthera; species Platanthera zijinensis. The sequence goes on along the minus strand of CM077093.1, from coordinate 165,977,932 downwards.
AACCTTAACCCTAAATATGGGAGGAGAAAAACATTAGAGAGAGGAGTAGAACATTCATAATTTCATTCATAACTCATACAATGACCCAATGATCTATTTAAAGGTTTACGAGTGGCATGATTGTAAATACATCAAAATAAAATAGATGCACGAATTATTTATAACCATCTTGAAGAATCGTAATGACTCGACTTGATAAGATTCGACTCATACAACTCGGAATAAAGACTTATAATAAAATATGTATAACCTAATTGGTGATGGATAATGGGGACCTATAACACAAACCTGTTGGAGTAAAAAACTCCTTGGCTATTAGAGAAGAGGAAATCTTTTTGTGAGGGCATGAAAATATGGCCTATGACAACCCACGGCTCAACTCTTTCTTGGATGGTTGGATTGTCTGGCATTAAATAACCTTTGTAGTTCTTATTAAGATGAATTTATGGAAAAACTAGGAGGTGATATATTAAAGGATACATGCCGTTTATCGGGATCTCCCCTATCAATTTACAAAATTATAGGTTGCATCTTTGATATCTTCCACTATCGTCAAAAGAAAATAAATAGATTAAATGCAAAGGGAGATGCTTGATTTCAAGATGAAATCTCTTGGGTGCAGGATCTAAGGTTGTAAATATCGGATGTTTGGGACATGTCAGATTGAGTTCTTTAAATGTTACATATTGGATCCGATACATGTGCTTCCACTTGGATCTCAGACATATGAAAGGATTCACCGATCATCTGAAGGATTTGCCAACCATTAACAAGAACTCGTCTACTATTCTTTTGAATTCACTTACCCTTCTTCACTCTTCAAAACTTAATAATTCTCTCTATTGCAAGCTGCACTCGTAAGGAAGAGGGCCGCGCCTACACACAAGGGGCCGCACTGACACACAAGGGGCCCCTGCCGGCATGCAAGGGGGCCGCGCTAGCAAGCAAGGGGGCCGCGCCGACACACAAGTGGGCCGTGCCCTCACGCAATCACGCCGCAACCGCACGCACGTGGGTCGCGCTAGTATACAAACTTGGTACACCCGCTCTTGATGCATGTGGTTACAAATGGGTTCTGCCCGTTTGTGGATTGCTTTAGGTGTGCTTGGGAGAAACCACGCTCGATGTTGGAACCAAAAAATTCAATTACTAATGTTTGAACCGATAAGGTGACTAAAAGCTACTTATCTAGTGGTCGATTCGAGCAAACTACACTAGACAGAGCTAAAGAGCTAGAACTGATGACGAATGACTTATAAACCAAACTCGAGAGCTGTAGCGAGGAGGTCCCCACGTACTCGAAAGTTTATAGGAACTTTCCCTCCCAAACCAAGGATGAGCTTGACACAAGAAAGACACAGACTTGTTGGAAGGAAAGCTTGGGGGGGGGGGGGGGGGCTCAACGTGCCTTTTACTTGCGCCTTGAGCTTCTATTTATAGGCAATCGAGGTGGGGTGTAGGGGGGTTATAGAGCCTGCGAGTAGACGCTCCCGCCTTCTTGAGACACTAAGTACCCGACACCTGAGCGACCTTTTTTCTGGGAACCTTTGGAGGAGGCGAGCTTATCAGAGTCACCGTAGGTGAGGTCGCCTATGTCGGGTCTTCAGTTGGCGAGTTCGCTGGTTGGATGAGCTTCAACGTAGCGAGGTTGGCAGTAAAGCCCAAAAGGGGCTCGCAGGCAGATTATGCAGGTTTCTGAGCTCCATCCTACTGAGCTCTCGGGCGAGTTGATCAACAAGAAATGGGTGAGCTCTAAATGAGCTCCCGTTGTTTTCGGGGATGAATGTTTCTGGGATTGCGGTCCATCATCTGAGGTCCTGAGACTTATGTTATGGCGTGGGCCTACCTCGTCGAATACTGGTTGTACATAATTCTCGCTCTTTGTGAGTTCGCCTAGAGCTCAGAAAGAATCGTCCAACCATTATTTGACGAGTTGCGGTTCTGCTTTGTTGGAGGTATCAGTTCCCTCCCATATAAATTGGGGTTGGGACTTCTGAAATCCACTCCTTGGATTATGGCCACCGAGAAGAGAGTGGCTTTGCCCGTCGCAAAAATGACCACCTCGTCTACCGAGGCGAAAGGGGAGCGAGCCTTCGTGCAAGTCTCACCACGTTCCAGCCGCTGAGACCCTGTCTGCGAGCGTTCTCCGAGCAAAGTTAGGAGCCGTTCCCTCTCCCGATCTCTTTAGGCATTCGAGAATGAAGTGAGCAGAGAAGAGGAAATGGGTCGTGACCCTGGATTCCTAAGGACAAAGGCTAGGCGAGGGAGAGCTCCTTGGGGTAGGGGATGAACCTCCCTCGAAGAAGACCATCTCCTCTGCCACTGCTTACTCGCTCCCAGACCCACGTCTGGAGCGGATTGACGAGGTAAAACCAAGTTTGCGTCTAATAAGCCGAGGTCCTGTTTGGTGCTGAAACTAACCTCCTTTTCTGACTACTTTCCCAGGCGGCCTTTAGGTCCATCATGGACCTGACCCTGAGCAACTACGACGTTCCTTCTCCTTTGCGAGGGAACGACAGAGACCCCTCAGGCGAGGTGATGCTCGACCTCGTCTCCACGCATGGTTAGTAGACTCCTTCATCCTTTACAGTGTAATCTTGATGCCTTGCTAATCGAGTTGTTATGCAACACTTATTAATGTCGAGGGCCTGACACCCTCGCCCTTCCCGAGAAGACTGCTCCCATGACCCCGCAGGTCGCGAAGCTGCTTCCGCCTCTTGCTTATGGGGAGGCCAAGGAGTTGACTCTGAACTCCAAGTATGTCTGTTTCTTGGAGGATCTGAAGGACACGACGACCCCGCCCGTACTGAGCGAGCAAGAACCATAAGGGCCATCTAAGCCCACCATGCTGCCGTCGAGCTCCGTCCTTGTGACTTTGGTATCCACCGCTTCTCGCGCTGTGTGCCTGCCACTGGCTCTCAGCGGTCTGCCTCCGCAAGGGACTTCGTTGATGTTGGTGCCAGGCTCGGCCTCGGCGGATAACCTCCTCGCCAGCGCCTGATTCCACGCCTTCGCACATCATGTCTGCCAACGAGACCACATCCCGCGGGAATGGGCTAGAGGCGGCGCCTCGCTCAGAACGAGGCGAGTCCAGTGCGCTTCGCCGCTTTCATGACTCGCGAGATCGCCAGTGCGGTAACGAGGAAAGAAGACAGCATCGCCGTTCTTCTTGCGCGAAAAAGGAGAGTTCACAGCACCGCTGTGGTATGATTCTCATCGCTTGTGCTTTCTTCATTAACTACTCACCATTGAGGAATGATGTTTAACAATTCATACAATTTGTAGGCCCAACCCCTTTTATGGGAACTCCCCGCTGTTGGCCCTCTTTGCCAGCTAGCAAGTTCTTCGTCGACCCGGGTGAATCTTTTGGCGAGTTCATGGCTTGCATCCTCACATTGCTCTCCTTATATAAAATGTGGTTGAAGGAATGGGCGACAAGTGAGCTCAATTGTCTCCTAATCGCGGTGTAGTCTCGACTATCCCTTTTCGAGGAGTTCATTCCCCAGCCTAAGAGACCGAGCACAAATATTTCAACATCCAGATCTTGGAGGTGCATATGATCGAAGTTAGGCCTGTAAGTAGTTCGGTTAGGTTTGGTTTTGGATAAAAACGAAACCGAACCGATTACCCTCAGTTTTCACACTCCCCAAATGGAAACCGAACTGATCCATACAGTTCGATTTGGTTTTGTTCGGTTTCTTACATAGCTAACTTGTAATAAAATTTGCCAAAAATTTTTTCTTAGAGTTCTCATTAATTCCTTTTTGACTTAAATAATAAATCGATTTTGATTAAGAGTTAACTTAGAAATAATTGCTCTGAGATTTATATGTTTAAAAGTAATTTATTGTGTCGTATGCTATCTAATAGGCGTTAATTTTAGTTTACTGTAAATTAATCAAGCAAAAAACAATTGATGTAAGCATGCATATTGCGATAATTTACGAATAATATTATTGTCGAATTAATCCACTTGATGCATAACTTTAGCGTCTATAATTTTCGAGCATACTACACTAGACAAAGCTAATATAATAGAATTAATCCACTAGATTTTGTAGTTAGAAATATAGTCCAACAAAATTTTGAATAATCATCTATTAAAATAAAAGTAAAATTTTTATCTCCTAAACTTTGTGTCGTAACTGATCTAAATAGATCCATATGAATTAATTAAAAAAATCTATTAGTAGAAATATTATTTTTACTTTTAAATGAAGATTTTGAAATTTTTTCTTTTTGACAAGGCGTACATAAAGAAGATGATTTTCCATCTAATAAAGGTAAATCTTTTATCAACTTATTTTTTGAAAGTTTTACAACTAGTTTAACACTAGAATGACGAAGACGCCTATGCCATAATTTTAATTCTTCATTTTTAGAAATAAAACATTTTAACATAGGATGAGAAAGATTAAAAAATTCTATTTTATAAACATTGTGAAATCTAGGTGTAGTAAGAACAATTTCATGTGATTTTGAATCTATAATTTTGCATAAATTTGTAGATTATTCAAATAAAACGTTTAAACCTTTATCACATAATTGACTTATAAAAATTAAGTTATGTTTCAAACCATCTACATATAAAATATTCGAAATAGTAAAAGATTCGTTACCCACTATACTGATGCCCATGATACTTTTTTTTCATTGTCGCCAAATGTCACTACTCATTCTTTCATCATTTCTAGGCTAAGAAACTTTGATCTTTTGCCCGTCACGTGCTTTGAACATCCTAAGTCCAAGTACCGCACGTCTTCTTTGTCCTTAGCCTGCCAACACACCTAGAAAGAAGATGAGAATAAAGATCTGGCTACCCAAGTAGTTCCTCCCATAGTATATGTGGAAACCATAGACACCTAGACTTGTTTAAATAAATTTTGACCTTTCTTCCTGCAAGAGTCAATATTGTATCCAAACCTATTACATTTGACACACGTGATAAAAGGAGATGAAGCTTTTTCCAGAATTTTTTGTGTACTCTTGCTAGAAGATGTAGTAACAACAAAATTATTAACAAACTTTAGATTTCTGGAATTTTTGTTATCGCCAGCGATAACACCTTTTGGCAGACGATAGCTTCCATAGACATACCGTAGCCCAAATTTAGCAGATTCATAGCACTGATTGGCTAAAATCATATCCATTGTTTTTAGCGCAATTCCAAATTTTTTGATCGCCATATTCAAGTCATGGATCCAGGTTATCAAAGCGGTGTTTTCTGAAACTAATATGACACACCTGTTAGCAAAGGTTTTCTTGCCTTCTACTTGAAAACGAGAAGATTTGAGAGATCTTTTTAAGTCCCCTCTCTCTTTAATAAGAATTTTAACAACGAATTGAGACTTATCAAGAGCTTCTTCTAATTCTTGAACCCTTGCGAAAAAGTGATCGCACTCTTGACAAATCATCTTCTCTTTCCCTACCACTTTTAGTTCAGCGAATAATTTTTTTAAACAAAACTTTGTTTTCAGATTTTAACAAATCAATATTTTGTATGTTTTTATCAAAAAATTTGCATGTTTGTAAAAATTCAGGATACAGTTCGTCATAAGTAGGATGAGTTGACTCAGTGTCGCTCTGCACACCGCATTCATCATCAGATGGCGAGTTGTTCTTTCCCATTAAACACATGTTGGGCTCCTCTTCATTGTTTGTACTTGATTCACTTGAATCCCTAGATGAGGAATCACCCCATGTCTCCTTCAACACCTTTTTCTTGTCCTTCTTTGTTTGCCCCTATTCCTTCTGCTCTTTCAGATATTTCAGGCACTTACTTCAGATATGTCCAACCTTTCTACAATGATAATATTCCGGCGGCGGAGAGTTCTCATCATCATCATCGATTTTTTTTTCCTTTCTTAAATCTAGACTCATTATTAAAGTACTTCTTAAATGAATTTTTCATATCCGAATTTCTCATAAATCTCTTAAACTTCTTCACAACAAACTCTCCTCATCTACTTCATCATTCTCATCAGTTTCACTATCTTCTTCCTTTGACTTCAACGCCAACGCCTTTTTTTCGCCTCCAATTTATATTCATGTTGTTGAATCTTTAACTACACCTCATGAGTTTTGAGATTTTCGATGAGGCTCTCAATTTGAGGCGTCTTTAGATCGTGTGACTCTGAGATGGTAATCACCTTCGGATTGAAATTTGGGGAAAGCGATCTAAGAATCTTTCTAATTAAATCGCCATTAGAGAAATTTTTTTCAAGTACTTTGGAATCGTTGACGATCTTTGTAAAGGTTGTATACATAGAATCAATGTCTTCATCAACTTCCATTCTGAACTTTCCAAATTTTGACTTCAGTTGACGTAGCTTTGAATCCTTCACCTGCGAGGTACCTTCATGAGTAACTTCAAGTAAATATCAAATATCAAATGCAGTTTCACAAGCACAATCCCTATTAAACTCAGTTCTAACGCACAAAATAAAGCATCCATAGCCTTAACATTATTTTTGCACCTTAACTTGTCTATATCATCCCATTTATCTTTTGGTTTCTCCATGGTGACACTTCTAACTAACAATGTAGGTGGAGTGTAGCATTGTTCTACCATTTCCCAAACATCAATAACTAATGCAATTAGAAAACCTCGCATTCGAGTTTTCCAATAGTTATAGTCAGTGTCAGTGAATAAGGGTGGTCTACTAATTCCTTGCCCCTCAAAAAATGCGTGATCATTATGCGTCATTACTCCCAGTGATGAAACCGTTTTGGAGCAACCTGCTCTGATACTAAATGTTGAATCTTGCGGCGCCCTTAGAGGGGGGGGGTGTGAATAAGGGCTATTTAAAAAAATTTGGAAAACCTTAACACTTAGATAATTTTAACAAATAGACTTAAGTAAATTTTCTTACAACCACCAATATGAAATAAAAACATAGAGAATGAAGTATAAACAATATGATTTTATTCCACAAACGATGAAAAACATAAACAATTATTTCAATAAAGCTTGAAATCGAGGCTATAAGTAAAATTATTCTTTTGTGAATTCACTGGTCCTTCTCTCGAGGATCGGGCGGCTATTGTCTATCTCTCTCTAGATACAGCTTCTAGCCTCTCCCTAGATCTGTCCACGACCAAGCCGCTGCGCACAAGGCGGCAAATTCCACTTAAACCGCACGAGGGCCTAGTCGTCACTCACAAGGCGGCGAGTTCTCTACCATTTACAACGAATAACAAAAAAATTACAAAAATCAAAATTGAAATTAAAACTCTCTCTTGTCTTGAACGCTGAAGACGGTGAAGTTTTGCGAAAATCGCCGGAGTTGAAGTACACGAACAGTCTCTTTTTTGCTCTTTAACTTTCTTGGGAACTCTGGAGTTATTCTGATTTCAGAGTTATCTTGCCTAAGATGCATGTGAATGAAGGCTTCAGGAGGTGTGTAACAGAATTTTTTTGAAGTCCAACCTTTTTATTGAATTTTAGTTATTGTCCGACGATAGGTAGCTATCGCTGACAATATCTCCTCCAGCTGCCACATGTCCCACTCTGCGATAACCGCACCGGGAAGATGGAGATCGTGCACAGGCGTGGGGCTATCACACAGCCATATCGATTTCTCCGGCGATATCTCGAAGTTATGCGCGCCATGACGAGATCGTGTGGAACATGGACATCATCATGCTGACGTCATCAAGCACTATCACCTGGCGATAGTAAGCTATCGCCAACGATATCTATTTCTTTGAAATCAGCTGCTTGTCTCCAAACCAAATTCATCAGAGTATTCTTCTTGTTATATCTGCACACCATAAACACAGTATGATCAAATACGTTCAGGATTTGTTATTTTCAAAACAAGGAGTGCGGAACGCATGCTCCAACAAGATTTCCCTTCTTAGTTAGGTGAAGTGCAAGAAGAAGAAGCCACCGGTGAAGAGGAACCTCCCTCTTCAGTGGTGGAAGCTTCTTATTCCTACACCACTCCTGTCCTGGATGCTCCTGTAATGGGGAGGGTTTCCTCCACCCCTTTCAATGTTATCACGACAGTGTCACTAGCTTGGGAGGCTCTAAATAATGATAACATTCACATTTCTCTCTCGGAGAATGATGAGATTTAGCCACCTTCCTCCATCACTCCTCATCCAACTCCAACATTTTTTTCTCTAAACGGGTTGCTTCTCCTGTGCAGGGGAAGGTGATGGGGAAGGATCTCTATTTTGTTTATAACGATCCTTCTTGGTAGGATTATAGCACCCAACTGATGGACCAGGCCATCAATCCAAGGTTGAATAATGAAGGGGAGTTTTCTTACCTCTTCTTCTCTCTTTACCCTCTACCTGCTGGGCACATGTATTATTATTTAGGTAGAGTGGTATATATCCTGTCTCCGTATCGGCACCCATTTCCAAAACAGTTTTTTGGGGATTTGCCTGCGCACTTTTCGTTTCATGCGCCGATTAGTTAAGGTGTTTTTGGACTTTGCAATAAGTTCAGCTAGGAGACACCAATCCCAGTAGTTATCTTTTATTTGTTTTGTTTTATGCAATTCTTTTGTTTTACTTTAGCACGCTTTTTCGGTAATAATAGCGTTGGAGCACTGCTGGTCGCGTCCCTAGGCTTGTTGTGTGTTCTTTATTCACAGTTGTAGGGTTAGTGTGCGTCTAAGGGTTATCGCCAGAAAATTCCCCCGCTCATCTAGAAATTGCTTAGCGCATGACCACTGGTCGTGCGCGCCATAGAATTATAAAATCCGGAAGTCGGGCTGTAACCCTCATTCGACACGTACCATTGCTACTTGTCCTTAAGCGTTCTCCCTCCCTCTCCTCCGACGATTCAGGTTTCCCCCTTACTATTTCTTCTTCCCTATTGCTTCTTCCATCCATTTCCCTCCTCCAACCTCCATTTTTCTATGGATTCATCCGCCGTCCGGAAGAAGAAGACAATAGCTTACAAATGCCGGGGAGAATCATCCTCCTCTCCGTCGAGAAGATGTTGGAGTTCCAACGGCCCGAGCATCTGCGGCGCTTCAAGAAACTCAGCGGGAAGCCCTTCATCTCGCAAAGGTGTGTTAACTTGAATTTGGTGATGGCGGAATCCTCATGGAGGAGGTTAGGCAACTACTTAGTGTTGGGAGCTGGAGCTATGTGTTTGATGACTAAGAAGACATATTTCGGGAACTAACATTCGAGTTCCTTTGTACGCTCACGTTGAAGGATGCCACCTCCACGAGGCAACCCTCAACGGTGGAGTTCTGTATCTTGGGTACCACACGACGTTGCTTCATCACCGAACTCGGGGTACTTGCGAGCTTCTACTCCCAGGAGATTACCGCTACTTTGAGCTTCAATGATCTTCCCGTGGTTTTTCCTTAGGAGGCATAGACTCACGAGGTGTGGTCCTCATTCATTGGCTTCAACCAACTCTATGAGGCCCGCGCGACAAAGTTCACCGCGATCCGCTCCCCCGCTCTTCGCTATGTGCAACATCTAATCAGATGTTCCATTGTCGGTCGTGCTCGAAGTCAAAATGTTGTAGGATGGTGTGACCTCCTCTATCTCTACAACATGAGTGGGCGCTACCCCTTGCACTTGGGTCTAATCTTTGCCCAATATCTGAATCATCAGGTCACTTATACCCACCTCAAAGCAATTGGGTGAAAACATTTTGTGACCGAATTGCGAAGAAGTTGGGAATTTGGGGCCAAATGTCTCTGATGGACCAAGTTACTGAGAGCCAGCCACTCACGCTCCAGGCAATGTTACATTTCTGATTACTGCGTGTAGTGGGGAGGAAGAAGAACCGACGATATGAAATCATTAGGCTTGGCGCTGACAAAGAGGATGACCAACCGACATAGGCGAGTGCGGAACCCTCCGCACGTCGGCGGCCTGCTCGTGATCAGAGAGCTACCCCACCTTCTCAGTAGCAAAGCCGAGCACCACCGGCGTCGGAGTTTGGAGCTGCTTCATATTCTAGGGGGCAACAGTCCTACGTTCCTCCTCATCTCAATGAGCGCCTGTAGGATTTAGAGTCGGCAAACTTTTGGACGCAAAAGTTCATCTACCAGTAAGCATTGAGGACTGGTCTGGACATTCCACCCCCTCCTGTTCGCTGTGGTCGTGCCCCGCCGTCTTCCCCTCCTTCGAATGATGACTGATTGTCGTTCCAGCACTCCATCGGGATTTGCTATTTACATTTTGTTTAGCTTTCTTTTATCTATATTTCTACTTTGTAATCATTTGACAATATGTTTGTGAGACGTTTCTTGACGATGACTTGTGCGCCGTCAGCATTTGTTGATGCCTTGCTATTTCTTTGTCTCCTGTGAGTTGTGTTATTTTTCTGATTGTGACCCCCATAGATCTGTTGTGTTGTGCTTTTATTATTATCTTGCATGTTTGTTTTTGCTATTTGTCTAACCCCTGCAGGAAGCCGACGACGTTATCTTTTGTTTAGCTAAGTTGGAACTGGGTGCAGATTTTTCGAGCACGACAATCAAATTCAGAGGCTTTCGGCATTCCCCACTCTCTAGCATGAGTAACGAATTTTTATCCCAGTTTATTTTCTTGCACTTTTCTCATGTTGTTGCATATTTGTGCGCATTGAGGACAATGTTAAGTTTAAGTCTGGGGGGTAGTCTTCTGTTAGTCACTCCCGCATTGCACTTTCATTTTGCATTCTGTTAGCTCTGTTTTCTTTAAAAAAACTGCTTCAATTTGTTGTTTTAAAATTCTTAATACTTTCGTTCATGTGCATATCATGCCACACCCACTACGCTATAGCTTTAATTTTTATTATTCCTGTGTTTTTCAATATCTTTAGGATGGTAGAATAGATTGATTTATAATCAAAAATTTGAAAATTTCTCAGTGAACCGTAAACTCATACAATGCTCCTAGTTGAGTGTTCCTGCTCTCGAATAGAATTAGATTGTGTTAATTTTTTTGCATATGTTAAATACAATGTATTTGTTTCAACTGTCGTTGGTGTATATCCAGTGCTCGTTAGAATGCGATCGAGTCCAACGCCAGTGTAAGAGCTGATTGTAGCTTCACTAGGGCTATATTCTAGGTTCACGGCGAGGGGATGTTCTTTTTCGATATCTAGAACTCGCCCCTAGCGACCTTCAAAGCATGTGTAGTTAATAGTAATTAAATCTACCTATATGATTTATTCCTTTTCTCGGATAGTTTGAGTCTATGCATCCTAGCCTATTTTCACTACCATTGCTAACCCAAATTCATGTCTACCACATTTTTATTGGTTCACCCCGACCAATTTATAACCAAAGCCAAAATTCCAACCCAATTGCACACTTAAAATTATGAGCTTAAAATTTTAATTTTCATGATTTTTGAATTGGGAACTTTGTGATGATGTGGTGGGATGTTAAAATTTTTATATATTTGGGTGTGTGCTTGTTGAAATAAAAAAAAGAAAAGGAAATGAAAAAAAATTTAGAAATGTATTCTTTTTGGTATTAGCAAGTGGTGAGTGACCCCATGTGCTAAAGTCTTAGTCTGGGGTATCACTCACCCATTTTCTGCTTTTGGTAAGTCAATCCCTTTAAGCTCAAATATTTATGTTTAAGTGTGTTTAGTACTCACATTTATCTTTGCTATACTTCACCTTAAACCTAAGACTTAACGTTCATCCTAATTAAGCCTTAATGATAGGTAGAGCTAGTTTGTGTCAAGTGTAGTGGAGAAAGTGTGAGCGACGAGCCTATGACCATCGTCATTGATGCATTTCTTTGGAAGCTTCTCTAGTAGTTTTGAGCTTATAATATTGCATTTAGCATTGCTACTCTCTCCTGCACTATGCCTAAGACGGATCGATAGTTCTTTTGTTTAGGAGTGGATATTGCTTTTTTTACAGTTGATCTAAATACATTGTAATTAATTATATGCTTAGAATATTCTTGTAACCTATTTGTATTCTCCATGGACACAAGACTTTTCAGTCCACTATTCCATTTTGATTTTAATTTATAATTAATCTTTCTTACTCCCGATAGATAGTTGGATTGCTCAGGACGAGCAATAATTCAAGTCTGGGGTTTTGATGAGCGAATATCATATAGTATTTTAGGCTCTATTTTAACTTTGTTTTCATATCTTATCGCTCATCATATTGTCATTTTCATATAAAAATCATTTAGAATTGAATTGTGAAACCATTGAGCGTTTAGCTAATTAGAGCGTTCTTGTGCATTTCATGCTTGGGGAGGTCTCCCTCCCTTCTTTTTCATGCTTATATTATGTTGTGTGGACTGTGCATGGATGTTTTCCTGCGGTATTGGGTGTTTTTGCTGCAGGTACCAATGTGTGTGGAAAGTTCCCCGAGCGTCTCGACTTTGTTTCATGGAGGAGGCCAATTCTCATGCGTTTTTGTTCTCGCACGATCATTGACCCCCTTTGCGCACTACCACTGGTCGTGCGTGATCATTTGCTCACCACGACAACCATTGAGAGAGGCCACTCCTCGTGCGGATTCCATCTCGCACGATTACTGGCCCCCCCTCTCTGTGCATGACCACTGGTCGTGCACGACAAAATGCAAAAATCGACCCAAGAAAGGCACGAGTGTACGCACGAGTTATTTTTTGCACGACCACTGCTCGTGCGAGGCAAAACCTTTTCCCCCCAAAACCTCAAATTTTCCCGCCAGTTCAGGTTCTTTCTCGCTCGAGTACGGGCTTTTCCTTCTTGCATGACCGTGCGCCTACTCGTGCGATTGGCTAAAATATGCTGCGCCTGTAAATAGAACGTTCCATCTTCTTCCTGAAGGAGGTCGTGATTTCCTCCCCCTTTCCACCAATTTTCGTTGTTTTTAGGTTTCCAATGGCTAGGGATCATCCCCTAGGCTCTCCCCACCATCTGGAAGCTCAAGGAAGGAGTCTTCCACTCGCCTCATGCTAGGGATTTGAAGAAGAAGATGTGGACGGTGCAAACCCTTGAGAAGACGGGGTCCATTGGGAGCTTGTGACAGAAGTTCTTCTACCCCGGACGGTAGCCGATGAGCGAGGCATTTACAGAGGCGCTATCTGGAGTCAATCTCTACTCTACGGAAGAGTCTACAACATGTTTATATCTCTTTTCTTTTCTCCCGCACACTAGGTTGAGTAGGTAGTTATTTCTCTTCTAGTTTATTGATGGTGGTGGATTAAACTTGTGTAGACTATTATTTTTTGTGTATTAAAGCATGTCTCGCAATGTTCTTTCCTTTGAAGTAGCCTAGACGGCCTAGTGCCTTGTTGATTGTTGTTGTTTTCCATGTTTGTGATTTGTGCATTGTGGTCGAGCTTTGTAGCTTCTTTGCCTTGTTAGGCACAAGCGTTGTGCGAAGCGGGGGTCAGCGACCCGCGAAAAAGTGAAGCGGAGGTCGGCTACCCGCGGTGGTGCGAAGCGGTGCCACCGAACCGCATAGTTAATTAGTTTTAATTTTTTGCAAGTGGTTATTGTTTGAAATAACCTCCCCCCCCCCCCCCCCCCGAAAGAGACTTCAATCTCAAGTCTCGTCTAAAAGTAAAATCCATATTTTCGTGCTCCACACGAGATCGATACTCGGGGATCACCCCTCGTTTTTTTATTACTTGACAACAATATGGGTGCACTTGCCAATCCGTTGATCAAATACGTCAGGAAGCCGTATTTATATCAACCCCTACGTCGTTTGAAATTTCAAAAACCTTTATCCCATTCTAGTGGGGTCGGCTACTCGGCTATATGGATCCTTTGTCGTCATTGTTTCCTATCTTTAGTCATAAACTCATTAATGCTTAAGTACATCACATCTTTCCTTATAGTTTCATTTCTAGTCTTTATTGGTCTACCCTTCCTCTGTTTAACATGCCTAATGACTAAATTCTCAAAATGCCTAATAGGTGCCTCCAATGGTCTCCTTTGTACGCTATCAAACTGTCTTAGTCGTGCTTCTCACATCTTCTCTGCAATTGGTGTCACTTCTGTCTTATCCCTGATACATTCATTCCTAATTTTCTCCAGTCTCCTGTGTCCACACATCCTCCTAAGCATTCTCATCTCCGGAACTCCCATTTTTTGCCCATGCACACAATTCATTGCTCAACACTCGGAACCATAGAGCATCGCTGCGCTGATTTCAGTACGATAAAACTTTCTTTTAGTTTTAATGGTACTTTACGATCACATAAGTTCTCTTATGTGCCTCTCCACTTCAACCAACCTGCTTGGATTCTTTATATCACATCTTTATCAACACTTCCATCATTTTTTGAACAATCGATTCAAGATATTTAAAACACTCACTGCGGGAAATATTTTGATCACCCAACTTAATAACGAAGTCATCCGTCCTTGCATTGCTAAATTTAAGCTCCATATACTCCATCTTTGTCTGGCTCAACCTAAAACCCTTTTTTTTCAAAAGTGTCTTGCCAAAATTCAAATTGTGTTTACCACTTCCCGCTTCTCATGAGCAAAACGATATCTTCCGCAAATAATAAACACCAAGCTAGTGCTTGTTGGATATGTCCGGTGAGCTCATCTAAGATAAGGGTAAAAGATAAAGACTTAAAAGCTTAACCTTGATGTACAAATAAAATTATAAACACCCATTCGGTGGGTAAATAGTAAATATTAGTGCCATGGGATTAAGAATGAGAAGGGATAGATTAAAGGTAACACGGAAAGAATTTGTTTACAATTATTTGTGAAGTGTAGGCACACTGCATGAAAAACAAGAGATTACCAAATTGGCCCAATAGTTATGATATAAACTTTCCCCTCTATTTGAAAACAAATATTTTATGAATAGCATGTGGCTCATTAACAATCCATAAAGAATATTAACAGAATACTCATAGTCACATGCGGCTATTCTCGACTAGATTAAAACCACAAGGTTTAAAGCCTATTATCTTAATATATTTATACAAAATATTAAAAAGGTCAAATTTCAAGCAACTAAAAAGAAAAATGTTTGAGGTTTATTTCAAGTTGAGAATAAATTTCACAATTTTCGCCTTGGGATAGGGGGATTATGACAAAGCTGGTGTGGATCAGCTCTAGTATTGGAGTGAATAACACTGAAGTAAACTTGATTACGAGTTTTGCAGTATTTTGGTTTAGATTCCAAAGAATTCTAACATCTCATTTTCTTTGCAATCAATCTGGTTTTCATGTACAGGGTAATGGCGGCATGAATGTCTTCCATCATAGCGAAACACTGATGATTACTGATGAGATTTTGTTACGTAGAATCAAGAATAGAGAGAGGCAAAGAAGGTATAGAGAAAGAAAGCGCCTTGAAGCAGATAAGAAGAAATCACACTTGATCGAGCACCGCTTATTTTTTCCTGCTGAAACTCCGCCAAATGCAGTGTACGAAAAACGAGTACATAGTGGACGGAAGTGGAAGAAGGAAGCAAGACGAGTGTATTTCTCAACTAGATTGGAAAATATGGAATTTGAAGAGGCACTAACAGTAGCTGAATTGGCTACGAAAGAGCATAACGGTCGAAGGGATTGGAAGGCTGATGCCAGGAAAAAGATGGAATTCGAAGGCGGTGAAGCGCTTGGTTTAAGTGTTTGGAGTGACATAAAAATGATGAAATGAAAATGATAAGCATTTTTTTGCCTGCTTTACTTGAAAGTTTCAGAAATCCAACCAGGGGGGTTACGGGAATTGAATTTGTAGCTCTGTAGCTTCATTTTTTGAGGGGATAAAACTCCAGTGATGATATTGACGATAAGATTGTGGGTTTTTTTAATCTTTATTGTATATGGCTTTGGTATCCTTTATTTTAGTGTATATATCTTTTATGTGGTTTTGGTATCCTTTATTTTTGTGAACATTTTGTAAGCTCATGAGATTACAATATGTAGAAAACTTTGGGGGAATGTATTTGTTCTTGTCTTATTTTTTGACTAATATTTTTTGTTTTCGGACATTTTGTATAATGCATGATATTATATATTGCAAGGATTCTTCTAAAGTGAAGCAAGAGAGTTTGTTGTTTTCATGGTAAAGGAGCTCACTTATTCTCCGTCTCCCTTTGTCTTCACCTTAGGCTTTTGCAGTAGTGCTTGTTCCCAAATTGTTTGTATTTGGTGTTATCAGACTTCTTTTAGGGTGTACCTTTGTTTGAACGGAACTGAGCTCCAGAAATTGAAATTGAAAGTCTAATTTCAAATTTGTCAGTCATTTGCACACTTCATATTGGAATTGAAATTTTAATGAATTTGGTTAAATTTATTTTGAACTAAGGTGAATTTTGTCCAATCTATATAAGAATTGAGTAATTCCGATCATGACACATTTTTATCCCAAGATCATGTTTTGTTTCCGAGCGAGCATTTTTTGCCGGTGCACGCTCTTTTCTCTCGGAAGCGCTTATTTTGTCAGTGCATGTTTTTTTCACATGCAACACTTTATTTCACCAGAGAGCATGTTTTTCGCCTGGACGTGCATATTTCACCCGAATGTGCATATTTTGCCTGAACGTGAGTTTTTTGCCAGTGTGCCTATTTTTTGCGTGGACACACATTTTTCACCAGAGAGCGCATATTTTGCCTGAGAGTGCGTATTTGCCGGGGAGGGCGTATTTTGTCCGGGCGCGCGAATTTCGCACGGGAGTGCGTATTTCTGCCCGGCGCGCGTATTTCGCTCGAGACCGCACATTTCAGGCGAGCACACACATTTCGCGCGGGCGGGCGTTTTTTTGCCCGGGCGCGCGTTTTTAGCCCGGTGCGTGTTTTTTGCCCGGGGCGTGTTTTTCTCCCAGCGCCCGTTTTTGCCCCGACGCCCGGTTTTTCGCCCCAGCGCGCGGTTTTTTGCCCCGGGCGCTTGTGTTTCGGCCGGGTGAAAATTTTTAGGCCGGGCGGGCGTTTTCGGCCGGGCGGGCGTTTTTCGGCCGGGCGGGCGTTTTTCGGCCGGCCGGGCGTGCATTTTGTCGCCCGGGCCCCCGTTGTCGACCGGGCGACCGTTTTGTTACTCGGGCGCCCGTCTTGTGGCAGGGGAGCACTTTGTTCGCCAAGACTATCATTTTTTGTCCGGGCGCGTGTTTTTTCGGATGCGCGTTTTTTGCAACAACAGCTATTGGTGCAGTGGAAAGGGCTATTACCGGAGGACAGATAATGGTAACCTCACCTTAACCTCCTCCAGCATCATCAACGGGACATGGAGGAAATCAGGATGTCATAGGCCAACCAGATACAATTATACCAAGAAGAGCAGAACAAAGTAAACAAAGGACGATGGTCGATCACTCAAAAAGGAACATCATCATTCATCAACCTCAGGAGACCCAGTTGCAGATCACCAGAGAAAGGAATGCACAAAATCAGAGACAACATTGCTAACTGCAATAAATTTGTAGGAGAAAATTAGTTAAACCCTCCCTGGATTGAAGATCAAGAGACGCCGCTCGACAAGGCTTCATCCCCACTCTCCAAAGCTCCACCTTGCGGTTTGGGGAAAGAACAGAACTTAAGCGCACATCTAAAAAAGGCTATTAACACATCAATAAGTTTTCTAAAAAACACAAAAATCCAAACGCATCAAGCTTTAAGCGCACACCAAAAGGTAATCGTCTGCCCCCTTTGTTCTCGCGACGCAACCCGCACGCAGGAGAAATCGAGCGTCGCAGGGGAAGAAGATCGGAAGAGCAGACATCCAGCGCTATGGTAGCTCATAATCTCGCACCTTGTTCTTTTTCATTGATGTATTGTGTTCGACTGAACTTGGCTTACTTCCTGTATCACGATTTGCAGGCCGATCCCGAAAACCACACTTAGAACACTGAATCGTCTTCATCGAAGGGTTTCAATACTGATCGGCTTCCGCCGGACTTGTCAGCTTCCTCCGAAGAAGATGACGACGTTGTTGACATCGACGCTCTCAGAGAAGGCGATTTTGATCGTGATGGCGAAGATGAGGAGGAGGAGGGGGAAGATCTCTTCAACGACAACTACTTGCAGTTAAGTGAAACCCTAACTCATTTCTCATGCCACAATGATGATTGGCTGTAGTGACTATCGTCAGATTCATAGCCAGTACGCCAACACGGTAAACTGTTGGGAACAGAGAAGGAGAAGTTGAAACAGAGCATTCCCACGAGCTAATCAGAAATTGAAATAATTGATCAATCCTACAATGAACTGTCAAGAACAGAACTTCAACAAATGCCTTCTTTGTGTTTGAATTCGGGAAGAAGGAGATGGGGAATATGACAATCTCCAATTCCATCTTCATTGAGGGCTGCCTCTCTGGCACTATAATCTTTGCCTCTCCATCGATCATTAACTTAGCATCTTCTAAAAATACTACACCTGCTCAAACCTCAAAGTCTCCCTCCTCAGAAAACATTTTAGTCCCATCTAAATCCAAAAAAGTAGAAGAAACAAGATGAATATTTGACAAAATATTCCAAAGATTCTCCTCTTCTACACCAATAATACATTTTATATTTGATGTGGCAATAACATGGTGGTGTGAAAATAAAATATTTTGGTGTGTTAATATAATTTGGCTATCAATAGCGAAAACAGGTGTGCTTTTAACATTGCTCTAATCTTATAGACGGGGATGGAATGTAGCGTACGCTACACTGGAGGCCACATGACAACTAGCAAATTATTAAAAGAAATTTGGCAACATGGAGGGCTACATAAAGGCAACCGTCACATTAGCTATAAATAGTCAATACACTCTCTGTAATGAATTATTATGAAATTTAATAGAGATTTTTTTTTCCTGTAGCCTTGCAATGTCTCTCTTCTCCACTTTTTTGCTCTTTATCCCCTTTATTCGCCGGAGAACTCTGTTCACAGTTCTTCTTCCTACCCGTTGTAACGGCTCTGGTCTGTTACTGAAACCAGGAAAGGGAAAAGGCCATGGGACCAGACGCAGCTTTGACGAAATCCACAAGTTATATTCAGTTACAGGAGTAAGAGTTCTTAGGATGGTGATAAGCCACAGCTCTATTTTGCAAGTAACTTGAGAAAAAAAAAGCTAAGCCTTCAGTAGTGCATGTGTGAGCAGTCTCTGGAGCAGAATCATCACAAGTGAAGCAAATGCTAAGCAGGAGGATGAATAGTGAGTCAAGTCTTCGCCGGAAACCTGAGAGCTCTGTCCTTTCCTTTAGTTTGCCCTTCTAATGAAGGTTTAGGAGCTTTTTATAGTTTTCTAAGAGGCACATTGGTAATTGTGTCATCTTGGCTCTTGGACGAGCAAATAAGAACGCTTGATTTCGGGCACCTGAATCACCAATTTTCGGAATATGATGACCCATTCCCACCAGACAGCTCAGGCAGGGCCATCAACGACGACAACGATGTCGAGGAGCATGCAAATGATGGGGTTAGGTGCCCTGGAAAGGCGTGTGCACGCAAGTTCCTGCCTTTCAGGCTTGCGTGTTTGTCTTTATGGATAAGGCGGGATCCCGATTGGCCAAGGCGAACCATTTCGGCGAGCCGGTCGGGACTGTCAGATACGAATGCCAGTTTGACTTGCTTGGATTTTCGGGGCAACCCTATAAAATGCTCCCAAATTTCCAGAGTACTGCCTCCTCCCGAGTGTTAGAACTAAGATTTTTTACTTCTCCTCAATTGATGTCTCGCAGCCACAGAAATATTGAGAGTTAGAAAGAGGCAAAAAAAATACCTAGTGGAAAACAAAGCCCTCTGTAGGACCACAACTCTGATTAATTTTGCGAAAACACATCAGATCACGTGCCCTTGCGTGTCTATGCATGAATCCACCCTTGCCTCCACTAGGGCTGTAACTTGAGTCGAGCCTGCTCGAGAGCTCGATGAGTGAAAGTGAAAGTCCACTTAGTGTCAACTACTTACACCTATGGGGGGGGGGAATAGGTGTCTTTGCAGCGTATTTGCGGAATTAAAGTTTTACCTGCACAAGAAAACAAAACAACACAGCACAGAAAGTACACAAGCAATTTATAGTGGTTCCCCGATTTGGGTACGTTCACTTTCCCCCTTCGACCTATCTCCCAACCAGGGACGACTCGGTCACTTCACCAACAGGATTGAAATCCAATCCTTGCACTAACGGAAGGAACCCTTCCACACGTAGGAGTCAACACTCCCACAACACGGGTTGCACTCAACCCTACAACTAGAGACCAATCGGTCCTTTACAATGAAAGAGAAAATGAAAATAGCTTGTAAGAAATACAAACAACGTGAAGATCCAGGGGTCCCTTTTCGTTAGACTACTTGTTCTTGTAGGCAACGAAAAGTCCACAACCCTAGATCTTTCTTGGAGAGAATCTTCTCTAGACCGACGGCTTCAACAAGAGAGGCGGTGATGCTATGCAGATCCAATCTTCTTAGCAAAGTCAGCAAGGTCTTCCAACGGTCACACTAGGATCGATCGTCTCGATCAATTCGGATGGGGAAGGTTTCCCGATCACAAATCAAGAGACAAAAGATCTCTGGATAGACGCGTGAGACGCTGTGCCCGACTAGGCTTCTGTCGCCGGGAGAGTTAACGAAAACCCCGATCAACGGTGGCGAGCAACTAGCGAGAGGCGGAGAAGGTCGGCCGAGCTCGCTTCCGATCTAGGGCTTGACGGCGGCTTGTTTTTCTTCGATCTGTAATCCGTGCCTTTACTGTTCACAAATACAGCATATTTATACCTTAGGTCATGAAGATGACCGTTGTGGGCCCCACCAGCAGTAAGACCTAAGTCCGGTTCAAAATCCCGCAGATAACGTGGACCGGTCCAGACAGAGTCGGAAAAATACCCAAGTCAAATTCGGCGAGAATCGTGGGTGATTCTCGACGAATCGGCGAGAATCACTTACGATTCTTGCCGAATTCTACTTAGAGAATTCTGGCTGCACAGATTATAGAGGCCGGGGAGAATCGGTGGGAATCACCTTGGATTCTCGCCGACTCGTCGAGAATGCAAAGTCATTCTCGACGAATCGGCGAGAATCACTTGGTGATTCTCGACGATTCTGCCTTAGATGAGTTTTTTGACTGCGTCGAGACAGCCGGACAAACCCGGTGAGAATCAACTAGTGATTCTCGACGACTCGTCGAGAATCACTAGCGATTCTCGACGACTCGTCGAGAATCACTAGCGATTCTCGACGAATCGGTGAGAATCACTTAGTGATTCTCGACGATTTACACTTAGACGATTCTCGACTCTCAATCTGCAAGCTGGTCTTTGGCCCATCCTTGCTCCTTGTCTGCTTTTGCTTTATCATAGCCCTGTACTTGAAATTAAGTACACCCCAATAGAGAGAGTACACGTAGGCCAACACACTGATCTGCTCAACGAGGGATTACGTCGCACAGACCCGTGTATATTGACCCACTGCACCCTGACATTGGTGTGTACTTAGCGTGAAATAGCTGCAAGCACAACTAGAAGAAATTCATCAAATACATAGTGAATTCATCTTAGCTTTGATAGGAGGCTTCCTCAAATCCAGGTAATTGTGGATACAATACCCAACAATCTCTCCCTATTTGACGAAGCCAAAATCCTACTAAGCTAAGATGAATTTCAACATTCCAGATAAAATATGCATAAACCAGAAGAGTGAACAACAAACGTAATCATACCAATGTGAGAGTCAATTAATAAACCACACATATGAATATATAAATATGAATATCCACACATAAATGTTCACAGGTTACTTAATAAAAAAGTTTAAATGAGATAATCACAAGAGCTAACATCCTACAGATCTTTGTCCTTAGCTATGTCTTCTTTGAGTTGCTGAGCTAAGAATTTTTTGCTTTGTCGCTCAAAATACTCCTTGGGCTTATGATGGTATCTCGGAGGGGGAACTTTGTTTGCCACAGTATTGCTTCTGAAGAACAAGTTTCTTTTGGCTTCAAATATTTTGTGTTGCTCCCACTCGTATTGGCTATATACGTCACTTCGACTTATTTGCCCCTTCTACTGTAACAAAAATGTGTCCAAGATGATACTCTTTGATACAGGACTCCATTTTTTGTTTCTCACATCCTTCTCCGTCAATCTGATCTTCTTTTCAACTGGTGTTTCCTTTGAAGTTCCTTCTTTGATTTGCCTTTTGCCTTTGGCTTTTGCTAAGGCATCTTGATCAAACCAGTTTCTTCGTTCAGCCCTTTCAGCAGCTTTCTTTGACTCGGCTTCGCTTAGTTGTACTTCTTCAGTCCTTATTTCACCCTCAGTAGTACCAGCACGGCCCTCATCCTCAGGTGGAGCAACAGGGACATGTATTCCCGATGCCTCTGTTACCAGCCAGTGGGCCGTTTCAAACATGTACCTATTCGAATTATTGAATTTGTATTTGTCAATTAGTTATTTATTGAGTTGATTAAAGGTGCAGTTATGATGTGGTAGTTTTGAGAGGCATACCTATTGGTCTGATCGAAGTTTAGAAGTACTAACTCTTGAAGCCCCGCCATCTTAGCGTTATACGCTTCCTCCCCCTTTTTGGCTTCGGCGGCTATAGAGTTTGTATAGGAATGCAGAGATGCATCAATGTGCTTCACAGTTTTACTGAATTCGTCCAGCAGAGGTTTCTGATTTGCGTTCAACGTTACCATGTTGGCATCAAATTTTTGTATGGTCTGTGCCACAACATGAACATTTTTATTGACTACTGTCAGGTCGTCAGTATTCTTCTTCAGTCCTTTCATGAGAAGAGATACGGCTGTGCCTGCCTCTGTATATTTTTCATCAAATTTCTTCTCCATCACATCTAGTTTGTGGTTGATCTGAACCACATTCTTAAGCATGAGATCCTCAGAGTCCCGCAGTCTCTTTAGCACTTTGTTGTGGGATTTCTCAAACGTATCCTTGAGCTCATCTAGCATTCCTTGGACAAAATTAACAGTGTGATTTGCTAGGTTTGCTTGAAGTGGAGGAGCAGCAGGCAGACCCTGGTCAGGTGCCCCAGCAGAAGTACTGGGAGAGCTGGATACTAGAATGGAGTCCACAGGGGGAACAAAGGATTGCTCCCCCTCCATCCTTGCATCTGACCGCTCAGGAGCTTGTTCCTCAGATGGAACCACAACATCCTCCTGAGAATCTACTGCTTTCTCATTCTCTGGTACTTCTTCCTCTATCTCAGTCTCCAAGTGATCAGACTTATCGGCAGAGTTGTGCACATCTTCTTCTACTTCTTCCTCCTCCTCATCAGCCACCTCATCTCCCAGATCATCGTCGATAAGAGCTGCCTCATCGTTCTCAACCTCCTCATCATCTGCTACTTCATCTGCCACCATCTCCACAACATTTTTAGCTATCTGAGAAATATCAGATAAGATGTTTGCAGAACCGGTTACAGGCTCCCCCTCAGTTCCTGCAATCAGGGCGTCAGGAACTTCACTGGGTGCTTCCATAGAATGAGCAGGAGCACTGGTGTCCACGGCCGGAGATGCTGCCTCTTGGTCTATTTCCCTGGCAGCCTGCCCTATTTGACGTTCCCACCGGTCGAATATGCTAGCATCCATCCTTTTCAAGTAGTGCAGAGGCACTCCCTTGCTCATGTCGAATGTGTCTCCGTCCAGTTGATTCAGATATAGGCTAATGATTCTGCCAAAGCTGGGGGTTCGGAGTGTGTCTTTAATCCTGTCAAAAAGCATGGCTCCCCAGTTGAACCGCTTTCGGCATACGATTGCCACCAGAGTCTTGAACATTTCCCCAGAAATATGGTCGTGGGATCCAGGTTGCAGATTAGAGCCTTCCCAACGATGTCAGACAGCAACTTTCCTTCCTCGTTCATATCTTTCCTTTTGATTGACCTGGTCCACCTGACCAATCCACAGAAGGATAGGGTCCTTGCTCTATCCTCTTCCTCCAGGTAATCTTCCTCTTCACAACTGGATAGCCGCAGGCATTGGGTCAGTTTCCTGGCGGATAACTTAATTTTCTTCCCGGCAACTTTGCTTTTGATGGAGGTGTCTTCATGACGGAGCTTCGCCGTTGCAAAGAACTCCAATACTTCCTTGTCCAAGATCTTGCACGGGTGCCCCAGCACGAACGTCAGGCCCGCTTCTTCAAGCATGATGATTATGTTCCGGAACTCATCCGAGGCCTGGGAGAACCCGGTTCTCACTAGCTCACATCCAGTGACCAGGCCTGCAGTAGTCCGTGGGGCCATAGTAAACCTAGGAAGAAGGAGAATACCAATTTCAAGTCTAAGGATCTCCGAAACCACGAGAGTGAGAGCAAAATCTAACCAAGCTCAAGTCACAGAAAGGGACAATATGGAGATTACCTAGTGGGGAGAGGCAGTTAAAATTCCGGCTTCTTTACGACGGAACACTCGAGGACGCCTGAGACGCGGAGCTGCGGCGAGAGTGGTCGGCAGAAGGCGTCGGTCGTTAGTTCACCACGGGATTACGCAGGAGAAGGTCGCCGGGAGGTGAGAGAGACGGGGATTCCAGCGATGCTTGGACGGGGTCTCGGCGGAACGGCGAAAGGCGGAAGACGAAGAGTCGGAGGGTATCGTCGGAAAGAGTCGGTTTGAAATGATTCCGGGTTTAAGTAATATCCGAATACTTGGCGACTATCCTATTCCCGCCGAATGGCTCCCCCAGTTTAAATATCTCAGCGAGATTTGATAATTCGGCGAGACTTGTAATTTGGTGAGTATGTGATTTGATATGACGAGTATCGCCTATATTACAACATAACGTTTTTGTCAAGGGTTAGAAGGGCTCAGGAGGCATACTTGCTTCTTCATCCACTAAAGGGATTGCCAAACTACATGGCTTAGGAGGCACATCAACTAGGATTTACTTGACATCATGACAGTGGCTTTGCCAATTTCACCGGTCATTTCTAGATGGATAAGTGCAATAATCTTGATGTCAGAGGTCATGTTCAGTGACTCTTCATGACGTATCTTTTCAATTTTCGGAGGCGGACTTATCCCCAAAAAAAGTCAAACTAATCTCTACTAGTGGAAGTAAAGGTTATCTCACACATATACTCCTTCCCAAGGTGAATGAGCATACGCGAATACTTTTTCTATAAGACCATCTAATTTCAGACGAGGTGAATTCATTATTAAGTGTGGATATGTCAACATACATATATACATATATGGAATTATTTATGTGATATGGCTCAAACATTTGGGCTAATTGCAATTACCTGTGATAACAAGACGTAACATTCAAATCATCAGCACAGGTTACATCAGGAGGTCAGTATGCATGTGCCTGTAATGATGGCACTGCTCCCATTCTCGACACTTTATCCACATCAATCTTGGAGCATCTCCTGTCCAGTTCCCGTCAGGATTGTGGGAACCTAGACCACCCTGCAGGAAAGAGTTATCTTGCCTTAGGAACCCAATAAGTATTGGGTCCTAGGTTCCTGTCAGCATAATAATTGGGATGCCTCCCCTCAGGGATGCTGGAGGGAGGACTAACATTGCCTCGAGGATGTGAAAGTCCCCTTGCCTTTGACATAGAAGGGTTGTGCCAACAATTTATGGCAAAATGACCCACTTTGCCACAACACCAACATTCATGAATGTTGTACCGCCGTTTGTGACCTGAACTGGTGACTGAGGTAGTCATAGTCCTAGGTCTAAACGGGATAGTGCCGAATCTGCTAACCGAATTGTCTCTTCCACTGTGAATCATGGATGGGTGGAAGGAATGCATATGGTAGGCGTCATGAGGCCTGGGAGGTGGTGCCTTCCTTTCAGTCAGCCCCCTTCCAAGGTCCCCATGTGTGCCAACAACATGATTTCTAACCCCCCTTTCCTGAGTCCTAGGGAGGTGAGAGGCGCATTGTGAGCTGATGCTGGCAGACTCATGATGAGTAGGGGCAGTGACCGAGAATACAAAAGGCTTGGTGGAAGCCTGAGGTATCCTCTTCTGGGTGGCCATGATAGCCCTTGCATTCTGGGTGCTTCCACAAGAGGGCTGATCATTCTTGCAGTGACCATGGTTGTTCCTATGGTCATACCTGAATGCATGATGTGTGCCCTTCCTGCTCGGGGTGGGGGGTCTGAACACAGTTTCCCCATTTCTCCATGAATTGATGATTTGGGAGATCCACCCATTTTCTGCTTTTCTTTTGATAGCATCTATCTTGGAAAAGTTAGAAACAATCCTCTTCTCGGTCTCTAGATGACTCTCTAGATCCGAGATCTTTGAGTCCTTTACCTTGATGGATTCCAATTGGAGATTCATCAAGGTCTTCAGCTGAGCAATCTCTTTAGCTTGCTCCTCCACAAGTAAGTTGCTCTTCTGAAGGGCACTCTCAAGAGAATCAGGATTTTCAATCCTTTGATTGAAGCTATCCATATCCCTTGCATCTCTGGAAGGACTACCCTCTGAATCATTCCTGTCTTCAGGAACTTCAAGAGGAGAGGGGCAAGAGGAAGAAGTTACCTGCTCATGGTTTTGCTGTTCAGGGTTACCGTAAATATCGGCAGATACTGTTGAGTCAGCTTCATCAGAACTGCTTTCCTCAACTTCTTCTTCAGTCTCTAACAAGGACACAGGAGCCCTGATACTGACAGATTGATCATGCCCTTCATCTTCAGAAATGAGGACCCCTACATAGGCTTCATCCTCTTGTTGACGACAGGTCCCTGTTTTCTCTGATCCCTCCATGAGGTCTGAGATGGTTTGCCACATGGACTTGGCAGTCCTACACTTGTCCACTCTAGAGCGAGATGGTCCAGACCAGACATCAGTGATGATCTGACGAATCACCTGGTCCAGGTTGAACAGTGAGAGCTTTGTCTCCGACATCTCTTTGGGACACTTGGGGATTTGAAGATCTTTCCCCGAGCTGGAAGCCTTCATGGGAATGAAGGGACCCTCTTCTAGAATGAGTGATGCTCGAGGGTCGATGGCCTCCAGATGAAATAGTACTCTCACTTCCATACAGGATAGTACTCCTTTGTACATGAGGGGAGTCTTAGAGGAGGGACATCACAATCCAACTCCATGCTTGAGTCTGAGCTTCTTGTTGACACTGGTGGCAGGATTCTACTCAAGGTGTTAACCTTTTTGATGAGTAACCTCCCTCTGATACCACTTGAAAGTCCACTTAGTGTCAACTACTTACACCTATGGGGGGGGGGGGGAATAGGTGTCTTTGCAGCGTATTTGCGGAATTTAAGTTTTACCTGCACAAGAAAACAAAACAACACAGCACAGAAAGTACACAAGCAATTTATAGTGGTTCCCCGATTTGGGTACGTCCACTTTCCCCCTTCGACCTATCTCCCAACCAGGGACGACTCGGTCACTTCACCAACAGGATTGAAATCCAATCCTTGCACTAACGGAAGGAACCCTTCCACACGTAGGAGTCAACACTCCCACAACACGGGTTGCACCCAACCCTACAACTAGAGACCAATCGGTCCTTTACAATGAAAGAGAAAATGAAAATAGCTTGTAAGAAATACAAACAACGTGAAGATCCAGGGGTCCCTTTTCGTTAGACTACTTGTTCTTGTAGGCAACGAAAAGTCCACAACCCTAGATCTTTCTTGGAGAGAATCTTCTCTAGATCGACGGCTTCAACAAGAGAGGCGGTGATGCTATGTAGATCCAATCTTCTTAGCAAAGTCAGCAAGATCTTCCAACGGTCACACTAGGATTGATCGTCTCGATCGATTCGGATGGGGAAGGTTTCCCGATCACAAATCAAGAGACAAAAGATCTCTGGATAGACGCGTGAGACGCTGTGCCCGACTAGGCTTCTATCGCCGGGAGAGGTAACGAAAACCCCGATCAACGGTGGCGAGCAACTAGCGAGAGGTGGAGAAGGTCGACCGAGCTCGCTTCCGATCTAGGGCTTGACGGCGGCTTGTTTTTCTTCGATCTGTAATCCGTGTCTTTACTGTTCACAAATACAACATATTTATACCTTAGGTCATGAAGATGACCGTTGTGGGCCCCACCAGCAGTAAGACCTAAGTCCGGTTCAAAATCCCGCAGATAACGTGGACCGGTCCAGACAGAGTCGGAAAAATACCCAAGTCAAATTCGGCGAGAATCGTGGGTGATTCTCGACGAATCGGCGAGAATCACTTACGATTCTCGCCGAATTCTACTTAGAGAATTCTGGCTGCACAGGTTATAGAGGCCGGGGAGAATCGGTGGGAATCACCTTGGATTCTCGCCGACTCGTCGAGAATGCAAAGTCATTCTCGACGAATCGGCGAGAATCACTTGGTGATTCTCGACGATTCTGCCTTAGATGAGTTTTTTGACTGCGTCGAGACAGCCGACCAAACCCGGCGAGAATCAACTAGTGATTCTCGACGACTCGTCGAGAATCACTAGTGATTCTCGACGAATCGGTGAGAATCACTTAGTGATTCTCGACGATTTACACTTAGACGATTCTCGACTCTCAATCTGCAAGCTGGTCTTTGGCCCATCCTTGCTCCTTGTCTGCTCTTGCTTTATCATAGCCCTGTACTTGAAATTAAGTACACCCCAATAGAGAGAGTACACGCAGGCCAACACACTGATCTGCTCAACGAGGGATTACGTCGCACAGACCCGTGTATATTGACCCACTGCACCCTGACATTGGTGTGTACTTAGCGTGGAATAGCTGCAAGCACAACTAGAAGAAATTCATTAAATACATAGTGAATTCATCTTAGCTTTGATGGGAGGCTTCCTCAAATCCAGGTAATTGTGGATACAATACCCAACAGAAAGTCTTTATTTTTGATAGCTAAATCACCTAGAGGAGGGGGGTGAATAGATTTCTTAGTCCTTAGTGACTTTTCTTTTATTTTATTTTCTTTTGGTGCTTTATTAGTTGGTTGGATTTTGCTTTCAAGATAATTAACCTGCAACACAATAAACACAAAGAGCACACACAAGATTTATATTGGTTCCCCTAATAAGGGTACATCCACTTTTCCTCCCACCTATCCAACTATCTTATTGGACTAGACACTTCTCCAAAACTCTGCTCCAAAGAGCTTACACCTCAGATCCCTCAGGATCACTCAGTCTCCTCCAAGACTTACAACTCAGCCACAAGGGCCTGCAACTCAGTGATTAATAGATCACCTACCTCAGGCCAAAGACCCTACACTCAGGCTAGGAGGACAACCCTACCTCAGATCCACTAGGGATCCTACCTTAGAGAGAATGGCTCTCCTATAATCTCAGGCACAAAGCCCCTACCTCAGATCTGCACCCAGATCCTACCTCAGGCATAAGTGCCCTACAACTCAGTGAGAATGACTCACCTACCTCAGACTTGAAACCAAGTCCTATAGCTGAGACCCAAAGGTCTTACCCTCAGATTCTCAACAGAATCCTACCTTAGAGCAACTTTTCTCCTACTACTCAGATCCAAAAGGATCCTACAAGATGGAAGTGAGTTGTTGAGATGATTGGACACAAGAGAAATTTCTCTGTGCCAATCAATCATGACTGAGATAGACTAAGTCCAACTTTGACTCCAAGAATATTTCCTGAGTCTATCTTTACTTGAACTGGGATATACTCAGTCCTAACTTCTTCTTCACAACACCAGGGAATTTTCCTGCTGGAACTGTAAAGTAACTGCAACAATACTTGCTGCTACCTGGGCTGAAGGATTCTCAGCTCAACTACTTCACAACAACAAGGATACAAATCTTGCTTTAACTTGTGCTGGAAGTAACTTGCAGAATAATTGTTCTACTTCTTTTTTCTCTCTTGGGTTGAGGATGTTCATCTCTAACTTCTTCTTCATAGCCTCCAGTAAATGTTCTTCAGAGTTGAATAGCTGGATTTGTGAGCAACTTGCTGGTGTAGATAGAAAATGGCACAAGCTAACTTTCTTTTTCCTCTTCAGAGATATGCTCTGATCTTGCTGTAGTCGATGATGAAGATAAAAAGCTAACTTGTTTTGCTCTTAATCTTGTTGACTTGAGATTCCTGTGCTTCAGTCACATCAACAAAGGTGATGAAAAGAAGAAGCACATCAACAACTCCTTAAAAACTCTCTTCCTCTGTAAAAGTTTTTTCTTTTATTAATTATGTCCCAACGGCTCTTTGAGCAGTGGGCCCTACACCATTGCTGGGCCACTGTAACCTTGCTTTAACGCCAACTGTCGTATAGTAGCTCTGCGACGCCTTTTGTCATGTACTGTAGCTTTGCCGCTAACAATTTGAATAAGGTTGACTTGTTGACTTGCTGATGTCACCATTTGTGGACTTAGCCAAAAATCAAGCATCAGCAACATAGGCATTGAGTGAGCAAGCCTCACTCAGCGCCAAAACACTTAGACAGAATTCTGTCTATCTAAGCATTGACAATGTTGTGTGAGCACGCCTCACTCAACGCCAAAACACTTAGCCAATCTTTCTGTCGTTAGGCGTCGACAGCGTTGAGTGATCAAGCCTCACTCAGCATTTTTTGCCTTAGTTCATTTTTTAGCCTTTTTTGCATGCTTGACGTTGAGAGCGTTGAGTGACCATGCCTCACTCAACGCCTTATGCCTTTGCCATTCTTTCTGTAATTTAGGCGTTAAGAGATTTGAGTGACCACACCTCACTCAATGCCTTATGCCTTAGTCATTTTCCTACTTCTTCAGCATCTTTAAGCGTTGAGAGCATTGAGTGAGCATGCCTCACTCAACACCTTTTGCTTTTTGATAGATTTTTGAATCATGACATTGAGAGCATTGAGTGAGCATGCCTCACTCAATGCTTTCTGCCTTAGCCAGATTTTTCTCCACCTTAGTGTTAAGAGAGTAAGCTCCACTCAACGCATTTGTACTTATCCAAATTTTTGTGCTTAAAAACACACGTACTGACTGAATGAGATACAGTCAATGCTTTATCACATGGCGTTGAGTGAGCTTGCCTCACTCAATGCCTGTGGACTTAGTCAAATTTCAGCACAGATTTTGTGTGGCTTTGACTGACTGATCTTGTCTCACAACCTTTTGTTGTATGACATTGAGTGATTAGACTTCACTCAACGCTTGTGGACTTAGCTACTTTCTCAGCTTACCACTCCTTTGTATTTGACTATATAGGATCCACTCAACGCTATAAGTTATCTGGCGTTGAGTGAGTAACCTTCATTCAACGCCTATGGACTTAGAAAGAGTTCTGTCTATCCACATCTTAGGTAAGTGTTTACCTGACTTATTTACGTTGGCTACCTGTCTCATCATTGTTATTAGGACATCCTGCAATCACTAAACTTGAGCACAAGTTAGATCACCACATGTGTATACATTGTTTGTTTGGCTTGGGGAAGTACTTTGAAGGTTCAACTACACCAGGAGGCAAAGTGTTGACATTCTTGTTCTTCCAGTAAATTCTCCTGTCAATTTCCCTCTTTTCCATCTTTTCCAATTCCATTTTGTTGTACCACTTTCCTCTGTTTGATCTTTTGTTTTTAACCTTATCCCAAGCAAGCAGAATGATAGATCTGGACTCTGGGCTCCATTGTTCGAAATCAGGCCTTTTCTCCATTTCTTCTCTATATTTCCTCTTCCTTATCCTGATTTCTTATTCAGTTTCAGCAGTTGTAGTCATTTCTTTTGTTAGCAATGTCTGTTCCACAGTGGGACTGAAGGAAGGAATCTCAGCAGCAGTAGAATGTTCTCCCCACTAGGCACCAATATTATCCTCTTCTTCAATGTACTGTACATACTCCTGATTATCTTGTGCCTGATCAACAACAGACATTTTGTGCAGGGCATCTTGTACATGAGCAGACATCATTGGGATGTTATCATACTGAATTTGCTCCATTACCAATGAGCCTCTTACCACATTGGTTGCCCAGACCATGTTCTCAGTATTAGTTCTTATAGCTTCACTCTCCCCCTTTTGACTTCTTCAACTATTTTAATGGTATGGGAGGTGCAGGCCTTGCTTCTTTCTGTTTCTAGATAATTAACTTGTAACACCCCAGTTTTTTCAGACCTTGAATATTTGGAAGCTACCGCGCGATGATAGTAGCTATCGCCCGGCGGTAGCCTTTTTTCGTCGGGTGTAGATGACTCGACGAAAGCCATTCGTCTAGTATTGAGAGGGCTATCGCTCGGTGGTAGTTAGTTACCGCGCGGTGGTAACTCCAGGGTTTACGTCGAGTGCGTTGAGTTCTCGAGAAAGTAGTTAATCCGCCGTGTTAGCCTTACTACCGGCATTAACACGACTTTATTTTCTGTCCTGCAGCTTGGGAAGCTATCGCTAGGCGTTAGCTAGCTACCGCTAGGCGTTAGCTAGCTACCGCTCGACGGTAGCTTGGCGTTGAGTGTGTTGAGAGGAAGGCATTGAGTGGCTACCGAGCAGCATTAGTGCTACCACTGGCGTTATCATGGCCTTATTTTCTTGGCCGAACTCTCGGGACGCTACTGCCCGATGATAGGTAGTTACCGCCCGGTGATAGCGCGCGGAAGCAGTTGCGCCGTTCGGTTTTTTAGCCGTCTGATATCACTTAGGATATGATCTTAAGGCCCAAGACTCTCTCTCCAGAGTGCTTATATAGGGCCACTTGAACTGTCCTACAAAATAGAATTTACCTTACCTTAGGAACCCAAGCTGACTTGGGTCCTAGGTTCCTGTTAGCATAAGAATGCATATGTCTATTTACAGGAGTCCTGTTTGTAAGACACTGCCTTGCCTTTGGCATACTGGGGTTGTGCCAACAATCTATGGCAAAGTGACCCACTTTGCCACAACAATAACATTCATGGATGTTGTATCTCCTTTTCTGAACACACCTTGAAGTATGCAAGCCACTTCTGACTGTCCATTTAGTGGGGAGAACTGTGGCCTTCTTCTTGTTTCTTTTAGCAAGAGCTTGACCAAATGTGAGTTTGCTAGTAGAGGAACTTAGCTTACCCTAAACATCATTAGCAACAACCTTCTTTGCAGATGACATGTTCTTCATGGATTCAGGGACAGCCAAGGTAGCCTCACTGACTGGCTTACCTTTGGTTTTAGTTCTTGCTGGAAGAACTTTAGAGTAAACCATAGCCACATCCTTGAATGAGGGGGCTAGGGCAACAAATACAAAAGGTCCAGGTTGGCCCTTTTGAACTTCTATATGGGGAGCCTTCTGAGCACTCAATCCCATGACCTCTCTTCTTCTATTGTAAGGTACTTTGGTAATCTTACAAGAAAGATTCCCACACCTCTAGTGACCACACTCACAGTCTTGGTCATACCTATTGGATGAGATAATTACCTTGTGAGAGGTTGACTAAGACCTGACAGGAGCTTTGCCTCTCCTCTGAAATTGGATAACTTTAGAGATCCACTCAGAATCAGATTTTTTCTTGATAGCATCTATCTTAGAGAAATTGGCCACAACCCTCTTCTCCCTTTCAAGTTTCTCTTCAAGATCCTTGATGATAGAGTCTTTATATTTTATGGACTCAACATGGATATCTACCATGATCTTCAGATGAGCTACTTCCCTCTCTTTTAGATATAACAAAGATGAAGTCTCATCTTACTGGGAAGCAGCCAGCTGTAGGGAGGCAATTTCCTCTACTTGTTTCTTACAAACATCTTGCTTTTCTTGAAAGCTTTCAGAAGTGTGGCATAATTTTCAATCAATTGATTGATATTATATTATGACAAAGGACTCTCATCATCACTTGATGAGGATGCATCAGAGTCTGAGCAGGATTCATATCCAGACTCGAAGGATGAGCTAGATGAGGAATATACCTCATTTTGTCCAGGCTGATCCTCACAGGATTCTTCTTTTGGTGTAGTTATCAGCCCATAGAATTTGCATTCACCTTCCTCAGCTTCATCCACCTCTGAGTCACTATCATAATATGACACAGGGGCCCTGATCTTTGCTCTTGTGTCTGGATAGACTTTGTCTTCAGCAAGAGCTGCCAACAATCTAATGATGTTCTTGTCTTTTTTATAGATTGGAGCTCCATTGATCTCCACACCTTATGGTTCACTTTTGAACACATAAGTTTAAACCATTATAGCTATCTTTTGAGGTCTACACAGACTGTTCGGTCCTTTTTGAATAACCTCCCTCTGATACCACTTGAAAGTCTTTGTTTTCAAGGATAGCTAAATCACCTAGAGGGGCGAAGGGGTGAATAGGTTTCTTAGTCCTTAGTGACTTTTTCATTTATTTTCATTTCTTTTGGTGTTTTATTAGTTGGTTGAATTTTGCTTTCAAGAGAAGTACCTGCAACACAACAAACACAAAGAGCACACATAAGATTTATAGTGGTTCCCCTAATAAGGGTACATCCACTTTCCCTCCCATCTATCCAACTATCTTGTTGGACTAGGCACTTCTTCAAAACTCTACTCCAAAGAGCTTACACCTCAGATCCCTTAGGATCTCTCAGTCTCCTCAAAGACTTACAACTCAACCACAAGGTATTACAACTCAATGATCAGCAGATCACCTACCTCAGGCCAAAGGCCCTACACTCAGGCTGGGAGGACAGCCCTACCTCAGACCCACTAGGGATCCTACCTCAGAGAGAATGAATCTCCTATAATCTTAGGCAGAAAGCCCCTACCTCAGATTTGCACCCATATCCTACCTCAAGCACAAGTGCCCTACATCTCAGTGAGAATGACTCACCTACCTCAGACTTGAAACCAAGTCCTACAGCTCAGACCCAAAGGTCCTACCCTCAGATTCTCAACAGAATCCTACCTCAAAGAAACTTTGCTCCTACTACTCAGATCCAAAAGGATCCTACAAGATGGACGTGAGTTGATGAGATGATTGGGCACAAGAGAAATTTCTCTGTGCCAATCAACCATGACTGAGATAGACTCAACCCAACTTTGACTCCAGGAATATTTCCTGAGTCTACCTTTACTTGAACTGAGATATACTCAGTCATAACTTCTTTTTCACAGCACCAGGGAGTTTTCCTGCTAGAATTATGAAGTAATCGCAGCAATACTTGCTACTACCTGGGCTGAAGGATTCTCAGCTCAACTACTTCACAGCAACAAGGATACAGATCTTGATTTAACTTGTGCTGGAAGTAACTTGCAGAATAACTTTTCTGCTTCTTCTTTCTTTCTTGGGTTGAGGATGTTCAACCCTAACTTCTTCTCCACAGCCTCCAGTAAATGTTCTTCAGAGTTGAATAGCTGGATCTGTGAGCAACTTGTTGGTGAAGATACAAAATGGCACCATCTAACTTTCTTTTTCCTCTTTAGAGATTTGCTCTGATCTTGCTGTAGTCAATAATGAAGACAAACATCTAACTTATTTTGCTCGTAGTCTTGCTTACTTGAGCTTCTTGTGCTTCAGTCACAACAACAAAGGTGATGAAGAAGAAGCACATCAACAACTCCTTAAAAACTCTCTTCCTCTGTAAAAGCTTTTCCTTTTATCAATTATGTCCCAACGGCTCTTTGAGCAGTGGGCCCCACACCATTGATGGGCCGCTATAACCTTGCTTTAACGCCAACTGTCATACAGTAGCTCTGAGGCGCCTTTTGTCATGTATTGTAGCTTTGCCGCTAAAAATTTGAATAAGGTTGACTTGTTGACTTGCTGATATCACCATCCGTGGACTTAGCCAAAAATCAAGCATCAGCAGCATAGGCGTTGAGTGAGTAAATCTCACTCAGCGTCAAAATACTTAGACAGAATTCTGTCTATCTAGGCATTGACTGCGTTGAGTGAGCATGCCTCACTCAATGCCAAAACACTTAGCCAATCTTTCTGCCGTTAGGCGTTGACAGCGTTGAGTGATCAAGCCTCACTCAACGCTTTTTGCCTTAGTTCATTCTTTAGCCTTTTCTGCATGCTTGGCGTTGAGAGCGTTGAGTGACCACGCCTCACTCAACGCCTTATGCCTTAGCCATGTTTTCTGTAATTTAGGTGTTGAGAGCGTTGAGTTACCACACCTCACTCAACGACTTATGTCTTAGTCATTTTCCTGCTTCTTCAGCATCTTTAAGCGTTAAGAGCGTTGAGTGAGCACGCCTCACTCAACCCCTTTTGCTTTTAGCTAGATTTTGAATCATGACGTTGAGAGCGTTGAGTGAGCATGTCTCACTCAACGCAGCCTGCCTTTGCCAGATTTTTCTCCACCTTGGCGTTGAGAGAGTAAGCTCCACTCAACGCATTTGGACTTAGCCAAATTTCCGTGTCTGAAAACACAGGTATTGACTGAATGAGATATAGTAAACGGTTTATCAGATGGAGCTGAATGATCTTGCCTCACTCAATGCCTGTGGACTTAGTCCAATTTCAACATAGATTTTGTGTGGCTTTGACTGACTGGGCTTGTCTCACAGCCTTTTGTTGTTTGGTGTTGAGTGAGTAGACTTCACTCAATGCCTGTGGACTTAGCCATTTTCTCAGCTTGCCACTCCTTTGGCTTTGACTATATAGGCTCAACTCAGCGCTATAAGTCATCTGGCGTTGAGTGAGTAACCTTCACTCAACGCCTGTGGATTTAGACAGATTTCTATCTATCCACATCTTAGGTAAGTGTTTACCTAACTTAGCCACTTTGGCTACTTGTCCCATCATTGTTACAAGGACATCCTGCAATTACTAAACTTGAGCATAAGTAGATCACCACATGTGTACACATTATTTGCTATGCATTCTTCAAATACAGAACATTGGGATCAATGAACCCAACAATGAGCCGGCTCGAAAAAAACTCGACTCGAGCTCGAAATTTTCGAGCTCGAGCTTTTTTTCGAGCCGAGCTCGAGCTTTGTTCTTTTTGTTCGTGGGCTCGCGAGCTTGCTCGCGAGTTTTTAAAAAATAAAATAAATTAATTTGTTTAATACATCTATTACAGTATTATACTATTATATAACATATTTAAATTATAAAATAAATCTCATTTTACGACTTTAGAAGCGAGTATCAATACACGCCTGATGCCTATTACCTATTAACCTATACACCATCATTCCATGCCTGACGCCTATTCATAGAATTATAATATTTTAATTTAAAAACTGATTTGTGTTTTGTCCTCATGACATCAGGCATTGGCATTTGGCACGGGCCGCACGACATCCCCATTTCAGGGTTTTGTTTTTTTGGCTTTCTTGCTGAGCGAGTAAGGGTCGTGCGACTGTGGAGTCGCCGGACGACCATAGTAAGGCGTCTCTATCGCGAGCGGTGATTCGACGACTGATGATACCGAAGGACGAAGGTAAGCGCCACCCCTTTTAGCTACTTGGTTTTTGTATCAGTTTTTCTTCTTCTAAGTTCTACCTACTGCCAGATTCTTTGTCTTTCACTTGGTTTTTGTTCATATTTTCATACATGGGTTTGAACAATCAAAAGAGATTATTTGAATAACCATGCGACACACCCCTCACTTTGAACTTATATACTTAATTTAATTATTTTGAAAGGGATGTTATTTTCAGCTTTGTTTTTTTTTCTGAGAGAAGATGGAAATTTCGATCACTGGGCTGTTCCAAAACGATCCAAATAGATTCTTTGTCTACTGTCAGATGTTCACTGGGCTGTCATTTGCAGGCCTAACCACCGCCCTTTCGTTACTCGGTCAACGGAGAAATCAAACTACACTTTAGTCTTTACTTTGATGTTTCACATAAGCAATCCTTTTTTTTTATCATTGAAATTGCATATTTGCGTAACCACACAATACACCCCCCACTTTCGAACTTATATACAAAATTTATTTATTTTGAAAGGGATGTTATTTTCAGCTTTGTTTTTTTTTTCCGAGAGAATGAAGATGGAGATTTCGTTCACTTTAGTTCTACCTACTGTCAGATTCGGTCTTTCACTTGGTTTTTGTTCATATTTTCATACATGGGTTTGAACAATCAAAAGAGATTATGGAAAAACTGTAAACAAAGGAAGCTACTTTTCATTCATTGTAATACTTTTTATTCATTTATGTCAAAGTAGTGTCTAAGTATTGTCTGTGATGTGGTAAACATAAATTGTGGAAATCATATTAAACAACTTCCATCTGTATTAGTTTTTTTTCATTCATTGTAATGCTATTTTCTTCAGCTTTTTTTTGTTACCATTAGCTTCTGAAAAGCTATTTTTTAATAAATTCAGACATTATTTGTTTTTTTAGATATGGACTCTATAGGAGATTCTACTAGTCCGATTTTGCAGATTCACGATGAAATAATCGAACGAGTAACCGGTGATATGGATTCAGTTGTGAACGAAGTTGAAAACAAAGCTAGTACAGATACGATTGCAACCAGTGCTGAAATGAAAGATGACAATCAAGATCTACTTCCAAAGGCAAAACTATTGAAGAAGTCATTTTTTGGTCTGAATTTACAGAAGATAAGGATAAAGATGGCTTAGTAAGGATAACTTGTAATCACTGCAAAAAGAATTTTTCCAAATCGAAAACCACTCCAACAACTCAATTTCATAGGCATCTTCAAAATTGTGTTGCACATCTTAGAGCAAAAGCTGAGAAGGAGAGGTCTACACAAACTCAAACACAACTAGGCTTCGTGTCATCTAATGTAGATCCATCTTCTTATCCTGCCTTACATGATGGGAAAGTTGATATGGAAGTCATGAAACAGTTGATAGCTAACTGGATAATGATGCATGAACATCCATTCTCTATTGTTGAGGAAGAGGGATTCTATTTGATGCAAAGACGAGGAATACCGGAGTGGAAAAGCATTTCAAGGACGTCAACAACAAATTATTGTGTCAATGTGTATGAGATGGAGAAAAAGAAGTTGAAAATTTTATTGAAAAATATGACTAACATCATCCTCACCACAGATTGTTGGAAATATAAAAATCAAAGGATCGAATATATGGTTATCACTGGACATTGGATTGATACGAATTGGCAACTACAAAAACGTGTCCTCAATTATGTTCACATTCCACCCCCTCACCGAGGTCTTGAGATGGCGGATGCTATGTGGCGTTGTTTGAAAGATTAGGGCATAGTGAGTTGGATTCAAACAGTATCTGTCGATAATGCATCTTCTAATGATTCCGCTATAGTGAACTTGAAAATCTACATTATAAGCACCAAAAAACTTCTTTGTGACGGAAAGTTATTTCATGTTAGATGTTGTGCTCATATTCTTAATCTCATAGCCCAAGATGGTATCTCTGAAATCAAAGACATTGTTGTTGTTATACGTTAAAGTGTCGAGTATATTCAGCGATCAGATGCAAGGCTTAAAATATTTTCATAGATTGTGAAACAAATTAATTTACCAGAAAGAAAGCTAATTGATGATTGTCGTACAAGATGGAACTCAACTTATGAGATGTTGTCAAGTGCAAGTAAATTTAAAGAAGTAATTCCAAGATTTGCCGAACGGGATCCCCATTATGAGAGTTGCCCAACCGAGGAATATTGGGTAAAAATTGAGAAAGTATGTTCAGTGTTGGAGGTATTTCAGACCGCTACAGATATTATCTTTGGAAGCGAGTATCCGACGTCAAATCTATTTCTTAATAAAGTTAGTAGAGTAAAAGTTATGTTAGATAAGAAATCTTTGGACAATGATCTCTTTATTAAAGACATGGTTGAGAAGATGAAGATCAGGTTTGATAAATATTGGGGAGCTTCTAATTTTCTAATGTCGGTTGCGGGTGTTTTGGATCCAAGATGTAAAATGTGAGCACTTTAGTTCTTTTTTCCAAAATTATACTCAAGACTGAGATTGAAATTAAATTTGTTGAAGAAACCTTTCACAAATTATATGCTGAATATGCGGAAAATCAAATGGTTGAAGTTGAGGAGGGTGGTGCAATCGAAGGGAATAGTCAGAGTATTTTGACTATGTGAAGTCGGTCGAGTCCATTCAATCGCATAAATTGAACTTGACATCTATCTTGAGGAAAATTGTTATATGATTGAGAAAGATCATACTAGACGTGAAAAAATATTTGATGTTTTAGAATGGTGGAGAGTTCATGCACTGAAGTACAAGGTTTTATCAACAATGGCCAGAGACATTTTAGCAATTCCAATTACTTCTGTTGCTTCTAAAGCCACTTTCAGTGCTGGTAGTAGAGTCATCGATAAGTATCGTGCATCGTTGAAGACAAACACAGTTCAAGTGTTGATGTGTGGTGGAGATTGGTTGAGAAAACGTTTTGGGGTTAAAAAGAAGACTAAAGTAAAATTACGTAACAATGATTTTTTTTATTTATTAAAATTCCTTTTATTTGTAAAGTCTAAATTATATTTCATGTATTGCAGAGTGAGAAGAAAGCGGTGCAAGTACTTCTTTCAATTGACGGCGTCATGCATCTTTGATGTTTGACGGCATGAACTTTCTTATTTTTTATGTTTTTGCTTTACTTTATGTTTTTGCTGGACATTTGACTATTTACAATTAGACTTCTGTTGGAAATTGTAATGTTGGAGTGCATGGCTTTATATAATGAAAAGCTTTCTACTGGACAGTTTGATCCCATAATTTATATTTACAAGTGAAAAGTTGCTGGACATTTATCCCATACTTTATATATACAATGATTTTTGAAGATACAGGTAACAGGTTGCTGGACAGTCTAACGGTGATTTTTGTCGCTTTACTTCTGTTGCTTTACTTTTTATTTATGATTAGATTCATGAAGAATGAAGATATGACTTCTCTAGCTCGCATGACTCTGGATACATATTGGGCTGTGATCCTTGGCCCCGAGTCCCGTGATTTGGGATGTTTTAATGTGTTTTAACTATTATTAGGTGGATCATTTCATCCATGCACGCAAAGAAAATGATCATTTCATTTCATCCTAGTTCGACTGCCGCAAAGAAAACAATCTAGAAAAAAGCATCAATCATTTAGTCCATAAACTTTATTAGAAAGAAAGTTTGCATAAAAAAATATGAATTTTAATATAATTCGAGTTCAGCACAACGAGCTCGAGCCGAGCCCATCGAGCTCGAGCCGAGCCCATCGAGCTCGAGCCGAGCCCATCGAGCTCGAGCCGAGCCCATCGAGCTCGAGCCGAGCCCATCGAGCTCGAGCCGAGCCCATCGAGCTCGAGCCGAGCCCATCGAGCTCGAGCCGAGCCCATCGAGCTCGAGCCGAGCCCATCGAGCTCGAGCCGAGCCCATCGAGCTCGAGCCGAGCCCATCGAGCTCGAGCCGAGCCCATCGAGCTCGAGTCGAGCTCATCAAGCTCGTCGAGCCAACCACTAGCTATATGATCTCGAGCCTCTTAAAACAAGCTCGTCGAGCTCGAGCTCGAGCTCGAGCTCAAATAAAAGGGCTCGAGCTCGAGCTCAAGCCAGCTTATTTTGACGAGCTCGACTCGTTTGCAGGCCAAGCCTCCACCAAGCCAGCCACCTCCGAATTATGAAGCTTCTACTGCTTGCGGCCATGATTAGCATGAACGACACAGTGGCATAGACAAGGCAGTAGGGGCATGATAATCACACAATGTGGTTGTGTGGTTGATGTCGGAGTGGCTAGTGAGAGCTGGAGCAGCATGGCTTAGGCTTCATTTGTCGCTCCGTTTTTGTTCGATGCGTTTTCACAAACGTGACACGATAAGTTTTTTTCATTTGGATTTCCGCCTTCTTTTTTAACCGCCGACGTTTCATTGTAGGGGCAAAATAATGGCGGCCCGAAACCCTCCCCGTGAGCTCTGTTTGCTGGCATTTTGTGAGGAGAAAAAAATCGCGAATCGAGTTTTCATCTCGTCTCTCTCCCGTCGCCGCGAGATCCATTTGCCGGAGGTGGAGGAGTTTAGACCAGCTCCACCTCCTCCGCCAAGCTCTACTTCACCATCTCGAGGTCACCGCCATCGGAGAAGGTGTTGGAGCTTGGCTTGGCTCCGCCTCCTCCTCCCCCGCCTCCGCCAAACTCTACTCCTCCATCTGCAGGTCACCGTCATCGGAGAAGGTGTTGGAGCTTGGCTGGCTCCGGCTCCTCATCCTCCGCCATCGGTAAATAAAAATAAAACTTATAATATTGGGATTTTAATAAAAAATTATTAAAAAATTATTTTATTATATATATATTATAATATATATATAATTAATAAAATATAATATATAACTAATTATATTAATATAGTTTTAAAATTAATATAGTTTTAAGAGTAACATTTTATATATTAATATATATATAGTTTATATATTTATATATACACTAACACTAACTTATATAGTTTAATATATATATATATATATATATATATATATATATATATATATATATATATATATATATATATATATTAGAAAAATAGATTAGAAAAAATAATTAAAAAATTTATCGAAAATATTTTATAATAAAATAGATTTATAAAACGTCATCATTGTTTTGTCAAATGATTCTCTGTTTTGAATAGCTCTACAAACACAGACTATACAAATATATCTTCATTTCCAACAACCAGTTTCCAACAACATCATTTATAAACCTACATTTAAAATAGCTCTTTCTACAATTGCAGCCATTCTACCAAATGAAGCCTTAGTTTTTAGGCCGGGATGAGAGTTCGAAGAGTTTGTTTTTTTGGTGTTTATTTAGTTGTTCTTTTGAGTGCCAATAGAAAATAATGGTGTGCTTATAATACCACTGTAAATACACTATTTGGGACCACGAATGATGGACATTTTTTATAAAAAATATAAAAATATTTTATATTTGTTTATTATTTCATGAGCAGTAAAACGTAATTATTTGTTCATAAATGAAGTAGCTTAGGAAAAGAGCACGTCTCGTGCCAGGACATCACCTTATTTAGGCTCCGTTTGGGAGGGCTTATTTTCACCGGTCAAGCGGTCATGACCGCATGAACCAGGACTTAAATAAGTCCCGATTCATGTGGTCACGACCGCTTCATCGGTGAAAATAAGTCCTCCCAAACGGGGCCTTAGTCTTCGCTTGATTCGGCGGTAGTGGGACAAGCCGGCGGGTCCAGACAGAGGGATCGAACTTGAGGGGGGGGGGGGGGGGGAGGAGCTGCTCCATACGGCAGGTTGAAAAGGAGCAAAGGGCACCAGATGCCGTTTGTTTACCTGCCATCCGGCGGCATTTGCTCCAAGCGCCCCGTGAAAACGGAGTGCCAAATGAAGTCTTATAAAAATTAGAATCATTTAAAGCACCAACAAAAATCCCATTTAATTTATTTATTATTTTACATTTTTATATTTTAATGTTAATTTATTCTTATTACTTCATTTAATAATATTTGGGCGCTGATATTTGTAGGCCCTTTAATCGATATTTGCAGTCATTAGATATTTGCAACCCCAATTATATATTTGCAGTACCGACAAATATTTGCAACTCTT
This sequence comes from Platanthera zijinensis, assembly GCA_039513925.1. Taxonomy (NCBI): domain Eukaryota; kingdom Viridiplantae; phylum Streptophyta; class Magnoliopsida; order Asparagales; family Orchidaceae; genus Platanthera; species Platanthera zijinensis. Next base: position 165,934,772 of record CM077093.1, on the reverse strand, counting down.
TTTAAAATTTTAAAATTGATTTTATAAAAATGTTGATCATTTGTGGTCCCACATGTTTTGAGGTGGATCGGAATTTCGGCAAAATAGTCTATTTATAGTGGTATTATATGCACACCATCATTCTCTATTGGCACTTAAAAGAACCACTTAGGCTTTGCTTGATTCGGCGGTTGTTGAAATTTGAATTTGGTCTCTTGTGGAGTTCGGGGTCCAAAAAGAGGTGTGGTCTCACACTTACTTCCCTCTAGCTAGTACACAAAACCAAAGAGTTAGAAATCTTGGAACAGAATCGAGGTCCCGGTGAGGAGGTCCCGCCACACGCTCGAAAGATTTAAGAACACTTCCCCTCCCAAGCCAATGCTGAGCTTGGGCACCTTGGAGGATACTCAAGGCTCGCTAAGAAAAGCCTTAGAAAGAAGAAGTTAAAAGAATTCGTCCTCTCCAAAGGTGCCCCTTCGGGTCTATTTATAGATTTCCAAACATGGTCTGCCAACAACGTAATTCCGTTACGTCAATTCCTTATACGCAGCCCAGTTGGGTCTGCCAAGAGCATAGCTCTGCTGTCAAAAAAGGTTATTTGCACAACTCCAGGGGCATCCAAGTGATTTCACCTCTGGACCCCTCTGGACGAGTGGTCTGTGGAAGCACCACTCGCCTGAAGCGGAGGATGCCGGATGAGCTAAGCATTCGCCTCCTAGCCTCATCAAATGGAGAGTGCGGGTTCTGCCCACCACTCGCCCGACTTAGCGAAATCCTTCCTACTTGCACATTAAGGCGCGAGTCTTGGGCGAGTGCATGATGAAAACCACACTCGCCTGAGGGCCTGTCTGTCTCTCCTATCTTGGGCGAAAGCTCATTGATGCTCTGGGTGAGTGCGGGTCTGCATACCCCACTCGCCATTCCGGCTAGCTTGAACCTGAGGGTCCTCTTGTTATGCATTGTACTCATCGGAGGGTCCCACTCATTGAATACGGGGTTGTACACAATCCCCGATCTTTACAAGCTAGTCCAACGCTCGGAAAAAAGTCAAACCCCTAGTATTTGGGGAGTGCTTGCTGACCTAGAGGGAATCATTGGATGGCCCGTCCATTGCGCTATATATATCTCGGGACATGGCTCTAGGAAGGACTTTTATTCAAATACTGTTCATCTCCTTAGCTCCCGCTACTTTGACGATGCTTTCCAAATAGGTCTCGAAACCGCTCTTGCAAGAGTTGATGGATTGTCTGGATGCCACGCAAGAGAAGACGTCCTCCCAGTCTTCTCGATATGTAGCTCAATTGGTGATGAGAGTTGAAAGTATTTCATAGTAAAGCGTTTTCTGGCTGGAGTATTCCTGGGATGGGTGATCTCTTGGTAAGTCCTCGTAGGGGCGCTTAACTTGACTTTCCCACCTCAAAGGGAGGCTGTGACCTCCAACAACTCGCCTGCGGGCCTAGAGAGGGTTTGGGGTGCATGGTTTGTATACCTGTTAAGGCTGAACCCTTTTGAGATTGGTGTTGGAGGTGCTGGTGGCCGTCCTTTCAAGTCGTGTGCGGGGGAGATCGTTATAAAAAAAGTGCACTTTTTTGTAACGACCTCCCCTGCCCCCGGATCGAAAGGACGACCACTGACACCAGCAGCACCACACTCGAAAGGGTTCATGAAAGTCCACCTAGTGTCAGCTACCTTCACCTATGGGGGGGGGGGGGATAGGTGTCTTTGCAGCGTATTTGCGGAATTAAGATTTACCTACACAAGAAAACAAAACAACCAAGCACAGAAAATACACAGGCAATTTATAGTGGTTCCCCGATTTGGGTACGTCCACTTTCCCCCTTCGACCTATCTCCCAATAAGGGACGACTCGGTCACTTCACCAACAGGATTGAAATCCAATCCTTGTACTAACGGAAGGAACCCTTCCACACGTAGGAGTCAACACTCCCACAACCCGGGTTGCACCCAACCCTTACAACTAAAGACCAATCGGTCCGATACAAAGAAATTGAAAATGCTTGTAAGAAATACAAACGACGTTTGGAGAGTAAGGTGTCCCTCTTCGTTCGACGACGTGTTCTTGAAGTCAACGAAGAGTCCACAACCCTAGATCTCACTTGGAAAGAATCTTCCCGAAACCGGCGGCGGCTTAAAGCGACGGCAAGGTTCTCGGAATCGGCGGCGGCGACGGAGAGCAGCAGCAGTGCCAACTTGATTCAAACTTCGTAGCAAAGGAAGCAAGGTCTTCCAACGGTCACACTAGGATCGATCATCTCGATCGATTCGGAAGGGGAAGGATTTTCCCGATCAACGAATCAAGAGACAAGGGATCTCTGGTTAGACGCGTGAGACGCTATGCTAGCCTAAGCTTCGGTCGCCGGAGATCTGGAAGAACCTGAGATCAGTAGCGGCGACAAGTGCACGAGCGGCGGAGAGATCGGCGGAGCAAGATCGGAGCGTTAGGGCTTATCGGCGGCTCGTGCTTTTTGAAATCTCGTATCTTCTCTTCTTTACTGTTCATACATATGGAGTATATATACATTAGGTCAAGTATATGACCGTTGTGGGTCCCACCGATAAGAAGACTTGAGCCCGGTTCGAAACAGTTTAGATAATTTAAACCGGTCCAGAGAACAACAGGAAATCGCCTAAGTCAAATTCGGCGAGAATCGTAGGTGATTCTCGACGAATCGGCGAGAATCACTTACGATTCTCGCCGACTTCTACTTAGCCGAATTCTGGCTGTGCAGATATAGAAGTCGGGGAGAATCGGTGGGAATCACTTTTGATTCTCACCGAATCGTCGAGAATGCAAGGCCATTCTCGACGAATCGGCGAGAATCATAAGTGATTCTCGACGATTATGCCTTAGAAAATTTCCCTGTCTGTGTCAAGATAGCCGGCCCAACCCGGCGAGAATCATCTAGTGATTCTCGACGACTCGTCGAGAATCACTCATGATTCTCGACGAATCGGCGAGAATCACTTAGTGATTCTCGACGATTTTCACTTAGACGAATTTCGTCTTTCCGCTCGGGAGCTGGTCTTTGGCCCATCCTTGCTCCTTGTCTGCTCTTGCTTTATCATAGCCCTGTACTTGAAATTAAGTACACCCCAATAGAGAGAGTACACGTAGGCCAACACACTTATCTGCTCAACGAGGGATTACGTTGCACAGACCCGTGTATATTGACCCACTACACCCTGACATTGGTGTGTACTTAGCATAGAATATCTGCAAGTACAACTAGAAAATAATTCATCAAATACATTGTGGATTCATCTTAGCTTGACAGGTGGCTTCCTCAAATCCAGGTAATTGTGGATACAGTACCCAACAATCTCCCCCTATTTGACGAAGCCAAAATCCTACTAGCTAAGATGAATACCCCCACCCAAAGAATAATTAAAACTTTAAGAAAATAAGAACAGACAAAATAATATTTGAGTCAAAACATGCCATCACATATATATATATATATAAAACCACAATACTTGTTCGTAAGAATCTATGAAAACATAGATGTGCAGTGAGGGACAAAAAGGTCCTAAGCCTATTTTTCCTTAGCAAGATCATCCTTGAGCTTCTGAGCTAGGAATTTCTTGCTCTGTCTTTCGAAATATTCCTTTGGCTTAGGATGATATTTGGGAGGAGGAACTTTATCTGTCACTGTATTATTTCTGAAAAATATGTTGCGTTTGGCTTCAAATTCTTTGTGCCTCTCCCATTCGTATTGACTGTATACCTCACTTCGATTTATGTGCCCCTTCTGCTGTAACAAGAATGTGTCCAAGATGATACTTTTTGATACAGGACTCCATTTTTCATTTCTCACTTCCTCCTCCGTCAATCGGATCCTCTTTTCAGCTGGTGTTTCCCTTGAAGTTCCTTCTTGGATTTGCCTTTTTCCTTTGGCTTTAGCTAAGGCATCTTGATCAAACCAAGTTCGTCGTTCAGCCCTTTCAACAGCTTTCTTCATCTCAGCTTCGCTTAACAGAACAGCCTCTGCACTTGCCCCTTCGTCATCCACAGTATTGTGCTCAGTGGTTTCATGTACAGGATTAACCTCAGGATTATTGCCTAATGCTTGATTGAGCAACCACTGGCAACTGTCATATACATAAACATTAGACTGATTGAAGTTTTCAATGATGATGTGCTGAAGCCCTGCCATTTTATCAGTATATTCTTTCTCCCCCTTTTTGGCTTCGAGGGCAATGGAGTTTGCATATGAGTGCAGGGACTCATCTATATGCTTTAGAGATTTAAAAAACTCAGTCAGCAGGTCTTGTTGATTTCTATTAAGGAGCACCATGTGGGCATCAAATTTCTGTATGTTAGTCGCCACAACATGTGCATTATGATTTACCACGCCCAGGTCATCAGTATTATTTTTCAGTCCTTTCATGAGAAGAGTTACAGCTGTGCCTGCCTCTGTATACTTGTCATTAAATGTCTTCTCCATCACATCTAATTTATGGTTGATCTGAACAATGTTCTTGAGCATGAGATACTCAGATTCCTTCAGTCTTTTTAGCACGGATTTGTGGGACTGCTTAAACGATCTCTTGAGCTCATCCAGCATCGCTTGGACGATATTTACAGTGTGATTTGCTAAGTTTTCTTGAAGTGGAGGAGCTGCAGGCAGACCCTGGTCAGGCTCCCCCTCAGAAGCACTAGGAGAGCTGGATAGTAGTATGGACTCCACAGAGGGAACAAAGGATTGCACCCCCTCCATCCTTGCATCTGATCGCTTAGGAGCTTGTTCCTCAGATGGAACCTCAGCATCCTCCTGAGAAGCTGCTGCTTTCTCATTCTCTGGTACTTCTGCCTCTATCTCTGTCTCCAGGTGATCATGCTTATCATCAGAGGTGTGCACATCTTTTTCTACTTCTTCCTCTTCCTCCTCGTCACCCACCTCATCTCCCAGATCAGCATCGATAAGAGCTGCCTTATCGTTCTCAGCCTCCTCCTCATCTGCTACTTCTTCTACTTCTTCCTCGTCCTCCTCATCACCCACCTCATCTCCAAGATCATCGTCGATACGAGCTGCCTCATCATTCTCAGACTCGTCATCAGCAGCTACTTCTTCTGCCACCATCTTCACAGCATCTTGAGCTATCAGAGAAATATCAGACAAGATGTTTGTAGAATCGGTTACAGGCTCCCCCTCAGTTCCTGCAATCAGGGTGTCAGGAACTTCACTGGGTACTGCCATAGAATGAGCAGGAGCACTGGTGTCCACGACTGGGGAAGCTGCCTCATGGTCTATTTCCCTGGTAGCCTGCCCTATTCGACGTTCCCATCGGTCAAATATGCTAGCATCCATCCTTTTCAAGTAGTGCAGGGGCACTCCCTTGCTCATGTCGAAGGTGTCTCCATCCAGTTGATTCAGATATAGACTAATGATTCTGCCAAAGCTGGGGGTTCAGAGTGTGTCTTTAATCCTGTCAAAAAGCATGGCTCCCCAGTTGAACTGCTTCCGGCAAACGATGGCCACCAGAGTTTTGAACATTGCCCCAGAAATGTGGTCATGGGATCCAGGTTTGCAGATTAGAACTTTCCCAACAATGTCAGACAGCAACTTGCCTTCCTCGTTCATATCTTTCCTTTTGATTGACTTGGTCCACCTGGCTAATCCACAGAAGGATAGGGTCCTTGCTCTATCCTCTTCCTCCAGGTACTCTTCTTCTTCAACACTGGATAATCGCAGGCACTGAGTCAGTTTCTTGGCGGATAACCTGATTTTCTTCCCGGCCACTTTGCACTTGATGGAGGTGTCTTCATGACGGAGCTTCGCAGTTGCAAAGAACTCCAATACTTCCTTGTCCAAGATCTTGCATGGATGCTCCAGTACGAACTTCAGTCCCGCTTCTTCAAGCATGATGATTATGTTCCGGAACTCATCCGAGGCCTGGGAGAATCCGGTTCTTACTAGCTCACAACCCGTGACCAGGCCTGCCGTAGTCCGTGGGGCCATAGCAAACTAGGAAGAAGGGGAATACCAATTTCCAAGTCTAAGGATCGTCGAAACTAAGAGGTTGAGAGTAATATCTATACTAATGCTCAAAGCACGGTTAGGGATAAGAGAGGCATTACCTTAGGAGGAGACGCAGTAAAGGTTCCGGCACCACGTTGCGTGAGGTGCGGCGAGCCGATCCGAGGCTAAGCGTGGGCGTGTCTCCGGCTACAAGAGTCTTCCGGAGGGTTGTTAGGTCACGATGAAGCCGAAGTCGAAGATGAAGACGAAGAATCAGAAAGAAGCTTGGAATCGGGAAGTGATGAGCTTCAGCGAGTATTGGGAGGTGCTGGGACAATGTTTCGGGAGAGCTTTGAAACCAGTAGCGGGAGGTGACTTGGACAGGGTATTGGCGACAATCGGAAGTAGAAGGGACGACGGGAAGTCGAAGGGTCGGCGGGATTTACTGGGTCGGCGGGATTCGCTGGGTCGGCGGGATTTAAGCTATAACCGGGTTTATACATATGGAAGAGCTTTGGTTCGATGAGAATTGCCGGAATTTCAATTTTATTTGTCCGGGGTTGTCAAGGATTCGAAAAGATCACTTAAGCCACGTGTGGTGTAACCTACCACACCGCTTAGGAGGCACATCAACTCTGAGATTCCTAACTCACTAACATTGGCTAGCAGGATTCATAAGTTATGTCGAGATTGATAAATGCAATATTCATGATGTTAGTTGTCATTCTCAGTGTCTCCTAATGCCGTGTCAGCTTTAATTTTCAGCTTGTAATGTATGACTTCTCAAATTTATCAGAGAATTTACTGACACATCATTAATAACGTATCTAAGGCGTATTTTTACCGTTTTGATCTGTCCTTAGAAGAACACACTTAGATGTGAAAATGTATATATATATATATATATATATATAAGTAGATGTTGATATAATATGACTCAGTTATTTAGTCTGATCAATGATACCTGGAATTGTTATATTCATCATTTAGCACCTCTGATTAGAGCATACCAGGTGTTCAATTTGAGGATAGTACTTCTTGCGTTCCAGATACTTGTTCCAGATTATTCTCGGAACATCTTCTGTCTAGCTCCCATCATGACTCGGAAGTCTAGACTACCCTGCACCAAAGAATATTACCTTACCTTAGGAGCCCAATATGTATTGGGTCCTAGGTTCCTGTCAGCATAATAATTTGAATGCCTGGAATCCTGGTGGGAAGACTAACATTGCCTCGAGGATGTGGAAGTCCCCTTGCCATTGATACAGATTGGTTGTGCCAACAGTCTATGGCAAAATGACCCACTTTGCCACAACACCAACACTCATGAATGTTGTATCGCCGTTTGTGACCTGAACAGATGACAGAGGTAGTCATAGTTCTAGGTCTAAACGGAATAGAGCCAGACATGCTTACAGAATGGTCTCTTCCACCGTGACTATTGGAAGGGCGGAAAGAATGCATATGGCAGGCGTCATGAAGCCTGGGAAGAGGTGCCTTCTTTTCAGTCAGCCCCCTCCCGAGGACCCCATGAGTCCTAACAACATTATTTCTATCCCCCCTTTCCAGAGTCCTAGGGAGGTGAGAGGCGCAATGTGAGCTGATGCTGGTAGATTCATGAGGAGTTGGTGCTGTTGCCGAGAATACAAAGGGCTTGGTGAAAGCCTGAGGTATTTTCTTCTGGGTGGCCATGACAGCCCTTGCATTGTGGGTGCCTCCACATGAGGGCACATTAACCTTGCAGTGACCACGATTATTCCTGTGGTCATACCTGAAGGCATGATGAGTGCCCTTCCTACTCGGGGTGGGGGGGGGGGGGTCTGAACACAGTTTCCCCATTTCTCCATGATTTGACGATTTGGGAGATCCACCCATTTTCTGCTTTTCTTTTGATAGCATCTATCTTGGAAAAATTGGAAACAATCCTCTTCTCAGTCTCTAGACGACTCTCTAGATCCGAGATCTTTGAGTCCTTTAACTTGATGGATTCCAATTGGTGACTCATCAAGGTCTTCAGCTGAGCAATCTCCTTAGCTTGCTCCTCCACAAGTAAGTTGCTCTTCTGAAGAGCACTCTCAAGGGAATCAGGATTTTCAATCTTTTGATGGAAGCTATCCCTATCCCTTGCATCTCTGGAAGGCCTCTGAATTGTTCCTGTCTTCAGGAACTTCAACAGGAGAGGGGCATGAGGAAGAAGTTACTTGTTCCTGGCTTTGCTGTTCAGGGTTACCGTTGATATCGGCAGATGCTGTTGAGTCACCTTCATCAGAACAGCATTCATCAACTTCTTCTTCAGTCTCTGATAGGGACACAGGAGCCCTGATACTGACAGATTGATCAAGCCCTTCATCTTCAGAAGTGATGACCCCTACATAGGCTTCATCCTCGAGTTGACAACTGGTCCCTGTTTTCTCTGATCCCTCCATGAGGTCTGAGATGGTTTGCCACATGGACATGGCAGTCCTACACTTGCCCACTTTTGAGTGAGATGGTCCAGACCAGACATTGATGATGATCTGACGAATCACCTGGTCCAGGTTGAACAGAGAGAGTTCGGTCTCAGACATTTCTTTGGGATTTTTGGGGACTTGGAGATCCTTCCCAGAGCTGGAAGCCTTCATGGGAATGAAGGGACCCTCTTCCAAAATGAGTGACGCTCGAGGGTCAATGGCCTCCAAATGAAGTAACACCCTCATCTTCCATACAGGATAGTACTCCTTTGTACATGAGGGGAGTCTTAGAGGAGGGACATCATAACCCAACTCCATGTTTAATTCTGATCTCCTTGTTGACACTGGTGGCAGGATTCTACTCAAGGTGTGAACCTTTTTGATGAGTAACCTGGCTTTGATACCACTTGAAAGTCCACCTAGTGTCAGCTACCTTAACCTATGGGGGGGGGATAGGTGTCTTTGCAGCGTATTTGCGGAATTAAGATTTACCTGCACAAGAAAACAAAACAACCAAGCACAGAAAATACACAGGCAATTTATAGTGGTTCCCCGATTTGGGTACGCCCACTTTCCCCCTTCGACCTATCTCCCAACAAGGGACGACTCGGTCACTTCACCAACAGGATTGAAATCCAATCCTTGTACTAACGGAAGGAACCCTTCCACACGTAGGAGTCAACACTCCCACAACCCGGGTTGCACCCAACCCTTACAACTAAAGACCAATCGGTCCGATACAAAGAAATTGAAAATGCTTGTAAGAAATACAAACGACGTTTGGAGAGTAAGGTGTCCCTCTTCGTTCGACGATGTGTTCTTGAAGTCAATAAAGAGTCCACAACCCTAGATCTCACTTGGAAAGAATCTTCCCGAAACCGGCGGAGGCTTAAAGCGACGGCAAGGTTCTCGGAATCGGCGGCGGCGACGGAGAGCAGCAGCAGTGCCAACTTGATTCAAACTTCGTAGCGAAGGAAGCAAGGTTTTCAACGGTCACACTAGGATCGATCGTCTCGATCGATTCGGAAGGGGAAGGATTTTCCCGATCAACGAATCAAGAGACAAGGGATCTCTGGTTAGACGCGTGAGACGCTATGCTAGCCTAAGCTTCGGTCGCCGGAGATCTGGAAGAACCTGAGATCAGCAGCGGCGACAAGTGCACGAGCGGCGGAGAGATCGGCGGAGCAAGATCGGAGCGTTAGGGCTTATCGGCGGCTCGTGCTTTTTGAAATCTCGTATCTTCTCTTCTTTACTGTTCATACATACGGAGTATATATACATTAGGTCAAGTATATGACCGTTGTGGGTCCCACCGATAAGAAGACTTGAGCCCGGTTCGAAACAGTTTAGATAATTTAAACCGGTCCAGAGAACAACAGGAAATCGCCTAAGTCAAATTCGGCGAGAATCGTAGGTGATTCTCGACGAATCGGCGAGAATCACTTACAATTCTCGCCGACTTCTACTTAGCCGAATTCTGGCTGTGCAGATACAGAAGTCGGGGAGAATCGGTGGGAATCACTTTTGATTCTCACCGAATCGTCGAGAATGCAAGGTCATTCTCGACGAATCGGCGAGAATCATAAGTGATTCTCGACGATTCTGCCTTAGAAAATTTCCTTGTCTGTGTCAAGATAGCCGGCCCAACCCGGCGAGAATCATCTAGTGATTCTCGACGACTCGTCGAGAATCACTCATGATTCTCGACGAATCGGCGAGAATCACTTAGTGATTCTCGACGATTTTCACTTAGACGAATTTCGTCTTTCCGCTCGAGAGCTGGTCTTTGGCCCATCCTTGCTCCTTGTCTGCTCTTGCTTTATCATAGCCCTGTACTTGAAATTAAGTACACCCCAATAGAGAGAGTACACGTAGGCCAACACACTGATCTGCTCAACGAGGGATTACGTTGCACAGACCCGTGTATATTGACCCACTGCACCCTGACATTGGTGTGTACTTAGCATAGAATATCTGCAAGTACAACTAGAAAATAATTCATCAAATACATTGTGGATTCATCTTAGCTTGACAGGTGGCTTCCTCAAATCCAGGTAATTGTGGATACAGTTCCCAACAGTTCAGCCTCAACCGGTCTACAAACCATGCACCCCAATCCGTCTCCGGTCCACCAATGGGTTGTTGGAAGCCGCAACCTCCCTTTGATGAGGGAAAGACAAGTTAAGCACCCCAACGAGGACTTCCCAGGAGGTCACTCATTCCATAACTACTCCAGCCCGATCACGCTTAACTATGAAGTACTTTTGCATATCATCACCAATTGAGCTGTTGAAACCGGAAATCGGTCTCTTGTGGAGTTCGGGACACAAAAGAGGTGTGGCCTCACAGTTACTTCGCTCAAGCTAGTACACCAAACCAAATGCTTAGAAATATTGGAACAGAACCGAGGTCCCAGCAAGGAGGTCCTACCATACGCCCAGAAGATTTAAGAGCACTTCCCCTCCCAAGCAAATGCTCAGCTTTAGAACCTTGGAGGATACTCAAGGCTCGCTAAGAAAGGCCTGAGGATGAAGAAGTTAAAAGAATCCGTCCTCTCCAATGGTGCCCTATCGGGTCTATTTATAGATTTCCAAACTTGGTCTGCCAATAACGTAACTTCGCTGCCTCAATTCCTTATACGCGACCCAATTGGATCTGCCAATAGCGTAACTCTGCTGTCGAAAAAGGTTATTTGCACGCCTCTAGGGGAATCCAGGTGATTTCACCCCTGGACCCCATTGGGCGAGTGGTCCATGGAAGCACCACTCGCCTGAAGCGGCGGATGCCGAATGAGCCAAGCATTTGCCTCCTAGAATCATCAAAGGGTGAGTGCGGGTTCTGCCCACCACTCCCCCGATTTGGCGAAAGCTTTCTTACATGCGCACTAAGGCGCAAGTCTTGGGCGAGTGTGTGATGAAGACCGCATTCGCCTGAGGGCCTGTCCACCTCTCCTATCTTGGCCTAAAGCACATTGATGTGTTTGGCGAGTGCGGGTCTGCCTACCCACTCACCGTTCCGACAAGCTTGAATCTGAGGGTCCTCTTATTATGCCTTGGACTCATCGGAGGGTCCCACTCAGCGAATACAGGATTGTACACAATCCCCGCTCTTTGCGAGCTAGTCCCACACTCGGAAAGAAAAGTCAAACCCCTAATATTCGGGTAGTGGTTGCTGACCTGGAGAGAATCTTTGGTGGGCCACTCCAATGCACTATATATATCTCGGGACATGGCACCAGGAAGGTCTTGTTATTCCTCTACTGTTCATCTCCTTAACTCCTGCTGCTTCGACAATGCTTGCCAAACTTGTCTCTAAACCGCTCTCACAAGAGTTAATGAATCGTCTGGCTGCAACGCAAGAGAAGGCGTCCTCCCAGTCTTCTTGATATGCCCCTTATCTTAAGTCTAAGAGGGCCGCGTACTCGCCCTATCGGCCGAAGAGAGCTAAAACGATCCTGCAAAACCCTACGATGGGTGAGTCCGCCTCGCCCACTCAAACCCCTATTCGCGAGAACCCTGCTGACCCAGCCAAGGTATTTTACTATATCTTGTTGCTGACTCTAGGAGTACTCCCCTTGATCATTTGGATCAATTGCAGGAAATGCTGGCGACAGGAAACAGCGCGGGGGTCAACCCGAAAAATGCTGATTTGCTCCCGCCCTATGATGGGAAAGTACTGCCAAACCAAGATGTCGTGCCTCTAGTCACCCCTGCCGGAAATCCACTCATGCCCGGTGAGGTTTTCTTTATCTTCTCGGGCATTTTTGTTTCTTTATACTTTCCTTCTTACATTACTTCTCGCAGCTCCTGCCTTCGAGACCATGTTCCTGATCAGTCCACTGCCCAAAACTCTTGCCGTCGAGAACCTTCATGACCTCGTGTCAGGTACAAGGTTCTTGGTTGAAAAGGCCGTTGACCCTCCTCTATCTACCGAGATCCTTCTCTCGGGACAAGCGTCACCGCGTCAAGGATTCAGGAATTTGCGCCAGTTTGTCTTTGAAATACCCTTCGAGGGAAGACCTAGATCTTCTTTCCCGCACCCGAGCGATGGTTCCATCCCTGTACCAAGTGAGTAAGAGCGCTCTCCTTCTTAACTCAAAATCGGTATCTAGAGGCTAATCACTTCCTTGTCAGGCTATCATGAAGCTTCTACAACCGACCTTGATGCCGAAGAGGAGTTCTCGCTGCCCCTTCCCCCATCGAGCTTGTGGATTTCCTTGGTGACCCTGAGGATACTGAGATAATAAAGGAGCGGATGGGGGAAGTCCTAGGTAAACTCATCTGGATGCAGCGGGAAGTCGCTAACCAGGAGACACATCGCGCGGGCAAGGGACCAGATGCGTCTATTCAATAAAGAGTTGACCGCCATGAGTGCATACTACTATCCGCAAGTGCCACCGAGGTTGGGGAAGCGAGGCCGGGGTTGCTAGCAGTGGATCCAATATCCCGCTACTTTATTTTTTTATTCTGTAATAATGAACGTTGGGCTTGCTTTTGTTTTGTGAGTGGCAGATTTATTTTAGGAAATTCTCCTGCCCTGCTTAATATTTTATGTCCCGTCAAATGGTGGCGTCTTGTGCAAAGTTTATCCTTTATTATTTATTTCGCTTTCCCCCTCTAACTTAGGGCTTTCTCGGGTGGCATCTGCCATTCACGGGGGAGTGGGGCGAAAGTCGGGCCGACCTAACTTCTGAGGCACCGGGGTGGCGTGATTGCTTCTGCACTCCCCGCACCTAAGAAACCTTAAATTTTCGAATTTTTTCTATAAATAGGCCTCCCCCTCCTACCACATTTACTATTTCTTTATACTGCAGTCATCGCCTTCTCTGTCCTCATTTGCACTTATGCAGTCCTTTTTACTTGCACGACTTCTTCCTTAGCTCTCTCGCTCACAAGATGCTGGGAGATACCGATGGACGGACCATGTGCGTCCGGGCCTTTACTGAACATGACTTACCTCCATGTAAGCTGTCTGAGGGGGAGTACCAATCAGCGATTGCCAACTTCGTGCCTCCTGGATTCATCAGGAGCCGTCCCAGCAGCTCCGAGAAGATCAACTATCTGCTGGAAGGGGAACTCACCATTCCTTTATAACATTTTGAGGTGGGACTCCGCCAACACCTATGGCCGGAAGTGCGTCAGGCGCTCCGATATTTCGGGATCATTTCCGCACAACTCAATGCCAACTCCATCGTCATGCTGGTGGATTTCGCCTGTTACATTCGTGTTGGAACACCCTATTACTAATTTGGGCTAAGATTACTATTAGGATTTTATTTTTACCCAACTTGTATAGTCTAGGGTCATAGGTTATTTCCAGCGTTGTTGCTTTAGAAGGAATTCCAGAGAAGTTCAGTTTGACGTACGCAGAGATCAGTTCGACGAATGCCAGGCTTAGTTTTACGAACTAAGGTTTCTAACTCTGAGTTTAGCTCGACGAACGTTGAGCTCCGTTTGACGAACTCTGATCTCAAATCAGAATCTTAGGTCGACGAAAGCCAAGCTCAGTTCGACAAACTCTGAACTCAGCTCAACGAATGAGAAAATTCAGTTCGACGAACTCCAGGCTCAGTTCGACGAATTCCTTACTCAGTTCGACGATCAGGCAGTTTCTATATTCAGGCAGAATGATTTAAAAAGCTTAATTACAATCAGTTACAACTCTGATATTTAATGATAAATATTCTAAATGAATATATCCGTTTAAGGCAGCATTAAATATAGATTTATCACAGAGTTTTAATTCTAATTAACTTCAGGGCAGTTTCAAATCTCAAGGATTCTTCAGGCGTTTCAAAGAATGGTTTTAATTCAAATATTTGATTTCTTCTCAGATATTATATATTCAGAAGATTGCTGCTTAATGGGGTTACAGATTTAGGGGGTTACAGATATAGATCAACACATATAGAGATACAGATATTATGCTTCAGTCTCTTCTAGTAAAAGTCTTCAATCAGTCAGATACAAGAAGGCCTACACCCTGAAGAAAAGTCTCCCCTCCTGATCTCAAATCTCTCTATTCAAATCAGGGGGAGATTTTTGCATCATCATCCACTAAATTCTTCTCAGAGATATTTGACAGAGAAGACAACATCAACTTCTTGTAGTTTATTTTTTTAAAACTGTGTACAGAGTTTTATCTCCCTTCAAAAGTTAACTCTTGGTTTCTAAGTCACCTGATCAAAAGACTTAAGCTTGGTTTTTGGGCACCTGGTCAAAAGCTCAAAAGGTTGCTAGATCTCCCTTAGAAAATAGATATTGTGGTGGCAGGGCACCTGAGCAAAAACCTGTAGTGGATACCTACCAGGGTGGTAGAAGACTAGACGTACCCAAATTTATTGGGGAACTACTATAAAAATTCTTGTGTCATCTTTAATTGTTTTCTTTCTATTTGTGTGTTGTGATTTCACTTTATATATATATATATATATATACTTATATCACTTACTTTAAATCCGCTACAAAAAAAATTAAAGTTTTTAAAATACTCTATTCACCCCCCTCTAGAGTAAAGTTAGATCTATCCCTCACTTTCAATGCACAAGGAGAGGAATGAGTTCAATCTCTCAGTCTTCCGCAAGGTCTTCAATTTCTGGGCCAAAATAAAAATTTTCTTCTTCAGCCAGTTGGTCAAGACTAGTGGACTCACTAACAAGAACCACAACTGACTCCAAAAATTCATCTTCGTGGCAGGGGATTTCGACAACATCCTCCATTCACCCTAGTAGTATGACGACGCGAATTACCGCCCCTGTCACTCGGGAGTCAAGAAAGCTCCCTTCACACTTTCTTTAGTACAAAGATTTTTGATGTCAAGTTCCTGCGACGGGACCTTAACTCTCTCCTCCCCGTTCTCGCCGGAGAGGGTATCTCCTATTCTCTTTATTGCTAAATCTTGTCTTAAACCCGTAGGCTTTGCGCTAACTCTGCAATCGCACAGGTGAGTGACATGTCCCCGAGAACCAGTCCTATGTAGACGAAGGGACTCTCACCCCTGGACTGGCTCTCGCCGATATGCGGCCGCATCCTGCAGGAAAGAGCTGGGCACCTCTTCTCAACTGAGTTCCCTGAAGCAAAAGCCCGACGCTCCTCCCACATCCTCTTCCAAAAAGTCGAAGTCATCGACACTCTCCATGAGAAAGGCGGCAAACATCGAAGTTCCTCCTGCCAATAACCCGGTCGCGGTGGATGTGGCGGGTACCATCGCCAACACAGCTGCTAAGATCTCTACTGTGGCAGAGAAGGTTCCTGCGGGACCGGTGCCGAGAGGGTACCAGAACCTTGGCCTTGGCGAGAAGTACCTTGATGAAGTGGGCCTACCCTTACTTCAGTGGGACAAGAAGGCTAATCGGGCCTCAATCTCAACGCTCCTCCCGTCCTGGGTGGAGCAGGACACCACCAGCGGCGAGGCCTTCACTTTCGCCTACGGGCTTTACGAGCAAGGGGTTGCCAACATATTCGATGAAGAGTCCACCCAGATGCTTGCACACGAGATCGCGCGAGCCCAGCTATGTGCTATCGAGCTTGTGCATATGGCGTCGTGTCGTAGCCTTTATACCGAGCGTGACCTTACTGATATTAAGAAGTTGCAGTAGTTCGTGTCTACAAAGATCAAATCTTTGAAGCGCCAGCTTGAGGCCTCCGAGGCGCTCCACGCTAGCTGCCCAATACTGGGGGTGAGTATGCTTTTACTTGGGTCTACGTGCATTTAATTTTCTCCCGTGCTAACATTTTCTTATGCTTTTCTCGAAGGATTCCGCAAATGCCAACCTACTGCGTGTGAGAGTTGCTAGCCTTGAGGGTGAGGTCACGGGGCTGAGGGCCAAGAACAAGCGCCTAATGGACACCATTATTTTGAAATTGAATTTATAATGCAGGAGAATGCCCGAGAGGTGGCGAAACATGCGATCGAGGTGCTGCAAGAGGCTGGGCTTCTGAACGAAAGCGGCAAGAAAGTCACGTGTAACGTTCTTCCATGGATATTCACTCCTATTGTCATACTAGAAGATGAAGCTGCCCTTCCGCGCGAGTACGATGCTTCCCACAAGGACCAAGAGTCTTCCAACGAGGAGTCCGATGACTCCTCCTAAGGATCTCCCTCTTGCTTTTTATTGTAAATCTTAACAGGGGCAAGACCCCCCCTTTTGTAAACGAAATATTACTGCACTTAATTAATGAGAATTCTTCCTTCTTCAATTGTGATTCTCCGCTCTTCCTAGTTTTTCATTTCTCGCCTCTCTCCACTCACAAAAGGATCATACATTCGCTCATCACCGAACCGTAGTGCATAGGCTGCAACCGAAGCATTCTCTCCTAAAAGGCATGGGGCGAATTCACGACCTTAAACATATACACTTGCACTCATCTAAGCTTTTGGTGGTGAACCCGATGATCTTGCTGGACACGCAGTCTCGCCGAAGACGGACTTGACGACCATGATTTTGATCCTTTTTCAGATAGACCATACCCTTCTGAGTGAATCGATGAAGCAATACCCTCCTCATCAGGTCACCACTCGCACATCTTGGACAAGTGTATCCCCCTTATGTATAGGTATTTATTTCCTTGTACTATCTTTCCTCTCGCCTCATCACCTTGAATTACTTACCTTCTTTTCTCCGAGTGCCTTCCTACCCTGCTGGCTAGTGAAGGCCTGGACGCAGGTTTAACTCGGGATCCAATATAAACTTGTTTAACAATATCCACTGAGGTCCTTCCTGACCTGCCATCTAATGGGAGCCTGACAACGCGATCAGCTTGGGATCTATTTTAAACTTGTTTCACAATATCCAATAAGGGCCTTCCTAACATGCCAGCTAATGGGAGCCTGAAAGCGAGATCAGCTCGGGATCTATTTTCTTCTTGTTTCACAATATCCACCGAGGGACTTCTAGACCTGCTAGCTAATGGGAGTGTAACGCCCCAAATTTCTTGAGGCATGAGATGCTTCTCTGGGGGTTACCGCCCGACGGTAGCTAGTTACCGTGTGGCGATAGCTCCAGGGTTTGCGTCGAAAGCATTGAGCTCTTGAGAAAGCATCAAGCTCTCGATAAATACATTACCGCACGACGGAAAACTGTTACTACATGGCGGTAGCAGGGGATTTTATCTGGAAGACCCCTCGGGAAGCTATTTCCCGGCGATAGGGTTACCACTGGCGATAACTGGGTGAATTTATTTGTTATGGTTCTCGGGATCATACCGCGCGGCGGTAGAAGTTAGCGCGCGACGTTAGTGCCTGGTGTCATGTCGTAACTGACGCCTCTATCGCGTGACATTAGCGTGCTATCGCTCGGCAGTAGTGAAACCGAAACGGCGTTGGCCATGTGTCGGCCTATGATTGGAGGGTTTGGATGGTTGCGCTCGAAATGAAGCGTTGAATTAAGGTACCGCGCGGCGGTTGCTAGTTACCCGATGCGGTAGGTTTATTTATATGCCTGATTTTGGCCATTTTCACTTCATTTCTTTTGGAGTGAGGAGTTGGCTTGGTTTTCCTGGAGGAGGAGCAGCAGTGCGGGAGGGTAAATCTCGCCGCCGTTGAAGTTCTGGAGTTCTGATTCGCAAGCCAAGTCCGGATATGTGGAGGCAGGATCGTTGCGGTCATGTTCATCCGTCTAGATCTTTTGCATGACACCGAAGAGAGCGCAAAGGGTAACGATTCTCAACTTGGACATGTGAAGTCCTCTTCCTTTTGCATAGGGAACCCTCTCTCGCGAGTGCGCAGTGGGCGTGAGGTTTTTCCTTCAAGCAGATACAGTATATCCCCGTAGTTTTGCATATAGAGTTCGGAATCGAAGTACGAACATAGGCATGGTGTGTGAAGCCCATCTGGACAGGTTGGTCTGGATTGGTGATGTTTTCATTATGCTTGTACTGGTTAGAGAAGACTCTGTGGTGTTTGTTTTTCGGGTTTATACACGGTAGATTACAGCAGGGAACCTTGGGGACTAACTCCAAGGAGCACCTAGAAAACTGGATAGAATCGCATTTTTGCCAAATACCGCGCGGCGGTAGTGCTGCTGCAGGCGGTAGCTCCTTGAGAGCTTTGTTTATGGCCAGTGCCATAGAGACCTGGGGCTTGTGATGTGGGGTTGAGAGCTTTAGGAGCCAAGCCAGGTGGCATGCGAGCCACCCATGTAGCATAACAGGGTTATGTTTTGACTAGAGGAGTGGGAATGGGGAGGCCGACTCGCGTCGCGGTAGTTTTTGCCCAGCGATGTGAGCAACGAGAAAGGGCTGAACCTACCCAGTAGCTTTGTGGTGCGTCCGTGGGTAGTGATGCCTGTCATAGACATAGTTACGGGTCTTAGGCCTTGCGCGGGCCGTAAAGACTACCAAATGCTCATGTTTGATGCCGTCTTATGAACGGTGGTGGGCCCTGTCTTTTATCCAGACACCGAGAATGTGCCCTGAGTGCATGGGGTCTGTGGCCGTTCATGCCTACGCCTGTGGTGAAGTGTGCTTAAATTGCACTTTCATTACTATGTTTGGTTTTGCTAATAAATTGCAAGGAAGGAGCTTCGCCGCCCCGAGTAAGGGGCGTGGTCATTATAATATGGTTAGCTTTAGCTGACCGTTGCCTTATTTTGCCACCGTTCGATGGATTGTTCTTATGCATGAATATGTGAGCCAAGTGGCAAGTAGCAGGCTAAATCCCGTGATGCTGTGCTGGCCCTTGAAGGACAAAGCGAAGTGTTTACTTTTACTATTTTCATGTATGACCGTCCTGCGTGCCGAAGTATGTAAAACACCTCAATTCAAGTTGAATGTTGTAAGATCTTAATGCCAAGACTCTATGTATATTTGTACTTTCATTCCTGCTTTGGGTTTTAGTAGACATTCATGTGCTGTGATGAGTTCTTCTAACTTGCTTAAAACTTCCGCTAGAATGATCTGTGTTAGGTTTCGATATGGTATCATAATATTTTTGGTATTAATATGTAACTCCGCTGACTGTCCATGGAATATGGCGTGGGGCCCCAACCAGACCTTCTGTTATATCCCATGTGACAGATGGGGGTATTACAATTTGGTATCAGACTACGGTGTCGGTCTTTCTTAGGAGAATTCATGGATGAATTCTTTTAAGGTGTTGTGAGCACAGACATGTGCTCATTATTATAACATGAAAATAACCCATGAATGTCCACTTAGGAATGAAAATACACATATTTAAGGAACCTGAGTGTTCCTATGATTGATTTTTTGCCATTTTTTGTCACCTAATTGAGTTTTTCCCGATTATAAGTGATTAGGAGTGGTGTAGTGCAGTCACAATATCAGCACTCTATGGAGAGAAGTGCGCTTAATGACATGCCTACGACCCCTTTTTCTGCGGAAACTATCTGAATGGTAGCAGAAGTAGTGCTCTCTATGATCAATGCCCAACATTGAAGGCTTGTGCAACCCCCTGTCCCTGGGGTGGCTTTAATACCGGTTGGTGCTATGGAGCAAGTGGAAATTAGAAGATCATCAGATCAGCCGTTGAACATACTTTTGACGCAAGGGATGCACTATGTAGATGAGTATTTGCATGTGTTTGTCACGATAAGGGGCTACTCAGAGTTTGAGTTAGAGGACGAGCAGACTATGGTAAACAGGTTTTATAACAGTCTGCGTGATGATTTATGACTTCTATTGGTAGGACCAAAGTTATTGGGATTCCGAGCGTTGGTGGAGTCAGCTAGATCATTGGAAGTAGATTTGGGGAAAGTCCACCAGACGCCAGTTTGCAGGGTACAAAACTCTGCGGTTTCTGCAAAGTATGAACACCACAGGAGTTGGCATAAAAGGTCTAGAACCTCTACTGGTCAAGCCCCTTATGCTTGCCATACTTGTGGCAAGTCAGGATACCTTACCTACAATTGTCGTATTGATGCCCCAAAGACAAAGAAAGCTAAGTTAGGAGAAACTGGAGGGCAAGTCCCACTTACCTGTTATAACTGTGACAAGCCGGGAAATTTAGCCCGTGACTGTTGGGGTAGGGTTCTGAAGACAAAGGAAAAGGCAGAAGGCCTTAAGCAAAGGGACGAGATGACATGTACGGTTTAGCTATAGCTTTGATAACTATGACTTGATTAGTTATTAACTTATGATTTTGTTGGGTACATTGAAAATTGTGTACCTGATTTAGAGAAGCCTCACTTAACTCAATAATATACATCAGTTTGTATTTGATGGTATAGTGAGTTTACTAGTGCAGGCTAAAGAATGTAGAGAATATTCAAAGTACAAAAGTGTTGAGACACTTATAATGTGTTGACACCTTTGAAGGAGCTGTGTCGAGACTAGAAGCAAGGCTATGTCAACACATAGGACTTGTGTCGACACACTGAATTTGATTTGACATCAGCTGTGTCGACACTCAGGACTAGTGTCGACACACTTAGACTTGAAGTGCTGACATTAGCAGAAGTAACTGTGTTGACACCCTGGACATAGGTTGACATCAATTATAAATGGAGAAGCTGTGTCGACACACATGACTTGTGTCGACACATTCTACAAAAGCTGTGTCGAGACTGAATAAAGAGCTGTGTCGACAGTTCCTGAAGTATGTCGACAACATCAAAGGAGTTGTGTTGACACCCTGGAAATTGTGTCGACACATACTTCATCAGTATCGAAACATACTATACTTTTGTCTCGACACTATCAGCTGTATTAATTACTCTAAGTAACAGATCTCAAGATCGGGGACTTGACAGCTGTCAGAACTGTCAAAGCTGTCAGAACTGTCAGATGTCAGTTATCAACCGGATCAGCAGGTAACCTCTAACGGGATCTATATAAGAAGATGTTCTATCAGAGAACATACAAAAAAAACAAAAAAAAACAAGCATAGAGAAGGAAAGCTAAGCTTTTAGAATCTGATCAACAATTAGAAGAGTTAAAAGAAGAAGAACTTCTAAAGTAGACAGTATCTCATCAGATCTGTCAGAGATTACAGATTCAAATCTATAAGGAGAAAGAAGCAGGATCATGGATCGACTCCAATTTCTCAAGAAGATCAACCTTAATTTTCAATTTTCAAGAAGCTTTGAATAAGCTAAGTGAGGTTGGATCAGATCCTTTGCAGCAAGGATCATAAGAAGACAGATCATTCAAGATCTCATCAGGAAGCCTTCACCTCTCTCTCTCTATCTGGGTGAAGATTTTACAAAATACCTTATCAATTTTATGTAAGATCTATTCATAGATCTGAGTGTAGGAGAGTAATTTCTCTGATTTGTAGGCCTGGAATTATAAAGACTGAGGTAGGGTTGTGTGCCTAAGGTAGGAGATTAATTTCTCTAAGTTGTAGGCCTGGTTATAAGGGCTGAGGTAGGGCTTGATTGCTTGAGTGGTAGGAGTGTGGACTCATTCTGAGGTAAGGTTTTTGGGAAGAATCTGAGCTGTAAGATCTTGAGGATCTGATTTATAGGACTTGCAGAAGTCTAAGTTTTAGGAACCATTTGGGGTTCTGAGCTGTAAGATCTTAAGGATCTGAGCTGTAAGACTTGCAAAAGTCTAAGTTGTAGGAACTATTTGGGGTTCTGAGTTGTAATATCTGAGGATCTGAAAAAGAGGAAGAAAGTTGGGCCGAATCTAGTATGCTGCTAGATATGTGAAGGGGAAGTAGATATACCCATAAATTGGGGAACCACTATAAATCTGTGTGTACTGTGCTGTATATGATGTATTTGCTGATTATCTGTGCTGAGATTGCTGTAGTATAATTAACAGTACTATGTTAAAGTTTTAACAGCCTAAGTTTATTGAATTGAACCTAATCACCCCCCTCTAGGTGTTTAATGATTCTTGAAATCAATTCTTTCAAGTGGTATTAGAGGGAGGTTGATCAAAAAGAGACTTAACAATCTGAGCTGATTTCCAAGGCAGTTATTAGATAGCCAAGATGGGTTCAGGAGAAAATCACAAAGAACTTGGATCCATGAAGCTTCTTATTTGTAGAAAGGAAACTTTTGGCATATGGAAAGAGAGAGTCAGATTATTCATGGAAGCATCTGACCCTAGAATTTACATCACAGTTCAAGAAGGGCCTTTCATCCCTATGAAGACATCGGTTCTTGATGCAAATCTGAAAACTCCAAAGAGTTATTCTAAGATGAACAAAGATGAGATCATCTTAGCCACTTTGGAAAAGAGGGCACAAAACATAATTGTTAGTGCCATAGATGATTCTACCTTTCAGAATTTAGTCCACTGCAAAACATCTAAATAGATGTGGAACACATTGATTGTCTACATGGAGGGGATAAAAGAAGTAAGGGAGGATAGGAAATCTATGCTCAATCAAGAATATGAGAGTTTTAGGCAAACCAAGACAGATAGCATAGCTGAGTGCTATAACAAGTTCTTCAGAATTGTCAATGAGCTGATGACCTATGACAGAGTCTTCAGCACATATGAACTGAATGACAAGTTTCTCATATCATTAACCAAAGACTAGGATACCAAAATCTGTGCCATCAGAGAAGTAGCCAGACTTGCAGATACTCCTCCACCAACCTTGTTTGGAAAATTGCTGTCTTATGAAATGCAGCTAATAGCTAAAAAGAAAGAGGATAAAAGGAGTAGGTCTTTTGTCAAAGATAAATCAGTGGACTTAAAAGCTGAAGACACAAGGAAGGGCAGGAGAAAGACTCCTCCTCTCAGGAAAGTTACTGGAACTGACTCAGAAAGTTCAGACTCAAGCACATCAGACTGTCATAACTCTGATGAAGATTTTTCTGCCTTTTCTAGGCAATTCCAGAGATTTTTAAGGAAAATAAACTGGAGAAGTAGGTCATCCACTTATTCTTACCCCAAGGATGACTACTACAAGGGCAAGAAGAAATCCTCTAAAGAGGAAAGGTATGGTTCTAAACCTGGTAAACAAACTTCTTCTAAAGTGGTTTGTTATTGTTACAGCAAGCCAGAACATATTATAACAGACTGTCCTGTCAAAAGGAAGGAGACTGGTGAAAAGAAGAAAGCCCAACAAAAGGGCAAGAAGGAGAAATCTTTTGTTGCCACGAAGCAAAAGAGCTGGACTGACTCTTCTTCATCAGAGTCAGAAAAAGAAGATGAAGCTGAAGCCTATATTGGGCTGTTTTCAACTGAAGAAGATTCTATAGAGACAGAATTCTTGCAGATGCTAGATGCTATCAATGGAGCAAAAGACATCCAATGCATAGGGCTGATGGCTATAGCTGAGAAAGGACACAACCAGGAGCAGCCTGGTCCTAGTAAGGTACACTCTTCACCTTTAGTGTCTGATTATATTACTAGTCCAGAATCAGAAGCATCTACATCAAGAGATGAAGATGGCTCTGAATCAGAAGGAGACATCAATCAACTGATTGATGATTATGGTGAGCTCCTACAAGCACTAAAAAGGAGCAGGCTCCTAGCTAAACAACACCCAAAGGAGATTTCCTCTCTAAAGTTGGCTGCATCAGACTCAGAAAAAGTGTTGGATCTAAAATTGAAAGAGATTAGTAAACTAAAAAACATTACTATTATTCAGATGGGCATAATTACATTCAAGAATGACCACATTAGGAATCTTAAAGGTAGTCTCCAAAAGGAATGGGAGCTAGTAGCAAAGTTCTTAAAGCCTAGTTCTGTGCTACCCTTGATAGATTCCTTCACTTCACAAAAGGGTAAGAAGGGATTAGGCTTCAAGGAAAGAACAAGAGCAGCCAATTCCAAAAGGAAAGGCAAAGCTCCAATTCAACCTCTAGCCTCCAAGCCTCCAATTCCTTTTAAAAAAGTTGTTCAACCATCTAACAGGTATGACCATGAAAACATCTATGGTCACTGTGAGCATGGTGATAAGAATGGAAAGGGTGCTAGTGTCTATAGGGCAGCCCATGAGAAAAATGAAATGGACCTTCATGTACCATTTGTGTTTGGTGTACTAGCCCCAACACTCAAGCAGAAGGCAGCTGATCATTCACAAAGCCTACCAGTCCACTATCAGACTAAAGGAAAGTTTGTCAGCAGACCTGACTTGGGTATATCTGAAGCAATCAGGAGCTTGCACTCTAAAAAGAAGGAAGCCGCCAGACAAATCCCTAAACAAGCTATGGCTAGAATACTAAAGAAAAGGTTGTTATACTAGCTGGTTTAAGAGATGTTGATAGAAATGCTGGTAGGACAGTCCTTAAAAGAAGGTACAATGTGCATGAGTGCTGGTGCTATTGCAAAGTGGGCCACTATCCTATAGATTGCTGGCTCAATGAGAGTGTCCAGAGAAATAATGTTAGCTTACCTGTCAGAAAAACTACAGGTTAGCATGTTCAGTTTCAGTCTGATATGCACCTAGGACCCAATAAAAGTTGGGGGTCCTAAGGTTAGATAATTTATTTGATGCAGGTGAGTCCAAGTGGTCAAACCCCTACATTGTAATTGGATAGTGGATGTTCCAGGCACATGACTGGAACAAGGAGTATGCTAAAGGAGTACACTCCAATTGAGAATGGACCCAAAGTTATCTTTGGTGGCTCAGAAAAAGGGATAACCAAAGGTTTTGGTAAGATAACTAATGGCATAATCACTATGACACAAGTAGCCTCTGTGAAAGGTTTGAAACATAAGCTGATTAGCATAAGCCAACTATATGTTCTTGACTATGACATTTCTTTTCTCAAGGATGAGTGCCAAATTAGGAGGTCAAGTGACCAAGGGGTTATCTTGACATGCACTAGGAGAGGAAATGTATACTGTCTAGACTTTGTGTGTGAAAGTAAGGACTCTCCTATATGCCTAGTTACAGATGAGAAAGCTTCTCATTGTGTCCAATGGTACAAGAGTCTAGCTCACCTGAACAACAAGACTATAAGCAAACTCTTTAGTGAAGAGTTAGGGAGGAATGGTCATAAGGTAAAGTGCATTAAGGAGGGAATTTGCTCAGTTTGTCAAAAGGGCAAGCAGACTAGGACTTCCTTCCAAAGTCTTGAAACCAAAGACTCTGTGAGGTGTTTATACCTCCGACATATGGATCTATTTGGTCCTATGCCAGTACATAGTCTAGGTAGGAAAGTCTATACCCTTGTGGTTGTTGATGACTTTTCCAGATTTATTTGGGTATTCTTTCTAAGGAAGAAATCTAAAACCTCTGATGTCTTCCAAACATTTGTTAAGCAAATTCAGAATGAGCTTAACAATACTATGGTCAAAATTAGAAGTGACAATGGGACTGAGTTTCAGTCTGAATGCATGACAAGGTTCTGTGAAGGGCTTGGGATTCATCAAGAATTCTCCTCACCTAGAACTCCCCAGCAAAATAGAATTGCTAAAAGGAAGAATAGAACTCTAATTGAGGCTGGTAAGACCTTGTTAAATGACACTTCTCTCCCAGAATATTTCTGGGCTGGGGCAGTAAATACTACCTGTCATGTCCTCAATAGGGCTTCCATCACCAAAAGCCACAAGAAGACTCCCTATGAGATTCTGAAAGGCAGAAAACCAAACTTATCCTATTTTAGGATTTTTGGTAGCAAGTGCTATGTACTTAACAATGGTAAGTCTTATGTGACTAAGTTTGCTGCTAAGTCCCAAGAAGGAATATTTGTTGGGTACAATAATAATAGTAGGGCATATAAGATCTATAACTTGACTACTCAAGTTATAGAAGAATCTTCCCGTATTGTTTTTGATGAGTTTAAGTTAATTAATAATGAGCTGCCAAGCACTTCATCTAGTTCTACAGGTTTAAAGGATAAGATGGACAATATGACCATCATAAAAGATTTTTCAGCAGGACATGTTATAAAAGATGATAGATGCTGTCCAGGGGGATCTCAAGACTCACAAGCTGTGGATGAAGAACATCCAGCTGAAGATATTGAAGAACAACAACCTGCAGGAAATGAAGAACAACAAGCTAAAGAAAGACTGCCTCTAGCTATGAGACATCTAAGAGACCATCCAGCTCATCAAATTATTGGTGATGAAAGACATGGTGTAATGACCAGAAGCAAGAGCTTGAACTCAGCTTTATGTTCAAGCTTCCTATCATAATTAGAACCAAAGAAGTTAAAGAGGCTATCCAAGACTCATACTGGATTGGTGCCATGCAGGAAGAGTTGAACCAGTTCAAAAGATGTAAAGTCTGGAATCTGGTTCCCAGACCAAAGGGATATAATGTCATAGGGACTAAGTGGATCTACATGAATAAGTTAGATGAGAATGCCATTATTGTCAAAAACAAGGCCAGATTGGTGGCAAAAGGCTACATGAAGGAAGAAGGGATAGATTTTGACCAGACATATGCACAGTAGCAAGGCTGGAAGCAATAAGACTATTCCTTGCCTATGCAGCCTATCAAGGATTCAAGGTCTTCCAAAAGGATGTCAAGTCAGCATTCCTGAATGGAGATTTAAAAGAGGAAGTATATGTGGATCAACCATCAGGTTTTGTAGATCCTTACTATCCTGATTATGTTTATAAGCTTAAGAAAGCTCTGTATGGGTTAAAACAAGCCCCTAAAGCTTGGTATGAGACATTGTCTACTTTACTCTTTGAGAACAAATTCTCAAGGGGGAAAATAGATAAGACCCTATTCCTAAGGGAATCCAAGGGCAAGATCATCCTAGTCTAGATATATGTCGATGACATTATCTTTGGATCTACTGAGAACAACCTTTGTAGGAAGTTTGCCAAACTCATGCAAGGGAAGTTTGAGATGAGCAACATGGGCGAGCTAAAGTTCTTCTTGGGACTCCAAGTAAGACAGACTGATGATGGCTTGTCTATATCCCAGTCTAAGTTCACCAGGGAGTTGATTAAGAAATATGGTATGGAGACTGCCTCCACCATGAGAACTCCAATGGGGTCAAGTATGCCTATAGGCAAAGATGAGGTAGGGAAACCTGTTGATGAGTCTTTGTATAGAGTGATAATTGTCTCCCTTCTATATTTAACTACAAGTAGGCCTGACATCATGTATGCTACATGTGTCTGTGCTAGATACCAGGCATGCCCTAAAGAATCTCATTATTTTGTTGTAAAGAGAATTTTAAGGTATCTCAAGGGCACACCAGATCTTGGTCTACTAACTGGATTTTTAGATGCAGATTTTGCAGGATGCAAGGAAGACAGGAAAAGTACCACTAGTACATGTCAATTCCTAGGTGGAAGATTAGTGTCATGGAGCAGCAAGAAGCAGACTAGTGTTGCTATCTCCACTGCAGAGTCATAATACATTGCTGTAGGCAGCTGCTGTGCTCAATTACTTTGGATTCAACATCAGCTTGAAGACTATGACATCAAGATAAGTAGAACTCGTTTATTTTGTGATTCTACTAGTGCTATTTCTATTACTAGAAATCCTGTTTCACAGAGCAGAACTTAGTACATAGAAATTAGGTATCATTTTATTAGAGAACATGTTGAGAAATAAGACATTAGCCTAGAGTTTGTCTCTACTGAAAAACAAGTAGCTGATATCTTCACTAAACCTCTTGAAGAAAGTAAATTCAATTGCTTAAAATTGAATTAGGAATGTTAAATATAGAATAAAGTCAGCTAAGTGATATACAAGAAAATTCAATACTTTCACTCAACATTTGACAAAGTAAACAGATTATGTCGACACAAAGCTGTCGAGACCTTAGATTTTAGTGTCGACACACAGAAGTTGGTGTCGACACATAGAATTGTCGATACTTGAGATTCTATGTCGAGACTTTAGTAGCCGGTGTCGACACAAGTAACCATGTGTCGACACGCGACATTCTAATATAAGCGTGCCTTTTGTCCTTCCTTATAGAATACTATAAATAGGAGGAAACAAGACCTAGTCGACCACGCGACTCAAAACTTTCAAGAGAATGAACCTTGAGTGTCGAGACAAAGGAATATCCAGTCATCACTCTTCAACCTTCAGTTCTTTCAAGTGGTATTCTTTCACCTCCAATGGCGCCAAAGATGGACGATACCATTAACGACGGGTATGAGCTTGTTCGACAAGAATTCGACGGTGCTGCAAAAGAAATCAAGGGTGTAGTTGACCTAATCCACGAAGCTGGTCTGGAATTTCTTGTTTCTGAGCCTACAAGGATCTGGAAGAGAGAAGTAATCGAATTCTACTCAAATGCTTCCCTGGATTCGAAGGGAGTAAAAATCAAGTCTACTATTCTAGGATCAAAGGTGAAAATCTCACTCAAAAGTCTGAGCAAGCTCCCCATCTTCCCAGGATCAAACAAGAAGATGGCATTGATTCATCCATGACTGCTGAAGCACTAAAGTGGCGTGGGCTGACATCATCCACCAAGATTGGATCATCAATGAACAGAAAGGGAATGAATTCCCAGGAAAAGTACCTCTTTGAAGTGATAGGAAAAGTTATTCTCTACAAGATAGGGGACATGATAGGATCTGTTCCTATATGTTCATCCTTTTGACAAGGATAATCTTCAAGGTGAAGATAAACTAGACAATGGTTGTATTTGAGAAGATAAAGTAAGGAATTAAGAAGCCTAATCTGGGAAGAATTCTCAGTCTGTATCTAGTTTCAAGTATACCAGAAATACTAGACCAAAGTGCTAGCTCTAAGATAAATCATATGAGGAGAATGGACATCAGGATTCTGTCTAGGTGGGACAGGGTGTTGTCCAAAGATGCTCCTGCACCAAAGCAACAACTAAAGGAAGTGAAGAAAAAGAAATCTGCAGCCAAGGATGTTGAATCCTCCAATGATTCAGAGGAAAGGGTAGAGTTCAATTCTGATGAAGAAGTCACTAAACAACTAAGGAAGTCTCCTAGCCCCACACCTGGTACTGAAGTTCATATTCAGGGGGAGACTATCCAAGTGACAGACAACCAAGAGGTATCAGTCCCAGGGGGAGATATCAATGAAGAAGCCTTGGATAGTGAGATTGCCAATCTCACTATCATGGAAGTTGTAATGGAAATCAACACTGCTTCAGAAACTACTTAGAAAGAAGCACAAGATGTGCAAGTTCCTGATCAGCCCCATGTTCCTGAAAAAAACTCACCTGGAAGAGACAACTGATTTCCAGGGGGAGAAAATTGGAAAACATGAGGAGAATGTTTCTCAGTTTGAATAGCAACAAGAGGTTAACAAAGAAGACATTTCTATTATTCAACCAAATGCAAGGGTTGAGGGGGAGGTGCCAAACCTAGCCCCAAGACAAGATGCAAATGCTCCAGGAAAAATAATGGAAATTAATATCTCATCTGATTCAGATAATGAGGAAGAAGCCTCTGTCCTAAAGAAAAGGAAAATTATGGAGCTAAGGAAGAAGAGCTCTGGTTACAAGAATGCCTTAAAGGTTGGAACACCATCTCCTGCTCCAGTAATGGACTTCAGTTCACTGCTGGTGCAACTATAAGTAATGATTGATGCGCAAAGGATTTCTCTAGAGAAGTATGTGGATGAGAGCCACAATGAGCTGCAATTCCATTTGGCACAGGACATAAAGTCTATAAGATTTGAAGTCAATCTGCCAAAGAAGGAAATGACAGATTGCTTCCACAAGGGAGGAAATGCTATAGTCTACATTGCCAAACAACAATAAGAAACTAAAACTGAGGTGGATGATCTAGTAATCAAGCAAGGCTATGTTCTAGAGAATCATAAAAGAATGAATGAGAATTCTGTTGAAATATATTCCATCAATCTGACAAAAATGGGTGAACAAACTATTGCAATAAAAGCTCATATGGATACCAAAGTGTCTGCTGTAGAAGCACAGATACAACTGGATTTGGCAGCAGTCAATACTGCAATACAGACTTCTGAGACTTCCATTTCTAATCAAGTATAGAAGGTCAAGGACTACTACACCACTGACAACTATCATGTAGTAGATTAGGTCAGATTTCAGAAGAATGATCTAAGAGATCATTTTGCAAAAGAAGCCATAAAGGGGGAGAGAGTACTAGTTAAAGTTAGCTCTGATCATGCTAAATAGATATCTAATAATATCAGAGCTACTTTGGGATATCCACCCCTGTCTGATGATGACAACAATGCATACTCTTATTGCCAACCTGCTCTCTTGGAAAGGATTCAATAGGAAGTGGCACAAGTCATCTATCCTACTCTAGAGTCTGAAGAAATTTAGCAGGCAGTCCAACACATGTACAACCCTCCTCTGAATACACTGCCAGTGATTTCAGAAGAAGTGGAGATGGCTGAGTCAGCAATACTTAAAGAGAAAGAATCCCAACTGTCAAAGAAAAAGGTTTAGAGAACAGGCAGAAACAAGGCCTGACTTCGAGCAATGGAGTCCAACCTCCAGAAATATCATTTTAACTGCATGGAAGGTAGTTAATAATAATAAGTATGATAGGGGCAAGTGGTACTCCAAGCAAGAATTGGACAAGTATCTTACACAATTAGATGAAATTTACAAGTTCAGGAGGGACCTAAAGGCTGGGGTTATTCCTCCAAATTCCATAGAGCCATGCAAATATTTCCCATAGTCATTTCATTACTTTAAGAGACAAAATCTTATGACTGCTCAACTCAAGTCAAAGGACATCAAAAGGAAGAGGCTAGCTGTTGATACTAAAAAAAAAGTTAAAGCTACTATTCAACCTAGCAAGGGGAAAATCATCAATGAACCTGATCAGTCTTAGGTTTAGATTGACTAGGTTGAGAACTATATAACTTTTTGTTCTATAAAAACCTTATAATCCTAAGTCTGATCATTATGAAATGATGAATTCCTTGATTGGCTGAATATATTATATCATTTTTTGAATTATATATTCTGTCTCTAAGTTGCATGTTTTCCTTTATGATGTTTCATTTTTGGATATTTGTGTATAACATGCTATTTCTTCTTAAGTATAACCCTGTCTTTGAAATATATGTGTACATCATGTTTATTACCTTTATTGTAAGTGTATATATCATTGACTATGAGTTATGACTTCTCCAAATAGGGGGAGATTGTTGGGTATATTAGAAATTATGTATCTGATTTGGAGAAGCCTCACTTAACTCAATGATATACATCAGTTTGTATTTGATGGTATATTGAGTTTGCTTGTGTAGGCTAAAGAATACAGAGAATATTCAAAGTACAAAAGTGTCGAGACACTTATAATGTGTCAACATCTTTGAAGGAGCTGTGTCGAGACTAGAAGCAAGGCTGTGTCGACACAAAGGAATTGTGTCGACACACAAAATTTGAGTCGACATCGGCTGTGTTGACACTCAGGACTAGTGTCGACACACTTAGAATTGAATTGCTGACATTAGTAGAAGCAACTGTGTCGACACCCAGGACTTGGGTCGACATCAGTTATAAATGGAGAAGCTGTGTCGACACATTCTACAAAAGCTTTGTCAAGACTGAATAAAGAGCTGTGTCGACTGTTTCTGAAGTATGTCGACAACATCAAAGGAGTTGTGTCGACATCCTGGAAATTGTGTCGACACATACTTCATCAGTATCAACACATACTATACTTGTGTCTCTACACTATCAGCTGAGTTAAATACTCTAAGTAACAGATCTCAAGATTGGGGACTTGACAGCTGTCAGAACTGTCAAAGCTGTCAGAACTGTCAGATGTCAGTTATGAACTGGATCAGCCGGTAACCTCTGACGAGATCTATATAAGAAGATGTTCTATCAGAGAACAGACAACAAAAAAAACATACAAAAAACAAGCCTAGAGAAGGAAAGCTAAGCTTTCAGAATCTAATCAACAATCAGAAGAGTTAGAAGAAGAAGAACTTCTAAAATAGACAATATCTCATCAGATCTGTCAGAGATTACAGATTCAAATCTGTAAGGAGAAAGAAGCTGGATCGTGGATGATGAGTATAAAAATATACAATTCTGTATAGTATTAATTTTGAATATTTATAAATAAAACCTTATTATATATATATAAAACTAATTATTTTTGTTATATTTTATTTTTTTATGTTTTATATTTATTTTCTAAGTTTTTCTGAATTTTTGTAATTTTTTACTTAGGTCATGCCCCTAGGTCACGCCCGTAACCTAGGGCATGACAACCCTGTTTAATTCCTTTTTATTATCTGTTTTTGTTATTTAGGAAAATCGAAAAAGTTGATGGACACGTCCACGCCACGCCCGTGACCCAATCAGACACGCCCGTGCCTACACCGGTGTTAGCCTGTTTCGAGCAAGATGCCGCACTATCGCCAAGCCCCATGCCGCCTGATGAACCGACTGGAAGACACACCTGTCACATAATTCGACACGCCCGTTACCAGATGAAGTTCTATCTAGAGTTCAACCCAGCTCGACACATGTACCGACATGCCGCCTGACACGCCCGTGACCTTGTAACGCCCACCCGACACACCCGTGTCCAGGGGCGTGTTGTTTCAAATTTTTTTTTCTATAAATAGAGGGGCAGAGCTTTGTAAAATTATTCGAACACCAGCAGCTTCCTTAAGAACTGTTAGGACTCCCCAGCTCTCTGACAAAGAACTGGTAGTAGCTTTCAAGTATTCCAAGTTCTGTAAGTTGTATTTTTTTTTGCTTTCTTTTCAGCTTTGTAGGAAGTTGTAATAAATTTTTGAATTTATAAAATAGAATGTTTTAATTTCAATTCTGAGTAATTTACAAATTTTTTTTTCTGTTTTACATTACTTTATTTTCTCATACTATCTCGAATGAAAGGCGAAGCTCTGCTTATGTCCTGGATTAAGATAGCGTGAAACTGCTTTCAAACTTATTTTTCAAAACCTTATTATTTCATACTATCCCGAATAAAAGGCGAGGCAAAAGCCTATGACCTGGATTACGATAGTGTGAAAGCTTTTCAATAGTTTAGATTTTACTACCCTATCCCGAATGAAAGGCGAAGCGAAAGCTTAAGTCCTGAATTAAGATAGATAGGTAGATATTATTTTCTACACTTTATACCACCCCCATCCTAATAAGAGGCTAAGAACCCTTAGCACTTGGTCAAGATGAGCTCCGGGCTGAATATTATTTTCAACTATTTCAACTCTACGTTCTAGTCATTCTAACTAGGGTTTACTGTTAATTGATCATATACCAGGTGAAGAGACACTACGTTTTACGTTAACCCGTTTTAAATGCAAGCCTTCCCAATCATACTTTCGAGTCAGTGATGCTACCAAAGGGACCCTCTTGTTAAGTTTGGTAATCCAGAAATAAAGTTGTTCTTTAATAGGTGAATTAATATTCTCTCATAGTAATTCTGAAATCAAGGACTATCTTCTGAGTCCTTATCTTAATTAAAACCACGTATTCATATTTTTCTGTCTTTTATTTTTAATATAAACTCCACTCCGTTCTTTCGATAAGATAATAAACCATTCTAAAAAGTAGAATAGTTAACACCGATCCTAGGAAAAATACGACCTTGATATTTTCTACAAAATACTATACTACTATGCGATAGGTACTCTTGCCTTAATCCACAAGATATAAGTAAGTAAAAAAGAGATAGACTTATATATGTAAAAGATTATATAACACCAAATCTATCATCTTTAAATCAAAATTTACTTATCAAGCTTTTTGGCGCCGTTGCCGGGGATTCGTTTATATGTGTTAATAATTGAAAATAAAAGAACACAATTAATTTTATCTTTTTTTCTTGTTATTTAAAAACCTTAGTTTTTATAAAAATAAAACAAACATAAAATTCACTGAATTTAAAACTTTGTTTTAATAAAACCTAACTTTTTATTAACAATTTTATTAATCACTAACGAATTCTAACAAAAACCTAACATATTATTTTAACGTATTTTATATAAAACTTTTCTTATTATAAAACTGCTTTTTATTATAAAACCTGTTTTATATAAAACCTTATTTTTAGTTATTTTCCTGTTTTAAGTCTTTTTGTGTGTTTATATATATTTGTTTTTAACTTAGTTTTTTTTAATTGTAAGTTATTTTTGTTTTACTTACTTTTTATATATTTGTTTTATTTTTTGTTTTTTTCAGAAGTCTTTTTTAGTGTATGACCCGCAGAACTCCATCTGATTTAAATCTTGAATTTGATCCTGAAATCGATCGCACCTTTCGCAGGCGCCTCCGATCTCTGAATTAAGAGCTAGTATTAAATCTGGAAGAGTCCGTAGGCACTGCACACGTATAAGAAATGGCAGCAGAGCCACAACAAATGCCAGAGGCGGTCCCCCAAAGGACCATGTCTTATTATGCATGACCCAATTTAGATGACACAGGGTCTAGTATCGTTCGACCAACAATTGCTGATAATAACTTCGAGATTAAATCAAGTATAATCCAAATGATCCAAAATTCCGTTCAATTCAATGGATTGCCCGACGAAGATCCAAACACGCACTTGTCCAACTTTTTAGAAATATGCGACACATTTAAGATAAATGACATCACTGATGATGTCATCCGTCTTCGCTTATTTCCTTTTTCGCTACGAACGAAAGCCAAACAGTGGCTAGCTTCTCTCCCCAGAGGATCTATCACCACTTGGGCTGACATGATCGATAAATTCCTCACAAAGTACTTTCCACATACAAAAACCTCACGTCGGCGTGCGGATATTTATTTATTTGTACAAGGCGAGTCCGAGTCTCTCTATGAGACTTGGGAATGTTTTAAGGAATACCTACATCGGTGTCCACATCATACGCTGCCAGCTTGGCTCCAGGTATAGACATTCTATAACGGTCTGAACACTCAGACCCGACAAGCCATTGATGCT
Organism: Platanthera zijinensis; assembly: GCA_039513925.1. NCBI lineage: Eukaryota > Viridiplantae > Streptophyta > Magnoliopsida > Asparagales > Orchidaceae > Platanthera > Platanthera zijinensis. The sequence continues at coordinate 165,899,687 of CM077093.1, read as the reverse complement.
GCCGCTGGGGGCACACTCAATAACAAAACCCCCGAGGCTACTCAAACCCTGTTTGAGGAGATGGCCATGAATGCGTACCAGTGGAACATGTCGAGGTAACGCCCTAAACAAGTTGGGATCTATGCGCTCGACTCCTCTTCAAACTTAGTTGTCCAAGTAGAATATCTGACTAGGCAAGTGGCGGGGATGAGTGCTTCCTCCGCCTCTAAATCATGGAATCCGCCTAATTCAACTAATAATAATAATGAAGTAGGCTATATGGGGAACTCATATAGATCCTCCTATAATCCGAATAATAATAATAATAATAATTCTTACAATCCAGGATATAGGAATCATCCTAATTTTTTGTGGAGCAACCCCAATAATGCTCAACGCCCTCTGATTGCAAATCTAATTGGATTTGCACCGCAACCCCCACAAATACAGACACCACCACCACAACCGCACAAATTTAGGCCAACCCCGATAGAAGACATTCACGAAATATGTCAATATCAATGAGTCCAATATCCGGAACCTGACCGGATCAATTAAAAACTTAGAAACACAAATTGGACAACTATCAAAAATGCTGTCGGAACGCCAACCTGGTAATTTGCCAGGAAATATGGAACCAAATCCACGGGAAACTGTCCATTCCAGTAACCCACCAAGTTGACAAGCCGTCAAACTACGAAGTGGCAGGGAGCTACCACCACCCGTTAAGGTAGAAAAAGAAACTACGGTTAGCCCTCCTACACCACCTCCTGTTACGTCTCTGCCTCCTAAACCCCCGCGAATTGTTCCACCTCATGTTGTTGTACCTTATCCTTCAAAATTAAAAGATGAGCAAGAAGATGAACAGTATAACAATTTTCTAAAAATACAAAACAATTCAAATAAATATACCTTTTTGCGAGACAATTGCACAGATGCCTAAAAACGCAAAATATTTAAAAGTGTTACTTTCAAATAAAAAGAAACTCGAAGATATTTTGAGAGTTTTCCTTAACGCCAAATGTTCAGCCATTTTATTACATAAATTACCCCCAAAATTAAACGACCCGGGACAATTTTCCATCCCGTGCCTCTTCGGTAATATATTAATAAAAGATGCGTTAGCAGACTTAGGTGCTAGCATAAATTTAATGCCCTACTCGCTCTTTCAGACATTAGGATTAGGTAACCCCAGCCCAACTAAAATGAGCATCCAGTTAGCAGATCATTCTATTAAATATCCAATAGGGATAGTAGAGGATGTTCTGGTCAAAATAGACAAGTTTATTTTCCCGGTAGACTTTGTTATACTTGACATAGAGGAAGACGCTGATGTTCCCATAATTCTCGGTCGTCCTTTTCTCGCAACCTCTCACGCGATAATAGACGTAAGTAACGGTAGACTTCTCTTACGAGTAGGAGATGACGAGGTTACTATCGATATAGATCCCTCTTTGAAAATTCTTTAATAAACGACGATTCCTGCTATCTTGCGAAAGCCTCTTTTGAGGAAAATGGTTTTCCCTATTCTGATTTACTTTCAATAACTGTAGAAGAATCGGACTTAGCAGACTTACCCCTTTCACAAGAAATGCCTACCGATGACCCTTTAGAACCTTTTATATCCTTAACTTCTACAACTCTAAAAACCCCAACTCCGTATAAAAAACCACCAACCCTCGAGCTGAAAACACTTCCCGCACATTTAAAATACATTTTCCTTGAAGCCAAATCTAAACTCCCTGTTATCATTTCTGCCGAATTAAATGATAAGAAAATGTCTGAATTAATAGAAGTGTTAAAACAACATCATCATGCATTAGCATAAAAATTTCTGATATACAAGGACTCAACCCATCTTTTTGTACGCATAAAATATTTCTTGAAGATAACCCTCGTAGATCTATCCAGCCCCAACGACGTTTAAATCCTAATATAAAGCATGTCGTAAAAGTTGAAGTACTGAAATTATTAGACGCAGGAATTATTTATCCAATCTCAGATAGCACATAGGTTAGTCCCGTACAAGTGGTCCCTAAGATGGACGGTATAACGGTAGTGACAAATGCTAATAATGAACTAATTCCAACACGTACAGTTACGGGTTGGAGGATGTGCATCGACTATCAAAAATTAAATGATGCCACCCGTAAAGATCACTTTCCACTACCGTTTATAAATCAAATATTAGAGCGACTCTCGGGTCACTCATATTATTGTTTTCTCGATGGTTATTCAGGGTATTTACAAATCCCTATAGCCCCTTAAGACCAAGAGAAAACTACGTTCACTTGTCCCTTTGGTACTTTCGCCTATAGGCGAATGCCGTTTGACTTTGTAATGCGCCAGCTAAATTTCAAAGATGTATGCTAGCTATTTTAGGCAAGTTAGTAGATGACGTTATGGAAGTTTTATGGATTATTTCTCCGTATTTGGAGACTCATTCTATACGTGTTTAGATAACCTCGCTCGTGTTCTTCAACGCTGTGAAGACACGAATTTAGTGTTGAACTGGGAGAAATGCCACTTTATGGTCCGCGAAGGTTTAGTTCTCGGTCATAAAATTTCTTCCCAGGGAATCGAGGTCGATAAGGCCAAAATAGAAATAATTTAAAAACTTCCTCCTCCAACAAATATAAAATCTATTCAAAGTTTCTTAGGCCATGCAGGTTTCTATAGACGGTTCATTCAAAATTTCTCTAAAATAACAAAACCGTTAACTCATTTATTAGAAAAAGAAGCCTCATTTATATTCAATAGCAAATGCTTAGTAGCATTCAAAATTACTAAAGACAAACTTATCAACTCTCCTATTTTAATAGCCCCAGACCTGTCCTTTCCTTTTGAGATCTTGTGTGATGCGAGTGATTATACGATAGGAGCTGTCTTAGGACAACGAGTAGACAAATATTTTCATCCTATCTATTATGCAAGTAAAACTCTCACATCCACACAAACCAATTACACGACCACGAAAAAGGAACTACTGGCGATTGTATTCGCATTTGATAAGTTTAGATCTTATATAACGCTATCGAAAGTTATTGTTTTAACGGATCATTTTGCTTTAAAATATTTACTAACTAAGGCAGACGCAAAACCCCGTTTATTACGTTGGATTCTCTTATTATAAGAATTTGATTTAGAGATCCGAGATAAGAAAGGCGCAGAAAATTTAGCAGCCGATCATCTTTCTTAACTAGAGAATGCTGCAACAGATACACTCGTGGAAGCCGACATCGAAGATAAATTCCCTGAAGAAAGTCTCCTTACCATTGAAAAGGTAACAAACTATTCTACTCCCTGGTTCACAGACTTGGCTTACTATTTAGTAGCCCGAGTCCTTCCAAACGCTTTTACAATTCAAGAAAAGAGGAAATTCTTTTCTGACTTGAAAAACTACTTTTGGGAAGACCCGTATTTATTCCGAGTTTGTGCCGACCAAGTAATTAGAAGATGTATTTCGAATGAGGAAGGACAAAAAGTACTACGACACTGCCATAAAGGACCAACCGACGGACATTATCAAGCCAACCAGACTGTACGTAAAGCCCTTGAAGTAGGATTCCTTTGGCCTACTTTATTCAAGGACGCTCAACAATTGGTAAGCGTTTGAAACCGCTGCCAATGGTTAGGTAACATTTCCCGTTGGGACAAAATGCCCCAAAATTTTTTCTTAGAATGTGAAATTTTTGATCTGTTGGGCATAGATTTTGTAGGCCCTTTACGTCCTTCTTTTGAAAATTGTTATATCTTAGTAGCGGTCGATTACGTTTCACGATGGGCTGAAGCACAAGCTTTTCCCACCGCTGACACGAGAGTCGTCGTTAAATTTCTGAAATCCTTATTTTCATGTTTTGGCACGCCTAGGGCTATAGTTAGCGATCGAGGTACTCATTTTTGTAACACCCAGATGGCTAAAGTGTTAGCCAAATATGAAGTTACTCATAAACTCTCTACCGCTTATTACCCCCAAACAAGCGGCCAAGTGGAGGTAGTCAATAGAGAACTAAAGCGCATATTAGAAAAGACTGTAGATACCAATCGAAAAGATTGGTCCCTCAAATTAGATGATGCACTTTGGGCCTACCGTACATCATTCAAAACTTATATCAGTTGTACACCTTATCGTTTAGTATATGGAAAGGCATGTCACCTACCTATAGAATTAGAACATCGTGCATACTGGGCGCTAAAATTTCTTAACTTAGATACAAACTTAGCCGCCGAACAACGTAAATTTCAACTCAATGAACTTGAGGAATGGCGTGCAAATGCCTATGAAAAAAATAAATTTTATAAAGAGCGATCTAAGTTTTATCATGATAGGAAATTTAAATTTCCAAAATCTTTTTCACCAGGTGATCTTATCCTACTATATAACTCACTCCTTAAATTATTTCCAGGAAAATTAAAATCCCGATGGACCGGACCCTTTACTGTTAAACAAATCTGGCCATATGGGACCGTTCTTATTTCTAACCCTGAACTAGGAACTTTCAAAGTAAACGAGCACCGTTTAAAACTATATTTTACTGGGGACCCTTTTCAAAAAGAACCTGAAACCCTAACACTACTCCATAACCTCGAAATATAAATTCACTTGTATATTTCCATCTTTTATGTTTTTGTATATTCTGTATATATGATTTTTCTGTCTTTATTTTGTCACTTCATACCTATGCCAAACATAAGTATGGGGGTACTTTTAGCTGTATTTTTTTTATCACTTTTATGTTATATTTTTCCTTTTAAATAAAAACATTGTTTATTTTATTACTCATCCAAAACAAGTCAAAACTTTCAAAACCATACTAATTATATATATTCCAAAAATCTGCGTTGATAAAAATAAAAATTGTGCAATTTTCAAATTTACTACTCCTTCTCATAACTAGATAGATATAAATATCCGGAATAAACTTGTAAACCCTACCTTGTAAATTTCATTACAATCGGAGTTATTATTTTAGCAAGCCTGCTTTAACATATCAAAAATACATATATATACAATAAAAGCAAAACATATTATGTTCACCAAACAATTTTAGACTGTAATTATCCTTACTCCATTCTTAACAAAATATAAGAAATACAAACTATTATAGTTGCTCTAAATTTTTTTTATCCAACTCTTGAATATTTATTTATTTCTACTTGGCATGTTTTCTTACGCAAGCAAGTATCTAGGAGTATGTGCTCCTAGTAAAAAAAAAAGATCTTATGTCAATGAGAATAAGATTTCATTCTGTATACATAGGCATCCAATAAATATGAAAAGATTATATGGAAAGGAGTATGTGCTCCTCTAAATATACATTGGATTCAAATAAAAACCGAAGTATGCATTGTATTTTTTGCCACTTTGGAATTACATTCCTTAGTAGTTATAACAACACATAACTTAAATAAAAGATGATAGAATACAAAAATCTATCACTTCTACAAAAGCCTATTGTATAGGTAAATTCCACCCTTCCAAAGTTGATATTCTATTTTTGTTTAAAATTTTGAGAGATAAATAATAGGATGTATATTTTCCAATATATCTCGTATAAGATATAGCAATCATAAAGCCAATCTATCCTTGTTATATCTGATTTTAATATGTGCTTACTATTTGTTTTCAAAAAAACTTTTTATGGCTATAAATTCTAACTCTGGTATCAATGATATATATATATATATACGATAGCATTTAACTCTTTATTCACTGGATTTTTATACCTATTTTATCTTGAAGAATTAAATTGATAGTAAATAAAAAATTTCATAACTTGTAAATATACTCAACTCTATATTTGCTTTGGAATTGAAAAATCTAAGTATGGTGGTATTTGATGAGTATAAAAATATACAATTTTGTATAGTATTAATTTTGAATATTTATAAATAAAACCTTTGTTTTTATATATAAAACTAATTATTTTTGTTATATTTTATTTTTTTATGTTATATATTTATTTTCTAAGTTTTTTTGAATTTTTATAATTTTTACTTAGGTCACGCCCCTAGGTCACGCCCGTGACCAAGGGCATGACAGCCCTGTTTAATTCCTTTTTATTTTCTGTTTTTGTTATTTAGGAAAATCAGAAAAGCTGATGGACACGTCCACGCCACGCCCGTGACCCAATCAGACACGGTTGTGCCCGCATCGATGTTAGCCCATTTCCAGCAAGATGTCGTGCTGTCGCCATGCCCCATACCGCCTGATGAACTGACTGGAAGACACACCCGTGACACAATTCGACATGCCTGTGACTGGATGAAGTTCTATCCAGAGTTCAACCCAGCTTGACACATGTCCTGACACGCCGCCCGACACGCCCGTGACCTTTTCACGCCCACTCGACTCGCTCATGTCCAGGGGCGTGTTGTTTCAAATTTTTTTCTATAAATAGATGGTCAGAGCTTTGTAAAATTATTCGAACACCAGCAGCTTCCTTAAGAACTATTAGGACTCCCCAGCTCTCTGACAAAGAATTGGTAGTAGCTTTCAAGTATTCCAAGTTTTGTAAGTTGTAATTTTTTTTGCTTTCTTTTCAGCTTTGTAGGAAGTTGTAATAACTTTTTGAATTTATAAAATAGAATGTTTCAATTTCAATTCTGAGTACTTTACAATTTTATTTTATGTTTTACTTTACTTTATTTTCTCATACTATCCTGAATGAAAGGCGAAGCTCTGCTTATGTCCTGGATTAAGATAGCGTGAAACTGCTTTCAAACTTATTTTTCAAAACCTTATTATTTAATACTATCCCGAATGAAAGGCGAGGCGAAAGCCTATGACCTGGATTAAGATAGTGTGAAAGCTTTTCAATAGTTTAGATTTTACTACCTATCCCGAATGAAAGGCGAAGCGAAAGCTTAAGTCCTGAATTAAGATAGATAGGTAGATATTATTTTCTTCAATTTATACCGCCCCCATCCTGATAAGAGGTTAAGAACCCTTATCACTTGGTCAAGATGAGCTCTGAGTTTACCCGAAAGACCGCTATTCAGATTCTTCCACAAGATGTGTCAAGACCCCCTTTTTTTGACCGCGTAATCGCGAAACTACGGTAATCAGCAAGCCGGTTTTCCATCTGAGAATCGCCGGTCTTTTTACTGAAGATCGCATAGCCGCGCGGTTAAGAGCTTTGCTTTTCTCTTCTTTAGCTGTGTATCCCGTCACCGCTGCCCGCTCTCCTGTCCTACGGGTAGCCGGTGATTCTAGCGCCTGCCCGCTCGGGTAGGACCCCGAGCCTATAAATAGGCATGAACAGTACTCTCTAGGCATCGTGAATTGAATCCCCAAGCTCGCTGTCTGTGGCAGCGGTCTCGAATCCTTTGCCGAGCGGGTTACTGTCCGATCGGGTTCTCCTTGGTAACCGCTATAATTGCTTCATTCTATGACAACCGAAAAGCCTGTCGCAGGAGTGGTTTTAGCCGCGACGGGAGAACTCTGATGTCGCCGCAATCAGCGGCACCCCTTTTGTCTTTTTTTTCATTTAACCGCTAGTAACTGACAACTCACAGTTCCTCCTTTACCATTTTCTCTTTCTTGCAGGTTCTTCAGCGACCAAGGGACGTTATTGACATGAACATTAAACACGCGACCTTCAGATTCAGGTTGTTCGTGAATCCGAGCGGTTTAGAGGCCCTGAAGATTGGAAGGCCATTATATTCCACCGAGGGGCTACTCTATGGCTTCTCGGGAGAGAATAAGGAAGCAGAAGGAAGCATTTTGCTGCTAGTAACTCTGGGAGGAATCACCAAGATGATCCAGTTCGTGGTAATCGACGCGGCAAGTAGCTATCACGCAATTTTTGGAAGGCCTCTGCTAAATGAGTACGGGGCAATTGTGTCAACTTACCATCTGGCTATCAAATTCTATGCTCAAGGAAAATAGTATCATGTCAAAAGCAACCATCGAGTGGCCCGAGAATGTTATGTGAAAATAGTTAACGTGATTGAGCAGGTGACCCCTCCGGCAGTGACGGCTGTTGAGCTTTGAGAGCCCAAAGAGAATGCGAAGGAGGGATCCCATCTGGAGGCTTCCCAACCTATCGAGAAAGTACACATTGCTAAGGGAGAGGAGAAAAAACTCTCCATTAACGCAGAGCTACCAGAAGAGGAAAAAGTCGAATTGATTTCCTGTCTCCTGAAGAACCTCGATATCTTCGCATGGTCTTTTAAAGATATGCCCGGAGTGGATCCAGACGTAGCTTGTCATCATCTCAATATCGACCCGAAGTGTAAGCCCGTATAACAAAAGAAGAGGGAAGTCACAACAAAACTGGCCAGTACTATCCGGGAATAGGTCACCAAGCTGGTAAAGGCTAAATTTGTTCAAGAAATACAATATCCCACCTGGATATCGAATGTTATAATGGTGCCAAAACCAGGGGAAAATGGAGAATGTGCGTAGATTTCATAAAACTCAATAAAGTGTGCCCCAAAGATTTCTACCCCTTACCTCGAATAGATGCTTTAGTAGATTCTGCGGTTGGTTATTCGTTTATGAGTTTTTTAGATGCATTCTCTGGTTATCATCAGATTAGGATGCACAAACCCGACATACTACACACGTCTTTTATCACAAATGAAGGGTGTTTTTGTTATGTAGTGATGCCTTTTTGGCTTAAAAATGCAGGAGCCACCTACCAAAACATTATGGATTCCGTTTTCAAAAATCAAAAAGGGAGGAACCTAGAAGTCTATGTTGACAACATCCTTATAAAAAGAAAATCCATTTCAGCATATTTAGAGGATCTCGCGGAAACCTTTGCAACCCTGCAGAAGTTTAGGATTAGGCTAAACCCGTCAAAGTGTGTTTTTGGTGCCAACCAAGGAAAGTTCCTTGGTCATCTTCTTACCCCTGAAGGGTTCGCACCAAACCCTGATAAGGTAAAAGCTATCATGGATATGACACCTCCTCGCTCCCCAAAAAAAGTCCAACAGCTAGGAGGAAGAATAGCAGGTCTTAGCCGTTTCATCTCCAGGGTAGAAGACAAGAGCGCTTCCTTCTTTAAGACTCTTCAGGGAGCCTCCATGTTTGAATGGACCAATGAATGTGATGAGGCTTTTAAGCAACTCAAGAGAAAGTTAACAACGACTCTGTTATTACAAAGTCCTCGCCCAGGAGAACCGCTGTACGTCTATCTGGGAGTGGGACTCGAGGAAGTTAGTTCCGTTCTTGTCATAGAGGAAAGGAAAAGGCAATTCCTGGTATATTATGTTAGCCATATCCTAAAGAGTGCTGAATTAAGATACCCTATCCTTGAAAGGCTAGCCTTGGCCTCAGTCATTTCTACTCGCCGACTCTGTCCGTATTTCCAGGCGCATTCAATCCAGGTCATGGTGGATCAACCCCTCAAAGGAATATTAGAAAGGCCAGAGGATTCGGGAAGACTCGCTAAGTGGGCAATCAAGCTGAGTGAGTTCGAATTCGCATATGTAACACGAACAGCAATAAAAGCTCAAGTTTTTGCAGATTTCATGGTAGAAACCACAGAACGAAGTTTTGCTCAGGAAGAAAATTCTCCGCTAGCTTGGATCATTTACATCGACGGAGCCTCAGGAAGAAATTCATCAGGAGCAGGGATAGTCCTCATCAATCCAAATGGGATCAAAATAAAGCATGCATTGAAATTCTTTTTTTCGGTTACTAACAACCAGGTCAAGTATGAAGCACTTCTTGCAGGGTTAAGATTCACGAAAGAGCTCGGCATCGATCACGCCCACATCAAAACAGATTCCTTAGTAATGGCCTCGCAAGTGCTCGGGAATTTTGAAACCCGAGAACCAATTCTTAAACAATATCTCGTGCTGGTAAAGGAAGAGATCGGGAAATTCAAGAGCTTTGTTATTGAACACATCCCAAAAATCAGAAATGAGGAAGTCAATGCTTTATCAAAATTCGGCGTTACCTCGGGAGAAGTGGCATCCGAGCTTTTTCAGCCATCAGTCAAAGAAGGGGAGGCAATGCAAATTGTCCAACGTCACTCCTGGGTAGATCCATTCATTCTGTACTTATCAAAAGGAGAGCATCACCATGCTATTAAAGACCGAAGAAGATTTAAAGTTAAGGCAGCATATTACAACCTGATCTCCAGGATACTTTACAGGAGAACTCTCATCTCACCTATGGCGAGATGTGTTTCGGAAGGAGAGGTCCCCACCATACTTCAAGACATCCATTCAGGAGAATGTGGTAGCCATTCTGTAGCCAAGACCCTAGAATAGAGAATCTTACGTCAAGGATACTTCTGGCCGACAATGAGGAAAGATGCAGAGTTGTATGCCAAGAAATGCGCCCAATGCCAGAAATTTGCTCCACTCCAACTGCAGCCCGCTCAAAAACTTTGTTCAATTATGCTACCACGACCGTTTACAATTTGGGGGATAGATCTCATCAGGCCATTCCCAATGGCGAGTAGTCAACGTCGCTTCATCTTGGTTATGATTGACTACTTTACTAAGTGGATTGAGGCCAAGGCACTAGCAAGAACTACGACTCAGATAGTTAAAAATTTTATTTGGGGTGATATAATCTGTAGGCACGGAGTTCCCATGGCGATAATCACGGATAATGGACCTCAGTTCAATAACGCGGAACGGATTAATTTTTGCAAGAAGGCAGGAACCGATCTCCAATTTTCCTCGGTGCATCATCCCCAGAGCAACGACCAAGTAGAGGCTGCCAACAAACAAATCTTGAACTGGCTCAAGAAAAGGGTTCAGAACCTAAAAAGTAGTTGGGCTGATCAACTCCCCTTAGTGTTATGGGCTTTAAGGACTACACCTTCTAGCGCCACGGGAGAGACCCCATTCAAGCTCTCACATGGATCTGAGGCCCTCATCCCAATAGAATTTGAAGTACCATCACCAAGGGTCTTACTGGCTAGGCAAAACTTGGAAGACTGGCTTGAAATCAATGATGAAAAAATGAGATGACGCCTGGATCAAATCAAGGAACTTTGATATGGGGCTACCATCAGGCAAGAAGAAGTGAAAAGGAGGATAGCGCGGTATTTCGATTAGAAAGTGAGGGTCAAACAATTTTAGGTGGAAGACCTAGTTCTGAAAAAAGTGGATGCCGCAGCAAGAAATAACTCGGTCGGAAAATTGAATCCCAATTGGATCGGACCTTTTATCGTAAAAGAAGTTTTGAAAAGGGGAGCTTACAAGTTGCAAACGTATGAAGGGGAGGACATCACCCATACCTGGAGTGGGGATGATATGAAATGGTTTTACTCTTAGGACAAATCGTGGGGTATTTACTCTCAAGACTCGAAGCTAGGAAATGATAAGCCCGGGGTAACACCATCGAGTCCAGCTCGATCCTCCACGAGAATCGTTATCATTAGCATAATACCACAAAGACAACATGTAGCGGGGAGTTTTCACATCGTGTAGTGGGAGCTTGCAGATTCTCATGCGGAGGGCTTCTGGATGACGGATCCTAGCTGGCATCTAACACACTAACTCTGTATATCAGGAGGGTCAGTGTGGGTGCTTAGCTCTACCATGCATCACAAGGGATATTATTACGGTTTCATTGATCTTCCTTGAGATGGGATAGTGCGGTCTCAGCACCCACTAGCCTCATCCTTGTTGATCAATCTAGGCCGTGGTAATCGGGCACACCTCCCTTCTTATTTTTCTGAATTCAAGTTTTATCGTGTAACCGTGCGGCAAGGTAAAAATGGATTAATCGCATGGCGAGATTTTCAGAATTTCTATTCACTTTCGGATCGACAGTCAAGCCAGTCTCTTGAAGAAAGGTGGTCAAGTCGAGCGGGCGAGGAGGCCCAAAGCAGCGGACTAGTCATCACTCGCACGACAGTCTAAGTAACTTTCGAAATTATAATCGGGCGGATAAAAATGTTATATGGAATTCTGTATTGTTCTTCTTATCTAAATTGTAATCCGGCGGATAAAAATGTTATATGGAATTCTGCACTGTTTTTCTTATCTAAATTATAATCGGGAGGATAAAAAGGCTGCAAGCCGCAGACCTGTCGTAAGGAATTCTATGCAGAATTAAGTTGCAAAATTTTTAGGTCGATCCGTTCATTAGTCGAGTAAATAGAAACTACTCAACCGCACGACATCACATAGAAGGAAAAACGAAAGATATCATTCATAAAAAGGCGGTTACATATATACCGAGCGGTTTACGAAAAACAGAATCCGCATGGTCTGAAAAATGAAAATAAATACATCTCATCTATGTCCTGACTTTCTTCTTCCGCTGATCTCATCCCGAGCTAGACAAACTTGAAGCGCTGGAAGACTCGCTCGACCCAGTTGACTATGAGAAATCAGACTCTCCGCTATCCCCAGAATCTTCCTCGACAACCTCTTCAACATCGCTCTCTTTATCGTCCCGGATATCAGCCTCAGCCTCAGAAGCAAGAATTGATTCATCTACCTTAGCCGCACTGGCTGCTTTATCCCGCTTGGCCTCCAATATTCTGAAGTCGGGGAAGAGATAATCGAAGGTGAGGTTTTGATCTTCCGGTATTTGTGAGCCTCTCTCCTTAAGGATATAAAGAATATCTTCTCCTCCATCCCGCAAATGGGAGATAATCTCGTGCAAAAAAGACGGATTCTCCCGGTTGTACATTTGCTGTAAGAAAAAAGCAATATAAAAATCGGTTAAAAATTGAGACCGACCGCATAAAAAATACGGGTAAGGTTCTTTTTACCTCGATGATCTCCCTCAGCCTTTTGTTGTCAGCCTGCAAAGCTTCCTTTTTTCTTCTAAGTCCTCCACCTTTACCTCTAGCCGCTCAACTACACTGGTGACCTCGGCTAGAGCTTCACCCATAAAGTGGTCAAGGGTGAAGCTTCTCGCCCGAGCTTGGGCGGCTAAGGTAGGTAACTGCGCGGTTGGCACTGATTTCATTTCGGCCATATTTTTCTTCCTGTATAGAGCAAAGCCAGCCGCCCGGGCATGACGACTAACTTTGGAGATTGACCAGGGAGGAAGAGAAGTAGAAACCGAGATATGCTCCCCATGTCGATGAAATCGCACGGCCTCCTTGCCGCGGAGATCCATCAGAGGCTTATCAATCCAATCGGGCATGCAAGGAATTGCCGAACTGTCACTCATAGTGGGGTCATCGGCCTCGACACGGTCTGCTTCCCTTTGTTTACGTAATTCACTTTGGGTCGGCACTGGACCTTCTAGAGAGATTGGTTTACTCACCAGAACCTCTAGCTGAACTATAAAAGAAAGGGTTAACAGAACGCCGTAGATACAAACTTCCAAAAGCAGCAGAACGCTTAAATTCGGTCGTATCGCATTCGGCCGCAACTACCAGCAGCGGCAAATAGTAGACGATGTCCAACCGCTCTTTCTTGTAGAAATTTGCGATCTCTAATTCTTTCCCTCCGAGCTCTATCCGTCTGAAGTTACTAGCCGCTCGGGCTTGCAGACTTAAAGGAAGAACCCCGAGGTTACCTGTGAATACCAGATACCTAGTTGACCAATCCGTAACTTTATTAGGAAGATTTACTACCTTCAGCCCTTGCAGCTGAAGTAAATTATACCACAGAAGATTTTGTTTTCCTTCTTACCCGCCTTGATCGATCGGGCTACGAAACAATTCCTGAAGAGGTTCATAGTGAACTTTACCCGTTCCGATCGCAGATAGATCAAAAAGCTCATTATGGCGTCGATTGTGTTCGGGGGGAGTTGACTAAGGATGACTCCATAAAAATCCATAATCTCTATCAGTTCGATGAATGACGGGAAAGAAAAGCCGTGATCGAAATGATCGATGGGTATGATATCCATATTATTTCCAACAGAATTTAACCGCTCTGCTGCTGACGGTAACCGTGTGATTATGGAATCATCGTGCATATGCTTGCGTACAAATTGCGAAAGCTCGCTCTCGGTCAAAGAGGAGGCCCTGAATTCTGACCGGAGGAAGACGGCTGAAGCGCTAGATCGCACGGATACCATATTTCTTACTCGGCGGAAGTAAAGAACTCTAAATTAATTACAAGGGGAGAATCTTCAATACTATTTATAGGGAAAGTTGTATTCATAGAAGCATAAATGACCGAGCATATAGTTGCAAAACTGCGCGGATATATCAGAAAAGTAATATCAGGTCGAGCCGTTAAAGGCGTAATAACGACGGAACCATAAAATTCGAACAAGAATTAGAAATAAATCTAACCGCACAGTACCATCAAGTTCAAATAAATTTACATGATTTATTTCCCTTTTACATTCATTTCCTTCCCTTTCTCCTCACTTATTGACTCGTTACGATCTGGCAGGTCCCCACCAATGTGAGCCACCAAGTCACCCACATGCAGAATCGGGGAAATCATAGCGGATAGATGGTGAAGCACAGTATGATGGTGCCGATGAATCCTTGTGGCATTGCGACCCACACGGCCAGGGTATACGCCCGTTTCCATGGAGGTCGCTTGTCCGAAAGGTCGCGCAGTTGAAGCCGCTTGATTCATCGGCAAGGTCTAATCCCGAACCATACCATTACCCCTTTGACCCTCGGAGTTAGCATTCTCGGACTGATGTCGCACTTCATTCTCTGCCTGATGACACCGACTTCGATAGTGGGAAACGTCGTCCAGTAGTCATTTTTGCCGTTGATCTTGATCTCTTAACTCCTTCTCGTGCGCTGCAGCTTATACGATCAGTTGTTCTTTCCCGCGCCTTGTCTCTTCTCGGGCGGTTCTAGCCTCGGCAAAGTCCGCGGCGGCTTCTTTGCGGGCCGAAATCACCTCTGGAGCCGACTTCTACACCATCAATCTTAATGCATCCTTCTCCTCCTCCATGGACTGAACCTTTTCCTCTAACCATGCGAGATCACAGCAAAACCCATCAGGATACCTTTTCTCCTTGTTTGGAAGAGACGAAGTACTCGCAAGGATAACCGCCGAGCTCGCATTATTCATCACTGAAACAACAATGCAATAAGCGTTTAAAAGAGGAATCAGCGGCAAATAGAACGAATTGAGGGATCGGTACTTTAAGGCAAAGGCTCGAATTCAAGTCTTTCTCCCGCTGCCGTTAACTCGCGGGCAGATAATAACGGCCGTCGCGCGTTCTATGGATCGATCCTCCTTATTTGAGCTTCCCAAGGTCGCGTAGACTTGATTATTTCTGCCTCATATATCTCCTTGGTCATCGGAATGTCCCTACCTTTGGAGATCAGGCGGACTGGACGTTTTATCCGCAGTATCTTCTTTGAGAGACTTTCCTTACCCGAAGCAGACAGAAACATACTTGTCCGAGGAGTCCCTGTTTCCTCTGCCGGCTCGCTTACGTCCTGGTTGGTCTTGTCGTCAGGGTTATATCCAGCGGCTAGAAGCGCTTTCTCAACAGTAGACTCCACCTGAAGCTTGGCGGGGGATTTGGATGTTGGGTTCCCACCGATCGTTACGACCATATTGTTAAGAATTTCTTCCATCCCCTGCAAATAACCGACATTAGCAGGGAGGTAAAAATCCAGAGAATATTCGTCCGCAATAAGAAGTTTCTCTAGCTCGGCTAGTGCAGTTACCTCTCGCGGCTGTTCGATCTCTTTTTACGAATCAGCGAGTATCTCGCCTGTTGGGTACATTGGAAAATGTGTACCTGATTTGGAGAAGCCTCACTTAGCTCAATGATATACATCAAGGTGTATTTGATGTTATTTTGAGTTGATATGTGCAGGTTAAGAATGTGCTAGAATGCAGGAAAAAGATTCTAAGTCCATATGTCGACACCTGAGGAAGCTGTGTCGACACTTCAGTAAGATTGTGTCGACACTTGGAAATGGCTATGTCGACACTTCAGTGAGTTTGTGTCGACACCAGGAGGAAGTGTCGACACACAGAAGATTATAGTCGACATGAAATGTGTCGACACTGGGAGGCTGTGTCAACACACAGAGGCAGATTCGATAACAACTGTGTCGACACCTGGAGGCAGTGTCGACACATGCTATGTTCTGAGTCTACATCAACTGTGTCGACACACAGGACTTGTGTAGACACACAGCTGAGTCTAGACCAAGTTGATTGCTGATGAATGGTGAAGTGTTTTTGTCGACACGAATAATCAGTGTCGACACATTCTAAAGATGCTGTGTCAAGAATATGTATCGACATCAAGGCAGCTATGTTGACACCACCAAAGTCTGTGTCGACACTTAAGTCACTTGTGTCGACACATATTGACAGATGATCTCGACACTTTATGACACTCAGTCTCGACGCTTTGCTGACAGAGACAAAGGCTCAAGAACTATTTGAAGACTTGACGGCTGTGAGTTCAACAGGTTTACTGAAGCTGTCAAACTTGTCAGAAGTTAGTTATAAACCGGATCAGTCGGTTACCATGGATAAAGTCTATAAATAGATGGATTCAGAAGAAGAAAGAAGTTGATAATACATACAACTAACACACCTATTGTGAGATTGATCTCTGATCAAGAAAGTACAAGTCACAAAGAAGAAGATCTTCGTAAGAAGATCTAAGAAGACGTTTTAAAGTAGTTTTCTATTCAGATTCTGTCTAAGTTGAATTCAATCAAGAATTAAGAAGTATCTTCAAGAGGTTTAGATAGAGAGAGGTCCAGCTATTTGAAGTCAAGAAGGAGACATTCACAGGTCTCTCAAGAAGCAGATACTGAACTAATCTGTCAAGAAGATTCAGATCTATTTTTGAAGTCTAAGAAGGAAGCTGCCAGTCAGTTATATTCAAACGAAATCAACCCAACTATGTTCAGATTCAAGAAACTTTGAAGAAAGCTAAGATCAAGCTGATTTCAGCCATCAGCCTCTTCAAGAAGCTGATCAAGAAAGTTCTTATCCCTTCTCTCTCAACAGAGGTAAGAGATTAAAAAATTCCTTATCAAATTCTGTAGGATCTATTCATAAATCTGAGTTGTAAGCCTATTTTATAAAGGCTGAGGTAGGGCTGTTTATGCCTGAGTTGTAGGAGAAGGTATTCTCTGAGTTGTAGGCCTTGTGGCAAGGCTGAGGTAGGGCTGTTTATGCCTTAGTTATAGGAGAAGGAAATCTCTGAGTTGTAGGACTTATGACAAGGCTGAGGTAGGGCTTGTTAGCCTGAGTTGTAGGAATGTGGAGACATTCTGAGTTGTAGGAATCCTTTTGGATTCTGAGCTGTAGGATCTGAGGATCTAAGATAAAGGAAGAAGTTGGGCCGAATCTAGCATACTGCTAGATAGGTGAAGGGGGGAAAGTGGATGTACCAAGACCTTGGGGAACCACTATAAAACTGTGTGCAATCTGTGATGTGTGTATGATATTGATTATTGTGCTGTGTTAGCTGTAGAAATATCTTATTTACTCAAAGAACTGTAGTTATTTTCTGCCTTAAGTTAAATTAAGGAAAAGTACTTATTCACCCCCTCTAGGTGTTTAGGTAGTCTTGAAAGTAAAACTGTCAAGTGGTATCAGAGGGAGGTTGCTCAAAGAAGGACTTAACAGTCTGAGTTAGATCCCTAAGGCAGAATCAAGAATCAAGAAAATGGGTTTTGGAGAGAATCACAAGGAACTAGGGTCAATGAAATTACCCATCTGCAGAAAAGAGATTTTTGGAATCTGGAAAGAAAGGGTTAGGTTGTTTATGGAGGCCTCTGACCCAAGGATATATATCACAGTAAAAGAAGGTCCATATATCCCAATGAATGTGTCTGTTCTAGATGCAAATCAAAGAACTCTTAAAGATTTTTCTGAAATGACCAAGGATGAGATTATACTGGCAACTATGGATAAAAGTGCTCAGAATATCATAGTGAGTGCCATAGATGATTCTACTTTCCAAAATTTGATTCACTGCAAAACCTCTAAGGAAATGTGGGACACTTTGATTATCTACATGGAGGGTTCTGAAGAAGTTAGACAAGACAGAAAGTCTATGCTCAATCAAGAATATGAGAGTTTCAGACAAGGGAAGTCTGATAGCATATCTGAATGCTACAAGAAATTCTACAGGATAGTGAATGAACCGATGTCCTATGGAAGGGTATTCAGTACTTATGAGCTGAATGACAAATTCCTAAGATCCTTGACAAAAGATTGGGATACCAAGATTTGTGCCATTAGAGAAGTGGCCAAACTAGCAGACATTTCTCCTCCAACCTTATTTGGAAAGTTGCTATCATATGAAATGCAACTAATGGCTAGGAAGGAGGAAGAAAGAAATACAAAAGGAGAGCATAGAGAAAAATCAGTGACCTTCAAGGTTGAAGCCACTAGAAAGAGCAGGAGGATGTCTCCATCACCTCCTAAGGAAGTTGCTGAAGTTATCTCAGAGAATTCAGACAATCAGAACTCAGATAGCAGTGATTCAGATGCAGATTTTGCTGCCTTTACAAGACAGTTTTAGAGGTTCTTGAAGAATAAGCAGTGGAAGTCAAAGCCCTCCACATCACAGCCAGTTGATGACTACTATCAAAAGAGAAAATCATCAAGAAAGGAAAGGAGCAGGTCTAAGCCCAACAAAGCTACAACATCAAAAATTGTTTGCTATTGCTGCAATAGGCCTGGACATGTGGTGGCTGAGTGTCCAGAAAAGAGTAAGGAGTCAGCAGACAAAAAGAAGACTCAACAAAAGGGCAAGAAGGAGAAATCCTTTGTTGCTAAGAAGGAGAAGAGTCTTACAGATCAATCCTCCTCAGAGTCAGAATCTGAGGCTGAAGCATACATTGAACTGTATGCAGCTAGTGAAGAAGAGGAATTTATGCAATTACTGGACTCCATTAATGAACAAGAAGACCATCAGTGCATGAGACTGATGACTGAATAAGAAGACAATAAGTGCCAGGATCAGCCTGGTCCCAGTAAGGTACAAAGTAATTCTAGAATTTTTGATTACAGTACTGGTTTAGAGTCAGATTCATCTTCATCAAGTGATGAGGATGGATCAGATTCTGAAGGAGATATTCATCAGTTGATAGATGAATATGTGGACTTATTGCAGGCACTTAAGAAAAGCAAAAACTTTGCCAAAACTCAGGCTAAGGAAATTGCAGATCTTAAGATGACTGCATCTGGTTTAGAGAAAGAATTGGATCAAAAATTGAATGAGGTTGCCAAGATGAAAACTATATCTGTTATTCAGATGGGTACAATCACATATAAGAATGATCTAATTAAAAGTCTGGAAGTCAGACTTCAAAAGGAGAAAGATCTAGTGGCTTGTTACTCTAAGCCAAAATCAGTCTTACCCTTAATAGATGAGTTTGTGGCTCAAAAGGGTAAGGCATGATTAGGCTTTAAAGGTAACACCAGGACTGTCCAATTCAAGAGAAAAGGCAAAGCACCAGTCCAGCCAGTAAATTTTAAAGTGCCTGTAATGTTTAGAAAGGTACAAGTGATTTCTAACAGATATGATCTTGAAAACATTCATGGTCATAATAAGACTGATGTTCTGAATAACAAGGGTGTTAATGCCAATAGGTCAGCCCATGTTCATAAACCCCATGGTTATAAGAAATCAGTGGGTGTAGCTGCAGCAGTACCAGCACATAACAAAAATTTTTCTACCAAAAATGTATCTAGACCTAGATACAACAAGTATGAATGCTAATGTTGTGGCAAGACAGGCCATTTTGCCTTAGACTGCTGGCATAACATAAGTGTCAGGAAGAACAACCGTCTACCAGTTAGAAGAGCTGCTGGTAGTTTTGATATGAATGGTGCTAACTTGAACCAAGGACCTAAGACTTACTTGGGTTCTAAAGGAAAGTAATTCTGCATTGCAGGAAAGTCCAAGTTGCCATGCCCCTATATGGTACTTGGACAGTGGATGTTCCAGGCACATGACTGTAACAAAGGGGCTACTAAAGGAGTACACACCTATCAAGGATGGGCCTAAAGTAATCTTTGGTGGATCTAAAAGAGGAATCATCAAAGGATTTGGTAACATTTCTTCAAACCAAATTACCATCACTCAAGTGGCTTATGTAAAAGGTTTGAAACACAACCTGATAAGCATAAGTCAGCTGAGTGATCTAGGATATGACATTTCATTTGTTAAGAATGGATGTCATATCAAAAGGTCAAGTGATCAAAAGGTCATATTGATTGGATATAGAAAAAGAAATGTTTATTGTCTTGACTTTGTGTATGAGAACAAGGTTTCTCCTATTTGTCTTGTAGCTGATGAGAGAGCATCTCATTGTGTCAAATGGCACAAGAGGCTGGCTCATCTTAAATACAAAACAATTGGCCAACTCTTTAGCAAAGAGTTAGTGAGGAATGGTCCTCAGGTTAAGTGTATAAAGGATGGGATATGTTCAGCTTATCAAAAGGGCAAGCAGACAAAATCCTCCTTTCATAGCCTTGAAAACAAGGATTCAGTCAGGTGTCTACACCTACTGCATATGGATTTATTTGGTCCTATGCCAGTTCATAGTCTAGGTAGGAAGGTCTACACTTTTGTGGTTGTAGATGACTATTCTAGATATTCCTGGGTGTTCTTTCTGAGACAGAAATCTGAAACCCCAAGTGTTTTACATACTTTTGTCAAACAAATTCAGAATGAACTGAATAGTATAGTGGTCAAAATCAGAAGTGACCATGGCACTGAATTTCAATCTGAAAGTATGACAAGATTATGTGAAGAATTTGGGATTTTCCAAGAATTCTCCTCACCTAGAACACCATTGAAAAATGGTATTGCTGAAAGAAAGAATAGGACATTGATTGAGGCTGGTAGAACTCTATTGAGTGACACTTCTCTCCCAGAATATTTCTGGGCTGAGGCAGTTAGTACTGTATGTTATGTTATCAATAGGGCCTCTATTACCAAAAGCCACAAAAAGATACCCTATGAGATCAGAAAGGTAGAAAACCAAATTTATCCTATTTTAGAATCTTTGGTTGCAAGTGTTATATCCTTAACAATGGAAAGTATTATCTAACTAAGTTTGCTGCCAAATCCCAAGATGGGATATTTGTTGGGTACAACAACAATAGTAAGGCTTATAGAGTCTATAACTTGATTAATCAGGTTGTAGAAGAATTTATATATGTTGTATTTGATGAAACTAGATTAATCAACAGTGAGTTGCCTTGTAGTTTATGCAGTCCAACAGGTATAAGCAATAGAATGGACAAGCTTTCCATTGCAGAAGGCTCAACTGCAGATGAAGTATTGGAAAATGATGGCTACTGTCCAGGGGGAGTACAAGACTCTCTAGAAGCTGATGACAACCAAGAGGTGCAACATAATGAAGAAACCAGAGGTGTTCAGCCAGAAGGAAGTTTACCTCCAGCTGTAAGACATCTAAAAGATCATCCAGCAAATCAGATAATTGGTGATCCAAGACAAGGAGTGCAAACTAGAAGTAGAAATCTGAATACAGTCCTGCACTCAAGTTTTTTATCTCAATTGGAGCCAAAGAAATTTGAAGAAGCTATCAAAGACCAACACTGGATTAATGCTATGCAAGAGGAGCTTAATCAATTTAGAAGATGCAATGTCTGGGAGTTAGTTCCTAAACCAAAAGACCACAACATCATTGGTACAAAGTGGATATTTAGGAACAAGTTGGATGAGAGTGGAGTTATTGTGAAGAACAAAGCAAGATTGGTTGCAAAAGGATACATGCAGGAAGAGGGAATAGACTTTGATCAAACATTTGCTCCAGTAGCAAGACTGGAAGCAATCAGGATGTTCCTTGCCTATGCAGCATATCAAGGCTTTAAGGTATACCAAATGGATGTGAAATCAGCATTCCTGAATGGTGATCTAAAAGAAGAAGTCTATGTAGAGAAGCCATCAGGTTTTGTAGATTCTCTTAAACCTGGTTATGTCTATAGACTTAGGAAAGCATTGTATGGGTTAAAGCAAGCCCCAAGGGCTTGGTATGAAACCCTGTCTACTTTCCTTATTGAGAACAAATTCTCAAGAGGTAAAATAGACAAAACTCTATTCCTAAGGGAATCTAAAGGTAAGATAATCTTAGTTTAGATCAATGTAGATGACATAATATTTGGGTCTACAGAGAACAACCTTTGCAAGAAGTTTGCCAAACTTATGCAAGGGAAGTTTGAAATGAGCAGTATGGGGGAACTTAAGTTCTTCTTG
Organism: Platanthera zijinensis; assembly: GCA_039513925.1. Lineage (NCBI taxonomy): Eukaryota > Viridiplantae > Streptophyta > Magnoliopsida > Asparagales > Orchidaceae > Platanthera > Platanthera zijinensis. Next base: position 165,877,633 of record CM077093.1, on the reverse strand, counting down.
GGACTCCAAGTAAGACAGACTGAAGATGGCTTGTCCATATCCCAGTCTAAGTTCACCAAGGATTTAATTAAGTATGGTATGGAATAATTCTCCACCATGAGAACTCCTATGGGAACAAGTATGCCTATATGCAAAGATGATGCAGGTAAACCTGTAGATGAGTCTTTGTGTAGAGGAATAATTGACTCTCTATTATATCTCACTACTAGTAGACCAGACATTATGTATGCTACATGTGTCTGTGCTAGGTACCAAGCATGCCCTAAAGAATCACATTATACTGCAGTCAAGAGAATTCTTAGATATCTAAAGGGCACTCCTAATCTAGGCCTTTGGTACCCTAGGAATGGAGATTTTCTACTAACAGGTTATTCAGATGCAGATTTTGCAGGCTGTAGAGAAGATAGAAAAAGTACTACATGTACATGCCAATTCTTGGGAGGAAGGTTGATATCCTGGAGCAGTAAGAAGCAGACTAGTATGGCAATATCCACAACAGAGTCTGAATATGTGGGAGCAGGAAGTTGCTGTGCACAGCTGTTGTGGATTCAGCATCAACTAAGGGACTATGGTATTCAAGTAAGTAGAACACCTTTATTGTGTGATTCTAAAAATGCTATTTCTATTGCAAACAATCCTGTTTCACATAGTAGGACTAAGCATATAGAGATAAGATACCATTTTCTAAGAGAACATGTAGAAAAAGAAGACATTTCATTAGAATTTGTTAAAACTGATTTTAAAATTGCAAATGTATTTACTAAGCCTTTGGATAAAACTAAATTCAATAGATTTAAAATTGAATTAGGAATGCTGTCCATAGGTTAGTTTACAAAAAATTGGCTAATTAAAATGGTGTCGACTCATTCAGTGATAAAGTGTCGACACAGAGAAGTCATGTCGACAATTCAGGGAAATTGTGTCGACACAGAGAAAATGTGTCGACACCTAAGGGACAAAGAGTTAACACATCCAGAAATGTAGTGTCGACAAAACTAGAGTAATGGTGTCGACACTTACAGATTTTGTGTCGACACTTATAATAAGAGTCGACACAGAATTTCTGATGAACTACTAAGTATCTCCTGTGTCGACATATCATCAATTGGTGTCGACACATAGTAGTCAGCGCCGTGGTCGAGACAATAGAAGTTTGTGTCGACACTTTTCAACAGTGTCGACACTTTTAGACAGTTTTTGCCCGCCTTTTGACCTTCTTTTATTAGAAGGGTATAAATAGGTCAAGAACTTATTCTGTCGACACGCTCACCAGGGTTTCGAGACAAAAACCTTGTGTCGACAATCTCTCTCCTCTCCAATCAAGCTTTCTCTTCATTCTAATGGCGCCCAAGGTTGAAGACAACATCAATGAAGGATATGAGTTGGTTAGGCATGCATTCGCAGATGCCACAACAGAGATCAAACAGGTTATTTCTCTTCTTGCAGACAACGGATTGGAATATCTTGTCTCTGAACCTACAAAGATATGGAAGAAAGAAGTATTCGAGTTCTATTCTGCTGCTTCAATAGACTCAATAGGATTGAAAATCAAATCCACTATACATGGAGAAAAAGTCAAGCTGTCTCAAAAAAGGTTGAGCAAGATTCTCCATCTACCTAGAATCCATGATGAGGAAGAGGTCCCAGCCTCAAGGACCAGGGAGGCACTTCAATGGTGTGGATTGGATCCAACCTTAAAGATAGGAGCTGCCATCAACAGGAAAGGCATGAATCATCAAGGGAGATTCCAATCTGAAATAGTAGGAAAAGTGATCTTATGTAAACCAGGTGGCCATGATAGGATATCAGCCTATATGTTCAGCCTGATAACAAGGGTAATCTTTAAGATTCAAACCAATTGGTCTGCAGTACTGTTTGCTAAGGTAAAAGAAGGAATCAAGAAGCCAAACTTGGCTAGGATCATGAGTCTGTACCTATCTGGAATAATTCCAGAGGTGATGCAACAGATTCCTGTATCAAAGATAAATCACATGAGGAGAATGGACATAAGGTTATTCTCAAGATGGGATAGAGTTCTTTCAAAGGAGTTGCCTGATGTGGACAGGCAAGAGCTAACAGAAAAATCCCCGCTGCATGACATTTCTGAGCATGGTCATGAAGATGCACAAGAACAGGAAGCACAAGTTAGAGAACAAGTTCAGGATCAGACTGGGACTACCCAAGTCCAGGAAGAGACTATATCTGCACAGGTGCAGGGGGAGCCAATTACTGCACAGTTGCAGGGGGAACCACATTCTGAACAGGTCCAAGAGGAAGAAAGAATCAATTTATCAGAAGACATAGTTTCTCAAACTGGTCTTGATAATTCTGGAGTTGCCGGTACTGTTGAGAAAGTATTATCTCCTGCTCTCACACAACAAGAATTCACTCTTGAAGAGTTGTTTCCTGATCTTGTAGGAGCAGCAGATAAAATTGAGACCCTAAGATTTGAGGGGGAGCAAGTAAGGGTTGAGGGGGAGCAGGTTAATCTCAGGAGGAGCAACATGGAGCTAAGAAAGAAATTTCTTCCACTCCTCAAGAGAGAGTTAATATTGAAAGTTCTTCAGAGTCTGAGCATGAAGAAGTCAGGGAGGCCAAGAAAAGAAAACTAATGGTCTTTAAGAGAAGAAGTCAAAGCTATAAGAAGGCTCTCCAAACAACTACTTCACATTCTACTCCTGAGATTGATTACAGCAAGTACTTGGTTGACTTACAAGTAAAATTTGATGAGCAGAGATTGCTTCTAGAAAAATATGTGGATGAAAGCCAAAAGGCTCTTCAATTTGATCTAGCCCAAGAGATAAAGTCTATCAGATTTGAGGTCAATCAAAATAAAAAAGAGATGACAGATTGCTTCCACAAGGGAGGCAATGCTGTGGTATTTCTTGCCAAACAACAAGCAGAAATAAAGAAGCAAGTGGATGAGATTGCAGTCAAACAAGGCTATGTCCTTGAAAATCAAATAAAAATGAATGACAATCTGACTGAATCTCACAATGAGATAGTCACTGAGTTAAAAAATATTGTTACTAGAATGACTGCTACAATGGCTAAAGAAATAGAAGACTATGATAAGAAACTTCAGGATGCCCTAGATTCAGTTAAAACTGCCATCACTTCATCTCAAAAGTTAATTAGTGACAAGCTTCAAAAGTTAAAGCCATTCTTTAAAGATGGTATCAATTACCTGGATGGGCAAATAAGATTTCAAAAAGAGGACTTAAGAGATCATATGACTAGAGAAGTCATAAAGGGGGAGAGGGTGTTAGTCTATGCTGGCTCTGATCATGCCAAATTGGTAACCAATAGCATAAGAGCCACTCTGGGATATCCACCCTTGTGTGATGATGATAATATGGCTGAGTCAGGGGTGCAACCAATTCTACTTGAAGGTGATCAACCTGAGGTTGCCCAAGTCATTTACCCTCCTGCAGATATTGAAATGGTACATCAACAAGTTGAGTCTATGTACAACCCTCCTCTACCAGTTACAAATGTTATTATTGAAAAGGTAAATATGTCAGAAGCTGGTCTGAAAGCTCAGCAAGATGCTCTATTATCAAAGAAAAGATTTAGAGAGCAAGCAGAATTAAAGCCAGACTTTGAGCAATGGAGCCCAACTTCAAGGAATATCATTTTAACTGCCTGGAATGCTGTAAAAGATCAAGTACATGAAAGGGGAAAATGGTACAATGAGCAAGAATGGCAAAAGTATGAAGCCAGGCAGGAGGCCATAGTTCAACACAGGAGAAAGGCTAAGATGGGGAAGCTACCTCCTGATACTCAGGAACCTAGCAAGTATTTCCCCAAGCCCTTTCATTATTTTGAAAGGCAAAGGATCAAGGCTGCTGCACAAAAGAAAGCTGAGTTGAAAGGCAAGAAGCCTATTGAAGATACAGAACCTATTGTGCAGGCTCAGATTAAATCTGGCAAAGGGATTGTCATCAAGGAGCCAGTCCAGCCTTAGTTTAAGTTTTACTAGTTTTTGTCCAAGAACTATGTAATTGTTAGTTTGTTAAAGAAATCAATGTAAACAACTTGTAACAAACATTTTTGAGTTAATATACAAAACATTATTCTATGATCATTCTCTTTTACATCTTTATTCTGTGATGTAACAATGATATGTGTTTTGTTATAAAGTACCCTGTAATATAATGCTTATATACATCATCATGTTTATTTTCTAAGTGGTGTATATCATTGGCTAAAGGGTTATGACTTCTCCAAATAGGGGGAGATTGTTGGGTATATTGGAAAATGTGTACCTGATTTGGAGAAGCCTCACTTAGCTCAATGATATACATCAAGGTGTATTTTATGTTATTTTGAGTTTATATGTGTAGGTTAAGAATGTGCTAGAATGCAGGAAAAAGATTCTAAGTCCATATATCGACACCTGAGGAAGCTGTGTCGACACTTCAGTAAGATTGTGTCGACACTTGGAAATGGCTGTGTCGACACTTCAGTGAGTTTGTGTCGACACCAGGAGGCAGTGTCGACACATAGAAGATTATAGTCGACATCAAATGTGTCAACACTGGGAGGCTGTGTCGACACACAGAGGCAGAGTCGACAACAAATGTGTCGACACCTGGAGGCAGTGTCGACACACGCTATGTTCTGAGTCTACATCAACTGTGTCGACACACAGGACTTGTGTCGACACACAGCTGAGTCTAGACCAAGTTGATTGCTGATGAATGGTGAAGTGTTTGTGTCGACACAAATAATCAGTGTCGACACATTCTCAAGATGCTGTGTCAAGAAGCTGTGTCGACATCAAGGCAGCTATGTCAACTCCACCAAAGTCTATGTCGACACTTAAGTCACTTGTGTTAACACATGTTGACAGATGGTCTTGACAGTTTATGACAGTCAGTCTCGACGCTTTGTTGATAGAGACAAAGGCTCGAGAACTGTTTGAAGACTTGACAGCTGTGAGTTCAACAGGTTTACTGAAGCTATCAGACTTGTCAGATTTTAGTTATAAACCGGATAAGCCGGTTACCATGGATGACGTCTATAAATAGATGGATTCAGAGGAAGAAAGAAGTTGATAATACATACAACTAACACACCTATTGTGAGATTGATCTCTGATCAAGAAAGTACAAGTCACAAAGAAGAAGATCTTCGTGAGAAGATCTAAGAAGACGTTTTGAAGTAGTTTTCTATTCAGATTCTATCTAAGTTGAATTAAATCAAGAATTCAGAAGTATCTTCAAGAGGTTTGGATAGAGAGAGGTCCAGCTATTTGAAGTCAAGAAGGAGACATTCACAGGTCTCTCAAGAAGCAGATACTGAACTAATCTGTCAAGAAAATTCAGATCTATTTCTGAAGTATAAGAAAGAAACTGCCAGTCAGTTATATTCAAAGGAAATCAACCAAACTAAGTTCAGATTCAAGAAGCTTTGAAGAAAGCTAAGATCAAGTTGATTTCAGCCATCTGCCTCTTCAAGAAGCTGATCAAGAAATTTCTTATCCCTTCTCTCTCAACAGGGGTAAGAGATTAAAAAATTCCTTATCAAATTCTATAGGATCTATTCATAGATCTGAGTTGTAATCCCATTTTATAAAGGCTGAGGTAGGGCTGTTTATGCCTGAGTTGTAGGAGAAGGTATTCTCTGAGTTGTAGGCCTTGTGGCAAGGCGTAGGTAGGGCTGTTTATGCCTGAGTTGTAGGAGAAGGTATTCTCTGAGTTGTAGGCCTTGTGACAAGGCTGAGGTAGGGCTTGTTAGCCTGAGATGTAGGAATGTGGAGACATTCTGAGTTGTAGGAATCCTTCTGGATTTTGAGCTGTAGGATCTGAGGATCTGAGATAAAGGAAGAAGTTAGGCCGAATCTAGCATACTGCGAGATAGGTGAAGGGGGAAAGTGGATGTACCCAGACCTTGGGGAACCACTATAAAACTGTGTGGAATCTGTGATGTGTGTATGATTGTGATTGTTGTGCTGTGTTAGCTGTAGAAATATCTTATTTACTCAAAGAACTGTAGTTATTTTCTGCCTTAAGTTAAATCAAGGAAAAGTACCTATTCACCCCCTCTAGGTTTTTAGGTAGTCTTGAAAGTGTCATTTCCCTCCTCAATGGTGGATAGCGGGGCAGCGGCGACTTTGAGAGCAGATGATTTTTTGTTCGCTTTTCCCCTTTGACGAAGTTTCTTCTCCACTTGCTCCTCGGTGGTCGCCCCGCATCGACGTTTTCGTTTCTCCGGACTGGGCTCGGTGATCCCTAACTTCAGCTTTAATTTATCCGTCGCGGTCAAAGCGGCATTCATGGCTTTCCCCCTGATTTCAGTAAGAGTGTTGACTTGAGGTGAAGATAACCTGCTGTCATGGTTGGGTGGAGTGTTGTCTGTGATGTTGACATCTGGAGTAATGACGACCTTTGGGGTAACAGGCGGGTCGATTTTGGTCTCGCCGTTCCCTCTTTCTACGCTCGGTTTTCCAGCAAGAATAATGTGGGGATAGTAGAAGTGTTCTCAATTGATTTTTCTGACGGACTGGCGACCTCCGGAACTTTGGCCGCATTTTCCCGAGCAAGCGATTTTACATTCGAGCCGGATCTCTTGTACATGTCTCCCAACAAGCTTCTCATCGACATAGCGAATAATGTAATGTTAACTACAATCCAAGGATGATTATTTCTCAAGGGATGCCTGGATAGCTCTCCTTCTGACGATATTTATAGTTTCGGGACGTATTAAAGGCTATACCGGTCTGGCAGGTAAAGGAAACATTTCCAAAATTTTCCAGTATTCAGAAATGTGCGGGGATCATGTTTACCCGGAAGACCGCTGTTTAGATTCTTCCACAAGATGTGTCAAGGCCCCTTTTTTTGACCGCGTAACCACAAAACCGCGGTACTCAGCAAGACGGTTTTCTGTCTGAGAATCGCCAGTCTTTTTACTGAAGACCGCATAGCCGCGCGGTTAAGAGCTTTGTTTTTCTCTTCTTTAGCTGTGCATCCCGTCACCGCTGCCCGCTCTCCTGTCCCATGGGTAGCCGGTGATTCTAGAGCTTGCCCACTCAGGTAGGACCCCGAGCCTATAAATAGGCATGAACATTACTCTCTAGGCATCGCGAATTGAATCCCCAAGCTCGCTGTCTGTGGCAGCGGTCTCGAATCCTTTGCCGAGCGGGTTACTGTCCGATCGGGTGCTCCTTGGTAACCGCTATAATCGCTTCATTCAATGACAAACTAAAAGCCTATCACAGGAGTGGCTTTAGCCGTGACGGGCGAACTTTAATGTCGCCGCAATCAGCGGCTCCCCTTTTGTCTTTTTCTCATTTAACCGCTAGTAGCTGACAACTCGCAGTTCCTCCTTTACCGTTTTCTCTTTCTTGCAGGTTCTTCAGCGACCAATGGACGTTCTCGATGATAGTTTTACTTTCAAGACAACCTAAACACCTAGAGGGGGGGGGGGTGAATAGGTTCTTATGCTTGTTTACACTTTTAGGCAGAATTCAATTACAGAATTAATACACTCAGCACAGGAATCACAGAAAATCATACAACACAGATTGCACACAGTTTTATAGTGGTTCCCTAAGGTTTGGGTACGTCCACTTCCCCCCCCTTCACCTATCTAGCAGTAGGCTAGATTCGGCCAAACTTCCTCTTTACTCAGATCCACAGATCCTACAGCTCAGAACCTGAAAAGGTTCCTACAACTCAGGCTCAACAGCCCTACCTCAGCCTTATCACAAGGCCTACAACTCAGAGAAGAACCTTCTCCTACACTCAGGCAAACAGCCCTACCACTCAGAGATCAACTCTCCTACACTCAGTCTTTATAACACAGGCTTACAACTCAGATCTGTATTGACAGATCCTACAGAAATTAGAAAAGAAGTTTGTATTAACTTGCCCTTGATGAGAGAGAGAAGGACAAGACAGTTCTTGATCAGCTGAAGAATGAAATCAACTGAATCTGAGCTTTCTTCAAAGCTTCTTGAATCTGAACTTAGCTGAGTTGATTTCCCAAACAGCTTCTTGAGAAACCAGTGATGGCTTCCTTCTTCTTCTTCAAATGGCTGAATCTCTCTCTATCCAACACCTTTGATGACACTTCTGAATTCTTGATAGAACTCTTCTTAGATCAATCCTGAGATCGTCTTCTTAGATCTTCTGATGAATATCTTCTTTTGTGTATTACTCCTTCTTGATTTGATTTCTCAAATTGATTGCCAAAATTCAATCTCTTGTTACTTCTCTCTGAATCTGTCTATTTATAGACCTTCTTAATGGTAACCGGCTGATCCGGTTTATAACTGTCTTCTGACGAGTCTGACAACATCAGTTAACTGGCTGCAACCCACAGCTGTCAAGTCTTCAAACAGATCCTGTGCCTTAGTCTTGGTCAGCAAAGTGTTAAGACAGACTGTCAGGAAGTGTCGAGACCAACTGTCTATATGTGTCGACACAAGTAACTTTGGTGTCGACACAACCTTTGATGATGTCGACAAGTTTGCCTTTAAGTCGACACAGCTTCTTCAGAACTTCATCTTGAGAATGAGTCGACACAGAGAATTTGTGTCGACTCAACACTTCATCTTTCTTCAGAAAATAACTTGGTCTTGACTTTGTAGTGTGTCGACACAAGTCCTGTGTGTCGACACAGTTGTTGTAGATTCAGAACTCAGTATGTGTCGACTCTGCCTTCAGGTGTCGACTCAGCAAATGTCAATCCTGCCAATATGTGTCGACTCAGTCTTCTGGTGTCGACACAAGTATTGTTGACTTCTGCCAATGTGTGTCGACTCTGTCTCAATGTCTCGACACATCCTCCCAGTGTCGACAAAGTTGAGATCGACTATCTTTCAGTTAGTCGACACTGCTTCCTAGTGTCGACACAAATGTGGTCGACTATCTTTCTGTGAGTCGACACTGCTTCCCAGTGTCGACACAAATGTGGTCGACTATCTTTCTTTGTGTCGACACAGCTTCCTTTAAGTGTCGACACAATTATTCTGAAGTGTCGACACAATTTCTTCAGGTGTCGACACATGGACTTAGAATAATTTCCTGTATTCTTTAATACTTCTTCACCTGCATATGTCAACTTAAAACAACATCAAATACACCTTGATGTATATCATTAAGCTAAGTTAGGCTTCTTCAAATCAGGTACACATTTTCCAATGTACCCAACAATCTCCCCCTATTTGGAGAAGTCATAACCCTTTTAGTTAATGATATACACCATTTATATATAAAAAAATAATATGATGATGTATGCCATTATAGGAATACTTAATATAAACAAAATATTAACAATTCATCACAGAGTGAACATGAATTTGTGATTCCAAAGAAAATTTTGTTTATAACTTGGTAATGTTTGATTACAGATGTTTACATTGAATGATTAAACAAAACATTACAAAACACATTTGAAAGAACTTAGAACTAAGACTGATCAGGCTCTTTTATGACAATTCCTTTGCCAGATTGGATTTGAGCCTTCACAGGAGCTTCAGGAACTTCAGCTGGCTTCTTGCCTTTTAGCTCAGCTTTCTTCTATGCTTCTTCCTTGAGCCTTTGCCTTTCAAAGTAATGAAAGGGCTTTGGAAAGTACTTGCTCGGCTCCTGAGCATCTGGTGGCAGCCTTCCCATCTTGGCTTTTCTCCTGAACTGTATTATGGCTTCCTGCCTAGCTTCAAACTTTTGCCATTCCATTTCATTATACCACTTTCCTCTTTCATGTTCTTGGTCCTTTACATCCTTCCATGCAGTTAGTATAATATTTCTTGAAGTAGGGCTCCACTGCTCAAAATCTGGCTTAAGTTCAGCCTGCTCTCTAAATCTTTTCTTGGATAGTAGAGCATCTTGCTGTTCTTTCAAGTTGGCATCAGGCTTATCAACTTTTTCAATAATAACTTTGGTAACCTCCTTTGGAGGACTATACATATCCTGAACTTGCTGATCAATCATATCAAAATCTGGAGGAGGGTAAATGACTTGGGCAATCTCAGGTTGATTGCCTTCAAGTAGACCTGTTTGAATACCTAACTCAGCCACCATAGCATCATCACACAAAGGTGGATATCCCAATGTGGCTCGAATACTATTTGTCACCCATTTGGTGTGCTCTGAGCCAGCATGAACTAACAACCTCTCCCCCTTTATGACTTCTCTGGTAATATGATCTCTTAGATCTTCCTTCTGAAATCTGATCTGGCCATCCAGATAATTCACACCCTCTTTAAAATAGGGTTTTAACCTTTGAAGCTTGTCAGATATGTCCTTTTGAGATGTGGTGATAGCAGTTTTAACTGATTCAATGGCATCTTGAGGTTTCTTATCAAACTCTTCCATCTCCTTTGCTCTTGCTTCAGTCAGCCCTGTAGTAGTCTTTTTCAACTCATCAATAATTTCTTGGTGAGATTCAGCCAAATTATCATTCATCCTCAGCTGATTCTCCAAAACATAACCTTGCTTTAAAACAATATCATCCACTTTAGGGATGATAGACTGCTGTTGTTTAGCCAAAAACACCACAGCATTACCTCCCTTATGGAAGCAATCTGTCATCTCCTTCTTATTCATATTTACTTCAAATCTAATAGATTTAATATCTTGAGCCAAGTCAAATTGAAGGGATTTATTGCTCTCATCAACATACTTCTCAACAGCCAACCTATGGTCATCTAACTTAACTTGCAAATCTACCATAAACTTGTTATAATTGAATTCAGAAGGAGATTGGAGAGTTGTAGTCTGTAGAGTCTGCTTATAGATTTTGCTCCTTCTCTTAAAGACCATGAGCTTTTTCTTCTTAGCCAGTCTGGCTTCTTCATTCTCAAAATCAGATAAACTGTCAATTTGAACTCTGTCAGGAGAAAGAAGAGGAATATCTGTCTCAGTGCCTTGTTGTTCAGCTTCAACCTGCACAGGCTCCCCCTCAACTTCTTGCTCCTCAATTTCTTGCTCTTTCTCTATTTCTTGCGCTATCTCCATGTCTAGTACCTTCTCAATATCTTGCTCCTCCTCTACTATATCAGTAGCAATTTCAACATTTGGAAATAACTCATCTAGAGTGTATTCCTTCTGAGCTGGAACAGATGTTGAATCATCCAGATCTGCAATATTCAAATCTTTTGATAGATCAATTTGGTCTTCCTCTTGCACATGGTCAGACATTTGCACCTCCTGCACTTGTTCAGTATATCGAATTTCCTGGGTAGGAGAATGCACTTGCTCCCCCTGTACCTGTGCAGGAGTAAAAATATTAGGAATGACCTTGGCAGAAAAACTCACTTGCTCTCCCTTTACCTGTTCAGAAGTAGATACATTCTGTGCAGGAGTGTGAGCTTGAACAGACTCAGGCTGATCTTCAACCTGCTTTCTAACTTGCTCTTCTTGATGCTGGGCAGTGCTTAGATCATGTGCAGGGGATCTCACAGGGGTGTCCTGCCTGCTCTCATCAGGCACATCTTTAGACAGCACCCTATCCCACCTTGAAAATAATCTTGTATCCATTTTCCTCATGTGATTAATCTTTGTCCCAGGCAGTTGTTGCATAACCTCAGGGATCACTCCAATCAGGTATAAACTCATAATTCTAGCCAGATTTGGCTTCTTGATTCCTTCCTTGATTTTATCAAATATTACAGCTGACCAGTCAGTTGGAATTGTAAACACAATTCTGGTCATTAGGCTGAACATATAGGCTGAAATCCTATCATGTCCACCTGGTTTGCACAGAATCACCTTGCCAACCACTTCAGACAAAAATTTTCCTTGTTGATTCATCCCTTTTCTGTTGAAAGCAGCTCCAATCTTCAGGGTTGGATCCAATCCACACCATTGGAGAGCCTCTCTTGACTTAGAAGCAGGGACTTCTTCATTCTCAATGATAGGTAATTGGAGAATCTTTCTTAAACTTCTTGGGGTAATTTTCACCTTTGACCCATGAACTGTGGCTTTGATCTTGAGACCATTTGAATCCACTGATGCAGAGGTAAAGAATTCAATCACCTCCTTCTTCCAGATCTTTGTCGGTTCAGAAACTAGAAACTCTAATCCAGACTCAGAAATTAGATTGACAATCCTTTGAACATCTATCGGGGCATCCGCAAAGCCATTGCGCACCAACTCATATCCTTCATTGACGTTATCTGCAACCTTTGGCGTCATTGATCAGATGAGAAAGCTTGAGAGAAGAGAGAGAGAGAATGATGACACATGGTTTCAGTCTCGAAAACCTTGTAAGCGTGTCAACAGAATAAGTTCTTGACCTATTTATACCTTCTATTGAAAGAAGATCAAAAGGCGGGCAAAAACAGTCTATATGTGTCGACACAGATGGAATGTGTCGACACAAACTTTTATTGTCTCGACAACAAATCTGTCTACTATGTGTCGACACCAATTGTGGATATGTCGACACCTGAGAGACATAGTAGAGCATCAGAAATTCTGTGTCGACTCTTAGGATAAGTGTCGACACAAAATCTGTAAGTGTCGACACCACTATTCTGGTGAAGTCGACACTACATTCCTGGATGAGTCGATTATTTGATTCTTAAGTGTCGACACAAATTCTCTGTGTCGACACATATTCTCTGACTAGTCGTCATGACTTCACTGAGTCGACACATTATCACTGAATGTGTCGACACTATTTTACTTAGCCAATTTTTGTTTTTGTCAATACCACTTGAGACCACTTGATAATCTAATATGTTACTTGTAAGTTTGTTGATAAACTAATCAATGGTCAGCATGCCTAATTCAATTTTAAATTTATTGAATTTTGTTTCATCCAGTGGCTTAGTAAATACATCTGCTATTTGATAATCTGTTTTAACAAATTCCAATGTGATGTCTTCTCTTTCTACATGTTCTCTAAGAAAATGGTATTTAATTTCTATATGCTTAGTTCTACTATGAGAAACAGGATTATTAGCAATAGAAATTGCACTCTTAGAATCACACAAAAGAGGTGTTCTACTTACTTGAATACCATAATCTTTAAGCTGATGCTGTATCCACAATAGTTATGCACAGCAGCTGCCAGCAACAACATATTCTGACTCAGCTGTGGAAATAGCCACACTGGTCTGCTTCTTACTACTCCAAGATATCAATCTTCCTCCCAAGAATTGACAAGTACCTGTTGTACTCTTTCTATCCTCTCTACAGCCTACAAAGTCTGCATCTGAATAACCTGTTAGTAGAAAATCTCTATTCCTAGGGTACCAAAGGCCTAGATTAGGTGTGCCCTTAAGATATCTCAGAATCTTTTTGACTGCAATATAATGAGATTCTTTAGGGCAGGCTTGGTACCTAGCACAGACACATGTAGCATACATAATATCTGGTCTACTAGTAGTGAGATATAGTAGTGAGCCAACTATTCCTCTATACAAAGATTTATCAACAGATTTACCTGCATCATCTTTGCATATAGGCATACTTGTTCCCATAGGAGTTCTCATAGTGGAGGATGACTCCATACCATACTTCTTAATTAATTCTTTGGTGATTTTAGACTGGGATATGGATAGGCCATCATCAGTCTGTCTTACTTGGAGTCCCAAAAAGAACTTAAGTTCCCCCATACTGCTCATCTCAAACTTCCCTTGCATAAGTTTGGCAAACTTTTTACAAAGGTTGTTTTTAGTAGATCCAAAGATTATGTCATCAACATAGATCTGAACTAAGATGATCTTACCTTTGGATTCCCTAAGGAATAGAGTTTTGTCTATTTTTCCTCTTGAGAATTTATTCTCAATAAGGAAAGTAGACAGGGTTTCATACCAAGCCCTTGGGGCTTGCTTTAACCCATACAAAGCTTTTCTAAGCTTATAGACATAATCAGGTTTAAGAGGATCTACAAAACCTGATGGCTGCTCTACATAGACTTCCTCTTTTAAATCACCATTCAGGAATGCTGATTTCACATCCATCTGGTACACTTTGAAGTCTTGATAGGCTGCATAGGCAAGGAACATTCTGATTGCCTCCAGCCTTGCTACTGGGGCAAAGGTTTGATCAAAGTCAATCCCTTCTTCCTGCCTGTATCCTTTTGCAACCAATCTTACTTTATTCTTCACTATTATTCCACTCTCATCCAATTTGTTCCTATAAATCCACTTTGTGCCAATTATGTTGTGGCCTCTTGATTTAGGAACAAGCTCCCAGACATTGCACCTTCTGAATTGATTCAGCTCCTCTTGCATAACATCAGTCCAGTGCTGGTCTTGGATGGCTTCTTCAAACTTCTTAGGCTCTATTTGAGACAGGAAACTTGAATGCAGGTCTGTGCTTTGATTTCTGCTTCTAGTCTGCACTCCCTGTCTTGGATCACCTATAATCTGATCAGCTGGATGATCTCTTAAATGTCTTGTAGCTGGAGGTAGATTCCTTTCTTGTTGAACATCTCCAGCTCCTTCTTCATGCTGAACCTCTTGGTTTTCATCAGCTCCTATTGAGTCTTGTTCTCCCCCTGGACAATAGACTTCATTTTCCAATGCTTCATCTTCCTTTGTTGCTTCAGCAATGGAGAGTTTGTCTATACTTTTGCTTATACCTGTTGAATCATTTGATCTACAAGACAACTCACAGTTGATTAATCTTGTTTCATCAAATACAACATGAACAGACTCCTCTACAACTTGAGTAGTCAAGTTGAAGACTCTATAGGCCTTACTATTTGTGCTGTACCCAACAAATATCCCATCCTGGGATTTGGCAGCAAACTTGGTCAAATATGACTTGCCATTGTTAAGTATATAACACTTGCAACCAAAGATCCTAAAGTATGATAGATTTGGTTTTCTGCCTTTCATAATCTCATAGGGAGTCATTTTGTGGCTTTTGGTGATAGAAGCCCTATTGATTACATGACAAGCAGTGTTTACTGCCTCAGCCCAGAAATATTCTGGAAGAGAGGTGTCACTCAATAGTGTTCTACCAGCTTCAATGAATGTTCTATTCTTTCTTTCAGCAATGCCATTTTGCTGTGGTGTTCTAGGTGAGGAGAACTCTTGGAAAATCCCAAAGTCTTCACATAACTTTGTCATGCTTTCAGATTGAAACTCAGTACCATGGTCACTTCTAAGTTTGACCACTGTACTATTCAGTTCATTCTGAATTTGCTTCACAAAATTGAGTAAGACACTTGGGGTTTCTGATTTCTGTCTCAGAAAGAACACCCATGTAAATCTAGAATAGTCATCTACAACCACAAAAGTGTAGACCTTCCTACCTAGACTATGAACTGGCATAGGACCAAAAAGATCCATATGCAAGAGGTATAAGCACCTCATAGAATCCTTGTTTTCAAGGCTATGAAAGGAGGATTTTGTCTGCTTGCCCTTTTGACAAGCTGAGCATATTCCTTCCTTTATACACTTAACTTGAGGACCATTCCTCACTAACTCTTTGCTAAAGAGTTGGCCAATTGTCTTGTAGTTAAGATGAGCCAATCTCTTGTGCCACTTAACACAATGAGAAGCATTATCATCAGCTACAAGACAGATGGGAGAAGCCTTATTCTCACATACAAAATTAAGACAATATACATTTCTCTTCCTATACCCAGTCAATATGATCTCTTGATCACTTGACCTTTTGATATGACATCCATCCTTAACAAATGAAATGTCATATCCTAAATCACTCAGCTGGCTTATGCTTATTATATTGTGTTTCAAACCTTTTACATAAGCCACTTGGGTGATAGTAATTAGGTTAGAAGAAATGTTACCAAACCATTTGATGATTCCTTTTTCAGATCCACCAAAGATCACTTTAGGTCCATCTTTGACAGATGTATACTCCTTCAGCAGCCCTTTTGTCCCAGTCATGTTCCTGGAACAACCACTGTCCAAGTACCAAATAGGGGCATGACCACTTGGACTTTTCTGCAACACAGATTTACTTACCCTTAGAACCCAAGAAAGTCTTGGGTCCTTGGTTCAGGTTAGCATTAACAAAGCTACCATTATCTCTTCTAACAGGTAGACTATTGTTCTTTCTAACACTTGTGTTATGCCAGCAGTCTAATACAAAATGGCCTCTCTTGCCACAACACCAACATTCAAACTTATTGTATCTAGATCTAGATACACCCTTGACAGAAGAATTTCTGTCCATTGCTGGTGCTGCAGCAGCTTCACCCACTGATTTCTTATAACCATTGGGTTTATGAACATGGATAGGCCTATTGGCATTTACACCCTTGTTAATCAGAACATTAGTCTTAAAATGACCATGAATATTTTCATGATCATATTGGTTAGAAGGCACTTGCACCTTTCTAAACTTAATAGGGACTGAAAGGTTTAGTGGCTTGACAGGAGCTTTGCCTTTCCTCTTGAATTGGGCTGCCCTGGGGTTACCTTTGAATCCTAATCCAGCCTTACCCTTTTGAGTCACAAATTCATCTATCAAGGGTAAGACAGACTTTGGCTTAGAGTAACTAGCCACTAAATCTCTTTCTATTCTTAGTCTGGCCTCCAGACTCTTCACTTGATCATTGGTATAATTAATTGTGCCCATCTGAATAATAGTTATATTCTTCAGCTTGGCAATTTCATTTAACTTCTGATCAATTACTTTCTCTAACTCAGTTGCAGCTACCCTTAGATCAGCAATTTCCTGAGCCTGAGATTTAACCAGGTTCTTGCTTTTCTTAAGGGCCTGCAACAAGTCCCCATACTTATCTATCAATTGATAGACATCTCCTTCAGATTTAAATGCATCTACATCACTTGATGCAAATGTAGCTGATTCTGCACTTGTACTACAAACAGATTTTATTGAAGGACATAGTACCTTACTAGGACCAGACTGATTCTGGCATATGTCTTCTTCTACTCCTACCATCAGTCCCATGCACTGATGATCCTCTTGTTCATAGATGGAGTCTAGCAATTGCATGAACTCCTCTTCTTCAGTAGCAGCATACAGTCCAATATATGCTTCAGCTTCAGATTCTGATTCTGAAGTTGATTGATCTGTTAGGCTCTTTTCCTTCTTTGCAACAAAGGATTTTTCCTTCTTGCCCTTTTGATAAGTCTTCTTCTTGTCTGATGACTCCTTTCTCTTATCAGGACAGTCAGCCACTACATGTCCAGGCCTATTGCAACAATAGCAGACAATCTTTGAAGTAGTGGCCTTGCTGGGCTTTGTTCTGCTCTTCTCTTTCCTTGATGACTTTTTCTTCTGATAATAGTCATCAACTTGCTGTGATGAGGAGGGCCTAGACCTCCACTGCTTCTTCTTTAAGAATCTTTGGATTTGCCTTGTAAATGCAGCAAAATCTGCATCTGACTCACAGCTTTCTGAACCCTGATTCTCTGAATTTTCAGAACTAACTTCTTCAACTTCCTTAAGAGGAGATGATGATATCCTCCTATTCTTTCTAGTGGCTTCTGCCTTGAAGGCCACTGTCTTCTCTCTATGCTCTCCTTTTGAATTCTTTTCCCCTCCTTCCTCACCATAAGTTGCATTTCATAGGATAGCAACTTTCCAAACAAGGTTGGAGGAGAAATCTCTACCAGTTTAGCAACTTCTCTTATGGCACAGATCTTTGTGTCCCAATCCTTTATCAAGGATCTTAAGAATTTGTCATTCAGTTCATAGGTACTGAAGACTCTTTCATAGGACATTAACTCATTCACAATTCTATAGAATTTCTTATAGCATTCAGTTATGCTATCAGTTTTTCCTTGTCTAAAACTTTCATATTCCTGGTTGAGCATAGACTTCCTATCCTGTCTTACTTCTTCAGATCCCTCCATGTAGACAATCAAGGTGTCCCACATTTCTTTGGAGGTCTTGCAGTGAATCAGATTCTGAAATGTAGAATCATCTATGGCACTCACAATAATATTCTGAGCTCTCTTGTCCATGGTTGCCAAAATGATTTCATCCTTGGTCATTTCAGAATAACTCTTTGGAGTTTGAATATTAGCATCAAGAACTGATACCTTCTTTGGAATGAAGGGTCCTTCCTGAACTTTGATGTATATTCTTGGGTCAGATGCTTCCATGAACAATCTGACTCTTTCTTTCCAAATTCCAAAGATTTCCTTCCTGCAGATGGGTAACTTCATTGACCCTAACTCCTTGTGATTTTCTCCAGAACCCATCTTCTTGAATCTTGATTCTGCCTTTCAGATCTACCTCAGACTGTTAAGTCCTTTTTGATGAACCTCCCTCTGATACCACTTGATAGTTTTACTTTCAAGACAACCTAAACACCTAGAGGGGGGGGGGGGGGTGAATAGGTTCTTATGCTTGTTTACACTTTTAGGCAGAATTCAATTACAGAATTAATACACTCAGCACAGGAATCACAGAAAATCATACAACACAGATTGCACACAGTTTTATAGTGGTTCCCCAAGGTTTGGGTACGTCCACTTTCCCCCCTTCACCTATCTAGCAGTATACTAGATTCGGCCAAACTTCCTCTTTACTCAGATCCACAGATCCTATAGCTCAGAACCTGAAAAGGTTCCTACAACTCAGGCTCAACAGCCCTACCTCAGCCTTATCATAAGGCCTACAACTCAGAGAAGAACCTTCTCCTACACTCAGGCAAACAACCCTACCACTCAGAGATCAACTCTCCTACACTCAGCCTTTATAACACAGGCTTACAACTCAGATTTGTATTGACAGATCCTACAGAAATTAGAAAAGAAGTTTGTATTAACTTGCCCTTGATGAGAGAGAGAAGGACAAGGCAGTTCTTGATCAGCTGAAGAATGAAATCAACTAAATCTGAGCTTTCTTCAAAGCTTCTTGAATCTGAACTTAGCTGAGTTGATTTCCCAAACAGCTTCTTGAGAAACCAGTGATGGCTTCCTTCTTCTTCTTCAAATGGCTGAATCTCTCTCTATCCAACACCTTTGATGACACTTCTGAATTCTTGATAGAACTCTTCTTAGATCAATCCTGAGATCGTCTTCTTAAATCTTCTGATGAAGATCTTCTTTTGTGTATTACTCCTTCTTGATTTGATTTCTCAAATTGATTGCCAAAATTCAATCTCTTGTTACTTCTCTCTGAATCTGTCTATTTATAGACCTTCTTATTGGTAACCGGCTGATCCGGTTTATAACTGTCTTCTGACGAGTCTGACAACATCAGTTAACTGGCTGCAACCCACAGCTGTCAAGTCTTCAAACAGATCCTGTGCCTTAGTCTTGGTCAGCAAAGTGTTGAGACAGACTGTCAGGAAGTGTCGAGACCAACTGTCTATATGTGTCGACACAAGTAACTTTGGTATCGACACAGCCTTTGATGATGTCGACAAGTTTGCCTTTAAGTCGACACAGCTTCTTCAGAACTTCATCTTGAGAATGAGTCGACACAGAGAATTTGTGTCGACTCAACACTTCATCTTTCTTCAGAAAATAACTTGGTCTTGACTTTGTAGTGTGTCGACACAAGTCCTGTGTGTCGACACAGTTGTTGTAGATTCAGAACTCAATATGTGTCGACTCTGCCTTCAGGTGTCGACTCAGCAAATGTCAATCCTGCCAATATGTGTCGACTCAGTCTTCTGGTGTCGACACAAGTATTGTTGACTTCTGCCAATGTGTGTCGACTCTATCTCAATGTGTCGACACATCCTCCCAGTGTCGACAAAGTTGAGATCGACTATCTTTCAGTTAGTCGACACTGCTTCCCAGTGTCGACACAAATGTGGTCGACTATCTTTCTGTGAGTCGACACTGCTTCCTAGTGTCGATACAAATGTGGTCGACTATCTTTCTCTGCGTCGACACAGCTTCCTTCAAGTGTCGACACAATTATTCTGAAGTGTCGACACAATTTCTTCAGGTGTCGACACATGGACTTAGAATAATTTTCTGTATTCTTTAATACTTCTTCACCTGCATATGTCAACTTAAAACAACATCAAATACACCTTGATGTATATCATTAAGCTAAGTTAGGCTTCTTCAAATCAGGTACACATTTTCCAATGTACCCAACACTCGACACGAACACTCTAGGCTAGATATTATTTTCAACTATTTCAACTCTACGTTCTAGTTATTCTAACTAGGGTTCACTGTTAATTGATCATATACCAGGTGAAGAGACACTACATTTTATGTTAACCAATTTTAAACGCAAGCCTCCCCGGTCGTACTTTCGAGTTAGTGATGCTACCAAAGGGACCCTCTCGTTAAGTTAGGTAATCAAGAAATAAAGTTGTTCTTTAATAGGTGAATTAATATTCTCTCATAGTAATTCTGAAATCAAGGACTACCTTCTGAGTCCTTATCTTAATAAAAACCACGTATTTATATCTTTCTGTCTTTTATTTTTAATATAAACTCCACTCCGTTCTTTCGATAAGATAATAGTATGTTCTAAAAAGTAGAATAATTAACACCGATCCTAGGAAAAAACGAACTTGATATTTTCTACAAAATACTATACTCCTATGCGATAAGTACTCTTGCCTTAATCCACAAGATATAAGTAAGTAAAAAAGAGATAGACTTCTATACGTAAAAGATTATATAACACCAAATCTATCCTCTTTAAATCAAAATGTACTTATCAGTGGATCGACTCCAATTTCTCAAGAAGATCAACCTTAAGTTTCTATTTTCAAGAAGCTTTGAATAAGCTAAGTGAGGTTAGATCAGATCCTTTGTAGCAAGGATCATAAGAAGACAGATCATTCAAGATCTTGTCAGGAAGCCTTCACCTCTCTCTCTCTATCTGGGTGAAAATATTACAAAATACCTTATTAATTTTATGTAAGATCTATTCATAGATCTGAGTGTAGGAGAGTAATTTCTCTGAGTTGTAGGCCTGCAATTATAAAGGCTGAGGTAGGCTGTGTGCCTGAGGTAGGAGATTAATTTCTGATGACTACTTTTAGTCATCCTTTTTGGGGTTAATTTAGTAGCTTATTTTCCTAAGTTTTATATTAATTTTGTGTTTTTTGTATGCTTGTTATAATGTTGTTGTGTTATTATTATTATTATATAAGAATCTATAGTTTCATTATATGTGTTGTTATTATTTTATGTTTTATGTTATTATTGTTATGTTTAGGATATTTATAATAATTATCATCTTTATTATAGTTTATATGTAATGTTATGTCATAATGATTTATGTTTACTTTTGTTTTTTTACTAGGATGAGTTATTATATTATATGTTTAGTTCTATTTAAAAACTTATATCATGATTAATAACTAATGTTATATTTTATCTTGTTTTGTAGGTGCCGGCCACCTTTTGGTGCAGCCCAAGTTTACTCCTAAGCTACCCGAGCATTTGGTGAAGCCCAGTCCATCATGGAGCAGCCCTTAACAAGCTACCCGAGCCTATATCCCTCCTACCCGAGCCCATGCAGCTTTGGAAGCTACCCGAGCCTCTCTCCCCTCATAAAGCCCACATTTTGGAGCAGCCCATGAAGGACCCGAGCCCTATACAGCAGCCCATTTAGCCTTTGCATGGCCGGCCACCCACATCATATCATTATTCCTTTTTATTATTATTTTCTCTCTTCTCTCCACCTCATTATTGCATGCATATATTCATCCCCCTAAGCATGGCCGAACCCCCCTCTCTTGCCTCTTCTACATAATTCCACTCATCCCCCCTCCCCATTTTTTATATTCCCTATGTCATTCCCATTATACAAATGCATGCATGAACCCCTCTCTTTCTTCCTTCATTTAACACATGCATGCATTTCTCTCCCCTCCATTTAATACCATGCATGAACATTTCTTCCCCCTATGGTCGGCCACCCCTTGGGCTTCCCCTATTCTAGATGCTTCCATCTCTCCTATAAAAGGAACCCAAGACCCATGCTTTGGGGAGTTCTCTTTTGGGGTGTTAGTCTTTGAGTTGGATTGAGAGTTGATTTTGGAGAGTGAGCTTTGGAGATTTATGCTTCAAGAGAGTACTTTGTAATTTTCAATTCTAGTTTCTTTTGCATTATTGTAATCTCCTTTCATCATAATATCATTTGTTTCTCTTTAATATTGTTTTTCTTTTATCTTTGCAAGTAATGAAAATGTTTCTCTTCTTTTATTGTCTTCTTTTTCAATCATGCGTAGCTAATTTCCTTGTAGCATTTGATCATGAGGATCCATGATTTGAGATGATGATTTTTCTTATTTTGTAATTTTATTTTTGCTAAAATTAGCTCGATCCTTCTTTGATTAATTTGTGTCGACTCTGTATTTCCGGTATACGGTAGTAGGCCTTGTTCTCATTTCATAGTAGTCGAGAGACTCGTGATTTGAAAGATCACTCAAAGAAGGAAGGAGTTGCACGCAACCCTAGAAATAGGATGACGTAAATCCTCCGGATTGGAGTCAAATCCAATAGCGTGGATCACCTCGATAATGCAACTTTAAGCTTCTTTGATTTGTAAAGAGATTTCGATCAAAGAGTTTATAAGTTAGGAGACTTAATGCTCTAGCGAGATTTTGTCTTAGGGTCTGTTTGGGACAGCTCTGGCGGATTGAAAAGCTGCTGTCCGGATAGAGCTGTTTTAAAATAGATCTCTGGGGAGCAGTTTTGAAAAGCTGCAGACTGTTTGAGTGTTCTGTGCAGAAGTGCGCTCGGAATCGCCGGAGGAAGGACGTCGGGGGCTTGGAATTGCCGGAGGAAAGCCGTCCGGGGCTCGAAATTGCCGGAGGAAGGCCGTCCGGCCTCTGAGCATGTTCCAACTGAAGAAACCATTAGATTTCCAAAACATGTGAGAGAGAAAGCTATTTTGCGGGAGCAGAAGCTGGGGAGGGAGAGATTTCTGAAAAGCTACAAAACAGCTCCAGATTTTTGAAAAGCTCTTCACAGGGAGCTGTCCCAAACAGACTGAAAGCAGCTCTGGCGGTTGGAATAGAGATTTTCCAACCGCCAGAGCTGCCCCAAACAGACCCTTAATTTCGGATCCGCCACGGTCGAGTTAGTTTGCAAATATAAAATTACAGTTGTATTTCCTTCATCTCTTTTCATGGTGAATCATCGATCAAGTGCTATCTTTTTATTTAAGTTTTTCGTCTCGCAAATTGTCTTTCATTTTACTTTACTTTAAAATTTCTAAAAATCCAACTATTTTCCGGTAGGATAATATTTCAAGCGTGAGTAGCAGTACTTGACAGCCCCGTGTTTAAATACGACCTTGGTACTACAATTCGACAAGTACGCTTGCCTGTTCGGGTTTTGGCCCACCAAGTTTTTGGCGCCGTTGCCGGGGACTTTTGTTCGTCAATATTTTGAAAATGCTTGCGCTATTACTTCTACAAAAATCAAAAAATTTTTTTTTTATATATTTATATATTTATAATCAACCCACTTCACTTTATTTCTACCCCACCTAAATTCTCTCGAAAAGGGTAAGGGGCTTTAAGCGCCACCATTTTACCTAGTACCGGGCGAACCCTTCACCGGGTAGTCCTCGGGAAGTTCGAGAGCCAAGCTGTAAAAAAATTCTATTTTCAAAAAAAAAATCTTTTCTTCTCCTTTTTCTTTCTTTTTCTAGTTTCCATTTTCGTTTTTTCTTCGTCTTCTTTGCTAGTGCATGACCCGAGCGAATCCGTCGCTACTTGTTGATTTGGACCCGGAAATCGAACGCTCCTTTCGGAGACAACTACGATTCGGTGCTTCCACTTCTCAAACAGCGGTTGAGGATTCCTTTGGGGATTGTAATTTTAATTCTGAGATGGGAGACCCTAACCAAGGAGTGGCTCAGCAAAGGACAATGTCCGATTATGCTTGACCCAACTTGGAAGGGACAGAGACAAGTATTGTTCGACCTGCAATTGCGAACAATAACTTCGAGCTCAAGCCTAACATCATTCAAATGGTACAGCAATATGTACAGTTCGACGGATTACAAGATGAAGATCCGAACTTACATATTGCTAATTTTCTCGAAATCTATGACACCTTCAAAATCAATGGTGTCTCAGACGATGCGATAAGGCTAAGACTCTTCCCATTCTCCTTAAGAACTAAAGCCAAACAGTGGTTGAGTTCTCTTCCAAGAGGATCAATCACTACTTGGAACATTTTAACTGAAAAATTCCTTTCTCGTTATTTCCCCCTGCTAAAACTGCTAAGCTGCGTAATGATATAACTTCATATTCTCAAATTGATTCTGAGACCCTCTATGACACTTGGGAGTGGTTCAAAGAACTTTTGAGAAGATGCCCACATCATGCTCTGCCTGTATGGTTGCAGGTCCATACATTTTATAATGGGCTAAACCAAGAGACTAAGCAAATGATAGATGCCGCTTCCGCTGGTTCTTTAGACCGCAAAACTCCGGAAGCCGCTCTTGAGCTTATCGATGACGTGGCGATGAACACTTATCAGTGGAATTCGTCCAGGTCTCGCCCATCTAAACCTGCAGGTATCTACGAAGTGGATTCGGTGACGCAACTAGCAATGCAAGTGGAAATGCTCAACAAGAAGATCTCGGAGATGACTGCTCCCTCCGCTGCTAAGGTATATGAAAATGCTGTTGCTGCCGAGCAGGTGGATTATCTGGGGAACATACCCAGGCCTGCTCAAAATATTTCTGCGAATAATTTTTCTGCTTTTTCGAATTTTTCTTCTCCTCCTGGTTTTTCTGCTTCTTCGAACACTTATCATCCCGGATGGCGTAACCATCCTAATTTTTCTTGGAGTAATAATGCTAACGTAGTACGCCCACCGCACGATTTTACACCACCACCACCACCGCAACAAAATTTTCAAAAACCTTCCCCTTTGGAAGAGATCCTCGCTAAATATATAAGCTCGAACGATGCCACTATTAGAAATTTAACAGGATCAATGAAAAACTTAGAAAATCAAGTTGGCCAACTCGCCAAGGCCTTTTCCGAGAGACCACCTGGAACTCTTCCCTCGAACACTGAGCCTAACCCAAGGGAGCATGCAAATGCGATTTCCCTTCGGAGCGGTAAAGTTGTTAACGAGCCCACCATAAGGGAAGAGCCAAGGGTGATTGTCCCTCCTGTTTGCACCCCCACGGAGAATGATAACATAGATTTTGAAAAAGAAAAATCTATTTTTGAAAAAGAAAAGGATAGCTCCATTATTTCTAATTCTGCAAAAGAAAAAAATGGTTTTCAAAATGATGCTCCGATTGTTCTAAAGGAATTTCCGTCACCTCCTTATCCGGCTAGACTTAGGAAAGACAAACTAGATGATCAGTACCAACGCTTTCTTGAAATGTTCAAACAAATTCACATTAATTTGCCATTTCATGAAGCGATTAGTCAAATGCCGAAGTACGCAAAATATCTTAAGGACTTATTAACGAACAAGACGAAATTGGAGAACTTATCACATGTCACGTTAAATGAAGAATGCTCGGCGGTTGTTAAGAACTCTAATCTTCCTAAAAAGATAAACGATCCGGGTAGTTTTTCAATTCCTTGCGTCTTTGGTGATCTATTCGTTAAACATGCGCTAGAGGATCTAGGAGCGAGCATCAATTTGATGCCTTTTTCTTTATTCAAGAAACTAGGATTGGGCACTCTGAGCCCTACAAGAATGAGTATCCAATTAGCTGATAGGTCTATTAAGTATCCACTAGGTATCGTTGAGGACGTGCTAGTAAAGGTCGACAAATTCATCTTCCCGGTGGATTTTGTCATTCTTAATATTGAAGAGGACGTCGAGGTTCCTCTTATCCTTGGACGACCATTTCTAGCCACCTCTCGAGCAGTTATAGACGTTAGTAACGGAAAGTTGTTTTTGCGTGTGGGAGATGATGAGGTTACATTTTCTATTAATCAATCAATGAAAAATTCTTTAAAAAATGATGACTCATGTTTTTTCCTTGATGTTTTAAATGAAGACTCCTCTCTTTCTCTTTCAAATATTTCTTCCAATGATTTTTCTTCCTCTTTTTCTGATTTTTCTACAAATGTTTTTGAGGACACGGTTATGTCCGCACAAGCCAATTTTGCAAATGAACCAGTGTTTAGACAAAAAAATTATGAAAAACTTATTTTTGAAAATGAAAAAGCTTTAAAGAATTCCTACGAGGAACCACCCAACTTAGAATTCAAACCCCTTCCCGAACATCTCAAATATGCCTTTCTTGCAAAAGATTCAAAATTGCCCGTTATAATCTCGGCTTTTCTTTCCCAATCCGAAAACGATCAATTGATCGAACTACTACAAAAGCATCGTCGAGCCATAGCGTGGCAAATTTCCGATATTCCTGGCATAAGCCCTTCCTTTTGTACCCACAAAATATTTTTTGAAAATAATCCTAAGGGTGTAGTTCAACCACAACGTCGTCTTAATCGGAATATGAAAGAGGTTGTGAAGGGAGAGGTGCTTAAGTTATTAGATGCGGGGATAATTTATCCTATTTCTGATAGTCAGTGGGTAAGTCCAGTCCAGGTTGTTCCTAAGAAGGGTGGGATCACGGTAGTGATAAACGAAAACAACGACTTAATTCCAACTAGGACGATAACGGGATGGAGGATGTGCATCGATTACCGTAAACTAAACGATGCCACTCGAAAAGATCACTTCCCCCTCCCCTTTATCGATCAAATTTTAGAACGTTTGTCCGGGCACAATTTTTATTGCTTCCTCGACGGTCTCTCGGGATACTTTCAAATCCCTATCGCACCCGAGGACCAAGAGAAGAAGACATTCACTTGCCCCTTTGGAACTTTTGCTTATCGTAGAATGCCCTTCGGATTATGCAACGCACCCGCCACCTTTCAGCGGTGTATGCTTGCCATTTTTGATAAATACGTAGAGAATATTATGGAAATATTTATGGACGATTTTTCTGTTTTTGGCGACTCCTTCAATTTATGTTTAGAAAATTTGGAAAAAGTTTTACAACGCTGCGAAGAAACCAACTTAGTTTTAAATTGGGAGAAGTGCCATTTTATGGTGCGTGAAGGCTTAGTCCTTGGCCATAACATTTCCGCTAGGGGAATTGAAGTGGACAAGGAAAAAATTGAAGTAATTGAAAAGTTACCGCCGCCTACAAATATTAAAGCGATTAGAAGTTTTTTGGGGCATGCGGGTTTTTATCGACGATTCATTAAAGACTTTTCAAAAATTACTAAGCCTCTCACCCACCTTCTTGAAAAAGACACTCCCTTCGTTTTTGATGAATCTTGTCTCGCTGCGTTTGAACTAATTAAATCAAAGCTTATAAATGCTCCGATTATGATCGCCCCAGTTTGGGATTTGCCTTTTGAAATTATGTACGACGCGAGTAATCATGCGGTAGGTGCGGTACTAGGACAACGAATTGCTAAGAACTTTCATCCGATTTTCTATGCTAGTAAAACTCTAACTTCTGCTCAAGAAAATTACACCACGACGGAGAAAGAACTCTTAGCTATTATTTTTGCTTTTGATAAATTCCGACCCTATATCACCCTTTCCAAGATTATCGTTTTTACGGATCATTCCACTTTGAAGTACCTCCTTTCTAAACCGGATGCCAAGCCGCGTCTTATTCGTTGGATCCTCTTACTTCAAGAATTCGACTTGGAGATTCGGGATAAGAAAGGAGCCGAAAACCTAGCGGCGGATCATCTATCTCGTCTCGAAAATCCCGATCTAGATATGTTAAATGAAACTTTTATTAATGACTCTTTTCCGGATGAGCGTCTTCTTAATATCTCTTCATCCCCTACCCCCTGGTTTGCCGATCTGGCCAATTATCTTGTGGCCCGGGTCCTTCCAAGAGAATACTCAACTCACCAAAAGAAGAAATTCTTTTCGGAGTTGAAGTATTATTTTTGGGAAGACCCCTTTCAAATTCGCATTTGCGCAGACCAGGTGGTAAGGAGATGTGTTTCGCGGGAAGAGGGTCACCAAATTTTAAAACATGTTCATGAAGGTCCGACTGGCGGGCATTATCAAGCAAACCGCACTGCCCACAAAGTACTTAGTGCTGGCTTCTATTGGCCAAGCATATTTAAAGATGCACAAATCTTTGTGGGTGGATGTGATCGATGCCAGCGGACTGGAAATATTTCTAACAAAAATGAAATGGAGCAAAATTACTTTCTCAAGTGCGAAGTTTTTGATCTATGGGGCATAGACTTTGTCGGCCCATTTCCCTCCAGCCTAGGAAATAAATATATTTTAGTAGTCGTAGATTATGTTTCTAGGTGGGCAGAGGCCCAAGCTCTTCCAAATAATGACGCGCGCGTGGTCATAAACTTCTTAAAAAAATTATTCTCTCATTTTGGTTTTCCTCGAGTGATCGTTAGTGATAGGGGCAGTCATTTTTGCAACGCTCAACTCGCTAAAGCTTTAGCCAAATATGGTGTTACGCATAAATTATCCACTGCTTATCACCCCCAAACTAACGGTCAGGTCGAGGTAGTCAATCACAAACTTAAACGAATTTTGGAAAAAAACATTTCTACTTCTCGTAAGGATTGGTCTTTAAAATTAGACGATGCTTTGTGGGCCTATCGGACGGCGTACAAGACCGCCATCGGTTGTACTCCTTTCCGATTAGTCTATGGAAAATCGTGTCATCTTCCGGTAGAAGTAGAACACCGTGCGTACTGGGCGTTAAAGTTTTTTAATTTCGATCCTCACTCGGTCGGCGAGCATAGAAAAAACCAACTAAATGAGCTTGACGAGCGGCGAGCGTACGCATATGAAAATAATAAAATTTATAAAGAACGCACGAAATTGTATTACGATAAGAACCTGCGCCACCCTAAAACGTTTAAACCAGGCGATCAGGTTCTTCTTTTTAATTCGCATTTACGTCTCTTCCCGGGAAAGCTTAAATCTAGATGGTCCGGACCGTTCGCAGTCAAGGAGGTTTTTCCTTATGCCACTGTGCTACTTTCACACCCCGATAAGGGGGACTTTAAAGTTAATGGCCATAGACTTAAACTCTATTTCTCTAATGATTCTGTGACTCCTGCAAAGGAGAATCTTCTTTTTGATTCTTAGTTTATTATTTCTGATGGACATTCTTATTTTTCACTTTTTGGACTTATTATTATGAAACTCTTTTATTTGGATTATTGTAATAAAAAAACATTATCGGGCATCTGCCCATGGACTCTATCTATTTTTTTTTCTTTTATTTTGCTCTTTCTACCGGAGGCCAATCAAGTCCATGATTGTGGTCGCCGCTCCGCCGTTGCTGATATCAGATGGATCAAGTCATACCTGCTGACGATCAAGTACTCGAAAATGCAAGCATGGGGGAGCGACATCCACCTTCATCTCACAACCCCGGGGAAGTCCTGTTCTTTTTAGTTATTTATTTTTCCTGCATTTTTCTTTTTTCTCTTCTTCTCAGTCCCCTTCTCTTTTTCTTTATGTTTTCTTCATTGAGGGCAATGAAGAATTTAAGCATGGGGGGGTATAGTTTCTTTTGGTCTTTCTTTCTATTTTTCTTCTTCCAAAAAGAAAAGAAAAAATTTATGTTTTAAATTAGTATAGTATTTTATGTCATCAAAATCTAAAATTCAAAAAAATTATAAAATATAAAACCCAAAAAAAAGTAGAAAAATTTAAATTAAAAATAAAAAATTGTGCTTAAATCGATTTGAAAAACAAAACCTAAAATTATTTTCTATCTTTATTTTCATGTTGCTTCTAGTGAAGTGTAGGCCCATGCAGTTTCTTAGTTCTATATAGATTACTTTGAAAATGTTTTTCTAAACCTATCATTTTAACATAGTCTAGTTCTACTAGTTTCTTTTTCTTAAATATAGGCATCCGGTTTTTAAGTTATAAGCTAGCAATGCGTAGTTATGTCTTTTTATTCGGTTAGTTACTTATGAATGGTTGCTAGGTATCATTAGTCCTTTTTCATTTGCGAGGTAGTCTTTCTTGGTGTCTAGAACTTGTACCAAGCTACTCTCGAAGCATTTGCGCCGTTTTTACGTTCTTTAGAAATGATTTAAGCCACCATTTGAATAGTTTGAGCTTTTCTTGCCCACCAAAAACAAAACCCTTGCAAAACAATTTTGGGCCTTTTCCTTATTTTTCCTTGTTTTTAGCTCCACCTTTCATTTCATCTTGTTCACTAAAGCCAAATATCTTTCCTATTTTTTGCACTATAACTTTGAGCTTAAAAATTATTTTGTGGGAGGGGTATTACTTCTGAAATGAATAGGAAATTTTAAAGCTTATTTTTGGAGCTTCCTTATCAATTGTTATTCAAAAAGGAAAAAATTGAGAAAGAAAAATGAAAAATCAAAATAAAAAGAGAATGCAAAAAGTTTATGTTTGGCCAAGTTTATAAAAGAAAAAAATACATGGCCTTATGTTTGTTTTAGTTTGAATTGAAGTACTTATCATGTCTTATCTTTGTATTTTAAGCTCACCCTTGGTTTAGTGTTTAAGCCATCATGTTTATCTTTGTTTTCATTTCCTAATCATTCACCTAAACCAAGTCTTAACGCCTATTAGAAGTCCTAATGATCTTAGAATGTAAATTCGCGTAGTGGAGAAAGTGTGAATGTACAAGCCTATGGCCACCATCATTGATGGATTTCTTTGGAGGTTGCATTGGAGTGTTTTAGGGTTAATGTTTATCTAGCAACCTAGTAGTTTGTTAATGCGTCGTCTACTTAGAACCTCTACTTTTGTTTTCCTTATTTTCATTTAATTTGGATGCCTTGCTTTTAAGATTTAGAAATTAGTAGACTTCCCTTATGTTTTAATGAGATTTTTAGGGTTTCACTTTCAAATTTTCTATTGTGCACTTCTCACCCCACTAGTTGATAATATGAATATTAGGATAGTTTAATTTTTCATGTTTTGTTTTTCTTAAACTATGGAACTTAAAAAAAATATATATATATTTCTTTTGCTTTCTTTTTGTTTCTCCCTATTTTCATTTCTATTTGCTTGAGGGCAAGCAAATGTCTAAGCATGGGGGAGTTTGATGACTATTTTTAGTCATCCTTTTTGGGGGTAATTTAGTAGCTTATTTTCCTAAGTTTTATATTAATTTTGTGTTTTTTGTATGCTTGTTATAATGTTGTTGTGTTATTATTATTATTATATAAGAATCTACAGTTTCATTATATGTGTTGTTATTATTTTATGTTTTATGTTATTATTGTTATGTTTAGGATATTTATAATAATTATCATCTTTATTATAGTTTATATGTAATGTTATGTCATAATGATTTATGTTTAGTTTTGTTTTTTACTAGGATGAGTTATTATATTATATGTTTAGTTCTATTTAAAAACTTATATCATGATTAATAACTAATGTTATATTTATCTTGTTTTGTAGGTGCTGGCCACCTTTTGGTGCAGCCCAAGTTTACTCCTAAGCTACTCGAGCATTTGGTGAAGCCCAGTCCATCATGGAGCAGCCCCTAACAAGCTACCCGAGCCTATATCCCTCCTACCCGAGCCCATGCAGCTTTAGAAGCTACCCGAGCCTCTCTCCCCTCATAAAGCCCACATTTTGGAGCAGCCCATGAAGGACCCGAGCCCTATACAGCAGCCCATTTAGCCTTTGCATGGCCGGCCACCCACATCATATCATTATTCCTTTTTATTATTATTTTCTCTCTTCTCTCCACCTCATTATTGCATGCATATATTCATCCCCCTAAGCATGGCCGAACCCCCTCTCTTGCCTCTTCTACATAATTCCATTCATCCCCCTCCCCATTTTTAATATTCCCTATGTCATTCCCATTATACAAATGCATGCATGAACCCCTCTCTTTCTTCCTTCATTTAACACATGCATGCATTTCTCTCCCCTCCATTTAATACCATGCATGAACATTTCTTCCCCCTATGGCCGGCCACCCCTTGGGCTTCCCCTATTCTAGATGCTTCCATCTCTCCTATAAAAGGAACCCAAGACCCATGCTTTGGGGAGTTCTCTTTTGGGGTGTTAGTCTTTGAGTTGGATTGAGAGTTGATTTTGGAGAGTGAGCTTTGGAGATTTATGCTTCAAGAGAGTACTTTGTAATTTTCAATTCTAGTTTATTTTGCATTATTGTAATCTCCTTTCATCATAATATCATTTGTTTCTCTTTAATATTGTTTTTCTTTTATCTTTGCAAGTAATGAAAATGTTTCTCTCTTCTTTTATTTTGTCTTCTTTTTCAATCATGCGTAGCTAATTTCCTTGTAGCATTTGATCATGAGGATCCATGATTTGAGATGATGATTTTTCTTATTTTGTAATTTTATTTTTGCTAAAATTAGCTCGATCCTTCTTTGATTAATTTGTGTCGACTCCGTATTTCCGGTATACGGTAGTAGGCCTTGTTCTCATTTCATAGTAGTCGAGAGACTCGTGATTTGAAAGATCACTCAAAGAAGGAAGGAGTTGCACGCAACCCTAGAAATAGGATGACGTAAATCCTCTGGATTGGAGTCAAATCCAATAGCGCGGATCACCTCGATAATGCAACTTTAAGCTTCTTTGATTTGTAAAGAGATTTTGATCAAAGAGTTTATAAGTTAGGAGACTTAATGCTCTAGCGAGATTTTGTCTTAATTTCGGATCCGCCACGGTCGAGTTAGTTTGCAAATATAAAATTACAGTTGTATTTCCTTCATCTCTTTTCATGGTGAATCATCGATCAAGTGCTATCTTTTTATTTAAGTTTTTCGTCTCGCAAATTGTCTTTCATTTTACTTTACTTTAAAATTTCTAAAAAACCAACTATTTTCCGGTAGGATAATATTTCAAGCGTGAGTAGCAGTACTTGACAGCCCCGTGTTTAAATACGACCTTGGTACTACAATTCGACAGGTACGCTTGCCTGTTCGGGTTTTGGCCCACCAATTTCTCTGAGTTATAGGCCTGGTTATAATGGTTGAGGTAGGGCTTGATTTCCTGAGTGGTAGGAGTGTGGACTCACTCTGAGTTAAGGTTCTTGGGAAGAATCTGAGCTGTAAGATCTTTATGATTTGAGTTGTAGGACTTATAGAAGCCTGAGTTGTAGGAACCATTTGGGGTTCTGAGTTGTAAGATCTTGAGGATCTAAGTTGTAGGACTTGCAGAAGTCTGAGTTGTAGGAACCATTTGGGGTTTTGAGTTGTAAGATTCGAGGATCTGAAAAAGAGGAAGGAAGTTGGACCGAATCTAGTATACTGATAGATAGGCGAAGGGGGAAAGTGGATGTACCCATAAATTGGGGAACCACTATAAATCTGTGTGTATTGTGCTGTGTATGCTGTGTTTGTTATGTTTGTTGATTATCTGTGCTGAGATTGTTGTAGTATAATTTGCAGTACTGTGTTAAAGTTTTAACTGCCTAAGTTTATTGAATTGAACCTATTCACCCCCGCTCTAGGTGTTTAGTGGTTCTTGAAATCAATTCTTTCTGATTTGTGTAAGTGGGCATTGTCCCACTCTTGGTGGTGGAGAGTACTATTCATTGTGGGGCTTCTCGCTCCTTAACATCCAAGGTTTTCTTGTGGTCCGTATTATTGCTTTCTGATGCATCGATTATGGATACACAAACCAAACAGAAACATGGTCGCTAAAGATTGTAGGTGGTGTAACCCTAAGGTGGTCACACTAGGGCTAAACACCGAAAGCAAGACTGAGATTAACAGTTCTTGAGGGGGGCGAAGTTGTTCTTAACTAGAGACTACGAATCCCAAGCTTCAGTTTGTCGTTGTTTCATTGGTGTCGGAGCTTGCCGACATTTTACCCGAAAGTGTCCCTGGAGCCCCACACCGGAGAGATATCGAGTTCACCATTGAGTTGAATCCTGGTGCCAAGCCAGTGACGCGGTCTCCTTACCGCTTAACACCGAGAGAGATGGAGGAATTGAAGGCGCAAATTCAAGGATTGATAGAGCAGGGTTTGTGCGTCAAAGTTTGTCACCTTGGAACGCCCCAGTTATCTTTGTGGTAAAAAAGAATGGAAGTCTACGTCTTTGTATCAATTAACGGGAACTGGATAAGCTAACAGAGAAGAATAAGTACCTGATTCCGAGGATCGATGATTTATTCGATCAGCTAGTTTGTATCGACTGTGTATTGATTACTGAGAGTTGTATAAGCTGATATAGAAGAATAGATATTCGATCCCGAAGATTGATGATCTATTCGATCAGCTGGTCGGGTCAACTGTGTACTCGAAGCTAGATTTGAAAGCCGGGTACTATTAGCTGAGAATTATGGAAAGTGACATTCCCAAGATGGCTTTCAGCACACGTTATGGGTATTATGAATTCACCGTCATGCTGTTTGGGCTGACAAATGCGCCATCCGTGTTTATGGATTTGATGAACAGGATATTCAGAGAATACTTGGACCAGTTCATGATAGTCTTCATCGATGACATACTGGTGTACTCATAGTGCGAGGAGAATCATTTCAAGAATCTTCATATTGTTTTTGAGACCCTAGGGAGGAACCGACTGTATGCCAAATTCTCCAAATATGAGTTTTGGCAATCCTCAGTAGCGTTCCTTGTTCACGTGGTTAGTGGTGAGGGAATTGCAGTAGATCCATTGAAGGTAGCTGCGATACGGGAATGGCCTGTAATGTCTTCTGTGTCAGAAGTCTGGATTTTTCTGGGACTTGCCGGCTATTATAGGCGTTTCGTGGAGAACTTCATGCGGATATCACTGCCCCTCACTATTTGACTAGGAAATATCAGAAGTTTGTTTGGTCGCCGGAGTGCGCACAAGTTTTCGAAGAACTAAAGTGTTGTCTGACCACGACGCTTGTCTTATGTTTGCCTTGTGGTTCGAAGGGCTTTGAGATTTACAGTGACGCCTCTGGGAGTGGAGTAGGCTGTGTTCTACTCCAGCACCGGAAGGTGAAAGCCTATGGATCATGTCAGTTAAAGGTGCATGAGATGAATTACCTAGTCCATGATTTGGAGTTGGCGGATGTGGTATTCGCGCTGAAGCTTTGGAGGCGCTTCCTATATGGTGTGAAGGTCGGTATTTACACAGACCATAAGATCTTGAAGTACCTATTAGATCAAAAGGATTTCAATATGCCTCAACAAAAGTTGGATGGAGTTCCTTGGTTATTACACCTTCAAGATACACTATGTACCTGTGAAAGGTAATGCGGTTTCGGATGCGTTAAGCTGCGGAGCTCCCACGCAGGCCAATTTGTTAACGATGTATGTCGAGCGTCTCATTCGAAACTTAAAGGCCTTAGAGATATCTTGTGTTGATGAGATGTCTGGTGCTGAAGCATGGTTGAATTAGACGGAAGTGCTGTATGACCTGGCTGGTAGGATTCGGCAGGCTTTGGAGTTGGATGACAGTATGAAGCAGTTCATGGATGAGTCTTTGGATGGGTCAAATACCTAATTTACCGTCGGTGATGGGTTATTGTGAAAAGGCAGCTAATTGTGCGTCCCCAATGTGGGGAAGTTGTGAGAAGAATTGTTGTATGAGGCGTACTTTATGAAGTACTCGATTCACCCCGAGAGCACCAAGATGTTCAAGGACTTGAAAAAATTGTTTTGGTGGCCGGGTTTGAAGAAAGACATAGCATTATATATGGAGAAATGTCAAACCTGTGTCTTGGTGAAGGCCGAATGCCAGAAGCCTGGCGGATTCCTGAAGTCCTTGCCTATCCCGGAGCGGAAATTTGATGACATCTCCATGGATTCCATGCTTGGTTTGCCGAGATCGCACAAAGGGAATGATGTCACTTGGGTGATCATTGATCGTTTAATAAAGTTGTCACACTTCATACCCAATAGGAAGGATGATTCGGTTGAGAAACTAGCAAAGCTTTATGTGGACAACATAGACCATTTGCATGGCGTACCCTGGAGCATCGTTAGTGATCGAGATAGTCGTTTCACATCTAACGATTGGAGGCTCATTCATCAGTTGTTGGGTACCAAGTTGAACTTTAGCACAACTTTTTACCCACAGACAGATGGTCAGACTGAAAGGGTGAACAGGTCGATGGAAGATATGCTTCGTATGTGTGCTTTGGATTTTGGGAAAAGGTTGGAGGACCATATTTTTATGATTGAGTTCACGTATAATAACAGCTACCAAGCCAGCATTCAGATGGTGCCTTTTGAGTCTCTGTACAGAAGGGGGTTTCGTACGCCGTTGGCTTGGGTAGAAACGGGAGAATCGAAGTTGTATAAGAGAAGGGACGTTGAAGATGCTACTTTAACGATACGGTTGATTCGAGAATGACTATTGATTTCTCAAGATAGGCATGCCAAGTACTACAATGACAAGCATCAGAACGTGGAGTTTGCGGTGGGCGATTGGGTATACCTCAAGATAAAACCATTTAAGGGTACATCAAGAATTCGACGCCTAAAGTAGCTTAGTCCGAGGTATGTTAGGCCTTTTGAGATCTTGGAGCAGATTGGTCAAGCCGCCTACCGTTTGGTTCTTTCGGTGGAGTTAAGCGGCTTGAACGATGTATTTCACATCTCAGTGCTGTGGAAGGCCATTCAAGAGCCTACCCAAGTGATTGCTGCGAGTCAAGTGTTGGTCGATAGTGGGTTGACGGCGAAGGTCAAGCCCATTCGGATCGAGGACGTAAAGGTCAAGCAGCTGCAAAACAAGTCCATTAGAATGGTCAAGGTCCTTTGGGACAATTGTGGCAGAGAGAAGCTATCTTGGGAGCGCGAGTAAACCATGAGGGAGGAGTTCCCTGAGCTATTGCTCTAAGGTAACCAAATGCATTGTTTAATTTTTATATTTTCTCGTAACGTCAAATTTCGGGACAAAATTTCTTTAAGTGGGGGAGATTTGTAACGCCCCAAATTTCTTGAGGCATGAGATGCTTCTATGGTGGTTAACGCCCGACTGTAGCTGGTTACCATACGGCGGTAGCTCTAGGGTTTGCGTCGAAAGTGTTGAGCTCTCGAGAAAGTGTTGAGCTCTCAAGAAATACGTTACTGCGGGGTGGAAAACTGTTACCGCGTGGCAGTAGCAGGGGATTTTGTATGGAAGACCCCTCAGGAAGCTATCGCCCGACGATAGGGTTACCGATGGCGATAGCTAGGTCAATTTATTTGCTATGGTTCTCGGGATCATACCGTGCGGCGATAGAAGTTAGCGTGAGGCGTTAGTGCCTGGTGTTGTATCATAACCGATGCCTCTATCGCATGGCGTTAACGTCCTATCACTCGACGGTAGTGAAACTGAAACGGCATTGGCCACATGTTGGCCTGTGATTGGAGGGTTTGGGCGGTTGCGCTCAAAACAAGGCGTTGAATTAAGGTACCGCGTGGTGGTAGCTAGTTACTGCGCGGCGATAACTTTATTTATATGCCTGATTTTGGCCGTTTTCACTTCATTTCTTTTGGAGTGAGGAGTTGGCCTGGTTTTTCTGGAGGAGGAGCAGCGGCGCCGGAGGGTAAATCTCGCCGTCATTGAAGTTCCGGAGTTTTGATTTGCAAGCCAAGTCCAAATCTATGGAGGCAAGATCGTTGTAGTCGCGTTCATCCATCAAGATCTTTGGCATGGCACCGAAGAGAGCGCAAAGGGTAACGATTCTCAACTTGGACATGTGAAGTCCTCCTCCTTTTGCATGGGGAACCCTCTCCCGCGAGTGTGCGGTGGGTGTGAGGTTTTTCCTTCGGGTAGATACGATATATCCCCGTAATTTTGTATATAGTGTTCGGAATCGAAGTAAAAACATAAGCATGGTGTATGAAGCCCATCTGGACATGTTTGTCTGGATTGGTGATGTTTTCATTATGCTTGTACTGGCCAGAGAAGACTCCATGATGTTTGTTTTTCGGGTTTCTACATGGTAGATTGCAGTAAGGAACCTTGGGACTAACTCCAAGGAGCACCCGGAAAACTGGGTAGAATCGCATTTCTGCCAGATACTGGGCGATGGTAGTGCTATCGCAGGCAGTAGCTCCTTTAAAGCTTTGTTTGTGGCATGTGACGTGGAGACCTGAGGCTTGAGATTTGGTGCTGAGAGCTCTGGGAGCCCAGCCAGGTGGCCTGTGAGCCACCTTTGTAGCATAACAAGGTTATGTTTTGACTAGAGGAGTGGGAATGGGGAGGCCGACCCGTGTCGTTGTAGTTTTTTCCCAGCGATGTGAGCAACGAGAAAGGTTTGAATCTACCCTCTTGTTTTGTGGTGCGTCCGTGGGTAGTGATGCCTGTCGCAGATATAGTTATGGGTCTTAGGACTTGCGCGGGCCGTAAAGGCTACCAAATGCTCATGTTTGATGTCGTCTTATGAACGATGGTGGGCCCTGGCTTTTATCCGGACACCGAGAATGTGCCCTGAATGCACGGGGTGTGTGGCTGTTCGTGCTTACGCTTGTGGTGAAGTGTGCTTAAATTACACTTTCATTACTATGTTTGGTTTTGCTAATAAATTGTAGGGATGGAGCTCCGACGCCCCGAGTAAGGGGCGGGGTCATTATAATTTGGTCAGCTTTAGCTGACCATTGCCTTGTTTTGCCACCGTTCGATGGATTGTTCTTATGCAGGAACAAGTGAGCCAAGTGGCAAGTATCGGGCTAACTCCCGTGATGCTGTGTTGGCCCTTGAAGGACAAAACGAAGTGTTTACTTGTATTGTTTTCATGTATGGCCGACCTACATGCCGAAGTATGTAAAATACCTTAATTCAAGTTGAATATTGTAAGGTCTTAAGGCCAAGACTCTATGTGTATTTGTACTTTCATTCCTGCTTTGGGTTTTAGTGGACATTCATGTGTTTTGATGGGTTCTTCTAACTTGCTTAAAACTTCCGCTATAATGCTCCGTGTTAGGTTTTGATATGGTATCGTAATATGTTGGTACCCTAGTTTGGATTTGAGTTTAGTCTGCTCTTTTAGTTTCTTGACCCAAGATTTATCTATGGTCAAAGGTTAGCTAATAGGTTAGATTCCCTTAGTTGTAGAATTGCTTATCCAGATGAAAAATTTGGTTATGTCGTTTTTGGTTCGACTATAGTCGAACGCCGCTCGACCATCATCTATCGACTGTTCGAAGATTGTCTATCAGTTGGTCGACTATCGTCTGTCAGCAGATCGTCTATCTCTGAGTTAGTTCAACTCTTGTTAGCTCGACGTTCTGTGGAATCTGCCTCGTCGATCGTCGAACCCCGCTCGACTTCTTTTGACCAAACAGATCTCTTGATAGTTCAACTATCTGCTTGGATAGTTCAACTATCTGATAGCTCGACTATCTATTTGATAGGTCGACTATCTGTTGTGTTTGATAGCTCGACTATCTGTTTGATAGGTCGACTATCTGCTCTTCTTGATAGTTCAACTATCTGCTTGGATAGTTCAACTATCTGATAGCTCGACAATCTGTTTGATAGGCCGACTATCTGTCTTCTTTGATAGTTCGACTATCTGTTTGATAGATCGACTATCTGTTTGTCTTTGATAGTTCGACTATCTGATTGATAGGTCGATTATCTGTTTTGCTTGATAGCTCGACTATCTATCTTGATAGGTCGACTATCTGATAGCTCGACTATCTGCTCTGATAGGTCGACTATCTGATGTGGTAGTTCGACTATCTTCTTTGATAGTTCGACTATCTGTGTCGTTCGACTATCTGTCTGATAGGTCGACGATCTCCGTGCTTCGGTCGACGATCTCCGAGGGTCGTTCGATGTCTTTTTGTCTGCCTTTAGTAAAGTTATATTATGTATTTCTTATCTGCTTGGCATATTTTATTAAAGTATATTTCATTGATGTTATGCTATTATTTCCAGGCAATCTTTGCTCCATTCTTTATGCATGAGTCAATCTTTATCTAACAAAGTGGTTTGTCTTATTAGTTGAAATATATTTTCTGCTTTATCTGCCAGTCTATCCTTTATAGCCGTTAGACTCAGAAAGTCTTCTCTGGCCGTAAAGAGCTCTTTCTGATGTGACTTTTTCTAGCACTCTTTTATCAGATTGGATATGCAGCTTCTTAGAAAGCTTTATCCCCTTATAGCATGTCTGCCTGCAGGATATATTTTTGCTTTATGCTTTTTGCAGCCCAGATTGTAGATTCCAGAAGAAGACAAAGTTCAAACTCAGATTAGAGTCGTTGCAAAGGCTCATATATAAAGAGCTTCTTTTGAAAGAAGAGATATACATACATACAAGATACAGATATACATATATACATATACAAGAAGTTTTTACTCTCAGCAGCATAGAGATCTACAGCTCTCAGAAATTCACATTAACCTGAGAAGATCAAATCTCTTCAGCATTCTTCTTCATCCTGAGTTCATCCTGCTCACAGGAAGACATTCACTCAGAGGCTTTTAGAAGAAGAAGAAGAAGAAAGGAAGCTGATTGAAGAAGAACACCTTTTCCAAATCAAGAGTCTTCTTCAAGCTTCTCCTTCAGAACTCCAAGACAGTTCTTTATCTTAGTTCAGAAGAGTTCCTGCACCCTGAAGCAAGACTCCTTCCTGGATATTCTCTAAGCCAGGGGAGCCTTGAATCTTTAGAGCTTTCTAGCTCTGTGCAATCCATTAGCTTCTCTAATCTGTTTTAACAATAGAGAAGAAACTTTAACTCTCTCAACCTCCTGTACAAAGGGTTATTACTCCCTTCAAAAGTAAACCTTGGTGGCAGGGCACCTGATCAAAAACCTGTGTTGGATTTTGAGCTCCTGATCAAAAGCTCAAAGGGTCTACTTGATCTACCTGAAGCAGATCAGTTGGTGGCAGGGCACCTGAACAAAAACCTGTAGTGGATTCCTACCAGGGTGGTAGAAGAGTGGACGTACCTATTTAGAGGGAACCACTATAAAATTTCTTGTGTCGTCTATGCTGCTTATTTAATTTATTGCACTGTGGCTGTGAGTAGAAATAACTAGGATTGCTAGTTGCTGTGATAGGATCAAAGCTCAACTGTAATTACAGTTGCCCTTATCTAGTGCACTTCACTTTGTGTTAGGCTCTAGGGTTATCAATATCTATAAACTCATTCCGTAAATTAACTCTAAGGGAGTTGAGTAGGGTGTCATAATTTTTGAATACTATATTCACCCCCCTCTAGAGTTGTATCTATCCTCACCTTCAATTGGTATCAGAGGGAGGTTGACTGACTGTACAGGCTAACACCTGAGTAACAAGATCCTGATAGATACCAAGCTTATAGATATTCACTTCATGGCCCAGTCCAAGGATTACTCTAGCACTAGACCTCCAGCTTGCAACTTAGCTAAGTTTAGCATCTGGAAGGCAAGAATAAGATTATATATGAACTCTATTGATGAAGACATTTTCTCTTCTATTTTGACAAGCCTCCAACAC
The DNA here is from genome assembly GCA_039513925.1 of Platanthera zijinensis. Lineage (NCBI taxonomy): Eukaryota > Viridiplantae > Streptophyta > Magnoliopsida > Asparagales > Orchidaceae > Platanthera > Platanthera zijinensis. The sequence continues at coordinate 165,836,457 of CM077093.1, read as the reverse complement.
CTCCTGCTGCAGCCACTGCTACAACATCTACAAATCTAAGTGCAGTGCCTCCTCCAGATTACAATGATGCCTACAAGAAGGCAAAGATAGCTGATGCCAAAGCTATAAACATTCTGGCTCAGACTATGTCTGATGAAATCTTCTAGAAAGTGGCTGACTGCACCTCTGCAAAAGCCATGTGGGACTCACTGAACAAGATTGTAGTTGGTTCAGCTGATGAAAGAAAGGACAGAAGGTCCAACCTTATATCCCAGTATGAAAATTTCAAGAAAACTGAAGCTGAATCAGTTGAAGCCATGTACACCAGGCTCAGCTCAATCATCAATGAGCTGAGAACTCTTGATAAGGAGATTACATTGACAGAGGTCAATGATAAGATACTGATGTGCTTCCCCAGCACATGGGATCTTAGGATCTGGCCTATCAAGGAGGCCAGAAGTACAAATGAAATCTCAACTGAAGCTCTTCTTGGCAAGCTCAAGTCTTTTAAGCAAGTGCTGAAGACCAGGGAAGCTGAGGCTAAAGAAAAGACTCCAACTCCAGCAAGGAAAGAGCAAAATCTTGCTCTCAAAGATGCTGATGCTTTAGAAGGAAGCCAATCTAATGAGGAACTGATGGCACTCTTTGCCAAAAGGTTTCTCAACATGGGAAGAAAAGACTTCAGAAAGAAATCTTCAAGATATGAAGATAAACCGAGGTATGATAGATCTCCTGCTAAAGAAATTATTTGTTATGGTTGCAGGAAACTTGGACACATTCTACCAGAGTGTCCAGAGGAAAAGAGCAAAGAAAAGAGAAAGGAAAAAGAACATCACAGGAAACACTCCAAGTCCTCCTCCTACAAAAACAAGAAAAAGGAGAAGGGATTTGTTGCTGAGACCTGGAGTGATTCAGATGAGGAATCTTCCTCCTCAAGCTCCAGTGAGGATGAGGAAGAGAAGAAGGCAAAGGAAATCTGCCTTATGGCAATTGATGCCTGTAGCAATCACTCAGCTGTAGAGAGTTCTGATGATGATGAAGAAATGCCTACAGAAGATCAGGTATTATCTTCATATGATTTTTCTTCTTCTGAATTTAAATCTGAATTTAAATCCCTTTGCTTAGATCTAATTAGTTCAGAAAAGGAAATTAAGGAACTTAGAAATAAGTTAGCTGAATCAGAATCTATTTCCATTGAAAATGCTAGTTTAGAAGCAGAACTCACTATGTCTAGTGAAGAAATAAAGTTTCTTAAAAATGAACTAGCAAAGTCCAAGAGATTAGAAGAATCCTTAAATGGTAGAAGCCTTAAGCTGCTAGAAATCACCAGCATGACAAACACTAGGTCAGGCAATAATAAGCTAGGCTTAGGAGCTTCATCACGTGAACCCCCAATTATTCTTAAAAATCATCTTTCAACTCCAGTGAACTTTATTTCAGCTGATGGGATAAAAAAAACTGAGCAAGTAAGACAAGTTAATCAAGCCTTAAATAAAGATAAGAGAGAAAAGAGAAAACAAAAGTTTAAAGAAATACAAAAAGCGTCGAATGCTGCTCGACGATCGGAGGCTCAATGGTCGAACGAAGCTAGACGATCTGAGCATCGATCGTCGAACGTAGATCGACGATCTCAATATGAATTTCAAAATTACCACTAGAACCTTAGAAATCTTAATATGAATAGAAACCCTAGGTTTGTGGACCCATTAACTGCATGGAGCATCCCACCTAGGAGATCTTACCCTTTAGGATATAAACCCCAACCTGCTTACTCTTTTATTTCTAGTTTTCATTATGTGAAGAATAATGGACCCAAGGTTACCTGGGTCCACAATGTTTAACTTAACTCACTGCAGGTGAAGACCTATCCTATCACTCAGGACAAGTGGTATTTGGATAGTGGTTGCTCCAAACATATGACAGAGAACAAAGAAAATCTGTCAAAGTTCAAGGCCAAGCTTGGACCAAAGATGATCTTTGGGGATTCTAGCTGTGGTCAAACTGAAGGATATGGTAGGATTACCATTGGAGCAGTAACTTTCAAAAGGGTTGCATATGTAACTGGACTGAAGCATAATCTTATCTCAGTAAGTCAGTTATGTGATGCAGGATATCAGGTATCTTTCACTAACACTCTCTGTAATATTACTTTAAATAGTAATGTTGTGTTAGTAGGTATTAGACATGGTAATATTTATTTAGTAGATTTTAATTCAACCCATTCTGAAATCTGCTTATTTAATGAAGTAACAAATAATAACAACACCTTATGGCATAGAAGGCTTAGCCATGTTAACCTCAAGAACATATCTAGGTTATCTAAATACAACCTTGTTAGAGGTTTACCTTCTTGCCCCTACAAGAAGGAGAGCCTATGCAAGGCATGTCAACTAGGCAAGCAAACCAAAAATTCCTTTAAATCTGTAAATAAAAGTGATTCACCTAGAATCCTGTATTTATTACACTTGGATCTTTTTGGTCCAATTAATGTACAGAGTCTAGGAGGGAAGTATTACACTTTAGTAATTGTAGACGACTTCTCTAGGTTCACTTGGGTGTTCTTCTTGAGAACTAAGGCTGATAACTTCAAAGTTCTTACAGACTTTCTACTTTGTGTGCAGACTGAGTATTCTACTCATGTGGCCTTGATCAGAAGTGATCATGGTACTGAGTTTGAGTCTCTTCTCATGCAAGAATTCTGTGAGAAAGAAGGTATCAAACATAGCATCTCTGCTCCTAGAACTCCCCAACAAAATGGGGTAGTGGAAAGGAAGAATAGAACCCTGATTGAAGCTGCTGGAACACTATTGGCAGATGCTAATATGCCTCTCTCCTATTGGGCAGAAGCTGTTAGCACAGCTAATTATGTTCTGAACAGAAGTCTTATACACAAGCTTAAGTGTAAAACTCCTTATGAGTTGCTTAAAGGAAAGAAACCTAAAATTAATTATTTTAGAGTATTTGGTTGTGTAGTATACATTCATAACAATAACAAAGAATACCTTAGAAAGTTTGAAGCAAAAGCTTCAATGAGAATCTTTCTTGGATATTCCCAAGTAAGCAAAGCTTATAGGGTATTTAATAAATCAACTTCTAAAATTGAGGAATCTGTGCATGTGTCCTTTGATGAATCTCAAATATTTTACAAGGAGAAGGAAACTTCTCCTTCCTCAAGTTCATTACAGGTACCAGAAGTAAATAAAGATGTCACTCAAGAGATTCTCCATCTATCAACTCTTCACATCACTAATTCAGACAGTGATGAAGAATTTGCAGAAGCTGTTGCTGTACCACCAACAGTTGATCCAATTCCTCCTCAGGAATTAATCCCAACCGTTGCTGAAGATCACATCCCACTTGCTGATGTTATCACACTTAGAGATCATCCTACATCTCAAGTGATTGGAGACATATCAGCTGGTATACAAACAAGACATCAATTAAGATAGGATGTGATGCATGCTTGTTTCCTTTCACAGATTGAGACTCTCACCATAAAAGATGCTGAGCTAGATCCCCACTGGATCATTGCTATGCAAGAGGAGCTCAATTAGTTTGAAAGATGTAAGGTATGGACTTTGGTTCCAAGACCAAAAGGCCAACTGATCATAGGCACCAATTGGGTGTTTAGAAACAAGTTGGATGCAAATGGAATTATTGTAAGGAACAAAGCTAGGCTTGTAGCTCAGGGCTACAGACAGGAGGAACGTATAGATTATGACCAAACCTTTGCTCCTGTTGCAAGGCTAGAGGCAATAAGGATTTTTCTAGCCTATGTAGCCTATATGAAGTTTAAGGTTTTTCAAATGGATGTCAAAAGTGCATTCCTAAATGGTGAGCTAAAGGAAGAGGTATTTGTTGAACAACCTCCTGGGTTTGTCTCTTCAACTCATCCCTCACATGTTTTCAAGTTGCAAAAAGCTCTTTATGGACTTAAACAAGCACCCCGAGCCTGGTATGAGACTCTAGCTAGTTTCCTGTTAGAGCACAACTTTATTAGGGGAGTAGTTGATAGAACCCTTTTCGTTAAGCACCACAAGGACACAATCCTGTTAGTTCAAGTGTATGTAGATGATATTATTTTTGGTTCCACTAATCCCAAATTGTGCAAAAAGTTCTCTGACTTAATGCATTCTAAGTTTGAGATGAGTAGTATGGGTGAGCTGTCTTACTTTCTTGGTCTCCAAGTAAAGCAAGATGCTGATGACATCTTCATCTCCCAATCCAAATCTGCCAAGGAATTGGTAAAGAAGTTTGGGATGGCTGATGCTTCAGCAATGCATACACCTATGGCTACTAATGTAGTTATAGATTCTGATGATCAGGGCAAGCCAGTTGATCAGAAGAATTATAGGGCCATTGTTGGTTCCCTATTGTATTTAACTGCAAGTAGGCCAGACATAATGTTTGCTACATGCCTATGTGCTAGATTCCAGGTCAACCCCAAGGAATCTCATTTGATTCTTCTCAAGAGAATCTTGAGATACCTGAAGGGATGTCCAAATCTAGGACTATGGTACCCAGCAGAATCAGAATTTGAGTTAATTGGATACTCTGATTCTGACTATGCTGGTTGTAGAGTTGACAGGAAAAGTACCTCAGGAACTTGTCAGTTCTTGGGAGAGAGATTGGTCTCTTGGTTCTGTAAGAAGCAGGCTTCTGTTTCAACTTCAACTGCAGAGGCTGAATATATAGCAGCTGCTAGTTATTGTTCACAGATCTTGTGGATTCAAAACCAGCTTTTGGATTATGGGTACATACACAAGAACACAAAAATCATGTGTTACAGTACCAATGCTATCTCCATTGCACAAAATCCTGTGCACCACTCTAGAACTAAGCACATTGAGATTAGACACCATTTCCTGAGAGATTGTGTGGAAAAGAACAAGATTAGGCTTGAGTTCATATCCATTGACCTTCAGAGAGGTGATATTTTCACCAAGCCCTTAGATGAACAGAAGCATCTGTTCTTTTTGGTTCAACTAGGCATGATTAATGGCAAAGATTAAGTGTGACGTCTGCCTTTGTTGATATCTGTTTGAAGATCGTCGAACGATGTTCGATGATGGTCAAACAGGTTGAGCCAATCGTCGACCTATGGGTGAAGACAGCTCGTTTTGTTTGGAAGACAGAAATAGTCGATCGATTGATCGACTACTCTGCTTCAGGAATCGATCGTCGAACGACCGTTCGACCATCGTCTCCTGTATCTTTTAAAATAGACCGACGATTGCGGTTTTTATTTAAACCGATGGTCGATCTAGGTTAAGAGATCGTACTTGTTATAGTCGACGGAACTCGTCTTTTCGTATTCCGTCTTTCTGTTTGAGCTCTGCCTCGCGCTTTCTCCTCCTCGTCTCTCTCATCTTCTCCGACAAATCGATGGCGATTGCTCCAGCCCTTCTGTCTGCGATGAAGTTCGACGCCGGATTCAGCGTAGACTTCAAATCCTTCGGCGCCTGTGATTCTCAGATAGTGGAAATCCTCCAGCTTTGCAAAGAACAAGGATTGGAAAGGCTTATGACCGCAAGAATCAAGATCAACATCCCAGAAATTAAAGAGTGGATTTTCACTTCATCTTCCAATGACGAATCGATGACTGGAACGATTGGCGGCGAAGAGGTAAGTTTGACTCCTACCGCATTGACTGATGTTTTTGGATTATTGAATGGTGAAGAGGATTATGAACAAGATACCCAAGAGTTTGGAAGGATGTTAATCGAGTTAGGATATGCCGAAGGCATTCCTTCTAAGTTATTGAAAGTTAATTTTCCGTTAAAGATAAAGTTCTTGGCTGAACTCGTTGGAAAAGTGCTTCTAGGCAAGCACTCTGCTCATGACAACATCACCAGGCAGCAGTTTGCCTTGATGTGTGCCATAGTAAATAAGAAACAGATCAATTGGGCAGGGATTATGTTTGATTTGATAAGAAAGAAGAATGGCAAGAAGGAAGTCACCATGGGTAGGGTACTTGGGATATTTCTAAAAGAGAAATACTCCCATCTGTTGATAACAGTTTCAACAACTATCAATGCTAGTAAGAAGATGGACCCAACACTGTTTGTTAAGTGGAAAAGAAGTTTTCAGAAGCCTTCTCCTGCAGGGGTAGCTCCAGTTGTGTCTGAGAGCACAAGGACTGTTTCAGTCTCTCCCCTTCTACATGAAGTAGGCTCATCCATTCTTTCCATTCCATCCACTTCTGCTGCATTCCCATCTACTTCTACTGAAGTTCCATCCACATCTGCCTTACCATCTACTTCAATTGAAGTACCATCTTCTGTCTCTCTTCTTCTTGAGTCCTCCACAATTCTCCATACTTCATCTCCAGCATCTCCCATTCCTACACATCTAGCTGGGACTTCTATCCCAGTTTTGATTTGTTAGGATCTGAGAGAATTCCAACCCCTCCTCAGTCACCACTTACTCCTCCAGATCACACTGACTTCCCTCATCCACTCCTCAATCACCAGTTCACAACACATCTCATCAGGAAACTGCCTTTCCTGATGATCTTCCATCTTCTGTTGTTCCCCCATCCACATCTATATCTCCAGCACTCATAGCCAATATCCTGGAGTTAATTACTCCTTCAATCAAAACCATGATTGAAGAAGCAATTGCTCGCCTTGTATCCTCCATCTCTTCCCTGACTGCCTCCATCCAAGCCCTCTCAAAATCTGCTGAGCCCTCTTCATCTTGGGGCCTGGTTTCAGTTTCCACTGAAATCAGGCAGGGGGAGATGTTCTATGAAGATGCCTCTGAACTGCCCCTGGCCTCTCTTTCAGCAGATCCTCCAGCAGATACTCAAAGAGAAACAGCTCTTACAGAAAAAGAGATAGTAGCTCAAGAAGAATCAGTACCTCAACTTTCTGAAAAAGAGATTTCTGATGCTATAATGGAAACAGAATTTGTTGTCAAAGTCTGCTTAGAAGAATCCTCCACTCCCTTAGTTGCCCTTTTCCTAGAAGGAGTCATTACCTCCTTTCTAGATGAATTATGGGAGTTAGGACATTCTGAGGAAAATCCTGAAGATAATTCATTTACTCATTTTCTTGACATGTTAACTGACATGCTAGTCTATGAATACCTTGAAGGGATGTTTCAATCTCATTTAGCAAATCTGTGTTCATGATACTACAGATATAGTGGAAGAAGTTTTAGCTGTCCAAGAACTTGTTCAACAACCTGCTCCAGAAGTTCTAGCTGATCTAGAACCTGCTGTTCAAGATCCTGAGTCTGCTCAACCAGCTCAGATAGTTGTGCAAGAAGAACTGGTCTCCATGACAGTTACAGTTAAACAAGAGAATGTTTCAGATATTCAAGAAGAAAAGTCTACAGTCTGGGATGACACCCCAGGACTGGATCTAGACACTCTTCTTGCACAGGATGCCTTGGAAGAAGAGTTAGAAAAAGCTGCTTTAAAGGATAGAGAAAAAGCTGTGCGAGAAGATGTTGATCCCTATGATCATCCTCAATCATCTGATGATGAAGATGACTCTGATGATTCAGAAGGAACCAAGAAGAAAAAATCTGCCGAAAGAAAAAGAAAAGCTGCTGCTCCTCCTTTACCCAACCCTGATCATGATGTACCATACTATATCTTGAAAGGAATAGATCCCAAGCCAAAAGAATATCAGCACTGGATGGGATTCTCCAAAAATCAGCAAAAACAAAGAAAGAAATCTAAAAGATATGACAGTCCAGCTCCTAAATGGAATTCTAAAGGACCTCCTCCTCCTCCTCCCAGTGCATGGGCATCTGGAAATGTTGCCAGTCCCTCTGCTCCTCCTTCTAGATTCACTTCTTCCTAATCTTATCAGAAGAAAGGAAATCAAAGCTACCATGGCAAGTCGCAATCTGGAAATCAGAGACAGGAAGCTGAGTTACAAGAACAAGTGAAAAAGGTAGTTTACCTAAAGCCAACCTTTTCTCCACCTCCTTCACCCAAGAAAAGGACATCACCAGATAAAGAAAGCAAGATCATATCTTCCAGAGAATCTGATCTAAAAAGGAAAATAGATGCAAAAGGCAAAAGAGTTATATACTCTAAGAAATCAAGTAAAAGATATGCTGAATTTGCTCCTCCAACATATTTAGTTATTCAAGAAAAGAAAGAGCCAGCTGCAAGCATGTTAGAACCCTCTTCTAAATTCAGAACTGTAAATCCTCTAAATCCAGCTGATGAAAATTAGTATGAAAGCTTAGAGCTTAACCCTGACTTCAGGATGGCCAGATTCCTTGAATTGGTTGGATCAGCTCAGATTAGAAAAGCCAGAGCTGAAGGAAAAGATGTTAAAGGCTTAACTACTATGTCCAAATTCATAAAGAAAGAACTTGATAGATTCCAGGTAAGACATGAAGTTTTTGATGCTACCAAATATATGGAAAAATATCCAGAAGCAGTTGTTCTAAGAGCAGGAGAAACCAAAGTTATTGGAGAGCAAGATCTGAAGACATCAAAGAAGGAAGTTCTAGATCCTCTCAGAAAAATCTGTTTTATTCCTGACTCTTCTATCTCTAAACCAGATTCCGATGCTGCTTAAGCTTTATTATCAAATCTGTTTATGTTAACTGTTTGATTGATGCATTTGATGCATAGATGTTTCTTTCCTGTATTATATTTATTTCTTGTAGTTTGTTTGTTTTGTTTTGTTTTGAGAGACTTAACTCAAATAGGGGGAGATTGTTGGTACCCTAGTTTGGATTTGAGTTTAGTCTGCTCATTTAGTTTCTTGACCCAAGATTTATCTATGGTCAAAGGTTAGCTAATAGGTTAGATTCCCTTAGTTGTAGAATTGCTTATCCAGATGAAAAATTTGGTTAAGTAATTTTTGGTTCGACTATAGTCGAACGCCGCTCGACCATCATCTATCGACTATTCGACGATCGTCTATCAGTTGGTAGACTATCGTCTGTCAGCAGATCGTCTATCTCTGAGTTAGTTCAACTCTTGTTAGCTCGGCGTTCTGTGGAATCTGCCTCGTCGATCGTCGAACCCCGCTCGACTTCTTTTGACCAGACAGATCTCTTGATAGTTCAACTATCTGCTTGGATAGTTCAACTATCTGATAGCTCGACTATCTGTTTGATAGGTCGACTATCTGTTGTGTTTGATAGCTTGACTATCTGTTTGATAGGTCGACTATCTGCTCTTCTTGATAGTTCAACTATCTGCTTGGATAGTTCAACTATCTGATAGCTCGACAATCTGTTTAATAGGTCGACTATCTGTCTTCTTTGATAGTTCGACTATCTGTTTGATAGGTCGACTATGTGTTTGTCTTTGATAGTTCGACTATCTGATTGATAGGTCGACTATCTGTTTTGCTTGATAACTCGACTATCTATCTTGATAGGTCGACTATCTGATAGCTCGACTATCTGCTCTGATAGGTCGACTATATGCTGTGGTAGTTCGACTATCTTCTTTGATAGTTCGACTATCTGTGTCGTTCGACTATCTGTCTGATAGGTCGACGATCTCTGTGCTTCGGTCGACGATCTCCGAGGGTCGTTCGACGTCTTTTTTTATGCTTTTAGTAAAGTTATATTATGTATTTCTTATCTACTTGGCATATTTTATTAAAGTATATTTCATTGATGTTATGCTATTATTTCCAGGCAATCTTTGCTCCATTCTTTATGCATGAGTCAATCTTTATTTGACAAAGTGGTTTGTCTTATTAGTTGAAATATATTTTCTGCTTTATCTGCCAGGCTGTCCTTTATAGCCGTTAGACTCAGAAAGTCTTCTCTGGCCGTAAAGAGCTCTTTCTGATGTGACTTTTTCTAGCACTCTTTTATCAGATTGGATATGCAGCTTCTTAGAAAGCTTTATCCCCTTATAGTATGTCTGTCTGCAGGATATATTTTTGCTTTATGCTTTTTGCAGCCCAGATTGCAGATTTCAGAAGAAGACAAAGTTCAAACTCAGATTAGAGTCGTTGCAAAGGCTCATATATAAAGAGCTTCTTTTGAAAGAAGAGATATACATACATACAAGATACAGATATACATATATACATATACAAGAAGTTTTTACTCTCAGCAGCATAGAGATCTACAGCTCTCAGAAATTCACATTCAACTGAGAAGATCAAATCTCTTCAGCATTCTTCTTCATCCTGAGTTCATCCTGCTCACAGGAAGACATTCACTCAGAGGCTTTTAGAAGAAGAAGAAGAAGAAAGGAAGCTGATTGAAGAAGAATACCTTTTCCAAATCAAGAGTCTTCTTCAAGCTTCTCCTTCAGAACTCCAAGACAGTTCTTTGTCTTAGTTCATAAGAGTTCTTGCACCCTGAAGCAAGACTCCTTCCTGGATATTCTCTAAGCCAAGGGGAGCCTTGATTCTTTAGAGCTTTCTAGCTCTGTGTAATCCACTAGCTTCTCTAATCTGTTTTAACAATAGAGAAGAAACTTTAACTCTCTCAACCTCCTATACAAAGGGTTATTACTCCCATCAAAAGTGATCCTTGGTGGCAGGGCACCTGATCAAAAACCTGTGTTGGATTTTGAGCTCCTGATCAAAAGCTCAAAGGGTCTACTTGATCTACCTGAAGCAGATCAGTTGGTGGCAGGGCACCTGAATAAAAACCTGTAGTGGATTTCTACCAGGGTGGTAGAAGAGTGGACGTACCTATTTAGAGGGAACCACTATAAAATTTCTTGTGTCGTTTGTGCTGCTTATTTAATTTATTGCATTGTGGCTGTGAGTAGAAATAACTAGGATTGCTAGTTGCTGTGATAGGATCAAAGCTCAACTGTAATTACAGTTGCCCTTCTCTAGTGCACTTCACTTTGTGTTAGGCTCTAGGGTTATTAATATCTATAAACTCATTTCGCAAATTAACTCTAAGAGAGTTGAGTAGGGTGTCATAATTTTTGAATACTCTATTCACCTCCCCTCTAGAGTTGTATCTATCCTCACCTTCATAATATTTTTGGTATTAATATGTAACTCCGTTGACTGTCCGTGGAATATGGCGTGAGGCCCCGGGTTGACATTTTATTATATCCCATGTGATGGATGGGGGTGTTATAGGGAGCCTGATAGTGGGATTAGCTCGGGATCTATTTTCAACTTGTTTCACAATATCCACCAAGGGCCTTCAAGACCTGTCTGCTAATGGGAGCTCGATAGAAGGATCAGCTCGAGATCTATTTTCAACTTATTTCATAATATCCACCGAGGGCCTTTCTGACCTGCCAGCTAATAGGAGCCTGATAACGGGATCAGCTCAGGATCTATTTTCAACTTGTTTCACAATATCCACCGAGGGCCTTCCTGACCTGCCAGCTAATGGGAGCCCGACAGCGGGATCAGCTCGGGATCTATTTTCAAGTTGTTTCACAATATCTACTGAGGTCCTTCCTGACCTGCCAGTTAATGGGAGCCTGATAGCGGGATCAGCTTAGGATCTATTTTCAACTTATTTCATAATATCTACCGAGGGCCTTCATCACCTGCCAACTAATGGGAGCCTGACAGAGGGATCAACTAAAGATCTATTTTCAACTTGTTTCGCAATATCCACTGAGGTCCTTCTCGACTTGTTAGCTAATGGGAGCCTGACAGTGGGATCAGCTCCTGATCTATTTTCAATTTTTTTCACAATATCCACCGAGTGTAAGACCCCCTTTTTTTTTTCTTTTTCAACCACCGGGGTCTTAGGCCCAGAACCGCCGCTTTGCGGTGACTCCTTCACGTCCTGAAGGGTCATCATCACAAGGCGTCGATTCTGCCGGCCAATTCGATCACAGAAAAGTAGCATAATTATTGAAATAAGAACAATGCAGACCACAATAATACATCACATGTAAATAAGATAAAATCTCCACAAAGGGAGTGTCCACAGAAATCATCAGAGTACTATAAATACGGGCTTATGCCCAGTACAATATGTCCTCACTACAAGTCTCTCATGCGGAAGCGAAAACAGAAACTACTCAAGGTCGAGACTCACGGTCCCGACTGTGTGAACTCCGGAGCTAGACTGCCCCATCTCTAGGTGCACCGATCTCTGGGGCTGCTCCTCCATGCTGGGCTCCACGATCCCCTAAATGATGCGGTTCGAAAACCGTTAGTCATAAAGACTAAGCCCTATCATCCCCTACCCCTTCCCCATGGCTCCTAGGTACCGAGCGGGGAGGAAGAAAGGGAAGGACATGATGGTAGAGATAAATCAAGAAACAGGTGACTATGGACTTAATCTAGCAAGATGTATTCGGTGAGCAGTTAATATGATTGTTATAATAGGTCTAGCAGTAAGAAAAGCAATTATATGAATTTAAACCTTAACTTATGCGAGAACACATAAGCAAAAGGGATCTTTTGCAAGGCTCCCATCGTATAGAGTGTCCCATACCACTTATACGTTGGGGTGTCGGTTATCAAACAGCAATGGTTGTTATATATTGAAATTAACCTTTGATTTATAAACTTGCCCACACAAGCTTATAGACCAAGGGGTCGTTTTGCAGGTCCTAATGTATAAGCGTCTCATACCACTTATACTTTAGGTGTCAGGGTTAAATGAATCGATTATGCTATGACATGCTAGTGGGTATGATGAAACATGCAAGTGCAACTCACACACCCGACTCTGTGCACACAGACCTTTAGTTCCCCCTTTCGGAGCCGTTACCTCCCAGGATACCTCCGTAGTGGCAGACGGAAGCGGTGGGCTGGGCCTCGCCCACCTCAAAACCAGTAAAAGCACCACTGGTCTGACCTATCGTACGCCTCAACGCTTGGTGCACTAAGCGGACGCCTGCGTACTCTTACCGGCTGGCGCACCGGACTTCTGTTGGCGAAGTGCTAACCACCTCGCCGAGTCAACGATATCGGTGCCGGTGCAATCGAACTCCCCGATATCGTAAAACCCACCACCTTAACTTTTCCTATCTTATGCACATGCAAGTTTATTCGTAAACACACAAAACCGAGCCGAAGCTCCCCGGACCAAACGTCCGTCTCCAACCAACCGAGCCGAAGCTCCCCGGACCATCCCGTCTGTCTCTTAACCAACCGAGCCGAGGCTCCCCGGACCCAAACGTCCGTTTCCAAATCACCCGAGCCGAAGCTCTCATCAATCTTCCTGTGCCAACAGTGTTTGTGAAAAGTGCAATCCTAGTTACTAAGTTACTCTTGCCAGTTTATTATTACAGTTTACGTTAGCCCAGGACTGCCCCCGGTATACCCCGTGAAGGGCTCTCAAGGGGCACTAGGAACCAAGACGGCGACATTACGGCCCGAAGTTCCCTTTCGCAAGGCACTTAATATTATTGGTTTATTTCCCTTAACCCATTCCCTTCTCACATTACGATAGACTATCCTAGGGTGATTTTTAAACCTTCCACTCTTCGGGGAAGATGATCTTTCGTCGAACCCGAGCACCTCTTAACTCTAGCTATCACCACTACTCACTACTCTTTATATCTTCCTATTGCGATTTCCTCCACTATTGCCCACCCAAACAAAATGAATTATTTAACTCCAATGTCTTCCTCAGATCATGTCTTATTTCAATTCACAATTGCTATATGCAGACCGACCTAGGCTACATGTCGAACCGGTTATGCAATGATCCATTACTCATCCAAATGCCCTAAATTATTTACTGGAGACTTACCATGATATAAATGACCTAAGTCCGGAAAATGGAAATTTTCCTAATTTATTTGGCATTTAATTAAATTCCTCGAAAATCCCAAGGACTACCGGTTTGAACATGAACTACCCTAAGTTCTCATGCAAGATGTCCAGCAAATTTATGATAAATACTAGGTTATCTCAATAGGTTAAATCCTAAGTATCATAATTTTTCTATCATTAAAAGGGCATGAAAACTATTTTAGAAATAATCTCTAACTTCTGTTGTTTATGAATCAAGTACAGAAAATATTCTTCCAAAAATTATAAATAATTTATGTCATGCAGATAAAGGCCTAAAATTAGCACTGGCCAAGTTTCACAATTTTCCAGCAAGTATTTTATCCATAATTCATTTTTAAACATAAAAGCCCTTTCTATCATCTGTGAATAAAGTACTAGATTTACCTAACATAAAAATTCTATAAAAATCCATGGATTAATGTTCTACTGGTCAAGATCTAAATCCAAAATTTTAACTGATTATAATTAATTTAAAACCTCCAAATATTTGAAACAACAAATCGGGCTAATAATCCTTTAACACATGAAGTATGATATTTATTAATCATAAAATTCCAGGAAAATTACCATAAGTCTAAAACATCCTAAAACTCCCTCCTCTCGAGTTTCATGATTTTTGAATTAGATTTACTGCTTAAAATAACTGAATTATATTTCTATCCTAATTCAAAGTCTCAACTTCCGAGGTACCTAATTACCTCCAATTCCTTCACTATTCCAACCAGAGAGTTTTCAGTACATCATGCCACTCTCCTCCAAATTTCAAGGTCGTACAAGAGCTTTTGCTCCTATGTCCTTCACAAACCTCAAAACCCTTCATTTAGGATTTGAGCTTGGATCCTAGGGTAAGTCAACCCTAAACCACTCCATTTTTCTCCACGCAGGTTATAACACCATTCTAAGTCAGAGATCAGAAAATCAGCCTCTGTTGAGGCTATTTGACCTTTCCAAATTCTCAGTGCACTTTTTATTAAAAGGTGTCTCACTAACGCCTAGTTAAGGGTAGAAGATTTCTCACCCAAAACTCCTCCAAATCAATTGGAATTTTACACAAACCTAGGTTTTATAGCCAGGGACCACTCACCAAAATTTGGGAGGGTTTGGAGGTCATTTGACCATCTAAATAAATTCCTCTAAGTTTATTAAATTAAAACAAAAACTTTAGGCAAAGTATCTCCAAAAATTCCCATTTTTGGTCTGCCTTTAGGTATAACCAAGATTAACCCCCTGCCCAAATTTCAGGTCATTTGGACAAGGAACGAAGAGTGGGCATCCATTTTAATTTCTGCCCAACTCTAGGTACAGCCCCCACTAAATCGGGTGCTGCGGCCGAACCGCTTACCCAAACGAGTTGAAACCAATTTTAGATTTGTCTAGACTCGAAGGGCTACGACTTTTGTGTCTGGTCATTTTTCCTAAAACGGCCTCTAAGTGCCTCATTTTACAGCCCCAAAAATATATTCAAATAATACATTTTCCCATCTTGTAATTTATAATAATCTGTATATTATAAAGTTTATCCTACTGTTCATCTTCTTCATGAAACCGAAAACAGATACGGAAAACCAATTTTCCTGTAACACTTCCGTGATCCGTCGCCGGCAGTCCGGTCACTTCCCTGGCCAGCCACCACCACCACCTCCTCCGTTGAGGCGATGGCTAGCGGTCGGCGGTGGTTTGGCCGCCGGAGGTGGCGGTTTCCGGCGAACTCAAAAATACCATTTTCATGGTTTTCCCATGAAAACGAGAGATGGGTCCGGCTCCGTTGAGCGCGAACTTCCTTTCTAAGAATCCTAAGATCTACCCATGAAAGAGAAGGAGCAGAGGAGGACCTTGTTCGCGGTTTGAAGGCGAGAAGAACGACGGGGTGCCATGGCGCGGTGGTGGCGTTGCTGAACTTCTCCTACAGCAAGAACAAAGGTCTGATCCGTTTGCTTGAGCGTGTAACCTTCTCTTCTTGCCTCAAGTGGGCTTTTATAAGTCAGAAAGTGGGAAGATGAATGGGTAAAGCCTTAATGGCCATGAAGGTTCTCCCCTTAACGTTTCGGTTACAGTGAAGGGATAAGAAACGGTGGAAACTGAACAGGTGTGTCCAGCTGGCAGCTTCCTATTGGACCATATCTTCCTCATTTATTATATAATTACAGGAGGAAAACGGCCTGAAATTACTCCTGCTGTAACTTCCCACACTAGCATTTATTACCACGCGTGTTAGAATAATTTCGGGCCTGAACCGTCGTTTCGGCCAATGTCACGGGCGTGACACATAGGTCACGGGCGTGACAGGCCCGAATAGCCAATTCTGGGTTCGACGATCGTCGAACTGAGATCGACGATCGTCGATGGATGGTCACGGGCGTGACACCTTGGGTCACGGGCGTGACAGGCCCGAACGGCAGATTTTGGGTCGACGATCGTCGAATTGAGCTCGACGGTCGTCGAAGGCTGGGCACGCCTTAGGTCACGGGCGTGACCTCTAGGTCACGGGCGTGACATGCCCGAACGACAAATTTTGAGGTCGACGATCGTCGAATTGAGATCGACGATCGTCGAAGGCTGGTCACGCCCTAGGTCACGGGCGTGACACTCATGTCACGGGCGTGACATGCCCGGGCCGCAAGGTCGATGATCGTCTCACGGCGATCGACGATCGTCGATGGGGTCACGCCCATAGTCACGAGCGTGACACCTTGGTCACGGGCGTGACATGCCCAGCATGTTCGACGATTCTCTCGTGGAGATCGAAGATCGTCGAAGTAGTCACGCCCAAGTCACGGGCGTGACGGGTCGGTCATGGGCGTGACCAACCCGTGACCCGAAAATATTGATCGCTTTATTTCAAATTTTGGGCTTCCTAGGGTTTTGTCACGATCAACCGACTCCTGGGGGTCTAGCCGGAAATGGGATGTTACAAATACCAATAAACAAAACAAAAATTTCGTCCCCGAAATTGAGGTTGAGCCTACGGGGATTTCTATCGGAATAAATTAAACTTGTAACATCCCATACGATCTTTCTATTGGGTTCAGGCGACTGTTCGTTTGATAACGAAGACAATCTCCCCAATAAACAAAAGATTAGCCCCTATCTTTCTGATTAAGTGCACATGCCTAGGTCCTGGATTTTCCGTATCTAGTCTTAACATTCCAAAACAAGAAGGCAATCTATAGTATACCGAGAGGTGGTGAGATGTACCTGACTGAACAACTCCGGGTATCTTTGCCTCATCAGATCCTGCGGTTCCCAGGTGTGCTCCTCCTGACCGTGATTTCTCCACAGAACCTTGACTAAGGGGATCTTCTTGCGGCGCAAGATCCGCACTCCTTTGTCGTCGATCCGAACCGGCTCCAAGTGAACCGATCGGTCTGAAGCTACCGGCCCTTCGGTGGTCAAAATCCGCTGCTCCGGGCGTAGTAGAGCCCTTCTCAGCGAAGAGATGTGGAAGACGTCGTGTAGAGCTGCCAGCTCTGGTGGCAACTCTAGCCTGTAGGCTAGGGGTCCGATCCGCTCCAGGATCCGGTAAGGGCCCATATACCTAGGGCTGAGTTTCTTCCTCCGACCGCGTACCCGTGAGACTCCGTGCATGGGCCGGATCTTTAAGAACACTCGATCCCCTACCCGAAACTCCACCTGACAATGCCGGGCGTCATAGTATTTAGCCTGTCTGCTCTGCGCCTCCAACATCCTATCTCTGATCAGTCTCACCTGAGCCTCGGTGTCTTCAACGAAATCCGATCCCAGCAGCTTCGGATCCTCGTCCTGAACCCAAGAAAGCGGGGTCCTACATTTTCGTCCATACAAGGCTTCATAAGGCGCCATCCTGATGCTGGACTGGTAGCTATTATTGTAGGAGAACTCGACCAACGGTAACATCTTCTCCCACGGCTCCCCTCGGTCCAGTATACACAGTCGTAGTAAATCCTCCAAGGTCCTGTTGGTGCGTTCTGTCTGCCCGTCCGTCTGAGGGTGGAAGGCCATGCTAAAAGTCAACCGGGTGCCCAAATATGCCTGCACTGACCGCCACTCCCTGGATGTAAACCGTCCATCGCGGTCCGACACTATCGTCCGGGGCACGCCATGATATCGGACATACTGCTCCACAAACTTCCGTACCAGCACTCCCACTGAGTCATCCTTCCTGATCGGTACAAAGCGGGCCACCTTCGTCAACCAATCGACAATCACCCAAATCGAGTCATTCCCTGTCCGAGACCGGGGAAGACCATGTATAAAATCCATCGCTATATCATCAAACTTCCACTCCGGCACCGGGAGTGGCTGTAACAATCCTGTGGGGTTCCTGCACTCCGCCTTCACCAACTGACACGCCTCGCAATGGGTCACGAAGTACGTAATGTCCTTCTTCATGCCCGGCCAAAACATCGTCCTCTTCAAATCAGCGGTCATCTTTGTGATCCCCGGGTGTACCGAGTACCGGCTGCAATGCGCCTCCATCATAATATCCTCTCGGATCTGGCCTCCTGCGGGTATATATACTCTGCCTCTGAAGTGGAGCAAACCATCTCTCAGGGAATAATCTCCTGTCGAACCTTCCTCCAAAGCTCTGAACATCGGCTCCGCCCACGCATCTGTCCTCTGTCCGTCCCGAATGCGATCCCGAATATCGTCTATGGCCACCATCGATGCCAGATACTCCCTATACAGAACTGGGTCATCCTCAGACACTAGGGATATCTGCATATCTCTGAATGACTGGACTAGCTCCATGGACATAACCTGGGGCCAGCTTCGGAAGTGGCAGCTCTCCGGCTCAACGCGTCGGCCACCACGTTTGCCTTCCCTGGATGGTAGTGCATCTCATACTGATAATCTGCTAAGAACTCCACCCAATGCCTCTGCCTGATATTCAGCTCCTTCTGCGTGTCCACGTATTTCAGGTTCTTGTGATCGGAGAAGATATCGCAGTGGACTCCATAAAGATAATGACGCCAGACCTTCAGAGCAAAAACGACCGCTCCCATCTCGAGGTCGTGCACCGGGTAGTTCCTCTCATGGTTCTTCAGCTGGCGGGAGGCATATGCTATGACATGTCCGTTCTGCATCAGCACCGCTCCCATCCCTTGGTATGATGCGTCGGTATACACCTGGAATCCTTCCTTTCCGGATGGAAGGGCCAGAATAGGGGCCGAGATGAGTCGGTCCTTCAGCTCCTGGAAAGCCGCCTGGCACTGCGGGGTCCAAAAAAAAGGTGCCTCCTTCTTTGTCAAAGATGTGAGGGGGAGGGCAATCCGAGAGAACCCCTCCACGAACTTCCGGTAGTAACCGGCAAGTCCCAAGAAACTGCGTACATCGGTGGCTGTCCTCAGCTGCGGCCAATCGCGAACTGCCCGAATCTTTGCTGGATCTACTGCTAACCCGGCTCCGCTGATGATGTGGCCTAGGAAGGCCACCTCCTTCAACCAGAACTGACACTTGCTGAATTTTGCATAAAGGCGATGCTCCCGCAACCTCTCCAAGGTCAGTGCCAGATGCTGAGTGTGCTCCTCCTCCGTCCTAGAGTAGATCAGGATGTCGTCTATGAATACTATGACGAACACATCCAAGTAGGTCTCGAAAACCCGGTTCATGAGACTCATGAACGCCGACGGAGCATTCGTGAGCCCAAAGGGCATCACGGTGAACTCATACAGGCCATATCTGCTACTAAAGGCCGTCTTCGGGATATCCTCCTCCTGGATCTGCAGCTGGTAGTATCCTGATCTCAAGTCCAGCTTCGAGAAATAATGGGCCCCCTCCAGCTGGTCGAATAATTCGTCTATCCGTGGGAGCGGATAGGTATTCCGGACGGTCAGCCTGTTTAGTGCTCGATAATCGATGCACAGGCGGAGTGTCCCATCCTTCTTCTTCACGAACAGGACCGGTGCTCCCCATGGCGAGGAACTCGGTCTAACAAAACCTGCCTCAACTAATTCCTGCAACTGAGTCCGAAACTCTGCCAACTCCTTTGGGGCCATCCGATAAGGGGCCCTAGACACCGGCTTGGCTCCCGGCACAAGCTGTATCTGAAAATCCTGCTCTCGGTGTGGAGGTAGTCCTGGCAATTTCTCCGGAAAGATTTCAGCGAAATCTCGCACCACCGGGATGTCTGTCACCGACTCCTTAACCTCCGCCATTTCAAATAGAATCTGATAGACCTCCTCTCCCTGCAGATGGGCCTTAACTGCCTGTACCGAAGATAAGAGTATACGAGAGACAGGTCTTATACCTTCGATGGTAATGAAAGAGTCCCCGTGTCTCACGGTGATCCTCTTTGCCTGGCAGTCAATATGGGCATAGTTCTAGTGCAGCCATACCATGCCCAGGATCAGGTCGTAGTCCGTCAGCTTCAAAATCGTCGCTGGAGCCTCGAACGCTTTTCCACCAATTTCTGCCTCCATATTGCAGTGATCCGTGGTAAGGAGCTCAGATCCATCTGGTAGTCGCACCCTCATCCTCGAGCCTGTGAACCGCTCCACACCCTCCAGTCCTTCTACGAACGTCTCCGACACAAAGGAGTGAGTAGCTCCAGTATCGAACAGCGTGCGGGCCGGCTTGCCGCTGATGAAGACTATACCTGGGGTGATTAAACATCTTAGGGTTCTATAAAGAATTTTCTTTCCTTGTTAACCTATCTAGTGCGGTTCTGAGTTTTAACAACTAAAAGGGAAATTCTATGAAAATAAAGAAGCATTGCTGCGTACCTGCTATGACCTGCTCCGGATTTCGAGGCTGCGCAAGGTCCAAAGCATATACCTGCTCTCTTTCCTGTCTACGATCTCCCCACTGGTATCCACGACCACGGCCGCGTCCTCGGCCTCCGTAATGCTGAGCTGGTGGGCCGCCCTGATGTGCTGGAGGTGGTGCCCCCCTCATGGGGCAGTTCCTCCGAATGTGCCCAATCTGATGACAAAGAAAACACTCTGGTGGGGGATACGCCATTCCCCCGGGTCTCGGCATCTCCTGCATCCGAAGAGGGGGAGGGGCTAATACCACCTGTTCCCTCGGCTCCTGCCTTACGCCCTGACGAGGCTGGTCCTCTGTCCTCCTCCCCTCTGGTACAGCACCTCGCCGCTGGTCATTTCTGCCTCTCCATCCCTGATCCTCTGCTGGCCTCTTCCGGCCCCGGGTGGTGTGCTAGTCAGCCTCAATCCTTTTGGCCATCTCCAAGATCCGGGAGATGGGCCCGTCAGATACAAACAACAGAGCCTCCCTCAAGTCCTCCCGCAGGCCCTTATAGAACCTCCTGATATACCCTGCCTCGTCCAGCTGTTAGGAATCTGCGTATCGAGCCAGATGGTCAAACTCTCGATGGTACTCCACCATGGTCCGGGTACCCTGCTTCAGCTGTAAGAACCGCTCCTCCAAATCATCCCTAGCCGACTGCGGAATGAAATGCTCCAGCAGTGCGGCCCTGAACTCCTCCCAAGTAACCTCCGCAACCTCCCTATCAGCAAAGGTCGTGTCCAACAGCGTCTTCCACCACCTCTTTGCATGGGACTCCAGGCAGGAGACAACCAGAGCCACTCTCTCCTCCCATGGACACCGAATCTCGGTCAGCATCTCGTACATGATATCTAGCCACTCTTCCGTCCGAACAGCCGACTCTGTCCCCAAATAGGACGGGGGAGCCAGTCCTCGGAAGATGCTTAGCCAGTTGGCCCCCGGATTTGGCTGCGGGGCTGGAACCTGCTGGGCCCTGAAGGCCTCCAGAATGGCAGTCAGGGTCTGTCCCATGTCTGACTGAAGGAAAGGAGTGGGGGCCGGTGGGGGTGGTGCAACATCCTGAGCCTGTTGAACTCCACCTTGTGGCGTAGTCCGTGCTGGAGGCTGCGTAACAAAAACACACGCTGAGAAAACGTTCAAATATTACATAAAGGTGGACAATCTATATGTGATCCCCATATGGGCACACCACTGCTTCCGCTGCTTAGTTTGTCCCCAAACTAAACTCGAGCGGGGGGTGACCTAGGGTTTGTGGACTGCTACTTCCGTCTGATCGATGTTTCCTCTGATACCACTTGTAAGACCCCCCTTTTTTTTCTTTTTCAACCACCGGGGTCTTAGGCCCAGAACCGCCTCTTTGCGGTGACTCCTTCACGTCCTGAAGGGTCATCACCACAAGGCGCCGATTCTGCCGGCCAATTCGATCACAGAAAAGTAGCATAATTATTGAAGTAAGAACAATACAGTCCACAATAATACATCACATGTAAATAAGATAAAATCTCCACAAAGGGAGTGTCCACAGAAATCATCAGAGTACTATAAATACGGGCTTATGCCCGGTACAATATGTCCTCACTACAAGTCTCTCATGCGGAAGCGAAAACAGAAACTACTCAAGGTCGAGACTCACGGTCCCGGATGTGTGAACTCCGGAGCTAGACTGCCCCATCTCTAGGCGCACCGATCTCTGGGGCTGCTCCTCCATGCTGGGCTCCACGATCCCCTAAATGATGCGGTTCGAAAACCGTTAGTCATAAAGACTAAGCCCTATCATCCCCTACCCCTTCCCCCATGGCTCCTAGGTACCGAGCGGGGAGGAAGAAAGGGAAGGACATGATGGTAGAGATAAATCAAGAAACAGGTGACTATGGACTTAATCTAGCAAGATGTATTCGGTGAGCAGTTAATATGATTGTTATAATAGGTCTAGCAGTAAGAAAAGCAATTATATGAATTTAAACCTTCACTTATGCGAGAACACATAAGCAAAAGAGATCTTTTGCAAGGCTCCCATCGTATAGAGTGTCCCATACCACTTATACGTTGGGGTGTCGGTTATCAAACAGCAATGGTTGTTATATATTGAAATTAACCTTTGATTTATAAACTTGTCCACACAAGCTTATAGACCAAGGGGTCGTTTTGCAGGTCCTAATGTATAAGCGTCCCATACCACTTATACTTTAGGTGTCAGGGTTAAATGAATCGATTATGCTATGACATGCTAGTGGGTATGATGAAACATGCAAGTGCAACTCACACACCCGACTCTGTGCACACAGACCTTTAGTTCCCCCTTTCGGAGCCGTTACCTCCCAGGATACCTCCGTAGTGGCAGACGGAAGAGGTGGGTTGGGCCTCGCCCACCTCAAAACCAGTAAAAGCACCACTGGTCTGACCTATCGTATGCCTCAACGCTTGGTGCACTAAGCGGACGCCTGCGTACTCTTGCCGGCTGGCGCACCGGACTTCTGTTGGCGAAGTGCTAACCACCTCGCCGAGTCAACGATATCGGTGCCGGTGCAATCGAACTCCCCGATATCGTAAAACCCACCACCTTAACTTTTCCTATCTTATGCACATGCAAGTTTATTCGTAAACACACAAAACCGAGCCGAAGCTCCCCGGACCAAACGTCTGTCTCCAACCAACCGAGCCGAAGCTCCCCGGACCATCCCGTCCGTCTCTTAACCAACCGAGCCGAGGCTCCCCGGACCCAAACGTCCGTTTCCAAATCACCCGAGCCGAAGCTCTCATCAATCTTCCTGTGCCAACAGTGTTTGTGAAAAGTGCAATCCTAGTTACTAAGTTACTCTTGCCAGTTTATTATTACAGTTTACGTTAGCCCAGGACTGCCCCCGGTATACCCCGTGAAGGGCTCTCAAGGGGCACTAGGAACCAAGACGGCGGCATTACGGCCCGAAGTTCCCTTTCGCAAGGCACTTAATATTATTGGTTTATTTCCCTTAACCCATTCCCTTCTCACATTACGATAGACTATCCTAGGGTGATTTTTAAACCTTCCACTCTTCGGGGAAGACGATCTTTCGTCGAACCCGAGCACCTCTTAACTCTAGCTATCACCACTACTCACTACTCTTTATATCTTCCTATTGCGATTTCCTCCACTATTGCCCACTCAAACAAAATGAATTATTTAACTCCAATGTCTTCCTCAGATCATGTCTTATTTCAATTCACAATTGCTATATGCAGACCGACCTAGGCTACATGTCGAACCGGTTATGCAATGATCCATTACTCATCCAAATGCCCTAAATTATTTACTGGAGACTTACCATGATATAAATGACCTAAGTCCGGAAAATGGAAATTTTCCTAATTTATTTGGCATTTAATTAAATTCCTCGAAAATCCCAAGGACTACCGGTTTGAACATGAACTACCCTAAGTTCTCATGCAAGATGTCCAGCAAATTTATGATAAATACTAGGTTATCTCAATAGGTTAAATCCTAAGTATCATAATTTTTCTATCATTAAAAGGGCATGAAAACTATTTTAGAAATAATCTCTAACTTCTGTTGTTTATGAATCAAGTACAGAAAATATTCTTCCAAAAATTATAAATAATTTATATCATGCAGATAAAGGCCTAAAATTAGCACTGGCCAAGTTTCACAATTTTCCAGCAAGTATTTTATCCATAATTAATTTTTAAACATAAAAGTCCTTTCTATCATCTGTGAATAAAGTACTAGATTTACTTAACATAAAAATTCTATAAAAATCCAGGGATCAATGTTCTACTGGTCAAGATCTAAATCCAGAATTTTAACTGATTATAATTAATTTAAAACCTCCAAATATTTGAAACAACAAATCGGGCTAATAATCCTTTAACACATGAAGTATGATATTTATTAATCATAAAATTCCAGGAAAATTACCATAAGTCTAAAACACCCTAAAACTCCCTCCTCCCGAGTTTCATGATTTTTGGATTAGATTTAGTACTTAAAATAACTTAATTACATTTCTATCCTAATTCAAACTCTCAACTTCCGAGGTA
Organism: Platanthera zijinensis; assembly: GCA_039513925.1. Classification (NCBI taxonomy): domain Eukaryota; kingdom Viridiplantae; phylum Streptophyta; class Magnoliopsida; order Asparagales; family Orchidaceae; genus Platanthera; species Platanthera zijinensis. The sequence continues at coordinate 165,812,041 of CM077093.1, read as the reverse complement.
CCTAACTACCTCCAATTCCTTCACTATTCCAACCAGAGAGTTTTCAGTACATCATGCCACTCTCCTCCAAATTTCAAGATCGTACAAGAGCTTTTGCTCCTATGTCCTTCACAAACCTCAAAACCCTTCATTTAGGGTTTGAGCTTGGATCCTAGGGTAAGTCAACCCTAAACCACTCCATTTTTCTCCACGTAGGTTATAACACCATTCTAAGTCAGAGATCAGAAAATCAGCCTCTGTTGAGGCGATTTGACCTTTCCAAATTCTCAGTGCACTTTTTATTAAAAGGTGTCTCACTAACGCCTAGTTAAGGGTAGAAGATTTCTCACCCAAAACTCCTCCAAATCAATTGGAATTTTACACAGACCTAGGTTTTATAGCCAGGGACCACTCACCAAAATTTGGGAGGGTTTGGAGGTCATTTGACCATCTAAATAAATTCCTCTAAGTTTATTAAATTAAAAAAAAACTTTAGGCAAAGTATCTCCAAAAATTCCCATTTTTGGTTTGCCTTTAGGTATAACCAAGATTAACCCCCTGCCCAAATTTCAGGTCATTTGGACAAGGAACGAAGAGTGGGCATCCGTTTTAATTTCTGCCCAACTCTAGGTACAGCCCCCACTAAATCGGGTGCTGCGGCCGAACCGCTTACCCAAACGAGTTGAAACCAATTTTAGATTTGTCTAGACTCGAAGGGCTACGACTTTCGTGTCTGGTCATTTTTCCTAAAATGGCCTCTAAGTGCCTCATTTTACAGCCCCAAAAATATGTTCAAATAATATATTTTCCCATCTTGTAATTTATAATAATCTGTATATTATAAAGTTTATCCTAATGTTCATCTTCTTCATGAAACCGAAAACAGATACGGAAAACCAATTTTCCTGTAACACTTCCGTGATCCGTCGCCGGCAGTCCGGTCACTTCCCTGGCCAGCCACCACCACCACCTCCTCCGTTGAGGCGATGGCTAGCGGTCGGCGGTGGTTTGGCCGCCGGAGGTGGCGGTTTCCGGCGAACTCAAAAATATCATTTTCATGGTTTTCCCATGAAAATGAGAGACGGGTCCGGCTCCGTTGAGCGCGAACTTCCTTTCTAAGAATCCTAAGATCTACCCATGAAAGAGAAGGAGCAGAGGAGGACCTTGTTCGCGGTTTGAAGATGAGAAGAACGACGGGGTGCCATGGCGCGGTGGTGGCATTGCTGAACTTCTCCTACAGCAAGAACAAAGGTCTGATCCGTTTGCTTGAGCGTGTAACCTTCTCCTCTTGCCTCAAGTGGGCTTTTATAAGTCAGAAAGTGGGAAGATGAATGGGTAAAGCCTTAATGGCCATGAAGGTTCTCCCCTTAACGTTTCGGTTACAGTGAAGGGATAAGAAACGGTGGAAACTGAACAGGTGTGTCCAGCTGGCGGCTTCCTATTAGACCATATCTTCCTCATTTATTATATAATTACAGAAGGAAAACGGCCTGAAATTACTCCTGCTGTAACTTCCCACACCAGCATTTATTACCACGCGTGTTAGAATAATTTCGGGCCTGAACCGTCGTTTCGGCCAATGTCACGGGCGTGACACATAGGTCACGGGCGTGACAGGCCCGAATAGCCAATTCTGGGTTCGACGATCGTCGAACTGAGATCGACGATCGTCGATGGATGGTCACGGGCGTGACACCTTGGGTCACGGGCGTGACAGGCCCGAACGGCAGATTTTGGGTCGACGATCGTCGAATTGAGCTCGACGATCGTCGAAGGCTGGTCACGCCCTAGGTCACGGGCGTGACCTCTAGGTCACGGGCGTGACATGCCCGAACGGCAAATTTCGAGGTCGACGATCGTCGAATTGAGATCGACGATCGTCGAAGGCTGGTCACGCCCTAGGTCACGGGCGTGACACTCATGTCACGGGCGTGACATGCCCGGGCCGCAAGGTCGACGATCGTCTTACGGCGATCGACGATCGTCGATGGGGTCACGCCCATAGTCACGGGCGTGACACCTTGGTCACGGGCGTGACATGCCCAGCACGTTCGATGATTCTCTCGTGGAGATCGAAGATCGTCGAAGTAGTCACGCCCAAGTCACGGGCGTGACGGGTCGGTCACGGGCGTGACCAACCCGTGACCCGAAAATATTGATCGCTTTATTTCAAATTTTGGGCTTCCTAGGGTTTTGTCACGATCAACCGACTCCTGGGGGTCTAGCCGGAAATGGGATGTTACACCGAGGGCCTTCCTAACCTGCCAACTAATGGGAGCCTGACAACGAGATCAGCTCGGGATATATTTTTAACTTGTTTCACAATATCCAGCGAGGGCCTTCTTGACCTGCCAGCTAATGGGAGACTGACAGCAGGATCAAATCGAGATTTATTTTCACCAGTCTTTCAGTCTATAAGGGGGGACACACTAAGAAGGAAAAGAGTTAGAAAAATAAACATGTTTCTTATTCATACTTAGGGATAGAAGCATTTCAATTCATCACCACTCCGGGTGTGACATATGGTTATCCCATCTACATTTTGGAGGCGATAACCCCCTGATTTGAGGGCTTCCTTGACAATATAAGGACCCTCCCAATTGGGATTGAGCTTTCCAACAAACGTCGACCTCCCGGCCGCATCTATGTTTTTCAAGGCAAGATCCCCCTTTACAAATTGCTTGGTGTGTAAATGTTTGTAAACATACTTGGTCATTCGACGTTTAACCTCCTCTTGCCTGATGACGGCTAGGTCGCGAAGCTCTTCCACCATGTCCAGTGAGAGCTGCATCTCGCCTTCATTTTCGATTCTCCAGTCTTCATCTCTTTCTCTGGCATTGACCACCCGTGGTGACCTGACCTCGAACTCCACGGGAAGCACGACTTTGCAGCCATGTGAAAGCTTGAAAGGAGTTTCCCTTGTGTCGGTGTTGGGCGTCATTCTTAGGGCCCAAAGTACCGACGGAAGCTGCTCCACCCAACTTCCCTTTAGGTTCTCGACCTTCTTTTTCAACAAGTTCACGATGATCTTATTTGTCGCCTCCACCTGACCATTACTCCTTGGGTGATGGACTGACGCGAACCTAAGATCAATCCTGAGCTGGCCACCAAAGCTGATAAACTCATCACTGGCGAATTGCGGCATGTTGTCGGTGACTATGGATTGAGGAAAAACATACCGACAAATGATCTCTCCCCATACAAATTTACGGACTACCTGAGAGGTCACCTTGGCCAGATCCTTGACTTCCAACTACTTTGAGAAATAATCGATCATGACTAGAAGGAATCTCCTCCACCCGCTGGCAAGAGGAAAAGGCACCCCAAGTCCATTCCCCAAATTGCAAATGGACATGGGGCCATGATACTTCTGATTCTCTGGGTGGGCAGGAGCTGGAGTGGCGCAAACAGGTGGTATTTATGATATTTCTTCATGAATTGTTCCACATCTTTACTCAAGGTTGGCCAAAAGTAACCTTGCTGAACTATCCTATCTTCCAGGGTCCTGATCCCAGAGTGGCTTCCACACTCTCCTGAGTGGACCTCCTCTAAGATCTTTAGAAGCTCTTCCTCAGCCGCACACCTGGCCAGAAATCCCAAGAGAGTCTTCCGTAACAGCTCTCCTTCGCGCAACCAATAGTATGCCGACTTGTGTCTAAAGCGCTTCTTGTCCGTGGCCTCCTACTTGGAATTCGCCGGTGGTTAAAAATGTGATAAATGGGTCCTTCCATTAGGGCATTGATCTTGTTGGTGTTACTATTGTGATCTGTAAGTGATCAAGCATGTGGCCTCACTACCAACTCAGTATGAGCCTATCAGGGTCGCACATAAATATTATGGAGAAATTGGGAGATTGGATTTGTATGATATAGCTCATATGATGAGTTGAAAAGACTTAGCTCAATCAGGCTAAAGTTGTCGAGTGCATTGAGACCAGTCAACGCTTTCGTCGAGTTAAGAATTAACTCTTCGAATGGCCACATTGAGTGTGCTGAGTATATTCAACGATTCGTCGAGTCAAAGTGTTGATTTGTCGAGTATGGAACTTAAGAGTTGAGTGTGTTGGCTATACTCAGCGATTCGTTGTGTCAAGGAGTTGATTCGGCGAGTCTGAGTCTCAGGCGTTGAGTGTGTTGAGTTCACTCAACGCCTTCATCGAGTAAAGGGTTATTGGGAGAATCTAGCACTTAGGCGTTGAGTGCACTCAACTCCATTCGACGAATCTAAGTTATAGCGTTGAGTGCGTTGAGTGCACTCAACGCCATTCGACGATTCGTCGAGTATGTCGCAAAAAGCGTTGAGAGCATTGAGTCCACTCAACACCTTCATAGAGTCAAGCATTGAGTCTACTGGGAATGGTGTTGAGTTCATCGTGTATCTTATGGATACTCGATGATTCATCGAGTATAAGATGATACTCTATGATTCATCGTATATGCCATGGATACTCAATGAATCGTTGAGACAATGGTTATCTGGTCGAATTTCTGGATTCTAAGTCTGGGTCTGCCAATAGCGTCGGGACTATTCTATTTATTCCTTGGGTATAAATAGGAACTGTTTTAGGGTTTCAATATACTGGATGTGATTATTATCCGTCTAAGCACACCGCACTGTGCGAATGGACGGAAACCCAATAAGCCCGACGGAAACGTTTCGGCGATCCTATCACTATCGCCGATCCCGATCTCGGCGAGTGTCTCCGCCGCCTCTCCTCTAACAGATCTAACAATCTGTGGAGACGCTGTGTGTCCTCTCTCGACCTAGTGCTTGTTCGACAAGTTGCTACGGGTTCTCCCGATCGTGTGGATTTCCTGTAGAGGTGCGGATACAATTTCTGCGCTCAGAACTCAAGCCGCTAGTGACCGACTGGAATTTTCTAGAGCATCTTGGTTGAGTATAGACTCAATCCCTCACAGGTAATTTTAATTACAACATGCTTTACTTCTTGTTTCATGAATATTGTCAGATCCGAACTTTTTGGATTTTCTTGTTCTCCATTTCCGCTGTGCGCACAAATGTTGTGCCACCATAGCAAAACCCAACAGTGGTATCAGAGGGAGGTTGCTGATAATATTCATTGTTTCAGAAGTTGCTAAATCCATGTTATGTTGATTTGGAGATTTTATAAGTGTTCTAAAATGCCTAAATCTATTCTTGGAATCTCACCAAGAACGCATGTGATTTCTTTGTTACTACTCCTTAACAGTAACCATCACTCTTGTTGGTTTGTGAAACCAAGTATGTGGTAGGTTTTGAATCTCACACATAAAGTGACGAGCTTATCTACTGTGTAAGTGGAGTTTGTGGTTCTCATGTACAGTGCATGTAAATCTAAGGATTTAGAAGGGTTTTAGATATTCAGATTTAGCTTGGTTCATCAAGTGTTGATGATCTTCTTGTGCACATCTAGGATGCATTTGGATTATGTATGCTGTTTTTGTTGTTTGTGGATGTGCACATTGGTTAAGTTTTAACCGTGATTAAAGTGTTAATCAAGTATAAAATCCCTTAAGCAATATTAAGTATTCGGATGCCTTCTGATGGATGACACTCTTCCTTCCTCAATCGATGAAGTGTGGGCTTGCCAAAACAAGGTGTATTAATCTATCTTGGTAAGGGTGCGAGCGGATAATTGTTATATCCCACTACCGACATTGAGTCAAGCTTAACTGGGTGACTTCAAATGTTGAGTGCCCAGAGGCATAGGGTGGCATGCACCATATGATGGATGCGAATAAAGAGTTATTCACCAGCCATACAAGAGTTACATTGTGATGCAATTGACAAGCGTTGTCTACCTAAATAACTGAATTGTGAGAGAAAAGTCAAAGCTGACTCATAGTGTTAGTGAAATATGGATCTTGTCCACTAAGAGAGTTACTCACATTAACTCTTCGAATTCATATCAAGGGTTATCAGTTTGATATAAATAGTGGGAGTTATTTTGATTAAAGTCCTAATTGAAAGATAAATTATATTTTGAAATGCAGTACTAATTTGCTTTGCTTGATCCTTGTAGAATTTCCATGGCAAGTGGTTCACATTCCACCCTGTCCCTCCGAGCGATCCTTGAGAAGAAAAAGATGAGCAGGACAAATTATTTGGACTAGTACAGGAGCTTGAGAATTGTTCTCAGACAAGAGTGTACGCTCTATGTTTTGGAAGAGGTAACCCATGATGAGCTTGCTGGGACTGCGTCCCGTGCTGATAAGGATGCTTATAAGAAGTATCTTGATGATTCCTTAGATGTCGAATGTCTCATGCTAGCGACCATGAACTCTGAGCTCCAAAAGCAACACGATAACATGGGTTGCAAGGAAATTGACGAGCGTACTCAAGATGATTGGGTATATCAAGAACCATGAAAGACTAGGGTTCCCTCTAGGCCAAGAGGTAGCCACGGACCCGATCATGCAATCGTTGCCGGGCAGTTATAAGCAGTTTGTCTTGAACTATAACATGAATGAAATAGACAAGACACTTCCCGAGATCATAGGTATGTTAAGAACTGCCGAGATCAACATGAAGAAGACCAAGCCTGCTAGCCCAATATTGATGGTGCATAAAGGCAAGGGCAAGGGCAAGGGCTTTAAGAAGACGAAGGTAGGACCTAAGTCTTCTTTGGAGCCCAAGTATTCTGCACTAAAAAAAGAAAGGTTCAGGGAAAGAGGGAAAGTGCCACCACTATGGCAAGGCTGGTCATTAGAGAAGGAACTGTTCTTCATACATTGAGGGTCTGCAAAAGATGAGGGGAGGTATGACTTCCGCTTCAGGTATTTATGTTATAGAGATAAACCTTTCTGCTCCTTCATCCTGGGTATTGGATACTAGATGTGGTTCTCATATTTGTATAAATGTGCAGGAACTGGGAAGGAGAAGAATGCTGAGTAAAGGAGAGGTGGACCTGCATGTCAGCAATTAAGCAAGAGTTGCTGCTGTCGTCGTAGGAGTTTACCATCTTTCTTTGCCCAGTGGGCTTGTAATAGAATTAGATAATTGTTATTTTGTTTCGTCCATAACTACAAACATTATATCCATTTCATGTTTGGACATGATGGGTTTTTCTTTTATTATTAAGAACAATTATTGTTCAATATTTAATGAAGATTTTTTATGGTATAGCCCAAATGTTTAATGGTTTATATATTTTGAACTTAGACCATCAGATCTATAACATAGAAAATACTAAAAGACTAAGAACGAATGACTCAAACTCTACGTATCTTTGGCATTGTCATTTGGGCCATATAAATGAGAAACGTATATCCAAGCTCCATAGAGATGGACTATTAGACTCATTTGATTATGAATCATTTGAGAGATACGAATCCTGTTTGTTTGGCAAGATGACTAAGGTCCCTTTCACTGGAAACAATGAGAGGACTGATGATCTCTTGGGTATAGTACATAGTGATGTGTGTGGATCCATGAGTTCTATGGCTAGAGGAGGGTACTTCTACTTTGTTACATTTACTGATGATTTAAGTAGATACAGATACGTGTATCTTATGAAGTGCAAATATGAGACCTTTGAAAAGTTTAAAGATGTCAAGAACGAAGTAGAGAACTAATTGGGTAAGAAGGTTAAAGCACTCCGATCTGATCGAGGTGGCGAATTCCTGAGTCATGAGTTTTGTGATCATCTGAAAGAGTGTGGTATTGTATCACAACTCACTCCACTTAGAACACCACAACATAATGGTGTGTCTGAGCGGAGGAATCGTACACTGTTAGACATGGTGCGATCGATGATGAGTCATGCAGATCTGCCTGTTTCCTTTTGGGGTTTTGCTCTAGAAACTGCTGCTTTAACATTAAATCGTGCTCCAACGAAGGCGGTTCTAAATACACCCTATGAGATATGGTGTTGGTACCCTAGATGTGATTTGGCTTATGTAATCCCTTTCCAGCCCCTCTTGATCCATATAAAGATATATGATCATGTTTAGACTTTGCTTAGTCTCCCTAGGGCAGTATATAACTGACCTAGAGTTTAGGCTAGTAGTTTTAGAATGTGTTTTGGTTGAGGCTTTTTCCGTTCGACTATCGTCGAACGAGGCCTCGCGATCGTCGATCATTGATCGACGATAGCAGGGCTATTGAATCGTTGAAGTCAAGACAATTATCGTCGACCGATGGTCGACGATCTCAGAGCTAGCTTACTACGCTCTGAAGGTTGGTCGACGATCTGTCATCAACAGATCGACGATCGTGTTCTAGCTTCACTATATCTGTCTCGACAGATCTTTGCCTTAATCGTCGACATCATTGTTGGTCGACGATATCTGTCTCGACAGATCTCTGCCTTAGTCGTCGACATCATGAGATGTTCGACGATTTCTGTGTCATCAGACTTTTTGCTTTAGTCGACGATATCTGTTTGCTGGTCGACGATCTATTAGCTGGTCGACGATCTATTAGCTGGTCGACGATCTATTTTCTGGTCGACGATTTCTGGTCGACGATTTCTGGTCCGACAGATTCCTGCTATTGGTCGACGATTTGTTAACAGGTCGACGATCTTCGAACCCCTGTTCGACGATTTCTGTCTGATTTTATCTATTTGTATTTATGCTATTCCTTGGTTTATTTCCAAGTGTGTTAGCTTGTGGTTAGAAAGATTCTCTAAAGTTATTTGTTGCTAAAATTATGGCTTAAATTCAAAATGAATTATTTACAAATTCTGTCAAACATAAATCACGGGATTCAGTATTCTTGATAAAGCATTTTGTCCTATTATACAAATTGCGTTGACTTTATCTTTCCAGCCTGTTTTCTAGCCGTTGGTACTATGTACTATTTCCAAGAAAGGTACGTCTTTATGCTGAGATTTCTTTCCCGCTTATTTTATTCCTTATTGGGACTGACAGAAAGTTAATAGGTCATTCTATTCCTATTGCTATATTCTATTTTGAGATAATCTGTTGCAGGGCTCGAGAATTAAAATCAATAGAGCCGTTTCAAAGGAAAACGTGAAGACATATTTAAAAGAGATTCTGCTCTCAGAAAAGAAAAAAGTAACAGACACAGAGAAAAATTATTCATCCGCTCAAGCATCATCAGAGCACTTCTTCACCATCTCTTTACAAGAAGAAGAAAAGTTTTCCTGAAGCAAAAGCCCAAAGCAATCATCTTCCATTCTCAAGTCTCCTGAGCAATCTGCTTAGAGTTTTTCAAAGACTTCAGAAAAGGCTCAAGATCTGCTTCAAGTGCTCCAGAATCTTAAGACCTGATAAAAAATCAGTCTTCAGATTTCTGAGGATTTAGTTTCAGTTTATCTGAAACTCCTTCATCCTGAAGCAAAGGCTTTCCCTGGACTTCCACTGAGCCAGGGGGAGACTTTGATTCTTTTGAGAATCCACAAATCTTCTCTAATCTGTATTTAAAATAGAGAAGATAATCAAACCCTCTCAACCCCTTTGTAAAAAGAGTTTGTTCACACCTCTTCAAAAGTGAACGTTGGTGACAGGGCACCTTATCAACAACCTGTGGTTGAGCATCCTTATCAAAAGCTCAAAGGGTCTGTTTGATCTACCTGAATCAGATCATTGGTGGCAGGGCACCTTAGCAAAAACCTGTAGTGGATTCCTACCAGGGTGGTAGAAGAGTGGATGTACCTATTTAAAGGGAACCACTATATATCCTGTGTCCATCTGGTTATCTTGTTTATTCATTTTATTCTGTGGCTGTGATAGAACTACCTAGGATTGCTAGTTGCTGTGATAGGCTTGTAGTTAACTGAAATTTCAGTCAACTTCTTCACTTGTGCACTTCACTGTGTTAGGCTCTTAGGGTTCAAGTATCAGATTTTTTATTCCGCAAATAAACTCCAAGGGAGCTGACTAAGTGTTCATAAAATTTTGAATACTCTATTCACCCCCCCTCTAGAGTAGTTTACAACTTATCCCCTCACTTTCATATGGACTGGGAAGCATCCTAGTATGTCGTTCATTAAGGTTTGGGGTTGTGAGGCATACATGCGACGTCAAATGCCTGACAAGCTGGAACCCAAATTAGATAAGTGTTATCTTGTGGGGTATCCTAAGGAAACTAAAGGGTATTATTTCTACCTACCATCCGAGGGCAAAGTGTTTGTCGCGAGGATTGGTGTCTTTATTGAGAAAGAGTTCTTAAGTAGAAAGAATGTCAGGGTAGAACTTGAAGAAGTTCAAGAACCACAAAATGTGAATGAAATATAATTGGTACCTGAGTCAGGACTACAAGTTGTTGTAGCCAGAGAACCAATTAAGGAAACACAAGTTCCACGTAGATCTGGTAGACCAAGGTTTGAGCCTGAGAAATATGGATTTTTCGTGTCTCAAATAGGTAACGTGTTGCTTATCGATCATAGTGATGAGACTACAACCTACCAAAAGGCTTTTAGTGGACCGGACTCCGAGAAATGGCTTGAGGCCATGAAATCTGAAATGGACTCCATGTATGAAAACCATGTTTGGACCTTGGTGGAACCACCTGAAGGGGTACAACCCATAGGGTGTAAGTCGGTCTTCAAGAAGAAGACTGACATGGATGGGAGTGTACAGACATTCAAAGGGCAACTAATGGCTAAAGGTTTCAAGCAAATTCATGGTATTGACTATGATGAGACCTTTTCCCCTGTTACCATGGTTAAGTTCATCAGAATTCTTCTTACTATTGCTGCATATTATGACTATGAGATCTGGTAGATGGATGTCAAAACGTCTTTCCTAAATGGAAACCTCCTTGAGGAAGTGTATATGACACAACCCGAGGGTTTTTATCTCCAAGTGAATCCACTAAAATTTGTAAGCTGTAGAGATCCATTTATGGATTAAATCAGGCTTCTCGAAGTTGGAATCTTTGTTTTGATGAAAAGATCAAAGAGTTTGGTTTTATCACGAACGAGGATGAACGTATGTTTACAAACATATTAGTGGGAGCATAGTTGTCTTCCTGATATTGTATGTAGATGACATACTGCTGATCTAGAATGACAAACCGACCCTGCAAGTTGTTAAGAACAACCTAGGGGACTGATTTTCTATGAAGGTCTTAAGTGAAGTTACTTATATACTTGGTATTAAGATCTTTAGATATAGATCGAAGAAGTTGTTGGGTTTGACCCAAAGTACATACATTGACAAGGTGTTAAAATGGTTCAACATGCTTGAGTCTAAGAAAGGATTCTTACCCATGTATCATGGTGTGAGTATCTCTAAGGACCAGTGTACTAAGTCTTGTGAAGATAAGGACCACATGAAGTTTATTCCATATGCTTCGGCAATTGGGTCAATCATGTATGCAATGATATGTACTAGACCCGATATCTTTTATGCCTTGAGTATGACTAGCAGGTATCAGTCTGATGCCAGTGAAAGTCACTGGATTGCCGTCAAGAATATCCTGAAGTACTTGCGAAGAACTAAGGATACGTTCTTGGTATTTGGTAGAGAGGAAGAGCTCGTTGTAAGGGGTTACATGGATGCTAGCTTCCAGACTTATAGGGACAACTCAAAGTCTCAGTCAGGTTTCATATTTTGGCTTAATGGAGGTGCTGTTAGCTGGAAGAGTTCCAAGCAGGAGATAGTTGCCAATTATTCATCTGAGGCCGAGTATATCACCGCTACAAATGCATCGAAGGTGGTTGTATGCATTAGGAAATTCATCAGAGAGTAAGATGTAGTTCCTAGCATTGTTCGTCCCGTAGATCTCTACTGTGACAATAACGGTGCAATTTCACTTGCTTCAGAACCTAGATCTCATCAGCGCTCCAAGCACATACTTCAGCCGTTCCATTTAATTAGAGAGATTGCCGATCGAGGAGATGTGAGCATTAGCATAGTGCTGACTGAAGAGAACATTGCGGATCCACTAACAAAGCTTATCTCACAGAGAAAGCATGATGGTCATGTTAGATCTATGGGTATACAATACCTGAATGATCAACTCTAGTAGGAATCTTGTGGATTGTATGTTTGTTGGCTGTAATTTTTTATTTGATGAATAATGTACTATATGCATTTCATTTATATATTTTGGTAAGTTATTTTATTGTGTTATTATATCTATTATGATAGAGTAGTTAACCAAATAAATGCCTTTGGAGTGTTTGCTTCCATAGGTCAAGTAGTGACTTGAATGTGAGAACCTATGATCCTAGATGCTTCATTCTTAAAGGTCCCTGGTCATGTATCATCTTAGAAGCTAAGAGCGATGATGATACCTTTAAGACTAGCATGTGCGTTGACTGATGACCCGTCCTCACAGGTCATGATATTATGATATCAAGTCATCACATGGGTACTTGTTATGAACAAGTTATACTGAACAGACTCACCATGAGAATACTTTGTGCATTGTTATATAAACATGTCACAAGTATGACTCAAGTGGTAATAGTGTTTGTGGTCCTTTGACCTGAAATCATAACATTTATCGATTGAGGAAGAGTGTGCTTTGATTCCATTAAAAGTCCAGTCTTGAGAAAGTTGGATGATAAAGGTGGTTATTGGGTACGTTACAAATCATTTGGGTGTTTGCTTGTGAGCAAAGATGGGATTTGTCCTCCTTTATGATAGGAGTTGCGTCCATGGGACCCTTGATGGAATAGGACTTAGAAATGAATGGCCATGCTTGGTTGAGTCAATATATGGTATTGGGCTCACCAATTTCTGCAAGTCCATTCTAGATCAAGAAACTGGGATTGAACAATTATGAGGGTGACACGGTCTATACCTCTAGTTCTATCTGGATGCAAGGGACAAAGGGACATGACAACACTGTAACATTGGTCACAATGGCTTTTGAGTTTATAAACTCTTGCTGTTTTGGGAGCAATAATGTATTGCTAGATGCGCTCATTATTTGTGAAGCCTTTGTTTGATACTTTCAAGATCAAGTGGGACACTGTTGGTGTTACCATTGTGATCTGGAAGTGATCAAGCCTGTGGCCTCACTGCCAACTAAGTATGAGCCTTTCAGGGTCGAACATAAATATTGTAGAGAAATTGGGAGACTAGATTTGTATGATATAGCTTATATAATGAGTTGAAAAGACTTAGCTCAATCAGGCTAAAGGCATCGAGTGCGTTGAGACCAGTCAATGCTTTCATCAAGTTAAGCGTTAACTCGTCGAATGGCGGCGTTGAGTGTGCTGAGTATATTCAATGATTCGTCAAGTCAAAGTGTTGATTCTTCGAGTATGACACTTAAGCGTTGAGTGTGTTGACTATACTCGGCGATTTGTTGAGTCAAGGAGTTGATCTGGCACTTAGGCGTTGAGTGCATTGGGTGCACTCAACGCCATTCGACGAATCTAAGTTTTGGCGTTGAGTGCGTTGAGTGCACTCAACGCCATTCGACGATTCGTCGAGTATGGTGGAAAGCGTTGAGAGCGTTGGGCCCACTCAACGCCTTCAGAGAGTCAAGCATTGAGTTTGCTGGGGATGGCATTGAGTTCATCGTGTATCTTATGGATACTCGACGATTCGTCGAGTATAAGATGATACTCGACGATTCGTCGTATATGCCATGGATACTCGACGAATCGCTAAGACAAGGGTTGTCTGGCCGAATTTCTGGATTCTAAGTCTAGGTTAGCCAATAACGTCGGGACTGTTCTATTTATTTCTTGGGTATAAATAGGAACGGTTTTAGGGTTTCAATATACTGGATGCGATTATTATTTGTATAAGCACACCGCACTGTGCGATAGGACTGAAACCCTAGAAGCCCGACGAAACGTTCTGGTGATCCCGTCACTATCGCCGATCCCGATCCCGGCGAGTGTCGCCGCCGCCTCTCCTCTAACATATCTAGAAATCTGCGGACACTGTGTGTCCTCTTCCGACCTAGTGCTTGTTCTACAAGTTGCTACGAGTTCTCCCAATCATGTGGATTTCCTGTAGAGGCGCGGACACAATTTCTGCGCTCAGGACTCAAGCCGCCAATGACCGGCTGGAATTTTCTAGAGCATCTTGGTTGAGTATAGACTTAATCCATCAAAGGTGATTTTAATTACAATATGATTTACTTCTTTATTCATGAATATTGCTAGATCTAATCTTTTTGGGTTTTCTTGTCCTCCATTTCCGCTACGCGCACAAATGTTGTGCCACCCTTACAAAACCCAACAAATCTATCTCCATTAGCTCTTCCTCCTCTACATACAGTCAGAAAAAGTCAGTCACGGTCCCTCCTGCACTCGAAACAAAATTGGCCAGCCAATCTACTGTAGCACTCTCTTCCCGCGGTACATGCTAGATGGAGAATGTCCGGAACCCCCAATAAGGGCCCTTACCTTAAACAATTATTGTTGCAAGGTCGGTTCCCTTGCCTCAAACTCTACCTTGACCCACGAGGCAACTACCATTGAATCCGTTAACACATACATATCATGTACCCCCAACTCCTTAGCGAGCTGCATCCCTGTAATGACTGCCTCATACTCCGCCTAGTTGTTGGTGACAGGGAAGTGTATCACTATGGCCTGCTCAATCTTCATCCCTTGGGGGATTTTTAAGACAACCCCCGCTCCTAAGGAATATCTTCCTGAAGCCCCATCCATTAGTAGCTTCCAAGCAACTAGGTGGCTTGGTCCTGTCTCTTTTGACTCCACTACACAGTCTGCCACTGCTTGAGCTTTAACTGACACGTGTGGGACGAAGGATATGTCAAACTCGCTCAACTCCACCGACTATTTCGCCAACCTTCCCAAATGTTCAACCACTTCAAAGATGTTACGTAGTGGATGGTCGGTCACCACCTGGATAAAGTGAGCTTGAAAGTAAGGTCGGAGTTTTCGAGCTGAGAGGACCAAAGAAAAAGCTAGATTCTCTAGGATTGGATACCTGAGCTCTGCTTTCTTCAAGACCCGACTCACATAGTAATTGGCAGTTGTTTCTTACTCTCCTCTCAGACCAACATGGAGCTTATAGCTTTTGTCCCCACTCTGAGGTACAAGGTCAGATATTCCCCTTCTTTGGGCCCCTGGAGCAGAGGAGCCTTTGTGAGCTGATCCTTTAGAGACTAGAAGGCCTCCTCACATTCCTTAGAGAATTAAAACTTTTGATTCCCCCGCAGTACCCAAAAGAAGGGTGCACACTTCTCTCCTACCCGGGAAAGAAATCTGCTCAGTCCTGCAAGCTTCCTAGTCAGGCTCTAAACCTCCTTGGCACTCCTCGACGATTCCGGCTCCATTATTGCTTTCACTTAGTCCGGATTGGTCTCAACCCCAGCGGGAGTCAGGAGGTGTCTAAGAAACTTCCCCCGACTTGCTCTGAAAACACACTTATGGGGATTCAACCTCATTTTAAACATTTGTAAGGTGGAAAAACTTCCTCCAGATCTTGAAGGTGAGAGATCACATCCTTGCCCTTCACCAGTAGATCATCTATATATACCTTCAAGTTTCTCCCCTTCTTCCCCCGAAAGACCCTATCCATCATCCTATCATAGGTTATCCCTGCATTCTTCAGCCCAAAGGGCATCATGTTGTAGTTATAGTAACCACTGGTCGTGATGAAGGACACATCCTTTACATCTGAAGGGTGCATCTGAAAAAGCATCCAAAAACTCATTATAGGGAAATCGACGACTGAGTCAACCAACGCGTCAATTCGAGGAAAGGGATAACAATTCTTAAAGCATGCTTTATTCAACAAAGAGAATTCTATACACATTTTCCATTTCCCATCCCCCCTTTTCACCATTATAACATTAGAGACCAAGCCCAAAAACTGGATCTCTGACACGAAACCGGCCTTGAGAAAATTTTCCACTTCCTCTTTGATAGGCCCTTCGAGCTTGTCGGCCACATTCCTCTTCTTTTGTCGAATAAGGTGGACCTTCCGATCAAAATTCAGCTGGTGGCAAGCCACGTTTGCATCAATGCCGAACATATCTGCGGCTCTCCAAGCGAAGATATCCACGTACTTTTGGATGCATGCTGACATCCTCTCTTGATCCTTCTGTCCCAAGCCTCTGCTGACCCACACATTCTTTGCCTTACCCACTTGGATGAGAACCTCTATCTCCACCATTGATTCCATCGACTCCAGCCGGGACTATTCCTCCCAATCTTCAGCTGCCCTCCCTCCTTGGGCTAGGGTCTCCTCTTCTACTGCTTCCTCCACCAGTATCATCTCTTTCATCCTTTTAGCTCTCCTTCCACGCTTTCCACTTGAGCGAGGAACTGATTCCCCCTTAACTCCGCCATCACCTCCTCCACCACCTTCTCCATCTCTTCGACCTCTCCCATCTATGAGATGGTGTTGACTGAGGTGACGTAGCACTACCTTGCCACCTTAGGTTCTGCTCGGATCCAGACCTGCAGCCCCCATCATTGAACTTGAGGCACTGATGGAAGGATGAGGGGACATAACGGAAAGCATTGATGAGAGGCCGGTCGAAGATGACATTATAGCTGTTGTGGGCATCTATGATCACACACCAAGAATTACGGTACTGACCCCCCAAAGTCACGTTGAGCCCCACGCCACCTTCCACTTCCTTTCTCTCTCCCAAAAAATCCAAAGAGCGATCCATCCAAGACCAACCCCCTCTTTGCCTCCATCTTCATTTCGTCAAATGCCTTCTTAAAGATGATATTGACCGAGCTCCTGTTGTCTACCAAGATCCTGAAGATGGTGAAGTTCTCGATAGCTGTTTGTATTACCAGCGTGTCGTAGAACGTATCCTCATGATCCGGCATATCGGTCGAGGTAAAGTTAATCCTCTCCACATGAGGCAGGGTCTGGGACGTCGAAGGCACCCTTCAACGGAATACAATTTGGAGGCTCCCCTCACGGGTAGCCTCGATTCCCCCCATGGATTACTCCAATTCTCCCGGAGCCTCCTATATCAGACCATTCTTCAATCTGTCATCATCCGCCCCTGTGACCACTTCCTCGATATGCACTGTCGGTATCTGCTGCCCTTATCCTCTTTTCCTTCTAAGCTCCAAAAAATCTGGTCAGGTGGCCATTGCATGACCTTCCACTTGATGGAAGTCACAATATGGCAACTCCACCTCCCCCCATCTCCTTCCCCCTCGACCATTCCTCCTCTCAATCCTTTCCCAGGCTATTGTCATGGCTTGATGTTATGGGGTGAGGGGTGGCCTTGGATCCTACCCCCAACCTAGAGGGTTAAACCTCCCCTACCCCTCCTTAGAACCCTCTTCCTTAGCCCTGGTTAGGTCCCCCATGCTGTCTTTAGGCCAGCTGGTTGTTGGTTTCTTGATAACTCCACCCCTGTTGTTGCATTTGGAAACCTTTCCCTTTGGGATCATCTCTTCTTCTCTCCTCCTCGCATATGTTTACTCCCTTATCCCTCTCTTCACTTCCTCCCAACCTGGCAAGCTTCCTAGCAAAGTTGGGGTTTACTGCCTCACCCTCGATCTCCTTTGTCTCTCTCCATCACCTTCTCAAAGGACAATGGTGGCCTCCGCTTCAATACAACCATGAAGAACCCTTCTCGGAGCCCTAATGTGAAGGCCATCATCAGGGTAAACCTTATAACCTCTTCCATGACGAGAACTTCCTCCTAAAAACTGTCTACATAGCTCTCTAGGGTTTCTTCCGGCCCCTACTTGACTGCGAAGAGGAACTATGCTCCCTTCTTCCTCTTCTTCGAAGTCGAGAATCTTAATAGGAATCCCCGATGCATATCTACGTAGTAGTAAATTAAGCTGGTGGAACCAGTCCCTTGCCTTGTCTTTGAAGGAGATGGAAAAAATTCGGCACTTGAAGGCATCCGACATTTGTCTGATGGAGACCGCATCCTTAAACCACTAGACGTGCTGAACTGGGTTGTCTCTGCCGGTGTAGTAGGACATCTCCTGCTCCTTGAACCCTTCTGGAATTGGGGTCGACCCGACCAACTCGCTGAAGGGGCTTCCTCCTGCGGCGCGAGTGGGTGGCTCCCACAAAACCATCTTGCTGGCCTGACCAGAACTCAATGTGTCGGGGAAAAGCTCTCGCCCAATGAGATCCTTCTCGCCAACCTTGCCTTCTTTCTTTTTCCCGATCCGCCTGACTGGAGCATTCTAGCCTATAGCAGGTTGCACGACCACCGGGACAATCAGTGTCGAGCACTCGCCACGAGTGGCGCGGAGCCATGGTGCTAAGTCTCCAAGTCCCCCTTTTTGAAATCTTCGAACATGACCACTGTGGCTAAGACCGGTGGGGGTGGAGATTGCTTCTAGACAGACCCATGTCATTCACCTCCATTCATGGAACTAGCTGAGGATCTTCTGTGTTGTCCATGCACCAAGCTCAACGCACCAAAGTGTTGAAACCTGAAATCGGTCTCTTATGGAGTTCGGGGTCCCAAAAGAGGTGTGGCATCACACTAACTTCCCTCGAGCTAGTACACCAAACCAAAGACTTAGAAATCTTGGAACAGAACTGAGGTCCCAACGAGGAGGTCCCACAATATGCCCGAAAGATTTAAGAGTACTTCCCCTTTCAAGCCAATGTTAAGCTAGGGCACTTTTGGGTCCATTGACCACAATGTCCTAGATTTGAAGAAGTCAAATATGTCAATGAGCATACACAATTGTATATTTATTACATGTTCAAGTTCATACATGCAGGGTTGTCCTATAACATTTAAGGGACAGATAGCCTAAGTGGCTAAGTCAGGTAAACTCTTACCTAAGGTGTGGATAGACAGAAATCTGTCTAGGTCCACAGGCATTCATTGAAGGCTACTCACTCAATGCCAGATGACTTATACCGCTGAGTGGAGCCTATATCGTCAAATCTAAAGTAATGGCAGACTGAAGAAGTGACTAAGTGCACATGCATTGAGTGAAATTAACTCACTCAACGCTATACAACAAAAGGCTGTGTGACAGGCTAATGCTGTAATAGCCTAAGTAGAAATGAGAAGAAAAGTGACTAAGTCCACAGGCGTTGAGTGTAGCTCACTCGCTCAACGCCATAGCTTCATAATAGTTGAGTATAGCTCAGTCAGTCAACTCCATAGGAAAACTGTGAATATTTACCAAGTCCACAGGCGTTGAGTGAGGCAAGCTCACTTAACGCCATGTGATAATGCGTTGATTAATTCTTAAAGGGAGTGTTCTTTTTTAGACATAGAAATTTGGCTAAGTCTAAATGCGTTGAGTGTAGCTCACTCACTCAACGCCAGATAACAGAAATGTCTGTTAAGTAGTTTGGCGTTGAGTGAAACTTACTCACTCAATTCCAAGTAGCAGTAAATCTGCCCAAGGAAAAAAGCGTTGAGTGAGGCATGCTCACTCAATGCTCTCAGCGCTTAAGATGCTGCAGACGCAAAACATTGGCTAAGGCAAAAAGCGTTGAGTGAGGCGTGCTCACTCAATGCTCTCAATGCCAAACATGCAGGAGTGGCTTAAGAATATGCTAAGGCAAAAAGCATTGAGTGAGGCTTGCTCACTCAACGCTGTCAACGCCTAGATAGACAGAATTCTGTCTCAGTAATTTGGCACCGAGTGAGGCTTGCTCACTCAATGCCTATTCTACTGATGCTCAATTTTGGTTAAGTCAACAGGTGCTGACGTCAGCAAAATCGACAAAGTCAACTGATTTCAAATCAAGTACGGAGAAGCTACAGAACACGACAAACTCTACCGAGAAGCTACTATACGTCTTCTTCCATTAAAGCAAGGTATAGCTGGAAGCTGCAGGTGGGGCCAATTGATCTCTAAGAGCCATTGATCGGCGAACTACAAAAGGAAGAGATGAGCCAAGAACCAAGAAAACTTTTAGGGCATTATCAATTTCAAAAGGTTGCAGCCGACTTCTTCTCTCTCTCCATTATCTCTGAGAAAGAGCTTGAAGTCTTCCTGTGGGAACGAAAAGTTTAGTGAGCTGTTGCTTATTCATCTGCTACAACATAATCAGAAAGGCTTCTAATAGAGGAAGAAAGTAGAGCCATAATTATCCAGCGGGCTCAGTTGGCTGATTGAAGAACACAAGTTCACCTTCTTCAGCAAGTTCAGAATCCTTATTCTGAGTTTCTTCCAGTAGAATTTCTACCTGTTGCTGTGAAGCAAGATAGTGCTGAGATAACTTAGTCCTAGTTTTTGACAAAGAGAAATATCCCTGTGTCAAAACATTCAAATACTCATCTTTCTGTAGGATCCAACTAGATCTGAGTTGTAGGGAAATATTGCCTGAGCAGTAGGAGAGTGAACCTCTCTAAGTTGTAGAATCCAACTGGATCTGAGGTAGGGCAATATTGCCTGAGTAGTAGGAGAGTGAACCTCTCTTAGTTGTAGGATCCAACTGGATCTGAGGTAGGGCAATATTGTCTGAGTAGTAGGAGAGTGAACCTCTCTGAGTTGTAGGATCCAACTTGATCTGAGGTAGGGCAATTTGCCTGAGCAGTAAGAGAGTGTAACTCTCTGAGATAGGATCCCCAGTGGATCTGAGGTAGGGTTGTCCTCCCATCCTGAGTATAGGGCCTTTGGCTTGAGGTAGGTGATCAGCTGATCACTGAGTTATAGGCCCTTATTGTTGAGCTGTAGGTCTTGGAGGAGACTGAGAGATCCTGTGGGATCTGAGATGTAAGCTCCTTGGAGTAGTGTTTTGGAGAAGTGCCTTGACCAATAGGAAGTTTGCAAGGTGGGAGGAGAGTGGATGTACCCACAAGTTGGGAAACCACTATAAATCTGTGTGTGCTTTTCTGTATTGTTTTCTTTGTGCATGTTCTTGAAAACAAACTACTGGCAACACATTTAATGCTAAAGGAAAAACCGAAAAAAGAATAATAACTGTGAAATAATGTATTCACCCCTAGGTTGCAAGCTACCTTGAAAACAAAGACTTTCAGGCACCTTCGAGGATACTCAAGGCTCGCTAAGAAAAGCCTGAGAAAGAAGAATTTAAAAGAATTCGTCCTCTCCAAAGGAGCCCCCTCAGGTCTATTTATAGATTTTCAAAGTTGGTCTGTCAACAACGTAACTCCGCCGCCTCAATTCCTTATACACAGCCCAGTTGGGTCTGCCAATAGCGTAACTCCGTTGTCGAAAAAGGTTATTTGCACGCCTTCAGGGGCATCCAGGTGATTTCATATCTGAACCCCACTAGGAGAGTGGTCAGTGGAAGTACAACTAGCCTGAAGCAACGGATGCCGAATGAGCCAAGCATTCACCTCCTAGCCTCATCAAAGGACGAGTGTGGGTTCTGCCCACCACTCGCCTGACTCGGTGAAAGCCTTTTTACCTGCGCATTAAGGCACGAGTCTTGGGCGAGTGTGTGATGAAGACCACACTCGCCCGAGGGCCTGTCTGTCTCTCCTATCTTAAGCGAAAGCCCATTGATGTGCTGGGTGAGTGTAGATCTTCCTACCCCACTCATCATTCCGACTAGCTTGAACCTGAGGGTGCTCATGTTATTCCTTGGACTCGTTGGAGTGTCCCACTCAATGAATACGGGGTTGTGCTGCGGTGGCGGGACAAGCCAACGAGTCCAGACGGAGGGTTCAAACGGGGGGGGGGGGGTGGGAGGAGCTGCTCCGGACAGCGGGTTTTGCTCTGTTCTTCACGGCGCAGTGGGTCGAGACAGAGCAAACGCCGCCGGAGGCCATTTGTTTACCCACCTTCCGGCAGCGTTTCCTCCGAATGCTCGTCGAGAATGGAGCGCCAAATGAAGGCTATATTTGGTTCCGGTGGGTTGAAACGGCACTTTAAAACCGGAGGGGGAGAGGTGTGTGTCGAAATAGAGCGGATAGGGGCCGTTTCCTCGCTGTGGGTGCAAATGGAGCAAACGCTCTCTACGGCCGTTTGTTTACCCGTCGTCTGATTGCGTTTGCTCCAAATGGAGATGACGAAACGCCGATCCAAACGAAGCCGAAGCCATAGAAATTAGAATCATTTTAAGCAACACCAAGAATCCCATTTAATTTATTTATTATTTTACATTTTAATGTTAAATTATTCGTATTAGTTCATTTAATAATATTTGGGCGCTGATATTTGCAGGCCCTTTAATCGATATTTAAAGCCATTGGATATTTACAATCTCAAAATAGATATTTGCAATACCGACAAATATTTTAATCCATTTTAAAAATTTTAAAATTGATTTTCTTTATCCTACTGCTTCTCCCTTGAATCAGAGTAAGACTGGAACACAACAAGTTTGGAGATCAGCAAGTAACAACTATTTTTTTTATGTAAACAGATCTTGACTTCTCGAGTCGTAGTAGATCGCAGGCAACTATCAAAGGACAATCTTAGATAATGAACTAAAAAATGAGGCAACAATTTTCAAGTGTAATTTATCCCCAAAAACTGATAGCAAAAAAGAAAACTGATCCAATCAGCCACAGTAGGATTCCAGTCTGCTTCCAGCAATGTTTCAGGTGGATTGATTGGAATTCCAGTGATGTCGTGGGCTGTATATGTAAGGCAGGAAGGTCGGGATCTTCACTGGATTACTTTACAAGTAGCGGGTTATCCTAGATCGACCAGCAGTGGGATTTTTCCTGCGAGAAGTGATAGGACCAAGATCATATTTCAGGCGGCAAGGAAGGGCTGGACGGAGCTCCGAAGGTTGTTCCGAGTATTCCATGCGACGACGACTATGGCGGTTTGAAGGACGCAGCGTGGAATAGCTATTTTATAGTGCAGTGCGATCGACATTGTTTTCCGTTTAAGGGGCTGCGATTAGAGGGTTATATTAGATTAAAATTTATTTATATTTTAAGATTTTTTGCCTGAAAATATCTATTATGGGTCTGCGAATATCAGCGCCCAAATTTTTTTAATTAATGTATTTGATGGAGTTCCCCCTGAAACTTCTGAGTCAAACTGGAAGGACTCGTACCAAAGACGCATGAGGAAAGCCGACCCGACCGAAAAAGACATACACGCAGAGCCGCACTCCCCCAAGTCACAGAAGTACCCGAGAAGAGGGCCAAACCTGCATGTCCCCTGTGCATGGCTAGATCGCGCAGGACCGCACGACCTACGTACACGGTCGAAACGGTCATCCCGCACGGTCCTCTGCGCGGCTGCACGTGGCCAGCCCGCACAGCCACACCCCATACGGTCTAACTTGGCTAACTCGCGCGGCCTCACCCTGCGTTACCCCCCTGCCGTGCGCACCACCGACACCACCTCTGACCGCTGCCGCCTCCGGGCACCCTGCGTGAGCTGCCTGAACTGCCTGGGGGGGGGGGGGGGGGGGGGGGCACTTTCATAGTTTTGCTAAAATTTGTGATCCAGTTGATCAAAATGGAGAGACGCTATTTGGTAGCACAAATTATGCATTGACGCAATTACCGATGTATCCCTCTAGAAACTATAAATAGGTTATCATGCCTTTATTTGAGGATAAGCCACTCCGGAGGCAAGAGAGAGCTCTGAGGTTTTTCGACGAGATCGTGAACCTAGGCCGATCCTCCGCTTAAGAATTCGCTCCGCTCATCTTCTTGTGCAAAAGCTCCGTAGATTTAGAGATTTTCACAATCGAAAGGCTTCCATCAAGGTTCTGTGAAGTTATCCAAATTTTCAGGCTGGAACGCTTCCATCGAGGTTCTGTGAACTTAGCTTTTTTCTAAGGCTGGAATACTTCTATCGAGGCTTATAAGACTTAGTTTCATTTCCTCACTTTTGTATTTAACAATTGTAACGGAGAAGCGGTCTGTCTCCCTCCGAGATTAAATCTCAATCCCTGTAAACTCAAATGAAGTAGGGGATTTTGGCTCAGCACAGATTTGACCACGTGGGTTTTCACCCTTTTCATGTTTTCCACATCAAAAAAGCCACTTATCATGTGATACTATTTACTTTGACCGTTTGCGCTCCCGATCCTATTACAAGCTAAGGCTCTCCGATCAAACTGCAAAAAGACTGGGTAAGCCGCAACAGTTTGGTGCCGTATGTGGGAAAGTGTTCCCGAAAAGCTCTGAGAAGTCTCAACATCCCCAACTAACAACAATGATAAGAAGGAGTGCAAGTACTGCAAACGACACAGTCTTAGAAGAGCATCCCAAATTGGCTACAGCCAACTCGCCCAAACGCAACGCTCCACAACCCAATGGAGCTACCGCCACTGCCGCTCCCGCCAACTTAGTTGAAGAGCGTGTCCAACTAATGGAGGAATGTCAGGAAGAAGTTCTTACCATTCTACGGGGTATGGGAGTGACCAACCCTCCCCGCACAACTGACGTTCGCAGGGCGTAACCAGTAGTGGCACTAAAGTGCATCCTACTTCAGAGCACGGATCGTGCTGAAGGTCCCCTAGCAAGGAGCTCTCTAACAAAGCAAGCTCCATGCATGCTGCTCGAAGACTAGAGTACAACCCAACCCTTCGCTAATGGAGGTGGATGCCCAGCAAGTCGACCGTAGGCTCACTCTGTAACACCCCAAAAATCTCAAATATGGATTTGAGGTGCAGGTTGGTTTACACGGCCTGGGACACGGGTGTGTCCCAGGGCGTGCCGGGGGTACACGGCCTGGGAGACGGGCGTGTCCCAGGGCGTGTCACTCAAATAATAGGCGTTCTGAGTCAGAAGATTACACGGCCTGGAACCAAGCCTTGAACACGGCCGTGTCAGATTAGACACGGGCGTGTCCGATGCCGTGTGCCTACCCGTGTACTGCTTGTAGCTCGGTGAGGCAAGGGTGACACGGGCATGTCTTATGACTGACACGGGCGTGTCAGGTTCGACACGGGCGTGTCGATACCCGTGTTCTGGTAAAGTTCAGTCGGTACGAATACCGCGTGTGCCGCTTAAGGGTACACGGCCTGTGACACGGGCGTGTCACAGGCCGTGTCAGCCAAAAAAGTGGGTTTTGGGGAAAATTGTGGCCGTTTATTTTCTCTCTTTGGATCCAAGGGCTCAGGTGAGTCCTGGCTGGATTAAATCAGCAGATGCTGGATGAAGAGTTCATTCTTCATTTGGTTAAGGAAGAGAGAAAGAGAGAGGAGGAAGAAGAAGGAGGAGGAGATCAAGCCACCGGCGGAGCTCCCGTGGTCCGATTCGTGATCCGAGGCCAGCGTTGTGAAGGCAAAGCTGCTGCGGTTCTTTCTCACCGGCTAGTTTTCAATGGCTCCCAAGAGATCGACAAGGGTAACGATCTCCCTTCTTGGACATGTGAAGTCCTTCTTTTCTGCATTGCATAGGGAAAACCCTTCCCCGCGAGTGTGCGGTGGGTTGTGGTGTCCCTTGGGGTAGATATGTGAAGTCCCCCTTGTTAGAGTCCGGAATTGGAGTACGGATCTAGGCATGTTGTGTGAAGCCCATCTGGACATGTTGGTCTGGATTGGTGATGCTTGTTTGCATATCGGAGAAGACTCCGTGATTATGGCTTGTGTTGCCTTGTGCCTACCTGTTGCTTGGTGCAGCAGGAAGTACTGGATGATGTCCAGGAAATGAAGAGGGTTGGATGCAACTCTTGTGGCAGTGCGTTGCCACTTTGTGTGCGGTTGAGCCGTTGGGCTGCAACTCGATGAAAAGGCAGATTGCCGAACAGGAAAGGTGAAACCGACCCGCGCCTATAAATTGCCATGGATACTTCCATATTCGAGGTGGTACAGCAACTTGAGCAACGGGGGGTGGCTGATCCGTACCTGCGTTAGGTCCGTCCGACTTGGAAGCCTGGTTATGGGTTTTGTTGGAGCGCCTAATGAGAGTCTTAGGCCCGCGCGCCGAAAAGACTAGAATGCTCAAATACCGTGTAGACGGTGGTGTTGACCCTGGTATTCCGGTACACCAAGAATGTGCCCTGAGTGCACGGACTGTCGGGTCGTGTGGCCGACGGTTGTGATGGCTTGAATGTGCCTGCGCGTACATAGTTGCTATTGTTGATACCATGCTGTGCAGGGAAAGATGCGACTGCCCCGAGAAAGGGGTAGGATTGTTATAATTGGGTCAGCTGAATGCTGACCGTTGCCTTGTTTGCCACCGTTTGGGTGGATTGTCCCTATGCAGGTGCTGGAGAGCCAAGTGGTAAATGAAGGGCTGAAGCCCGACTGCTGTTGCTATTGCTGCTGCGGCTAGCCCTTGAAGGCTGAGCAAATGATTTTGTTTGTTTTGTTTTTCCTCATGTATAGCCGGCCTGCGCGCCGAGGTTTGTAATCCATGTTGTATGGAAAGAGGAACTGTAAGGCCTTAAGGCCAAACCTTTATTGTACATTCCGTGGTTGTATATATAACTGTGGTTTATATATATTGGACATTCCTGGTTAGAGTTCAATTTACACCTTAAAGCTTCCGCTAGAATGCTCTGAGTTAGGATTCGTGTATGGTTTGGTATTATCCTGTGACCTCACCGTCTGTTTGTGGTATATGGTGTGGGGCCCCGGCCGAACCTTCTACTATACGTCATGTAACGGATGGGGTCGTTACACACTCGTCGAGAGATCAAGGATATGATCGAAGAGGAGTACGTTTATGAGCGACGCCATCCCATGAACGTATAACGTTCCTTCCACCATGGGACCCCGCTTTCTCCTCAAGTCCTAGCACATCTCGTCCTACAAGGATTCAAGCAGCCACACTTTGAGGCCTATGATGGGGTAAAGGACCCCATAAAGCACGTTAATCATTTCGAGAGAATTATTAGCCTCCTCAACACACCTGACTAGCTACTATGCCAAGTGTTACCCACAACTTTGAAGGGGCAAACACGCATGTGGTTTCACTCCTTGGAGAGGGGGAAATCAAAAACTTTGGAAAGCTCACCCACCTTTTCATCGAACAGTTCATAGCCAATCGACAGATCATCAGATACCCCTCTCACCTCTTCGGCATCCACTAAAATGAAGGAGAGTGACTCAAGGAGTTCTTCTAACGCTTCACCTCTAAGGCATGGCAGATCCCGAGAGTCAACCCGGAGCTTCTTTGCGGCATCTTTTGTGGAGGGATCCGACCAAGCGTATTCTACTCGACTCTGATGAGGGAGAGGGTTCTATGCGATGCCGACCTAGTTCACCGGGTCAATCACAAACCGCAGCCAATAAGGCTATCAAGGCCCACTGCCCCCAATTTGATGGGTCTTCCAAACAGAAGAGGGTATCAGAACCTACGTTCCCAGCACATCACCAGAATGATTAACTCCACCAAAATATTCTGTCAGGGCTCCCGCCAAAACCGGGAATTCACTCTGCTAAATACCTCTCGGACACGGGTAGTCATGGCCATTCAAGACTTCAGTGTTGGATCCATTGATCACAATGTCCCAAATTTGAAGAAGGTTCATAAGTCAATAATATACACCTGATTGTATTTGATATATGTTCAAGTTCAATATTTGTAGGATGTCTACTGTTTAATGATTAGACAGGTTGTCAGGGTCATAATAACATTTGGACTCAAGACAAGATGCTATAAAAGTTGAAATCTGGCTAAGTCCAGAAGCGTTGAGTGAGTTCAATTCACTAAACGCCAGGAGGCTAAAAGCGTTGACAGAAGATAAGGCATTCAAAGCCTCAGTATTACTGGACTAAAATCTGGTTAAGTCCTGAAGCATTGAGTGAAGCCTGTTCACTAAATCCCTACTCAAAAGGAAATTTGTTTAAGTACATAAGCATTTAGTGAAAAAGGCTCACTCAATGCCTTATCAATAATTCAGCAAAGTCAAGATGTCATAACCCGCATTTTCTCTACATTAAAAGATATATCAGAGTAAGGAGAAAACATGATGCCACGTCGTGTAGGGGATAAATGCAGATGCTCAGGCAAGGCTCTAACTCTACATTTTATATGAAATTCATAAGTTATTATGAAAGAAATCCAATTTTAAGTTAAGATGGCCGTATTCCTCGACACGGTGGATCAACTAGTCCACGGGTAAAAATATAGTTATACGCTGCAAAAATACTTTTATTATGTTGATTTAACATCCTACACGAGCATAAACTGTTGGAGCATGCGTTCCGCATCTCTTGGTTTGAGAATAACAAACACCGTGATTATTTGATCTACTATTTTGTGTGTTTATAGTGTGCAGGTTGTATAGGTTGAATGAGAAAATAAGTCCTCAATCATGGGCATGATTCAATGGTGTGTACACTTTTGAAATAAAACAAAAGGATGAGTTTTGTGTGCTAAACTTCAAACAACAATAACTTTCAATCCGGGAGGAGTTACGGAATGTACCACCCCATTACGGAATGAGAACGAAGTCATCTACACTCTGGAAATGGTTCGGATGGCAAAAGTGAAAAGGAGATATCGTTAGGCGATAGCCACTGTCGCCCGGCGATAGCTCCACGATCGAATCATCCCGCAAAAACCTCAGAATAGTGGGACACGTGGCATCAAGATAGGATATCGTCGATCGACGACAGTCAATGTCGCCGGGAGATATCGCTAAAATATAAAAGTGATTCATTTTTCCATGGAGATCAAGAATTACAGAATTTGGAGTATTCCTTCCCGTGCAACTGACCTAGAGAGCTCCAACCTTCAAAAAACTCTCATTTTCCTAAGAACGTTCAAGAGTGAAGAAGAGACGATTTGTGTGTAGCATCACATGCAATCTTTGCAAGGATTCGATATCGTCTTCAGAGCTTCATTTTGAGGGAGTTTTTATTCTAAATTTTTATTTTGTAACTTATGTTATCATCTTTGTAATCGGTAGAGAAATCTTCATCTTGTGCGTGGCATCTAAGTCCTTGCATGGCTTAGGAGGAAATCGCCGCCTTGTGGTGGCGTCTAGGCCCTTGTGTTGCTTAGGGGAAAATCTCTGTCTTGTGCGTAGCATCCAAGTCCTTGTGTAGCTTAGGGAGTAATCGCTTCCTTGTGTGATGTATCTAGATCGTGGTTAGATCTAGGGGGAGGCTAGTAGCAAGATCTAAGGAGAGATATGCTTTAGCCTGCCAGTTCTTGGTAGAAGGACAGACGAAATCAAAAGTTAACTATATTTTTCATAAGCCTTAATCTCTAGCTTCATAGAGATATCATGTATATTAGTTTATCACTTATGAAATAATAGATTATTATTTCTGTTCTTGTTTATTTCTAAGTGTTTAGTTTTTTTATGAAAAATTAATATTATTTTCTTTACGTGTTGCACCTAGTAAATTAAGATTAAGAAATAAATATTGTCACCCTTATTCACCCCCTCTAAGGGCGCCGTAAGATCCAACAATTGGTATCAGAGCAGGTTATTCCAAAATGGCTTCACAACCGGGAATATTGGTGCTTCATGATCTCGCAACCACTAGAGGGGATGAAATTTTAATAAATGAAAAATCTTTAGCTCCACCATTGTTTATGGAGAAAACTATAAAGGGTAGAAAATTCTAATGAAATTTTTTCTTAAATCTTTAGATGAAAAAGTTTGGAATATTACAATTAAAGAGCCTCCAATTATTTTAAATAAAAATGAAATGATTTTAAATGCTAAATCTTTAAATACTTTATTTTGTGCACTAGATGAAAATAAGTTTAAACAAATATATATGTTTTCAACTAGTTATGAAGTTTGGAAATTTCTTGAAGAAACTTTTGATTCTTTATCCACAGAAACAAAATAAGTACAAGACATGGAAAATATGAATGCTTGCATAAGTATTCAAGAAAGCTCCTCTTTTAATGAATCCATGGAGTGCACGTCAAATGGATTGGAAGAAGTGAACACATCGTGCGAAAGAGAAGATGAAAATTCATTTATGGAAGAGGAATGCTAAGATGTCAAAGGAACTTTATGTTCAAATCTTGCCTCATCTTATAACACTGTATGTAAATCAAAATCTTCCCTTTTCGTAATAAATTCTATTTCTATATTTCGTAGCTTAAAATTGCTAAACGTAGAATTAAGAAATTGAAAAATGCTAATTCAAAATTGCGTTTAGAAAATATAAGTTTAAAAGCAAACGCTAAAGTAGAATCTCATATTGATGTATCAAATGCTCTGTAGTTGAAATTTCTACACCTTGTTATGATTGCAATGATCTTAAAGAAAGATTCAAGGAATTTGAAAAAGTATTTTTAATTTCAAAAGAGCATAATGAAAAATTTATAAAAGAAAACAATGCTATAATGAATAAACTAGAATCATTGAAATTATTTATGGAAAAAAATTCAAGTAATAAAAAATCTTTTATTTCTAGTTTATCTTCAAAATTATGTAAAGCTTCTACTAGAATTTTAAATAAGAGTATGTATAAAAAGAAGAGTGAAAAATGAAAAACAACTCAATGATAATTTGAAAAATAATTTCAAAACTCGTAAATCTTCAATTCATTATTTTTCAAACAACTATCTCTATCTTTCACAAAATCAATTTTCTCTTAATTCTAAATTAAATGTTCACAAAGTTCCTATTAATAATACTTTTAAAAATCACTATAGTTATAAACATCATTTTCATGACAATGGAAATTTGAAACATATTCAACCAAAGTATTAATGGAGACCCAAAATTAAAAATGAAACATTAACTCCACTTGAAATGGTCCATTCATCACTTTCTCCTCATAATCCAACACTCTATATTTGGGTACCCAAAGGAACCGTCACACATGGTCCCCTTTGGATACCTAAATATATTATTCATTAATATCCAATCAAACATGTGAAGTAGAATCAAAACAAAATGAAATACACAAAATTCTACTTCACGATATACTTGGTAATATCTATTTTTTGGTTTATTATATATTTTTTTCATTAAGCCAACACATATTTTGGTCACTTATTAATATTATGACCTAACATTGAACTCAAAATTCTAGCATTATCACATAATGAATATTATTATCCACACAGACTAAATATTGTTATCCATGCTAGTTTTTTCATATTGTCATGATAAAATAAATTAAAAGTTGAAAGATTAAAAATTAAATTCATAATAACTATGTGACTTTAAAATAAACTATAATTAAAAATCAATCTTACATAAAAGTCATAGTTTATGATTTCATTCTTAGACTTAAACATTTAGTATGTCCATGATCATTCACCCACATTATATGTCTCACTTTAGCGAGGGCGTAGGTTGTATGCATTAGAGACGTTAATCTGTAAATCATGTCTTCTCCTTAACCGGGGAAGGGTTCCAGTGGAGCATTGCGAAGCATTGGGGGGAAGTGTGTTAGGGGTAGCGGCATCTTTTGTGAGCATATGGGATTAACACTCTAACCTATGGCAAGTGTGCCGCTCCTCATGCCCATCTGTCACTTAGTACGGGGCTAGAGTGTAGAAATATAGCTTGAGTAGTTTAATCTAGGAAATACTAATATTATATTCATTGCATGAACATTATTTTACAATTTATGATTATTTAAATCATGCATATTTGTTTGAACATGTGTATATTATTTTATACTAGTTATTTTTAAAGATATTTAAAAAACAAATTATAAAATTACAAAACCATTAAAAAAATGTTTTGTTTATTTATGTGTGTTTATTGTCTTGTATTGTTATAAAAAAAATAAAAAATTAAATATATAAAAATTGATAGTTATTCATCATCATTGGCAAGGATGACTAATTATATCTATTAAAGATTAAATACAATGTTTAATTAATTTTCAAGTTTCATACAACATTATTGTTTATGTCATGTCTTGATAATTATCTTGTTATGTTCAATAAATCAATTGTAGAAAAGCATGTGTAGAATTGTTTAGTAAGCCTCTAAGTATGAGTAGTGTTTTATGTTTGATAATGATTCATTCACTCACTTATTTTGGTAATCTACAAGTGTTTTTAATCATATACTTGCATGGTTGTGTAGTGTAATAACATAATAATTAAAATGCATAAATAGATTACCTACACTACATTGAATTATTTATTTCAATTCTTTATTTTTCATGCACTTATTCATCAAAGAAAAGTGGTTAAAAATGTAAATGATATTGTTTGCAAAATAAGTGAATTCGGAGTCCTTGGCCACATGCATAAAAAGCATATAATAAATGATAGGGAAAACTCCACAAGTACTACTCACCTTCCTGATAAGTCTTAATGAGCATTGTGAGGTTGAGCACCTTGGAAAAGATTGTAAAGTGTCTTGTAACATACAAACGAATTCACCACTTTTCTTAGTGCACTGGATCACAAAAAAAGTTAAAAGGAATAAAAGTGATCCCCCAAACACTACTTCGCTCCCTGATAATTCTTAATGAGCATTATGTGTGCGAAGCACCTTGGTAGTTGTACTTTTTATGTATGTGCATTGAAATATTGTGGAAGTAAGTCGTTTTGATTAATACATTTATATACTTTATCAAATCACTTTTGTACACATTATTATCATATATAAAACTTCTACTCATGAGAATTGGATCCTACTGCATATCTACACAATTCTCCACAAACTTAATTAAATGCATTAGATAGCAAAGCATGACCACTTCAATGTTTTTGTTTACTTGAAATGCAAGTTTTATTACATTGTAGTTTTGTATCTTTTCTTGATATTTTCAAATCATGCTTGCAATTATATCTCGATGGAATAGCATTTCTTGGAACTTTAACTCAAACATCTAATTTTCAATTTTAAAACTCATTATCTTTTATATATTCTCTATTTCTAAAAAGATGTTTATTTTTAAGAATGCTTATTATACTTTCCAATGTGATTACCACTTGTGCTAATTCATGATTTCTTTTTTAACAAGTTGTATCTTGAAATAAAAATGTTTATACTATCATTTCATTTATGTTCATTACTACTTTAGGTTCCACCCTGCTTATTTTTAACAAGTGGTATACACTCACCTCTACCCTATTTTGATACAATCAAAAGGGGAGAATAACTTGCATCAACTTAAAAATTTTAGAGGGAGTACATTGAAAATTTCATAGGAAATATCTATGTAGCTGGAGTAATCATAGAAGTAGTGCATATATTATCCTATTGCTCAATCATGGTTATTCTTCCAATAAGTTATCCCTAATCAATCTTAAAAGGCATATATTCATCCCTACCCACTTTTGCTAATAACAAAAGGGGGAGAATAAGCTAAGAAATCTTGTGGATTTGATATTTAGGGGGAGCAAAATAGATAGGAACACTTATGTAGGGGAGCCTTCATAAAGAAAGAGTATGCATTTATACTTTAAACACAAATGTTCCTAAACTCACTAACTTCTCATATAGGTATTTGCAATTATCAAAATGGGGAGATTGTTGGAGCATGCGTTCCGCATCTCTTGGTTTGAGAATAACAAATACCGTTATGTATTTGATCTACAATTTTGTGTATTTATAGTGTGTAGGTTGTATAGGTTGAATGAGGAGACAAGTCCTCAGTCATGAGCATGATTCAATGGTGTGTACACTTTAGAAATAAAACAAAAGGACGAGTTTTGTGTGCTAAACTTCAAACAATCATAACTTTCAATCCGAGAGGAGTTACGGAACGTACCACCTCATTACGGAATGAGAATGAAGTCATCTACACTCTAGAAATGGTTCGGACGACAAAAGTGAAAAGGAGATATCGCCAGGAGATAGCCACTATCGCCCGACGATAGCCACTATCGCCCGACGATAGCCACTATCGCCCGACGATAGCTACACAATCGAATCATCCCGCAAAAACCTCAAAATCGTGCGACACGTAGCATCAAGATAGGATATCGCCGATCAACGACAGTCAATATCGCCGGGCGATATCGCTAAAATATAAAAGTGATTCATTTTTCTGTGGAGATCAAGAATTACAGAATTTGGAGTATTCCTTCCCGTGCAACTGACCCATAGAGCTCCAGCCTTCAGAAAACTCTCATTTTCCCAAGAACGTTCAAGAGTGAAGAAGAGACGATTCGTGTGCAGCATCACAGACAATCTTTGCAAGGATTCGACGTCGTCTTTAGAGATTCATTTTGAGGGAGTTTTTATTCTAAATTTTTATTTTGTAACATATGTTATCATCTTTGTAATCGGTAGAGAAATTGCTGTCTTGTGCGTGGCATCTAAGTCCTTGCATGGCTTAGGAGGAAATTGCCGCCTTGTGCGTGGCGTCTAGGTCCTTGTGTTGCTTAGGGGTAGATCTCTATCTTGTGCGTGGCGTCTAATTCCTTGTGCGGCTTAGGGAGTAATCACTGCCTTGTGTGCATCATCTAGATCATGGTTAGATCTAGGGAGAGGCTAGTAGCAAGCTCTAGGGAGAGATACTCTTTAGCCAGCCGATTCTTGGTAGAAGGATCGGCGAAATCAAAAGTTAACTATATTTTTCATAAGCCTTAATCTCTAGCTTCATAGAGATATCATGTATATTGGTTTATCACTTATGAAATAAAATATTATCATTTCTGTTCTTGTTAATTTCTAAGTATTTAGTTTTATTATGAAAAATTAATATTGTTTTCTTTACGTGTTGCACCTAATAAATTAAGATTAAGAAATAAATATTATCAACCCTTATTCACCCCCCCCCCTCTAAGGGCGCCGTAAGATCCAACATAAACATCCCCAAAGGACAACCCACGATATGCAAGACTCTAGATTTATTATACGTATAGAAATAGTTTTTACGTTAACTTAGGAAATAGTATATTAGTTTTAGAAAGATGGCATGTATGAAATACTAGTATTAATGATTTTATAAGTTAAAATACCTAACATGTAATCTAGCATAAAACATTCCCTAGAGAGCAAGTAAATACAACCATGAGGAGGTAAAACTAGCATCTTAGTAAAGTAATTAGCATTTTAAAAGAAATTCACCAGTGGGCATCAACAACCTGACACAAACCCACTTGAGAGCATGTATGTTTGTGCTAACAAGAAGCAATCAAAAACTACCACACAAGGGTGAGGAAAACCTCTACAACGCAGTAGTTCACTAGCAACACCAACCTTGCCGCTCAACGGGCTACTGCCCTTAACCTGATGCATTCAAAGAAAGAACACCTCAGCAAGAAAATACAAGTGGCAAAAGGAATCAATTAGATAGCAATCAAGTGAAAACAAAAAAAATGTTTACAAAACCCTACTATAAGGTAAAGCAAACAACCTCAGCCGAATAGGAAAATCAAACAAGGATAAAAGCTAACTTACCAACTCCAAGAGTGGGAGAATTTGCATCACGTGCGATAAAAGATCTATGCTTTAAGAAATGTGTACTTGAGTAAGTGTAAATATCAGAAAATAGTCTGCTCATAACATTATAAGTAAAAACACCGGGGAAAAATCGGCACCTGCAGTGGTGGGAACTTACCCAACACACCAACACTCACAAACCTAAGCAAAACCACCGGGGAAAATCGGCATCTACAGTGGTGGGAACCAACCAAAAACACCAACACTCACAAACCTTGCAAGGATCCAAAGAAAGGTGGTCTTATACCTTGACACAGCCAAAACTGGAGAAAAATCAGCACCTGAGGTGGTGGGAACCTACCCAACACACCAACAGTCACAAACCCATAAGGGTAAAATATTCACAGCCAATCATGGCCATACAAAAATACCTTCAGTACGAATAACCCCAACCAAACCTCTGTAAAACCCAATGATCAAAGCCCAAACTCTTCCCAAGACATACAAGACAAATATATCCAAAATAAACCCTAAGGAACAAACTCGATGAATCAGACAAAATTGGCAAAAAAACTCCAAGTCCTGGCCAATTCAATGAGTATACAAGACGAACTACAATGGTACCCAACAAACTACAACGATACCAGACGAATTCTACACTATTCGGCAAAAAAGGACTAGTGATACTCGACGAATTCCTTTGATACACGCCGAATTCTACTTGGCAACTTTACAAAATTTGATGGTTGACGATACACGATGAATTCCTATAATACACGCTGAATTCTACTTGGCAACTTTATAAAATTCGATGGTTGATGATACTCGATGAATTTCGATACTGGCAGAATTTGTCAGCCGATCTCGACGAAATTCCCTTAGGCTAGTCTACTATACCTGCTAAATCCCGACACCTATACTCGATGAATTTCCACTCGATACCTGCCGAAAATCCCGTTGTCCACTAACCTAGTTTTCATGGCTTTGGCCAAAATCAAGCCCTAACCTAGGGGGTTCTTTTCATGATTCACCTATAATAATCCTATTCTCTATGGAAGGAGGAAAGAGGAGAAGAAAATGAAAAACAAAATGGACATGCAAGAGGAGGAATTCCACTTGCCTTGAACCTTCGAAGAAACGCCGGCCGCTCGCACCGCGACAAGGATTGGCAGCAACAAGGCCCTAACAACATTTCCTGAAACTTTTGGAGGGGAAAAAGGGTCAAAATCGCTAACCCTAACATATAAAAATCGAGGAATCGGGGAAAACATACCATGATCGCATAGCCCTCGCCGAGAGCTTTCTGGATCTTCAAACTATTTACTAAACTGACCACCAGATCTCTAGAAATCGCCGGCCGAACGCACGCCCTGTCCGCCGCTCGTCCTCTTTCACAAAAAGTCCGCCATCAGGTTTAGGGAAGATGATGAATAGTAGGGTTCAGTCTCATCAGTCTATTTATACTTATATATATATTATATATATTATTCATTATTAGATAATGTCAAAACGACCCTATATTCAAACGACCTCAGATTTCTACGAAAAATCGCACCGTAGCTAAATACGTATGCTATGAATCCAACGACGAAGTTGGAATTCGAAATCTGACAAACCAAACTCGGGAAAACAATAGCCAAAGACAAAACATAAGTATTCCCAAAAGGCTCCACCGAGTCACTAAAACAGACCCGGGTCGCAAGGGAATCTTGCAAATAGGCTAAAACACAACCACACTGAAAACCTAAAGAGCAAAAACCACGCTCTAAAAACGAAGCATGTCAAACACGCATCAACATAATGCCCTGACGTCGCAAATACGCCAATAAAATAAATAAGGTTAACATCGAAAAATCAGGGGTGTTATAGCCAGTCCCCCTAAAAGAAAGTTTCGTCCCGAAACTTTACGCACAAAACTTCTATTATAGAAGAAGGAAATAACCAAGGGTTATCAAAAAGATTACATACCAAACTAACTAGGAGAACATATGAGGATGAGACTCCCTCATGGCTGACTCTAACTCCCAAGTCGCGCTCTCCACGTCTTGGTTCCGCCACAAAACATTAACCATCGGTATTGTCTTCCTTCGCAATACCCGATCTTGAGTATCCAAACACGAACATACACTTCCACATAAGAAAGGTTAGGCACCAACTAGGGCACAGAATCAAGAAATTGCCTGCCGCTTAGCACACACTTCCGTAATTGGCTCACGTTAAAAACATCGTGTATACTGGGAAAATTTGCGGGCAACCCCAACCTATAAGTTGACACACCAATCCGCTCAACAATTTCGAACGGTCCCACATACCTCGGGTACAACTTATGGTTCTTACCAAACCTTTTAACACCATACATTGGGGAAACTTTAAGAAACACTCTGTCCCCTATAACAAACTCCAAATCAGACCTACGCCAATTGGAATTCTTCTCATATCACTCCTGAGCTATCTGAAGCTTCTCTCGAATATGCTTCACTGAAATATCCATTTCTTCTAATGCTTCAGGACCCAACATTGATCTCTCACCAACCTCAGCCCAAAACAAGGGAGTTCTGCAATGCCTCCCATACAGAGCTTCAAATGGGGTCATCTGCAAACTTTCTTGATAACTGTTATTGTAAAAAAATTCCATCAATCTCAAATGTTTGTCCCACGCTCCTCCGTGGTCCAAAATGTAACATCTGATCATATCTTCCAGAATCTGATTTACTCTTTCTATCTGACCATTTGTCTGCGGATGATAAGCTGTAGAATACCTCAAATTGATACCCAAACCTCCCTGTAGGCTTTTCCAAAAGCGAGACATAAACCTGGAGTCTCGATCTGATACAATACTAACTGGTACTCCATGTAATCTGATGACCTCATCTAAATATAGCTCTTCTATCCTCTTCATGGAGTAATCAATCTTAAATGACACGAAGTGGGCACAGTTCATTAGTCGATCCACTATAACCCAAATAGAATCATGCCCCCGAGGAGATCTCGACAAACCAGTAATAAAATCCAACAAAATACTCTCCCACTTCTAACTTGGAATCTCTAAGGGCATTAACTTTCCACTAGACCTTCCATGATCAACCTTAACTCACTTATACGTGAAACATTCTGATACAAATTTAGCCATATCACCCTTCATACCATACCACCAAACGATCTGCTTCAGATCTTGATACATCTTAGTAGAACCAGGGTGGTAGGCAACACTGGAACCTTGAGCCTCACTACACAATTTAAATCGAATGTCCTTAACAACAGGGATACAAAATCTACCGCGGTAGTTCAGAGTACCTGCATTATCGATCAAAAAATCTAGCAACTCCCCTTTCTCAGTTCTATTATAAATGTGCAACAAATCAGGATCGTCCTTCCGATGTAGCCTCGTAAGTGAAATCCATGAGGCTCAAACACTTCCAAACTGCATGGCGAGTCACAACTTCTAACGGAAATATCCATTAAGTTAAACTCTTCTACCAATGAATCTACGGAGATATTAAAATTTTTCGCAGTCTTCCTACTCAGGGCGTCGGCTACCACATTAGCTTTGCCCAACTGGTATTGGATCTGAACATCATAATCTGCAACATACTCTAACCATCTCTCTTGGCGCAGGTTCAATTCCTTTTGAGTGAAAACATACTTTGAACTCTTATGATCCGTGTAAATCCTACACAATGCGCCATATAATAGGTGTCTTTACAGCTTCAGGGCATAAATAATCATAACTACAAACTCTAAATCATGCGTAGGGTAATTCCTTTCATGTATCTTTAACTCCCTCAACCCATACGCTATTACTTTGCCCTCTTGCATCAACACGCAACTAAGTCCCACATGTGATGCGTCCACGTAAATAGCATACTCTATCCCTTCGGTAGGCAAGGTCAACACCGGAGCAGTGCATAATCTCCTCTTCAATTCCAGAAAATCTTCTTCACACATATCGCTCTACATAAAAGCTGTGTTCTTCTGCGTCAGTTTAGTCGATGGCGCAGACAACGTAGAGAAACCCTCTACAAACCATCTATAATACCCAGCCGACCCTAGGAAGCTCCTTATCTCTTTGGGTGTGGCAGGACTATTCCAATCCATAACAGAAGCTATCTTCTCTAGGTCAACATAAATTCCATTCTTATTAACCACATGACCCAAAAAGAAACCTGAGGTAGCCAAAATTCACATTTACTCAGCTTAGCAAACATCTTATGCTCCCTCAAAGCAGACAAAACTAACTGCAAGTGCTGGGCATGCTCCACAGCACTACGGGAGTACACAAGAACATCGTCTATAAACACGACCATAAAACGGTCTAGAAAATTCTTTAACACTCTGTTCATCATATCTATAAAGGTAGAGGGTGCATTAGTCAAACCAAAAGACTTCACCAATAACTCAAAATGTCCGTGCCGGGAACGAAAGGCAGTCTGTGGGATATCGTCTCACGAATCCTTAACTGGTGGTAGCCTGAACAAAGGTCAATCTTCGAAAACACAGAACTACAACGCAACTGGTCAAACAAATCATCTATTCTTGGCAAGGGATACCTGTTCTTGATAGTCACATTGTTTAGTTCTCTATAATCAATACACAACCTCATCGATCTGTCCTTTTTTTACAAACAACACAGGATCCCCCACGGAGACGAACTCGGCCTAATAAAACCATTCTGAAGTAACTCATCAAAATGGGTACACAACTCCTCCAGCTCATGCGGGGCCATCCGGTACGACACCTTAGCAATAGGATGGGTACCCGGCTCCAAATCTATGACAAACTCCACGTCTCTCTTAGGCAGGAGACCAGGAAGATTATTAGGAAATACATCAGGAAACTCATGCACCATGGAGATCTCCTCTAAACACGACAAAACAACCTTGGTTTCCAAAATTGAAACCAAACAAGCAAAACATTCGGAATCTAAAAGCTTCCGAGCACATACCGTAGAAATAATCAGAGAAGCCTGGCGCGGATAACCATAAACACTCCTGGCTTGACCGTTGTCCATCTTGAAGTCCAAGCTCTTAACCTCACACTGGATAACAACATCATATATGGACAACCAGTCCATGCCCAAGATTACATCAAAATCTTCCAAGTCAAATACCTTCAAATCAGCAACCGCTTGAAAATCACCTAATTGAATCGGACAACTCTGAATACCTTGGTCCGATACTATAGAATCACCAGAAGGAAACTTAACACTAAATGCATCACCAGCCCGATTGAGAGTCAAACGATGACGCTCTACGAAAGCCCTTGCCACAGACGAGTGGGTAGTACCAGAATCGAACAGAACACGCGCCCAGCGGTTCTTTACCTTAAACCTTCCTATAAAAATCGCATACACTACTAAGGAAATGAACATCGAAATTATAACTACATACTAAAAGCTAAAACTAGGGAAGGATCTAACTTGATATCACTTGAGTGGACGTCTGAGCTTCCTCCAACGAAACCACGTTCAACTTGCCCTTTGCCTTGTCCAACTTCTGCGGCATTGGTAAAGCTTGAAGTGGAACTGGTTGCAATAGGGGCTGAGCTTGTGGGCACTGTGACTTGAAATGTCCTTCTTGTCCGCATCAAAAGTAACCTCTTTTCTTTCCCCAATAATGGGCAGTGTCGTGCCCCTTACACGCAGAACAGACTAAATCTCCCTTAGGAGCACTTTGGATTGCGTGCACCTTCTCTTGCTTTTGAGCTTCTATCAACTTAAAACACTTCTCGAACGGATGGCCTAGTCGGCCACAAAAATTTCACGCTTCTTTTCTTTTCTTCCTTAAACCAAAACTGGATTCCCAAAGACTCTTTCCCTCATTATACTTTCTCTTATCTTTTCTCATTTGCTGGCCTCTATTCTTGGTATTATCAATCGCCTCAACCTTCAACACGACCTCTACCACTTCAACATAACTTGCTAATCTGTAAGCACTAGCTAGCTGCTAGATGTCTCTCCTTAGACCACCCAAAAAACACTTAACTCTATTAGCTTCAGAGCTTACCAAATCAGGAGCAAATATGCTCAGTTTGTTGAACTCAATCTCGTACTCACTAACTGTGAGTTGGCTTTTCTTCAAATATAGGAAATCATTCATCAGGCGGTCTCGTTCAACCGATGGCAGAAACTTCTTTAGCAGCAACTCCTTGAAAGATCCCAAGGAACATCCATCCTTAAGATTCTCCTTTTCTCTCAGCCACCAACTCTTCGCCAAGCCCTTAAGCTGATATGCAACAATCATTACTCTCTGATCGTCAGAAACTCCTGAGTATGAGAACATATCCTCGATTGCTATAAGCAAATCGTCCAAAGCCATGAAATCCGCTCGACCATCGTACGAAGGAGGTCCTAATTGCTGGAAATGCAAGATGAAAGTCATCTTTGGTGGCAACATGACTTGAGGCACCAGAGGAGAAGGGGGAAGAAGAACAGTTAGACCCACAGCAGGGTC
The DNA here is from genome assembly GCA_039513925.1 of Platanthera zijinensis. Taxonomy (NCBI): domain Eukaryota; kingdom Viridiplantae; phylum Streptophyta; class Magnoliopsida; order Asparagales; family Orchidaceae; genus Platanthera; species Platanthera zijinensis. The sequence continues at coordinate 165,770,680 of CM077093.1, read as the reverse complement.
CTACACTCTCGACAACTGTCCTGACACAATAAATAATAACGCTTGGATCTGCGTATGCATATCCACCATTTTCCTAGACGAAGTCTCATTGCTCTGTCGCAGAATTTTAATCACCGCATCGCTCTGCGCACCCGAATACTCGCCCTCGGACTAGGGATTAAACCTAGTGCTACGCTCTTAGGCGCCATACTAGAAGAACAACAAACAACTAATCAAAACCTAGACCAACTACCATAACCAAATAACACAGTCCAGGCAATACATGCTTAAGTACTTGTTAAAGCTGCTAACTTGTTCCGGAATTTTTCAATAATGATGTCATGTTTAACTTAGGATGATATGTCGTCACCCTATTGACTCATGTGCATAAACCATGAATGCATGAATTTTCATTCCTTTTACTTTAAAACCATGTGTGTACATATGTCATCATATAAACCTTTAGCTTGGCACGCGTGCTAATGCTATGTTATGCTATGCATGTTGTGCTATACATTCTAATAAAGGCCTTAAAGTATGTTATGAGCGGTGTACACATGAAATGTTTTGCATCCCATACAACATAACATCGCATGCAATGAAAGAGAAAATGTGTTAATGGGCATCCATGTGATGGTGGTTATGCATCCCATATTACATAACCGAACATGTTGTCACCAATGGTGGAACCATATACAAACACATATTATGCATCCCATACTACATAATATTCTCTGTATACTTCTTATCATGCTATGAGTGTAGTGTTCGTGTTTCAGCCAAGATGTACTGATGACATATCGGTGTGTGTATGAAATGACACTAGACAACTAACACTAACTAGAGACCGTTGCTCGACCAATTGTATTGCAACCCATCCCTCTGATACCAAATGTCACAACCCGTATTTTCTCCGCATTAAAAGATATATCAGAGTAAGGAGAAAACATGTGCCGTGATGCCACATCATACAGGGGATAACTACAGACGCTCAGACAAGACTCTAACTTTACATTTTATAAGAAATTCATAAGTTATTATGAAATAAATCAAGTTTTCAGTTAAGATGGCCGTATCCCTCGGTATGGTGGATCAACTAGTCCACGGGTAAAAATGTAGTTATACAGTGCGAAAATACTTTGAATATGTTGATTTAACATCTTATGCGAGCAAAACATCCCCGAAGGACAACCCATGATATACAAGACTCTAGATTTATTATACATATAGAAATAGTCTTTACATTAGCTTAGGAAATATTATATTAGTTTTAGAAATATGGCATGTATGAAATACTAGTGGTAATGCTTTTATAAGTTATAAAAACTAACATGGAACCTAGCATAAAACATTCCCCAGAGAGCAAGTAAATACAACCACAAGAAGGTAAAACTAGAAGCTTAGTAAAGTAATTAGCGTTTTAAAAGAAATCCACTAGTGGGCGTCAAAAACCTGGCACGAACCCACTGGAGAGTATGTATGTCTATACTAACAAGAAGCAATCAAAAACTACCTCACAAGGGTGAGGAAAACCTCTGCAATATAACAATCCACTAACAACACCAACCTAGCCGCTCAACCGGCTACTATTCTGAACCTGAGACATTCAAAGAAAGAATACCTTAGCAAGAAAATACAAGTGGAAAAAGGAATCAATTAGATAGCAATCAAGTGAAAAAAAAGGTTTACCAAACCCTACTATAAGGTAAAGCTGACAACCTCAGCCAAATAGGAAAATCAAACAAGGGTAAAAGCTAACTTACCAACTCCAAGAGCGGGAGAATTTGCACCACGTGCGATAAAAGATCTATGCTTTAAGAAATGTGTACATGAGTAAGCGTAAATATCAGAAAATATTCTGCTACTAACTTTATAAGTAAAAACATAGGGGAAAAATCGGCACCTGCGGTGGTGGGAACCTACCCAACACACTAACAGTCACAAAACACAGCAAAACCACCAGGGAAAACCAGCACCTGCAGTGGTGGGAACCTACCCAATACACCAATAGTCAAAAACCATGCAAGGATCCAAAGAAAGGTGGTCTTATACCTTGACACACCCAAAACCGGAGAAAAACTGGCACCTGAGATGGTGGGAACCTACCCAACACACCAACAGTCACAAACCCACTAGGGTAAAATATTCACAGCCAACCATGTCCATACAAAAATACCTTCAATACGAATAACCCCAACCAAACCTCTGTAAAACCCAATGATCAAAGCCCAAACTCTTCCAAAGACATACAAGACAAACATACCCAAAATAACCCTAAGGACCAAACTCGACGAATCAGACAAAATCAGCTAAAAACTCTAAGTCCTGGCCAATTCGGCGAGTATACCCGACGAACTACAACGATACTCGATGAATTCTACACTATTCAACGAAAAAGGACTAGTGATACTCGACGAATTCCTATGATACACGCCGAATTCTACTTGGCAACTTTACAAAAATTCGACGGTTGACGATACTCGACGAATTCCTATAATACACACTGAATTCTACTTGGCAACTTTACAAAATTCGACAGTTGATGATACTCGACGAATTCTGATACTCATCGAATTTGTTAGCTGATACTCGATGAAAATCCCTTAGGCTAGTATACCATGCCGCAACAAGGCCCTAACAACGTTTCCTAAAACTTTTGGAGGGGAAAATGGGTCAAAATCGCTAACCCTAACATATAAAAATCGAGGAATCGGGGAAAACTTGCAACGATCGCGTAGCCCTCACCGAGAGCTTTCCGAATCTCCAAACTATTTACGAAACTAACCACTAAATCTCTGGAAATTGCTGGCCGAACGCACGCTCTGTCCGCCGCTCATCCTCTTTCACAAAAAGTTCGTCGTCGGGTTTGTGGAAGATAATGAATAGTAAGGTTCGGTCACATAAGTCTATTTATACTTATATATATATTATTAATTATTATATAACGTCAAAATGACCCTAAATTCAAACGACCTCGGATTTCTATGAAAATCGCACCGTAGCTAAATACCTATGCTATAGATCCAACGACAAAGTAGAAATTCGAAATCTGACAAACCAAACTCGGGCAAACACCAGACAAAGCCAAAACATAAACATTCCCAAAAGGCTTCACCGAGTCACCAAAGCAGACCCGGCTCGCAAGGGAATCTTGCAAATAGGCTAAAACACAGCCACACTGAAAAACTAAAGAGGAAAACCATGCTCTAATAACGTCATATGCCAAACACACGTCAACATAACACCCTGACGTCATAAATATGCCAATAAAAGAAATAAGGTAAACATCAAAAAATCGGGGGTGTTACACCCAGAGTGTTGAGTGAAGGCTGATCACTCAACGCATCATTCAGAAATTCAGGGCAAGTCCAGAAGCATTGAGTGTAGAAGGCTCACTCAATGCCTACAGTCACGATGACTGCAAAGTCTAGAAGCGTAAGTAAAGTGGCTTCACACAATGCCTTCAACCAGAAGAATTTTGCAAAGTACAAATGTCTTGAGTGATGAAGGTTCACTCAACGCCTTATCAGTTTAGATTTCTAATACAAAAGCGCTGAGAGATAAAGGCCCACTCAATGCCTCAAGAAGCATAATTTCTACTAAGTGTTTTTGCATTGAGTAACATAGCTTCACTTAATGCATGTGTAGATTGACTTTGAAAACTGCAAAGTACACAAGTGTTGAGTCATGTTGATGTCATACAAATTCAAATTAACCCAGTGCACACTAGAAGCCAAATGGCATCAAACTCTTTCTTAATAGCAGTTAAAGCTAAAGTACCTTTACAACTGCTATTTCGACTTGCTCATACAGATCAAAGAGCCATTGGATAGCGGGATATAAAAGAACTTTACAGAGAAATTAAAAGTACTTCTTCTTCCTCTAGTAGTTTTCTCAATCGATCATTCTGGTTTCTACATAAGAGTTAAAGAAGATAGTGGAGTAGTAGAGCACTTAAAGAAAGTTGTTATTCATCTTCAAGTCTATTGCATTCAACTCTGAGATATTAAAGCTTGAAGATACAGAGCTCTGCATCAGGTCTTCTCAGCGCAAGAAGAACTACTTTGAAGATTAATAATCTTGTTGCTGTGAAAAGTTAGGACTGAGTTTACTCAGTTTAGGGAGGTGGCTCAGAGGACCATTTCTCCGGAGTCAATCATCACCAAATCATTACTCATTCTATAGGATCATTGTTTGATCTGAGCTGTAAGCCTGAGTTATAAAGGCTGAGTGTAGGAGCTGTGTCTTTAAGTGTAGGATCTTATTTAGGATTTGAGTTAAGGTTTGCGCCTGAGGTAGGATATCTGTGACGATCTGAGGTAGGAGATCTGTGAATCTCTGAGTGTAGGGATGCTTAGCCCTAGGTAGGTGTTGTTATACTCCGAGTTGTAGGAGTGAGCTTCACTCTGAGGTGTAGGATCCTTAGGGATCTGAGCTATAAGCTCAAGAATATGAGTAAAAGGAGGACTTAGCTGAAACTAGCTCACTACTAAATAGGTGAAGAGGGAAAGTTTATGTACCCTAGATAAGGGAACCACTATACATTCTTGTGTGTTGTGGTGTTTCTTAAAAGCTAAACAACTAAATATAACATACAACTTGAACTTAGCAGAAAAGAATTAAACATATTTAAAACATACTTATTCACCCCCCTCTAGGTGTGTTGCTACTCTTGAACAAAGACTTTCAAGCGGTATTAGAGGGAGGTTGTTCAAAAATGACTTAACAGTCGAACAGATCTCCAAGAGCAGCAGAAGATTATCTCCATGGGTTCAGGTTAGAACATAAAGGAGTTGAGCTCTATGAAACTTCCTATTTGTAGGAAAGAAAATTTTGGGATCTGCAAGGAAAGGGTAAGGCTATTTATGGAAGCCTCAAACCCTAGGACATTCATAAAAATTTAAGAGGAACCTTTCATTCCCATGAAGGTCTCTGCTATAGATGTCAATATCCATACACCCAAGAAAAATACAGAGAGGACCAAGGATGAAGTTATTCTGAAAACTATGGACAAAAGGACTCAAAATATTATTGTTAGTGTCATAGATGACTCCACATTCCAGAACTTGATCCACTGCAGAACAGCTAAAGAAATGTGGGATTCTCTGATAGTATACATGGAAGGGACAAAGGAGGTGAGGGATGATAAAAAATCTCTCCCGAATTAGTAGTATGAGGCCTTCAAGCAAGGTAAGAAAGATTCCATAGCTAGTTGCTATGAAAAGTTCTTCATAATAGTGAATAGTCTGATCACTTATGGCAGACAATTTACAAACTATGAGCTAAATGACAAGTTCTTAAGATCTCTAAATAAGGAATGTGATATCAAGATCTGTGCCATTAGATAGGTTGGCAACTTGGCCAACACTTTGCCTCAAAACCTATTTGGGAAGATGTTGTCTCGTGAGATGCAGCTGAACTCCAGAAGAGCAGAAGAAGATGCTTTTAGAACTCTCAACAAAGAGAAGGTTGTGGCCTTCAGAGCTGAAGTAACTAGGAGGAGTATAAAAAAAGACTCCTCCACTAAGGAGAGTTGTAGAGTCTGAGTGCTCAGATACCAGCTCCTCAAGCAATGAATTATCAGATGGAGAACTGACTCTATTCTCAAAACTGTTCAAGAAAATGTTGTGTAAGAGAAGATAGTAGAAGAACAAGGGCTCTTCAAGCTCCACCTCAAGAAATCCTTATTCCAGCATAGAAAAATCTAGAAAAGACCCCTTTGGGGAAAGGTATGACTCTAAGCAGAACAAACACATTAAGACTAATGTTATTTGCTATTATTTCAACAGAAGTGGACATATTATTACTGAATATCCAATCAAGAGGAAGGATCACAAGAAATCTGATGACAAGAAGCACTACAAGGAAAAGAAGGCTTAAAAGAGCTTCTTGGCCAGGAAGAAAATCAGCTTATCATATAGTGATTCCGAGCCTTCAGAATTAGAGGAAGAAGAGGCCTACATTGGTCTCATTTTTATTGAAGAGGAGGTTGATCATCCAGCTTCCTCAACTGGCATAAGAGCTCCACTGTCCTCTATTGACAGTGAATTTGAAGAGGATCATGAATTTAGCCTCATGGATCTAACTGAAGACAATCTTGACAATTTTGTTCCTGATGAGATACACTCTCTCCCTAACTCTCCTTCTATCTATGACACTGGCTCAAACTCTGAAGCATCCACTTCATCTAGTGGAGATGATGGATCAGAATCTGATGATGGTGCCAATCAATCGATCGATAAGTATGGAGCAATTATGGATACTTTGAAGAAGAGCAAGAAGCTTGTCAAAAGACAAGCTGGGGAGATTGCCTCTCTTAAACAAGCTTATTCCTTGTAGTTTGAGTGAGCTCCTTTGCTGGCTAAGATGAGGAGGGAAGTCAGTCAGCTGGAGACAATCTCAGTCATCCAAATTGGCACCATTAGTTAGAAGAACAAGATCATCAAGGATCTTGAAGAGGAAATCGTCAAAGAGAGGATGCTAGTGGCAGAGTTTTCTAAGCCCAAAAACATATTGCTACTGATTGACTCCTTCACATCTCAAAAAGATAAGAGAGGTTTGGGGTTCAAGTGGAATAATAGAGCTGTCCATTCCAAAGGGAAAGGAAAGGCTCCAGTAGTGCCTCAGACCACCTTTCAGAAGGTAATTCTCCCTTCTAACAAATATGACCATGATAATATATATGGTCACTGTAAGAATGGTTGCTCGTCTTGTAAGAATACACATGTATCTTACAATGGAAGAAACAAGGGCATGAGACTGAGTTCACTGAAGGCTCCCCATGAGGAAATCCAAATGGCCCATCATGGACCATTTGTGTTTGGTGCTCCAGCTCCTAGTCTCAAGGACAAGGTTATGGCCAATCCCCATGTTCCTTTAGCAAAGAAAAAGTTTATGAGAATGTAGTCAATAAGCCTCACCTAGCTATTTCTGATGCCATCAACACCATGTCAGCTGCAAAGAAGATATCTGTTGTAAAATTAAGAATCAACCTAGTGTACCTATTGGCAGACTTACTTTCAGTCAAATACTTGCAGAAAGAAACAAAAAGAGGCTGCTGCTCTCCTCTCTAGATAGATAAAAGATGATAGATTGCAAACTTCAAAGGCTGTTCAAAAGGGGAGATACAATATCCATGAGTGTCAGTGTTATGGCAAGGTGGGTCACTTTGCCATAGACTTTTGGCAAAACCCAAGTGTGCTAAGGGCAAGGGCGAGTCTTCCTGTTAAGGCTATAATAGGTAAACATAGTCATTCTCAGACTAACATGAACCAAGGACCCAAACCCTTTTGGGTTCCTAAGGTAAACTAATCTGTGATTGCAGGATAGTCCAAGTACCCATATAATACCAATATGGTACTTGGATAGTGGATGTTCCATACATATGACTGGAACAAGGAGCCATCTAAAGGATTATACTCTAGTGAGGAATGGACCTAAAGTCATCTTTAGTGATTTAGACAGAGGAGTTTCCAAATGCTATAGTATGATTACTAATGACATAGACTCCATTACAAAAGTAGCCTATGCGGAAGGATTACAACACAATCTGATCAGCATAAGCCAACTATGTGATATTGGCTATGTCATTGTCTTCCACAAGGATAAGTGTCTGATCAAAAGTTTAAGTGGCCAAGAGGTCATTTTGACAGGCACTAGGAGTGGAAATATTCACTGTTTTATTTTCTTATGTATTAGTACAGACTCTCCTATATGCCTTGTTGCAAATGAGAAAGTCTCTTATTATGTGCAATGTCATAAGAGGCTTGCTCACTTGAATTATATGGCAATCAATAAGCTCTTTAATGAAGGCTAGTCAGAAATGAACCCAATCTGAGATGAACCAAAGAGGGCATTTGCTCTGCATGCCAAAAGGACAAACAAACAAAGGCCTCCTTTAAAAGAATTAGGGCCAAGGATTCTGAGAGGTGTTTATACTTCTTGCATATGGACTTGTTTGGTCCTATGCCAGTTCATAGTCTAGGTAGGAAAGTCTACACACTTGTGATAGTTGATGACTATTCTAGATTTGCTTGGGTTTTCCTTCTAAAGAAAAAGTTTGAAACCCTTGACATCTTTGTGATCTTTGTTAGACAAATTTAGAATGAAAAGGACAGTTTTGTGGTCAAAATCAGAAGTGTATATGGTACTAAATTTTAGACTGAAGGCATGACAAAGTTCTATGGAGAGACAGGTATTCTTTAGAAGTTTTCTTCTCCAAGAACATCCCAGCAAAATGGGATTTCTGAGAGGAAGAACATGACTCTCATAGAGGCTGATAGGACATTACTCCATTACACTTCTCTCCCAGAATACTATTGGGTTGAGGCCGTAAACATTGCTTATCATATCCTAAATAGAGCATCTATCAACAAGTATCACAAGAATACTCCCTATAAGATTATGAAAGGCAGAAAACCAAATCTTGCATATCTTAGAATCTTTGGAAGCAAATGCTTTGTGCTTAATAATGGGAAGTCCTACTTGACAAAGTTTGTTACCAAATCCTATTAGGGAATTTTTGTTGGGTGCACCAACCACATCAAGGCCTATAGAGTGTACAACTTGAAGAACTAAGTTGTAGAAGAGTCTATCAATATAGTATTTGATGAGTCTTCCATGATTCACAATGAGCTGCCAAGCTCCTCTAGATCTGCAGGTGCAGAATTGAAGTTAGACAAGCTAAGAATCAATGACACTCCTCCTACTGTATAAGAGGAAAGTGATGGTGTGATCATTTCTGAAGAAGGTCCAAGTGCACTAGATATTGATGAAGATTATCAGGATCCAGTAACTTAAGTTCAAGGTACTGAGGACAATATACCAACTAATATCAGGTATTTGAGGATCATCCTAGAGATATAATCATAGAAGATGCAAAACAAGGTGTTACAACAACGATCAGAAGCCTCAACATTATCATGTACTCAAGCTTTCTATCTCAATTTGAACCAAAGAAGTTTAAAGATGCCAACATAGATCTATTTTGGATTGTGAATGTTTAAGAGATATAATGTCTGGAAGCTAGTTCCTAGACCTCATGGACATAATATCATTGGAACCAAATGAATTTATAGGAATAAGCTTAATGAGAAAGCTATTATCATCAAAAATAAATCTAGATTGCTTTCCAAGGGATAGAAGCAAGAGAAAGGTGTTGATTTTTATAAAACTTTTGCACCAGTTGCTAGACTTGAGGTAATTAAACTATTCCTTACAAATGTTGCATACAAGGGATTTATGGTCTACCAAATGTATGTTAAGTCAGCTTTCCTTAATGGTGACCAAAAAGAGGAGGCCTATGTTGAGCAACCCTCGGGTTTTGTCAATCCTAACTTTCTTGAATATATATTCAAACTTAGAAAAGCTTTGTATGGCTTGAAACAGGACCCTAGGGCATGGTATGAAACTCTGTCTAGCTTTCTCATTGAGAACAAATTCTTAAGGGAGAAGATAGACAAAACATTTTCCTTAGAGAAATCAAGGGTGAGATCATTTTAGTCCAAATTTATGTAGATGACATAATTTTTGAGTTTACTGATGATAGCCTTTGCAAGAAGTTTTCTAAACTTATGCAAAGGAAGTTTGAAATGAGCATCCTGACTTCTACAGTTATGGTTTCTATTACATCTTCTTTGAATTTTTCAACCTCTTCACAAGTTTTGAAGTTTTACTGTTCAGTCTTCTTCAGTAATTAAATCTGATTGTTGTCCACAATGACTGCTTGATTCATAACTTCACCAACACTAGTGATAGTGTAGTCTAGAGCCTTGGCACCAATATTTAGCAATCTTTTTAACTCATCTGTATTGCTCTGAATTTCAGTGAATCCTCTGCTTATCTCTTTTTCAAGAGCAGTTACGTCTTTGAGAGACTTATCAAAGTACTCTCTTTGCTTGGTCAACATAGACTCAATTTTACCCAAAAGGGTATCTTCAGGAAAGACTTCAACTGGAGGAGGTGTAGGAGGTAATGTTGGAGTTGTGCAAACTGGGATTTCTTCAATTACAACTGCACTTTTGCCTTTTGGGGCAGAAGTCATTACATCCCCTTCCTCTCCAAGAATGATTCGTAGAGAGAAATCTAAGTTCTTGAGAGGAGGGTCTGCAGGTTCTGGAGTAACTGCATCCTCATCAGAAAGTAACAACAAATTCTCCCTCTCACTCTTTTCCTGGAGCTGAGAATCTTCTGGGGTTTCTACATGAGTCTCTTCAGAGATCTCTTCAGGAATCTTTTCAGAAGACTTTTCAGGAGTCTTTTCAGGAGAGATGAACTGGTGATTATTTGAAGTTAGATTTTCTATCATTCTGTCAATGTCAGGTACAGTAGTATCCATTTAAGCATCATCAAGATTTTCTTGATTAAAAGAAGAATCAACATCCATACCTGAGCCACCATCATGCATAGAGGTGCACTTCTAAACATCAGACTGAGCTTGACTTTCCTTTCCATTACCACATCATCAGCAATAACTTCCTCTACAATCTTATCTAAAGGAACATCTGACTGAAATTCTGATTCTGGGACCTCAGCTTGCTGAACTTCTTCATGAACTGAAGGAGAAGGCTCCCCCTCAATAGCTGCACCAGATGTGCCAACTGTATTAGTATGAGGAGGATATGGGGTCCATTCTAAACTAGCTCCTTTGAATGGGAACTGTATGATAAATCCTTAACTAAAATAATAATTTATGATAGAGAGTATGAAAGGAACAATCCAAATGCTCCTCCTAGACTACCAAAGTATTATCCTAAACCCTTCAGCTATCAAAGAAGACAAAAAGAGAAGAAAGAAAGATAACAACAACAACAGTAGAGCAAGGAATGAAAAATGATCTAGATTGTGTTTTGAGATTGTGTAGAAATGGATTTAATGGACTATTCTATATAAATATAAATCTTTAATTTTGATGATCTGATTGTCTCTTAATTCTTAGCATTTTATTGTCATTATCACTTGGCTATCTAGTCATTTTATTTGTCTATATTGATGTAATTCACCTTAGTATAGAGGGTTTTGACTTCTACAAATAGGGGGAGATTGCTGGATATTGTATCCACAATAACCTAGATTTGTTTGAAGTCACCCTTAAACTAAGATGAATTAAGTTGTATTTGATGTCTTGTTTGAGTTATGTGTTTGCAGGATTTAATTGCCAAGTGTAGACCAATGTCAGTCTACAATGAGTCACCAAACACAGGAAAATATAATATAATCCCTCATTGTGTGATCCATGGTGTTGACTCATGTGTAGCCTCTCTATTGGGATACACTTCATTTTCAAGCACTAAACTTGTAACAGAAAGACTGGTTGCTAATTTCATTGAAGAAAGAATATTTTTAGAAAGAAGAATTTTTCTAATTGTTTTACTCGAGTAATAACTTTAGTACTCGAGTAGAGTTATAATCAGTTCTCGAGTAAGCTGAGTCAAGCACTCGAATAACTGAAGTATTTCTCGAGAAGTTGTGAAGTTAGTTCTCGAGAAGCTGCTTTGTACTCAAGTACATCTCTGCTTGCTCTCGAGTAATCAGTTTAGTCCAGCTCAAAATTTTGCTAAGTAAAATTCTCGAGAAGTTAAGTTCAGTACTCGAGAAGCTAAGGCTAGCACTCGATAAGTCAAAGGCTTAAAGCGTTGAGAGCGCTTTGACTCGAGTAGCAGAAATATATCTCGGGAAAACTAAGTTAAGTTCTCGAGAAAGACTTGTTGTACTTGAGAAGAAGTTTTTTAGTTCTCGAGTAAAGTCTAAGTATAAAAGCATCGAGAGAGAGACTTGACTCAACGCCTTCTAGCAATCTTCACTTGAGTAGTCCTATCTGTTCTTGAGAAGTTATCTACTAGTTCTCGAGTAATATAAGCTAGTTCTCGAGTAAAGTACTTTATGTCTCGACAAGCCAGACCTGAAATTTCCCTAAGTACTTCTTCTCGAGAACCTTATAGTTGCTTTAACAAGAACCAGACATAGTTCTCGAGTAGTCATATCTTCACTCGAGAACTGAAGTTTGATTTTTTCTGAAATTTCGTTAAGTTTGATGGGGCCCGTTTTCAAATTAATCTCCATGACTATTGGTCCACGTGTAATGTCATTTATGATTTTGATCGTTAGTCTATTCCTACAAAAGGTGTAATCATATTCGATTAACCCTAATAGAGAAATAAGTATTCTAAATTGTTTTTATTCATTCTAAATCTAGAAGAACCGCACCGCTGCTCATCGTCTTCATCACCTCTGATATTCTCGATCCAAAAGATTCAGACAAGAAGAATCAACAGATCAAGCAATTTCTACCGCTGCAAATCTCTTTCTTGATCAGGGTGATTCTAAGTTCTCAGATCCAAGCATTCTCAGATTTCTTCCTCGACTTTTCTGAAAGGGCTTTTCAAGATTTCAAGAAGGAAGAAGCCGAGATTCTGCCAGATCTGTGAAGACAAGTTTGTATATTTATTTGTAAATCATTTTATTCTTGTAGGAGATTTTGTCTCCGAGTTTGTAGGATATTTTTCTTCCGAGTATAGATCCGTTTTTGTGGATCGAGTTGTAGGGGCATTGCTCCAAGTTCTAGGATTGGTTTTCAATCCGAGGAAATAGTGAAGTAGCCAAGTCTAGCATGTTGTTAGATCGGTGAGGTGGAGAGTAGACGTACCCAAGATTGGGGAACCACTATATATCTGGTTTACTCTATATTGTGTGTTCTTGTTTTCTGTGCTTCGCTCGCGCAATTTTTTATTCCTCAAAAAGACGCAGACCTCATCTATTCACTCCCCTCTAGGTGATTTAGGTAGACAACTAAAAATAGCATCAACCAACTGGACAAGAATCAATTTGATATGTCCGCTGGTGTGCAAATTTATCAGCTGAAGAAGATAGATGATTTGATTTTCGCTAGATGGGAACAGATAATTCCCAGGCAAGGTGCTAAGAGAGATATGGGTGAATGTTCTAGCTTGGAGGAAAGACCTAACCCCACAGCTATGGAGAAGGTTTTACCTTTACCCCCCCCCCGTGAAGCTACTAAGACTGTTGGACCCCACAGCTATGGAGAAGGTTTTACCTTTACCCCCCCCCCCCTGTGAAGCTACTAAGACTGTTGGTGCAGTTGTTGAGGGGGATAACATATAAGTTTTAGTTGATAAGATTGCTGAGACACCTGCTATTCAATAAGACCTCCTTGTCGGAGAGGAAGTCCTTCTTGAGAAGGTACTTCCAGTAGAGGTTGAGCAGGAGTCAGTATTAGAAAAATTTCTACAAGGGGACCTCAGTGCTATCAGAGCTCTACTGGGGGGGGGGAGGTTGCTGAAGAGCCTGCTATCTAAGAACAGTTGGAGTAAAATCTTGTACTTGCTCTGGTTAAAAAAACAAGTCGCTATGGAGCCCGAGAGCATAGTGTTCCGATCTACTCCATCTCCACAGCCAACTGCCTCTAGTTGTAACTTTGAATCAGATTCTTTTGGGTTTCAGGATACAAGGTCTCGGGGTGAGAGTGCTCCTTCTTCAAATGATTCTTTGTTAAAGTCTATAGAAGCAATGCTAGTAAAGCAAAAAGACCACTTTGATTTCTCACTGAAATAAGTCTATCACAAAGAGAGTCAGGTTGAAAAGGTTCTGAATGATGGACTGACTTAGGTCAATTATAATATGGATAAGTTATAGACCTTCCTGACTGGATGGTTGACTCAAGGTAGTAAAATCATAGATCACTCAATTCAGGGCATTGGTCATGTTTATAATGATAAAATTCACCTATCTATATCGCATGATGCTATGATACATTATCATGATGCGAGCATGCATCATAATGACAGGCAAATGGGAATATAAAAGGAGAAGATTATCTAAACCCTTATTGCAAAAGTCGGAAAGGGGGAGGAAAAATTACAAAGAAGAATGGATGAGCTAAATCGTGATGTGCGCAACAAAATGTATGGTGCGAATGTTTACTGTTATCAGAATATTAAGTGGTTGCATGAAGAGCTAACAGGATCTCCCCCATCTTAGTTTTCATCTTTTTCACCTTCAGAGCACCCTATGGTAGGTTCAGAATATGGAGAGCAACCTATTGAAAGCTCAGATCCATATGACCCTCCCATGCAATACACTCAAGTATGGTCTGATGTTACTGAGGAAGAAGTAGAGATCCTTGAAGAATATTCCAGACATCTTTAAAAGAGAAGAAAATATGGTGAAGGCCAATCGGTAAGAAGATCAGAACCAAATTGATAAAATAGAGAATATGCTGAACTTTGGATTCCTATCTCTAAAGGAATTATTTTGGACACCTTCACCTTGGTTGATTTATCAAATGAGGAACCAATGGAATATTACAGTAGAGAAGTGTGGAACAAGCACCAAGTGTCAAATGTGATGATAAGGCTCCACTTCAAGACGCATGCTAGAAATAATCCGGATGCTCCTCCAAGTTATTATCCCAAGCCTAATGCATACTTTGACAGATATCATGAGAAGAGCAAGGGAAGGGGCAATTCTAAGACTGTTGTTTCTTTATGATCTATTTTGTTGTGAATTTCTTGGAATGCCTAAAGAAACACTTCTATACATATTATTTTAGTGTTAATCTATATTATCTTATTAATCTCAATTTCTTGTTGTCAATTAAGTATTTCTTGTATATTTTATTCTCTGTGTAATTTAGCTTAGTATATAGAGTTCTCACTTCTTCAAATAGGGGGAGATTGTTGGGTATTGTATCCATAATAACCCTAATTTGAAGAAGTGTTCCTTGAACTAAGTTGAATTGAGTCTGTATTTGATGTTAGTTTTAGTTGTGTGTGGTTCAAGTATTTATTGCAAAGTATAAACCATTGTCAGGTTACAATGGGTCTCCAAACACAATTCTGTGCAATATAATTCCTCATTGCATAGAACATCATGTTGACCCATGTGCAATCTCTCTAATTGGGTGTACTTCATCTAGCATCACAAAGGAAGTTGTCCAGAAGTTGTTGATTTTGGCTAAGTCAATTCATTGAGTGATCCCGTAAGGTCTCATGAAATTCATCGTGAACTCACGTAAGCACTTGAGGAATTCGTCGAGTGATCTCAGGAGTACTTGAGAGATCACTGAAAACTATTATCCAGAACAACTAAGTTAAAGTAGCTTAGACTTCTCATATATACTCGACGAATTCGTCGAGTACTTCGTGATCACTCGTGAAATTTGTCGAGTACTCTCGAGAGGACAAGTGAACTACTTTAATATTCCAAAGAAAGTTTGAAGTCTTTGCCGGTTCAAGTAAATTCATCGTGCACTCAAGGAAATTGGTCGAGTACTCTCGAGAGCTGTCAACTAATTTGTTGAAAGGTCTCGTGAAGTCTGGACATCTCACGCAAGCCCTCTCCCAAGTTGTTTTGACTGGTTCGTCGAGTGGTCTGGAGAATTCATGTGATGTCTCGACGAATTTGGACTTAAATAAATTTTTGTTCTTTTTCATTCTCATTTTTACGGCTTTTCAAAATTAGGGCTTCCACCATATACAATACATGTAGATGGTAGAACTAAGTTAAAAATCGAGCCATTAGTGAGGAATCTTCTATAAATAGTCAAGGATTATTTCAAAAAAACATAATCGTGTTCTAATTGCAAATTGTCATAAATGATAGCGATTTCAAAATCGATTTTATGAAGAACTCTGCCGCCGACAGCCCTCCGTATTCGCGATTCTTCCTTCAAAGAAAAGACTTGATCGATCTCTAGATTTTAGATTCATATACGTTAGAGATTAGCCATTTTATTATATCAGATTTGTGCTCTATATTTCATATCCTTCTTCTTCCTCTTCAAGATTTCAGTCAGAGCTTTCACTCAACAAAGAAGGACCATTTTTAGATCTGAGAAAGGAAAATATATTCAAACAATATTTTTTCTATTGCTTTGTAGGAACTTTATTCTTTCTAGTTTTTGTAGATCCTTGTTGTAAGATCGAGTGTACGGGAAGTTATTCTCTGAGATTGTAGAAGTTGTATACTCTGAGTGTAAGATTGTTTAATCTGATTTTTTGTGAAGTAGTTGAGTCTAGCCCAAAGTGCTAGATAGGCGAGGCGGAAAAGTTGACGTACCCATCTTTGGGGAACCACTATAAATCTTTGTGTTTGTGATGTGATCTCTTATTTTGTACGATTTAGGTTGATAACTAGATACTTTCGGTTACTTCCTATTCTATGTGATTTATATCTCATGAACAAGATTTATTATTATCAAAAGGGGAAGTTTATTGGAACATACCTTCTATAGCTCACAGGCTGGATAATATCAAATCCCAAACTGTATTTGATCATACACTTTTTTGGTATAGTGTGCAGGTTTATAGGTGTGAAGTTTCAGGATCGGTGATTTTTTGCACTATCGCTGGTGATAGCCACTATCGCTGATGATAGTCTGGATGTGGACACGTCAATGATCCATGGACTGGTCGAATGCGCGGGATGCCAAAAAAGGAAGTAATAAATTAGGATATTGCTTAGTGATAGAGACTATTGTCTGGCGATAGCGGCCGTAAATTTAGAAATGACTATCTCCATTCATTTTCGGCACAGGACAGCTGGCGGCAGCGGTACTAAATTAGGATATCGCTAGGCGATAACCACTATCACCTGACGATAGAGTTAAAATGTTATAAAAGAGATTTTTTGATGGCGGCACTTGAAACACAAGAATGTCTAGAGGCTCCAAATTATCATCCCTATTGCTGAGAGACACCATCCAAGAAGAAGAACTCTTTCCCTCCTATACAAACGAAGGAGATCATTGGAGAAGGAACACTAGTACAAGATTTTGAAGAAGATCGAGTGCCCAAGCCACGAGAATCAAAAGCATTGATCATTTGTCGCCTCTAGATATTTACTTCCGAGGTGTGGACGTCACATTTCTAGGAGGAGTTTTTTGGAAAATTTGCATGGGAGGTCGTCAAATTTTTGGGAGGAATTTGCCGAAATCGTCCTGGGAGGACGTCTAGATCTGGGAGATCTAGTAGCCTCATCGATCTTCTTGAAAAGAAGTGAGAGATCTAGTTATGGGTCAGTATAGACACCACACAAGCATTTGAATCACTGCCTCCGATCTCTGGCATCATTGAAATCTATTTCAAATTTTTGTAAATCCTATTTTGTTTATTTTTAATAAAATCATATCTATTGTTTGATCATTAATTTCACGTGTTGTTTGTGTTTTGTAATCAAATATCTATGCGATCACCGATCCAGTCTTCAAAGCAAAGAACAACTTTTTGTAAGATATCGCCATACATACCTGCTATCGCAGGCAATAGCTCCAAAGGAGTTGCTTTTTGACTGAAAAAAAATTTAAAACTGAAATATCTCATGGCAAACCTTATTCACCCCCACCCACCTAAGGTTGGCCACTAGATCCAAAAG
Source organism: Platanthera zijinensis (assembly GCA_039513925.1). Taxonomy (NCBI): domain Eukaryota; kingdom Viridiplantae; phylum Streptophyta; class Magnoliopsida; order Asparagales; family Orchidaceae; genus Platanthera; species Platanthera zijinensis. The sequence continues at coordinate 165,753,313 of CM077093.1, read as the reverse complement.
AAGTGAAGGTACAGATAGACGTTTGTCCATCTCTCCTGGGAGGTACAGATAGACCTTTATCCTTCTTGCCAGGTGCAAAAGGGCTTTTGCCGAACTCGCCTAAGGTGCAAAAATGTTTTTTCCAATCTCGCCCGGGAGGTGCAAATAGACTTTCATCTACCTCGCCTGGGAGGTGACAAAAGGCTTTCGCCAATCTCACCTTTGTGGTGACCCGTCTGCGATGAAGGGGAAAACAAATGTTGCATTACTGAAAGGAAGATAGATGTGCTTGCGGGTTTACTCTCACGTCTTATTCTTTTAAAAATAAGGAAAGAAGAAAATAATAGGGGCGTGCTGGATTAAGTCTCACCCAAACTTTCTTGTCCTAGAACCTGACCGAGGTGTGCCTGTTGAAGGAAGAAGAGTCATGTCGCCTCTTGATCTCTTCTTTCGATACTTATTCGCATGGGGTGATGTACTTCTATGATAGGTGTGTAATGGAGGGGATAGCCTCGAAGAGTGTTTGGAGCGAACGACCAAAAATTGTGTTGTATGTCGAGCTGAAGTCGACTACCATGAACTGGATGTCCCAGGTGGCTTGCCTCGGGAACTTCCTAAGAGTAACAGGGAGAGTGATCATTCTCTATATGGGTACGAGTGTTTTGTCAAAGCTGTATAGCGATTTGGTCACTAGCTCGAGGTGTTCATGGGGATCTTCATGTTGAGCAGTGTAGACTCAAAAAAGATGTCAACTGAGCTTCTACTGTTAATCAGTATCTGTCTAACCACGAAGCATTGATTTCTGATTCCCACGCTGATGATGAGAGGATATTAGTGCGGTGTACACATGCCCTTCAATTTTTCGTTACCAAAGCTGATGGTGGTATATGTTTCTGGCTTCAAGTCATCTGGGCCCCTTTCATACTTAGAAGGGAAAATATGTGATAGTCTCTACCTCCCGACCTTTTTCCTGCCCCCTTATGCATCCTAGCATGGTGGGGGCTGATCCCATCCAGGTTGGTGTGGTGGGGGTCGATTGGGAACTTGATTATATAAGTACCTCCCCAAATTCCCCTGTCAGATGAGGTACTCTATCTCCTCCTTTAGTCGAGTGCAGTCCCCCGTGTTGTGCTAGTTCTCGTGGTGGAACTCGCAGTACATTGTCTACTCCCCTTGATTTGGGGGCAATGACTTTGGGTATCAAAGCATGTCCAATGAAATTATTTGTTCAAGAGTAGCTACACACCTAGAGGGCGGTGAATAGGTATGTTTTAAATCTGTTTAATTCTTTTGTGCTTAGGTCAAGTTGTGTTTTAAATTTAGTTTTTTAGCTTTCAAGAAACACCACAACACACAAGAATTTATAGTGGTTCCTCTATTGGGTATTGCATCCACAATAACCCAGATTTGCTTGAAGTCACCCTTGAACTAAGATGAATTAAGTTTTATTTGATATCCTTGTTCTAGTTGTGTGTTTGCAGATTCTCTCAGTGCTAAGTGTAGACCAATGTCAGTATATAGTGGGTCAGGAACACAGGACCATACAGTGTAATCCCTCACTACGTGATCTAAGGTGTTGACTCATGTGTAGCCTCTTAATTGGGATACACTTTATGTTCAACCACTTGGAGCATGGGATGAAGATAGGACTAGGAGAAATTTTCTATAAGTTCAGAAAATTATCTAAGTCCACTTCTCGAGAAGTGCCTCTTAGTTCTCGATTAGTAGAGTTAGATGTTCTTGAGAAACATTCTATAGTTCTCGAGAAGCAGAAGTGTAGTTCTCAAGAATTCCTTATAGTTCTCGAGAAGCTTAGCTTCAAAGTTCTCGAGAAGTCCCAGCTTTTAGTTCTCGAGAAGTCCAGACAGCTTCGAGAATTTTTTCTAAGTCCGAACTCTCAAGAAGTCCAGTGTAGTTCTCGAGAAGTTCTTTTAGTTCTTTAGAAGTCCAGAGTGGTTCTCAAGAAGTCCCTATAGTTCTCGAGAAGCTTGGCTTCATAGTTCTCGAGAAGTAAGCTTATAGTTCTCGAGAAGTCCAGATTGGTCTCGAGAAGTATTAGCCCTGAAGTCTCGAAAACTAACTTTAGTTCCAGACAGTATAGTTCTCGAGAAATCAAACTAGTTCTCGAGAACTAATGTTACTTCTCGAGAACTGCAGGTCAAATTTTTCAGAAAATTGTTTAAGTCCAGATCGGCCGGATTTTCAAATGACTTGACGTGATTGGTCCATGTGTCATCATTATTGTCTTTTATAACCATTAGGGGTAATCCTAGATAAGGTATTTTCATTAAGACCAAACCCTAACAATTACAAGAAGCGGCAGTCTGTACCTTCGAAATCTTCTGGATCGGTCGTCTCTCTCAAAAAGAAAAGGAATAAACTCTGAAGCCGCCGTCGCCGCTCACGAGTAGATCGAGTTTTCTGTTTTCGATCAAGAAGGACTTGCTGTTAAAGGGATCCTAATCCTCTCCTTGATCGAGTAGGTCAAAGCTTTCTCAGGCCAGATCTACATATCTTCTTCAACCATTTCTGAAAGAGCCGCAACTTCAAGAAGAAGACCTAGAGACTTAATTTTCTAGATCTGAGAAATTACTGTGTTTGTATTTCCAAATCTCTTTGTTATTGTTGTAGGAGATTTTCTCTGAGTGTAGGAGCATTGCTCTCCGAGTTGTAGGAAGTTTTTATCTTCCGAGTGTAGATCCTTTTGGATTGAGTTTGTAGGAACTTGGTTTCGAGGCGTAGGATTGTTTTCAATCCGAGATAGTGAAGTAACCGAGTCTAGTGATTTGCTAGATCGGTGAGGTAAAGTGGATGTACCCAAGGTTGGGGAACCACTATAAATCTTCTTGTCTTCTGTGATTGCTTGAATCTCTTGCATGATCGTTAAAATTTTTATTCCATAAATAGATGCACGATTCACCTATTCACCACCCTCTAGGTGATTTAGGTTGACAACTTTACACTTTCATCCTCTATCTAGGGTACATCCGCTTCCCCCTTTACCTATCTAGCAATGAGCTAGATTCGGCAAACTCGTCCTTTTACTCAGCTCCTTGAGCTTACACCTCAGATCCCTCAGTATCTTACACCTCAGAGTGAAGCTCACTCCTACAACTCAAAGTATAACAACTCCTTCCTCGAGCTAAGCAGCCCTAGACTCAGAGATTCCCAAATCTCTTACCTCAGATTTGCATAGAGATCCTACCCCAAGTACAAGCCTTTTCCTAAGATCCTAAACAGGATCCTACACTCAGATAAATAGCTCCTATTGAAAGAGAGGGATAAATAGGTTTTACTCTAGAGGGGGGGGGGGGTGAATAGAGTATTTAAAAAATTGTTTAGATTTATTGTGGAATTAAAATACTGATAACTATAACTAGTGAAATAAAATAGGCAAGACTACCACAACATAACACAACACACAAAGAAATCACGCAGCAACCAGACGACACAAGAAAATTTATAGTGGTTCCCCAAATCTGGGTACATCCACTCTTCTACCACCCAGGTAGGAATCCACTTAGGTTTTTGATCAGGCACCCTATCACCACAAGAATTGTTGCAGGTAGATCTAGAGACACTTTGAGATTTTGATCAGGAGCTCAAAATCCAATAGGTTTTCATCAGGTGCCCTATCACCACAAGTGTTCACTTTTGAAGGGAGAGATAACCCTGTATATATGGAGGTAAAAGAAATAAGAATGTTTGGAAATCTTCTCTTTCTCAGGCAAATGAGAAGACCGTGTGGATTAAAGTTGAATGTCCAAGCTCCCCCTGAGATGTTGTATATATTCAGGAACGGGAAACTTGGCCCTGGGTATAGGTCTTCAAAATATGTTGCAGAGCCTTTTGATTCTGTGAACTGTTATAGATTTTTAGGCTCTCTGTAAATCTTTGAAGACTGAAGAAGGAAGAAGACTGGAGAGAGTTGTTTTTGAAAAAGTTCTTCTTCCTCTTTTCAGCAAAACATGCAAGATCCTTTGAGATCAATATTCTTCTCTGACTACTGATTGGTTACTACTATCTTTTTCCTTTTTGTCTTCTAAAATATATATTTTGACAGAATGAAGAAAACGACATCAATTTGAATTCCCAAGACAAAACATAATTCTTTGCAAGAATTTAGGAGCCCAAACAGCTAGATTTTGCTGGCAATCATAAATGCATTTCCATAACTGTCTTGATAAAATAATCTGTGAATACAATAATTAATGCTTCAAGAATACGGCTATCAGCCATCAGAGAATAAGCATTAATTATCAGAATATATTTGCCTTGAAATACTTTATCATAATCAAAATAAATAACTCTGATCGTTCTGAAGAACTAATAACTGAAAGTAGTACAGAATCGTAGAGCTCCGTTCAGAGATCGTCGAATTGAGTTAAGTGATCATCGACCAGAGAACGGCTATCGTAGAACTGATATCACTACTGAGAAGAACGAAATCTTTGACCTGAGCTCGTAGATCGTCGAGCTCAGTTCAGAGTAGAAGACTCTGAGATCGTAGATGGGAGATCGACGATCGTCGAGCTGAGTTCAACTATAGTCGAACTGATATAGATAATCCACAACATTTATCTGAATCTAAGTCTTAGTCCACTACAATGCTGGTCTGCACAAAACCTGACCTAGAGGTGACCTAACTAAGACTTAGATAGAGACCCTGACTATACAAGGGGGTCAAGACATCCTAAGAGTGAACCTAGCACAAATCCAAACAAGGGTTCCAAGAATCTCCCCCTATTTGTGTTAGGTCACTCAAAAAACAAAACTGAAAAGAAATAAAATACAAAGACCATAAATATCTGAAGGGATGAAATAACATCAGAAGATATGGTATAGAAATGCATTGTACATAATCAGTTAAGCAATAGACAAAGAGTACAAACTATAATCTATCAAATTGAGAACCAGATGAGGGTTTAGAGAAGAGTATGTTCCTGCTTGGGTCTTGTACACTCTTATTAGATGTCATCAAGTCTTGTCCACCAAGAGATATCTGAGTGCTGGTCCTGGGCACAATTTCTTTAGGATGCAATGTCATATATTCAACTTGATCAAAGACTTTCTTGCTGACTTGAAGTTTATTCAGCTTTTTTTCTCTTTAAGAAGACATAGTAAAGAATTTTGATGGATCTTCTCCTTCATCTACAGCTTTTATGATCTGAGAGAGACCAATCAGTTCCTGAAGCTTGGCCATCCTAAAGTTTGGATCAAGTTCCTGATCAACAGGTGGCTAATCTTCTTGAGGAGGCATCATTGTAACTATTTTGAATTGAGTGGATTGAGCTTGAAACTTTGTTGAGATGTGCTGTTTATCACTTTGAGAATAGAGAGATCTTGGAGGAGCAGCCTCACTGTACTTTCTTTTATGAAATACAACAGGTCTTCTTGACTGATAAGCAGATGTCTTCTGATCCTTGGGAGGAACTTGTTGTTGAGGAGGAGAGAAGGAGGGGTTCTTATAAATCACTTCTTTTACTTATTTTGAGGAACTTTGACTTCTATGCTGTTGGCTGTCTCCTTGGGAATGAGTCCTGGAAGATCTATCCTGCCTTTGATATGATCTTGAGAAAGAGGAAGGCTGGGAAGATGCACCAGATGCTTGAGAAACAACACCTGAAGCACAAGCAGTAGCAGGAGGAGGAGGGCCTCTTCTGAATTTCTGAGGAGGAGGAGAATATCTCTTGCTCTTCTTCCTGGCTTTCAGCTCATTTTTGGATAACCACATCCAAATCTCCATGCCAGGGTATGGAGTAATCCCTTTCAAGATGTAATACGGGGTATCATTTGTATTTCCTGGCTTGGGAGTAGCCTGGGGAGCAGCTTTTTCTTTTCCTTAAAAATTTCTTTTTCTTAGAATTACCATCCTCTGAATCATCATCATCATCAGAAGAACCCTGAGGATTGTCTTACAAATCATCAATTTTCTTCACCAATTTGTCAACAATCTTTTTGGCAGCATTTTCTTTGGCTTCTTCCTGAATATCAATAAAAATAAAATCATCTAGAGAGGGAAGAGTGTTGTAAGACTCACAGAGATTAACTAAACTTGTTTCTAGGGCTAAGGCCAGATTTTCTGAGGCCACTAGATCGAGTAGTTCATCAGCAATTAAGATGGCATCAAACTCAGTCTTTTCTTCTAACATAAGCATAGGCTTAACATCCAAAGGGGATGACATATCTGTACACACTGTAACTGATGTAATATCTGCATAAACTGGAGCTGATTGAATCTGTAGAAGTTCTTTCACAATAGAAGGACTCATGGGTCTGGTATAACAGATCATGGCCCTGGAAGAATTGATCTCAACTAAAAACAAAGCTGATCTAAATAGAGAGAATGAATGTAAAAGAATTTGTAAATTAATGGAGGGATTAATAAAACAGTAACCACTGGAAATCTCAGGAATTGACACATCAGTGTCTTCATCTGACATCAGCAAATCTGAATAAAGAACTATGTCTGCACAAAATTTCTGAAACACTTCTTCTTCCTACACTGCTGGAGGAGACTGAGCTTGAGGTTCTGCTGAGATTGAACCTGTAGCATCTTCATTGGACATCTCCCCCTACCTGGTTTTCAGTGAGAACTGGAACCAGGCCCCCAGATGAAGAAGGGATAGTGGAAGCAGAAATAGAGGCAGAAATAGAGGAAATAGAGAGAGCAAGAGGTGAAATAGCCTCTGTTATCAAGGATTTTAGAGTAGGAGTGAGGAGTTCAAGAAGATGAGAGATGAGGGTTTGATCAATTTGAAGAAACTCAGGTGGAGTCTGAGTTGAGATGGAATTTTGTGAGGGAGGAGGAGTGAAATCGGTCATGATCTCATCCTGAATATGGGAGTTTCTGGAAGAATAAATAGGGGAAATATGTGGTGAGGTTTCAGTGTTGGTGGGTGAATCATGTTGGTGAGAAGGAGATGAGAGAGGTGAGAGGAGGTCAAAATTTTGAAGGGATAAGGTGTGGAGGTTTTGAGGTTCAGCAGGGTGAATGGGTAATGATGGCTGAATAAGAGAAGAGATGGTTTGGACAACATTGGAGGGTAGAGAAGGAACACTGGGAATAATTGGAGGAGGAGGAAGAGAAGGAACTTCTTCATTAGGTTGGGAAGTGGCTGTGACAGCCCTTGTGTCCTTTGATATAATGGAGGAGGTTACAGCCCTGGAGGGCTTTTGAATAGTCCTCTCCCACTTCCCGAACATAGAGGAATCCAACCCAGCAGAACCTTTCCCATGATATCCGCAAGGAACTTAAAACTTACAGATAAATTTTTCTTTAATAACTTAGATGGGATGCCCTCTGCATGACCCATCTCCAATAGCATCCTGCTATACTCTGAAATATCCTGTTCCAGGTCATCTGATCCATTCTTTAACTCAAAAATCTCTATAAGAGTTACAGGGTTTAGAGTCACCTGCTGTCCTGAGACGAAACCGATCATTGAAGAGTCATTTGTAGAGGAAGTGTAAACCCATTCTTTAATTTCAGCAACTGATAGTTTTATCCTTATATTCATGAACTTCTTTAATCCCTGATCATCACACAACTATAACATTTCCTGAAAAACGGGATCACAATGACTGATCGAGTCGAAGTCGACGTCGAATCCTGTGTCAAACTTCATCGCTGCGAGAACTGCTGCAGAAATCGCCATGGAAAACCTGTAGACTCAAGAAGGACAGAGATTTCAAGAGAAAAGAGAAAAAGAAAGCACAGGATAGAGATCAAAGAGAAACCTACATATAGGGTTTCTTTTTGGAATATGAAGAGACGATCTCTATCTGACGATAAAACAAGAAACATCGATCTTAGGTCAAAGATTTAATTTATAAACAAATAATATCTTTGGTATCTGATCTCAGTCAAAAAATCGATAGTCGAGCTTAGGTCGACGATTGATTTATTGAAGCAAAGTCGTCGATCTCTGGTCGACGATTTTTGTATTCACCCAGAGCTGTCGTAAATCTCAGGTCGACGATTTTGCTCAAGATGAGTTCGAAGATCGTCGATCTCTGTTCTACGATTGTTGACCACATCTTCACAAAGACAAAAGTCAAATTTAATCCATGTCATTTATCATTCCAAGATGATTCAAAAAGAATAGATGTTTTTGCACATCTAGAGGCTTGGTAAAAATATCTTCTCTTTGAAAATCAGTGGAGATAAACTTGAGGTTAATCTTGTTTTTGTCAACACAATCTCTAAGAAAATGATGCCTTATTTCTATATGCTTGGTCCTAGAATGCAGGACTGGATTTTGTGCAATAGATATGGCACTGGTACTGTCACAAAATATGGTGGAATTTTTGAGAGAATACCCATAATCCAGTAGCTGATTTTGAATCCACAAGATCTGTGAATAGCAACTCCCAGCTGCTATATATTCAGCTCTTGAAGTTGAAGTAGACACATATGATTGTTTCTTGCAAAACTAGGATACTAATCTATAACCCAGGAATTGACAAGTTCCTGAAGTGCTTTTTTTTGTCAACTCTACATCCAACATAGTCAGCATCAGAATATCCAGTAAATTCAAATTCTGACTCTGTGGGATACCAAAGTCCTAGATTAGGACAACCCTTTAAATATCTTAAAATTCTCTTGAGGAGAATTAAATGAGTTTCTTTAGGGTTGACTTGAAATCTAGCACAAAGACATATTGCAAACATTATATCAGGTCTACTTGCAGTAAGATATAGTAGGGACCCAACAATTGCCCTAAAATTTTTCTGATCAACAGGTTTGCCCTTTTCATCAGAATCAATTACTTCATTAGAAGCTATGGGTGTCTTCATTGCCGAGGCATCAGCCATCCCAAACCTTTTTACTAATTCTTTTAGCATATTTGGATTGGGATATGAAGATGCCATCAGGAGCTTGCTTTACTTGAAGACCAAGAAAGTAAGAAAGTTCACCCATGCTGCTCATTTCAAACTTAGAGTGCATAAGGTCGGAAAACCTTTTGCAAAGTTTAGAATCAGTAGATCCAAATATAATATCATCAACATATACTTGAACTAACAGAATCCTATCATGATGATGTATCACAAATAAAGTCCTATCTATAGTGCCTCTAGAAAATTTATGCTCTAAAAGAAAGCTAGCTAGGGTTTCATACCAAGCTCTTGGAGCTTGCTTTAGACCATAGAGAGCCTTATGCAATTTGAAAACATAAGAGGGTAAGTTGAAGAGATAAAACCTGGTGGCTGTTCCACATATACTTCTTCCTTAAGTTCTCCATTGAGAAAGGCACTTTTGACATCCATTTGATATACCTTGAATTTCTTATGAGCAGCATAAGTCAAGAAAATTCTGATAGCTTCAAGCCTTGCAACAGGTGCAAAGGTCTGATCATAGTCAATACCTTCTTCTTGCTTGTAGCCTTGTGCCACTAGTCTTGCTTTGTTTCTGACAACTATACCATGAGCATACAATTTGTTTCTGAAGACCCATTTAGTTCTAATAACTAGCTGTCCTTTGGGTCTGGGAACCAAGTTCCAAACTTTGCATCTTTCAAACTGATTTAACTCCTTTTGCATTGCAATAACCTAGTGTGGATCTTTCTCAACATCTTTAATGGATGAAGGCTTACTTTGAGATAAGAATCAGGCATGCATCACATCCTCATTGAGTTGGTGCCTTATCTGCACACTCACTGACATGTCTCCTATCACTTGAGATATGGGATGATCTCTAAGTGTATCATAGTCAGGAGGTGGAGTTTATTCAACAACAACAACATCATGAACTAATTCCTCTTGTGGAATTAAATTTGTTGTTGGAGAAGCTTTATCAATTTCCAAAGATTCTTCTTCACTATCTTCATCAATCTGTGAAGAGGGATGAGATGTCACTTTTTGGGTGAGACTTAAGTCATCCAATTTCTCACATAGATTAGGTACCTGCAAATAATTACTGGTAGAAGCATCCTTCTCCTTATAAAACATATTAGCTTCATTAAAAGTAATATGAACAGATTCTTCAATTTTCAAGGATGATTTATTGAAAACCCTATATGCCTTGCTAACTTTGGAATATCCTAGAAAGATTCCCATTGTAGCTTTGGCTTCAAACTTTCTAAGATAATTTTATTGTTATTGTGAATAAAATAGATACAACAAAAAAATTCTAAAGTAATCTATTTTAGGTTTCTTTCCTTTGAGTAATTCATAGGGAGTCTTGCCCTTAAGTTTTTGTATCAAACTTCTATTCATGACATAATTTGTTATGCTTATAGCTTCTGCCCAATAGGATAGAGGAATGTGAGCATCAGCAAGCAATGTGCCTGCAGCTTAAATGAGTTTTCTATTTTTCCTTTCAACTACCTCATTTTGTTGAGGAGTTCTGGGAGCAGAGAAGCAGTTCCTGATACCTTCCTTCTCATAGAATTCTTGCATAGGAAGAGATTCAAACTTAGTGCCATGATCACTTCTTATCAATGCAACTTGAGTAGAGTACTCAATCTTTATGCATTTTAGAAAGTCTGTAAGAACTTTGAAATTATCAGACTTGTTTCTCAAGAAGAAAACCCAAGAGAACCTAGAGAAGTCATCTACAATAACTAAAGTATAGAACTTCCCTCCCAGGCTTTGTACAACAAATGGTCCAAAAATGTCCAAATGAAGCAGATACAAAATCCTAGGTGAATCACTATTATTAACTGAATTAAAGATATTTTTAGTTTGCTTGCCTTCTTGACAAGCCTTGCAAAGGCTTTCCTTCTTGTAGGGGCAAGTTGACAATCCTCTGACAAGGTTGTCACTAGATAACCTAGCAATGTTTCTAAGATTTACATGTCCTAGCCTTTTATGCCACAATATATTATTATAGCTAACTTGATTAAACAAACAAATTTCTGAACAAGCAGAATTAAAATCAACTAAATAGATATTGCCTAACCTAATACATGATAACACAATGCTATTATTTAAGGAAATATTGCATTTTGATTCAGTAAAACATACCTCATAACCTGCATCACATAACTGACCTATGGATATCAAGTTATGTTTCAGGCCACTTACATATGCCACTTTCCTGAATGTGACAGCTCCAAGTATGAATTCTCCATAGCCTTCTGTCTGACCAAAGCTTGAGTCTCCAAATATAACCTTTAGACCTAGCTTTGCCTTGTAGTTATTCAGGTTGGCCTTGTTTCCTATCATTTGCTTGGAGCACCCACTATCCAGATACCATTTATCCTGTATGGTAGGATAGGTCTTCACCTACAAAATAACAGCTTATATATTCTGGACCCAGGTAACCTTGGGTCCTGGCTTCTTTTCATACTTAAAACTTGAAATATAAGAGTATTTAGGTTGACTTTTGTAACCTAAGGGATGAAATCTCCTAGGTGGGATTATCCAGTTAGTTAAGGGATGAAAAGTTTTAGAGTTAGAGTTCTTATTAAAGTTTCTGTTAAAATTATAATTTTGATGATACAGATTTGGGTTTGATGATTTAGGTTGAGATCGTCGATCTGCGTTTGACGACCAACACTGATATCATCAATCTCAGTTCTCAGAGTAATAGTAGCTATATTCTGGGTTCCACGATCGTCGATCTCTGTTCGACGATACATAATGATATCGTCGATCCCCATTTGTAGAGTGTTTAGGCTCAAACTCTTGGTTCTGAGATCGTCGATCGTCGTTCGACGCATAATGCTGAGATCGTCGATCTTAGTTCGACGATTTTTGCTGAGACTTAGTTTTTTGTTTTTCTTTATTTTTCTCAACTTCTTTTAAAACTTTATTAACCTTTTTAATTTGTTCTGTATTTTTCTTACCTTTATCTGAAAAAAACTTTATAGGTTGTGAGAGATGGTTTTTCTGAATAACTAGTGGTTCACTAGATGATGCACCTAATCCCAACTTACTTTTGTTAAGTCTAGCATTAAGTGTACTGGTAATTTCTACTAGTTGTTTGCTTCTCCCATTTAGTGATTCCTCTAGCTGTTTTGCTTTACTTAATTCCTTTTCCAGAAAAATGATTTGTTCACTATACATGTCTATTTCATTTTTCAATTTGTTGTTTTCTGATACTAAACTGTCATAGTTAAATTGTCTATCTCTGAGAAGTTTGATTTCCTTCTCAGATCTAATCAAATCACTACACATAGATTTAAAGTTTGATTTAAAATCTTCAGAGGTAAAGTCAAAGTCTTCCAATACCTGATCACAATCTGAACATTCTTCAGATTCTTCTTCTTCTGAGACATGTCCTGAAGCATTGATGACCATTAAGAAAATTTCTTTAGCCTTTTCTTCTTCTTCATCCTCACTAGAACTGGAGGAAGATGATTCTTCAGTGTCACTCCATGTTTCTGCAACAAACCCTTTCTCCTTCTTTTTGTGTTTGTAGGAGGATGGTTTGCTGGAGTGCTTCTTGGAGTCTTTCTCCTTTCTCCTTTCCTTGTGCTTGTTTTCTGGACATTCTGGAAGAATGTGTCCATCTTTCCTGCAACCAAAACAAATAATCTCTTTAGAAGGGGTTTTATCATACCTTGGTTTATCATCACTCCTTGATGATTTCCTTCTGAATTCTTTTCTCCCCATCTTGAAGAATCTCTTCATTTGATGGAGAAGTTTCTGATTCTTTTGAAGCTTTGAAAGCTATATTTGTTCCTTTCTTGTTAGTGTAGCAGTCTTTTGTTGCTCAGCTTCTCTTGTCTTTAGCAACTGTTCATAGGATTTCAGCATTCCTAAGACTGATTCAGTAGTCATCTCATGTGTGCTTCTAGTCTCTTTGATAGGCCAGATTCTAGAGTCCCATGAGCTGGGGAAGCACATGAGAATCTTGTCATTTATTTCTGTGACTGAGATGTCCTTGTAAAGGTTTTTCAGTTCATTAACAATGATACTGATTCTGTTGTACATCTTAGAGACTTGCTCAGTTTCTTCCTTTTTAAAATTCTCATGCTGGGAGATGAGATGAGTTCTCCTGTCCTTCCTTTCATTTGCTGATCCTGCAACCATCATGTTTAAGGAATCCCAGATGGCCTTAGCTGATTCACATTCAGCTACTTTCTGAAATATGTCATCAGACATTGTTTGTTCCAGTATATTCATGGCTTTTGCATCCGCAATCTTTGCTTTCTTGTATGCATCATTGTAGTCTGGAGGAGGTACTACAGTCATATTTTTGGAAGTACTTGGAGTGGAAGCTGGTGGTGGAGGTACTCCTATTAAGATAAAAGCATAAATTTCTTCATCAATTGAATTCATATAAAGTCTGATTCTTGCCTTTCAGATTCCAAACTTTTGCAAGTTGCAAACTGGAGGTCTGGTGCTTGCAAAGTCCTTGTACTGTGCCATGGTATAACAAAAAGAAATAGATTAAAAAATTATCTATTAGAGATCTTAGGTTCAGGTGTTAGCCTGTACAACCTAAAAAACACACTCTCTGATACCAATTGAAAGAGAGGGATATATAGGTTTTACTCTAGGGGGGTGAATAGAGTATTTAAAAATTGTTTAGATTTATTGCGAAATTAAAATACTGATAACTATAACTAGTGAAATAAAATAGGCAAGACTACCACAGCATAACACAACACAAAAAGAAATCACACAGTAACCAGACGACACAAGAAAATTTATAGTGGTTCCCCAAATCTGGGTACATCCACTCTTCTACCACCCAGGTAGGAATCCACTTAAGTTTTTCATCAGGTGCTCTATGACCACAAGATCTGCTGCAGGTAGATCTAGAGACCCTTTAAGCTTTTGATCAGGAGCTCAAAATCCAATAGGTTTTTGATCAGGTGCCCTATCACCACAAGTGTTCACTTTTGAAGGGAGAGATAACCCTGTACAGATGGAGGTAAAAGAAACAAGAATGTTTGGAAATCTTCTCTTTCTCAGGAAAATGAGAAGATTGTGTGGATTAAAGTTGAATGTCCAAGCTCCCCCTGAGATGTTATATATATTCAGGAAGAGGAAACTTGGCCCTGGGTGTAGGTCTTCAAAATATGTTGCAGAGCCTTTTGATTCTGTGAACTGTTATAGATTTTTTGGCTCTCTGTAAATCTTTGAAGACTGAAGAAGAAAGAAGACTGGAGAGAGTTATTTTTGAAAAAGTTCTTCTTCTTCCTCTTTTCAGCAAAACATGCAAGATCCTTTGAGAGCAATATTCTTCTCTGACTACTGATTGATTACTACTAACTTTTTCCTTTTTGTCTTCTAAGATATATATTTTGACAGAATGAAGAAAACGACATCAATTTGAATTCCCAAGACAAAACATAATTCTCTGCTAGAATTGAGGAGCCCAAACGGCTAGATTTTTCTGGCAATCATAAATACATTTCCATAACTGTTTTGATAAAATATTCGGTGAATACCATAATTAATGCTTCAAGAATACGGCTATCAGCCTTGAGATAATAACCATTAATTATCAGAATATATTTTCCTTGAAATACTTTATCATAATCAAAATAAATAACTCTGACCGTTCTGACGAACTGATAACTAAAAGCAGTACAGAATCGTAGAGCTCTGTTCAGAGATATTCGAACTGAGTTAAGTGATCGTCGACCAGAGAACGGCTATCGTAGAAATTAGATCACTATTGAGAATAAAGAAATCATCGACCTGAGCATGTTGATCGTCGAGCTCAGTTCAGAGTAGAAGACTCTGAGATCGTCGATTGGAGATCGACGATCATCGAGCTGAGTTCGACTATAGTCGAACTAATATAGATAGTCCACAACATTTGTCTGAATCTAAGTCTGAGTCAACTGGAATGCTATTCTGCACAAAACCTGACCTAGAGGGGACCTAACTAAGACTTAGATAGAGACCCTGGCTATACAAGGGGGTCAAGACATCCTAAGAGTGAACCTAGCACAAATCCAAATAAGGGTTCCAACACCTACACTCAGCCTTTATAACGCATGCATACAACTTAGATCAAACAATTATCTTATAGAATGAGTAATGATTTGGTGATGATTGACTCCAGAGAAATGGTCCACTAAGCCACCTCCCTAAACTGAGAAAACTCAGTCCTAACTCTTCACAGTAACAAGATTATTTATCTTTGGAGTAGTTTTGCTTGTGCTGAGAAGACCTGATATAGAGCTTTGTATCTTGAAGATTTAATATCTCAGAGTTGAAAGCAGTAGCCTTGAAGATGAACAACAACTTTCTTTAAGTGCTTTGCTACTCCACTGTCTTCTATAACTCTTCTGTAAAAACTAGAATGATCGAATAAGAAAACTACCAGAGGAAGAAGAAGTCCTTTTAATTTCCCTGTAAAGTTATTTTATATCCCTCCGTCCAATGGCTCTTTGATTTGTATGAGCAAGACGAAATAATAACTGTAAAGTTACATTAGCTTTAACTGTTGTTCAAAATGTGTTCGGCGCTATTTGGCTTCTAGTGTGTAAATCTCGCTTAATTTGAATTTAGATGACGTCAACATGACTTAGCACTTGTGGACTTAGCAGTTTTCACAGTCAATCTGCACAGGCGTTGAGTGAAGCTATGTTACTCAATGCAAAAATACTTAGTAGAAAATCTGCTTCTTGAGGCGTTGAGTGAACCTTCATTTCTCAATGCTTTTGTCTTAGACATCAAAACTGATAAGACATTGAGTGAACATTCATCACTCAATGCATTTGCACTTGGCATAATTCTTCAGGTTGAAGGCGTTGAGTGAACCCATTTTACTCAATGCTTCTGGACTTGGCAGTCATCCTGATTGTAGGCGTTGACTGAGCCTTCTACTCTCAACGCTTCTAGACTTGCACCAAATTTTTGAATGAAGGCATTTAGTAAACAACCTTCACTCAACACTTTTGGACTCTATCGAATTATTGATGTTGGGTATTGCATCCACAATAACCCAGATTTGCATGAAGTCACCCTTGAACTAAGATGAATTAAGTTGTGTTTGATATCCTTGTTTAAGTTGTGTGTTTGCAGACTATCATTTCTA
Source organism: Platanthera zijinensis (assembly GCA_039513925.1). Lineage (NCBI taxonomy): Eukaryota > Viridiplantae > Streptophyta > Magnoliopsida > Asparagales > Orchidaceae > Platanthera > Platanthera zijinensis. Next base: position 165,737,385 of record CM077093.1, on the reverse strand, counting down.
AGTGTAGACCAATGTCAGTCTATAGTGGGTCATGAACACAGGACCATATAGTGTAATCCCTCACTGTGTGATCCAAGGTGTTGACTCATGTGTAGCCTCTCAATTGGGATACACTTCATATTCAAGCACTTGGATCAAGGAATGATGATAAGATTCTTGAAGAGAAGATAAAATTATAAAAGTCCAAAATTTCTCTAAGTCCACTTCTCGAGAATTCCATGATAGTTCTCGAGAAGTAGACTTAGCAGAACTCGAGAAGTTCCTCTAGTTCTCGAGAAGCCGAGACTAGTTCTCGAGAAACCTTTTTATAGTTCTCGAGAAGTCGGTCTAAGGTTATCGAGAAGTCTCAGGCTTTATTTCTCGGGTAGTCAGAGACAGCCGCAAAATTATTCTAAGTCCCTCTCTCGAGAAGTCTATCTTAGTTCTCGAGAACTTAGTCTCGAGTTCTCGAGAAGTCAGCATTGTTCTCGAGTACTTGATTTGGCTTTCAAGTAATAGTTCTCGAGAAGTCTAGTTAGTTCTTGAGAAGTTTCAGCCCACAGTTCTCGAGTACTAACTTGAAGTCCAGACAGACTAGCTCTTGAGAAATCAATCTTGTTCTCGAGAACTATTTCCTACTTCTCGAGAACAACATACAATTTTTCTGAAAATTTCTCTTAAGTCCAGATCTACGAGATTTTTAAATTACTCGACGTGATTGGTCCACGTGCCATCATTTATGTCTTTTCTAACCGTAAGGAAAATTCCTATATAATGGCTTTTCGTTTAGACTAACCCTAAGTGAAAAATCGTATATTTTCTATTATCGTGATCGACCGTCTCTCTCCAAGAAGAACAGAACTTTCAGCCACCATTGCCGCTCAACGTGAAGATCGACACTTCTGTTTTCGATCAAGAAAGGCTTGATGTTCAAGGATATTTCATCTTCTCCTTGATCGAGTAGGTCTAAGATTTCTCAGATCAGATCTCTCAACTCTTCTTCAACATTTTCTGAAAAAGCCACAAGTTCAAGAAGAAGACCTAGAGTTGAATTTTTCCAGATCTGAGACAAATTTCTTTTTGTATTTTTTAAATCTCTCTGTAAATCTTGTAGGAGATTAATCTTCGAGTTGTAGGAAGTTTTCATCTTCCGAGTGTAGATCCTTTTGGATCGAGATTGTAGGAACTTGGTTCCGAGGCATAGGATTGGATTTCAATCCGAGATAGTGGAGTAGCCGGATCTAGTGATTTACTAGATCGGTGAGGAAAAGTGGACGTACCCAAGGTTGGGGAACCACAATAAATCTTCTTGTCATCTGTAATTGCTTGATTGTTTGTTCAAGTTCTTTAAAAAATTTTATTCCGCAAATAGACGCACAATTCACCTATTCACCCCCCTCTAGGTGATTTAGGTAGACAACTTAACACTTTCAATTGGTATCAGAGTGAGGTTCGTCATTAAAAGGTTAACACCTTGATCAATTTCCTCTCTAAGTTGTCTTCGAGAATTTTCAAGCAATGGACAAGGCTATGGATTTTGCCAATCTTCCCATGTGCACAAAGAATAACTTTCCCATGTGGAAAGAGAGAATTAAATTTTTCATGGAAACTGTGGATCCCCGGATCTTCATGATTGTTAAAGAAGGTCCTTACGTGCCCATGACCATCTCCACTATAGATCCAACCAAGAAGATTCCAAAGAAGTTCATGGATCTAGATAAGGATGAGATTGCACTTATCTCTCTGGATAAGAAAGCAAAAAATATTATAGCAAGTGCAGTCGATGACTCGATGTTGCGGAACCTGATTCACTGCTAATCTGCTAAGGAGATGTGGCAGTCACTAGTCACTCTGATGGAAGGCACTGAAGAAGTGAGGGATGATAGAAGATCCCTGTTGTACAACCTCGGGCTCACAGGAGGGAACCCAGCAGAGAGGGAATTAGAAGAATCCTCGAAAGGAGATAAGGCCCTAGGCGAGAGGGGCCCGACGCAAAGACCACTCGCACTAAGCGAGAGGGGCCTAAAGTTGGGTCCACTCGCAATGGGCGAGAGGAGCCCAAAAGCTGGGTCCACTCGCAATAGGCGAGAGGAGCCCAAAAGAGGGTCCACTCGCAATAGGCGAGAGGAGCCAAAACGTGGGTCCATTCGCCTGGCAGGTGGGGGTCAAAGGAGGATTGTCTATATGTCGTCTAAGGGTCTCGCCCGCGAGGTAATCCTTTTCAGCCGCAAGGTGGTCCTCTCGCCAAGCATTGGGTCGGCATGAAGAGATAAGGCCGGTTCAGCAATTGGGTGGGAACCGGTTCACTTAGCAAGTGGTTCATCCTTTTTGGCCTTTTTTACTCTTTTACCCTCGGTGGTCTGCTCATAGCCCTTCAGAACAGCGGAGTTTGGCTGTTGGCAGACCCTGCCCCAGGGTATTCAGGTAATTTCACAGGTGCTTGTTTTGGTTATTTGCAGTTCAAATCCTGAAGCCTATAAATAGACCGGTAAGGTGTCTGAGAAGAGAGGGGTGGAACCTTCTTTTTCCTTCTCACTCAGGCACCTAGCTCAGCACTGGCTAGGGAGGGGAAGGATTCTAGTCCTTCCGGGTGAGCGGTGGGACCTCCGAGCTGAAGCTACCGGTCTGTTCCTTTGGGTGTCTTGTTGGGAGCGTGGTTCAAAGAAAGTAAACGTGGGTTGCAGCCTTAGATCCGAGCTTTTAGGAGAAACTAGTTCGACTAGTTTCAACATTTTTGGTGCGGTGAGCGTGGATCGTAGCCTGCGTCGAAGAACTTTGGATCATCTCATGGCAGGAGATCTAGGAGGAGGAGATGAGGGCGGAGGAAATGAGGGCGGGTCCCAGAACCCAGGAGGATATGTTGGGAGGGAAGAATTCATGGCGTCCATCGGGGGCATCATGGGGATGTTGCAGCAGATCTCGCAGCGAGGCGAGTGCGTGACCCCTCTACCTCAGGGGGCGGGCCTCTCGCCTCCGGAAGGAGCCGTCTCGGCAAGGGTGGGCGAGGATGCGCCAGGAGGGCGGCCCGGAAAGGAGAAAGTGGTGGAAGGAAACGGGCGAGATCTGGCGGGAAGGGAGTTGTTCCCCAGCCCGGCGAGCGCTGTCTCGCCAGTAGATCTCGTCGCGCGAGTGGAGACGGCGAGACCCCTAGCGAGAGGGTCCCCCTTTTGCGAGCTGGTTCTTTCGGCTCCCGTCCCGGAGGGGTTCCGCGAGCCTGAGATGGTTTATTATGTGGGGAAGGATGATCCCCTCCAACACTTGCAATGGTTCGAAGATGCGGTCTCCATCAGGCCGATGACGGATGCATTCAAGTGCCGCCTTTTCGCGATCACCTTGAAGGACAAGGCCCGGGACTGGTTTCATCAACTCCCAGCAGGGTCAATATATGGTTTTGAAGATTTAAGTAGGAGCTTCCAGTTGCGCTTCTCGACCTCGAAGAAGAGGAAGAAAAACCCGGAGTCTATCTTCCTGATCAAGCAGAAGGCAGACGAATCCTTAGCCCAGTACGTGGATCACTTCCAAGAGGAAATCCTGGACATTCAGGAGGTGCCGGGATTTGCTCTCCAAATGGCCTTTACTGTGGGTCTCAGGGAAGGCTTCTTCAAAATGAGCCTCACCAGGAAGGCACCCTTATCATTTGAAGGATTGATGGAGAAGGCAGCCAAGGAGATAGCGATGGAGGCAGCGAACCCGGCTTTCGCCAAGAAACTAGCAAGGCTGACGGAGGTAGAGTCCAGAGAACCAGGAGGAGCGAGGCAGCAGGAAGGGAGGAGAAGGGAGGAGCCAAGGGGGCCGGCACAGCAGGAGTTGGGTTGGAGGCAACCGGAAGGCCCAGTTCAAGGGCAATGGAGAGGTCTTCCCCCGGGGGGAAGGAACTACTACCATGGAGGAGCAGGAAGGTTGCCACAGCTGGGGTGGAGACAGGGACCTAGGCCACTCCCACCCCCGCCTCATCAGGCTATGGCTATAGGCCGGGGAAGAGGAAGAGGAAGAGAGCAAGGAAGGGGGGGAGCCGGAGCAGGGAGGAGAAGGAATCACCAAGAAGGGAGGCAGGAGGGGGAAGTAGCTATACCATTCTGTGACTTCCATGAGGAGGAAGGTCACGCGACAGCTACATGTCCAGAGTTTCTGGAGCTGAAGGGGAGAAGAGGGGCGGAAGAGCAGCAGCCACCAGCGCGGATAGTAGAGATGACCGGGGTGGGGGAGGAGGATAGATGTGTAGATCGGTCAGATGTGGGGGATAGAGGGGGGATCGGGGTGATTCATGGTGGGGTGGGAATCGAGGCTACCCGAAAGGCCAGCCTTCATACGATGTACCGTCGATGTGTCGCCTCGACATCGCAAGCTCCGCCCCCGGATGAGAAGATCACCTTCTCCAGGAAGGACTTGCCGGATCGCGAAGACCCGTTCTGCGATGCGCTGGTGATTCGGACGGCTATCGAGGGTTTCACGGTATCAAGGATCTTGGTGGACAATGGAAGCTCGGTTAATGTTATCTTCAAAAAGGCATTCAATGAGATGAGGGTGGAAGCCAGGAGGGTGTTAGCAGCGGATGGACCGCTGTTCGGATTCTCAGGAGAAAGGAAAGAAGTAGAGGGGGGAGTCGGTCTCCAGGTAACCCTGGGAGGGCTATCCAGGAACTGCCGCTTTGTGATAGTAGACGCTCCCAGCAGTTACAACGCCATCTTCGGGCGCCCTTTGATTAGTGCCTTTAGGTGTGTACCATCATCTTTTCATCAATGTTTGAAACTCAATTCAGGAGGGACCCAGATCAGGGTGAGAGGAGATCCAAAGGCGGCCCGGGAATGTTATGTGACGGCAGTAAACGCTATCTCATGGAGGGGGGATGCGGAAGAGTTAGAGAGAAGACTGGAACGGGAGGAACAAGAGGAGAATAGAGTTGAGGAGCTGGGAGGTGGCATTGCGGAGGAGCCAGTAATGGCAGGGGAGTCAAGGGTCGGAAGAGAAGGGGAAGAGGAGAGTAGAGTTGAGGAGTGGGGAGGTGGAATTGCGGAGGAGCCAGTAATGGCAGGAGAGTTAAGGGTCGGAGGAGAAGGGAAAGAGGAGAGAGGAAGGAAAAGAAAAATAGGAGAGATGGAAGAGTCAGTGCTAGGAGGAGGCCCGGTGCGGGTGGAGGAGAGGTTCGTAGAGAAAGTAAACATGGCAGTGGAGAAAAAAGAGGGTGGAGAGCAAGAGCTCGGAAACCAGAAGGAGGGGCTGGGAGAGGAAGAGGAGATTCCGAAAGATCAGGAGGAAGAAGAAGAGCCCTCGAGGCTGAAGGCTGCAGTCGAGCTACAGGAGGTGGACATCCTAACAAAAGAAGGAAGGAAAGAAAAGATCAGAATCAGCGGAGAGCTCGGTCTTGAGGACCAGGAGGAGATCTGAAAATGCGTGCAGGAAAACATTGATATCTTTGCTTGGAGCGCGGCCGACATGCCAGGGATTGACGCAGACGTGGCATGCCATCGTCTCAACCTGGACCCCAAGGTTCGTCCCATCCAGCAGAAGAAAAGGGCCATCGCTTCCAGGATGGCCAAGCCTATCAGGGAGGAGGTGGAAAAGCTGCTCCGGGCCGGATTCATATCCGCAAACAAGTATCCGGGGTGGGTGAGCAATGTTGTGATGGTAAAGAAGGGGGAAGGGAAGTGGAGAATGTGTATTGACTTCTCTCTTTTGAATAAAGCATGTCCCAAGGATTGTTACCCTCTGCCTCGAATCGACGCGCTGGTTGATTCAGCCGTCGGTTTTTCACTAATGAGTTTTTTAGATGCCTTTTCAGGATACCATCAAATACGCATGCATCCACCGGACATCAAGGATGTCACCTTTATCACCGAGGATGGATGCTTCAGCTACAACATGATGCCTTTTGGGTTGAAGAATGCGGGGGCGACCTACCAACGGATGATGGATCGGATCTTCCGAGAACAAAAGGGACGGAACCTCGAAGTCTACGTAGACGACTTGATGATCAAGAGCCAAGATCTCAAGTCTCATATTGCGGACCTTGAAGAAACGTTTGCAACTGTAAGGAAGTACAAGATGAGGCTCAATCCGTCAAAGTGCGTATTCGGGGCTAGTAGGGGAAAGTTCTTAGGACATCTCCTCACCCCAGCAGGAGTAGAGCCTAACCCGGATAAGGTAAGAGCTATCCTAGAACTAGAGCCTCCAACGAATACCAAAGAGGTCCAACGCCTTACCGGCAAGTTGGCGGGGCTCAGCAGATTCCTTTCCAGGGCAGGAGAGAGGTGCTCACCTTTCTTTCGGACATTGAGGGGGGGGGGGGAAGAAATTCGAGTGGACCTCCGAGTGCGAGAGTGCTTTTCTAGCCTTGAAGCAGCAGCTCACCAAGGCACCGCTACTCCAAGGCCCGAGAGAAGGAGAGATTCTATTCTTGTACCTAGGGGTAGGGGCAGGGGCAGTGAGTTCTGTCCTCGTGCGGGAAGAAGGTAAAAAGCAATTCCCGGTTTACTATGTAAGTAGAGTCCTCAAAAAGGCAGAGCTAAAGTACCCTATCCTGGAGAAGCTAGCCTTCGCCCTCGTTATCTCAGCTCGAAAGCTCAGGCCCTATTTTCAGGCCCATTCCATCCAGATCGTGACGGACCACCCTCTCCGCCGTATTTTGGAAGGGGTGGAGCACTCAGGGAGATTAGCTAAATGGTCAATAGAACTCAGTGAGTTTGACCTTTCTTATGTTCCTCGGTTGGCTATCAAGGCGCAAGCTGTAGCAGATTTCTTGGTAGATTACACGGTGGAGGTCAAGGAGGCCGAGACGTCTCCCGTAGTAGCTTGGGAGATGCTTGTAGATGGGGCCTCGGGAAAGAATTCTTTTGGAGGAGGGATAGTTTTGGTAAGTCCTGAGGGAACACGGATCGAACAGGCCCTGAAGGTTCATTTCATCCTCACCAACAATCAAGCGGAGTACGAGGCCATTATAGCAGGGCTAAGGTTTGCTCGTGAGCTCGGTATACAAGATATTAAGGTCTCCACGGATTCTATGATAGTGGCAAGGCATATAAAAGGAGAATTTGAGGTAAGAGAGCCCACCCTCCAGTTGTACTTAACAAAGGTAAAGAGAGTCATTGGGCAGTTCCGCAGTTTCTCAGTTCAACACGTCCCAAGGGAAGAAAATATTTGGGCAGACCTGCTCGCCAAGCACGGTCCTCGGGCCGGAGGAACCTTGACAGAGCTCTTTAGGCCCTCCATCGAAGAGGGAGAACTGATGGAAGTAGATCAGCAGAGATCCTGGATGGATCCATTTACCACCTACTTGACGACGGGACGTCTGCCCGAGGGAGAGCTCGAGAAGAAGCAAGTCAGGTACAAGTCGGCGTACTACCTGCTAAAAGAAGGGATCTTATACCGTAAGACGTTGTCGGGGCTGTTGGCTCGATGCGTATCCGAGAAGGAGGTTGCGAGGGTGCTGGAAGAAATTCACTCTGGAGAGTGCGACAGCCATTCCGGGAGTCGGACCTTGGAAGGAAGGGTGTTGAGGCAAGGCTATTTCTGGCCCGCCCTTAGGAAGGATGCCGAGGAATTCGCAAGGAAGTGCAGAAAGTGCCAGGAATTTGCCCCTCTTCAGCTCCTCCCAGCCCAAAGGTTGCGCACGATCACAGCTCCATGGCCCTTCGCCATATGGGGGCTAGATCTGGTGGGTCCATTCCCTCAAGCCAGTGGCCAGAGGAGGTTCCTGCTGGTCATGGTGGACTATTTCTCAAAATGGCTGGAGGTGAAGGCATTGGCGAAGGTGACGTCTCAAGTGGTCAAAGGCTTCGTATGGGGGGAAATCATCTGTAGGCATGGGCTCCCTCTGGCCATTGTCACGGATAACGGACCGCAATTTGCCAGCAGAGAGTTCGTGGATTTCTGTATACGACTAGGTATAGACCTTCGGTTTGCTTCAGTACATCATCCTCGAAGCAATGGGCAGGTGGAAGCCGCGAATAAGGTCATCGTGAATCTCTTAAAGAAAAAGGTGGAAAACTTGAGGGGAAGTTGGGTGGAGCAGCTCCCCTCCGTCCTCTGGGCCTTAAGGACCACGCCAAGTTCCGCCACGGGGGAGACACCGTTCAAACTTTCCCATGGCTCTGAGGCCGTCTTACCTATTGAGTTCGAGGTCGAGTCACCTAGAGTAGCTGCGGCAAGGAAGGGAGATGAGAAGTGGCTGGTAGATAATGACGAAGAGCAAAGGCTCTCCCTCGACTTGGTGGAGGAGCTTAGAGAGCTGGCATCTATCCGACAGGAGGAGGTCAAGCGCCGGATGTCAAGATATTTTGATAAGCACGTCAGAGTCAAGCAGTTTGAGAAGGGAGACTTGGTCCTCAAGAAAGCGGATGCAGCAGGGAGAGGGGCTTCGGTAGGGAAGCTCAACCCCAACTGGGAAGGTCCTTTTATTGTAAAAGAGGTCTTGAAATCAGGAGGGTATCACCTCCAAGATGTAGACGGGACACCCCTAGATCGCGCCCGAAGCGGCGACGACCTAAAGCGTTTCTATCCTTAACTTTTGTTCATGTTCATTATCTATGCTGAATAAGATGTGGTTTCCTTTGTTTTTCTCTCTCACTTTTCAATGTTAGCCAACCTGGCAAGGCCTTCTGGTACCGCCATACAGTTTCAAATAGCTGTCTCCTCAAAGCAGGAAGATTTTATTTTGGAGAGGAAACCCCGAGAAGACCCACTGTCCAGGCTACCATCGAGCTGGCAGGTCTGTAGGCTCACTCGGTGGTTGGAGTTGGTTTTGGAGAGGAGACCCCGAGAAGACCCGCTGTCCAGGCTACCATCGAGCTGGCAGGTCTGTAGGCTCACTCGGTGGTTGGAGTTGGTTTTGGAGAGGAGACCCCGAGAAGACCCGCTGTCCAGGCTACCATCGAGCTGGCAGGTCTGTAGGCTCACTCGGTGGTTGGAGTTTGTTTTGGAGAGGAGACCCCGAGAAGACCCGCTGTCCAGGCTACCATCGAGCTGGCAGGTCTGTAGGCTCACTCGGTGGTTGGAGTTTGTTTTGGAGAGGAGACCCCGAGAAGACCCGCTGTCCAGGCTACCATCGAGCTGGCAGGTCTGTAGGCTCACTCGGTGGTTGGAGTTGGTTTTGGAGAGGAGACCCCGAGAAGACCCGCTGTCCAGGCTACCATCGAGCTGGCAGGTCTGTAGGCTCACTCGGTGGTTGGAGTTGGTTTTGGAGAGGAGACCCCGAGAAGACCCGCTGTCCAGGCTACCATCGAGCTGGCAGGTCTGTAGGCTCACTCGGTGGTTGGAGTTGGTTTTGGAAAGGAGACCCCGAGAAGACCCGCTGTCCAGGCTACCATCGAGCTGGCAGGTCTGTAGGCTCACTCGGTGGTTGGAGTTGGTTTTGGAGAGGAGACCCCGAGAAGACCCGCTGTCCAGGCTACCATCGAGCTGGCAGGTCTGTAGGCTCACTCGGTGGTTGGAGTTGGTTTTGGAGAGGAGACCCCGAGAAGACCCGCTGTCCAGGCTACCATCGAGCTGCCAGGTCTGTAGGCTCACTCGGTGGTTGGAGTTGGTTTTGGAGAGGAGACCCCGAGAAGAACCGCTGTCCAGGCTACCATCGAGCTGGCAGGTCTGTAGGCTCACTCGGTGGTTGGAGTTGGTTTTGGAGAGGAGACCCCAAGAAGACCCGCTGTCCAGGCTACCATCGAGCTGGCAGGTCTGTAGGCTCACTCGGTGGTTGGAGTTGGTTTTGGAGAGGAGATCCCGAGAAGACTCGCTGCCCGGGCTATCCTCGAGCGGACAGGTCGGTAGGCTCACTCGGAGGTTAGGTAAAGGGGCAGCATATGGATGGGAGTTTCATAGTTTGATCAAAAGCAAGATCCTTAAGGAAGAAGAGGAGGAAGGAGTCGGTCCCTCAAGATCCTCTCGCGCCTAGGGGCAAGGCGAGTGGAAGGGTATATGGCTATTTGCACCTAGAGTAAGGGGTCTGCTCTTCGGCCAAAGGGCGAGAAGAGGAGTACCTTTGTCTCGCAAGCGAAACCAAGCATAATAACGATTCGAGACCCACTCGCGCCTGGGGTGTCCAGAGATAAGGCGAGAGGGAGTGATACGTCCCTGCGCGAGAGCACTGAGGGCCCGCCCACTCGCGCCACAAGTAAAGCTAGCCCCTCCATCGGTAGGCGAGACAAGTCGTGATCTCGTTCCGCAAAGTGAAGAGAGGGTAGGCATACAGGGGAGATGAAAAGAAGGGCCTTAAAAATAAAATATATATATGTCATCCACAAAAAGAGGCCGTAATACAAAAATGCCTCAGCAACAAGTATCCAAAAGAGAAAAAGGGGGGGGGAGAAGAGGAGTATACAAAAAACACGGTAAAATAAATCCTCTATTCTTCCGCGCTGGAGGACGGGCCGTCTTCCTCCTCGCCATAAATCTCGGGTACCAGGTCGCGGGCAGTGACCTCATCGCAGCCTTCCCTGATAACTTCCATCTCCTTCATCATCTTCACGATTAGTTCGGCGGTCCGGATATTGGCGTCTTTGCAGAGTCCCATGACCTCGGCATGAGAATAATGAGAGGGAGGAGGTTGGGGAATCACCACGCGAGAAGGCGAGAGAGCAGCCTCCTGAAGTCGAGTGATCTCGGACTCCATGCTTTTAACCTCCCCTTCCAGAGTAGCTATGCGCGAGTGCATCCTGTCGGCCGTCTCGGCATCCTGCGAGAGGCTTATTCATTAGGGGAAGTTGAAGGTGAACAAAGAAAGGGAAGGAATTGAGAATGGGGGAAACTCACCACACCACCCCGAGCTTTGGCGAGAAGGTTTTCGGCCACGGCCAACCGTTTCTCAAGATCCGTAGACTTCTCGCGCTCGGCCGCCAGGCTCGCCTCTGAATCCCTCCAGCTCTTATTATTGTAAATCAGACGGCGTGAGACCTGGTGCGATAGCTCTAGCGAGCGCAGCTGGGATTGCGCGGCCCTCAGGATCAAATCCCGCGAGGGAGGCTCAGCGGCAGGTTCTCGCTCTGCGCCACCGTAAAGGCCAAAGCCCAGAGAAAACGCGTGAGCCGTAGGTTGGTCTCGCTCTATCCAGGGAGGAAGGAGGGTAGAGATAGAGACCCGGTTCGCCTCCTTGTCCCATATCAGGGTTGGCTCACCGGCAGCATCCGGGATCGCTGGGCCCATATTGAAGTTCAGATGAGTGGAAGGAGCCGGGCGGCTGGAAGATCCCACCTCGCGAGTAGGAGATTTAGAGGGGAGGTTGTCAGCAAGAGAATCAGGTTGACCCGTCCCGCCAATCGGCGAGACGGTCCGCTGACCAAGAAGCCGAGAAGGGGATTGGGGAGATTGGGAACCCAAAGAGATGGGAGATAAGGATCCCGACACATCTACCATCTCGGCAGGAACTTGCTTCGCCTTTCTAGAGGGAAGGGAGCTCCTTTCTTGACCTTTACTTTCTTTGAAGGACTCTGGCGAGACGGGGCGGAGCCTTCTGCAGGCCTTTTCTTCAGGGAGAGGGGTAGGTTTTCTCTCGCTGCCTCAGCTGCCATCGTGGCGAGGGCAACATCTTTGGAAGGTTTGATGCTGCTTTTGTAAGGCGGGCGAACGGGAACATTTCTTTCTCCTGGAAACGGCGAGACGATGCGTTTACAAAAACTATTCGTTAGACCTAGACGAAAATAAAGGGCCCCAGCATTTACCTTCGCCTGGAAGCACAGGAAGGAGGGAGTCGAGGCCGCGCCTCAGGAACTGAACCTCGAAGTTCTTGCCGATAAAGAAGTCACAGAGAAGCTTGTCCGTGCCACTAACCTGGGGAGTGGTATAGAACACCTCGGCTGGCGACACGGGCGCCAGCGGAATGCCACCCATGTTGCCGCGAATAAAGACGAAGCGAGTAAGCCAGTGATGATTCTTGTTAGGCGTCTCGCAGACCTTGAGACCCTGCCCCGTGAAATAGGAAACGCCGTCGGCATTGGCATGGTAGACAAAAAGCTTGCGGAAGGAGTTTAGGCTGAACTCGATTCGCTCCCGGCGCATGTAGCAGGCGAAGGCAACGAGTACCGAGATAGCGTTTGGGTTCAGCTGCGCAGGAACAGTCCCGAAGTACTTGAGAACCTGTTTCACTTCTGGCCAGAGGGGCAACCTCAGCCCCGCTTCGAAATGCGGGACGGGGAAGGCGAGTTCACCGGGATAAAAAGTATTGATTGACTCGCCCACCTTTGGAGGGCGTGACTCAAAACCTTCCGGCAGGAAATCGCGAGTAAAGGCGTTGTAGTCCTCCTCGGAAATCCGGCCGGGAGGAAAATCATGGTCACCAAACCGCCTCCCGCATCGGCTTCGCCCCTCGCCTTCTTCAGCCTTCCTTTTCCCCATTCTGGACAGAGAGAGTGAAAAGGAGGATGCGAGAAGAACAGGCGAGACGAGGCACCAGCAGGATCAGTTCGCGAGAGAAGGGAGAGAGAGGTAAGGTTTAGGGTGCCGAGACAAATCGAGAGCATGATCCGGGCCCCAGGGATAGGGGGGTATTTATAGCCCGTTGGGTAAAGAGAAAAATACGAAGAGGTGAAAAAAATATATAGTGTAAAGTAAGGGGAAGAGTCGGCCGTCCTTCTCTCTCTCCTAGTCTCGATGGGTGTAACCTAACGTAAATCCCAGGCCGGGGACGAGACAGTATCATAAAAATACAATAAAAACAAAAAAGAAAAAGTAATGATTTAAGCGTAGATGTGACGCGCGAGTCACAATATAGAAAAGCACGGTACTAGAGGTAAAAATTATCAAAAGAACTACTAAAAGATGTTATTAAGCAGACCCATTCAATAGATCCAAAGAGTTCGGGCGGTAGCCGCGAGAGGAAATGTTATTACAAAACGAAGAGCGGTACAAAGAAAATAAAGGCGTAGGGCGGCGCGAGGGATTCAATCCTTATGCCACCGCCAGCGCCCCCCACCGCGAGACCTCGCGCAGGGAGGACGGTGGGGGAGGTGAAAAGCACGAGCCGCATCTACGCCACGGCGCGCGAGACGGAGTTGTTGATCGACCTCGTTCAGAATCGCCTGGGGATCGGTCTCGTCTATCTCAATGTCAGCATCAACTTCAGAGGTCAAGCGGGCAACCTCCACCTCCAGCCAATCAATCTGCCGGTCGGCCGTTTGCTTGTCTTTCTCCAACTCTTGAATCATGATCGCGTGTTTTCGGAACATCTCGGCCACCCTGCGCTTCATCGCCAGCGGATCCATAGGGTCGCCAAGGTAATCTTCTATCTCATCCATAGGAGGAGGAGGCGAGGAGACCGCTCGCCTCGGGCGCTCCTCAGCAGGTGAGTCTTCGGCAGATGAGTCTACTCGCACATCTGCAAAGGCAAAAACAGAAGGAAAGGCATAATAAAAGGTGGGCGGCCAGAGAGGCTAGAACCAAGGGTAGGGGATTCCTAACCAGAGTGGCGAGAGGTCCCAGCGACATGGGAAGGCTCACCATTCTTCCCACCAAGAGTAGAAGAAGGAGTAGAAGGAGGAGGCGAGACAGGGTTTAGATGATGGCTGGCGAGATGAGTTTGTGTGCTACCAGACTGACCGAGGGGTGCGTGACTTTTCTAAAAACCAACAGCAAAAGGAGCAATGAAAGATAGATAACGAACAGGTGAGGTATACAAGGACCTTACCTCTTTTTCTTGGGGAAGCGATGGTGTAGGAGGGATGCGTCTCTCCGGGGGATCCGGTAGGAGTCCTCCCGACGGGGGAACCAGATCGGTTGTTCTCGCCTTCTTCGGGCGAGAAGAAGAGGGCGGGGGTGAGGAAAAAGTGCGAGCGGGAATTAGGTTCAAGGCAGCCGCACTCGCCTTGTTCCGCTGGCGCACCAACGCGATATGATCGCGAAAGCTTTTGCTAAGAGACATGGCAGCAGGGTGGATGTAGCTGTAACCAAGAAAGGAGGCCTGTTGCACTTGGGGAGGATCCCAATATTTATAGACTCATGGGGGGGAATCTCACCCGAAAAAGATTCCGCTTTAAAGTCGCTGAGGTGACGTGAGCCTCGGTTGGACTTTTCTTTTCGGGCTTAGACAACCCCGAAAAGAGCGGGGATTGTGTACAACCTCGGGCTCACAGGAGGGAACCCAGCAGAGAGGGAATTAGAAGAATCCTCGAAAGGAGATAAGGCCCTAGGCGAGAGGGGCCCGACGCAAAGACCACTCGCACTAAGCGAGAGGGGCCTAAAGTTGGGTCCACTCGCAATGGGCGAGAGGAGCCCAAAAGCTGGGTCCACTCGCAATAGGCGAGAGGAGCCCAAAAGAGGGTCCACTCGCAATAGGCGAGAGGAGCCAAAACGTGGGTCCATTCGCCTGGCAGGTGGGGGTCAAAGGAGGATTGTCTATATGTTGTCTAAGGGTCTCGCCCGCGAGGTAATCCTTTTCAGCCGCAAGGTGGTCCTCTCGCCAAGCATCGGGTCGGCAGGAAGAGATAAGGCCAGTTCAGCAATTGGGTGGGAACCGGTTCACTTAGCAAGTGGTTCATCCTTTTTGGCCTTTTTTACTCTTTTACCCTCGGTGGTCTGCTCATAGCCCTTCAGAACAGCGGAGTTTGGCTGTTGGCAGACCCTGCCCCAGGGTATTCAGGTAATTTCACAGGTGCTTGTTTTGGTTATTTGCAGTTCAAATCCTGAAGCCTATAAATAGAACGGTAAGGTGTCTGAGAAGAGAGGGGTGGAACCTTCTTTTTCCTTCTCACTCAGGCACCTAGCTCAGCACTGGCTAGGGAGGGGAAGGATTCTAGTCCTTCCGGGTGAGCGGTGGGACCTCCGAGCTGAAGCTCCCGGTCTGTTCCTTTGGGTGTCTTGTTGGGAGCGTGGTTCAAAGAAAGTAAACGTGGGTTGCAGCCTTAGATCCGAGCTTTTAGGAGAAACTAGTTCGACTAGTTTCAACACCTGTTGAACTAGAAATATAAAGCCTTCAGGCAAGGGCCAAAGGATACTATTGCAGATACATTTGAGAACTTCTTCAAAATAATCAATGGTCTCAGAGTATATGGCAGAGTATTCACCAATGGAGAACTAAATGACAAGTTCCTAAGATCCTTAACCAAGGAATGGGACAATAAGGTATGTGCTATCCGAGAATTTGGAAAGCTAGCTGAGACAGATCCTCAGAATCTCTTCGGGAAGCTGATGTCGTATGAGCTTCAACTCAACACAAGAAAAGCTGAAGAAGAGAAGAGAAGGTCTGCATCCAAAGAGAAGTTTGTTGCTTTAAAGGCAGACACCTCCAAGAAGTCAAAGGCTACCTCTCCAGCCCCAACACAAGAAGTGAGTGAAGAAGAGAACTCGGAGCCAAGTACCTCGTGATCTGAGCTATCTGAAGGAGAGTTCTCCTTACTCTAACGGCAGTTCAAGAAATTATTGAATAAGAAAAAGCAATGGAAGGGAAAGGATGCCTCTCACAGAAGATCATGACATGACGGTGATCGACACAAAAAAGGCTCAAGCAGCCACGACAGGTATGGTTCTAAATAGAACAAATATATTTCGACTAACATAGTTTGTTACTATTATAACAAGCCAGGTCACGTCATAGCTGACTTCCCCCACAAGAAGAAAGAGGGTGGCAGGAGAGAAGAAAAGAAGTCCACATACAACAAGAAGAGGATAGAGAAGAGCCTGATTGTGAAGAAGGGCAAGACTCTTAGTGACTCTGACTCATCTGAGTCAAGTGAAGAAGAGGACGCCTACTTTGGACTTATAGCTCAATCAGATGATGAACAAGAGCCCCAGTTCACTGGGGAGGTAAAATATCTCACCCCTCTTTCAGAATCTGAAGTTTCTGAGCATGATCATGAGGATAGCTCCTCTGACGATGAGGTTGAACTCATGGCCCAGTATAAGGAGTTGATCATGGCTTATGAAAAATGTCGAAAGGTCGTGAAAACTCAGGCAAAAGAGATTAAGTCTCTAAATGTAACACCCCTATCCGTCACATAGCAAATAGCAGTAGGTCCGGCCGGGGGCCGACGCCATATAATCTGGACAGACCGGTTGGTTACGCGTTGAAACCATTCAACCAATCATGTCGTCCTACACAACACCTAGCGGAAGCAAATTATTAAGTTGCAAAAGAAATAAGAACCCTGCTACAAAGCATGAATGTCCACTACCAACTCAGGAATGTAATCATACAAAAAGAGAATTGGCCTTAAGGCCTTACATTGTTCACTTAACGAAATAGTGTTTTCCAAACTTCGGCACGCAGGCCGACCATACATGTAAACGGGAAAGAAACATAAGCAATTAGGCCTTCGAGGGACGGCACAGCAACAAGGGCTTTAGCCCGCTATTTCCCGCTTTGCTCCGCAGTACCTGCAAGCCACAAATCACCGCCCGGTGGCAAACAATAGCAACGGTCAGCAATGGTGACCAAATTATAACGATCCCGCCCCCAAAATCGGGGCGGCGATGCTCTTTCCCTGCACTTCATTAGTATAGGCAATATGTATTAATGTGAACACACATCAACACAGGCGTAGGCTCGCACGGCCACACACCCCGTGCACTCAGGGCACATTCTCGGCGAACCGGTCAACGTCACGTCAATTCAAGCCATAGACATTCCCAATCCACCACCGCCTCTTGGACGGTCATCCATATGAGCATTTTGCCTTCCTGGCCTTGATCACGGCAATTTAAGCCATAGACCGCCGAAGACCCTCATCCATGCCAACGGTCCTACCGAACGACATAGACCGGGTACGGTTCCGCCTGACCCGTGCTCATATCGCAACGGCAATTTAAGCCATATGCGCAGGTCAAGACTCATCGAGTCCCATTTCCGCCACAACAATCACATAACCCGGTTATGTTCACATTGGCTCCCCGGCCACCGTGTTGGCAAAGCCCGCTTTTGCCCAGTTTTTCGGGTGCACCTTGGAGTTAATCTCCAAGGCTCCCTGATGCAATCTACCACGTAGAAAACCCGAAAAACACCCAAACACCCGGAGTCTTCCCCGGTTCATATGCAATGCAACATCACCGATCCGGCTCTACATGTCCGGATAGGCTTCACACACAATGCCTATGCCCGTTTACGCATACGGACTCTACACAAGGGGGACTTCACATATCTACCCCAAGGAACGCTCCAACTCTTCGCTCACTCGCGAGAGAGGGCTTCCTATGCAAAGGAAAAGAGGGCTTCACATGCCCAAGGATGAGAAATCGTTACCCTTGCATTCTTCCGCGGCGCCATCGAAAACTATACGGTTGGAAAGCACCGCAACGGCGTCGCCTCCGCGAATCTGGACTCGGATCGCGATTCGGAACTCCGAAGCTCCTCCGGCGGCCGGATCTTGGACTCCTCCTTCCTCCTTGCTCTCCCTTCTCTCTAACTTTTAGAGAGAGATGGGCCAAAGAAAAATGGGTTTCTAAACCCTATTTCCCGGCCATAACCACCCAGGAGCAGCCCCCCACCGTCGGATCCAAAGCCAAGGAAACGAACGGCCCGGATTAAATCCAAAATCATAAAATCTGGGCCGAACACGGGTTGGCACACGGCCGTGTAGCTCATTCGCCGTCTCAACCCAAATTGAAAACCAGCACACGGCATGTGACACGGCCTCCGACACGCCCGTATCGCCTGCGACACGCCCGTGTCGGGACCCGTGTCACGCCCCCCCGTGTGCAATAAATCACCACTTTGCAGTCAGAGGGGTACACGGCCTTGCGACACGGCATCGGACACGCCCGTGTCACATCTGACACGCCCGTGTCTGTGCCCGTGTCACGGCCCGTGTACCACTTCGACGATTCCCTTGAGTGACACGGCCTGGGACACGCCCGTGTCTAAGGCGCCGTGTCCCTCCTCATGACCATCGTCGACCTACACTGGTCGACTACACGGCCAGCTCGACGACTCGAGCTCGACACGCCCGACACGGCCTCCGACACGCCCATGTCGGGGCCCGTGTCACCTGCCCCAAAAACTTGTCTTGGCCAAAATCGATCCCCGTCGCTCCTACAACATTTTGGGGTGTTACAATTCTACCCCCCTTAAAGAATTTCGTCCACGAAATTAATAAAGGAAAACAGGACTTAAAGTAAAACAGTACCTGAGCGGAATAATTCCGGGTACTCCTCGAGCATAGTCTGCTCCCGTTCCCAAGAGAGCTCCTCACGCCCGCAGTTATCCCACCGGACCTTAACCATCCGGATCTCCTTGTTACGAAGCCTCTTGACCTCAACATCTTCGATGCGAATGGGCTTGACCCTAGTCGTCAACCCTTCGTCCACCGGCACTTGGTCAACCGCGATCACCTGCGAAGGCTCTTGCACCGCCTTACGCAACACAGAAATGTGGAACACATCATGTAATCCACTCAACTCCACCGATAGCTTCAAACGGTATGCAGCTTCGCCGACTCGCTCCAGAACCTCAAAAGGTCCAAGGTATCTTGGGCTCAGCTTCTTCAAGCGTCTCACCCGCGAAACCCCCTTGAACGGCTTCACTTTCAGGTATACCCAATCGCCTACCGCGAACTCCACGTTCCGGTGCTTGGCATTGTAATACTTCGTCTGCTGGTCCTGAGTGATCAACAAGCGCTCCCGAATGATCCGCACTAACGAGGTAGCACTCTCCACCTCCTACTTCTTGTACAACCTTGCCTCACCCGTTTCAATCCACGATAACGGCATGCGACACTTCCTACCATACAGGGCCTCGAAGGGCGCCATTTGTATACTCGCTTGGTAGCTGTTGTTATACGCGAACTCCACCAAATAAAGGTGGTCCTCCCAATGCTTACCGAAATCCAGAACACACATGCGTAGCATGTCTTCCATCGTTCTATTGACCCTCTCGGTCTGCCCATCCGTCTGCGGATGGAAAGCTGTGCTGAACTTTAACTTCGTTCCCAGCATCTGCTGCACCAACCTCCAATCATTTGACGTGAACCGCCCATCGCGATCACTCACAATGCTACGGGGCACACCATGCAGCCTAACAATATTGTCGACATACAACTTTGCCAATTTCTCCACTGGATCGTCCTTCCTATGCGGAATGAAATGCGACACCTTGGTTAGCCGATCTACGATCACCCAGATGGCGTCGTTCCCCTTCCGCGACCTTGGCAACCCGTGCACAAAGTCCATAGATATATCGTCGAATTTCCACTCCGGTATAGGCAAGGACTTCAGAAATCCTCCCGGCTTTTGGCACTCCGCCTTCACCAAGGCGCACGTTTGGCACTTAGCCACGTACAACGCCACATCTTTCTTGAGCCCCGACCACCAAAACAGCTTCTTGAGATCACGATACATCTTCGTGCTCCCTGGTTGGATTGAGTACTTGGTATGATGAGCCTCGTACATCAACTCCGCCCGGAGGTTATCCCCACTCAGGACGCACAACTGATGATCCTTCCTTAACAAACCATCTTCCACCGAGAACTGGGAATTTGACCCATCCAGAGCGGCCTCCATAAGCTCCTTCATGGAGTCATCTAACTCCAATGCCTGCCGAACCCGGTCAGCCAGGTCATACTGCACTTCCGTCCAGTTTAACATTGCTTTGGCGCTCGTCTGCCTGTCAACGCAATAGATCTCAAGCTCCTCCAACTCCCGTACTAGCCGCTCATCATGCACCGACAACCAGTTGGCTTGGGCGGGAGCCCTGCGGCTCAGCGCATCCGCAACTGCGTTGCCCTTCCCGGGTACATAATGTATTTTGAAGGTGTAGTCCCCCAGGAACTCCATCCACCTCCTCTGCCTCATATTAAGGTCCTTTTGATCCAACAAGTATTTTAGGCTCTTGTGATCGGTGTATATATCGACCCTTACGCCGTATAGGTAGTGCCTCCACAACTTGAGTGCAAATATCACGGCCGCCAACTCCAAGTCGTGCACCGGATAATTTCTTTCATGCACCTTCAGCTGACGCGATCCATACGCTATCACGCTCCCATGCTGCAACAACACGCAGCCCAAGCCACTACCCGAAGCGTCGCTATACACCTCAAAGCCCTCGGTCCCACTCGGCGAACTAAGCACTGGCACCGTGATCAACCGTCTCTTCAGCTCCTCAAAAGCTTGCACGCACTCTTGCGTCCACAAGAATTTCTGATCTTTCCTTGTCAACTTCGTGAGAGGTAATGCTAACCGTGAGAAGTTCTCTATGAAGCGCCTGTAATATCCGGCAAGCCCAAGAAAACTCCGGACTTCCGCGACAGAAGATAACGCAGACCACTCCCATATCGCAACAATCTTCGCCGGATCCACCGCTATACCTTCCCCACTCACTATATGAAAAAGGAACCCTACCGAGGGTAGCCAGAACTCGCACTTGGAGAACTTTGCGTAAAGCTCATTCCTCCTCAACGTCTCCAACACCAGATGCAAATGCTTGAAGTGGTCTTCTTCGCACTGCAAGTACACCAAAATATCGTCAATAAAGACGATCACAAAGCGATCCAGGAAATCTCTGAACGTCCTGTTCATCAGATCCATATATACCGATGGCGCATTCGTCAGTCCAAACGGCATGACCGTGAACTCGAAATGCCCATACCTCGTACTGAACGCCGTCTTCGGGATATCACACTCCCTGATCCTCAGCTGATAGTACCCCGACTTCAAGTCCAACTTGGAGTATACCGACGATCTGACTAACTGATCAAAGAGATCATCAATCCTCGGGATCGGGTACTTATTCTTCTCCGTTAGCTTGTTCAACTCTCGGTAGTCGATACACAGCCGCATACTCCCGTCCTTCTTCTTAACGAAGAGGATCGGTGCGCTCCAAGCCGACGAGCTTGGACGCACATACCCTTGCTCCATCAGCTCCTCTAGCTGAACTTTCAACTCTGCCATCTCCTTAGGCGCCAACCTATACGGAGCACGTGACAATGGTTTGGCCCCCGGTACGAGCTCGATGGTGAAATCAATCTCCCGCTGTGGTGGTGCTCCGGGAAGACTATCCGGGAACACATCGGGGTATTCGCAAACCACGGGGATGCTATCCAACGGAGACTTTGGCTCCACAGCCCCCACTATTGCGAAGAACAGCTCTGCACCAGCACGAACCGCCTTCACCACCTGAAGAGCAGACATCAGTGTCTTGCTCGACCCCTTTAGCCCCTCGAATGTAGTCTCCCGCCCTACACCCAGCTTGACCTCCTTTCGGTCACAGTCAATCCAAGCTTTCTGCTCTGACAGCCAATCCATTCCAAAGATCACGTCGAACTCTTCTAGCGGCAGCAATGACGCTAGCAAGTCGAACTCTTGGCTCCCAATGTGAACCTTTACGGCGCACACCCTGTTCGCACGCATCGAGCACCCATTCGGTAGCATCACATCCAACTTGTCCTTCACCATCGAAGAAGGGACTCCGATGCGCGATGTAAAGCTTTCAGACAAGAAGGAGTGTGAAGCTCCCGTATCGAATAGTGCCCGTGCCGGACTATCACTAATCACAACAAAGCCTATACAAACAATATTAGGCTAACAAGCAATAGATAACGGTGTTAAAGCTAACTTGCTATAAATTAACTCATACCTGTCACCACATCCGCTTGCTTGACGGCCTCCTGCTGGCCCAAGTTATAGACTCTAGGCTGAGTCGGAGCATAGTGGGACGCGGTCGACTCCACCGCTTTGCCCTTCTCCTCGTAGGCAGCTCCTTGTTTCCTTTCGGACTTTGAGCGTCCACTCCAGCAATCACGGGCAAAGTGCCCCGGCTTTCCACACGTGAAACAAGCGCCCGGGGTTCGATTGGTAGTTGCCCCCGAGGCACCTGAAGCAGCTGGACCCGACATCTTAGCTTTCTTATAGAATCTGCGGTAGCCCGACTTTGATGTAGTCGGTGCCTTGAACTCCGCTTTCTTACTACCGGATTCCTTCTTTGCTTGGACATTCTTCATGTCCTTCTCCAAGGACCGGGCCGAAATGACCAGGGTCATGAAACCCTGCGCCTTGGGCCCCGACAGTAGCAATCTTAGATCTTCTCTTAGCCCTTCGTAGAAGCGGCTCGTCTTGCGCTCCTCGTCTGCGAAGGTAGCACCAGCATATCTCCCCAACCGAGTAAACTCGTGGAGGTACTCATCAATAGTGCAATCCCCTTGCACCAACTTCTGAAACTCGCTTTCTAGCGCAATCCTCTGCGCCGAGGGGAGGTAACGAGCCATGAACAGTCTCGCAAACTCCTCCATCGAAACTTCGGCCAACGGCCTTCCCCGCAACTGATGTAGCTCTAGGCCTTCCCACCATAACCTTGCGTCCCCATCCAAAAGGAACGTCGCTATAGTGGTCTTCTGCCACTCTTCCGTTTCCGTCGCAGTCATCACCCTGTTGACCCTTGAGAGCCAATCCTCTGCTTGGGTCAGGGTTTCTGCCCCCGTGAATACAGGTGGGTGAAAGCCCATCACGTGCTTCAGTTGTCTTTCCGTTGCTCTCCGAGGCAACTCTGGCTCCAACACTACTTGCTCAACCCTCCTTTGCTCTACCGTCTGAAGCGGTACTTGCTCCATAGCAGGAGCGGGCTGCTGCACCTGCCTTGCAGGCTGCGCATTGATCATTGCCATGACCGCTTCTGCCACCAACCTAATGGTCTCGGCAGACGGAGGCGTTGCAGGCGCATCGCTTGGCGCACTGCTCGCCCCAGAACCTGGCCGTTCAGACGGCCCAGCACCACTTCTAGTCACCTATAATCGTGCAAAACACCGATAAGCGAACCAAAAATTACTGCAAACAGCAATTATAGGAACACGCAGGTTCCTCAAACATGTATATTTTCATTCCTAAGTGGACATTCATGGGTTCTTTTCATGTTATAACGATGACGCACACATGTGCTCACCACCCCTTAAAGTGAATTCGTCCACGAATTCATTTAAGCTTGACCAAAACCAGAAGTCTGATACCAATTTGTAACACCCCTATCCGTCGCATAGTATATAGCAGTAGGTCCGGCCGGTGCCCGACGCCATATACTACGGACAGACCGGTTGGTTACGCGTTGAAACCATTCAACCAATCATGTCGTCCTACACAACACCTAGCGGAAGCAAATTATTAAGTTGCAAAAGAAATAAGAACCCTGCTACAAAGCATAAATGTCCACTACCAACTCAGGAATGTAATCATACACAAAAGAGAACTGGCCTTAAGGCCTTACATTGTTCACTTAACGAAATAGTGTTTTCCAAACTTCGGCACGCAGGCCGGCCATACATGTAAACAGGAAAGAAACATAAGCAATTAGGCCTTCGAGGGCCGGCACAGCAACAAGGGCTTTAGCCCGCTATTTCCCGCTTTGCTCCGCAGCACCTGCAAGCCACAAACCACCGCCCGGTGGCAAACAATAGCAACGGTCAACAATGCTGACCAAATTATAACGATCCCGCCCCCAAAATTGGGGCGGCGATGCTCTTTCCCTGCACTTCATTAGTATAGGCAATATGTATTAATGTGAACACACATCAACACAGGCGTAGGCTCGCACGACCACACACCCCGTGCACTCAGGGCACATTCTTGGCGAACCGGCCAACGTCACGTCAATTCAAGCCATAGACGTTCCCAATCCACCACCGCCTCTTGGACGGTCATCCATATGAGCATTTTGCCTTCCTGGCCTTGATCACGACAATTTAAGCCATAGACCGCCGAAGACCCTCATCCATGCCAACGGTCCTACCAAACGACATAGACCGGGTACGGTTCCGCCTGACCCGTGCTCATATCGCAATGGCAATTTAAGCCATATGCGCAGGTCAAGACTCACCGAGTCCCGTTTCCGCCACAATAATCACATAACCCGGTTATGTTCACGTTGGCTCCCCGGCCACCGTGTTGGCAAAGCCCGCTTTTGCCCAATTTTCCGGGTGCACCTTGGAGTTAATCTCCAAGGCTCCCTGATGCAATCTACCACGTAGAAAACCCGAAAAACACCCAAACACCCGGAGTCTTCCCCGGTTCATATGCAATGCAACATCACCGATCCGGCTCTACATGTACGGATAGGCTTCACACACAATGCCTATGCCCGTTTACGCATACGGACTCTACACAAGGGGACTTCACATATCTACCCCAAGGAACGCTCCAACTCTTCGCTCACACGCGAGAGAGGGCTTCCTATGCAAAGGAAAAGAGGGCTTCACATGCCCAAGGATGAGAAATCGTTACCCTTGCATTCTTCCGCGGCGCCATCGAAAACTATACGGTTGGAAACCACCGCAACGGCGTCGCCTCCGCGGATCTGGACTCGGATCGCGATTCGGAACTCCGAAGCTCCTCCGGCGGCCGGATCTTGGACTCCTCCTTCCTCCTTGCTCTCCCTTCTCTCTAACTTTTAGAGAGAGATGGGCCAAAGAAAAATGGGTTTCTAAACCCTATTTCCCGGCCATAACCACCCAGGAGAAGCCCCCCACCGTCGGATCCAAAGCCAAGGAAACGAACGGCCCGAATTAAATCCAAAATCATAAAATCTGGGCCGAACACGGGTTGGCACACGGCCGTGTAGCTCATTCGCCGTCTCGACCCAAATTGAAAACCAGCACACGGCATGTGACACGGCCTCCGACACGCCCGTATCGCCTGCGACACGCCCGTGTTGGGACCCGTGTCACGCCCCCCATGTGCAATAAATCACCACTTTGTAGTCAGAGGGGTACACGGCCTTGCGACACGGCATCGGACACGCCCGTGTCACATCTGACACACCCGTGTCTGTGCCCGTGTCACGGCCCGGGTACCACTTTGATGATTCCCTTGAGTGACACGGCCTGGGACACGCCCGTGTCTGAGGCCGTGTCCCTCCACACGACCATCGTCGACCTACACTAGTCGACTACACGGCCAGCTCGACGACTCGAGCTCGACACGCCCAACACGGCCTCCGACACGCCCGTGTCGGGGCCCGTGTCACCTGCCCCAAAAACTTGTCTTGGACAAAATCGATCCCCGTCGCTCCTACAACATTTTGGGGTGTTACACTAAAGGCCATAGAAAGCTCTCTGAGAGAGGAAGTCGTTAAGACAGACTCACTCAGAGAAGACTTAGATAATGTTGTTGATGATTTCAACAAGGCTATCAAGCACCTTGATCTGAAGGATGAAATCATCAAAGGGTTGAAAGACTTACTAGAGGCTGAAAAGAAACTTGTTGAAGATTTCTCTAAGCTAAAGGTAGTTCTACCTCTTATTACTGAGTTCTCTGCTAAGGCCAAGGGTGCTGGGCTAGGCCATATAGAAGCTCCTAGTAAATCTTCTAGGAGGAACAAGGCTCAGAGAAGGAATAAGGCAACCAAGAAGGCCTTGGCCAAAGCAAAGGGGAAAGCCCCTCAATATCAGACTGTCTTTAAGAAAGTCATATTTCCAATAAATGAGTTTGATCTTGACTCATCCTATGACCACTTGACTAGGCCTACCTATGTAGAGCCAAAGTCTCGTTACCAAGGATGGACTCGCCCCAGAAACTTTGGTGAGAGTGTCTTTAAGGCACCTTATGAAGAAGTCATTCTTCAGAGCTATGGCCCTTATGATCATGGTCATAACTTCAAGAAAGCACCAAAAGTAAAAACCAGTGTAGAAAAGCCTGTAATGGAGAAGAAATCATGTGATTGCCATCATCATGAAGCTTCTTCCTCTAAGAATGCTACCCCTGCTGGACCAGCATCTCAGAAGGTCAAGCAGGAGTACCTAAGGCAAAGATACAACAGGTTCGACTGTTGGTGTTGTGGCAAAATTGGTCATTTTGCAATCGATTGTTGGTTTAGTCCAAGAAATTTTGCAACTCCTCAAGTTTGCAACATGAGAATGACCACTCATGATGCTAATCCTCGTAGGGGGAGCGTTTTAATATGAGACCACGGACCCAAACATGTTTGGGTTCCTAAGGCAAACTGATTATGATTGCAGGGATGTCCAAAGGCCACCAAAACGCCAATCTGGTATTTGGACAGTGGATGCTATCGGCACATGACCGGGACAATAAGCCTACTTCAAAATTATTCGCTAGTGTTGAACGGACCAAAGGTCATCTTTGGAGGTTCAGACCGCGGGATAACTAAAGGCTACGATATGATCACTAACGGTAATATATCCTTTTCGGATGTAGCTTATGTTTAGGGATTGGAACATAATCTTATAAGCATAAGCCAACTATGCGACAAATGATACATAGTTGAATTCCACGTTGACAAGTGCCTGATAAAGTCTGTTGACAATATGGAAATGATTTTATCTGGCACTCGAAGCAGGAATATATTTTATTTAAATTTCATTTGTATAGATTCTTATACACCAATGTGTCTTTTGGCAAAAGATAGTGCGTCTCTTGGTGACCAATGACACAAGAGGTTAACACATATTAATTTTAAAACTATTAATAAATTATTCTCCCAGAACTTAATACGTGATGCCCCGAATGTCAAGTACGTCAAAGATATACCTTGTCATGCATGCATAAAAGGCAAGCAAATAAGGGCTACCTTTAGAAGCATTATTGACAAAAATTCAAGTAGATGTCTCCATCTACTTCATATGGACTTGATTGGTCCCCTACAAATTAGAAGCTTGGGAGGTAAGGAATATACATTGGTTATTGTTGATGATTACTCACGCTTTACGTGGGTGTTCTTTCTGAAACACAAGTCAGATACCTTCGACATCTTTACTAATTTTGTCAGGCAGGTCCAGAATGAATACAACTGTTCTGTAGTCAAAATCAGAAATTCTCCTCGCACTCCACAGCAAAATGGGGTAGCTGAGAGAAGGAACAGAACACTCATAGAGGCCTGCATGACTATGTTGAGTGATGCTTCACTACAGGAGTACTTCTGGGCTGAAGCCGTCAATAATGCATGCCATGTGTAAAATCGAGCACTCATCAATAAGAACCATAATAAAACACCTTACGAACTTCTAAAAGGCAGGAAACCAACTATTTTATATTTTAGAATTTTTGGCTATAAATGCTTCGTGCTTAATAATGGTAAGTATCACACTACCAAGTTTAGTGAGAAAAGTTTTGAAGGTATTTTTGTAGGTTATAGTAGCCATAATAAGGCATACAAGATTTTCAATAGAAAAACTCTGGTTGTAGAGGAATCCATACATATTGTATTTGATGAGACGAGCTTGCTGCAAAGCAAATCGTCTAGTATGCTTGTTGAAGATGCAGGTACATGGATTAAAGAGATCAGCTTGGATGAACCGACTGAAGGTGAAAGAGAAAAGTTCTTCAAGATCACTGCTCCAACCCCCATTAGAGAGGCAGATGATCAAGATGAAGAAAACATCCAAGTTGATGAAGTCACTCCAGTGGCTGAAGAAGTTCCAGATGCTAGGAATCTAGAGCTCAGACATCTGAAGGATCACCCTTTGGACCAGATCATAGGAGATCTCCAGGATGGTGTCAGAACTCGTCGAGGTACAACTAACGAGAATTTATATTTAAGTTTTCTCTCACAGGTTGAACCAAAGAAATTTGAAGAAGCAAACTCAGATGCATCATGGATCTTGGCCATGGAAGAAGAACTGAACCAGTTCAAGTGATGCAAAGTTTGGAAACTAGTTCCTAGACCCAAAGGTAAGAATGTCATCTGAACGAAGTGGGTATACTAGAACAAGTTGGATGAGGATAGAACAATCATAAAGAACAAGGCCAGACTCGTCGCCAAAGGATATTGTCAAGAAGAAGGAATCGACTTCGACCAAACATATGCTCCAATGGTAAGGCTGGAGGCCATCAGACTGTTCCTAGCTTATGCTGCACTGAAGGGCTTTATTGTCTACCAAATGGACGTGAAATCTTCCTTCCTGAATGGTGACATAAAGGAAGAAGTTTACGTGGAACAACACCCAGGTTTTGTTGATCCTAACTTTCCTGAGTATGTTTATTTATTATCGAAAGCGATGTGCGGTTTGAAACAAGCTCCTCGAGCTTGGTACGAAATGCTATCTACCTTTATCCTCGAGAACAAGTTCACAAGGGGAAAGATAGATAAAACATTATTTCTTAGGGAAATAAAAGGCAAGATTTTGCTAGTGCAAATCTATGTCGACGACATTATTTTTTGGTTCTACAGACGATAACCTCTGCAAAAAGTTTTCTAAACTTATGCAAGAGAAGTTTGAAATGAGTAGTATGGGAGAGTTGAAGTATTTCTTAGGACTTCAGGTGAAACAATCTGAAGATGGAATTTTCATCTCATAGATGAAGTTCACCAAGGAGTTGATTAAGAAATTCAGAATGGAGAATGCAACCTCTATGAGGACTCCAATGGCCTCAGCTATGTCTCTAGACAAGGATGAGAAAGGGAAACCTTTTGATGAAACCAAATACAGAAGCATAGTTGGATCTTTGCTCTACCTTACTGCCAGTAGACCACACATAATGTTCTCTACATGTGTCTGTGCTTGATTCCAAGTGAACTGTAACGAATCTGTCTATGCTGCTGTAAAGCGAATCTTGAGATACCTTAAAGGTACACCGAATCTTGGCTTATGGTACCCAAGAAGTAATGACAGTGAACTAATTGGTTTTTTCAGATGCAGACTTTGCAGGTAGCAAAGATGACAAAAAAAGCACTTCCGGGACATGTCAGTTCCTTGGAAGTAGGCTTATCTCATGGAGCAGCAAAAAGCAAAATTGTGT
Source organism: Platanthera zijinensis (assembly GCA_039513925.1). Lineage (NCBI taxonomy): Eukaryota > Viridiplantae > Streptophyta > Magnoliopsida > Asparagales > Orchidaceae > Platanthera > Platanthera zijinensis. The sequence goes on along the minus strand of CM077093.1, from coordinate 165,708,828 downwards.
CGCAATCTCAATGGCCGAGTCAGAGTATATCTCTGCCAGCAGTTGTTGTGCCCAATTGCTTTGGCTAAAGAACCAGCTAGAAGATTACAATATGAAGGTTAAAGACATTCTGTTATTTTGTGACTCCTCCGGCGCAATAACAATTGCAAACAACCCTGTCTCGCACAACCGGACAAAGTACATCGAGCTCAGATATCACTTCATCCGGGAGCATGTGGAGCATGGGGATGTGGATTTGCAGTACATGCCAACAGATCAACAAGTTGTAGACATTTTCACAAAGCCGTTGGTGGAGACCAAGTTCAATTTATTCAAAACTAAACTTGGGATGCTGAACAAAGAAGGATAGATCAAAGGGAATCAGTTCAAAGCTCAAGAATTGAGGAAACTTCAAAAAGGTCAGAAATTTCTTAAGTGGAAGGCAGTTCTCGAGAACTATTATTACTTCTTGAAAGCTTCAAGTACACTTCTCGAGAACAGAAAATCTGTCTCTCGAGAGGTACTGAAATTTCTCGAAAACATGTCCTTTACTTCTCGAGAACTACAATGATACTTCTCGAGAACTACCCTACTTCTCGAGAAATGCCATATCAATTTTTGATTTCTGTCAATTTCTACTATTTTGAAACCCGCTCTATTTCTTCCTTAATCCAAGGATTAATTTAGTTTACTTAGACATCTAATCGGTATTACTAGGGTTATATATATATAAAACGTTAGAATTCCAAATTCAACCAACATTTCAGACTCGACTCTCTCGAAAACTCTTCGTCTTCCGCTGACCAGTGCTTCGACACGCCGCCGCCTTCTCACTCTCCGTCCTTCGCCGCCGTTCATCTAAATCGCCTAATAATTCAAAATCGGCATCGGCAGTGAGCTACTAGTAGTAGGGATAGCAGAGCTTTTAGAGGATTTCAGAAATCTTCTTCTTCTCCTGGACACAGAAGGTTTGACATTCGTTCTATCAAAACCTTACAAGATTTTATTTCCTGAGGTAGAAGAGTTCTTCAGAAATATTAAGATAAGGAGAAATGGCATTGTCCTGAAGTCCAAAGTCAAGGGCATTAAAATTAAGTTGAGCCCGACCATAGTGTCCAGACTTCTCAGATTACCTCATGTAGATGATGAAGATGAAATAATAGAAGATAATGATAGAACCTGTCATTTCTGTGGAGTTCCAGATGACATTATTTCTCTTAGGAGGACTTCTTTAAATGATGTTAGCAAACTTTTAGTAGACATTATTGGAAAATTTTTGTGGTGTAAAACAGGGTCAATTGGGTTTATTACAAATGACTTCTTCAATGTCATGGCTGCCATAGTATGTAGGAAAAGATTTCCTTATCGTTTGTTGATTTTTTACTTGATTAGAGACAACATAAGAGAACCAAAATTTGCTAGGATAATCTCCCTGATGTTGCATGAGATTGATCCAACTTTCTTCAAGACTTCTAAAGGTACTCCAATCCATCACCTGAAGAAGATCTCCCTAGCCTCCATTCATAGGTGGGAGTTAAAGCTGAAGAATCCAAATTTGCTGGCTAAAGAGCTTGTAACCCTGCTAAAGAGGTCAGGACCCTATCTCCCTCCTCTCATAATGTTGTTGAACCATCTGGTGCAGCAAATGAGGGGGAGCCTACAGCCTCAGTTCTATATGTCAGACTTCCAGCCAATTCACCCATCAGAAGCCCAGTAGGATCTCCAACCAAGTCCCTAGAGGCAGACATTTCAGATAATAACATCTCAGATGAGCAAGTACCAGAAACCCTCAAATATACTGCTGAAGATATTGATAGTATGATCAAAGAGCTTACCTTAGATGAACCTCTTCCCCTCCAAACAGAAACTGCTGAAGAACCTTCAAAGGATCCTTCTCCAGTTCCTTCTCCATCACCAGCTCCCTCTCCATCTCCAGAACCATATCCAAGGAAAGAATCACCTCCACTAGAAACCATCATTCTTTCAAGAGAGGATGAACTTGAACCAGAGGAAGTTGAAGCTCCTCTAAAGACACTTGATTTCTCTATGCCTTCTCTACTTGGTGAGGAAAGTGATATATTTCCTCATAATGTCAGAGCCAAAAGTTCTGTAGTAGTTGATAAGATCCTGCCATGGGTAGTTCCTCATCCTCCTCTAGTTACCCCTCCTGCTACTGCTGCAACCCCTTTAAATTCAGACATTCTAAGTAAGCTTGAAGTCATGTTGGCAGAACAAAGGGAATATTTTGGTGAATCTTTGAAGGTAGTCCAAGACAAAGTCACTGCTCTAGAAAAAAGACGAGTAGAGGATTTGTAGAAATCCAGCACAACACAGACTCCCTTAAAGAATTGTTTCAGATTGGTGAAAAAGCTATAGACCACACCATTACTAGTGTTGGTCAGGTAATGGAACAATCTGTAACTCTTGCCAACAACCAGATCAAGTTAGACAAGAAAGCCCAAAAATATGTTATGAAAATCTGTGAAGAAGTGGGAACCTTCAAGGAAGATGCCATAGAAAAGCTGTGTATAATTCCAAAAGGGGGAGAGCCTGGTGAAAGAACATATGGAAAAACATATGGATAAGTTTACTGTTGCTGCAAACACAGCTTGGCCTAACAAGATAAGTGAAATCAATAAGAATGTTTTAGAGCAAATTCAATCTGTGAAATTTCATACCTATGACACCTCAGTCTGGATGCACAACCAAATATTCCCTGAATTTCAGGTTGATCCTAATATCATTCCTCATAACCCGAACCCACTTACTGAATGACAGTCCAGTCAGATGCCAGCTCAAATGCAATAACCTTAGATGCCCTGCTTCTCTCCTAGGCCAGAAGATCAGGATGCTCCTCCTGCTTCCTATGACAAAGTATGGGATGATATTATTCCTCAAGGTTTACCTGAGATCAACACCTCTAAGAAAAGGAAGTATGGGGAAGGCCCCTCAGCCAGTAAAAGTGTTCCTATGCCAGATTTGGAGAAAAGAAAGGCACAAGAATTTGCTGAAGTCTGGAGTCCTACCTCCAAGTCATTGATTCTTGATACTCTCAAGTTAGTAATGGACTATAATGAAAATATGAATCTCCACTACAGCTCCTCTTAGTGGGAACTTTATGAGAAGTCCATGACTAAAAGAAGGATATATGACAGAGAGTATGACAAAAATAATCCCAAGGCTCCTCCAAAACCTCTAAGATACTACCCAAAGCCTTTCAGTTACCAAAGGAGACAACAGGAGAAGCATGACAAACAACATCAAAGATAGAGATGATTTTTCTACTGATACTTATTTTTGAGACTATGGAAGAAATGTTGTTGAATTGGAAATCTAAAATATTATATATATATATATATATATATATATATATAATTTCTAGTTTTGCTAATTGTGTGTTTAATTTTTCTATCTTGTATTTGTATTCTATTTCTTCCTTTACAATTCTTTCTTTATTGGTGTAATTCACCTTAGTGTAGAGGGGTTTGACTTCTATAAATAGGGGGAGATTGTTGGGTATTGCATCCACAATAACCCAGATTTACATGAAGTCACCCTTGAACTAAGATGAATTAAGTTATATTTGATATCCTTATTTAAGTTGTGTGTTTGCAGACTATCATTGCTAAGTGTAGACCAATGTCAGTCTATAGTGGGTCATGAACATAGGACCATACAGTGTAATCCATCACTGTGTGATCCAAGGTGTTGACTCATGTGTAGCCTCTTAATTGGGATACACTTCATATTCAAGCACTTGGATCAAGGAATGAGGATAGGATTCTTGAAGAGAAGAGAAAATTATAAAAGTCCAAAATTTCTCTAAGTCCACTTCTCGAGAAGTCCATGATAGTTCTCGAGAAGTAGACTTAGCAGAACTCGAGAAGTTCCTCTCGTTCTCGAGAAGCCGAGACTAGTTCTCGAGAAACCTTTTTATAGTTCTCGAGAAGTCAGTCTAAGGTTATTGAGAAGTCCCAGCCTTTATTTCTCGGGTAGTCAGATACAACCGCAAAATTATTCTAAGTCCCTCTCTCGAGAAGTCTATCTTAGTTCTCGAGAACTTAGACTCGAGTTCTCGAGAAGTCAGCATTGTTCTCGAGTACTTGATTTGGCTTTCGAGTAATAGTTCTCGAGAAGTCTAGTTAGTTCTCGAGAAGTTTCAGCCCACAGTTCTCGAGTACTAACTTGAAGTACAGACAGATTTGCTCTCGAGAAATCAATCTTGTTCTCGAGAACTCATTCCTACTTCTCGAGAACAACAAACAATTTTTCTAAAAATTTCTCTTAAGTCCAGATCGACGAGATTTTCAAATTACTCGACGTGATTGGTCCACGTGTCATCATTTATGTCTTTTCTAACCGTTAGGGGAATTCCTATATAATGTCTTTTCGTTAAGACTAACCCTAAGTGGAAAATCGTACATTTTCTATTATCGTGATCGACTGTCTCTCTATAAGAAGAACAGAACTTTCAGCCGCCGCCGCCGCTCAATATGAAGATCGACACTTCTGTTTTCGATCAAGAAAGACTTGTTGTTCAAGGATATTTCATCTTCTCCTTGATCGAGTAGGTCTAAGATTTCTCAGATCAGATCTCTCAAATCTTCTTCAACATTTTCTGAAAAAGCCACAAGTTCAAGAAGAAGACCTAGAGTTGAATTTTTCTAGATCTGAGACAAATTTCTGTTTGTATTTTTAAATCTCTCTGTAAATATTATTGGAGATTAATCTCCGAGCTGTAGGAAGTTTTCATCTTCCGAGTGTAGATCCTTTTGGATCAAGATTGTAGGAACTTGGTTCCGAGGCGTAGGATTGGATTTCAATCCAAGATAGTGGAGTAGCTGGATCTAGTGATTTTCTAGATCAGTGAGGGAAAGTGGACGTACCCATGGTTGGGGAACCACTATAAATCTTCATGTTATCTGTGATTACTTGATTGTTTGTGCAAGTTCTTTAAAATTTTTTATTCCGCAAATAGACGCACAATTCACCTATTCACCCCCCTCTAGGTGATTTAGGTAGACAACTTAACACTTTCAATTAATAAGGCATTAAGTGATCCTTCTTTACTCAATGCTTCAGTACTTAGACAGATTTCCTTTTGAGTAGGCGTTGAGTGAATAGGCTTCACTCAATTCTTCTGGACTTAACCAGATTTGAGTCCAGCAATACTGTGAATTTGAATGTCTGATCTTCTGCCAACGCTTTTAGCCTCCAAGCATTGAGTGAAGTGAACTCACTCAACGCTTCTGGACTTAGCCAAATTTCTGCTTTTCCAGCATCATGTCTTGAGTCCAAATGTTATTCTGACCCTAACAACTTGTCTAATCATGGAACAGTAAACATCCTGTAAATATTGAACTTGAACATATATCAAATACAATCATGTATATACCATTGACTTGTGGGCCTTCTAGAAATCTGGGACATTGTGATCAATGGACCCAACAATCTCCTCCTATTTGAAGAAGTCAAAACCCTAGTAAGTGATATACACTACCACATAGAAGACATAAATTTCACTGCAAATAGGAACAATAAATGATACATAATCAAGATATGATTAAAACAGAAAGTGCTAATTATAAACCAAAATGTGTGCTCATAATAAAGTTCATATTCCTAATGCCCTAAGGAACCTAATACACAAAGCAATTTATTTTTTTGGTTCCCTGATGATTATGCCCCTGCTTGGCCTCTTATCAGCCTTCATCAGCTTCAATCTACTTTTGCCTTTGCCTTTAACATAGCTGTAAGGCTTTGAGAAGTACTTGCTAGGTTCTTGAGCATCTGATGGAACATCACCTGTCTTCTTATCCCTTCTGAACTTTCTTCTTAATTCTTCATTCCTTTCCAGTTTTGCCCACTCTAGGGAGCTGTATTGTTTTCTTCTCTCTATTTTGTTCTCTTTGATTTGGTCCCAGGCTGACAGAATGATAATCCTAGATTAAGGACTCCATCTCTCAAAGTCAGGTCTGGATTCCATTTCTTCTCTATATTTGTTCTTGCTTTGCCTTATCTCTTTATCTTCTTCAATAGTAGTCTTGTCTTTCATCCTTGATATATATTTAGTGGTAGGGCTGAAGGTAGGAACATCAGCTACTGAGAGTTCAGCCATATCAATATCAATCTGTTCTTCTGGAGCAGGATCATTATCATATGTATATTGATCGAGACCCAATGATCCCTCGATAATATTTATGGTCCAGATAGCTTTGTCTGTATCTTTCTTGATCATTGTTTTCTCCCTCTTTATGACTTCTTCACATATTACAGTAGTCAGGGAGTCATTGGTGAAGGAGATTCTATCAGCAAAATGGTTTATTACTTTAGTGACATGATTTTTGACTTCAAGCATATGATCATCTAGAATTTGTGTACATGCATTCATCCTCCTCTCTAGAGTGATCATATATCTTCCATGAGTTGCTTTTGCACATTATGCAACATTTCCATATTGCTTGAGGTGATGTCCTGATTCTATATTATGTCATTTTGTTTTTATCTGATCTTCTAAAGCTTTCATTCAGTATAAGTTTCAACGGGAGTAGCTCTCATGAAGAATGCAATAGTGTTGATATATAGCAAATTTACCTCAAATATGATAGACTTGATCTCAGTAAATAGATCTTATCTTAATCCTTTGATAGAATCATCTACATAATGCTCTAGTTGTCTCCTTTGTTCATCTAGAAGTCCCTTCAATTGTGCAAGGAAAGTAGAAGACATAACATCAGCTTGATGAGATGTCCCTTAGAAGTGGACATCCTCATTCTCCTTCCTTTTATCTCCCCTTGTTTCTGAGTCAACCCTCATGAACTTAGGGGAATGATCATCAAAATCAGTAGCTGGCTTGTCAGATTCAAATATTTTAATTATATTTACAATCTCTTGAAAAGGGAGCTCAGTATGAATCTCCGCCTCAATCGCAGCACTTTCCAATGTAATTTGCAGGTCTTTAGCGACTGTGTTGAGCACATCTTATTCTACTATAACTGGAACTTTCTCCCCCTAAGTAGGAGTACTGGAGGGCAATAATTGAGACTCATCTGAAGTCTTATGTAACATCCCTCAAACAACTAGCCCCTAGGAATGGTTTTGTCATGACTAGGTCATGATAAAACCCTAGGAAGCCCAAGAAAAGCAAGTGAATCGAGGAATGAAGGTGTGATCACCATGGTCTTCAAATAACACATTCAAACTATCTAACCTAGGGTTTGACTTTAGGGCCTCACCTTGAATCTTTGACCCCACCATAACATCCCTAGCCCTTTAGAAGGTTCATTGGGTCACCAAGGACTCATTAGGGTCAACTAAAAAGGTCAAGTTGACCAAAGTCAACCCTAACCCTAAAATGGTGAAAGTAGCCTATCTAGGGTCAATGGACCTCCAACTTGCCACAATGACCCCAAATAAACCTCCCTAACCCTTTAAGAGGTCCTTTGGGTCACTAAGGACCCATTTGGGTCAACCCAAGTGGTCAAGTTGACAAAGTCAACTTATAACCTAAAGTGGTCAAAGTGCCCTTAATAAGGGTCAAGTGACCACCAAGGTGTCAAACCAACCCTACCCAAGTCTTCCTTGACCTTACGCAAGGCCAATGGGTCACCAAGGACCCATTGGGGTCAATCTAAAAGGGTCAAATTGACCAAAGTCAACTAAATCCTAAAATAGGTAAAACTCGCCTAAATGACCTAACTAAGCCCAAGCCACTTGGGGTAAGCCCAATTTGAGTGGCCCATTAACTTTAGGAGGCTGATATTTATGTGAGATGCCACTTAAATTTTGGAGGGGGTGACTAGGAGATAGAAAATGGGAGTTTCCTCCTTAATGGAGGAGAGAGAAAGAAGAAAAGAGAGAGAGAGGAGTTAAGGAGGGAGACCATGAGCCACACCATTCACTTCCCCAAGCCTCCATTCATTCCTCCTGACCCTTGGGAAGAGATTCTCATTAGTTTCTCATCAGCCACCATCAATGGAGGAGCCCAACCACCATGGCCAACCACCCCTTCACCTCCCCTTCCAAGGAATAATATAAACCCCCTATACATCCCTCATTCCCACTTTTGTCTATCCCACCATCTTCAAAACGTCCTTGGCAGTCAAAATAACGTATTGGATCAAAGTTTTTGGTGGAGGATCGAGGAATCGGGCAAGCTCGCCGGAGAGGAAAAACGCCACGGCCAACCGCCGCCGTCGCCGTTGTCGAACCCCAAACAAGGTCCTCTTCTCCTCCTCTCCCCTTGTGCTAGTATCTAGATTAAATTAGGCTGAGAAATTGGGCTCAAATGAGCCGATCCAAGTGAGAAAAAATGGAGTTTTCCGGTTTTTCATAGTGGCGGGCTCGCCGGATACCACCAACTCCGATGGTCAAACCACTGCCGGGCGATAGCCACCACCTCGACGGAGGTGGCGGTGGTGGTGGCTGGCTAGGGAAGTGGACGAGTGGCCGGAAAAAAGTTTGGGAAAAGCTACAGGAATATGCATTTTTCGGTTTGTTGTTCGGCCGTTTGGAGAAGATGAACAGTACCATTCCTTAATATATTATTATAATTATTGATATAATTTAGTGATTAATTATCTCTTTACAAACACTTTTTATAACTAGGCAAATGAGGTCCTTAAGGGTTGAACCTTGAAAAGTGTCCAACATGAAAATTGTTGCCCTTGAAGTCTACTTTATTTTAAAATTTATTTCAACCCATTTAGGTAAGTGGGCTGACCACAACACCCAAAATAGTGCAGTCTTTACATAGGGTTAACTAGAGACTAAATGGAGTTCCCCCATCAATCCAGCCATCAAAATGACTTGAAATTTGGGCTAGGGGTCACTCTTATCTATAACTAAAACGTATCCAAAAATAGGAATTTTTGGAAAACATTTTTCTATAGTTTTGTAAAAATGTAATAAATCAAGTATAATTTAATTATAGGGTCTAATGACCTCAAAATTCCCCAAAATTTTGGTGAATGGTCCTTACGGTCATTATATATCACTAATAAAAATCTCAGGCCATTTTTGGTTGATTTAACTAGTTATTGGTGTGACCAAAGTTTGGTTCCTTAAGGGTAAATTGGGATTTTGGACTTGAACTTATACATATGACTACACTTATACCTGCATTAAACCTGACACCCTAGCGTTTAAATTGGTATGAGACTTTTTATATGATGGGAGCCTTGCAAAAGACCCCTTAACTTATAAGTTTGTATGGTCATTCATATAAGTTAAGGTTACGTATTTCTTAGTTTACTTTTCATGTACTTACTGCTCTACTTTACTTGTTTACATTACAGCTTCCTTATTATTGAACTGCTAGCTTGCTTTTCCTTTTATAGTTCTTTTGTGCATACACCTCCTTGGGTAGTTGTCACCTTCTCTTGTTCATTCTCCAACTTAAATATCTTTCCCTTCCTCCTCCCCAGATAGTGCCTAAGAGTCGTGGGGGTGAGGCGAGGACGATAGTGGCTTAGGATTTTGACTAACGGTCGGTGGACCACATCATTTTAGGGGACCGAGCAATAGGAGCACAAACACCGGCAGGACAGGGAGGCAGGACATAAGGAGAAGTTATTGCACGCTACCACTACTACATGATGACAGGTCGAAGATAGTTTTTAGTTGCTTCCGGTAGATGTGTGAGTTGTGAGAGAGAGATTATTTGTATTAGACATGTACCGGGCTTAAGACCATTCTTCTACTTTCTTTCATACTTTATACTCATTGTGGACTATTGAACTTATATATATATGTGATCTTGTGGAATTGAACTTATATTTGTTCAATTGTACTTCTATTATCTTTCTTTGGTGATCATCAAGGCCTGCAGGATCGACGTTTTGTAGTGGCGACCTTCTCGAGCATTGGTGTCACCGCAAAATAGCGATTATGGGCATAATAACCGGACGGTAAAAAATGGGGTCTTGCAAACTGGTATCAGAGGAAACCTCGATCATAAAGAGAAGTAGTCTACAAAATACTAGGTCACCCCGCACGAGCATTAGTTTGGGGACAAAGTAAGCAGCGGAAGCTATGGTGTGCCCATGTGTAAAAATCACAATATATAGTCCATAAATCAATGAGTTAGGCCAACCAAACTAGGAAACTTTACTTACCAAGACGATTCTTAGCGTATCCTGGTCAAAATTGACCCCAGGTATTAATTTAGTTAAGGTACGAGGATACCCGAAGAGACTAGAGGAAGTGTCTTACGCGAGAGTAGCAACTTGAGTCTTAAACTCTGATGTTCCTACCTTACTTGTCAAGTGGTACTATCACTTATTACCTAACTGACAGGACCGCCTTAAGGAGAATTGATGCCTACAACCATTAGCAAAATAGTAGGGGACTCAAGACTCAACTCTCATATTGATGGTATAATTATGATGAGACAACCATCATACAAAATACCAAGGGTCGGATAAGAATGCAGGTTCAGAATAGACCCATTTGGGATTGGGTCACAAGTTGACCTTAAGAAAGTGGTCGTAAATATTAACCTGGTGAGTTTAAACGTGTGGAGTATATCAATAGTTTCAAGATAGAACCCCAAGTCTAAAGTTGCATGCCCTAAGGATTGTGGGCATATCTAGCCCGAATATAACATGATAATATCGAAGATACTTCGCCCAAGGTAGGTAGGGGATTATCTTTTGTTTATTGGGCAAATTAGTTATTGACTAGGGTTTCCTTAGACCTAATTTATAAAATATGGTGTCACAAATATAGTGAGATTAAGTTGATCTTATTCGACGTTATTCGGGCGAAGATAAGATTTGTAAAAGCGTGTTTTGAATGATGATCTGTAAGATTACCAGGACAATGTCATGGTAATAAGGAGTAATTACGAGATTTAACTATAACAAGATATCATGCGAAATAAGATGATGGGTAACAAGATTCAGGATATCTGGGAAGATAAGATTAAATTGCTATGTTGTAACATAGGAAGTATGATGACTCTAGGAAACTGCAAGAAGTTTGCAGATAATATATTGAAAGACGTAGACCTTAGATATGACTCGTAGAGTTGAATTGATTGATTACTCGGGCGTACTTGAAGGAATAAGAACATGATTGTGTAGAGAATGTTTATAGAGTCGTTGTCTACACTTACAAATGAGAACTCAAATCACCGGAAGAAATTGTGTTTATAAGAACATGTAATTCCTCGGAATAAAGAAATATGTCATGGATTATGTGATGCATGATGAGTTTTATCGGCATGAAAAGGTCAAGTGCTCAAGACGATCGCATCGGATCGGGATGGACGGTTTATGTACAAGGAAAGAAGATCAGTCTTGGCTTATTTGGGCTCTCGGTCGACATTCAACACAGCTCTCTTATAATAACAGTCACCATTGCAGCATAGGCATGTCCCTTTTGAGGCATTATACGGACGGAGGTGCAAGACTCCACTGTCTTGGATCTAGGATGAGAATCCAAAGGAACTCGGCTAGAAATTTGTGGAGAACCCAGATACCCAGGTATGACTGAGTCAAGATTGGATGTTGGAGGCCTAAAGAAGACAGGCCAAGTATTACGATCCGTGACATTGCCAAGTAGAGTCTCAAGATGGAGACCTTATATTCTTGAAGATACGTTCGATGCATGGAGTCTTTTGGGTATGCGGGCAAAAGAAAGCTCAGTTCGAGGAATATGGGGCCCTACAGGATCCTGGGGTGGATCAGCTCATTGGCTTACATACTGGAGCTACCGCGGCAGTTAGCGGTTTTTCACGATGTCTTCTATTTCTCCACTCTTAGGAAGGCTCTACTACGGCCGGAGTAGCAGATTACTATTATAGATGTCTCAGCAGCTTCAGATTGATTGGTCCTCTTAGAGCCGGTCAAGATAGAAGATATAATAGTGTGAGTCTTGTAGTGCGAGAAGGTTTTGTTGGTCAAGATCATGTGGTCAAATCATGGACAGGAGTAGCATACCTGGGAGCCACTAGATTTGATGTAGAAGAAGTACCTTGAGCTCTTTGCATCAGGTATAACTTCAATTTCTGAGGGATGTTACATTCAGTTACTCTCAGTAGAACCCCACAGGCCTAACCTGAATTTCGGGGACTAAATTATTATTTTTGTTTAATGGGATTTGTAACATCCCTCAAAAACCTAGACCCCTAGGAGTGGTTTTGTCATGACTAGGTCATGACAAAACCCTAGGTAGCCCAAGAAGATCAAGTTAATCTAGGAATGAAGGTGTGATCACCATGGTCTACAAATAACACATTCCAACTATCTAACCTAGGGTTTGACTTTTGGGCCTCACCTTGACTCTTTGACTCCACCATAACATACCTATCCCTTAAGAAGGTTCATTGAGTCACCAAGGACACATTGGGGTCAACTAAAAAGGTCAAGTTGACCAGAGTCAACCTTAACCCTAAAATGGTCAAAGTAGCCTATCTAGGGCCAATGGACCTCCAACTTGCCACAATGAACCCACCTAAACATCCATAACCATTTAAGAGATCCATTGGGTCACTAAGGACTTATTTGGGTCAACCCAAGTGGTCAAGTTGACCAAAGTCAACTTATAACCTAAAGAGGTCAAAGTGCCCTAAATAAGGGTCAAGTGACCACCAAGGTGTCAAACCAACCCTCCATGGCCTTCCTAGACCTTAGGGGAGGCCAATGGGTCACCAAAAACCCATTAGGGTCAACCCAAATGGGTCAAATTGACCAAAGTCAACTCAACCCTAAAATAGGTCAAAGTAGCCTAAATGACTTAACCAAGCCCAAGCCACTTGGGCTAAGCCCAATTTGAGTGGCCTATTAACTTTAGGAGGCTGATATTTATGTGGGATGCCACTTAAAATTCGGAGGGGGTGACTAGGAGAGAGAAAATGGGAGTTTTCTCCTTAATGGAGGAGAGAGAAAGAAGTAAAGAGAGAGAGAGAGGAGTTATGGAGGGAGACCATGAGCCACACCATTCACCTCTTCAAGCCTCCATTCATTCCTCCTGACCATTGGGAAGAGATTCCCATCAGTTTCTCTTCAGCCACCACCAATGGAGGAGCCCAACCACCCTGGCCAACCACCCTAGCCAACCACCCCTTCACCTCCCCTCCCATGGAAAAATATAAATCCCCCTATACATCACCCATTCCCACTTTTGACCATCCTATCACCTTTAAAACGTCCTTGGTAGTCAAAGTAACGTATTGGATAAAAGGTTTTGGTGGAGGATCGAGGAATCAGGCAAGCTCGCTGAGAGGAAAAATGCCACGGCCTACCGTCGTCGCCACCGTCGTCGAACCCCAAACAAGGTCCGCTTCTCGTCCTCTCCCCTTGTGCTAGTATCTAGATCAAATTAAGTTGAGAAATAGGGCTCAAACGAGCCGATCCAAGTGAGAAAAAATGGAGTTTTTCCGAGTTTTCATGGTGGTGGGTTCGCCGGAAGCTACCACCGTCGGCGGCCAAACCACCGTCGGGCGATAACCACCACCTCGACAGAGGTGGTGGTGGCCTGCCAGGGAAGTGGACGGGTGGCCGGCAAAAAGCTTGGGAAAAGCTACAGGGATATGAATTTTTTGGGTTGCTGTTCGGCCATTTGGAGAAGATGAACAGTACCATTCCTTAATATATTAGTATAATTATTGATATAATTTAGTGATTAATTATCTCTTTACATGCACTTTTTGTAATTAGGCAAATGATGTCCTTAAAGGCTAAACCTTGAAATGTGTCCATCATGAAAATTATAGCCCTTGAAGTCTACTTTAATTTAAAATTGATTTAAACCCATTTAGGTAAGTGGTCTGACCACAACACCCAAAATGGTGCAGTCTATACATAGGGTTAACCAGAGACTAAATGGAGTACTCCCATCAATCCAGCCATCCAAATGACTTGAAATTTGGGCTGGGGGTCACTCTTATTTATACCTATAACATATCCAAAAATAGAAATTTTTGGAAAATATTTATCTATAGTTTTTTGTAAAAATGTAATAAATCAAGAATGATTTAATTATAGGGTCTAATGACCTCAAAATTCCCCAAAAGTTTGGTGGATGGTCATTAGGGTCATTATATATCACTTATAAAAATCTCAGCCCATTTTTGGTTGATTTAAATAGTTATTAGTATGACCAAAGTTTTGTTCCTTAAGGGTAAATTAGGGCAAAAGGGTGCTTGCGGCATGGAGGGGCCAATTCTCACCCAAAGGGGATGAGACTTTGGCCAGACCCTCACTTGGAGTTTGTTGTGGATTAAGGTAGATTTTACCTAGGAACCTAGTTCATTGTTGACTATTGTACTTATATATATGTGATCTTGTGGACTTGAACTTATATTTGTTCAATTGTACTTCTACTCTCTTTCTTTGGTGATCGACAAGGCCGGCAGGATTGAAGTTTTGTAATGGCAAACTTCCCGAGCGTCGGTATCACCGCAAAATGGCGATTCTGAGCATAAGACTCAGAGGGTAAAAATGGGGGTCTTACATCTGTTCTATCCTTCTTTGTAGATTATCCAATAAGGAATCAATCTGGTCATGTAAAGATTGAGCTTGCTCCCCCTCAGCAGACGAATCCAACTTGAGAGTCTCACCCTCAATATCAGTACAGATCCTGTCCACCTCATCTTCAGCCAATTTTTTAGTTGTTTATGCTGGAATGTCCTCAGATTGAGAAACACTGCAGAATCCTTGTTGCAGGTTCTGATGACATAGACACTTGAGCACTCACATCTCTTCTAGTGTTTGTAGAAGATTTAGACAGTTGTGGGTCATGAGGTTCTTCTTCTCTGCTCACAGAAGGGCTGCTCTCAGATCTTTATTCAGTGATTGTAACTGTTTTCCTTTTCTTTTTATCATCTGCTTGTTGATGTAGGAGCAATACCCTACCCCACCTATCAAACATCTTGGAATTCATCTTTCTTATGTGGTAGATCTTTGTTCCTAGACTCACATTGAGGATCCCTGGAACATAACTATGTAGGTATAAGGACAGTATTCTTCATAAGTTTTGTTCTAGAACACATTCCACTATTCTTTCAAATAGAATCCTTCCCTAGTCAATCCTTTTGGATAGAATGACACTTGCCATTGTCTCAAACATTTTTCTAGATATTTTGACATAAGACCCTGTCTTATAGATCAAGCCTTGCCCATTACATCAGCTAGCAAATTCCCATTTAGATTCATTTCCTTCCTCAGTATAGAGCTAGTGGTGTACATCTAAAGGCCATACCATTTGAGAGCTGACTTCACATCGTCAAGAAAAAGCTCGTCTTCCTCATTTATCATCCGAAACTTTGTCAGAATTAGCTTTGCTCTGCCTCCTTGAGATAATCTTAATTTTGTTTCCACTGATAGAAGTCCTGATCTTGTCTGAAGAGGATAATATTTTTGCATTTGAGTAAAGTTCCAATACTTCTCGTTTCCATATAGAACTTGGTTCTGACAAGACAAACTCTAGGTCGACGACCTTCAACAAGTGTAGAACCCGCTGAACTTCTTCTAGTGCATCCTTGAACCCATTCCTAACGAGTTCAAATCCCTCAAATAGGAAATCCACTCCTTTGGGCATCATTGGAACTTTGAATTTCTAGAGAGCTAAAGAACGTGCTCGAGAAATCTTCACAGGGATGCAGACAGTCAAATAGGGCTAGGATCTATGTGATTTATTTTAAGCACACATTTCTATTTATAGTTACCCATATTCGAGAATGTGGAGAAGCGCGTACCTATCATGATCAACATGATTCGATCAATGGCTGAGATTAATCCAAGGAGATAGCCGTAATCAGAATGACTAGAATAAATTCATTGAGTGAACTCGATGCACTCGACTCTTTCGACGCCTGGAGTTATCTCAATGCACTCGATGCCTGGACAGTTAGTCCATCTTTCTAGATTACCTACAAAAGGGTAATCCTACCTAATACACTTATGCATGCAAGAAAAAAAAAAGCTACACTAAGTTCAACATACCTAACTCAAATTTAAAGGTGTTTAACTTGGCTTCATCGAGTGGCTTAGTGAAGATATCAGCCACTTGTTTGTTAGTAGGGACAAACTCAAGACAAATGTCTTCCCTTTCTACATGCTCTCTAATTAAATGATATCTAATCTCTATATGCTTAGTCCTGCTATGAGACAAAGAATTTCTAAAAATAGAGATAGTACTAGAGGAATCAAAGTGCATGGGAGTTTTACTTAGCTGGAGATTATAGTCTTGGAGTTGATGTTGAATCCATAATAGTTGTGCATAGCAACTTCCAGCTGAAATATATTCTGATTCTATAGTAGAGATGGCTATGCTGGTTTGCTTCTTGCTGCTCCATGATACCAATCTTCTCCCTAGAAATTGATAGGTTCCTGCTGTGCTTTTCTTGTCCTCTCTATAACCTGCAAAATCTGCATCTAAATTCCCAATTTAATCAAAATCATTATTCCTAGGATACCATAAAACAAGATCAGATGTCCCTTAAGATATCTTAGAATTCTTTTAACAGCAAAATAATGAGTCTCTTTAGGGCATGTCTTGTACCTAGAACAGATACATATAACATACATGATGTCAGACCTACTAGTAGTCAAGTAGAGGAGGGAGCCAATTAGCCTCTATACAAGGTTTCATCAACAGGTTTCCTAGTTTCATCCTTGTCTATTGATACACTTGACCCCATAGGAGTTTTCATTATGGAGGCACTCTATAGGAGTTTCATCATTTCCAATCTATTGATGGATGAGATAGTGACTTTCTTTAGGTGGTTAATGGACACAACTTTGGATCATTCAAATATTTCAGGATGTTTTTGATTCAGATAAAGAGAAATAATTCTTGCAAAGTTTGGTTCCTTCATGCTTTCCTTAATTTTGTCAAACAACATATGTCCCCATTGGAATTTCTTTCGACATACCACAATAGTTAACATGCAGAAAAAATCTGAGGATATATATCCAATAAAACCTGTTTTGCAGAGTAGGACTATTCCTAGAATGTCGTCAAGGAGTTTGCTCTCGTCATTCATATACTGTCTTCGAATGGACGAAGTGGATTGGGAGAGACCGCAAAAGGATAGAGCTCTGGAGTAATCTGGTTCTTCCAAATAGTCTTCCTCATATATGGAGGGCAATCTTAGAAACTCTGTTAAGGTGGATGGCTTCATCTTGATCTATACAGCTCTAACTGAACTTTTCAACAACTTCCCAGACCTTTTAAGTTTAGCATTTCAGAAAACTCTTCTACCTCTAGAATCAGGACTTTGCAAGGATGCTCAAGGATGAAGGTGAGGCCGGAATATTCAAGAAGTAGAATAACATTTCGGAAATCATCTGAAATTTCTTCGATACCTGATCGAACGAACTCACTGCCCATGCCAATCTTTATAGTAGGAGCCATCGATTGAGAAGAATGAAAAATTTCTGACTTTTTGGAGAAGAATCGATGGAGTTTGCGTGAAGGACGGCAGAGAGCTTCGGCGGAACTGAATCGTCTTATTCAGGAAAGGGCTTTTTCGAATTTGTGGATTTGGATATTTTATGGACTTATCTATTTATATAAAATTGAGAATTTTTAAGAATTACAAAAAGCGTACCTGGGAATGGCGGTCCGAATTCTTCAAAAGTTGAGGTAAGCAGATTTAGGCATTTCTCGAAAAGTCTATAGATTTCTCGAGAAATCAATTTAAGTTTCCCGAGAAATCTTATATTTCTTGAGAAATAAGTATGTTTCCCGACAAATCTGATATTTCTCGAGAAATAAGTATGTTTCCCGAGAAATCTGATATTTCTCGAGAGTCCAATAATTTTTCGAGAAATCCATGAAGTTTTCCGAGAAATCTATTTATGAGCTTTGAATTTTCTGAGTAAGAGTTCTCTTGAAATCTTCTGAGTGGCTGATGCTGAATCTTCTCTTGAGTTCAAATATGAGTTTTTCAGGATTCAATGTTTAACTTGGCCTCTTCTAGCGGCTTTGTGAAAATATCTGCAACCTGCTTGTCTGTCGGGACATAGCTGAGGGCTATGTCCTTATTCTCCACATGCTCCCAAATGAAATGGTAGCACACCTCGATGTATTTGGTCCGACTGTGGGAAACTGGAATGTTTGCGATAGCTATTGCGTTGGATGAGTCGCAAAACATTGGAATTTCTCTGAACATTAAATTATAATGTTCGAGTTGATTTCTGATCCATAGAAGCTGTGCGCAAAACCTTCCTGTAGAGATTTACTCTAAGTCGATAGTAGATATTGCCACATAAATTCGCTTCTTACTACTCCAAGAAATAAGCCGTCTTCCGAGGAATTGGCGCGTCCCAGAAGTGCTTTTTCTATCATCCATGCAACCTACAAAATCAGCATATGAAAAGCCAATAAGCTCAACATCATTACTTCTTGGGTAACATACGCCAAGATTGGATGTACCCTTAAGGCATCTTAAAATCCGCTTTGCCGCGACGTAATGAGATTCCTTAGTGTTCACCTAATATCTAGCGCATACACATGTTGAAAACATTATATTTGGTTTACTGGCAGACAGGTAGAGAAAAGATCCAATTATGCTTCTATACTTGATTTCATCAAAAGGTTTCCCTTTCTCATCCTTGTCTAGAGACACAATTGAACCCATTGGAGTCCTCATAGAGGTTGCGCTCTCCATTCCGAATTTCTTAAGAAGCTCCTTGGTGAACTTTGTCTAAGAGATGAAAATTCCATCTTCAGATTGCTTCACTTGAAGTCCTAAGAAATACTCCAGCTCTCCCATACTGTTCATTTAAAACTTCCCTTGCATAAGTTTGAAAAACATTTTGCAAAGGTTGTCTTCTGTAGAGCCAAATATGATGTTGCCGACATAAATTTGCACTCGCAAAATCTTGCCTTTAACTTTCCTAAGAAATAATGTCTTGTCTATCATTCCCCTTGTGAACTTATTCTCAAGAAGAAAGTTAGACAACTTCTCATACCAAGCTCTGGGAGCTTTCTATAAACCCATATAAAACTTTATTTAAAAAATAAACATGTTTAGGGAATTTAGAATTGACAAAACCTGGGGGTTGCTCTACGTATACTTCCTCTTTCAGATTCCCATTGAGGAATGCTGACTTCACGTCCATTTGGTAGATATTGAAGCCTTTGAGGGCAGCATACGAAAATTAACAACCTGATCGCCTCAAGCCGAGCCACTAGAGAAAATGTCTGGTCGAAGTCGATTTCCTCTTCTTATCTGTATCCTTGTGCTACAAGTTTGGCTTTGTTCTTGATAATCACTCAGTGTTCGTCCAGCTTGTTTTTGAATATCCACTTGGTGTCAATCACATTTTGTCCCTTTTGCTTGGGCACTAGCTCCCATACTTTGCATCTTTCAAACTAGTTGAGCTCCTCTTGCATTTAAAATTATCCAGGAGGCATCTTTGTTCGCTTCCTCGAACTTCTTCGGTTCAACCTGAGACAGAAAGCTAAGATGCAAAATTTCATTAGTTGTACCTCTTCTAGTTCTAACGTTATAGTATGGCTCTCTAATTATCTAATCAGCTGGGTGATCTCTTAGGTGTCGGAACCCTAGATTCCTTGCCCTCCCTCCATTAGGCTCTATAGCATCTTGTGCAGGCTCTATGGGTTGAGGCAATTCTTCCTCTAGAGGTTCTTTATCCACCACGCCTGGATCGACTATCTTGACTGAGCTTGGAGCTTCTTCCTTAAAGGCTTCTTCCAAGCTTAGATCCTTGAACCTGGTACCTATATCTGCCCCAATAACACTAGACGAGCTGTTATGAAGTATGCTAGTCTCATCAAATAAAACATTTATTGACTCTTCTACCACCAGAGTTTTCTTTTTGAAATCCTATATGCCTTACTATGGCTACTATATCCTACAAAATACCTTCGAAACACTTTTCACTAAACTTTGTGCGGTAATACTTCCAATTATTAAGTACGAAGCATTTACTTCCAAAGATTCTAAAGTAGGACACAGTCGGTTTTCTGCCCTTAGATAGATTCAGCCCAGAAGTAATCTTGAAGTGAAACGTCGTTCAACATGGTTGTACATGCTTTAATTAGAGTTCTATTCCTTCTCTCAGCAACTTCATTTTGTTGTGGAGTGTGCGGGGAGGAAAACTCATGAAAGATACCTTTGCTTTCACAAAATTTGTCATGGCACTAGACTCAAACTCTATTCTGTGGTCACTTCTGATTTTCACCAATGAGCAATCCAATTCATTTTGAATTTGCTAGACAAAATTAGTGAAAGAATCGAAGGTGTCTGACTTGTGTTTCAAAAAGAATTCCAAAGTGAAACACGAGTAGTCATCAACAATCACTAACGTATAGACCTTACTTCCTAAGCTGTGAATAGGCATGGGACCGAATAAGTCCATAAGAAGCAAGTATAAGCTTCGTGAAGAATCTTTTTCAGCAATACCCTTGAAGGTAGCTCGTGTCTACTTACCCATTTTATAGGGGTTGCATTGACTCTCTTTAAGGCACTTAATGTTGGTATCATCACGCACTAAGTTGTGATAAAATAGCATATTTAAAGTTTTGAAAATAATATATGATAATCTCTTGTGTCATTGCTCACCAAGAGGCGAACTATCTTTTGCAATAAAATATACTGGGGTAGAATTGTTTAAGAAAATGAAATTTAGACAAAAAATATTTCTGCTCTGAGTGCTTGTTAAGACCGTCTCCAAATTTGCAGATGACTTTATCAAACACTTGTCCTTGTAGAACTCAACGATATAGCCATTGTCACATAGTTGACTTACGCTTATGAGATTATGGTGTAATCCTTCAACATAAGCCACGTCTGTGAAAGCGACTACATCGTTGGAAATCATACCATAACCTTTTGTTGTTCCCCTATCTGAACCTCCAAAGATGACTTTTGGTCCGTCTTTTACTGGGGTATAATCACACAAAAGGCTTCTTGTCCCGGTCATGTGCCGAGAGCATCCACTATCCAAATACCAGATCGGAGTTCTATTGGACTATGGACATACCTGCAAAAACAAATCCTTTTACCTTAGGAACCCAAATGTATTTGAGGTCCTTGGTTCCTTGTCAGCTTACCACCACTAGGAACATTAACTTTGCGATGGTCGGTCTCGCATAACTAACTCGTGGAGTTACAAAATTGGCAGGGTTGTACCAACAATCTGCACCAAAGTGACCAATTTAACCACAACACCAACAGTCAAATCTGTTGTACCTCCTGCTTTACCTTTTGGAGCTGAGGTTTAGTAGGGGCAGCATTCTTTGAGGTGGAGGCCTCCTGGTTGCAACATACACAGGAGTTCCCCATCTCTTTAGCCTTAGGCACATAAGTTTTGGCTTTTGGTGACTTCTTATTGTTGTGGCCATGAACATATGGACCATAACTCCTCATCTGAATCTCTTCATTAGGTTCTTTGAACACGTTGACACCAAAGTCACAGGGATGGGTCCATCCCTGGTATCTATTCCTAGGCTCGACATTAGTAGGCCTGACATGATGACCATAGGACGACTCAAGGTCAAAATTATTCGTCGGGAAGATTACTTTCCTAAATGAAGGTTGAATCATGGGTGCCTTCCCCTTTTCTTTGGCGCTAGCCTTCTTGGCAGCCTTACCCATTCCACCGATGTGGCCAAGACCACTACCCTTCTTCTGTTTTGAAAACTCATCAATGAGAGGGAGAACAGTCTTCGGCTTGGAGAAACTCTAAACAAGTTTTCTCTCCACCGCGAGCTTTTATTCCAGCTCGTCAAGATATTTTTCCTTCAAATTTAATGTCTCAGTGGATCACTTGAGTTTCTCTTTCAAGGAGTGGATTTCATCTCTGAGAGGAAGTAATTGTGCAATTTCTTCCTTCAAATTTGTTTCCACTGCCTTGAGGGAGGCAATCTCTTTTAACTGCTTTCGGACTACCTTATGATATTTGTAGAAAGACTTTAATAAGTCCTCGTGTTGAGCCATCAATTCTAATTCATCCTTATCAAAAGAGTAGTCTTCATGACCATTAGAGGACATTTCAGATTCTGAGATAATAGTATGCGAGTTTACCTTCCCATGGTACTCGGAGTCGCCCACTTCCTCGTCAGATTGGGCCATAAGCCCGAAGTAAGCTTCTTTGTTTTCAGAACTTGACTCACTCGAGTCACTGCCACTGAGAGTCTTCGAATTTTTAGCGACCAAGATTTTTCTTCTTTCTTCTTCCCTTTGAAGGATCTCTTCTCGTCCTTCCTGGAGCTATCCTTCTTCTTGTAAGGACACTCTGCAATCATGTGACCTGATTTATTACAGCATAAACAAATAATGTCAAAGGAATACTATTTGCTCGGTTTGGATTTATACCCGTCCTCTTTGTTGTAGCTTTTATTGGTACGATCACCATCACGATGTGATCTCCTGAAATCTGAAGAGAATGAATTATTTTTCATTTGTCACCACTTGTTGAGCAGCTTCTTGAACTGCTTGGAGATGAGGGAAAATTCTCCATCCGATAGCTTGGAGCCTAACCTGCATGGATCTTAGTCTTCTGGAGTATCAGGAGCATGTGTCCTTATGGGTCATAACTTTAGATTTCCTTGAACCTTCTGCCTTCAAGCCACAGAATTTTCTCAGCTAGACATTCTGTTGCTTTGCTCCTCCTTCTTACATGTATTCATTTGAAGTTCATAGGAGAGTAGCTTTCCAAGCAGGTTCTGAGGGTCTATCTCTGGCAGCTTCCCAAATTCTCTAATGGCAACAACTTTTGTGTCCCAATCCTTAGTTAGGGATCTTTGAAACTTGTCGTTGAGCTCGCCAAGAGTGAATGCACAGCCATAGTTCCTGAGGACGTTGAATATCTTGAAGAACCTCTCGAAGCTGTAAGCTATGGAATCATTGGAACCTTGTTTGAAGGCTTCGTACTCATGGTTTAACAACGATCTTCGATTGTCTCTCACTTCTTCAGTACCTTCCATCAAGACAATAAGACAGTCCCACATCTCTTTGGCAGATTTGTAGTGGAATAAGTTTTGCAGCATTGAATCGTCCACTGCACTTGCTATGATGTTCTTTACCTTCTTGTCTAGGGAGACTAAGGAAATCTCATCCTTAGTGAGATCCATCATCTTCTTGGGAATCATAATTGCTGGACTTATCATTGAAGCCTATGTAGGGATATGTGGTCCTTCTTCCACTATCTAAAAAATCCTCAGATCAGCAGCTTCCATGTAGAACCGTACTCGTTCTTTCTACATGGGAAAGTTTTCCTTGGTGCATACCGGTAGCTTCATGGATGACATGTCTTTGTTTCGATCCATGGTGAATATGCAGAATCTCTTAACGCTAGATCAGGGATCTTGTTCAAGGTGTTAGCCTTATCGAACAAAACCTCCCTTTGATACCAATTGAAAGTATCTAGCATCTACCTAAATCACCTAGAGGGGGGTGAATAAGTGATGTTGTGTCTTTTTGTGGAATAAAAATTATCTAAAAATTAAAGCACACAAACACAGAGATTTATAGTGGTTCCCCGTATTAGGTACGTCCACTGCCTTGCCTCTCCTATCTACCATAAAGGGATAGATTCGTCTACTTCACCTTTCTCAGATTACAACAATCTTATTCCTCGGAGAAACACTCCAACACCTCGGAGAAAAAAATCTCCTACACCTCGATCCACAACCGGATCTACACCTCGATCCACAAACCAGATCTACACCTTGATCCAAAAACTGGATCTACACCTCGATACACAAACTAGATCTACAAACTCGATCCACACACAAATGTATAAACTCGATCCACTAACGGATCTACAAATCTCGGAGACAAAGCTCTTACAAATGTGAAAATAATTTTGCAACAATAATAAAAGTTTTACTCTTCCAGATCTGAAATCTTCAGGGATCTTTCTTTTTGAAAACTGAAAATCTCGATGAAGAAGGTTGAGGAGGAAAACTCGAGAAAGCTTGATCTAAAAACTTAGGATCCGACATGATCAAGTAGATGTTGAAGAATCTTTGAATCTTAGATCTTTCGAATCTTTTCTCCTTTTTAATCGCTGGATGGAGAGAGGAGCGGTATAGAAGAATGACGTTGAAGACGGTGCGGCTTCTCCCGAATTTTGGAACATGCGAATGCGATTCTGATTGCTGTAATAATTATTATTATTAGGGTTAGCGAATCCTCTGAAAGGACTATTTATAGATCATCGTCTAACGGTCATAAGTCCTTAACAAATGATCCACGTGGACCAATCATGAACAACTTAGATTTAAATCGAAATCCAATCAGATAGATTTGAAAAGAGAATTCTGCAACTCCATTTCTCGAGAAATCATTTGCTTTCTCGAGAAAAGACATGGCTTTCTCGAGAAAAGACTTAACGAAATTTCTTTGAAGTAAAAACCTGATTTCTCGAGAAAAGTATTTAGCGTAAATATAGAACTGAAGACTGATTTCTCGAGAAGGATATGATTTCTCGAGAAATAAGTTTCTTTCTCAAGAAAAGGCCTGACCTTCTCGAGAAATTTACTCAACGAAAATTCTGTGGTCTGAAGAATTTATTTCTCGAGAAAGAACTTGATGTCTCGAGAAATATACTTAGACTTCTCGAGAAACAGACTTCAATTTCTCGAGAAATGGACTTAGAAATTTTTCAAATAAAATTTCTTTTCTCCTTTATTGAAGATTAGCAACCCTTCCTTTCTTCCATTTCTTTAGTACTTGAAAATGAAGTGCATCCCAATAGAGAGGTTACACATGAGTCAACACCATGGATCACACAATTAGGGATTACATTGCATGGTCCTGTATTTAGTGACTCGTTGTAAACTGACATTGGTTTACACTTAGCAATAATGACCTGCAAGCACTTAACTAAAGAATAGTACAAATACAAACTTAATTCATCTTAGTTCAAGTGTGACTTCACACAAATATAGGTTATTGTGGATACAATACCCAACATGGACCGAGAAGATCCTGGTGACCAGGCTCTCACTAGCTGGCAGGGCTGGAAGTCACTCAGAGAAAGATCAAAATGTTGGCCCGAGAAGATTCCGCTGACCAGGCTCCCACTATCTTGTAGGGTTGGAAGTCACTCGGAGATAGTTTGAAATATTGGTCTGAGAAGATCCCGCTGACCAGGCTCCAACTAGTTGACAGGGTTCGAAGCCACTCAGAGATAGATCAAAATGTTTGCCCGAAAAGATCTCGCTGACAAGGCTCCTGCTAGCTGGCAGGGCTGGAAGTCACTCGGAGATGGATTGAAATGTTAGCCCGAGAAGATCCCGCTGACCAGGCTCCCACTAGCTGGCAGGGATGAAAGTCACTCGGAGATGGATTGAAATGTTGGCCCTAGAAGATCTCGCTAACCAGGATTCCACTAGCTGGCAGGGATGGAAGTCACTCGGAGATGGATAAAAATGTTGGCCCGAGAAGATTCCGCTAGCCAGGCTCCCACTAGATTGTAGGTCTAGAATTCACTCGGATATGGATTGAAATGTTGGCCCGAGAAGATCCCGCTGACCAGTCTCCCACTAGCTAGCAGGGCTGGGAGTCACTCGGAGATTGATCGAAATGTTGGCCCGAGAAGATCCCATTGACCAGGCTCCCACCAGCTGGCAGGGCTGGAAGTCACTTGGAGATGGATCAAAATGTTAGCCCGAGAAGATCCTTATGACCCGACTCATACTAGCTGGCAAGGCTGGAAGTCACTCGGAGATGGATTGAAATGTTTGCTCGAGAAAATCCTGTTGACTAGGCTCCCACTAGCTGGCAGGGCTGGAAGTCACTTAGAGATGGATTGAAATGTTGGTCTGAGAAGATCCTGCTAATCAGGCACCCACTAGCTAGCTGGGATGGAAGTCACTAGGAGATGGATTGAAATGTTGGTCTGAGAAGATCTTGCTGACCATGCTCCCACTAGCTAGCAGGGCTAGAATTCACTCGGTGGTAGATGGATATGCTGACTCCGAGCAGATCCCGTTGACTAGTCTCACCCTATCCAAGATCTTGCTAACTATCTGGGGGCAATAACTAAACGACAGCGGGTTAGGGAGGGGTCAAGCAAAGTCATTCCTAAGTAGATCTCGCCAACCAGGTACTCGCACGCCTCCCCGAAGACCCAACATCAAGTATCATGTAGTTCGAAGCCGAGCCGAACCTAGACTTCCACTCATGCCTAGTCCCAAGGGGGGCAAGAGCTAGTAGGCGAATGTGCGTGATGCACGAGATGGCCCTCTCCAACTATGATCTACCCTGTCATTTTTGCCTTATATAAATCACGTTTCCTGATTAATCATTCGATCATTTGAGGGTCGTGGGTTCATAGGCAACGAGTGGTTTGATCCTAGCCATCAAGGGGGCGAGATCTCGAGGCATTTATCAGTGCGTGTTCAAGAAAAGTTAAAAGTGAGATCTATCCTAGAGATTAGAGCAAACACACAACAAGAATAATAAAGAAAAGAAATAAAGGAAAACCAGACAACACAAGAAATTTATAGTGGTTCCCCTAAACTTGGGTAGTCCACTCTTCTACCACCGTAGGTAGGAATCCACTGCAGGATGAGTTGATCAGGTGTCCTGGGCACCAATGAGCTTTTGATAAGGTGCTCAAAAACCAAACTAGATTTTTTGATCAGGTGTCTTGCCACCACTGAGTTTTGATAAGGTCTCAGAAACCAAGCAGAACTTTTGAAGGGAGTTAAAGAACCCTTTTACAGGAGGGAAGGGAGAGTTGATGTTGTCTTCTCTGTTCAACAATCAAAGAGAAGCATAAGTGAATTTTGATGATGTTGGCAAAGCTCCCCCTGAGATTTGCAATTGTTCAGGAAGGAGAGCTTTGCAAAGGGTGATAGGTCTTCAATGTATGACTGCTCCAGCAAAGGCTGAAATGTGAATTGTCTTGGAGTGTGAATGATGAAGCCTTAATGATGTTGATCTTCCAGTAAGCCTTCAGACTGATGTAGAGTAGTTATCTCTTCAGGCTTCCTGGAATAGTAGATCTGAGAAGTGCACTGGCTGTACAGGTGATGTTGAGTTCTTCCTAGAACTCTAATTCCTGTACTACTTTCTTCTCTCCACTATTCTCTCTCTGCTTCTTATTCTCTATGTTCTTGTTATTCTCTTCTTTTTCACCCTTTTTCTTCTCTGTTGTTCTGTGTATATATTCTGATAGGAGGCCAATGGTCATTTGAATTCTTGCATTTATTACTACTGCCTCTTAGTTACTCCAACGACTATAATCTTCATAAATACATTCTTGTAACTGTTCTGTAATAACGCTGTGTGGAATATGAACGGCTTACTTTGATTGGACCAAGAATATCCTGAAAATCTGCCTGGGAACTTGCGTTCAGAGTGATGGCAGAAATCGTCGATCTCAATAAGATGATCGTCGATCTGAGCTCAACTATCGTCGATCTGAGCTCAGAGATATTGGAGCTGGTCTGGGATAGAAAACATCGATCTGAGCTCGGAGATCGTTGAACGGAGTTCGACGCCTCGTGGACCTGAGCTCAGAGATCGTCGATCTCAGCTTGACGCCTGAACTTCAAAACGTCGATCTGAGCTTGACGCCAAGGTTGAATTCTGAATTCTTCTCTGACTTATTTCTCTTGGTTGATTTCTTCAATATCTGAGATCCTCTGACTTAGCACATCCTATGACCCTTAGCTATACATTGATGGGTCAATCTAATAGTCCTAAAGACATAGTGATCCTGACCCAAATCCAAATTAGGGTGTTCCAACAATCTCCCCCTATTTGGGTTAGGATTACTATTTACAAAAAAAATATTATAATTAATATTACAAAGCATAAGATATAAAAATAGAAGCTTTGCATTGCTGACTTCTGTTGCTGTTTAAACTGACTGCTGCTTGCTTTACAAAACTCCCCCAATGTTGATGCAGTAACTGTGACTGGAGGAGGCTGGGATGACTTTGAAAATTGGATTTTGATTGAGTCATCCAGCTAATTCTTATAGATGGTACCTGCAGAAGGCTATGGTAGAGATTGCTCTCTCCTTGAAAAGGATATGTTAGCATAAAAATGATATTTGTCCAGCACATTTTATTAGGATTCTGAATCTGAAAAACAAAGTCTGATATCTTTCTTCCTATAGAATTTCTTTTCATTAGAAGAGATTCAAACTCAGTGCCATGATCACTGCTGACCAATGCAACTAGAGTAGAGGACTCAATCTAGATGAATTTAGAAAAAATCTATAAGAAATATAAAGTTATGTGACAGAATTCTCATACAAAAATCCTAACATAATTTTGAACAAGATATCAAAAGGATAGAAGCAGCCCTTAAGAAAAGATGTTTCCTAATAAATTTGTTCCAAATAGGAAAAGGATTTGAAAATATTTTAAATAGTTTATCCTTATAATTATGAATCAAATTTATGAAAAAGCAGACTGAGTTCGACGATTTTATATAGGATCGTCGCTCTGAGTTCGACGATTTGAACTTATTTCGTTGATTAAAATGTTTCTTTTTCCTTTGAATATATTCTGAAAACATTCCTCTAAGAAGTTTTGTTTCCTCCTCAGGTTTTATTGAATCTTGACAGCAAAATTGAAGTTCTAAGTTAACTGTACTGAGAACAAAGTTAGATAATACCTGATCCTCTTCAGGTTTGGATTTTCCTTCTGTCTGTTCAGACTTTAAACTGCTACAGGAAGTATTGATGGCCATTAAGCATAATTGTTTGGCCCTTTCTTCCTCCTCTTCATCTTCAAGTGATGATTCATCATCTGATACATCCCAAATGACATCTAGGGATACTGATTCTCCTTCTTCAAATAAGATGTTGTAGCTTCTTTCTGTTGTTCCATCCACTGGTTCAGAAGCCATTTGATGAAGAGAATCCCATATCTCCTTAGCTGTTGAGAATTCAACAACTTCCTGAAACAAGTCATCAGATAATGACTGTGCTAGGATATTCATGGCTCTGGCATCAGCTAGTATGGCCCTTTTAGTTGTTGTTGCTGAGGTTGGGAGACCTGTCATAATGGCATAAAATATTTCTTCATCAATATTGTCCATAAATGACTTAATTCTTGTCTTCCAAAGTGCAAATTTGTTTAGGTTGCACTTAGGAGGTCTGGTGCTAAAATATTCCATATTCTTACTATGTGAAAAACAAAATGATTAATCTAACTAGGATGGATCAAGAGAGATCTTTTGGTTCAGGTGTTAGCCTGTATAAACAACCAAACTAGTGAAGATCTTATTGTTGAATAACCAATCTCCCTCTGATACCAATTGAAAGTGAGATCTATCCTAGAGATTAGAGCAAACACACAGCAAGAAAATAAAGAAAAGAAATAAAGGCAAACCAGAAAACACAAGAAATTTATAGTGGTTCCCCTAAACTTGGGTAGTCCACTCTTCTACCACCCTAAGAAGGAATACACTGCAGGATGAGTTGATCAGGTGTCCTGGGCACCAATGAGCTTTTGATAAGGTGCTCAAAAACCAAACTAGATTTTTTGATCAGGTGTCTTGCCACCACTGAGTTTTGATAAGGTCTCGGAAACCAAGCAGAACTTTTGAAGGGAGTTCAAGAACCCTTTTACAGGAGGGAAGGGAGAGTTGATGTTGTCTTCTCTGTTCAACAATCAAAGAGAAGCATAAGTGGATTTTGATGATGTTGTCAAAGCTCCCCCTGAGATTTGCAATTGTTCAGGAAGGAGAGCTTTGCAAAGGGTGATAGGTCTTCAATGTATGACTGCTCCAGCAAATGATGATTTCAGCAAAGGCTGAAATGTGAGTTGTCTTGGAGTGTGAATGATGAAGCCTTGATGATGTTGATCTTCCAGTAAGCCTTCATACTGATGTAGAGTAGTTGTCTCTTCAGGCTTCCTGGAACAGTAGATCTGAGAAGAGCACTAGCTGTACGGGTGATGTTAAGTTCTTCCTGGAACTCTGATTCCTGTACTACTTTCTTCTCTCCATTATTCTCTCTCTTCTTCTTATTATCTATGTTCTTGTTATTCTCTTCTTTTTCACCCTTTTTCTTCTCTGTTGTTCTGTGTATATATTCTGATAGGATGCCAATGGTCATTTGAATTCTTGCATTTATTACTGCTGCCTCTTAGTTACTCCAACGACTATAATCTTCATAAATACATTCTTGTAACTGTCCTGTAATAAAGCTGTGTTGGAATATGAACGGCTCACTTTGATTGGACCAAGAATATCTTGAAAATCTGCCTGGGAACTTGCGTTCAGAGTATGGAAAAAATCATTGATCTCAATAAGATGATCGTCGATCTGAGCTCAACTATCGTCGATCTGAGCTCAGAGATATTGGATCTTGTCTGGGACAGAAACATCGATCTGAGCTCGGAGATCGTTAATCGGAGTTTGACGCCTCGTGGACCTGAGCTCAGAGATCGTCAATCTCAGCTCGACGCCTGAACTTCAAAACGTCGATCTGAGCTCGATGCCAAGGTTGAATTCTGAATTCTTCTCTGACTTATTTCTCTTGGTTGATTTCTTCAATCTCTGAGAGCCTCTGACTTAGCACATCCTATGACCCTTAGCTATACATTGATGGGTCAATCTAATAGTCCTAAAGACATAGTGATCCTGACCCAAATCCAAATTAGGGTGTTCCAACAAAAGTGAACAATTTGAAATTGACCAAACTCAGAGGGATTTTAGCATAGTGTGTTTTACCTTGGAGAAATCATGGCTCAAGACTGTTGTGTGCGAGCGAATACGACATGGAAATGAAGCATATTATAAGAAGGTACGAATTACAGAAAGTAGAATTTCATTGAAATATTCAATTGATTACAAGAGGATCACCTTGTGGGCGAGTGTAAAAAGAAGAGGGGGTAACATTACAAAAAGAAAAAGTTTACAATGATTCGCCTTATCACCTCCCCCAGACTCATCGTCTTGCCAGCCCTCCACCTCATCAAAGAGTGAGCCAAACTCATCCTCCTCCTCGTAGGGGATAGGGATTGGGATGAACAACTATGGGACTTTGTCCTTAGCGGTGACCCTCTCGCAGTAGGGCATCTGAACTTTGAGGTCCCGCATGATCTAGAGTGTTTGGTCAGTTGCCTTGATGGAGGATTCCCTCATCATCTCATTGACCTCTGCCTCGCTGTTCATCTATGGCCTCCTTCCTTGGCTGCTCGACTCGCCGCGAGCCGGGGGTAGGACAAAATCTACCAGGCAAGTAACCTCGGCCTTGAGCTACTTATTTTTCACCTCTAGTTGTTGGTTCCTCTCCTTAAGGTTGGCGATGTGAGTGCGCACATGGTCGGTGGTCGCGACATCCTGTAAAGAGAATGTTAAAAAGGAGTTAAGCATGAAAAATGAAAG
Organism: Platanthera zijinensis; assembly: GCA_039513925.1. Lineage (NCBI taxonomy): Eukaryota > Viridiplantae > Streptophyta > Magnoliopsida > Asparagales > Orchidaceae > Platanthera > Platanthera zijinensis. The sequence continues at coordinate 165,677,567 of CM077093.1, read as the reverse complement.
AAAAGAAGGGAGGGAGGTTATGATCGAGACTTACCACCCTGTCGAGGTTCTTCTCAAGGAGGTTTTTGGCAATCCCTAACTCATGATTCAGGTCTGCTGCCTCATCTATGATGAGAGCCCGCGCTTCCTTGGCATCGAACCACTTGTGGTTGAGGGTGAAGACGTGACAGGCAGTCATGTGTGCGAGCTCTAGGGATTGCATATGGGCTCATGTGCTCTTGTAGGGGAGCCGATATAGCATCATGTCGTCAAAGGCCACTGCATCCTCTTGGCCGTAGAGCCCAAAGTCGAGGACAAAGGCATGCCCATTGGGAGGCCAGCGCTCGAACCAGGAGGGGAGGATCAAGGAGATGGAGTCCCGGTTGGCCTTCTCATCCCATAGCACCATGGGCTTGTCGTACTGATCCTTCACCTTCCCGCTAAGGCCAAAGTTTTGATGGGCACTCAGTGGTTTTGCCTCGCGGGTTTTAGACACCCCCACAGTAGGGGACCCGGGGAGGTTTCTCTCGCTTTGATTCTTCTCTAGCGAGTCTTTCTGGACCTGCTTGCCCTTAGGCACCACCACCATCTTTAGCCTCTTTCCCGGTGGTGGAGGGCAAGGCGAGTTGGTTCAAGCAGAGGCGGGTCTCTTCTGGATGATGGAGGGTCCGGTGGTATCCTACTCTCTCTTACATGCCATTGCAGCTTCCCTCTCCTGGTTGAGTGGGTCGGCGTGCAGTCCAGCATCCTCAAAGGGCTAGTGCTCCAGTACCAGTCTCTCCCATACAGGGAATGAACTTAGCCTCATAAAGAAAGATAGATTTTTGGCGAGTCCAAAGTGAAGCGAGTCGGAAGCATACTTTCTCTAGAGAGAACTGGCAGGAGAGAGTTGAGGCCCCTTCGTAGGAGGGTGACCTCAATGTCCATGTGGAGGAAGAACTGGTGGAGTTTGGCATCGTCATTCGATACTATCGGTGCTCGATACATCTCCTCAGCCTGTTTAATAGGCGAGTAGGGGATATTGTCTAGATCACCCTTCATGAAGACAAATTTTGTGAACCAACGGTAGTTCTTGTTGGCAGTCCCACGCACCTTGAACTGCGAGTTATCGAAGAAGGTGATTTCATCGTTGGTGGCACGGTAGATAAAGAGCTTTCAGAAGATGGTGAGGTTGAACTCGATCCGCTCCTTCCAGAGGAAGCTCGCGAAGGCCACCAGCATAGCAATCGCATTGGGGTTGTGTTGCGCAGGGATGGCCCCGAAGTATTTCAGGACATGGAGAACCTCCTGCCAGAGGGAAAGGCACACCCCACCTCAAAGTGCGAGATGGGGAAGGTGAGCTCATTGGTAATAAAGGTGTTTTTCTTTTTGCCCCTCCAGGCCACCGTGCAGTGAACCTCGGAGGGATGTAGTCGACCACAAAGGTGAGATTTTCCTCCTCCGAGGGATTCCCATCGATGAAGGGTGACTCGACAAACTGCTTTGCGCACTTCAATCTCCCGTCAGCATCAATTCTTGTCTTTCCCATCCTAATAGTGGTTTTTGCGAGTGATAAGGGTGAGATGTCTAGGGTCAAGAAGGTGTGACTACAATAAATATGATGGGGTATGGGTAGGCAGGGGGTCCTATTTATAAAAAGAGCTAGGGTAAGGCGAGTCGATCCATCTGACCGACTCACTAACCTCGGTGCGACCTCCCGCGACCTATTCTACCATCGCGTGAGCTGAATTTAAGTTAAAACCCTACACTTGTGCGAGATTAACAAGCATTAAATATTGCATATATTACAATTATTACATAGCATAGTTTTGCGAATGTCCTCAAACGAAAATAAAGCAGGGGGAAGAAAAATTATTACAAGGAGCGAGAAGACCGGATGGGGCCAAGGGGCGAGTGCCAGTAAGCTCAGATCGGGAGCCATTAACATCTTCCCCAGCCTCGCACCCCCGTCCCCGGTGGTCGGTAGGGATTATTTAACTCGCGAACCATATCAAGGTCTTGGTGTGCAAGGTGCATATTCTCTTATATCTGGTCTATAAGCGGTCTGGGGGAAGTCATCTCACCACCCGATCGTCGCCTCATCTCGTCTGCCAGTTTCACATAGTCCTGTTCAAGGGCACGCAATTGCTGTTTGCTAACAGCTCTCTCCTCGTAGAGCTCCCGCAGCATGAACCCATACTTTTTTAGGACCCCTACTATTCATTTCTTCACCTTGGCAGGGTCGCTGGGGACGTCCAAGAAGTCTTCAAGCAAGTTGGGAGAGGGGGCGACAAGAAGAGCCCCTGGTTGGAGGACTCTTCAGCTTCTGAGTTTCCGGAAAGGCCTGGGACGATGATAGTTTTAGTAAGAAGTGATTCAAATTATAAGAAGTAGGGCATGCGCTTCAACTAATCATGTGAAGTGGAGATCCACTAGTGGTGAGGCTGGCAGGATGAGCTTGGCTATCCTTGGTGGGGCCGACCGAGTGGTGAGGAGAGTACTTTGCCATGACCCGGATGGAAGGAGCCTGGGTCAAAATCAAAGCAGAAGGGGGAATGAGGATGTCCCTAGGGCCTCCCACCATGAGTGTAGGGTAAGGGGCAGGATCATGCTTGAGCTCGCGAGCCGGTGACCTCAGCAATGGAGATCCTAGGTCGGTGGTCCCAAAGGTAAGAGCTTGAATGAAATGGTACATGTGAGAAAGGTAGCTAGAAAGGATAAGAGGAGAAGATGAGTTACTCGGAGTTCTCTCAAGATTGTTAGTAGCGGTCTGAGGGTGCGACTCTATGGGTGTGGGGTTGACCTAGACCATGGGGAGACTCGCGTCATCACATAATAGAACACCCTGGTTAGCGAGAACCTCATCAGCCCCTTCCCTTGAGAATGTCCGCCCTGCAAGCACATCCAGAATAGTTATACCCAGGCCGTTTGTTGAATGTAATGGGGGCCAGCAGAGCCATCAAATACCTGTGTTAAAGAGGGGGAAGAGAGTCCAGGGCCTAGCATTGAGGGCATCTCCTTAATGGAGGGCTCGTCGACCGTCGAGTTGGGTCTAGCCTTCTTCGCAGACTTTCACTTCATCAGATTACTCGAGGACTGGTTGGTAAGACAGGGAATGAGTTTGATGGTGCGAGTTGAATTGAGATCCCTCACATGGTTGAGCCTCTCTTGGAACTCCTTAGAAAGAGGCATGGTATAGCAGAGATCAGGAATATGGGAGGGGGTAATAATGTCCCTCTGGCAGGCATATATATATATATATAATTTTATAGAGCCCACCATAAGCCTTCTGACTCCAGTCTCACTCACCGAATGCCTGGGGTTAGATGATTATTTCCGAGCATGAGGCAATCTCACAAAGAGCGGGGATTGAGTACAACCTTGTGCCTTGCGAGTGGACCCGTCAGGGGAAGACCTAGTTGAATAGTGCACAGTCTAGGTCTCAGGCGAGTCGAATGGGTGAGTGTAGTGGGACCTCCCCTACTCGCTCAGTTCGAGTGGCTAGGTGTGTGGGTGGGGACTGGAGTTATAGGCTCTCACTCGCCCTGGGCCTATGGAAAGGGGTGGGCGAGTTGGGTAATCGGGCCCGCACTCACCCTAGGCCACAGACTAGCGGCGAGTGCCAGTCCCATCAAGTACACGCCACCCAGGCGAGTGGAATTTTCATGGACCACTTACTCAGTAGTGTCTTTTACCAGATTACCCTTGTTGTCTTGTTAGTATCCTTTCAGAATAGCGGAGTTACGCTACTGGCAGACCAATTGGGGCTTCGTATAGCATTTCTGAACAACGGAGTTATGTTGTTTGCAGACTAGGCTTGGAATTCTATAAATAGACCCTATAGGCACCTTTGGAGGGCATCCAGTTCTTTTGGCTTCCTCCTTCTTGGGTTATTTTTGTTTGGCTGCGAAATCCCTCTAAGGTGCCCAACTTTGCTTTTGGCTTGGAAAGGGAAGCGCTCTAGAGATCTTCTGGGTGTGTGGTGGGACCTCCACGTTATAGCCATGGTCAGTTTTCTAGTTCTGAGTGATTGGTCAGGAGCTCTGGTTTGGGAGAAGTAAGTCTAAGCTACCCCCATGAGTCAGAACTCTTGTTAAGACTATGTTTTGGCTTCAACACCCAATACTTTCCATTATGACTGACAATGATGGGGAGTGTTGTATTAGTCTTAGAGAAGTGTGTTTCCTACTCCCTTTTCCTGAGAATTTTGTTTTTCAGGGTCATGACGACTTTCTCTCTTTGTTCACCAAGTCTAACTTTGTCTATAAATTTCTTTTGGAGCATTTTAAGATTGACACTCAAGCGCTCTACCTCCTTGGTCTTCTCATCCAATTTGGATTTGAAAAACATGATTCTCCAATTCCTTGGCCTAGTTTTTGCTAGCCTCCCACTTTCCTTGAGAGATTCAAGAAGAGCCCCATAATATTTTATTTGCTCAACATGATCGATCTTCATTTATACATGAAGAGTCGTCTTCTAATTCTCCCTCAAAATCATTCCCATCAATTGATATGTTAGCATTTAATGCATTACTAGACTTAGAATTAGATAAGAAGGGTTATGCATTTGTGCAAACTAAGTAGGATGCGACTTATCTTGTCTTGCATTACTAGATAGGGCAACCAGCCTACAGAATTATTCTTCCCACTCATCCTTAGAGAGGGTTGGGGATGCCCTGATACCTGCTCTAGCTGCCGGATAGTTATCCTGATCTTCCTTATTATGTAATGCATGAAGCCCAATATATGCATCTTCTTCTGATTCTAAGGAGTTGTAGTTACTGTTTTCGCTTAAGGACTTTGCCTTGGTAGTGAAAAAGCTCCTTTCTTGTTTCTTCCCTTATGGGACTTCTTCCCTTTTGCTCTTTAATCCTCCTTTCTTCTTGATGGACAGTCAGATATAATATGACCTGTCTTTTTGCAGGAGTAGCAAGTAATGTCAGTATAAAAATGTTTATTGTTATTAGACACATACTTGTCATCTTTGTGCTTGGACTTCTCCTTAGGGTAGCCTTTTAAACCTTCCAATAAATCTTGAAATCAAGGCTATATATAAAATTCCATTTGATGGATTCGCTGGTCCTTCTTCCAAGGACTAGCTGGCTATAGATTATCTCTCCATAGATATAATCTCTATCCTCCCACTAGATCTAACCTTGACCTAGTCGTTGAACACAAGGTAGTGAATTCCCACTAAGCCGCACAAGGACCTAGTCGCCACAAATAAGATGAATTTTCTACGGAATCCTTCTAGAAATCCAATGTTCTCCCCAAATAATTTCTCCAAACCCGTTACGAAAAGTGAAAATAAAAGATTACGAGTTATATAAAATATAAGAGAAACTCCCGAAGGATTTTTGAAGATGAAGACAAACACGATGTAGACGTTGGAGTTCTTGGTGCGTTCAACCATCGTGTAGAATTTTTTGTTATAGCCCTTCTTCAAAATCCTCTTTCAATCTTCATGTTCGCACAAAAAATTTCTATCAATCACTAGAGAAGGCCCGCTCTCAAAAGAATTGGAGTTCAATCTTCTTGTTTGGGATTCAATCGAATCACCTTGATACTTTTAAACAATTGTTCAAGATTCAACAAAATCTTCACTGCTATTATCATACTGAGTGCTTCACCCTGAATCATCTTGATGCATTGACTTGAACTATGCTAGAATTTATACTTGGTGAAATTCTTTTTCTTTTCTGAAGTTCTCTTGTTCATTTGCCTTTATACTATTACATATTTGGACAGAATATTAACCAGTTCGACCGGACGTCTGGTCGAATTTTTTACTTATGCAAATTATACACAGCCAGATATCTGCTCGAATTATCTGTGCTTTCGACCAGATCTGCTCACCATTCGACTTCATATCCAGACAAATTTTTACTTAGTTGAAATTTATTTTCTTCCAGATGACTGCTTGAATCTTCTAGATATTTGACCTTACCATCTAGTCAAATCTATGGGTATTCAACCAGACCATCTAATCAAATTCTAACTTCTCAAACTTTTACTTCTTTATTTGAATTCCTCTAATTTCCTTATGTTCTTCAAGATGTGTATCAAGTCCAACAGAGTCTAGAACTTAGGTCGACACGATGTCTTGCATAATGAGAGATTACATTGGTAAGACTATATCTAATTACACTTAGTCTAGCCCTATGTCAAGTTTGTTTTTTATATACCTGTCTCATCACAACACAAACACACATACATCAAATACAAATATGATCATTTATATTGTAAGGACTGCTTCAAATTAGGAACATTGTGGGCATTGTTCCCAACAAGTAGATAATATCCCTTTGCTCTTCACTTTTTAACATTTTCTCGAGATAGTATTCTGAATAGGTTTCATCCACTTTCTACTTCTCAAAAAGATCTTCAAAGCCTAATAAGGTGAGTCCCAATAGAGAATATTACTATCGTATCATCATAACATATAAGCAACATATACAACAAGGGTATGTTCTGTGGGACTTTTGGCGCATGAAAAATGGACCAAACCCTATTGTCTTTATATATCTGCTACTAAACTACCTCCAAATTATTTGTTATGTAACATACTTGTATCAAAAAATTGAAAAACAAACCTTTGGAACTCAGAAAATGAAGTATAAAACTTTTTTTCTCCCTCTGTCGGTTAAAGAATGAAAATCGATGTTTATTTTCTTTAGAAACTGTACAAAAAAATTCACCCCTACTACCCTCCAGGTTAATAAAAAATGATCTTATGGGAGATCACTTTTGATCTCTATGGAGTACACAATGATCTCCATGGAGTCCATCACTACTGAAGTCCAAGTAAGCTTAAATATGATTTCCATGGACATTATTGTTCTCCCAAAAACTTAAAGATGATGTCCGCGGAGATTCAAAAAGGTCTACATGGGACAACTGTGATCTCTGTGGAGATCATTTTTGATCTCCACAAAGATAATTACTCTCCATGTGAATCAAAGGTGATCTCCGTGGAGATCAAATGATCTCCACGGAGATCATCACTATCATTGGACACTCGGAATATAAAACCCTAAAGCAAGGATTAGTAGGAATTGAACTCACTTATTTCCTTATGTCAATGACATGGTTGTCAGAGCTATTCGAACACAACCCGACGCCGACGAGGGTTATAATGATCGTCAGAGATATCTTCGAAGCTTCCTTAGCTTTAGCAATGTGTCCAATTGCCGAAAAAAGAGAAGACCAAAGTACCAAATTTCGCAAGAATACACATGCAGTTTGATTTGAAATCCATTATTTTTATTTGACCATTTGGATTACGCCACATGTCACCATGGGATAAAACTCTAACGTAGATTTGGAAATGGAACTTGAAATGAAAAATTTCAGGGGAGGGGGAAAATGCACTAATGATATTATAATCTAACATTAGTTGTATGAGATTAGAGCTCGCGAAAAAAACTGATGGGTAATCACCATATTAATATTAAGATCTATTTTATGTCATGTTTAACTATATTTGAGCACCCATATTATATTATATTTTCTATATTACATGAAATTGTAGTATTTTATATTATTTATAAATAGTTATATGTTTTTGATTATGCATTCTTTAAGTGAGTTTACTCTTTAGGTAGTGATTATTTAAAAAAAATCATAATCCTACTATGAGGTTATTCCTTTTATAGCTTTGTGTATGAGGGGACTTATGAATCAAATTTGATTCAAACTGAATGTATACATTGGTTTTCGTTTGATCTTCATAATTATTCAGGATGGGTTGATCTCAATGAATGATAGAATCAAGTATGTTTGATTCATGTCTGTTTAAAATGGAATGAATTTGAACTTATCCAAATTACACTTCTTCTATGCAAATCTTAAAAATATTGTTCTTCAAGAGATACTTTGGGAAATTTTATGTTTTAAACAAAAGATTTTAGGATTGAATGTGTTTTGCAACACAAAGCATATAACAATATATTATCCAACATTTCCCTAAATTCATTATGCATTAATAGGTTTCGACAAAGTTAAAAGAAAAAATCTTAGATTGAAACAATGTCTTACAAAATATGTCTTGTTTTTTCTACATATAACAAATAGAAATGCTAGTCATTTGGCTCCATATTATCATTAAATCAGATGACAATCAAAGTCAATATATTTGTTGTCATAGAATAAGAGTATGAGCAAAAATAATGACAATTTTATTATAACAATTCATAAGAATATAAGAAGTGGATGTACCATATCATGAAGAGAATATGGAGCCATTTTAATTTAGTAGTGATACATGTCATTTTCTTACACTCAACCTAAGCAGTGTCTCCAGAGAAAATGGTTTGGCTTTTGATGCTCCAAGAGATTATGAAGGAATCACAATACTATGCCTACTTGTGAACTGGTGAGTGAGATAACTATCCTCTCATCCATCATTCAGATGGATGTGAAGAATAAGGCTCTGTTTGGCACCATGATGGCGATCGTAAATGCATGGACAAAACTGCCATTCATTAAGGATCTCCTAACAAACATCATCGGTTTGGACATAAAAATGGATGAATCTCTGTATGTGGGCATTAATGTATGATAATTTAACCCCATGTTCATGACTGCCACCACCGTGCCAATCAGAGCCTAAGAGACAAATATGGTGGAAATTTTAAGGATCGTCTACCACACCAATAATGAAGAACACGCAAAAGAAACATAGAGTTAATAGAGGTTGTGGTACTCATAAAGTAACTTATATATGCATCATACAAGCAATATATGCTAGAGTAATTGTAAATAAGTGAGCCACAAATTTTCGAGATCCATAGGTTGAGACAGAAGCCGGCCATCTTCTTAACAATGCCATGGATTCTTTTTCGTAAGAAAGATGATATCATAGAATTAGTTTAGGCTCTATTTGGCGGGCATTTTGGGAGTGGCGTGCTGCTGATTTTCACACTGCCCCGTCAAATGCTTTTTTGCAAGTGGTGGGAGTCGCTGCCGCCTACCATTCACGATTATAGGCGATTTTAGAGCCGCGAAAGATCATCGCGACTCCAGAAATTGCGCTCCTCACTTCCTTTTTCGCCCTTCTTCAGATCCTGCTTTTGCATTTCTCTCCTTTGTGTAACCTTCCTCTCACGTACAAAGCTAAGAATCCCATCTCTGACTCCAGGTTCGGCGACCTAGGACAACTCTGTTGGAATTTTAATCCCTTAATAAAGAAAAGCACAAAAAACTATGAGCATACTTATTTTATGACCATAATTTAAATCTTATATTTGTTAATAATAATAATGATATTATTATTATCTTATAGCATTAAGATTTTATTAATAAGAAATTAATATTTTTTTAATAAGAAATTAATATTTTATAATATTTAATAATAATGATAATATTATAATTATATACATATGACTATAACTTTATTATTAATAAAAACTATTTTCTAAAACATTTATGTAATCTTAAATCTATTAATAAATGATTAATATAATATATATATATAATATACATTATAATATGTTAACGTTAATACTAGGGTTGAGCATTTTATTCGTAATTTGATAGCCGCTTAAAAATTGCTCGAATATTGAGTTGAATCAAAATTGGTTAAAATTGATTTGACTCATTTTGAGTCAATTTAATTTGCTTCAAATTTAATTTCGAGTCCATTTCAAGTCAACCCTGAATCGCTCGAAATATGATTCGAATCAACTAGAATTAATTAAAATTATTGTGTATTTATTAATATATTCTTATTTTAAAATTTAAAATGATAAAATTCAAACCTAAATAAAAAGAATGAATGATTTAAGTGTTTCATCTGCTAAATTTATATGTTTCCCAATTTAGTTTTGAGTCAACTAAAAATGAAGAAAAAATTGCTCAAGTTTGAGCCGACTTTATTCGATTTTGAGCCGACTCGGAATCGAGCCATTTTGATTAGAGCCATTTCGAATCGAGCCATTTCGAATCGAGCCATTTCGAGTCGATTTCAAACCGAGTTTGTGTCAAAAAATTGGATTTTGAGCTGAGCCAAAATTGCTCAAACTCGACTCGATATCAGCCCTAGTTAAAATGTTAGTATATATAATATATATTATGTTTTTAACGTTAACATATGTTATAATATAATGTTAGTAATAACATTATATTATAACATTAATTATATTATATATATTACTATAATTTTATATATATTAAATATTTAATAAAATAAAAAATAAAATCTTGGCCTATAAATAGGTCTCTAAAATATGATACTATATACATAAGTCAAAATAATTTTCTCACCTTTTCCTTAAGCTAGGTCTCATACTTTTGATATTATTATCTTGTGATTCTATATTTATTTCATCCAATGAAAATACGAGTACTCTTTTCTTTTTTGGTGTCCATGCACATCGGAGTTTTCAGATCTAGCTGGGTATTTTATCTTGGAGAAGTGAGTATCAATTGAAATCCCTTCCGATGGGTGGTGCAACTTCTGTAGGGTAGTGATCACATGCCTTACCCAGGCTTGATTTCATTCTTAACTTTTTATTATATTTATTTCATGTTTATCTAAAAACTTGTTTTGTTTCGTTTTGGAAATATTTTTAATATTATGTTATTTTTTTTCAAAGTAAAATTGTAAATAATTTTTATTATAAAAGTAAAATTTTTAGCAGTCTAAAGAAGTTGATTTTCACATCTTAATCTCTTGTAAAATGATCATGTTGGGCTATCATCCACAAACTGCCGAGTACATATGAGAGCCCATTATTGAGTATTCCTTAAAAAGTTCAAGAATAATAAATAAATATTTAAATATTTATTAAGTATGTTTAATAGTGCATGATAGTTTTGTAACAAAGATTCTATTTATGTTAATGTAATTGTTTTAATATTTATATATGCACGATCATTAATATCAATATTGTATATAATTATTAACGTTATTATGATATGATATTTAAAATATAATGTTTTTTCTATTAAGTGATATAATAATAATTATTATTATAATATATTGAAATAATGTAATTATATTATAATTCTATTTACTATTGTCAACATAAATATTATATATATATAATAGACAAATTAATATGTTTGATAACTAAAATTTATTGGTACTAATATTATCATATATATATTATACATCATATATATGTATATCAATAAATTTATTTATTGTATGAATTTTATATAATAAAAATACCTATTATAAATATTTTAAATGTAAACTTTTATATAATAAATGATATTAATATAATAGGAATATTTATATTCATATAAATATTTATATCATGAATATAAATATTAAATACTATTTATATTTATATTAGAAATATTCATGGTTTTTTAAAATTTTTTAAATATTTTTATATTTACTTATCAAAATCTTTTAAAAAAACTATTTATCTAAAAAAAGGTTAAAGCCAAAGTTTAAAATCAAATGTGTTTCACCAACAAAATTTTTTAAGTCTAGAATTATCACTTTGTGGGCATGATGAGGTTAAAGCCAAAGTTGAAAATCAAATGATTTTGAACGAAAAGCACGCTTACCAGCTTCTCTTAAATGCTTGAGATTTCTCTTACATCAAGGATTATCACATCGTGGGCATGATGAGAGTCGTCATTCACTTAATAAAGGAAATTTTCTCAAACTTCTGTAGTGGCTTGCATATATTGACGAAGAAGTTGGTAAGTATATGTTGAAAAGTGCCCCAGAAAATAATCAATTAACCGATTCTTTAATTCAAGAAGACATAATAAATACTTGTGCCAAAGAAACTACTAAAATTATAGAGCAAGATCTGGGAGATGACTACTTCTCGATTCTAACTGATGAGTCAAGTGGCGTGTCACAAAGAGAACAACTGGCTCTTTGTTTGCATTATGTTGATGGAAAAGAAAGGTTAATAGAGTGTTTTCTTGAGATTGTGCATGTTCATGATACTACTGTCCTGTCTCTTAAAGATCCAATTGAATCTTTTTTAATGGAGTATTCCTTGAATTTTTATAAAATTCATGGACAAGGATATGATGGTGCTAGCAATATGAGTGGTGAGATAAATCGACTTAAGAGTCTAATTTTGATAGAAAACCTGTCGGCTTAATACATTCATTATTTTGTTCACCAACTTCAGTTAATAATACTTGTAGTTGCTAAGATAAATGATGACTGCCAATTGTTTTTTGAACCATTTTCAACGCTCTTAAATATGATTGGAGTTTTGTGTAAGGAAAATGAAATGTTTAGAGAATGCCAAGTTCAAAAGGTTACTTAGGCACTAGAAGATGGTGAACTAAATACAGGATCAGGTTTAAATCAGGAACATTCCTTGGGTCGTCCGGGGATAGTCGTTGGGGTTCACATCACAAAACCTTGATGCATATTATTTCTTTATATCCTGATATGGTTGCTACACTTCATAAGATTGTGACGAGTATAGCAAATGATCGGGTGAAGACACATGATATGTTGTTTGAATTAGAATCATTTGACTTTGTGTTGATAGTTCATGTGATGACAACTATATTTCTCTACACACAAGAATTAAATCTTGCGTTGCAAAAAAAAGATCAAGATATTATTTATGTTGTCTTTTGTTAGTTTGACCAAAAAAACATTTGCAAATCTTGCGAGATGAAGGATGAGACACATTGTTCAATAAGATATTACTTTTTTGTGGTAAATATGATATTCATATTCCTAAAATGGATGATCGGTATGTTCTCTGAGGAAGATCAAAACGATTTGTTGAAGACTACATATATTTGCATCATTATTGGGTTGCAATTTTCTTAAAAGTTATTGATTTGTAATTAGAAGAACTAAACAACCAGTTTGATGAGGTGAGTATGGAGTGGCTCCATTGTATGGCTAGCTTGAATAAAATTAACTCATTTGGTTGTTTTGATAAACAAAAGATGCTCAGAATTGCAGAATTTTATCCTAATGACTTTTCAAGCTTAGAGTTCTTTAATTTTGATTTTCAACTTAACAATTTTATTGTGGATATGAGAATGGATGTAAGGTTTTCTGACTTGAAGGATCTTGATCATCTCTCTATGAAGCTTGTTGAAACATGGAAACATGTTGTTTATCAGTAAATCTACAAGCTATTGAAGTTCTTACTGATTCTTCCTGTGGCTAGTGCAAGTGTTGAAAGGGTATTATCAGGCATGAATTACGTGAAGAATAGATTGCGCAATAGTATGGATGATAAAATATTGAATGATTGCTTGGTTACCTTCATTAAAAAAGGCGCATTTTTGAAAGTTAGCAATGATGATGTGATCGATCGTTTCCATAAAATGAAGACTCGTCATGGGCAATTATAATTTTCTCATGCATTTCAAATTTGGCAATTAAGACATTGATATGTAATTTTGTGTGACTTTTTAATGTCAAGGTTTTTTCCATTTTTATATATGTTATAGTATAACATTATATTATAACATAAATTATATTAATATATATATATTATAATTAAATATATATTAAAATTTTAATAAAATAAGAAATAAAATCTGGGCATATGAATAGGTCTCTAAAATATGATACTATATACATAACTCAATATATTTCTCTCATCTTTCCCTTAAGCTAGTTCTCATACTTTTTATACTATTATCTTGTGATTCTACATTTGCTTCATCTAGTGGAATTTTGGGTGCTCTATGCTTCTTTGGTGTGAGCACACTTCGAAGTTTCGGGCTCTAGCTGGGAGTTGTATCTTAGAGATGTGAGCATCGGTTGAAAGTCATGTCAGAGGATGGTACAACTTCTTTAGGGCAGTGATCATACGTCTTACCCATGCTTGATTTCATTCATAACTTTTTATTATATTTTATTTCATGCCTTTCTAAAAACATGTTTTGTTTTATTTTGGAAATACTTTTGATATTATGTTATTTATTTTCAAAGGAAAATTGTAAATAATTTTTATTATAAAAGTAAAATTTCTAACAAGCTCATTGTCGCCCTCAATATACGTCTCTCTCCATCTTCTTCCATAACCAAGTCAATGTCGAACTCCTTCGTTGAGATTCCGACTATATAGATTGAAGGAGAGCAGTTGCCACTGTAAATGTCTCAGAGGTTGAAACACCACAGCTAGTGCTATTCTTCCAAAATAATTTCACAGATTCTATCACGACTCTGCAAACTAACTGATTATTTCATCACGGCTTCTCCAGTCCATACAACTAAGCCAAACTGGGCCTTAATAAGCAACCTCAATGCCTAAGGAATATCAGGAAAAAAATGAAAATGTTATCTCAAACTGGACTTCAAATAAGTTGATTTATAAGAGAAGTTCCTTTACTTACAATAATCAAGTAATCATCAAAATCAAAAGATGCATCTTTAAAAGAGAGCAAAATTAGATAGGTTTTACATTATCAAGTAGATAGGTGGAGGATGCTGAGAGAATCAAATCAGATCCTATTTGAGACAGTATATAGCTCTATGAAGATGACAAATATGCATAAGAGAGCGGTGGTTCAAGGAGGATTCATATACACAAGTTACAATGGAAACACACATTTACAACCAATGAACAACTCACAACAAATATATTAGAGGCCAACACGTATCATGATAAAACAACTAAGGGTATATTTGGTTCGGTGGTGACGGGTGCATCCGGTGGGTCGAAGAGACACTTTTGAACCGGAGGGGGAGAGGTGGGGGTCGAAACAGTGCAGATCGGGGCCGTTTCCTCCTTGCTGAAGGTGCACAGAGCAAACGATGCCACCGACCCTCTGTTTACCACCCGTCCGGTGGCGTTTGTCCAAATAGAGGCGGCAAAATGCCGAACCAAACGAAGCCTAAATGCACTAAGAAGCTAATCAACTAGGAGTACTCGACAACTTCTATGACAATTAATTTGGTGGGTACATTGGAAAATGTGTACCTGATTTGGAGAAGCCTCACTTAGCTCAATGATATACATCAAGGTGTATTTGATGTTATTTTGAGTTTATATGTGCAGGTTAAGTATTGGCTAATATGCAGAGAAAAGTTTCTAAGTCCATATGTCGACACTTAAGAAAGTCTGTGTCGACACTTGGGGAAGCAGTGTCGACACCAGAAGAAACTGTGTCGACACACAGAAGATTATAGTCGACATCAAATGTGTCGACACCGGGAGGCAGTGTCGACACACGAAAGCAGAGTCGACATCAACTGTGTCGACACCTGGAGGCAGTGTCGACACACAAATTCTGAGACAATATCAACTGTGTCGACACACGGGACTTGTGTCGACACACAGCAGAATTTCAAAATAGTTGATTGCTGTGGAGTGAAGAAGTGGTTGTGTCGACACAAATAATCAGTGTCGACACATTATCTAGATGCAGTGTCAAGAAGCTGTGTCGACATCAAGGCAGCTATGTCGACATCACCAAAGTCTGTGTTGACACTTAAGTCACATGTGTCAACACATATTGGCAGACTGTCTCGACACAATCTCGACGCTTTGCTGACAGAGTCAAAGGCTCAAGAACAGTTTGAAGACTTGACAGCTGTGAGTTACAACAGATTCACTGAAGCTGTCAAACTTGTCAGAAGTTAGTTAGAAACCTGATCAGCCGGTTACCATGGATGAAGTCTATAAATAGATGGATTCAGAAGAAGCAGATAATGAATTGACACACAACTAACACAACTATTGTGAGATTGATCTCTGATCAAAAAAAGTACAAGTCACAAAGAAAAAGATCTTCGTGAGAAGATCTAAGAAGACGTTCTGAAGTAGTTATCTATTAAGATTCTATCTAAGTTGAATTCAATCAAGAATTCAGAAATATCTTCAAGAGATTTGGAGAGAGAGAGATCCAGCTATTTGAAGTCAAGAAGGAGACAATCACAGGTCTCTCAAGAAGTAGATACTGAACTCATCTGTCAAGAAGATTAAGATCTATTTCTGGAATCTAAGGAGGAAACTGCCAGTCAATTATATTCAAAGGAAATCAACCCAACTAAGTTCAGATTCAAGAAGCTTTGAAGAAAGCTAAGATCAAGTTGATTTCAGCCATCAGCCTCTTCAAGAAGCTGACCAAGAAAGTTATTATCCCTTCTCTCTCAACAGGGGTAAGAGATTATAAAATTCCTTATCAAATTCTGTAGGATCTATTCATAGATCTGAGTCGTAAGCCTGTGTTATAAAGGCTGAGTGTAGGAGATTTAATTCTCTGAGTGGTAGGGTTGTTTGAGCCTGAGTTGTAGGCCTTGGGGCAAGGCTGAGGTAGGGCTGTTTGAGCCTGAGTTGTAGGCCTTGTGGACAGGCTGAGGTAGGGCTGTTTAACCTGAGTTGTAGGAATATGGAAACATTCTGAGTTGTAGGAATCCTTCTGGATTCTGAGCTGTTGGATCTGAGGATCTGAGATAAAGGAAGAAGTTAGGCTGAATCTAGCATACTGCTGGATAGGTGAAGGGGGAAAGTGGATGTACCCAGACCTTGGGGAACTACTATAAATACTGTGTGCAATCTGTGAATTGTGTAGCTGTAGAATCTGTGATTGTGTGTGCTAAGTTTGCTGCAGAATTTTCTGTTTTATATTACAGCATTGGAGTGATATTCTGTCTTAATTTTAAAATAAGAATTAGAACCTATTCACCCCCCCCCCCGCCTTTTAGGTGTTTAGGTGGTCTTGAAAGTAAAACTATCAAGTGGTATCAGAGGGAGGTTGCTCAAAGAAGGACTTAACAGTCTGAGTTAGATCCCTAAGACAGAATCAAGAATCAAGAAAATGGGTTCTGGAGAGAATCACAAGGAACTAGGGTCAATGAATTTACCCGTCGGCAGGAAAGAGATTTTTGGAATCTGGAAAGAAAGGGTTAGGTTGTTTATGGAGGCCTTTGACCCAAGGATATATATCATAGTAAAAGAAGGTCCATATATCCCAATGAATGTATCTGTTCTAGATGCAAATCAAAGAACTCCTAAAGATTTTTCTGAAATGACTAAGGATGAGATTATACTGGCAACTATGGATAAAAGAGCTCAGAATATCATAGTGAGTGCCATAGATGATTCTAGTTTCCAAAATTTGATTCACGTCAAAACCTCCAAGGAAATGTGGGACACTTTGATTGTCTACATGGAGGGTTCTGAAGAAGTTAGACAAGACAGAAAGTCTATGCTCAATCAAGAATATGAGAGTTTCTGACAAGGGAAGTTTGATAGCATATCTGAATGCTACAAGAAATTCTACAGGATAGTGAATGAACTGATGTCCTATGTAAGGGTCTTCAGTACATATGAGCTGAATGAAAAATTCCTAAGATCCTTGACAAAGGATTGGGATACCAAGATTTGTGCCATTAGAGAAGTGGCCAAACTAGCAGACATTTCTCCTCCAACCTTATTTGGAAAGTTACTATCATATGAAATGCAACTAATGGCTAGGAAGGAGGAAGAAAGAAATACTAAAGGAGAGCATAGAGAAAGGTCTGTGACCTTCAAGGTTGAAGCCACTAGAAAGAATAGAAGGATATCTCCATCACCTCCTAAGGAAGTTGCTGAAGTTATCTCAGAGAATTCAGACAATCAGAACTCAGATAGCAGTGATTCAGATGCAGATTTTACTGCCTTTACAAGGCAGTTTCAGAGGTTCTTGAAGAAGAAGCAGTGGAAGTCAAAGCCCTCCACATCACAGCCAGTTGATGACTACTATCAAAAGAGAAAATCATCAAGAAAGGAAAGGAGCAGGTCTAAGCCCAATAAAGCTACAACATCAAAAATTGTTTGTTATTGCTGCAATAGGCCTAGACATGTGGTGGCTGAGTGTCCAAAAAAGAGGAAGGAGTCAGCAGACAGAAAGAAGACTCAACAAAAGGGCAAGAAGGAGAAATCCATTGTTGCTAAGAAGGAGAAGAGTCTTACAGATCAATCCTTCTCAGAGTCAGAATCTGAAGCTGAAGCATACATTGGACTGTTTGCAGCTAGTGAAGAAGATGAGTTTATGCAATTGCTGAACTCCATCTATGAACAAGAAGACCACCAGTGCATGGGACTGATGGCTGAATTAGAAGATAACAAGTGCCAGGATCAGCCTGGTCCCAGTAAGGTACAAAGTAATTCTAGAATTTCTGATTATAGTACTGGTTCAGAGTCAGATTCATCTACATCAAGTGATGAGGATGGATCTGAATCTGAAGGAGATATTCATCAGTTGATAGATGAATATGGGGACTTATTGCAGGCACTTAAGAAAAGCAAAAACCTGGCAAAAACTCAGGCTAAGGAAATTGCAGATCTTAAGATGACTGTATCTGGTTTAGAGAAAGAATTGGATCAAAAAATGAATGAGGTTGCCAAGCTGAAAACTATAACTATTATTCAGATGGGTACAATCACATATAAAAATGATCTAATTAAAAGTCTGGAAGTCAGACTTAAAAAGGAGAAAGATCTAGTGGCTTGTTACTCTAAGCCAAAATCAGTCTTACCCTTAATAGATGAGTTTGTGGCTCAAAAGGGTAAGGCAGGATTAGGCTTTAAAGGTAACACCAGGGCTGTCCAATTCAAGAGAAAAGGCAAAGCACCAGTCCAGCCAGTAAATTTTAAAGTTCCTGTAATGTTTAGAAAGGTACAAGTGCCTTCTAACAAATATGATCTTGAAAACATTCATGGTCATAATAAGACTGATGTTCTAAATAACAAGGGTGTTAATGCCAATAAGTCAGCCCATGTCAATAAACCCCATGTTCCAAGGAAAACAGTGGGTGAGCTGCAGCAACACCAACACAGAACAGAAATTTTTCTGCCAAAAATTTATCTAGACCTAGATACAACAAGTATGAATGCTGGTGTTGTGGCAAGACAATCCATTTTGCCTTAGACTGCTGGCATAACATAAGTGTTAGGAAGAACAACAGTCTACCAGTTAGAAGAGCTGCTGGTAGATTTGATATGAATGGTGCTAACTTGAACCAAGTACCCAAGACTGTCTTGGGCTCTAAGGTTAGGTAATTATGAATTGCAGGAAAGTCCAAGTTGTCATGACCCTATATGGTACTTGGACAGTGGATGTTCCAGGCACATGACTGGAATAAAGGGGCTGCTGAAGGAGTACTCACCTATCAAGGATGGGCCTAAAGTAATCTTTGGTGGATCTGAAAGAGGAATCATAAAAGAATTTGGTAACATTTCTTCAAACCAAATTACCATCACTCAAGTGGCTTATGTAAAAGGTTTGAAACACAACCTGATAAGCATAAGTCAGCTGAGTGATCTAGGATATGACATTTCATTTGTTAAGAATGGATGTCATATCAAAAGGTCAAGTGATCAAAAGGTCATATTGATTGGGTATAGAAAAAGAAATGTTTATTGTCTTGACTTTGTGTGTGAGAACAATGTTTCTCCTATTTTTCTTATCGCTGATGAGAGAGCATATCATTGTGTCAAATGGCACACGAGGCTGGCTCATCTTAACTACAAAACAATTGGCTAACTCTTTAGCAAAGAGTTAGTGAGGAATGGTCCTCAGGTTAAGTGTATGAAGGATGGGATATGTTCAGCTTGTCAAAAGGGCAAGCAGACAAAATCCTCCTTTCATAGCCTTGAAAACAAGGATTCAGTGAGGATCTTTTTGGTCCTCTTATACATGGATCTTTTTGGTCCTTTCATAGCTTGTCTATACCTCTTATATATGGATCTTTTTGGTCCTATGCCAGTTCATAGTCTAGGTAGGAAGGTCTACACTTTTGTGGTAGTAGATGACTATTCTAGATATTCCTGGGTGTTCTTTCTGAGACATAAATCAGAAACCCCGAGTGTTTTACATAGTTTTGTCAAACAAATTCAGAATGAACTGGACAGTACAGTGGTCAAAATCAGAAGTGACCATGGCATTGAATTTCAATCTAAAAGTGTGACAAGATTGTGTGAAGAGTTTGGGATTTTTCAAGAATTCTCCTCACCTAGAACACCACAGCAAAATGGTATTGCTGAAAGGAAGAATAGAACATTGATTAAGGCTGGTAAAACTCTATTGAGTGACACTTCTCTCCCAGAATATTTCTTGGCTGAGGCAGTAAATACTGCATGTCATGTGATCAACAGGGCTTCTATCACCAAGTGCCACAAAAAGACTCCCTATGAGATTATGAAAGGTAGAAAACCAAATTTATCCTATTTTAGGATCTTTGGTTGCAAGTGCTATATCCTAAACAATGGCAAGTCTTATTTAACTAAGTTTGCTGCCAAATAATCCCAAGATGGGATATTTGTTGGGTACAACAACAATAGTAAGGCTTATAGAGTCTACAACTTAATTACTCAAGTTGTAGAAGAATCTGTACATGTTGTATTTGATAAAACTAGATTAATCAACAGTGAGTTGTCTTGTAGTTCATGCAGTCCAACAGGTATAAGCAATAGAATGGACAAGCTTTCCATTGCAGAAGGCTCAACTGCAGATGAAGAATTGGAAAATGATGGCTACTGTCCAGGGGGAGTACAAGACTCTCTAGAAGCTGATGACAACCAAGAGGTGCAGCATAATGAAGAAATTGGAGGTGTTCAGCCAGAAGGAAGTCTACCTCCAGCTGTAAGACATCTAAAGGATCATCCAGCATATCAGATAATTGGTGATCCAAGTCATGGAGTGCAAACCAGAAGCAGAAATCTGAATACAATCATGCACTCAAGTTTTCTATCTCAACTAGAGCCAAAGAAATTTGAAGAAGCTATCCAAGACCAACACTGGATTAATGCTATGCAAGAGGAGCTTAATCAGTTTAGAAGATCCAAGGTCTGGGAGTTAGTTCCTAAACCAAAAGACCACAATATCATTGGTACAAAGTTGATTTTTAGGAACAAGTTGGATGAGAGTGGAGTTATTGTGAAGAACAAAGCAAGATTGGTTGTAAAAGGATATAGGCATGAAGAGGGAATAGACTTTGATAAAACATTTGCTCCAGTAGCAAGACTCGAAGCAATCAGGATGTTCCTTGCCTATGCAGCAAATCAAGGCTTCAAGGTATACCAAATGGATGTGAAATCAACATTCCTTAATGATGATCTAAAAGAAGAAGTCTATGTAGAGCAGCCATCAGGTTTTGTAGATTCTCTTAAACCTGGTTATGTCTATAGACTTAGGAAAGCATTGTTTGGGTTAAAGCAAGCCCCAAGGGTTTTGTATGAAACCATGTCTACTTTCCTTATTGAGAACAAATTCTCAAGAGGTAAAATAGACAAAACTCTATTCCTAAGGGAATCTAAAGGTGAGATAATCTTAGTTCAGATCTATGTAGATGACATAATTTTTGGGTCTACAGAGAACAACCTTTGCAAGAAGTTTGCCAAACTTATGCAAGGGAAGTTTGAAATGAGCAGTATAGGGGAACTTAAGTTCTTCTTAGGACTCCAAGTAAGACAGACTGAAGATGGCTTGTCCATATCCCAGACTAAGTTTACCAAGGAGTTAATTAAGAAGTATGGTATGGAATCATCCTCCACCATGAGAACTCCTATGGGAACAAGTATGCCTATATGCAAAGATGATGCAGGTAATCATGTAGATGAGTCTTTGTATAGAGGAATAATTGGCTCTCTATTATATCTCACTACTAGTAGACCAGACATTATGTATGCTACATGTGTCTGTGCTAGGTACCAAGCATTCCCTAAAGAATCACATTATACTGCAGTCAAGAGGATTTTGAGATATCGAAAGGGCACACCTAATCTAGGCCTTTGGTACCCTAGGAATGGAGATTTTCTACTAACAGGTTATTCAGATGCAGATTTTGCAGGCTGTAGAGAAGATAGAAAAAGTACTACAGGTACATGCCAATTCTTGGGAGGAAGGTTGATATCCTGGAGCTATAAGAAGCAGACTAGTGTGGCAATATCCACAGCTGAGTCTGAATATGTGGCAGCAGGAAGTTGCTGTGCACAGCTGTTGTGGATTCAGCATCAGCTAAGGGACTATGGTATTCAAGTAAGTAGAACACCTTTATTGAGTGATTATAAAAGTGTCATTTCTATTGCAAATAATCCTGTTTCACATAGTAGGACTAAGCATATAGAGATAAGATACCATTTTCTTAGAGAACATGTAGAAAAAGAAGACATCTCATTAGAATTTGTTAAAACTGATTATCAAATTGCAGATGTATTTATTAAGCCTCTGGATGAAACTAAATTCAATAGATTTAAAATTTAATTAGGAATGCTTACCATAGGTTTATTTACCAAAAATTTGCTAAGTAAAATGGTGTCGACACATTCAGTAATAAAGTGTCGACACAGAGAAGTTATGTCGACAATTCAGGGAAATTGTGTCGACACAGAGAAAAAGTGTCGACACCTAAGGGACTATATGTCGACACATCCAGAATAGCAGTGTCGACACATCCAGAATAGTTGTGTCGACACATCCAGAGAAGTGGTGTCCTCACATTCAGACTTTGTGTCGACACTTCGAATAAGTGTCGACACAGAATTTCTGTTCCTCGTCTTTGTAAGTCAAGTGTCGACACATCATCAATTTGTGTCGACACATAGAGGTCAACTTTGTTGTCGAGACATTAGGAGTTTGTGTCGACACATTCTAACTATGTCGACACATTCCAACTGTGTCGACACATTTAGACTGTTTTTGCCCGCCTTTTGACCTTCTTTTATTAGAAGGGTATAAATAGGTCAAGAACATATTCTGTCGACACGCTCACCAGGGTTTCGAGACAAAAACCTTGTGTCGATAAACTCTCTTCTCTCCAACCAAGCTTTCTCTTCATTCCAATGGCGCCCAAGGTTGAAGACAACATCAATGAAGGGTATGAGTTGGTTAGGCATGCATTGGACGATGTCGCAACGGAGATTAAACAGGTCATTTCTCTTCTTGCAGACAACGGATTAGAATATCTTGTCTCTGAACCTACAAAGATATGGAAGAAAGAAGTATTCGAGTTCTATATTGCTGCATCAATGGACTCAATAGGATTGAAGATCAAATCCACTGTAAATGGATAAAAAGTCAAGCTGTCTCAAAAGAGGTTGAGCAAGATTCTCCATCTTCCTAGAATACATGATGAGGAAGAGGTCCCAGCCTCAAGGACCAGGAAGGCGCTTCAATTGTGTGGATTGGATCCAACCTTAAAGATAGGAGCAGCCATCAACAGAAAAGGCATGAATCATCAAGGGAAATTCCTGTCTGAAATAGTAGGAAAAGTGATCTTATGTAAACCAGGTGGCCATGATAGGATATCAGCATATATATTCAGCCTGCTGACAAGGATAATCTTTAAGATTCACACCAATTGGTCTGCAGTACTGTTTTATAAGATAAAAGAAGGAATCAAGAAGCAAAACTTGGCTAGGATCATGAGTCTGTACCTGGCTGGAATAATTCCAGAGGTGATGCAACAGATTCCTGGATCAAAGATAAATCACATGAGGAGAATGGACATAAGGTTATTCTCAAGATGGGATAGAGTTCTTTCAAAGGAGATGTCTGATGTGGACAGGCAAGAGCTAACAGCAAAAACACCAGCCCATGACCTTTCTGAGCATGGTCATGAAGATGCACAAGAACAGTAGCACAAGTTAGAGAACAAGTTCAGGATCAGACTGTGACTACCCAAGTCCAGGAAGAGACTATATCTGCACAGGTGTAGGGGGAGCCAATTACTGTACAGTTGCAGGGGGAGCCACATTCTGAACAAGTGTAGGAGGAAGAAAGAATCAATTTATCAAAAGATATAGTTTCTCAAACTGGTCTTGATATTTCTGGAGTTGCTGTTACTGCTGAGAAAGTACTATCTCCTGCTCACACTCAACAAGAATTCACTCTTGAAGAGTTGTTTCCTAATCTTGAAGGAGCAGCAGATAAAATGGAAACCCTAAGATATGAGAGGGAGCAAGTAAGGATTTAGGGGAGCAGGTTAATATTTAGGAGGAGCAACATGGAGCTGAGAAAGAAATTTCTTTCACTCCTCAAGAGAGAGTTAATATTGACAGTTCTTCAGAGTCTGAGCATGAAGAAGTCAGGGAGGCCAAGAAAAGAAAACTAATGGTCTTTAAGAGAAGAAGTCAAAGCTATAAGAAGGCTCTCCAAACACCTACTTCACAATCTACTTCTGATTTTGATTATAGCAAGCTTATGGTGAATTTACAAATGAAGCTGGATGAGCAAAGACTTGCCTTGGAAAAATATGTAGATGAAAGTCATAAGACACTCCAGTTTGATTTGGCCCAAGAAATAAAGTCCATCAGATTTAAAGTAAACCAGAATAAGAAAGAGATGACAGATTGCTTCCACAAGGGTGGCAATGTTGTGGTATTTCTTACAAAGCAGCAAGCAGAAATAAAGAAACAGGTGGATGAGATTGCTGTCAATCAAGGCTATGTCCTTGAAAATCAAATAAGAATGAATGACAATCTGACTGAATCTCACAATGAGATAGTCACTGAGTTAAAAAATGTTGTTACTGGAATAACTGCTGCAAGGGCTAAAGAAATGGAAGACTATGATAAGAAGCTACAGGCTGCCCTTGATTAAGTTAAAACTGCCATCACTTCATCTCAGAAGTTAATTAATGACAAGCTTAAAAAGTTAAAGCCATTCTTTAAAGATGGAGTCAATTACTTGGATGGGCAAATCAGATTTAAAAAGTAGGACTTAAGAGATCATATGACCAGAGAAGTCATAAAGGGGGAGAGGGTGTCAGTATATACTAGCTCTGATCATGCCAAATGGGTAACCAACAGCATTAGAGCCACTTTGGGATATCCACCCTTATGTGATGATGATAATGTGGCTGAGTCAGGGGTGCAACCAACTCTATTTGAAGGTGTTCAACCTGAGGTTGCCCAAGTCATTTACCCCCCTACAGATATTGAAATGATACATCAACAAGTTCAGTCCATGTATAGCCCTCCACTACTAGTTACTAATGTTATTATTGAAAAGGTAGATATGCCAGAAGCTGGTCTGAAAGCTCAGCAAGATGCTCAATTATCAAAGAAAAGATTCAGAGAGCAAGCAGAATTAAAACCTGACTTTGAGCAATGGAGCCCCACTTCTAGAAATATCATATTAACTGCTTGGAAAGCTGTCAAAGACCAAGTTCATGAAAGGGGTAAATGGTATAATGAGCAGGAGTGGTAGAAGTATGAGGCTAGGCAAGAAGCTATAGTTTAGTATAGAAGGAAGGCCAAGATTGGGAAGCTACCTCCTGATGCACAGGAGCCTAGCAAGTATTTCCTAAGCCTTTTCATTACTTTGAAAGGCAAAGGATCAAGGCTGAAGCTCAAAAGAAGGCTGATTTGAAAGTCAAGAAGCTTATTGAAGATACAGAACCTTTTGTGCAGGCTCAGATTGAACCAGGGAAATGAATAGTTAAAAAGGAGCCAGCCCAGCCTTAGTCTAAGTTTTACTAGTTTTTGTCCAAGAACTATGTAATTGTTAGTTCTTTAAAGAAATCAATGTAAACAACTTGTAACAAACATTTTTGAGTTAATACACAAAACATTGTTCTGTAATCATTTTATTTTACATCTTTATTCAGTGATGTAACTATGATATTTGTTTTGTTTATAAAGTATCCTGTAATATAATGCTTATGTACATCATCATATTTATTTTCTAAGTAGTGTATATCATTGGCTAAAAGGGTAATGACTTCTCCAAATAGGGGGAGATTGTTGGGTACATTGGAAAATGTGTACCTGATTTGGAGAAGCCTCACTTAGCTCAATGATATACATCAAGGTGTATTTGATGTTATTTTGAGTTTATATGTGCAGGTTAAGTATTGGCTAATATGCAGAGAAAAGTTTCTAAGTCCATATGTCGACACTTAAGAAATCCTGTGTCGACACTTGGGGAAGCAGTGTCGACACCAGAAGAAACTGTGTCGACACACAGAAGATTATAGTCGACATCAAATGGGTCGACACCGGGAGGCAGTGTCGACACACGGAAGCAGAGTCGACATCAACTGTGTCGACACCTGGAGGCAGTGTCGACACACAAATTCTGAGACAATATCAACTGTGTCGACACACAGGACTTGTGTCGACACACAGCAGAATTTCAAAATAGTTGATTGTTGTAGAGTGAAGAAGTGGTTGTGTCGACACAAATAATCAGTGTCGATACATTATCTAGATGCAGTGTCAAGAAGCTGTGTCCACATCAAGGCAGCTATGTCGACACCACCAAAGTCTGTGTCGACACCTAAGTCACATGTTTCGACACATATTGCAAGACTGTCTCGACACTTTATGACAATCAATCTCGACGCTTTACTGACAGAGTCAAAGGCTCAAGAACAGTTTGAAGACTTGACAGCTGTGAGTTACAATAGGTTCACTGAAGTTGTCAAACTTGTCAGAAGTTAGTTAGAAACTGGATCAGCCGGTTACCATGGATGAAGTCTATATATAGATGGATTCAGAAGAAGAAGATAATGGATTGACACACAACTAACACAACTATTATGAGATTGATCTCTGATAAAAAAAGTACAAGTCACAAAGAAGAAGATCTTCGTGTGAAGATCTAAGAAGACGTTCTGAAGTAGTTATCTATTCAGATTTTGTCTAAGTTTAATTCAATCAAGAATTCAGAAGTATCTTCAAGAGGTTTGGAGAGAGAGATCCAGCTATTTGAAGTCAAGAAGGAGACAATCACAGGTCTCTTAAGAAGCAGATACTGAACTAATCTATCAAGAAGATTCAGATCTATTTCTGGAATCTAAGGAGGAAGCTGTCAGTCAGTTATATTCAAAGGAAATCAACCCAACTAAGTTCAGATTCAAGAAGCTTTGAAGAAAGCTAAGATCAAGTTGATTTCAGCCATCAGCCTCTTCAAGAAGCTGATCAAGAAAGTTCTTATCCCTTCTCTCTCAACAGGGGTAAGAGATTATAAAATTCCTTATCAAATTCTGTAGGATCTATTCATAGATCTGAGTTGTAAGCCTGTGTTATAAAGGCTGAGTGTAGGAGATTTAATTCTCTGAGTGGTAGGGCTATTTGAGCCTGAGTTGTAGGCCTTGGGGCAAGGCTGAGGTAGGGCTGTTTGAGCCTGAGTTGTAGGCCTTGGGGCAAGGCTGAGGTAGGGCTTATTAGCCTGAGTTGTAGGAATGTGGAAACATTCTGAGTTGTAGGAATCCTTCTGGATTCTGAGCTGTAGGATCTGAGGATCTGAGATAAAGGAAGAAGTTAGGCCAAATCTAGCGTACTACTGGATAGGTGAAGGGGAAAGTGGATGTACCCAGACCTTTTGGAACCACTATAAATACTGTGTTCAATATATGAATTGTGTAGCTGTAGAATCTGTGATTGTGTGTGCTGAGTTTGCTGCAGAATTTTTTGTTTTATATTACAGCATTGGAGTGATATTCTGTCTTAATTTTAAAACAAGAATTATATCCTATTCCCCCCTCTAGGTGTTTAGGTTGTCTTGAAAGTAAAACTATCATAATTGATAGTCAAAAACTTTGGCATGCTCATACAAGGAAGTTGGCGATTAAAATCAACATATTTTCTAGATACCTACAATACTCTCACATTGTTTTGAAGCAAAAATTTGCTCAATTTGAAGTGGGAAGGTAACATTAATGCTTCTATTTGCAAGAGTTTTTGATGAGCATTAAAAATAGTAAATATAACATGCACCAAAAATTTGCACCCATTTTAAAATTGGGCCGTGTAATTTTGGAGTTGTTTAAGCAATTTGTAAATTAAGAAATAAGGAGCACACCCACAAATCTTTGTTAATTTCTTTCTTTTATATTTTTTATTCAAAACTATTGATCTGGTATAATGGTGGCTCTACCTTTTATATGCTGGCTAAAGTTTAGCCATTATTACAAAGGAAGGAAGAAGAGCGATAAAACTAATAAACTAAATTATATATTCAAATGTTTAAACATAAAAAATATTTACGTATATAAAATGTCACACATATATTTTATCATCCCCCTCAAGTTGGTATTTGGAGGGTGGAGGAAAATCCCAACTTGCTTAGAAGGAATTATAACTGAGAATACCCAAGTGCTTTGGTGAGTAGATCGACAAGCTGAAGCCTAGATGGGAGATAGTAGGGAATAATAATTATAGAATTCAACTTTTCTTGTACAGGGTGGGAGTTAAGCTCTATGTGTTTTGTTCATTCATGGCAAATCGAATTAAAAGAGATGTGTAAGGCAGCTTTATTATCACAAGAAAGGGGAATCAGCATGAGGTTGAAGAGTTGTGGAGATCATCTTAAAGATGGAGTAACAATGTTTATTCTTAAATGGAAGATTTAGAAAACGTGAATTGTTTCTTTGATTTCAAAGAAATAAAGAATGACCCAAGGAGAACACAAAAATATATAATGGAACGATGACTCATGGGACAAGAAACCCAATCAAAATAGCAAAAGACAGATAGTTGCAAGTTTAAATCAGAGGAGAAAAACAAGCCGTGTACCAGAGTTCCTTTAACATAGCGAAGGAATTTAGTAGTTGATTGAAGATAAGATTGTTGAGGAGTGGTCATAAATTTTCTTAATATTTGAACATGATATGCTAAATTTGGTAGCAAGACGGTTAGATAAATCAAGCGGCCTACTAGTCGACGATAACTAGACGGATTAGGAAGAAGTTCTCCATCTTGATCATTAAGTTGAAAATATTGTGTCATTGGCAGCTAACTTAATTTGCTAGAGGTGAGAAGAAGATCATTGAGTATTTCTTGAGCATATTTTGTATAATGTAAGTAAATACCAATTTATTTCTGATGATCTGTAGACCTAAGAAATAGGTGAGAAGACCTAATGTTTTGTGTTTAAAATGATTATGCAAGTTGGCAGCCTAGTTATCCAAGTCCAATTAATGAGGGCCCAAAATGATGATGTCCTCCACATACATGAAAGGAGCAATACATTGACCTTGATTTGTCTTGGTGAAAATAGAATGGTCACTCAAAGATTAGGAAAACCAAGACTGATTAAAGTAGTGGAGAATTTTGAGAACCATTAACGAGGGGACTGTTTAAGGCCATAAATGGATTTGATAATGCGACAAACATGTAAACCATTTTCTGAACTAGTTGGAGGATGAAACCCAGGAAGTAATTGCATGTAAACATCCTCAAGTAGTTCCGCTTTAAGGAAAGCATTATTGACATCAAGTTGGTGGAGAAACTATCCTTTGGATGCAACAACGACAATCAAAGTGTGAACAATAGTAATTTTTTTGATAGGAGTAAAGGTGTCATGGGAATCAAGGCCTTCATTTTATTATAATCTTTGGAGACAAATAGGGATTTACACTGTCAATAGTACCATCTTCTTTATATTGGATTTATAAAGACATTTACATCTCATGACTTGTTTTTTAGAAGTTCCCATGTGTTATTGGCTCCTAAAGCCGGAATTTCTGAATACATATCTTTTCTCTACGAGGCATGCTGATAATCTTTCTAATAGGTTAGAGATTCTCTATCCAAACTAAAAGATTGACCCACTGGAGATACAATAGGATTGGTAGTAGTGATGGTGGAACAAATATAATCTTCTTACCAATATAGGGGATGAATGAAACTAGTAGATTAGCAAATGGATCGGGAATTGATAATAATATAGGAAAATGTTATGTATAAACAGGTGGTATGGAAAGAGTTTCTGAATCATCAGTGGGAGTAGAAGATGAAGGTATTTTTGGAGGAGTATTAGATATTAAATCACTAAGAGATCCAAATTCATAAAGGTTGGTTGGAAAAGGTAATGTTGAATACTGAGAAGGATTTTCATCGAAAAAAGAAAAAAAAAGGAAAAAAGGAGATCCAAATTCATAAAGATGTTTGTTATGCCTGCGATAAGGGCAATCAAACAAAGGCATCCCTTAAAATCATTGGGTCCAAAGACTCAGAAAGGTGCCTCTATATATTGCACATGGACTTGTTTGGTCCTATGCCAATTTACTATCTAGGTTGGAAAGCCTACATTTTTTTGGTAGTTGATGACTACTCCAGGTTTGCCAGGGTATTCTTTTTGAAGAAAATATATGAGACCTTTGACAGCTTTATATCATTTCTCAAGCAAATTCAGAATAAAAAAGTATGCACTATTGTCAAAATCAGAAGTGACCATATTACAGAGTTTCAGTCTGAAGGCATGACAGATTTCTACAAAGAGCAAAAGATTTTTCAAGAATTCTCTTCACCTAGAACACCTCAGCAAAATGGAATAGCAGAGAGGAAGAATAGAACTCTAATAGAGGCTGGAATGACTATGTTGAGTGACACTTCACTCCCAGAATAATTTTGGGCAGAAGATGTAAACATAACATATCATGTCCAGAATAGAGCTTCCATCAAAAAACATCACAATAAGACTCCCTATGAGATCATGAAATGAAGAAAACCAGACCTAGCCTACTTCAGGATCTTTGGAAGCAAATTCTTTGTGCTTAAAAATGGTAAATCATACTTGACTAAATTTGCTGAGAAATCCTATGAGGGGATTCTTGTTAGTTATAGCAACCAAAGCAAGGCCTATAGAATTTACAACTTGAAAAGTCAGGTTGTTGAGGAAACCATTAATGTTGTATTTGATGAAACAACCATGATTCACAATAGGCTGTAAGGCTCTTCTAGTTCTATAGGTACATAAACTAAGCTTAAGGAGCAAACTCTTAAAGACACCCCTCCTACAGAGGTTGATCAAGAAGGTGATGTATTAACTCGAGAAGAAGGTCTTACTAAAGAGCATAAAGAAGAGGTTCCTCAGCCTAATTTGGCTCAACCTCAAGAAGCTGATCAAGTACTCCCAATTGTAGTTAGACATCTAAGAGATCATCCCAATGAATTGATAATTGGGGATGCAAGTCAAGGTGTGACCACAAGAAGCAAGCTTAAGAATATGACCATGTACTCAAACTTCATTTCTATAGTAGAGCCCAAGAACTTTGAAGAAGCCATCATAGATCCATTGTGGATAGTGGTTATGCAAGAGGAATTGAACCAATTCAAAAGATGCAATGTCCAGAATTTTCAGAAACATAATTGGAACAAAATTGATTTTTAGAAGCAAATTAGATTAAAAAATGGTGTTATAATCAAGAACAAAGCTAGACTAGTTGCAAAAAGATACATTTAAGAAGAAGGTATTTATTTTGATCAAACTTTTGCACCAGTAGCTAGGATATAAGTCATAAGGTTATTCCTTGCATATGTTGTACACAAAGGAACAAAATATTAAGAATTTCACAAGGGGATAGGGCATTCAACAAAAGAGTTTGTCAGGTTAAAGGATAAGATCGAGCAGCTTATTCGGCAGGGGGTCCTCGGGAGGCTTCTTTAGGACCAAGTAAGAGGCCAGCCGTCCCAGTATAGGATGGAGCCGCCACTGCGTATCAGGAAGTGCCACGGGGTAGGCAAGTTATGGGGATAATTAAGACCATAGATGGGTCTCCGTTCACCATGTTAATTCAATCACTCAGAGTGGGCCTGGTTCTAGCACATAGGAAAAGGAAAAGATCAGCTTTGGAGACGAGGACCTCGATGGACTGCTAACACACCACCAGGACCCGCTATTCATAAAATCCAAAATCAGAGACCCGAGCTTCCATATCAAGTAGATACTAGTGGATAACAGAAGCTCGGTCAATGTACTATTTATGCTAGAAGTTCGAGGAATACACATCCCCAAAGAGAAACTTCAGCCGGCAGCTGGCCCGATCTACGGTTTTAATGGAGGACCAGTGCCAATCGAGGGAACAGTAATGCCCCAAATCTAAGTAACATAAGTTTGGGGTGTGAGTAGAGGGTGTCGTGCATATAGGAGTAAAATCTAAGGAGTTTGTGTCTGGATAGTGGGTTTTTGGGTGTGTTTATAGGTTTGGGATGCAGATAGCAGTTTCGGGCTAGGGTTTTATATAAAACCTACACTAATCCCTCCCTCTCACAAACCATCCCTCTCTCGATCTCTCTCTCACCCTTTTCTCTCCCAATGCCTCTTTGTACATGGATGACTAGAAGGAGGAGAGCCCAAGCAGACGCCCCCTTCCCGATCCCTCTCCTTCTCGCCCTCTCACACTCTCGAGTGTCATTGGAAGAAGGAGGAGGATCCCCTTATTTCCCAATATCCCCTCTTGATCCCTCTCTTTCATCCTGGCCACCGCTGATAAGGATGAACCCGACTTCCCCTCTCTCTGTCTTGGATACCGCTTACAAAGAGGAACACGCTCTCTTCCCTTCACATAAGCAATAAAAATACATCACATTGATAGAATTTTATCTGCCATATCACCTAGCAAAATAACATTTTAATACAACTCACAGCTAAGTGTGATAGGGATTTTTGCATTTAGACTTTTGTTTTAGTGAGGTGGAGGAGAAACAAAAGAATGGCATATGCTCAACTTGGCTCGCAATGGTAGAGAATGCGGGCTCGGATAAAAAGGCTCAAACTTTCCAATTAAAGGCCTAAATTCATTTTTATTGAGTTAATCACGATTTAGTTCATTTATTTAGAAGATCGCTAGGGGTAATTTCTGTTGGGTCCATTGTTCCCAATGTCCCTACTTTGTGCGAAGTCAAACAGGTCAATGACACACACATCAACTGTATTTGATGTGCATTTGAGGTTTTGAGTGCAGGTTTTCCATATCACATTGATTGGACTGTGGACACAATAAGTGGTTGTTGGACATAGAAAAAATCGACTAAGTCTACAAGCATTGAGTGGAGAAAGCTCACTCAACGCCAGAGGTATGGACTCAATATTATATAGTAAAAATTTTGCCTAAGTGCACAGGCGTTGAGTGAGGACAACTCACACAACGCCTTATAATATATAGCATCGAGTTTGTCTCAGCCTAACTGGCAGATAGCCAAAAATTCAGCTAAGTCCACAGGCGTTGAGTGTAGTCTACTCACTTAACGCCATACAGGTAAAAGGCTGTGAGTCAGGCTGAGTCAGTGTAAGCCTAGAGAAATTGGCTAAAATTTTGGCTAAGTACATAGGCGTTGAGTGTGGTCTACTCACTCAATGTCATACAACTATAGCGTTGAATGTTGTTGTGCCAGTCAACTCCACAGAAAAGTCGGGCAAAATTTTCACTAAGTCCACAGGCGTTGAGTGTAGCTTACTCACTCAACGCCAGATAACAAAAAAAATCTGTTAAGTAGTTTGGCGTTGAGTGGAGCTTACTCTCTCAATGCCAAGATGCAGAAATATTTGCTAAGGCAAATAGCATTGAGTGAGGCAAGCTCATTCAATGCTCTCGACACTCACAATGCCTTGTAGCAGAAATTTGTCTAAGTCTAAAAGCGTGGATTGCTTGACTTTCGTCGAGGTCACCTTCATCGAACTGAGCTCAGCGTTCATCGAACTGAGAAAAATTACTCAGTTTAGCCTGGAGTTCATCAAACTCAGTTCAGCCTTTCATCAAACTAAGTCCACAGTTCGTCGGACTGAACTTATACTTTCGTCGAGCTGAGCTCGACGTTCGTCGAATGGAGCTCAGCTTTCGTCGAGCTCAATATTTAGGATTTTGTCTAAGTATTATGATGTTTAGTGATACCGACTCAATCAACGCCTTTGATTCTGATGATTGAATTTTGTCTAAGTCCAGAGATGATGATTCATGTTGATGTTAGCAAAGTCAAGTTATCAACAAAATTTCAAATAGTGCGAAATTGCTGCCCGAGATGTTGGCGGCTAGCTGTCATCATGTTTTGGACTTTCCAAGGAATATTTCCATCATAAAGTGTTGGGTCCCACACACGGCAAGGAGCCGTTAAATCAAGAATAAATGGAAAGCATGCGCTGGATGGCTTAATCTCAGCCATCAATCCTGGTGGTGGGACCCACTGCTCAATTGGCCTTCAGAGTATAAAAGGAAGCAAATCGGACAGAGCAAAAACAATAATCAAATTGATTCCTTGTTTAGGTTTTCTGAAAACGAGAAGAAGGGCGGGCGAGCATCATCTTCTTCCTTGCCATTTTTGTCGAGCCTGAAGAAGTGGTTCTGCACAGAGAACCTTGCTGGGAAGGAGATAGCTGAAGCAATTACCATCTGTAATAGTAGGATCGGAATTCATTCTGAGAGATAGCTGGAGAAATTACCATCTGTAACAGTAGGATCAGAATTCATTCTGAGGTCGCAGATCTATAAGATTCTGTAGAGGGAAGGTTAGCTGCTTGAAGAAAGAATGTACTGCCTACCTATTGTCTTCAACAGCAATTAGTTGGATTAATATCTGCTCAGTCTAGGAAGAAGGAGACAGAGTTCTTGATCTGGTGTCTAATAATACAATCTTTCTTGTTCTTTTGTTTAGATTCTTTATGAATCTGTAGTTGTAAGCCTAAATTATAAAGGCTAAGGTCTTTGTGACTTGTGTTTGGCTTTGTGCCTAGTGAAAGGTCTTTGTGACCTGTGGATTGGCTTAGTGCTTAATTATTAGGTCTGTGTGACCTATGTGGTCCTGTGAGATTTGTGTTGTAAGCTATTAAGTAGCTGAGTTTTGGAGGGAGAGCTGAATCTAATACACAGTTAGATAGGCGTAGAGGGACAGTGGATGTACCCAAGATTGAGAAACAACTATAAAATTGTTGTGTTGTCTGTGAATGTTCTTGAAAGCTGATAATTAACCTAATCATAGACACAAAAATCAGAAAACTAGTTAGAAAACTTAAACAGAGACAAAAACCTATTCACCCCCTAGGTGTTTAGCTAACCTTGAAAACAAGACTTTCAAGTGGTATCAGAGGGAGGTTACTCTTTAAATGCTTAACTGTCTGAGTAGACCTCCAAGGTTAGCAAGAAGTCTGTCTCCATGGGTTCAGGAATGACCAATAGGGAGTTGAGTGCTGTGAGACTTCCAATCTGTAGGAAGGAAGATTTTTGCATCTGGAAAGCAAGGGTGAGACAGTCATGGAAGCTGCTGACCCTAGAATGTACATTATAGTTGAAGAAGGACCATTCATCCCAATGAAGGTCTCTGTAATGGATGCTAATGTAAATACCCCCAAGATATATGATGAGATGACCAAGGATGAGTTGGCCCTAGCCTCAATAGACAAGAGGGCAAAGAATATCATTATGGGTGTTATTGATGACTCTACACTTCATAATCTGATCCATTGTAAAATAATAAAGGAAATATGGGAAACACTTATGATTTACATGGAGGGGACAGATGAAGTTAGAGATGATAGGAAATATATGCTCAACCAAGAGTATGAGGCTTTCAGGCAATCCAAGGGGGACAACATAACCACCTGTTATGAAAAGTTCTTTATGATTGTGAATGAGCTGAAGACTTATGAAAGAGTGTTCAGTCACTATGAACTGAATGATAAGTTCCTTAGATCTCTCTAGAGAGTGGGACACAAAAATCTGTGCCATCTGAGAAGTGGTAAAGCTGGGTGACACTGCTCCTCACACACTCTTTGGGAAGCTGTTGTCATATGAGATGCAGCTGGCAGCAAGGAAGGAAGAGGAGAACAATAACAAGTCTCAGGCAAGAGACAAAACTGTAACTTTCAAAGCTAAAGGCACCAGCAAAAGCAGAAGAAAGTCTCCCTCTCCACCAAGGAGAGAGGCTGAATTTGATTTTGGAAGATCAGAGGGAAGTGCATCAGAGTGTCAATGGTCTGATAAAGATTTTGTTTCCTTCACTAGGAAATTCCAGAAGTTCTTGAAGAAGAAGCACTAGAGAGGAAGGCCTTCCACCTCCTCTCATCCCAAGGATGACAACTACAAGGGCAAAAGAAAATCCTCTAAGGAGGAAAGGTATGGTTCCAAAACTGGTAAATAGGTTTCCTCTAATATAACTTGTTATCATTGCAGAAAACCTGGGCATATCATAGTTGATTACCCAGTCAAAAGGAAGGAACACTGTGAGAAAAAGGACCACCAGCAAAAAGGCAAGAAGGAGAAATCCATCATTGCCAAAAAGCAAAGAAGTTGTACTGACTCCTCCTCATTTGAGTCAGAAGAAGAAGAAGAAGCCTGCATTGGGTTGTACTCAACTAAAGAAGAAGCTGTAGAAGCAGACTGTATCAAAAGGCTGGCAGCTTTAGAAGAAGAAGCTAAAAAGATTCATCCTGCTGCCAAGATTGAAGATAGGGCCCCTCTATCACAATCTGATAGTGATTCAGAGCTGGATTCTGAAGATGACAACTGTTTTCTTGGGCTGATGGCTAAGTCAAATTAAGAAACAAGCTAGGATCAGCCTTGTCCAAGCAAGGTAAATTCTGTTACCAGCTCTGTATGTTCAGATTATGAATCAGTTCAAGATTCATGTGCCTCTGCATCAAGTGATGATGATGGCTCAAAATCTGAGGGAGACATCAATCAATTGATTGATAAATATGGTGAACTTCTGCAGGCTCTAAAGAAGAGCAAGCTCCTGGCCAAACAGCAGGCTCAGGAAATTGTCTCTTTAAAGCTTGCTGCTTTAGAATAAGCAAAATTGTTGGATCTGAAGATGTAAGAAGTTAGCAAACTGAAGAATGTGACAATCATTCAGATGAGCACCATAACCTTCAAGAATAACCATATCAGGAATCTTGAAGTAAATATCCAAAAGGAGAGCGAACTAGTGTCTAGCTACTCCAAACCTAGCATAGTGTTGCCCTTGATAGACTTATTCTCCTCTCATAAGGGAAAGAAAGGTTTGGGATTTAAGGGAAGGACAAGAGCTGTTAATCCCAAGGGAAAGGGAAAAGCTCAAGTTGAGCCACTAGCCTCTAAGCTTCCTGTAAAATTTGTTATAGTGTAATTTTCTTCTAACAGCCATGACCATGAGAGTATTTATGGTCACTTGAATCATGCTAGACCATCTTGTGTGAACAAAGATGTTCCACAATATGGTGGCAATTACCGCAAAGGTGCAAGTTCCTATGAGAAAATACAAATGGCCAATCCTGGACCATTTGTGTTTGGTGCAACAGCCCCTTCAGTCAAGTGTAAAGCTGCTGACTATTCTTCAATTCCTCCAGACCACTCTAAGAAAAAGGGCAAGATTGTTAGTAGACCAATCCTGGGCATCTCTGAGGCCATCAAGGGTATGCTTTCTGAAAAGAAAGCTGCTGCTAGAAGGGCTCAAGATATCCCAAGAACTTCTACTGCAAGGCCCACCACTTGTTAGACTGGAGCTTGAAAACCATGGAACAGGACTGTTGCTACTCCTTTTAGACTTAGAGCTGCCATTAACACAGCCACTAGACCTGCTCCAAAAAGAAGGTACAACATCCATGAGTGTTGGTGTTGTGGCAAGGTAGTCCACTTTGATATTGATTGCTGACGCAATCATAGTGCGCAAAGAGCAAATGTCAGCTTGCCTGTCAGAAAAGCTGCAAGCAGGCAGAATTATTTTCAGTCTAACATACACCAAGGACCCAATAAAAATTGGGGTTCTAAGGTTAACTGATGTGTGTTTTGTAGGATAGTCTAAATGCTCATACCCCTATATGGTACTTGGACAGTGAATGTTTCAGGCACATGACTGGAATAAGGAGCATGCTAAAGGATTATGCTCCAGTAAAGAATGGAGCAAAGTTTATCTTTGGTGGGTTAGAAAAAGGGGTGACTAGATTTTATGGTAAGATCTCTAATGGCATAGTCACCATCAATAGAGTAGCTTATGTGGAAGGGTTGTAACACAACCTCATAAGCATTAGCCAACTCTGTGATCTTGGCTATGATATAGTATTACACAAGGATGAGTGCCAAATTAAGAGGTTAAGTGACCAAGATGTCATCTTAACAGGCACTAGGAGTGAAAATATGTACTTTTTTGATTTCCTATGCTCTAGTAAATACTCACCTGTATGCCTTGTTACAGATGAGAAAGCCTCTTCCTGTGTCCAGTGGAACAAGAGGCTAGCCCATCTAAATTATAGGACCATAGGCAATCTATTCAGCAATTAGTTGGTTAGGAATGGGCCTAAGTCTATATGCACTAAGGAGGGTATCTGCTCTGCATGCCAAAAGGTCAAACAGACTAAGACCTCCTTCAAGAGCATTGGCACCAAAGACTTAGTGAGGTGCTTATACCTCCTGCATATGGATCTATTTGGTCCTATGCCAATTCAAAGTCTAGATAGGAAAGTCTACACCCTTGTGATTGTTGATGATTTTTCCAAATTTGCCTGGGTGTTCTTTCTAAGGAAGAAAGTTGAAACCCCTGATGTCTTTCAGACATTTTTGAAGCAAATTCAGAATGAATTCAACAGCACTGTCGTCAAAATAAGAAGTGACCATGACATTGAGTTTCAGTCTGAGTGCATGACAAGGTTCTGTGAAGAGCTAGGAATTCATCGAGAATTTTCCTCTCCTAGAACACCCTAGCAAAATGGAATTGCTGAGAGGAAAAATAGGACTCTCATAGAGGCTGGTAGAACCTTACTAAGTAACTCATACCTCCCATAATACTTCTGGGTTGAGGTAGTTAACACTGCATGATATGTCCTTAATAGGGCTTCTATCACTAAGAGCCACAAGAAGACTCCCTATGAGATCTTGAAGGGCAGAAAACCAAACCCGAGCTATTTCAGGATCTTTGGTTACAAGTGCTATGCGCTCAATAATGGAAAAGGCCATTTAACTAAGTTTGCTGTCAAGTCCAATGAATGGATCTTTGTTAAGTACAACACTCATAGAAAGGCATATAGAATATACAACATAACTACCCAAGTTGTAGAAGATTCAATGCATGTTGTTTTTGATGAATCCAACATGGTTAACTGTAAGCTGCCAAGCTCCTCCTCTTATAGTATTGCAGGTACAGAGCAGATGATGGACAAGCTGACCATCAAGGAAGCTACCCCTACAGTCCAAGAAAATGATGATGGACTGCCTATTCCAAGAGAAGGGGACAACATACCTGAAGAAAATGAAGACCAGCTGACTAGAAGCAAGAGCATGAATACAACTCGAAACTTAAGCTTCCTGTCTCAAGAAGAGCCAAAGAAGTTTGAAGAAGAAATCAATTACCAGTTCTGGATTGGAGCAATGCAAGAAGAACTTGACCAATTTAAGAGATGTAAGTTCTGGACGTTGGTCCACAGACCACAAGGACAAAATATCATAGGGACTAAGTGGATCTACAGGAATAAGTTGGATCAAGATGGCATTATTATCATAGGAACAAGTTGGTCAAGAATAAGGCTAAACTGGTGGATAAAGGCTACAAGCAAGAAGAGGGAATAGACTTTGACCAGAACTTTACCCCAGTAGCCAGATTGGAAGCCATAAGGATCTTCCTTGAATTTGCAGCCCATTAGCGATTTAGAGTCTACCAGATGGATGTCAAGTCAACATTCTTGAATGGGGACCTAAAAGAGGAAGTATATATGGATCAGCCATAAGGTTTTGTAGATCCTAACTCTCCCAATTTTGTTTATAAGCTTAAGAAAGCTCTATATGGGCTAAAGCAAGCCCCTAGGGCTTGGTATGAAACCTTGTCCAGCTTCCTAATTGAGAACAAATTCTCAAGGGGGAAGATAGATAAGACCCTATTCCTATGGGAATCAAAGGGCAAGCTTATCCTAGTCCAGATATATGTCGATGACATTATCTTTGGATCTACTAATGACAACCTTTGTAGGAAGTTTGCTAAACTTATGCAAGGGAAGTTTGAAATGAGCAACAAGGGTGAGCTCAAGTTCTTCTTGGGACTCCAAGTGATACAGACTGATGATGGCTTGTCCATATCCCAGTCTAAGTTCACTAGGGAGCTAATCAAAAAGTATGGTATGGATTGTGCCTCTACCATGAGAACTCCCATGAGATCAAGTATGCCAATAGACAAAGATGAGACAAGGAAACTTTTTGATGAGTCTTTGTATAGAGGGATAATTGTCTCCCTTTTATACCTAACTGCTATTAGGCCTGACATCATGTATGCCACATGTGTCTGTGCTAGGTATTAGGCCTGCCCTAAAGAATCTCATTACTCTACTACAAAGAGAATCTTGAGGCATCTTAAGGGCACACCATATCTTGGCCTATGGTACCCTAGAAATAGGGATTTTGATCTAATTGGATCTTCTGATGAAGATTTTGCAGGTTACAAATAAGACAGGAAAAGCACTACTAGAACCTGTCAGTTCTTAGGAAGAAGGCTAGTTTCTTGGAGCAGCAAGAAGCAAACTAGTGTGGCCATATCCACAGCTGAGTCAGAATATATATCAGCTAGAAGCTGCTGTTCTCAGCTGTTGTGGATTTAACATCAGCTCCAGGATTACAACTTTTAGGTAAGTAGAACTCCTCTCTACTGTGATTCTACAAGTGCTATTTATATTGCTAGGAATCCTGTCTCATATAGCAGAACTAAGCATTTAGAAATAAGATATCATTTTATTAGGGAGCATGTGGAGAAGAAAGACATCAGTCTTGAGTTTGTCCCCACAGACAAGC
Source organism: Platanthera zijinensis (assembly GCA_039513925.1). Lineage (NCBI taxonomy): Eukaryota > Viridiplantae > Streptophyta > Magnoliopsida > Asparagales > Orchidaceae > Platanthera > Platanthera zijinensis. The sequence continues at coordinate 165,637,262 of CM077093.1, read as the reverse complement.
AAGTGGCTGATATCTTCACTAAGCCATTAGATAAAGCAAAGTTCAACACCCTCATCAGTCTTGAGTTGGTTATGTTGAACTTGGCATAGCTTCAGACATTCCCTTTTGCATTTTTTGGTGTAGGTATTGTTCCTCTTGCTGGACATACAGACTCCCAAGTAGTATCAGTTCACTGATGCTTCTATTGAGGGGGAGTAAGTTACTATGGAGAGAAAAGAGAAGGTCAGCCAATGGAAGCGCCAGCCCCCATCTACCTATTATGCAAAAGTCAAAAAGGGGGAGAGAATAGAGAAGTTCCTAGCAAGGAGGAGTCATAGAAAGTGGGAGAGATGGCAAAGGGGAAAGAAAGACATGTGGAACTCAAGCAAACCTTGTAGCAAAACAGGGGGAGTAAGTGATGCTCACCATACAAGAAATGAGGTACATTTACTTATAGCTTATCTGAATTTCAATAGTTATTTTGCTGTATAGGTTGTGTGTATCATTGACCAAGGAAAGAAAACATTTTTTTTGATAAAAGTTGATAAGGGTTTTGACTTCTTCAGATAGGGGGAGATTGTTGGGTCCATTGTTCCCAATGTCCCTGATTTGTGAGAAGTCAAACAGATCAATGACACACACATCAACTGTATTTAATGTGCATTTGAGGTTTTGAGTGCAGGTTGTCCATATCACATTGATTGGATATGTGGGCATAATAAGTGGTTGCTAGACATAACAAAAATAGACTAAGTCCACAGGCGTTGAGTTGAGAAAGCTCACTCAATGCCAGAGGTATGGACTCAATATTATCTAGTAAAAGGTTTGCCTAAGTCCACAGGCATTGAGTGAGGACAGCTAACTCAACGCCATATAATATATAGCATCATGTCCGTCTTAGCCTAACTGGCAGATAGCCAAAAATGTGGATAAGTCTACAGGCTTTGAGTGTAGTCTACTCACTCAACGCCATACAATAAAAAAGGCTGTGAGTCAGACTGAGTCAGTCTAAGCCTAGAGAAATTGGCTGATATTTTGGCTAAGTCGACAGGCGTTGAGTATGGTCTACTCACTCACGTCATACAGCTTTAGCATTGAGTGTTGTTGTGCCAGTCAACTCCACAGAAAAGTTGGGCAAAATTTTCATTAAGTCCACAGGTGTTGAGTGTAGCTTACTCACTCAATGACAGATAACAGAAAAATTCTGTTAAGTAGTTTGGTATTGAGTGGAGCTTACTCTCTCAATGCTAAGACATAGAAATATTTGCTAAGGCAAATAGCGTTGAGTGAGGCAAGCTCACTCAATGCTCTCAACGCTCTCAATGCCTTGTAGACAAAATTTGGCTAAGTCCAAAAGCGTGGACTTCTTGACTTTCGTCGAGCTCAGCTTTGTCGAACTGAGTTCAGAGTTCGTCGAACTGAGCCAAATTACTCAATTTAGCCTAGAGTTTGTCGAACTCAGTTCAGCCTTTCATCAAACTAAGTCCACAGTTCGTCGAACTGAAGTTATACTTTCGTCGAGCTAGGCTCGACGTTCGTCGAATGGAGCTCAGCTTTCGTCGAGCTCAATACTTAGAATTTTGTCTAAGTGTTGTGGAGTTGAGTGATACCTACTCACTCAACGCCTTTGGTTCTGATGATTTAATTTTGTTTAAGTCCAGATATGCTGAGTCATGTTAATGTCAGCAAAGTCAAATTGTCAACCAAAATTCAAATAGTGCGGAATTACTGCCCGAGATGTTGGCGGCCAGCTGTCATCATCTTCTGCACTTTCCAAAGAATATTTCCATCATAAAGTGCTGGGGCCCACACACAGCAAGGAGCTGTTAAATAAAGATTAAATGCAAAGCATGAGCTTGATGGCTTAATCTCAGCCATCAATCCTGGTGGTGGGACCCACTACTTAATTGGCCTTCAGAGTATAAAAGGAAGCAGATCGGCCAGAGCAAAAAACAATAATCGAATCGATTCCTTGTCTAGGTTTTCTAAAACTGAGAAGAAGGGCGGGCAAACATCATCTTCTTCCTCGCCATTTTTGTCGAGCCTGAAGAAGTGGTTCTGCACAGAGAACCTTGCTAGGAAAAAGATAGCTGAAGAAATTACCATCTGCAACAACAAGATCTGAATTCATTCTAAGAGATAGCTAGAGCAATTACAATCTGCAAAAGTTGGATCAGAATTCATTCTGAGGTCGCAGATCTACAAGATTCTGCAGAGGGAAGGTTAGCTGTTTGAAGAAAGAATCTACTGCCTACCAATTGTCTTCAACATCATGTGGTTGGTTTGATATCTTCTGAGTCCAGGAAAAGGAGACACAGAGTTCTTGATCTGGTGTCTAATCATACAATCTTTCTTGTTCTTTTGTTTAGATTTTTGTTAATCTGTAGTTGTAAGCCTAAATTATAAAGGCTAAGGTCTTTGTGACCTGTGTTTGGCTTTGTGCCTGGTGAAAGGTCTTTGTGACCTGTGGATTGGCGTGCGTATTTGTTAGGTCTGTGTGACCTGTGTGGTTCTGCGGGATCTGTGTTGTAAGCTATTAAGTTGCAGAGTTTTGGAGGGAGAGCTGAATATAACACACAGTTAGATAGGCGTAGAGGGACAGTGGATGTACCCAAGATTGGGGAACCACTATAAAATTGTGGTGTTGTCTGTGAATGTTCTTGAAACTTGATAATTAACCTAATCACAGGCACAGAAATAAAAAAAACTAGTTAGAAAACTTAAACAGAGACAAAAACCTATTCACCCCCCCTCTAGGTGTTTAGCTAACCTTGAAAACAAGACTTTCAATTTCTAAACACAGAGAAAGGACACCCCTTGCTGTGAACCTAAAATGTAGCACTAACGATGCTACAAACAACTCTTACCCTAGTGTCGGGCTCAATCACATTCTAACGAGCAGTGGATATACACCAATGATAGTTAAAATGAATACACTATATTTAACATATGCAGAAAAATTAACTCTAAATCTATTTCTATCCTAGAACATGGGCACTCGACTAGGTGCACTGCATGAGTCTAGGTTCAATTAGCAATTCCAACTATTTGATTATAAATTAGACAGTCCTACAATCCTAAAGATATTGAATAAACATGGGAATAACAAAAATTAAAGCAATAATGCAGTGGGTGCGGCATGATATGCACATGAACGAATGCAATATTTTTTTTTAAAACAAAAAATATTGAGCTATTGGAATGAAAAATGAAATTGTAATGCGGGCGTGACAAACGAAAAACTACCCCCAGATTTAAACCTAATATTGTCCTCAGTATGCATAAATATGCAAGAATATGAGAAATGCAAGAAAATTAGCTAAGATAGAAATTCGTTACCCATCCCATAGAATGGAGCATTCTGAAAGCCTCTGAATTTGATGTTTGTGCTTGAAAAAATCTGCCCCCGGTTCCAACTCGGCTAAATAATAGAAATTATCATTGATATTCTACGGGGGTTAGACAAATAAAAATAATATACAGTATAATAATAAAACTAGCACAATAGATAATATGGGGCACCTCCCAAGAGCACTTTGTTAACCGTCCTTAAGCTCGACTAAATACTCGTATTAAGCATTGTTTATAGTTTTTGAGCAAAAGTACTAAAACAAAATTAAATCTACTCCTACTCTTAATTTCTCAGATTGACCAGACTTGGAAACAATCAGCTAAAAAATGTTTTGTGATACATCTCGGCTCAGAGGGAAAGGGAGGACGCAGTGCCGGTGTGTCAGCACAGATGAGAAAATTTCTCACCTGACTTTGCACCAGAAACAAATTGCTTTGTGGCCTTGAGTCTCGCATGCTCGTCGTGGACTTTCTTTTTAAATTCAACCCATAATGACCTTCATAGGGGGACTTCCTCCATACCTACAGGACTAATACTAGTAATGGTAACGACAACACATTGCTACACCGGATTGGTAGAGGCAAGGTCTTTTCAGCAGATTTTTTTTATAATTTTTAGCTCAGCGCCACGACATGCTCTGACCGCCTCTCCAATGAACACTATCTTATCTTTGCTTACTCCATCATTAATGGAAGCTATCTCCTTAATCTATGCAATCAACATTCCATTATCATTCTTCTCTATTGGCACTTCCTCGTCATCAACTTTTCACCTCATTAGCACTCCTTTCATCCTCAACCATACCTTATCAAGACAAAGAAACTCATCAAAAACATCACTGCACTGAAGTGTAGTGTCACTCATCAAATCAGTAATATCACTAGGAGAAGTAGTGCTAGGTGGAAAAGAAATGTGTCCTATAAAAATGTAGAGTCGCCAACAATATGAGGCTAAAAATGGGTGGTGAATTGTTTCAGGTGGCCTCATTACATGGAACTCAATGATTATAGTATTTCCATCTAATACCACTTCAACGTCTTGATCAGCCCCAATAGTAACAACACTCTCACCATTTGCCAACACTAGTGGCACGACCACCTCTTCATCAGTATGGATGTTGAACTTTTCAACATCCCGTAACACAATAATATTTTGGGAGGAGCCTGTGTCAACTAACACCTTAGTTGGGATACTATTCAACCTACACTCGACAATGATACCTCTGCCAAAATTCAGAGCAAGATCCCAGGAACCTCGTCCTTCCTCCTGCAGGTTATTTTCTAACTAGCTTGGGAGAGTACCAGACATTCTCTCAGTTACACGCTTGATAAGTTAGGAAATCTGGGTCTCAAGGCTCTTTATCGTTGCATTTTGATTTTCGATAAAGGACATAGTGTAATGAATATGTTGATACAATTTGTCCTCCCATAGTGCCCTCTCCACTGACTTGCCCTAATTATACGGGGGTGGTGTAAATGACTGCAGGGTTGGCTTCTACTAGCTTGCCTTCCCTGTGTTTATTGCAGGCCATTTCTCCAGCTAAAGTTTGGGTGATTTCTATACCCTAGATTTAATGGATTGGAGAAAGGGGGCCCCTTTGTCGATTGCCTAAATAATTCACCTCCTCAGAGATGTTATAAATGGATGAATCAGTAGGGGAGCTCCCCATTTGGTACTCAAATGAGTTGTGGCCCATGACACCACAGCTTTGGCAAGTCACGACAAACATAGGGTTCACAGTAAGTGTGACCTTCCACAAAAAACTTAACTCTTCAATTTGTTATACATTGCCCCCAGTTGGGTGGATATTGCATTGAAAGGATATACCTGATGTAATCCTACCACCACCTTCATAGGGGTTACTCTTCAATCTCCCCATTGGGAATTATATTGAGCCAGGTTCTTTATAATGGACCACATCTCAACTAGTGTTTTACCCATCATCGAACCTCCTGCAACAGAATCAACATCCACACGAATGCTAGAATCAAGAGCCCCATAGAAAATATCAACAAGCGCCTAAACTCATGATGAGGGCATTGCCTCAGAAGCTCGTTAAATCTTTCCTAAGCTTCTGCAAGAAATTCTTTATCTCACTGCTTGAAAGTGTGAATTTCAGTTTGTGTCGCCAAAATCTTAGCGGCGGGTAAAAGCTTGGTCATAAAAGCATTGACTAACTCGTTCCAGGAGGGATGGAAATTATCTATGCCTTGGCTTTATCCCTCATTGTGAATGGAAAAAGCTTCATCTGCATCGTATTATCTGTCACCCCATTAATCTTGAAGGTATCACATATCACAAGGAAGTAGAAAATATGCTGATGCGAGTCCTCAAGAGGAAGACCACCAAACTGGACAGAATTTGTAAGAATGTTTAGAATGGAGGGACTGATGTCAAATTGTAGGTTAGCGATGTCTGGGCTCAAGGGTGCCTACACACTCCCTAAAGTAGTGGATGTTGATGGAATGAGCTATTCCTAGACCGTCAATGATTACTATACCATATCGGAAGAAGTATAAGATTTTACAACCAAGGATGTATTTGTTGGGATCCATCCCCTAAAGAGTCGGAGAACTAAGAAAATTAGATCAGATTATGACCAGGTTTGTTCTCAGCGCTCTCAACGGTTTGGGTGTGATGGCTCTCAGCGGTACCCGCATGATGGATATCAATGATACCTGCGGGATGGCTCTCAGCAGTACCGGCATGATGGATCTCAGCGGTACTAGCGTGATGGATCTCATTGGTACTGACATGATGGATCTCAACGATCTCAACAATTTTTGGCATCGAGTGCTTGGCGTCGAGTGAGCTGGTTTGCGTCGAGTGAAGCTTGTTGGTGTTGAGTAAAGCTGTTAGGCGTAAAGTGAAGGCTGACGGAATCTGTTCCGTAAAATCTTGATTTTTCCTGTCATTTAATGGTTTTGGGTTTGATCTAAGGGCTGAGATAGCCTCACCCTTTGCCCTAAATAGGCCTCGATCTATTCCAAACAGAGTTAGTAGTTATTTCATCCGTCAAAGAGAACATTGTTATTCTCGGGTTTAGAAGAAGATCGGCCTTTCTCCATTGCCATTGCCAGTGAAGATTTTCTGGAGGAAGAATAAAAGTTTCTTATATTTGTTTCTTGTCTTTGTTGTAAGGATATTTTTGCTCTCTATCTTGTCTTCATTTGTCTTGCGTTTTGAAGAGAGATTTTAGAGTTTGTGATCATTTTTCTTGAAGAATGTTTTTCACCTTGAGTTCTGAGAGGGGATTCAATCTGTGAATCCAAGGGGGATATAGGTTGGGCAAACCTAGTGTTCTTATTGTTGTAGTAATCCTTATTATTATTGATAGTGGATTTCGCGTGCCCCGCCCCGTGATTTTTCACTCATTGATTTTGAGAGGGTTTTCCACATATATCTTTGTGTTCTTTGCTTGGGTTTTTCATTTGTTCTTTTGTGTTATCTTCTATGCGGCTGTTGCGCAAGCATCCAGTTGAATATTCTATTTCCCATTAGTATTATACTCGAGGTGGTTGGGTAATTCTACTTTAAAAAATATTTATTATTCTATCAATTACAACTTGGAGTTGGAGCTTACAAAAATATAGACTAAAATTGCTAACAAATTAAAATGATGGTTAAAACTAGTACCCAATCTTTGAATCGCCTTGGACTAAGAAAATAAAGGAATGAAATATGTAAAAAGAGATAAATAAAGACAAATTTTATTACTCCAAAAAGATAATTATTACAAAGGTATGCCCCTTATTTATATAAAATGGGGGAGATGAGAGAATACAACAAACGATGTGGGACTAAATACAATCCATGTAGCCTATGCGGTTTGTCAATGTCAAACCACACACTATACAAAGAACAATTGAAAACCCAACGACAACTAAGGAAAACTGCCAGACTGCTAGGGAAGACCGTCGGTGCAGGTCGTCAAACCGCAACTGCGGGTTGCCACCAGACCGTAGTTGCGGGTAACGATTAGACCGCTACTGTGGTAAGCCACCAGACCGCAACCGCGGGTTGCCACCATACAGTAGTTGCGGCTAACCATCAGTTTGCTGCAGCGGCTACATCCAGACCGCTACGGCTACTTGCAGACCGCTTCGACTAACATCCACTCTGTTGTTGTGGCTACACCCAGACTGCTGTGGTTAACCTCCAGACCACTGATGCAGTTAATTTCCAGACCACTATTGTGGCTAACACCCAGGCCACTATTGCGACTATCCCTCATACTGCCACTGCTGCTATCCTCCTGACTGCTAGCTGAGGTTCACCATCAGACCGCTGAGGCAAACTGCCAGACTACTAAGGGAAGCAGACCGCTGCAGCTAGATATAAAACTTCCCGGTCTCCTAAAGCTCCAACACTCCCCCCTCGAACTGGAGCATATATATCTACCATGCCCATCTTGTTATAAACCTCTCTAGAAGGAGTAACTAGATTCGTGAAGAAATCAGCTAGTTCTCTTTCTGAGGTAACAGACGGAGTGCAGAACTGATTCTTTAAAATCTCCTCTCTAATGAAGTGGCAATCAACCTCAATATGCTTCGTCCTCTCATGAAAGAAGGGATTTCTCAAAATATATATGGCTGCCTTATTGTCACAGAACATTGGTAGAGGATGATCATAAACCTCTCCAAAATTAAGCATAAGTGTATGTAACAACTTCACCCTGCAAGTGGTTAGAGCCATGCTCCTATACTCGGCTTCTGCACTTGACCTGGAGACAGAAGCTTATTTTTTGCTCTTCTAGCTGACCAAATTCCCTCCAACAAAGATACAAAACCAAGATGTAGACATCCTATCTTCCTTATCATCTGCATAGCTGGCATCAGAGTATGCCTCAACCTTTAAATGTCCCCTTTTCTAAAACAGAAGTCCTTTCCCTGGAGCACCTTTCACACACTTTAGAATCTTTATTGATGACTGAAAATGACATTCCTCAAGAGCTTGCATAAATTAGCTCCCTCTTCACATTGCATAACAAATATCCAATCTTATGACTGTAAGATAAATGAGTTTTCCCACAAGCCGTCTGTACCTGGTGACATCTTCAAGAAGAAGTGAGTCCTTTCTCTAACACTTTTCATCTCCAACAGACATTGGAGATCGAGCAGGTTTAGCTGCAAGAAGACCTATCTCTTTTAAGAGGTCTAAGGCATACTTCTGCTGTGAAAGAATAATAGACCCTGGTTTCCTAGATATTTGAATCCCCAAGAAATATTTTGGAGATCACATATCTTTAGTAACAAAATGCTGAAGTAGATGCTTCTTTGTCATATAAATACCTTCTCTATCATCCCATATAAGAAGAATATCATCCACATAAACTGTAAGGACAACAAGACCAGCCTATGTCTTGCGAATGAATAACGAGTGATTCGCAGCACTTCAAGCAAACCTAACCAAAGAAATAACTTCGTTGAACTTGTTAAACTAGGCCATAGGACTTTGCTTAAGACCGTAGATCGCCTGCTGTTTACAGACCTGAGACTCCCCCTGAGCAACATACCCAGGAGGTTACTCTATATAGATAGTTTCCTGCAAATCACCATAAAGAAAGGCATTCTTCACATCCAACTGAGACATCTCCCAGTCTCTATTAATAGCCACCGAAAAGAGCACACAGATTGTAGTAATCCTAGCCACGGGAGAGAAAGTATCAAATAAATCCACACCATAGGTCTGTGTAAAAACTTTGGCAGTAAGCTGTGCCTTGTAACGATCAATAAAACCATCAGGGAGAAACTTGATGACAAAGACCCAGTGATAGCCAATCACATCAGCTCTTAGAGGACTAGGAACAATAGTCCCAGTACCCCGTTCAGTAAGAGTGTGCATCTCTTCATCCATAGAAGCCTTCCAATGAGGAATAACAAGTGCATCTTGATATGAGGGTGGAACAACATTTGTTGAGAGGGCAAGAGCAAAGCTCCTAGATAAAGGAGAGAGCTGTGCATAAGAGACCACGTCCTGAAGAGGATTTTGGGTGCATGAGAGAACACCTTTCCGAAGAGTAATCGGAAGATCCAGATCTGACCTGTCTACTATATCATCACCATCCAAAGAAGAGACTACTAGCCTGGGAGCTAGTGGCAGAAGATCAGGAGAAGAATCAGGGACAGTAGAAGGGACAGAAATAAGAGAATCAAGGACAGGAGGAGAATAAAGTAAGGCAGGCTCCAGAAGTCCTGACATATTGGGAAAAGAAGAATCATTTGAAGAAGGAAAAAGAGAGGGAGAGTAAAAGAATGGAGCATCCTCAAAGAAAGTAACATCTGCCGACACATACTGTCTCTGAAGAATAGGGTCAAAATAGCGATACCCTTTCTGTGTCGGACAATAGCCCAATAAGATGCACTTGATAAAATGAGGAGAGAGATTGTCACATCTAGAAGCAGGAGAATGGACAAATTTTGTGCATCCAAAGACACGAGGAGGTAACCAAATGGTGTCCTATCAGGATATAGAATAGAAAAAGGAGTCTTGCCATCGAGAACCGAAGATAAAACTCGATTAATGAGAAAACATGAAAGAAGAACTGGATGACCCCAATAAGACCGAGGAACATGCATATGAGTGAGAAGACTACGAGTCATATCAAGAAGATGGTAATTTTTACTTTCAACAATGTCATTTTATTGTGAATTGCAAGGGCAAGTAGTTTGATGGAAAATACCATGATCCACACAAAACAAAGTAAAATGATGAGTAAAATATTCCTTAGCATTATTAGTGCGAAGAGTTTTAATTTGGGTATTAAACTGTATACGAATTTCATTATAAAATGTAGAAAAAATGGAGAAAATCTAAGAGCGTTCTCAAAACAAATACAACCACGTACACTGAGAAAATATCTATGAATGAAACAAAATTCAAACTACCCCTACCAACAGTTGGAAGGAGATTAGTACCCCAAACATCTGAATGAACCAGGTCAAAGGGATGAGAAGAACTACGACCATGCTTAGCGGGAAAAGAAGACCGGTGATGCTTGCCAAACTAATAAGCTTCACAATCAAGAGAAAAGTCGCCGCGAGGTAAATCAGGCATAAGCAGATAAAGAATCCGAGGAGGAGGATGCCCAAGGAGAAGATGCAACTGAAGTAGAGAAGAAGATGTAGAAAATGTAGAAGCAGTATCAAGATAGAACAAGCCACCACTCTCAATCCCAGTAGCAATCATCTCCTTGGAATGAGGAATCTAAAAAACACAAGTAGAAGTAGTAAAGATAGCTTCACATTTCAACTGTTTGCAAAGAGCAGTAAAAGAAAGAAGGTTTCACGGAAAATTCGGGACATAAAGAGTGTCCTGCAGCTGAAGAGAGTGAGTAACATGCATGATGCTAGAACCACAAACCAGAGATGGAGAACCATCTGTAATAAGAATAGGAGGTAATCGGTTGCTCTTATCAAGATAAGATAAAGAACGAGAATTTTTTGTCTATGATTAGTAGCACTAGAATCAATGAGCCACCAACCTATTGTAGCCAACTGAGCAGCACCAGAAGTAGGTAGAGAAGAAGTAGAGTACTTGGAGGAACCAATCGATGTTGGATGAAGATGAGGATGTTTGGTCCAAGAATGATCAACCAAGTGACCAAGTTGGCCACAATGAGAATAAAGATGCTTATAATAACCATGGCCACCACCACAGCCACCAATACGGCCACCAGAGGTGTCATGAAGAGCAGGATGAGTAACAAGATCATGAGACGAAGATGGAGAGGGAAGCAAAGGATGCTAAAGAAGAGTAGTAATAGCAGAAATTCTGACAGCAGTAGCATCCATAGTCGGAGTATCCGCCTCTCCAAGAATTTGCTGACGGATCATATCATAAGAGTCTGATAGGCGAAGAAGATAACAAACAACAAGAAACTCCCTGAAAATGCTTGTATTGCTCAGCCAGATCAGCAAAAATATATATATACTGAAGAAGTTCAACACAAAGAGCCTGAACCTCTTAATAGGCAAAAGCAGGAGTCATGACTAGTCGAGCAAAAAGATCAGCATACAGAGTATAAATGCGCGAAGTTTGGGCTCCCTTAGAATATAATGCGGCAATATGATTCCAGGAATTCTTGATCGTCGGATCATGTCAGATGACAGGAAGACACTCATTAGACAAACTATTGGACAACCATGTATGCACCAAAGCATCATAAGCATCCCAATCATCAAAAGCAACATAGCAAGAAGGAGGGGGATCATCAATCAAATGATGACGCTTGCGCTAAGAACGCAATATAAAAATGAAGGAAACACTCTAGTCAGGATAATTGGAACTTGTAAGCTTCGAAGCAGTACCCACATTACTAGAAGTAGAGAAAGAAGAAGTAAAAAGAGAAGAAGGGGCAGAGGTAGTAGAAGTAGAAGAAGAAGAAGAAGACAGAGCAGGAGTGTCAATAGAAAATAATAAGAAACCATATGGGTAGATAAAAACAACCCGTGTAAAGTGAACAAGTCGCAAAGAAAAGTGACTAAAAGGGAGGCGGAAAACAAGCCACAAAGAAACCACAAAAATAAAGTTATCCGCAATGCAAACCGCACGAATAGAGTAGAAGCCGCACTAACGGAATAAACAAGGGAGGGCTGAGAGGGAAATCGCGCGAACAAAAAAAGAAGCCGCACAAACTAGAGAAAAGGACCGATTAGATCTGATACCATATAAAAAGAGCTAAATAAAGGAAACTTTTATTTCTCCAAAAAGATAATTATTACAAAGTTATGCCCCCTTATTTATAGAAAATGGGGGAGATGAGAGAATACAATAAATGATGTGGGACTAAATACATTCTGCACGGCCTATGCAGTTTGTCCATGTCAAATAGCATATTATATAAAGAACAACTGAAAACCCAGCGATAACTAAGGAAAGCCGCCAGACTATCAGGGAAGACCGCTGGTGCAGGTCGTTAAACCGCAACTATGGGTTGCCACCAGACCGTAGTTGCGGCTAACCATTAGACCACTACTGCGGCAAGCCACAAGACCGCAACTGTGGGTTGCCACCATACTACAGTCGAGGCTAACCATTAGTCCTCTACTGCGGCTACGTCCAGACCATTATGGCTACCTCCAGACTATTGCGGCTAACATCCACTCTATTGTTGCGGCTACACCCAGACTACTGCAACTAACCTCCAGACTGCTACTACGGTTAATTACCAGACCGCTGCTGCGGCTAATACCCAGGTCACTGCTACGACTATCCCTCAGACTGCCACTGCTATCCTCCTATCCGCTAGATGGTGTTCACCATCAGACCGTTGATCCAAACTGCCAGACTGGTGAGAAAAGCAGACCACTGTACCTAGATATAAAATCGCCTAGTCTCCTCAAGCTCCAACAAAATAGAATTCATTTCTCTTGTTGAAGAGGCTTTTGATCGTGGAGGTTCCCGAAGCATGTGTTGGATCTAATGGCATACCTTAGAGGGGGTGAATAAGGTTTTTAAAAGATTATAGGTGATTAAAAAATATTCAAAACAAGGAGCAAGTTCCCTCGAGCTATCTCCGAGCGATAAAAGCTTTCGCCAGTGATATCTTCCAAAAATATGTTCTTTGTTTGAAGATCAGATTGATGTGCACACATATATTAGATTCCAGAAAACACTATAAACACATGAAAATAAAGATCAAACAAGTAAAGATGATTTTATTGGTTATGAAAAATTCATGTTTACAAAATTAGAATTAGATCTCCATGACGCTGGAGAACGAAGATGATTATTCAAATACTTTTGCGGTTTCTATATTTGCCCTCCTCTAGGATCAGTTAGCTCTCTTTCTTCTTCCTAAAAAGATAAATGAGCTACTAGATCTCCTAGATCTTGACATCCCCTAGGAAGATTTAGGCAAATGCCTCCTAGGAATCTGACAACCTCCCAGGTCGATTTCTCGTGAATTCCTCCTTGGAATTCGACGACCTCCAAGGTTTATTTTTCCACACAGATTACAAGATACCAGTTATAAAACGAAAAAATAAAGAAAATATAGAATCAAAATTTTAATCCCTCAAAAATAAATATCCGGAGGCGGCTAGCAATCTGTGTTTTTGATTCATTGCTCGGGCACGCGCTCGTTTTCAGAATCCCATCCTAGCGTCCCTTCACCAGAAATTTTTTCATTCATGCAAGAGGGAATGACCCTTCTTCTTAGTTTGGAGGATCTTTACGGCAGGGAGGACAACTCCTCTTGCTCTGGACGTTTTAGGGCTCCACTCCACGCAATTAGAAGAAGAGTCGCTTTATATCTCTTTAAAGAGTGGAGAACATTTCTAAATTCATCATCGTTATCATCTGGAATATAGAGATATTATCGAGCGATAGTGGGTTTCCTTTGTGGATTCCCATGTGTTCCAACATTGACTCTACAGATCACAGATGTGTCCATCATGAGGCTATCACTAGCGATAAGAATATATCACTGACAGTATCTTCTCAGACCAATGCTATCGACTGGCTAATCTAGTCGACAGGCCGATGCAATCGATACGCTACTACACACGATAGTGTTATTGCCCGTAATAGTGTAAAACTATACTGTTTTTGAAAAAATCCATACCTATAAACCTGCACATTATATCCACAGAATTTATGACCAAATATAGCTTGAGATTTGATATTATCAAACTTGAGAGATGCAGAATGCATGTTACAACAAGTTACCCCCTTTGATAATAACAAATCTCATTCATGAGATATAAATAACATAGAACTCGACATAATCTGGTATATTGTAAGAATAATAGTCAATGAATAATAAACAAGTTTATATATCAATTTATCATTAGGAATAATCATGGAAACATTATTTAGTGTGATTGTGTGTGCGTGATATGAATACCCCTATATGTGTGCTCCCCCCTAACCATGTGCATGATAGCCGCATAACTCCCCATACATGTGATCTCCTTTAGATAACTGGCCTAGTACTAGCTTATGAATATTATAATCTCCTCCTTTGATATTATCGAAAGGGCTGGGCATGATCGTAAGTGTTTAAGAAAATAGAGAGATGCAGTTCTATAAGCATGAAAAAGAAAAATAATGCACAAGATAAAGATAAACATAAAAGATATAGGAGTGACCAAAACACATTAGAGAATTGAAAATTTGCGGGTCAAAAGTACGAGCGGAACAAAACGACCACAAAACTAGACAGCACAAGAAAATCACTTGAATTATATATTGGCAGTTCATATGAATTTGGATAAAGCATACAAAACTAATTACATAAGTTTTGTCATATAATGTTAGGTAATTTATAGAGTTAGTACATTAGAACATTGTAAGCGTCATGAATAACAATCATCTATATACACTCGTGCGATAGGAAAAAGTGAAGTTTATGTCTAATTCTTATGCATGGAAGTGTTCGATAGAACAATGACATGTGTACGCGTCGCATCAAAGAAAAACATCAAGTAAAAATAATCATTAATACATGTTATATCTCAATAAATCTATATGCTAACACAAGAGTGATGAAGTGAAAAATCATGTCATGTTTTCTATCTACGCAATACCAAGATTAGAATAAGGACACTAACTCATTTGTCTGTTATTGCACAAGATCAAAATGATTCAATAAATCATAGTGATTATCCTCACAATGCTCATAAAGACTTATCAAGAGAAATGAGTAGTGCTTGGGGATATCCTTAGTACAAATGTTGATAGCATATAAATACATAAAAAAATTCACTATCAATTTTATAATAATTTTTTTATTTGTATCCAAGGTCCCCCAATGAATTAAAATCTACCCACATAGATTGATAAATTTTATCTTGTGCACAAATACCTTACTAAGATAATTTTGGCATATGAAAATGAATAATATGATATTGATTTTTAAGTCATTTTTAGCATGTTAGACAAAACATAACGAGTTGTAACATATAAATTCTAAAATTTATACATTAATGAATTTTCTAGAGATATGTGATGAGTAAGATGTCATTATTCTACCTATGTCCTCATACATACCTAAAGGCATATTAAATATATACTATCCTAGTTTGCATCACTCAATAGCTAAATACAAATAGATTAGACATATCATAACAAAGACATATAATGTAAATAGAGTTTAACAATCCTAAATCAAACAATGTAAGTAATCTTAATGCTTTCAGTTCTAGTCATACATGTCCAAGAACTAATGATCGTACCTTTTTTGTTGCAATTTTGTTTTGTGTTTTGTTTTTTAAAAAAACACACACCAAGATTAAAGCAAAACATATTTTTGTGATTTTGGGGTTTTATAATTTTTTATGTTTTTAAATTTATTTTTATATTTTTAAAAAAATTTAAATAGAGACTCGAACAAAAGTAAGCACACACAAAAAATAAACTAAATAAAAGAAATCAGAAAAATTTTGAGGATAATTTTGATAATTCACTATCGCTGATGATAGTGATTATCACCAGACGATATCAAATAGAGAGAGAGAAAAAAATCAGATTAGGTTAGTTTGGCCTAGAGTTCCAAAATCCCCAGTTCTAAGCGAGGCATAGAGAATCGTGTGTCAGGACGGGGTTTTGTAAATATATCTGCAAGATGTTTGTCTATGCTAATGAAACTCACTCTCACATTCTCCTTCTTAATGGGATCTTGATAAAATGATGTACTTTTCTATGTTTCAAGCGAGAGAGGGTCACCGGGTTGTTCCCAAAAACTTCCTAAGGCTATATATTCAAAGGGCTTGTGCGCAACAACTTCCTAAGGCTATATATTCAGCCTCGGCCAAGGAGAGGGCATAAAAATTTTGTTTCCTACTCGACCGTGAAACTAGTGTAGGCCTTAGGAAATGACAAGTGTTACTTGTGCTCTTATGATCAAGAGGACAACTATCATAATCAAAACCAGAACAACCATGAAGCGTAAATGAGTTGGTGTGAGGATACCAAAGAACTAGATTTGGTGTGCCTATACAATACCTAAAGATGTGTTTGATAACTTTGAAGTGAGATTCCTTAGGATTAGCCTGATATCTTGCAAAAAGACACCATAAACATGATGTTGGGTCTAGACGCACTAAGATATAATAATGATCCAATTATACCTCGATATACCATTTGATCCACTAAAATGCTACCATCATCCTTTCCTAATTCGAGTGATACACTCATTGGAGTTTTAGTGAGTTTCAAATTCTCAAAACCAAATTGTTTAAGCATATTTTTTACATATTTTGATTGGCAAATAAAAATTCCATCGTTATATTGAGAAATTTGAAATCCTAAGAAATATATTAATTCTCCTACTGAACTCATTTCAAATTCACTTTGCATCACTTATACAATTTCATTACATAAATTTGTATTAGTGGCTCCAAAGATAATATCATTAACATATAAAATCAAAATCATTAAATCAAAATCACTATGTTTTACAAATAGCGTTGTATCTGTACTATCCATCCTAAATCCATGTTTTAAGAGAAAAGCTATTAACTTATCATACCAGGCAAAAGGTCCTTACTTTAATTCGTATAAGGCTTTCACGAGTTTATAGACATGATTAGGATGACTAATATTCTTGAAACCGGTTGGTTGCTCAATGTATACCTCTTCCTTAATATATCAATTTAAAAATACACTCTTGACATCCATTTGATACAATTTTATTCTTTTAAGACTGGAGAATGTCCAAAACATCATAATGGACTCAAGGCGAGCTACAAGTGCAAATGAACCCTCAAAATCTGCCCCTTCTAGCAAAGAGTATCCCTTTGCAACCAACCAAGCATTGTTTCTCATGATACTAAACTCACAAACAAGCTTATTTTTATAGATCAACTTTACGTCTATGATTTGATGGTTACTAGGGCGCTCCACCAGATTCAAAACATTATTTCTTTTAAATTGATTAAGTTCCTCATTCATGGCCAGAACTCGTCAATTAATGCTTCAGAAATGTTCTTTGGTTCAATTTCAAATATAAAACATAAGTTTGAAAATGATTCATACAGGTTTGAACGAGTTCTAATCCCATGTGAAAGTTCTCCAATTACTAATTCTCAAGGATGTTCTTTTTAAAAATGTATTGGAACATACATTCTATATCTCTCAGGTTTGATAATATCAAATCTCAAGCTGTATTTGATCATTCACTTTTAGTTATAGTGTGCAGATCTACAGGTGTGAAGATTATCAACATCAGCATATTTTTTCACCATCACAGACGATAGATACTATCGCTGGCAATAGTGTAGATGTGAATACGTCAGCAATCCGTGGACTTGTGGAATGTAATGACCCAAGATTTTTGAAGCAAGAAAAAGAGTTTTTTTGGAAGTTACCGCATGGCGGTTGGGCTAACGCCGACGGTAGCTCCAGGATAGTTGGCTTTGGGTGCCGAGAGAGTTGAGAGCGTTGAGAGCATTGAGTGAGGCGAGGTGACTCAATGTCTAGTCTACCGCGCGATAGTAGGTTTCTACCACGCGGCATTAGCCATTTTATTGTCCTAGTTCTCGGGAAGTTAGCACCCAATGGTAGGGTTACCGCAGACGGTAACTAGGAAATTTATTTGTCTAAGTGCTCGGGTTTCTACCGCGTGGCGATAGTAGATATCGCTTGGAGGTAGCTAAAGAAGTCGTGTCGTAACCATCGCTAGGTACCGCGAGGCATTAGCATCTTATCTCTAGGCGATAACGATTCTGTAACTGTGTGGCCACATGTCAACCTATGATTGGAGGACCTGGGCGATTGCGCTCGAATCGAGGCGTTGCATTGAGGTACCGCACGGCGGTAGTTAGGTACCGCACGGTGGTAGCTTTGTTTATATTCCTAGATCGGTCGTTTCACTTCATCTTCTTTGGAGTTGGGACTTGGCTAGGTATTTTGGAGGAGGAGCAGCAGCGCCGTAAGAGGGAGTTTATGCCGCCGTTCGAAATTCAGAGTTCAGATTTGCAAAAAAAATTCGGATCTACGGATGCATGTCCAGAGCGGTCGATTTCAATAACCTAGATTTCTCCCATGGCACCAAAGAGGGCTATAAGGGTTAAGATCCTCTTCCTTGGACATGTGAAGTCCTTTGTTTGGCATTTTAGGGTAGATGCTCCACGAGCACGTGGATGTGGTTCTCCCAACAAGTAGATCTGTGTATCCCAAAATTTTTGCATTTAGATCCGAAATCGAAGTACGGAATATGTATGTTGTATGAAGCCCATCCGGATGGGTTGGTCTAGAATTGTGATGTTTATATATTTTGCATGCCGGAGAAGACTCCATGGTAAATGTGTGGATTTTGGAGTCGTAGGGTGTGCAGATGACTGCATTGAGAGTACTGGGGGTAGTCTCCAGGAAAACATCCGAGAGGGGGGAAGAACCAATAGTTTGTCCCCTACCGCGCTATGGTTGTGCTACTGCTGGCGATAGCTTTCAGTAAGCTATGTGATGTTTGTGAAGCCTATCTCTAGGAGACCTGAGGGCTATAATTAAATTGAGCATGAGGTTAAATTGCTTAGCTATTGAGGCCTATCTCTCGAAGACCCGGGGGCCTATTTTGTGAAGCGTGAGCTTAAAAATGCTCAGCTAAGGTAGCCATGAGAGCTAACCTAAGATCATAACAAGGTTATAAATTGTAAGGAAATGGTAAAGAGGATGTTGACCCGTGCCGTGGCTAACGCGCTGGACGAATTGAGCATGGGAAATGGCTGAACTGTACCCAATCCTTATCGTTTGTCTTGGAGTGAGTCATACAGTGGATTTGCAGATCGTTATGACCTTACTGGAGGCTTGGGGCATTGTCTCTAGCTTTGGCCCTGTGAGACTAATAGCTCAAACATTGTTGACCGTCAGTGAACAGTGATGCGACCCTTGTTTTCTTGTGCACCAAGAGTGTGCCTAAGATCATGGGGCATTGGGCATTTGTGCCAATGTCTATGTCTAACGGTGTATAATTTATACGTTTTGATTGCCAAGTTATGATTAAACTAATGCATGCAGGGAAGGAGCACCGCCACCCCCGAGTGAGGGGTGGGGTCGTTATAATTTGGTCAGTTAATGATGATCGTTGCTTTTGTTTCCCAACTTCGTAGGTGCTTCTGAGCCAAGCGGGAAATAGCAGGCTGGAGCCCAGAAATGCAATGCTGGCCCTTGAAGGCCAAAGCGAATTACTTGTGTTATTTTATCATTCATGTGTGGTCGGCCTGCATACCGAAGTATGTAATACATTTTAATTCAAGTTGAACATTGTAAGGCCGTAAGGCCAAGATCTTATTTGTGTATTTATTTTACATTCCTAGTTGTGGTAGTGGACATTCATGTTGTAGTTGGGTTCTATTTTTAACCTCTAAATTTCTTACGCTAGAATGTACTCTAGGTTAGGATACGTAATAATTGATTATGGTTTCAATTTAGTAACTCCTTGGTCTGTCTGTGGTATTTTGCGTCATACCCAGGTCGGACCTTCTTTTATATGCTATGTGACGGATGGGGGTGTTACAAATTTGGTATCAGACTCTAGTGTCGGTCTTTCTTATTTGAATTCATGGGCGAATTCTTTTAAGAGGTGGTGAGCAAATGTATGTGCGTTACCATTATAACATAAAAAACACATAAATGTCCACTTAGGAATGAAAATACACATGATTAAGGAACCTGCGCGTTCCTATGGTTGCGTTTTGGCAATCTGTTTGTCGCCTAATTGAGTGTTTTACAATTATAGGTGACTAGTAGCAGTGCGGGGCAGTCACAATTCCAGCACTCCACGGAGAGTAGTGCGCCTAATGATGCGCCTGCGACCCCTCCTTCTAATGAAACCATCTGAATGGTAGCGGAAGTGGTGTTCGCTATGATCAATGCCCAACCGGGGAGGTAAGTGCAGCCTCCTGCTACTAGGCTAGGTCAAGTACATCTTGGAGTAGCTGAGCCTATAGTAGTGGATCAAGTAGCAGCAGAGCTCGTAGTGCAGAGAAGAGCTATTGAGAAACAACTAAAGCACGTGATGAGCTTTAACCCACCGATGTTTTTAGGGACTAAGACCCCAACGCAAGCTGGAGACTAGCTTTATAGGGTGAAGAGAGTAATGTCAGTAATGGAGACTGAGGAATGGAAGAAAGTCATGATAGTCTCTTTCCTTCTGGATAGTGAATTAAGGTTATGGTGGAAGGAGTTAGAGCTTCATCACTTCACTGGGAGGCAACTTTCTGATATCTCAATGGAGGAGTTCTCAAGACTATTTCTGGCATGGTTCATCCCGTTAGCGCATAAAATAGCTATGGAGAATCAGTTCCAGAGTCTGACTCAATGTGACAGTAGTGTGGAAAAATACCTTCATGAGTTCACGAGATTTGGATGTTATGCTAGCTCCACTTTTGCTGATGAGGAGTGCAAGAACAACCAGTTTTATGAAGGACTGTATGAAGATATGAGGTTGCAACTTTCAGGTCCTATAACGCAGTGCTTTCTAGTCTTGGTGAATACAAACTGATCTCTGGAGAAGGATCTGAAGAGGGTTCAAGGCAAGAAGGACTCGACAATGAAGAGGTCAAAATTTAAAGTTCAAAGTTCGTCGAAGTATGGGGACCGAAAGTGGAACAAGAAACAAAAAATTTCTGGACCGGCTTCTTCAGTGGTAACTACTGGGCATCATCTAGGAAAGGAGGCCCAATTCACTGTTACAATTGTGTCAAACGGGGACAGATGGCCCGAGACTATTAGAGTGGTAAATCAAAGAAGAAGGTAGGATCATCCTATGCGGAGAAAGGGAAGGCGGTGGAGTCAACCACATCCCATCAAGCTCCAGCCCAACCGAGAGTCTATAACCTTGGTCAGCAGGAGGTCATCAAGAAAGGCGATGTGGTGATAGGTTTGTGCAAGATTTTAACTGCAATAATTTGCATACCTTGCGCCTTATGCTTTGATCGTACGACAATCATATTTAGGCTTTGTCATGGTTATGGACTATTTGGCTCGAGCACTGTTTGATACAGGAGCTTCGCATTCTTTCTTATTCGAGGACTTCGTGTCATGCATTGGAGTGCCTACTTCGGTGGTGAAGGATAGGTTGGATGTGCTGCTGCCGAATGGGTGTTTGATGCACGCAGAGAGAGTCTGTTACGTGAAAGTGTTGATAGGAAGTCAAACTTTTGACTTGAAAGTGTCACTACTACTGATACTAGAGTTTGACTTAATCTTTGGCATGGATTGTCTATCAGAGCAATGTGCGTTTAATAATTGCAATTTGAAGACTGTTAAACTGGGGAAGAACACTGGCCAAGAAACTACTTTCTTCGGTATAAAGGGGTCGAGCAAGACGATGATGTCTGCTCTCCAAGTAGTTAAAGTTGTTCATGATGGTATAGAGTTGTTCTTCACTCTTCTAGAGGCAATGAAGCCCAAGCCTGTCTTGGTCAGTATTCCAGTGGTGTCGGAGTTTGCCGACGTATTCCCTGAAGATCTCCCTAGATCCCCACCTTAGAGAGAGATCGATTTAACCATCGAGTTGGTGTCGAGTGCCAATCCTATGTCGTGGTCTCCTTACCGCTTAGCACCAAGGGAAATTGCGAAGTTGAAGGTGCGGCTTAAAGATTTAATAGAGCAGGGGTATATGTGTCCATGTTCATCTCCTTGGAGAACCCTGGTCCTCTTCATGAAGAAGAAGGACAGAAGTCTGCGGCTGTGTATCGATTATCGCGAACTCAATAAGCTAACGGAGAAGAACAAGTACCCAATTCCGAGGATCGATGATTTATTCGACCAGCTTGTTGGGTCGACTATGTATTCGAAGCTGGATTTCAAGTCTGGTTACTATTAAATAAGAATCAGGGAAATCTACATTCCCAAGACAGCATTCAGTAAATGATATGGGCTTTACGAGTTCACGGTCATGCCTTTTGGGTTGACGAATGCATCATCGGTGTTTATGGACTTGATGAACCAGACATTCAGGGAGTATTTCGATCAGTTTGTGATAGTCTTTATTGATGATATCTTTGTGTACTCCCAGTACGAGCTTGATCATGTGGTGCATCTGCAAATTGTTCTAGAAACCCTGAGAAGCAATCAGTTGTATGCCAAATTCTCTAAGTGTGAATTCTTGCTTTCTTTAGTAGCGTTCCTTGGGCACATCGTTAGTGGAGAGGGGATAGCGGTTGATTTGGCGAAGATTGCTGCAATAAGGGAGTGGCACGTGTTATCTTCAGTGGAGGAAGTCCGGAGTTTTTTGAGACTTGTCGTCTACTACAGGCGCTTCATGGAGAATTTCTCGCGGATAGTATTACCTCTCACGACTCTGATGAGGAAGGATCAGAAGTTTGTTTGGTTGCTAGCATGCACGCAAGATTTCGAAGAGCTAAAAAGTCTTCTAACTACAGCGCCTATCTTGTGTTCGCCATGTGGGACAGAAGGCTATGAGATCTACAGCGACGCTTCAGGGAGCGGCTTAGGCTGCGTGTTATTACAGCATGTGAGAGTAATAGCTTATGGTTCGTGCTAGTTGAAGGTGTACGAGAGGAATTACCAAGTCCATAACTTGGAGTTTGCAGCCATGATATTCCATCTGAAGCTCTAAAGGTACTACTTGTATGACATAAAGGTAAACATTTACACAGATCATAAGATTTTGAAGTATATATTGGATCAGAAGGATCTAAATATGCATCAACGAAGGTGGATAGAGTTCCTTGTGGATTACACCTTACAGATATACTATGTACCTGGAAAAGGTAATATAGTGGAAGATGCGTTAATTCGTAGGGTTCCCCCACAGTCTAACTGGATAAGGATGCATGATGAGCGTCTTATTTGATATTTAGAGGCCATAAAGATCTCTTGCATGGATAAGAGGTCTAGTGTTGAAGCACGGTTGTATTGGATAGAGGTACAGTATGACCTCGCCGACCGGATTCGGCAGGCTTTGGAATTGGACGACAGCATGAAGCACTACATGGCTGTGACTTTGGAAGGGTCAAATACCCAATTTACTGTTGATAATAGGCAGTTGTGGAAGAACAGTCGTTTTTTCATCCCAAAGACAGGTAAAATATGGGAAGAATTAATGTTCAAGGCTCATTATACAAAGTACTCGATTCACCTAGGGAGCACAAAAATGTACAAAGATATGAAAAATTTGTTCTGGTGGCCAGGATTGAAGAAGGACATTGCTTTATATGTGGCAAAATATAACTTGTGCCTTGGTGAAGGCCGAATGCGAGAAGCCTGGAAGATTTTTGAAGTCTTTGCCTATACCAGAATGGAAGTTTGACGATATATCTATAGATTTCGTGCATGGTTTGCCGAGATCACAGAAGGGAAACGACGTCATCTGGGTAATCGTTGATCGTTTGACTAAAGTGTCGCACTTCATCCCAAATTGGAAGGACAATTCTGTGGAGAAATTAGCAAAATTGTATGTGGATAATGTTGTCTGACTGCACGGTATGCCCCGTAACATCGTGAGTAACCGAGATGGATGCTTTACATCTAATGACTCGAGGCTGGTACATCAATTGTTGGGTATCAAACTGAAGTTCAGTACGGCCTTTCATCCACAGACGGATGGTCAAATCGAGAGGGTAAATAGGACGATGGAGGATATGCTTCGTATGTGCACCCTATATTTCAGGAAAAAGTGGGAAGATCACTTGTATATGATCGAAATCACTTACAAATACAGCTATCAGGCAAGCATTCAAATGGTGCCCTTCGAGGCCCTTTATGGTAGAAAGTGTCGTATTACATTGTCATGGTTGGAGATGGGCGAGTCAAAGTTGTATAAGTCGAAGGAAGTTGAGGATGCAACTTCGATTGTTCGGATAATCAGGGAGCGACTGTTGATAGCGCAGGATAGACATGCTAAATATTATAATGTCAAGCACAAAAATGTCGAGTTCGTCGTGGGAGATTGGGTTTACCTGAAGATCAAACCGTTCAAGGGTGTGTCTAGATTACGACGGCTGGAAAAGCTAAGTCTGAGATACCTTGGGTCGTTTGAGGTTTTGGAGTACATTAGTGAAGCCGCCTATCAATTAAAGCTTTCAACGGAGCTTAGTGGTCTGCATGACATATTCCGCATATCTGTGTTGCAGAAGGAAATACAAGATCCCATGCAAGTGGTTGCGGAGGATCAGGTGCCATTCGGTGTAGGGTTGACAACAAAGGTCAAGCTTATTTGTATTGAAGACTTTAAAGTTAAACAGCTTCACAATAAGTCTATCAGGATGGTAAAGAACCGTTGGGACAACTGTGGCTGAGAGGAGCTATCTTGGGAGCAGGAACAAACCATGAAGACCAAGTTCCCCGAGCTTTTCGTTTGAGGTATACTTTTGTAGTATTAATTTTCTTTCTTTTCTTGCAATGCATAATTTCAGGACAAAATTCTTTAAGTGGGGAAGATTTGTAATGCCCCAAGATTTTCGAAGCAGGAAAAAGAGTTTTTTGGAAGTTACCACCTTGCGGTAGGGATAACACCGGTGGTAGCACCGAAATAGTCGGCTTCTGGCATCGAGAGCATTGAGAGAGTTGAGTGAGGCGAGATGACTCAATGCCTAGTTTACCGGCGGCGATAGGTTTCTAGCATGCGGAGTTAACCATTTTATTGTCCGAGTTCTCATGAAGTTAGCACTTAGCGGTAATGTTACCACAGGCATTAACTAGGCAATTTATTTATCTAAGCGCTCGGGTTTCTACCGCGTGGCAGTAGTCGCTATCGTGTGGCGGTAGTAGCTATCGCGTGGCAGTTGCTGAAGAGGTCGTGTCGTAACCATCGCTAGCTACCGCGAGGCATTAACATCTTATCTCTTGGCGATAATGATTCTGTAACCACGTGGCCACGTGTCAACCTGTGATTGGAGGGCCTGGACGGTTGCACTCAAATCGAGGAATTTCATTGAGGTACCGCACGGCGGTAGTAAGGTACCGCGCGGCGGTAGCTTTGTTTATATTGCTGGATCGGTCATTTCACTTTATCTTCTATGGAGTTAGGACTTGGCCGGGTCTTTTGGAGGAGGAGCAGTTGTGCTGAAAGAGGGAGTTTATGCCTCTATTTGAGATTCGGAGTTTGGATTCGCAAAATGTATTCGGATCTACGGAGGCAAGGCTAGAGCGGTCGATTTTAACCATCTAGATTTCTCCCATGGCACCAAATAGGACTACAAGGGTAACGATCCTCTTCCTTGGACATGTGAAGTCCTTTATTTGGCATTTTAGGGTAGACGTTCCACGAGCACGTGGATGTGGTTCTCCTAATGGGTAGATCCGTGTATCCCCATAGTTTTGCATTTAGATTCGGAATTGAAGTACAGAATAGGCATGTGGTGTGAAGCCCGTTCGGACAGGTTCGTCTGGATTGGTGATGTTTATATATTTTGTGTGTCGGAGAAGACTCCATGGAAAATGTGTGGATTTCGGAGTTGTGGGGTGTGCAGATGAATGCGTTGAGAGTACTTGGGGTATTCTCCAGAAAACACCCGCCAGGGGAGAAGAACCGATAGTCTGTCCCCTACAGCGCGGCAGTAGTGCTACCGCCGGCGATAGCTTCCAGTAAGCTATATGTTGTTTATGAAGCCTGTCTCTAGGAGACCTGAGGGCTATAATTAGATTGAGCGTGAGCTTAAATTGCTCAGCTATTGAGGCATGTCTCTCGAAGACCAGGGGGCTAATTTTGTGAAGCGTGATCTTAAAATGCTCAACTAAGGTAGCCATGAGAGCTAACCTAAGATCATAACATGGTTATGAATTATACGGAAATTGGAAAGGGGATGCCTAATGAATTATACTTAAAATGATCAGCTAAGGTAGCCATGAGAGTTATGAATTACATGGTGTCTGACGTGCCTAACGAATTGAGCACAGGAAATGGCTTAACTGTACCCAACCCTTGTCGTCCGTCTTGGAGTGAGTCATACAGTGGATCTGCAGATCGTTATGACTTTGTCAGAGGCTTGGGGCGTTGTCTCTGACTTTTTTCCTTGTGAGACTAAAAGATCAAACATTGTTGACCATCAGTGAATGTTGTGCAACCCTTGAGGTCTTGTGCACCAAGAGTGTGTTTGAGAGAATGAGGTGTTGGGCGTTTGAGCCAATGTCTATGGCTAACGGTGCTTCAGTTGCATGTTTTGATTGCAAAGTTATGATTAAACTAATGCCTGCAGGGAAGGTGCACCGCCAACCCGAGTGAGGGGTGGGGTCGTAATAATTTGGTCAGCTAATGCTGACCATTGCTTTTGTTTACCACCTTCGCGGTGGAATGTTGCGTGCAAGTACTGTTGATCTAAGCTGGAAATAGCGGGCTGGAGCCTAGAAATGCTATGCTGGCCCTTGAAGGCCAAAGCAAATTACTTGTGTTATTTTATCGTTCATGTGTGGCCGGCCTGTGTGCCGAAGTATGTAATGCATTTTAATTCAAGTTGAACATTATAAGGTCGTAGGGCCAAGACCTTATTTGTGTATTTGTTTAACATTCCTAGTTGTGGTAGTGGACATTCATGTTGTAGTTGGGTTCTATTTTTAACCTCTAAATTACTTCCGCTAGAATGTAATATGGGTTTGGATATGCAATATTGGATTATGGTTTCAATTTAGTTACTCCTTGGTCTGTCTGTGGTATATGGCGTCGTGCCCCGGCCGGACCTTCTATTATATGCTATGTGAGGGATGGGGGTGTTACATGGAATGCATGGGTTGCCAGAAAAGGAAGCGTTAAATTAGGATATAGCTCGGCGATAGTGGTCATAAATTTGTAAATGGCTCTCCTATGCTTTCCTGCTCAGGACAACTAGCGATGGTGGTACCAAATTTGGATATCGTCAGGGGATAGCCACTATCACCTAGCAATTGTGCCAAAATAAATATAGGCGCATTTTTTATCCTGGTTGCGAAGGCTCTAACCCAAGAATGTCCAAAGGCGGTTCTTGTCATCCTTGTTGCTAAGAGCCACCATCTAAGATTGATAAGTCTTTCCCTCTTACAAAGCTGAAGGAGATCTTTGGAGACATAATGACAAAATGAGATTTAGAAGGCGATCGAGTGCCCAAGCCATGAGAATTAAGAGCACTGATCATTCACTACCTCCATAAATATACTTTTTAAGGGAGCACAAATTTCTTTTATCTATTTCTCTTTATTTTTCATTCTCAATTGTATTCTAGGTGGAGAAATTGTCTAGTGTGTACATCAAATTTTTGGGAGGAGTCATGGGAAATCGTCCTGGGAGGTCATCGGATTTCTGGGAGAAATCTACAGAAATTGTCCTGGAAGGACGTCTAAATCTAGGAGATCTAGTAGGTTCATCGATCTTCTTGGGAAGAAGTTAGAGAGCCAACTGGTCCTAGAGTAGGGTCTGTATAAAAACCACAAAAAAATTTTGACTCAGTGCCTCTGATCTTCGGCATTATGGAGATCTAGTTTTGAACTTTGTAAACTTTTTTTATGAAATAAAATCATATTTTCTTGTTCCATCTTTAATCATACGTGCTTACTATTAAAAGTTTAATTTCTTATGTGTGCTTACTGTTATACGATCTTTAGAATCAAGGAATGAAGTTTTTGTCAATATCGCCAACGATATATCGATATTGCCTAGCGATAGCTCTAGAAAAATATCTTCTTTCCTCCGAATATTTTTTTTATCTCTAATAGTTCTCTACAAACCTCATTTACCCCCATCTATGTTTGGCCACCAGATCTAACAAGTGGTATTAGAGCGAGGTTCCTTCAAAAAGGGATTAAAGTCTTGAATTAGATGGCCAATGCTAATCACACCTTTCTTAAGGGACAAAGATTGAGTAGGCCTCCATTGTTTATGGGGAATAATTACGTCCATTGGAGAACTCGCATGAAAATTTTCTTGATGACACAAAGCATGGATGTATAGGCCATGCTCGAAAAGAAATGCACTACACCCACTATTATTGTATTTGATTAGATTATGGAAAAACCTCATGATAAATGGGATGACACAGATAAGCTGAGGTGTACCAATAATGCCAAAGCCATGAACTCTTTATTCTAGTCTTAAGATAAGACAAAATTTAATAGAATCTATAATTATGAAACTACTTATGATATTTGGTGTTTACTTGAATTGACTCATGAAGGTACCTCATAGGTAAAGGAGTCGAAGCTGTTTTGACTGGAGTCTGAATATGAATAGTCTCAGATGGAGATTGACGAGGAGGTAGACAACATGTACACTCACTTCACAAAATCATTAACACCTTTAGATCTCTTGAAAAGACCTTTTCAAATGGGGACTTGGTAAGGAAGATCTTGTGTTCCCTATCTCCATGATTCAATTTGAAGGTAACTCCCATTTTTGAATCTTATGACATCAGTACCCTGGAGATAGAGAGTCTTATTGGGAACTTGAAAACCCATGATCTTGAACTAAAGATTAAAGTCGAGGAGTATTCTAAGGAACAGAATAAAGAAGGTAATAACACTGAAGGCGGGAAAGTAAAAGGAGGTGACTGAGGAGATTGATGAAGGGGAGATCCAGTATGCCCGTGACTTCAAAAAGTTCAAGAGGAATCCAAAGAGGCGAGATAAGTTTCGAAGATTCATAAAGAAAGATATGGAAGAGAAAAAGGGGTGGAGCAAGCTATCAAAAGTGGTAAAGAGTGATGTAGAAGAATCCACCCTGGAGTTCTTCCACTGTCGCAAATCTGGACACTTCAAGCGCTACTGTCCTAAGCTTCTGAAGGAGGAAAGGGAAAGGAAGACCAAAGGTAAGGAGAAGAAAAAGGTGCTAAAAGTGACAACCTGGGACGATACATGAGCAGACGAGTTAGACACCTCAAGCTCAAGTAGTGAGGAAGAGGCAAATCTGTGCCTCATGGGGAAGCACCAAGACAAGTCTGACAGCAAATCCAGTGTCAATAGTGACACTGAGGTAACCCCTCCAACTTATTAAGAATTTTATGATTTATATGAAAAAAATATGTGATAAATTAGATGATTTGCGTGATAAAAATAATTTCTTAAAATCTAAATATAAACAAATGAAAAAGGATTTGAAATGTCTTAATAATAAACTAATCAAATGTTGGAAATAGAAAGTCGAGTGCCAAGAATATTTTCACTCCTTGAGCATGATAAATGAATTGAAAGAGAGCCTCTCCAAGACTTCCTCCAAAAATAAAACTCTTACTAAAGAGAGAAGGCCTTGGAGAAGAAGCTACAGACTTCTCTTAGCCATATTGAGAATGGAAAGAAGCAATTCATAAACTTGTGTGTGATGCTTGTCACAAAAAACACCACGTTGAAGGTGAAGATCCATGACCTGAACTATGCCATCCAAAAGATTAGAATTGGCCAAAAAACACTGAATATGTTGTTGGGCTATTAGTGTTATGGATTTGGAAAGTTCAGGTTGGGATACAAACATGTGAATCTATTGGATGACAATATCACTGTCATTGGCGATATCTCTTCTCTAGCAAATCCGAATAAAAAGCTTCAGAAAAATAAAGTGAACTACATTAAAATCGGAAGTCTATTTCCATCTTCCAGCATGAGCCTAAATTAAATGTAAAGGTTGACATCCACTGCCTATACTAAGTGTTCCAAATGTAATAAGTTTGGTCATACTTCTGGCTCGTGCTTGAAGAAAGGATTAAATAAAATTGCACAAATCTGGATGCCAATGTCTACTACCTATACAATGGGTGGAACAACTTGGGTAACCAGAACATTACCATCATCTTTTTTTAGGTGTGTTGGTAGGCTAAGGACTATATTAACGTGTAGTACTTGGAATATGTGTGTTCTAAGCATATGACGGGAGATGAAGACAAGTTCCTTAGCCTGGAAAAGAGAAGAGGAGGGATGATGACTTTTGAAGACAATGAAAAAGAAAGACTTCTAGGTGTCGATAATATAGGTATCATGCACTTTTCTATTTCAAAGGTACTGTTAGTATATGGTTTAATGCATAATTTAATATCCATCAAACAACTGTGCGATAAATCCCTGAACGTTTTATTTGAAACCACTACAAACATATGTCAAATCATTGATGCTAAATCTCAAAATATAATGCTAACTACACCTCGGAAACATAATGTTTACACTATCTTGTTTGATGATTTATCCTCCAAATTTAAGATGCTTAGTCGCTAAAAATGAAGGGTTAGAACTTTTGCATAGGAGACTCGGTCATTTCGGGAGTAATAGTCAAACTATTAAAAGAAAAAACTAATCTGCATACTTCCATAACTAAGCGGTAGTTTGACATCTTTATGTGCTCCTTGCCAAAAGAGAAAATTCTCAAAATCATATTTTAAAATAAAAAAATTATATTACCACTTATAAACCACTGCAATTAATTCACATGGATTTGTTTGGCCCTCTTAGTACCTATAGTATAGGTGGGAAACAGTACATATTTGCGAAAGTAGATGATTACTCACGTTTTTACTGGACTATTTTTCTTGCAAATAAATCTGACGCTTTTAATGAATTCTCCATCCCGTGCACTAAAATTCAGAATAAAATGGAAATAAAAATAAAATGTATAAGGTCAGATCATAGGGGAGAATTTTAGAATGAAAAGTTTACCTCTTTTTGTAATAACATAGGCATTCAGCACGAGTTTTCTGCTCTACTCACTCCACAACAAAATAAGGTGGTGGAAAGGAAAAATCAGATGCTAGAAGAATTAGCTCGCACTATGCTTGTCGGGTATAGCTTACCCAAATACCTATGGGCTGAAGCGGTTAGTACATCATGCTATGTAATGAACTGGACCATACTTTACCCAATTCTTAAGCGTACTACATATGAGCTCTATTTTAAAAAGAAGCTGAGTGTATCTTACTTTAGAGTCTCCGATTGCCCTTGTTTCATTTGTAACACCAAGGAAAATTTAGGAAAATATGATGAAAAGTCTAACTTAGGCATCTTTTTAGGATATTCCTCCATGAGTCGTGCTTATATAGTATATAGTAAAAGAACCTTGGTTGATGATGATGTCATTTATCAAGAAGAGGAGAGTGTGAAGAGAGAGGAAGTTGTAGGCGATGTATTAGGTCTTACTGAAGGATATAAACCTTCAAATGAACGAAATTTTTCAAAAAATCATCCTCAAGAATTAGTAATTGTAGAGCCTTCACATGAGATTAAAACTCATTCAGCCTTGTATGAATTATTTTCAAATTTATGTTTTTATTTTTGCTTTTATCTTTTAATAAAAAATATGAAACAAAAAAAATCACGAAAAATTGTTTCTGATTTACTCGTTTCTTTTTTATGTTTCATAAATAAAAAATATATCTATATAACCCCAAAATCACAAAAATATGTTTTTGCTTAGTTTTCACGTGTGTTTATTTCATTTAAAACAAAAATAAAAAATGCAATAAAATGGAACGATCATTATTTTTTTGGACATACATGACTAGAACTATAAACATAAAGATTATTTCTAATGTTTGATTTAGAATTCTAATCTCTATTTAAAATTGTATGTCTTTGTCATGATGTGCCTAATCTATTGGTATTAAGCTATTGAGTGTGACTAAATAGGATTGTGTATGTTTATGCCTCTAGGGATGTGTGAGGATTTAGATAGAATAATGATATTTCACTTATCACACATCTCTAGAAAATGAACTCTTGTAGAAATTTAAAAACTTACACGTTATAACTCTTGATGTTGTGTCTAACATGTCCTAGAAAAATCAATATGATGTTATTCATTTTCATATATAGATCTTAGAACATTGGACCAAAATTATTTTGTAAGGTCTTTGGTATATAAGTTAAAGTGTATCAATCTATGTGGATAGATTTTGATTGATTCGGGGACCTTGGATACACATAAAAAAAGTAGTATAAAATTGATAGTAAACAAAAAATAAAGAGGAAACTTATATATATGTTATCAAAATATGCATCAAGGATACCCCCCAAGCGCTACTCATTTCTCCTGATAAGCCTTTATGAGCATTGTGAGGATGAGAACCTTGGTCTATTAAATCATTTGATCTTGTGCAAAGACAATCAAATGAGTTAGTGCCCATTTTGTTCTATTCTTGGTATTATGTAGATAGAAAACATGACATGATTTTTCACTTCATAACTCTTATGTTAGCATATTGAATTAAAACGGAATATAATGTACTAATGATTATTTTTACTTGATGCTTTTCTTTGATGATACACGTACACCTGTCATTATTCTACTTAACACTTTCATGCATAAGAATTAGACTTATACTTCATGTAACATCCCTATCTCTTCTAGACCCCCTTAATGGTGTTAGGGTTTGAGTGGCAAGTTAGGGCAAGGTGACGACCCTAAAACTCCTTTAGCTAAGGAAAATTGCTATGTGCACCCCCAATGCGCACAAGTCAACCTAGGCCGATTTACACCCAAATTAGATCACCACCTCAAAGTAATCTCCCTAACACCTCCCTAACTCTAAAGGGGTGAGGAGAGGATGATAATGGCTTAGTATTTTGACTAAAACTTGATGGATCATATCATTTTAGGGATGCAAGGAGATGCAGTACTAGTTCGACCAGGAGAACCAGCAGCACGAGGAGGCAAGTCTTGAGGAGCAGTTACTGCGCACTACTACTACTACCCGACGATAGGTTGGTGAGTATTTTTGATTTAACATCTACATTAGTTGAGTTAGTGAGAGTTTTGTGATTTGGATATATACTAGGCAAAAGCCCTAATACTCTCCTCGTTTGTTATCTCATTGTGGACCATTCCTTTCATTTGAAATTTATATATCTAATCTGTGATGTGTAGACTTATTTTACTTCTTCTTTCATTTACCATGTGTATGATCGTGCTTACCAGCAGGGTCGCCGTCTTGTGGTGAAAACTAACCCGTAGTTGGTGTCATTGTAAGGCGACAATCCTGGATTAAAATCTCTCCTTAGCCATGCCTAGATCTGGGGGGAGCCTGTTTATTGCATGATTATACTAATACACGATTTCTATTCATGATGCTTATAATGTTAATCTGTATTAATCATATAAATCAACCTGACATTGTATGACAAGTCTAGTGTATTTATTTTCGTATTTTTTTGTCCAAAATTCATGTGCTCTGCCAATTTAATATTAAAATGATTTTCCTATGTTGTCTAGTTATGTAGTCTTTTTACTGCGCGTGTACTTTTGACTCGAATTTTTAATTCCCTGATATGATTTGGGTCACTTCTATATCTTTCATGCTCATATTCATCTCATGCATTGTTCTTATTTTTCGTGCATATTAAAAACTATCTCTCCTTTTAAACACAAACCATTTTCGATCATGCCTTACCCTTTTGACAATATCAAAGGGGGGATTATAATGTTCATGAGCTAGTCCTATGCTAGTCACCTAGGGGAGATCACATATAGGGGGAGTTTTGCGGCTATCATGCATATAGATAGGAGGAGTCGTACCACACATGCACGATCACACCGATTAGTGTTCCATGAAAATTCCTTATACTATTCTGACATAGAAACCTATATATTTGGTATTGATTGCAGTTGTTTACACTATACCAAGCTATTTTATATTTTGTGCATTTTATAACACATAAATGAAATTTTCTATTATCAAAAGGGGGAGTTTGTTGGAACATGTATTCCGCATCTCTCAAGTTTGATAATATCAAATCCCAAGTTGTATTTGATCATACACTTTTGGGTATAGTGTACAGGTCTACAAGTGTGAAGATTTTCAGGATCGATAAATTTTTGCACTATCATAGGCAATAACAACTATTACTTGCGATAGACTGGATATGGACATGTCAACAATCCGTGGACAGGTGGAATACACAGGTTTCCAAAAAAGGAAGCGCTAAATAAGGATATCGCCTAACGATAGAGACTATTGCCCGATGATAGCAGCCATAAATTTGGAAATGGCTCTCATTTCCTTTCTAGTGAAGGACAGCTAATGGAGGAAGTACCAAATTTGGATATCGCATAGCGATAGCTAATATCGCTCAGCGATAGTGCCAAATCAATATAAGCGCAATTTTTCTCCTAGTTGCGAAGGCTCTAACCCTAGAATGTCCAAAGGTATATCTTGTCGCCTGTGCTGCTAAAAGCCACCATCCAAGAAGGAAATCCTTTCCCTCTTATAAAAACAAAGGATATCTTTTGAGATGAAACACCAGAATGAGATTCAGAAGATGATCTCATGCCAGAGCCACAAGAATCAAAAGCTTTAATCATTCATCGCCTCCAGAGATATACTTTTTGAGGGAGCACAAATTTTCTTTATCTATTTCTTTTTATTTTTCATTATCTATTGTATTCTGTATAAATAAATCATCTGGTGTGGACTTCAAATTCCTGGGAGGAGTTCATGGGAAATCGGCCTGGTAGGTCGTCCGATTTTTGGGAGAAATCTGCAGAAATTGTCCTGGGAGGATGTCTAGATCTGGGAGATTTAGTAGGTTCATCAATCTTCTTGGGAAGAAGTGAAAGAGACAACCGGTCCTAGAGTAGGGTTGGTATAGAAACCACAATAAATATTTGACTCACCGCCTCAGATCTTCGACGTCATGGAGATCTAGTTTTGAACTTTGTAAACTATTTTTTATGAAATAAAATCATATTTTCTTCTTCCATCTTTAATCATACATGCTTACTGTTAAAAGTCTAATTTCTTGTGTGTGCCTACTATTATATGATCTTCAGACCAAGGTACAAATTTTTTGTCGTTATCGCCTTACAATAGCTCCAAATAATTGCTTCTTTCCTCCAATTATTTTTTAATCTCTAGTAGTTTTTTGCAAACCTTATTCACCCCCTTTATGGTTGGCCACCAGATCCAACAAAATGTAGTTATCTTGGAGGTTTATATTCTTCAGTATTAACTAATTCATCTGCCACTTCCTCTCTCTTCACACTCTCCTCTTTTGATTGAATTACACATCATCAACTTCATTTGATCTAGAGTCTTCTTTTGGAGTGTTTTCGCAAAAGTGCACATGTATGGATTCTTTAAAAACATGCCTAGGTCAGATTTTTCATCAAATTTCCTTAAATTATCCTTGGTGTTAAGAATGAAACAAGGGAAATTGAAGACTTCAAAGTAAGGTACACATAGATTCTTTTCAAAATAGAGCTCATATGGAGTACGCTTTAGAATTGTATGAAGTATGGACCAGTTCATGACATAGCATGATGTACCAACCACTTCATCACATAGATATTTGGGTAAGCTATACTTGACGATTATAGTGCGAGATAGTTCTTGTAGCGTCCGATTTTTCCTGTCCACTACCCCATTTTGTTGTGGAGTGCGTTGAGCAGAAAACTCATGCTGAATGACTAAGTTATTATAAAGAGATGGTAAAATTTTCATTCACAAATTCTCCGATGTGGTCTAACCTTATATGTTTACTTTTTAATTCCATTTTATTTTGAGTTTTAGTTCACAGGATGGAGAATTCTATGAAAGCGTCAGATTTATTAGCAAGAAAGATGGTCCAACAAAATCGTGAGTAACCCGTCTATTATCACAATTGTGTACCATTTCCCTCCTAGAATACATGTACTAATATGACAAAATAGATCCATATGAATTAATTGAAGTGGTCTAGAAGTGGTAATATCATGTTTGCTTTTAAAAGATGATTTAGTGAATTTTCCCTTTTGACAAGGAGCATACAAAGAAGTCAGACTACCATTTAATAGTAGAAGTCCATGGATTAACTTTTCTTTCAATAGTTTGACTATTAATTTACTCTCAAAATGAATGAGTCTCCTATGCCAAAGTTCTAACTCTTCATTTTTAACGATTAAACTTTTTATATTTGAGGATGATAATTCATCAAACATAGTACTGTAAACGTTGTGTTTCCTAGGTGTGGTTAGCAATACATTTTGTGATTTAGCATCAACTATTTTTCACATGTTTGAATAGGTTTCAAATAAAACTTTCAAGCATTTATCGCACAATTGACTAATGGATATTAAATTATGCTTTAAACCATCAACTAACAGTAGGTTTGAAATAGAAAAATGCATGTTTCCTACGGTATTGACACCCATATTTCTTCCTTTGTCATTATCTCTATATATGACCATGCCTTCCATTTTCTTTTCTAGGCTAAGGAACTTGTCTTTATCTCCCATCATGTTCTTGGTACACCCAGATTTCAAGTACTATATGTTCCCATAGTCTTTAGCCTGCAAACACACATAAAAAGAAGATGAGGGTAAGTTTGGGTTACCCAAGTTATTGCACTCATAGTATAGGTAGTCAACTTTGACATCCAAATTTGTGTAATTTTTATTGATCCCTTCTTCATGCATGAGCCAGAAGTGTGACCAATCTTGTTAAATTTGGCATAATTAATGTAGGCGGTGGATGCCATCTTTTGTGTTCTATTTGGGCTTATGCTAGAAGATGGAGACAAACTTCTAGTTTTAATATAGTTCATTTTTTTTTCTAATCTTATTGTTCGGATTTGCTGGAGAGGAGCTATCGCTCTTAATAAAGATATCTCTAGGAGAT
Organism: Platanthera zijinensis; assembly: GCA_039513925.1. Lineage (NCBI taxonomy): Eukaryota > Viridiplantae > Streptophyta > Magnoliopsida > Asparagales > Orchidaceae > Platanthera > Platanthera zijinensis. Next base: position 165,600,488 of record CM077093.1, on the reverse strand, counting down.
ATATTCATATGTTTGTATCCCAGCCCAAACTTTCTAGATTCCTTATAATGATACCTCAGTAGCATATTCATTCATTTTTGGCCTATTCCAAACTTTTTGATGGCATAGTTCAAGTCATGAATCCTCGCCTTCAACGTAGTGTTTTCGGTTACAAGCATCACATGTCGGTTTGCAAATTTATTCTTTCCATCCTCAATATGGCAAAGAGAAGTTTGTAGCCCCTTCTCCAAGGCCTTCCTTTCTTTGGTACGAGTTTCATTTTTGGAGAAAGTGTCAGAGAGGCTCTCTTTCAATTCGTTAATCATGCTTAATGAGTGGAGGCACTCTTGATACCCGACCTTCTCTTTTCGACATTTGATTATTTCAATATTAAGAAAATTTAAATCCCTTTTTATATGCTTATTTTCTTAATTTAAGAAGTTATTTTATCACGAAAATTATCTAATTTATCGCATAAATTTTCATATAAATCATTAGGTTCTTCATAAGTGGGAGGGGTTACCTCACTGTTGCTATGTATACTAGATTTATCGTCAGACTCGTCTTGGTGCTCCCCCTGAGGCACAAATTTGCATATTCTTCATTGCTTGAGTTTGCGGTGTCTGATTTGTCTGATGATGTGTCGTCTCATGTTGACATCTTAAGCACCTATTTCTTCCCCTTACCATAGATATTCCTTTACCTTTCCTCCTTTAGAAGCTTAGGACAGTCCGTTTGAAGTGGACAAATTTGCGGTAGTGAAAGCACTCCATGATGGATTCTTCTTCGTCACTCTTTGCCACTTAAGATGGCTTGCTCCACCCCTTTTCTCTTCCTCGTCGCTCTTCATGAATCTTTGAAACTTATCTCGCCTCTTTGAGTTCCTCATAAATGTTTTGAAGTTGCACACATACATGCTCTCCTCATCACTGCTCTCCTCAGTCACCTCCTTTTCCATGGCCTCCTTCAGTGTTAGTGCCTTCTTTTTTTGTTCCCTAAGATATTATTCGGCTTAAATATTTAGTTCAAGTTCATTGGTCTTCAGGCTCCTGATTAGACTTTTTATCTCCAGGGTATTGTGGTGAGATTCAGCAATGACGGTCATCTTCAGATTGAATCACAGAGGTAAGTAACGCAAAATCTTGCTTACCAAGTCTCCATTTGAAAAAGCCTTTTTGAGATATCTAGAGGCATTGACAATCTTTGTGAGGTGAGTGTACATGTTGTCCACCTCCTCGTCGATCTCCATCCGAAACTATTCATATTTAGACTCCAATCAAAATAGCTTCGACTCCAGTACCTGCGAGGTACCTTCATGAGTTCATTAAAGTAAACGTCAAATATCAAAAATAGTTTCACATTTACAAAATCTATTAAATTCAGTCTTATCTAAAAGCTATGGTATTATTGGTACACCTCAACTTATCTGTGTCATCCCATTTATCGGGAGATTTTTCTACAATCAGATTAGATACAATAATAGTGGGTGCAGTGCATTTTGTTTTGACCATGACCCACATGTCCATACTTTAAGTCTTTGACAATATTTTCATACGAGTTCTCCAATGACAATAATAATTCCCCATAAATAGTGGAGGTCTACTCACTCCTTACCCCTCAAAAAATGTATGATTAGCATTAGCCATCAACTTTAGGGTTTTAATCCTTTTTGAAGTAACCACACTTTCATACCACCTATTGGATCTAGTGGCCAACCATAGATGGGGGTGAATAAGGTTTGCAGAAGATTACAGGTGATTAAAAATTATTCAAAATAAGGAGCAAGTTCCCAGGAGCTATCGCCGAGCGATTGAATCTATCACCAACAAATTCTTCTGAAAACGTGTTCTTTGCTAAGAAAATCGGATTAGTGCACACACAAATATCAGATTCCATAAAACATGATAAACACATGAAATTAAAGATCAAGCAAGTAAAGATGATTTTATTGATTATGAAAAATTCATATTTACAAAATTTGAACTATATCTCCATGATGCCGGAGAACGGAGGCGGTGATTCAAATACTTTTGTGGTTTCTATATTGACCCCCCTCTAGGAATGGTTTATTCTCTTTCTTCTTCCCAAGAAGATAGACGAGACTACTAGATATCTCATATCTATACTGTTTACCCAGAAATCGATTATCCCATCAAAAGTGCTTTGTCCAGGTGCCCAGCGGATATCCCTCTCTTGACCGTTAGGTCTCCCCTTAGTAGTGCTCATGACCAGCTCTTTCCTAACCATGTTAATTGCAAGGACGCGTGGTTAGATGGTCACAGTGATCGTGAGGTCTCCCCTTGGGTAGCTCTCTATCAGCTCTTTCCTAACTACGCTGACTGCGAGGTCACATGGTTAGCTAGTCATGGTGACCGCATGGTCTCCCCTTAAGAGATCTCACATTAAGCTCTTTCCTAACTGTACTGACCATGAGGTCGCGTAGTTAGCAGGCCGCGGTGACCGTGAGGTCTTCCCTTGGGAGAGCTCACAGTCAGCTCTTTTTTTATGTTTGGAATTCCCAGGCGACCTCGATGGTTAGGCTTTTCCTAGCCGCGAGGTCGTCATTCCAAGCCTGCCTAAGTTTCCTGAGCTTGCCCGTTCGGGCAGCCTCCATTTTCTTATAAATAGATGTTCAGTCCCTCTCGTTATACAGGGGAATCTAAGGGTAGAAGTCACAAAGATAACTTGTGGTTAGACTTTTTGTAGCCATGCAACATCCTATAGATAGCCAGACACCCTCCTCTCTCTAGCTGTGTGACTGTACCTAGTTTGTTTGGGCTAACTTCCAAGCCTAGTCACAAATCCCTCTTTTTTACTCGCAAACCTCTCACTCCTTCAACCTTTCCTCAAAGTAATTGACAACTCATTAGTTTCCCTCCTCATCCTTCAACTTGATCTAGTGTGGTCATGGGATATTTTTAGTGCCAACAGAACGAACACACAACCTTCAGATTTTGAGTAGTTGATGAACAACAGTTGCAATAGGGATGTGGGATTGAGCTCAAAATACACCTTAACTTCAAATGCCCATAGTTTTTGACCCGATTGTCCGTTTTTAGAAATTAAGAGCTTGTCAAAACTGGATCAAGGAGATCTATCTAACGACAAATTGGGAACCTATTCAGGCGTGTTTCATCCCCCAAATTACCTAATCTCAACTATGTTTAGAAGTTATTGTAGTTTTTCTCTTTCGGTAATTTCTTTTTTCATGGATTTTCCATTAGAGTACCACGAACATCCCTCTAATCATCTAGAAATACTTTTCCAAAGTAGTGAATACAACCTGTACTATCCATGATAGACCTCCTAAAGGGACAAGGTTGTTCTCATCCTAAAAGTGTGGTAATCATCAGTAATAATGACTCTTCTACAGATCATGTTGAGCTTTTGTTGCTACCTGATGCACAAGAGGTCTTAATCCCTCCCCGCGAGCTCCCTAAAGTTAATATGGTTGCTTATCTATATCAAGTTCATCCAAAGTAAACACTTCCCTTATAAGAAGAGCTAAACCTTCTCCTTTCACTGGCTAAATCCATTAGGAAACTATTTCTAATGATTTCAGAGAACCTTGTCTGCCAGTTTACTCTAAGATAAGCCATCCAGTTTCTCATTTGCAAGCTTTTGAGTCGGTTATTTCTGTAAGAGTCCTGTCAGATGGTATCAAGTGCAAGCTTTTGTTCTCGTCTTTTGATGACAAGGCTATAGATTATTTCTACAATTTGCCACTCGAATCAATTAGTTGTTTTTGGGATCTTCGAAGGAAATTTCACTAAAGGTTTGCTACCCTAAGAAAGCAAAAGAGAGGCCCAACATCTCTCTTCCGGATCAAGCAAGGAGATATGGAGACTCTTGCTCGTCTCATCGACTGATTCCAAAATGAAACCCTTGATGTCGTCAATCTTGATCAAGACTTATACGAATTTTCCTTAATGAAGGGACTCCAAGAAGGCCCTCTCAAGTTTGATGTCAGCAAAAGTGAACCCAAGTCTTATGGAGATCTCATTGAGATAGCTAATCAGTTTATTGCACATGAAATAATGAACCTCAACTATATCTCATCTTTAAATCAAGGGACTAAACAACATCAGCAAATTGTTTATCATCAACGTCCTTCTTCATCATAAGACTTTCGGCATGCAAAGCATTTCAGATCATTTTCTCCTCCTCAATGTTGGGTTTCTCTAGGAGGGATGCACATCACATGTGCGCAGCAAAAAATCAGGAAAACCCAAGAGAAATGGATCTTTTGATAATCATAGATCAAGAATTAAAACAACTTTGAATAGAAGTACACCTTAGCGGGATTGAGTCACTACTCGACCAAGATGCTCCAAGGAAATCCGACGAACACTTGCGGTTTGAGTTGCGAGCGTAGAAGTATGTGTAACCCTCTACGGGAATCAACACAAACAAGAAGAACCCTTAAACTCTTGTCACACAAGATCTAGGTTAGAAAAAGGAATGACCTCAACGTCTCCATGGATTGCTAGATCTGTTAAAGGAGAGGCGGAGGTGATGAAGACTAAGCTTAGGAAACAATTTCAAGGGACAAAAACGAGTCGGAATGGTCGGCGACAACTGATCGGCGGCTGCTACTTCTAGGTTAAGGAACAGTTTCGTCAGGGAAGAGGAAGTTGTATACATGATCTCAATAGATTAGCTTAAGCATATGAGATAACATTTATCTCAAATATTTATTTACACAAAAGACCGAAACAGTTATTACCCGCAGACCAGACTGAAATTTGACTTAAAAGAATTAAATTAGAGTTAACAGAATTCATCGAGATAACACATATATACGACGAATCAAAGATCCATTCGTCGAGAAAACACGGGAATACTCAACGAATCCAGACATACCATCTCGTCGAAACATCAAGAAAATACTCTATGAATCCAAGTCAAATTCATCGAGATGTCAGGAGTATACTCGATGAATCCAAGCCCAATTCGTCGAGATATCAAGAGTATACTCGATGAATTCAGACGGATTCTTTGAAACACCAAGACACCTTTCGAAGAATTACCGTTGAGTCATCCGACAACTCACTTGGTCATCTATATTCATAATATAGGTCCAAATCTAGAATGTCACGGGCTTGTCCTTTCACTCAAATCACATATGAGCAATGCCAACACAAACCTTTCCAACTTCTCCAATACACTTATGTGCGACCTAATAGGCTCATATTGTGTTTGCAGTGATACTAACTGTTTGACTGCTTCTAGATCATAATGGTAATATTACAGTCTCCCACTTGATCTTGAAAGTATCAAATAAAAGTTTCACAAAAAATGAGCGGCATCTAGCAATACATTATTGCCCCCAATCAATAAGAGTTCTAAACTCATTAAGCCTTTATGACTAATGTATCAGTGTTGTCATGTCCCTTTATCCCTTACATTTAGATAGAACTAGAGGTATAGATCTTGTCACCCTCATAATTGTTCAATCCAAGTTTCTGGATCTTGAATGGACTTCTAGAAATTGTTGGGCCCAATATCATATATTGACTCAACCAAGCATAGTTATGCATTTCTCAGTCCCATTCTACCAAGGAACCCATGGATGCAACTCCTGTCATATAGGAAGACAAATCCCATTTTTGTCCACACACAAACACCTAAATGATTCGTAACGTACTCAATAACCACCTTAATCATCAACCTTTCTCAAGGAAGACTTTGTATGACATCAAAGTACATTATTCCTCACTTGATGAATGTTGTGACTTCAGGTCAAAGAACCACAAACACCATTAGCACTTGACACATACTTGTGAAACGTTCATATAACAATCCACAAAGTATTCTCATGGTTGGTCTGTCCAGTACTACTTGTTCACTAACAAAAACCCATTTGATGACTTGATATCACAATATCATGACTTATGAGAACCGGTCATCAGTAAACACACATGCTAGTCTTGATGTATCATCATCACCCTTAGCTTCTGAGATGATACGCCAACTAGGGACCATTTAAGAATGAAGCTTCTAAGAACATAGGCCCTCACATTCAAGTCATCAACTTGAATCCTGTAGAAGAAAACATTCTAAGGGCATTTTTCACATTAATTAATCTATCACATAGAAATAAATTGACATAATAAAAGAACTTGACATAAATATAAAATGAAATGAATAGTACTCTATTCATCAAATGAATTATTACAACAACCAATAGATATACAATCCACAAGACTCATACTATAGTTGATCATTCAGGTATCTAATACTCATTGATCTAATATGACCATCATGCTTTCTTTGTGTGAGAGGCTTTGCCAGTGGATATGCAATATTTTCTACAGTCAGCACTCTGCAAATGTTCATATCTTCTCAATCGACAATCACACGAATAAAATGGAACTGTCGCAGTATGTGCTTGGAGCGCTGATGAGATCTAGGTTCTGAAGCAAGTGCAATTGCATCGTTATTGTCATAGTAAAGAACTATGGGATCAGCAATGCTAGGAACTACATCTAGCTCGCCGATGAATTTCTTAATGTATACAGCCTCCTTTGTCCCATTTGCAAGGGCAATATACTCAGCCTCAATTGTAGAATCAACAACTATCTCTTACTTGAAACTCTTCTAGCTAAGGGCTCCTCCATTTAGGCATCTGTGTAACCTTTTACAGCGAGCTCTTTCTTTAGTCTTTCTCAAGTACTTTAGGATATTCTTGACGGCTATCTAGTGACTATCACCGGGATCAGTCTGATACCTGCTATTCATGCTCAAAGTATAAGAGACAACAGGCCAAGTATATATCATTACATACATGATTAATCTAATTGCCGAAGCATATGGAATCAACTTCATACGGTCCTTATCTTCATAAGATTTAGGAAACTGGTCCTTAGAGAGACTCACACCATGATATATGGGTAAGAATCCTTTCTTGGACTCAAGTATGTTGAACCGTTTCAACACCTTCTCAATATATATATTTTGGGTCAAATCCAGTAACTTCTTCGATCTATCTCTATAGATCTTAATATCAAGTACGTAAGTTGCCTCACCTAAGTCATTCATAGAAAAGAAGTTCCCTAGGTTGTTCTTAATAACTTGTAGGGTTGGTTTGTCATTCCTAATCAAGAGTATGCCATCTATATATAATATAAGGAAGACAATAATGCTCCCACTAATCCTCTTGTAAACACACGGTTCGTCCTCGTTCTTAATAAAACAAAACTCTTTGATCTTTTCATCAAAATAAAGATTCCAACTACAAGAATCCTGTTTTAATCCATAAATAGATTTTGGTAGCTTGCTTATTTTAGTCATTTCACTTGGAGATACAAAACCCTCGGGTTATGTTATATACACTTCCTCAAGGAGGTTTCCATTTAGGAAAGCCATTTTGACATTCATCTGCCAGATCTCGTAGTTATAATGCGTAACAATTGCAAGCAGAATTCTGATAGACTTAATGATAACAATAGGGGAAAAGGTCTCATTATAGTCAACATTATGAATTTGCCTGAAACCTTTAGCCACTAGTTGCCCTTTGAATTTCTATACATTCCCATCCATGCCGGTCTTCTTCTTGAAAACCCACTTGCACCCTGTGGGTCATACCCCTTCAGGTGGTTACACAAAGTCCCAAACTTGGTTTATATATATGGAGTCAATTTCAATCTTTATGGCCTCAAGCCACTTCTCGGAATCCAATCCACTTATATCTTCTTGGTAGGTTGTAGGCTCATCATCATGATCCATAAGTAACACATTACCTATTTGAGATACGAGAAATCCATATATCTCAGGCTCAAACCTTGGTCTACCAGATCTACGTGAAACTTGTGTTTCTTGAGAAGGTTCTCTAGCTACAACATTTTGTAGTCCTTCCTCCGGTTCTAATTCTGGTTCATTCACAGTCTGGGGTACTTGAACTTCTTCAAGTTAAACCTTTGTAGTCTTTCTGGATAAGAACTCTTTCTCTAAAAAGACACCAGTCCTCGCGACAAATACTGCCCTCAGATGGTAGGTAAAAGTAGTATCCGTTAGTTTCTTTAGAATACCCCACAAGATAACATTTATCTAACTCAGGTTCCAGCTTGTCAGGCATTTGATGTCTAACATATGCTTCACAGCCCCAGATCTTAATAAAAGATATACTAGGATGCTTACCAGTCCATATCTCATATGGTGTCTTTAGAACCGTTTTCATTGGAGCACGATTTAGTGTAAAAATAGTACTCTCTAGAGCAAATCTCCAAAAGGAAACAGGAAAATTTGCATGACTCATCATCTATCGTACCATATCTAATAGAGTATAATTCCTCTGCTAAGATACACCATTATGTTGTGGAGTTCTGGGGGGAGTGAGTTGTGATACAATACCACACTCTTTCAGATGATCATAAAACACTTGACTTAGGTATTTGCCACCTCGATCAAATTGGAGTGTTTTAACCCTCTTACCCAGCTGCTTCTCTACTTCATTCTTAAACTCTTTGAACTTTTTTAAGTTTTGGATTTGCACTTCATAAGATACACATATACGTATCTATAGAAATCATCAATAAATGTATCAAAGTAAAAGTACTCACCTCTAGCCATTGAACTCATGGGTCTGCATACATCACTATATATTATACCCAAGAGATAATTGACCCTTTAATTAAAGCCACTGAAAGACACTTTCGTCATCTTGCCTAATAAACATGATTTGTATCTCTCAAAAGATTCATAATTAAATGATTCCAGTAGTCCATCTTTATGGAGCTTTGATATGTGTTTCTCTTTTATATGGCCCAAACGACAATGTCAAAGGTAAGTAGGATTTGAGTCATTCATTTTTAGTCTTTCAGTATTTTCTATACTATAAATTGGATGGTCTAAGTTCAAAACATATAAACCATTAAACATTTGAGCTACAACATAACAAACATCATTCTTAAATATAGAACAATTATTATTCTTAATAATAAAAGAAAATTCCATCATGTTCAAATATGAAATAGAAATGATGTTTGTAGCAAGCTTTTGAAAATTGAATCACACCGGCCGGTCTGACCGGTCGAACCGTGCATTGGACACAGAGCTAGTCCGGTCCAGGAAAGAAACCGCCTCCATCCGCGGACCGCTTGGGAACTATAGAACCGGGCTGGCGGACCGGCGGGCGGGAATCGGGCAGGCCAAAGCTTAAAAATTTAATAAGAGAAATTCATAATTGTGGGGTTTCGAACCCACATCATTTTCTAATTCAAGGACAAGTGGACCATTTAGTTCTTTCTATTTTAACTTGTATTATTTTATATGAATATAAATATTAATGCATTTATAAAATAAACATACATACATAACTATAGAAATATAAATTAAATATTTCTTAAATATATTATTATAAACTTATTAAATTATCTTTAAAAATTAAAGTTTATGACATATTTAGGCTCCCTTCGGCGGGACGATGGCGGTCATAAATGCGGTGGTTATGAAATGTTGTTCTTTATCCCTGACCTTATCTAAGAAACTTCATCAATTTTTATGTTCAAAAGTCAAAACTATTTTTATTTTCTTGGTTTTGATTGTGGTCTTAACTATTATCATGTCAAACATCTATTTTATTATGGTGGTATTTTTGTCCAAACTCAATAGAGGAAAAACATTGTGCTAAACAGAGTCATAAAAGTATACTAACATAGTGATTGTGGAAACATCATTTTTATTTGTATCATAATATAGTCATAAAAAATTAACAATTTATATGCAAATTTTAATGTAGTGTTAATTAATTTGTTACTATCTTTATTATATAAGCAAAGACCTAATCAGCTCATGGTGTAACATTTATATTCAGAAATACCCTCATTAAAAATCTTTGGGCTTAAACTTAGGGACATTTTGGTCTTACTACCACCTAAAGATAATTTTACAGGCTTAATAAAGGCAACATCCCGTCAGTCACGCCAGTCGCCTATCACGACTTTTCTCCTCAAACCCCGCCGAAAGCAACTCCCGCCACCGCCTTCCCGCCTCTGTGCGCTATCCTTCTTTCTCCTCTCTGCATGCCACGGTCATCCTGCCTTAATAGGCAGGGTCACTTCTCGCTGCCCTCCCGCTAGACCACCATCATCGCTGCTTCGAACGTCATCGCAGGTAAAGTTCTTCCTCCGCACATTTCTTCCTCTGAATACTTCTTCCTTATTAGATCTAGGGCTCGATGTGGTGGATCTTTTAGTCGCCCTCTCCTCTTCCTTCTTTGATCTTGAGTTCTCTTTTGATTCCTCCATTTACCTCTCACATCTTTCATTATTGTTTTTATTCAGGTCATTTCCTCTTTCACAATGCCTACAGCTGTTTAACCTCTGCGTTTAACCTCACCCATTTTCTACCTCTGTAAGCATTTTTTATTCAAGCCGAAATTTATTCTATTTTTTCATCTTTATATCTACAGTTTCATTTATTGGAGCTGAAGGGGATTCTATTTTCCTAATTCAAGAATGCAAGCTTCAATCTTCCTAATTCAAGATAATATATAACATTGGTGTTTTGCATAAGGTTATTTTTCAAGTAGTTATTCTTCCCCACATCAAATATTTATTCAAGATTTCATTGAGAACAGGGAAACTGATTTGCATAAGATTATGAAATGTTTAATCAGATTCTACAAGCATAAGATCATGAAATAAGCAGTGATTTCAGTGAGAACAGGGAAAAATCACTGAAATTTTTCTAGCCTTTAACCATTGAGATCACTAACGGTACAAATCAGACAGAAATTAAATCAGTGATATCAAATGTTGAGGGTTGTAGTTGCCGTTAATCAGATTCTCAGAAGGTTTCTATTGTTGTTAATCAGTTTCTACAGAAACTAAATTAGTAAAATAAAATGTTTTGAAAATGGATCCTGAAATCAATTAACCACTAAGATTTCTTCATGCTATTATTATTTTGAATATTCAATAGTTTTGAATCCAAAAATTCATCTTCTACATTGATTTTCTGATATAATTTCTAACTAATGCTATTTTCTCTCTTTTAGATCTTCAACTAAGCTATTAAATCCTATAATTTTCATCTTTGAAAATGGATCATGATTTAATAACTTTTTATGATTGATATTAACTTCCAAAACTTCATGCAGTTTGAGTTCACAGTTGATGTCTTTCCTTTTATTTGCAAGCTAAGGTACTACTTCTTTCATTTAATTGTTTGAGTTGTATGACCTCTTATCATCATATTTCTCTGCTTTCTCTAACCAACCATGCTTTAAAGCTAAACTTAATCACTTTCTAAATGTATGAATTTGAAGCATATTTTCTAAATAAAGTGTTACAGGTTTTTTTTATTATAGACAATTCTTTACAATGTTGTATGGTTTGATTTAATATAGTTTTTGATGTTGTATGGTTTAGTTGATTACTAAAATAGTTGGGTGTTTGCGCGGAATTCTTTGTATTTTGATTTTTTTGTGAAAAGGACTACTTTCAAATCTTTGAAAAATTAGTATTGTTTTAGACCATAACTGTACAATGGTGAGTGCTTATTTATGTAAACCATAACAATGGTCAGTAACTAAGAAATGACGACGCGGCGGGACACAGATGAAATGTAATGGAGAACAATGCGTAGGCTGTTATTAACGGACAATATCTATCGATAAGGATTTAAGAGAGCTGAACAAAGTTAGTGATGGTGACAGACTGCGATGTTCGGCCAGATGAAGATCCGACCCTCTCTGTGCAGATCGAACACTTATATTATCCCATGCTCTTATATTAGTATTTATTTAGATAGTTTTTCTAATCAAATTAACTTATCAACTGTCATATCACTTTCCCCCTCATGTCAAGGCTGTGATATATAGTTTTTATTTTCCCTCGGGTCTTCATATTGAAAGAATGGATGTCATTTGTATGAAGCTGAAACTTGCATTACATGTTGACATTAGTGGTTTATGCTGAGGTCATATCTGGAACTTGCATTTCATGTTGACTCCACTCATTCCGGGTAACTCTGTGCATATAAGCTCACAAGCAGTCGTGCACGGGGGACCCTGTGCGGGCAACATTCATCGTGGATGCGAGATTTGTCGAGGGGGCTACATTTTTTGTGGGGGTGACATTTGTCGTGGTGGCAACATTCTTCGTGGGGGCGACATTCGTCGAGGTGGAGACATTCCTCATGGGGTCGACATTCGTCGTGGGGGCGACATTCGTCAAGGGGGCAACATTTGTCGTGGGGGAGACATTCGTCATGGGGGCTACATTCGGCATGGAGGCTACATTCGGCAGGGGAGACATTCATCATGGGGTCGACATTGATCATAGGGGCAACCTTGGTCGTCAAGGAAACATTCGTCGTGGGTGCGACAATATTGGTCAGGGCGATGACATTGGTCGTAGGCGGAGACATTGGTCATGGGCAGTGACATCGGACATAGGCATTGACATTGGTCTTGGGGGGCAAAAATCGACGAGGGAGGCAATAATTGGCAGTGGAGGTGACAATCAGTGGGGGCAACGACATTTTGCGGGGGGAGGCAACATTGGGCGAGGGTGGAGACAATCGGTGGGGGTGGCGACATTTGGTGAGGGCAGCAGTAATGAATCGACATTCTTCGGAGGTGGAGACAATCCGCGGGGGGGGGGGGGGGGGGGGGGGGGGGGGGGCGTCAATCGGCGGGGGCGGCAATAATCGGTGGGGGCAGTGATAATAGCAAGGGCAACGACATTCTTTGTGGGGGGAGAGACATTCGTTATTTCTCTCGCACAAAGTATATTTCAATTTTTTATCTTTTATTTTAAAATTTTTTTGTTAGACATGATCTCCGCCCTAAAATTGTATTTCTCTAGCCGTATTATTGAAATTTCACATTTCGTAACCATATGAAGACAAAATCATCAGCGACAAAAAAGAACAAATGAGACTAAATAAATTTATAATTAAGATTATCAAAACTATCATTTAATTAACTTTAAACTAAGCATTCCAATACAAAGCAAAATAAATATAGCTTTGCAATCAAATTATACCTTTATCACCAATGTCCCCCATAGGAATGGAACAAAACTACGTCAATCATGTAAGGTGATAACACATGTTGTGTCACACTGATGCCTATCATGTTTATCCTCTTCAATATAGACATCAGTAGTAGGATCATTAATGAAGAAATTTCAATTAAAAAATAATATCAGATTTGAAGGAAGAACCCAACAAATATCAATTAATTCATTAACCCGAAATGAATTGAGTACAACAATTTTTTATATGAGCTTATATGCACAGAGTTACCCGGAATGAGTGGAGTCAACATGAAATGCAAGTTCTGGATATGACCTTAGTATAAACCACTATTGTCAACATGTAATGCAAGTTTCAGCTTCATACAAACGACATCCATTCTTTCAACATGAAGACCCGAGGGAAAATAAAAACTATACATCACAGCCTTGACATGAGGGGGAAAGTGATAAGACAGTTGATAAGTTAATTTGATTAGAAAAACTATCTAAATAAATACTAATATAAGAGCATGGGATAATATAAGTGTTCGATCTGCACAGAGAGGGTCAGATCTTCATCTGGACAAACATTGCAGACTGTCACCATCACTAACTTTGTTCTGCTCTCTTAGATCCTTATCGATAGATATTGTCCGTTAATAACTATTGCCTACGCATTATTCTCCATTACATTTCATCTGTGTCCCGCCGTGTCGTCAATTCTTAGTTACTCACAATTGTTATGGTTTACAGAAATATGTACTCACCATTGTACAGTTATGGTCTAAAACAATACTAAATTTTCAAAGATTTGAAAGTAGTCCTTTTCACACAAAAAATCAAAATACAAAGAATTCCGCGCAAAAACCCAACTATTTTAGCAATCTACTAAACCATACAACATCAAAAACTATATTAAATCAAACCATACAACATTGTAAAGAATTGTCTATAATAAAAAAAACCTGTAACACTTTATTTAGAAAATATGCTTCAAATTCATACCTTTAGAAAGTGATTAGGTTTAACTCCAAAGCGTGGTTGGTTAGAGAAAGCAAAGAAATATGATGATAAGAGGTCATACAACTCAAACAATTAAATGAATGAAGTAGTACCTTAGCTTGCAAATAAAAGGAAAGACATCAATTGTGAACTAAAACTGCATGAAGTTTTGGAAGTTAATATCAATCATAAAAAAGTTATTAAATCATGATCCATTTTCAAAGATGAAAATTATAGGATTTAATAGCTTAGTTGAAGATCTAAAAGAGAGAGAAAATAGCATTAGTTAGAAATCATATCAGAAAATCAATGTAGAAGATGAATTTTAGGATTCAAAACTATTGAATATTCAAAATAATAAGAGCATGAAGAAATCTTAGTGGTTAATTGATTTCAGGATCCATTTTCAAAACATTTGATTTTACTAATTTAATTTCTGTAGAAGCTGATTAACAACAATAGAAACCTTCTGAGAATCTGATTAACGGCAACTACAACCCTCAACATTTGATATCACTGATTTTATTTCTGTCTGATTTGTACCGGTAGTGATCTCAATGGTTAAAGGCTAGAAAAATTTCAGTGATTTTTCCCTGTTCTCACTGAAATCACTGCTTATTTCATGATCTTATGCTTGTAGAAACTGATTAAACATTTCATGATCTTATCCAAATCAGTTTCCCTATTCTCACTGAAAATCTTGAATAAACATTTGATGTGGGGAAGAATAACTACTTGAAAAATAACCTTATGCAAAACACCAATGTTACATATTATCTTGAATTAGGAAGATTGAAGCTTGCATTCTTGAATTAGGAAAATAGAATCCCCTTCAGCTCCAATAAATGAAACTGTAGATATAAAGATGAAAAATAGAATAAATTTTGGCTTGAATAAAAAATGCTTACAGAGGTAAAAAATGGTTGAGGTTAAACGCAGAGGTTAAACAGCTGTAGGCATTGTGAAAGAGGAAATGACCTGAATAAAAACAATAATGAAAGATCTGAGAGGTAAATGGAGGAATCAAAAGAGAACTCAAGATCAAAGAAGGAATAGGAGAGGGCGACTAAAAGATCCACCACACCGAGCCCTAGATCTAAGAAGGAAGAAGTATTCAGAGGAAGAAATGTGCGGAGGAAGAACTTTACCTATGATGACGATCGAAGTAGTGATGATGGTGGTCTAACGGGAGGGCAGCGAGAAGTGACCCTGCCTGTCGAAGCAGGATGACCGTGGCGTGCGGAGAGGAGAAAGAAGGACAGCGCACAGAGGCGGGAAGGCGGTGGCGGGAGGGTCTTTTGGTGGGGTTTGAGGAGAAAAGTCGTGATAGGCGACTGGCGTGACTGACGGGATGTTGCCTTTATTAAGCCTGTAAAATTAGCTTTAGGTGGTAGAAAGACCAAAATGTACCTTAGTTTAAGCCCAAAGATTGTTTTAATGAGGGTATTTTTGAATTTAAATGTTACACCATGAGCTGATTAGGTCTTTGCTTATATAATAAAGATATAAAAATTTGTTGTACTCAATTCATTCCGGGTCAATGAATTAATTGATATTTATTGGGTTCTTCCTACAAATCTGATTTTATTTTTTAATTAAAATTTCTTCATTAATGATCCTACTACTGATGTCTATATTGAAGAGGATCAACTTTATTGGCATCAGTATGACACAGCATGTGTTATCACCTTACATGATTGACATAGTTTTGTTCCATTCCTATGGGGGACATTGGTGATAAAGGTCTAATTTGATTGCAAAGCTATATATATTTTGCTTTGTATTGGAATGCTTAGTTTAAAGTTAATTAAATGATAGTTTTGATAATCTTAATTATAAATTTATTCAGTCTAGTTTGTTCTTTTTTGTCGCTGATGATTTTGTCTTCATATGGCTACGAAATTTGAAATTTCAATAATACGGCCAGAGAAATACAATTTTGGGGCGGAGATCATGTCTAACAAACAAATTTTAAGATAAAAGAGAAAAAACTGAAATATACTTTGTGCGAGAGAAATAACGAATGTCTCCCCCCCCCACGAAGAATGTCGTCGCACTTTCTATTGTCGCCTCACCCACCGATTATTGCCGCCCCCGCCGATTGATGTCGCCCCCGCCGATTGTCTCCACCTCCGAAGAATGTCGATGCATTACTGCCGCCCCCGCCAAATGTCGCCACCCCCACCGATTGTCTCCTCCCTCGCCCAATGTTGCCTCCCCCAGCAAAATGTCGCTGCCCCCACCGATTGTCACCTCCACTGCCAATTGTCGCCTCCCCCATCGATTTTCACCCCCCAAGACCAATGTCACTGCCTATGTCCAATGTCACCGCCCATGACCAATGTCTTTGCCCACGACCAATGTCATCGCCCCGACCAATATTGTCGCACCCACGACGAATGTTGCCCCCACGACCAAGGTTGCCCCCATGATCAATGTCGTCCCCATGACGAGTGTTGCCCCTGCCGAATGTAGCCTCCACGTCAAATGTCGCTCCCACAACGAATGTCGCCCCCACGACAAATATTGCCCCCTTGACGAATGTCGCCCCCACGACGAATGTCGACCCCACGAGGAATGTCTCCACCTCGACGAATGTCGCCCCCACGAAAAATGTCGCCACCACGACAAATGTCGCCCCCATGAAAAATGTAGCCCCCTCGACAAATATCGCACCCACGATGAATGTTGCCCGCACGGGGTCCCCGTGCACGACTGCTTGTATATATATATATATATATATATATATATATATATATATATATATATATATATATATATATAACGGTTCGACTCGGGTTAAATGGGTTGGACCAGTTCATTGTCCGGTCCGGTTTTCAAAATCTTTGTTTCTAGTTATCGCAGGAACATAATAGTAATTATCTAGTTCTAATACAAGCCTACTAGGCAAAGAAAGTCGGTAAACTCCTACGGCGACAACAGTAACTCTTGCTTCATTGGCAACACGTAGGCCCACCTCCCCTTTACTTAGCATTCTTCTCCTTCCAAGTTCCTGCACATTTATACAAATTTGAGAACAGCATCCGGTATCCAATACCCAGGATAATGGAGCAAAAAGGTTTATCTCTATAAAATAAATACTTGAAGTGGAAGTCATACCTCCCTTCATTTTCTACAGACCCTCAAAAGAAGAAGGACAATTCCTCATCCAATGAAGAGCCTTGCCATAGTGGTGGCATTTCCCTTCCTTCATCAAGCCTTTCTTCTTTAGTGCTGAAGACTTGGGCTCAAGAGATGACTTAGGTCCAACCATAGTCTTTTTGAAGCCCTTGCCCTTGCCCTTGCCTTTTTTCACCATCAGCATGGGGCTGGCAGGATTGGTCTTCTTCATATTAATCACGGTAGTTCTTAACATGCCTAGGAGCTCGGGCAGTGTCTTGTCAATTTCATTTATATTATAATTCAAGGCAAACTACTCGTAACTATCCAACAACGATTACAGGATCAGGTCTGTAGCCAACTCTTGGCCCAGAGGAAAACCTAGTCTTTTAAGGTTCTCTATATACCCAATCATCTTGAGTACGTGAGCCCCTACTAGGTCTCGAGCTCCCATCTTACATTGAATCAACGCCTTGGTGACGTTAAACCTCTCTTGGCGAGCTTGCCCTTGAAACATTTTCTTAAGGTGCTCGTCAATCTCCTTACAACTCATGTTCTCATGTTGCTTCTAAAGCTTAGAGTTCATGGTGGCGAGCATGAAGCATTCAAAATCCAAGGAGTCGACTTGATACTTCTTGTAAGCATCTTTATGAACTCGGGAGACATTCCCGATTGTCACTTCAGGGGAATCCTCTTCAAAGACATAGAGCTTATGCTCCTACCTAAGAACAATTCTTAGATTTTTATACTAGTCTAGATAATTTGTCTCGCTCAGTTTATCCTTGTCAAGGATAGCTCTGAGGGACAGGGTGGAATGAGATCTACATGCCATGAAAATTCTACAAAAATTAATGCAAATAAAACTCAATACTATATTTCAAAAATACATTTTTATTCAAATTAGGAATTTAATTTAAATTACTCCCTTTTTTATAAAACTAATAACACTTAGTATCAATTCAGAGAGCTTATGCGAGCTACTCTCTTAGTGGATAAGACCTGTATTTCACCAACACCATGAGCCAACTTTGTATTTTCTCTCACAATATAGTTATTTAGGTAGGCAACACTTGCCGATTGCATCATCATGCAACTCTTGTATGGTTGGTGAATAACTCTTTATTCATATAAATTATATGATGCATGCCAACCCTATGCCTCTTGACACGCGACTTTGAGGTCACTCAGTTAAGTTTGATCTGATGTCGATAGTGGTATATCATAATTATTCGCTCGCACCCTTACAAAGATAGATTAATGCACCTTGCTTTGGCAAGCCCACACTTTATCGACCGAGGTAGGAATAGTGTCATCCATCAGAAGGCATCCGAATACTTAATATTGGAAAAGGGATTTTAAGATAATTGAATAACACGTAATCATAGTTAACAATTAATTAATGTGCACATCCATAAAATACTTACAGCACTCACAATCCAAATACATCACAGATGTGCACAAAGAAAAATCATCAACACTTGACGAACTGGGCTAAATCTGAATATCTAGAATCCTTCTAAATCTTCAGATTTACGTGCATTGGACATGAGCAACACCAACTCCACTTACAGAGTAGACAAGTTCGAGCCTTTATGTGAGATTCAAAATCGGACACTTGGTTTCACAAACCAACAAGAAGGAGGGTTAATGTTAAATAGAAACAAAGACATCACAATGAAATCACATGCGTTCCTAGTGGGGTTCTAGGGATCCGCACCACTAGCGGGGTTAACGCTGATAATTGCTTCTCCAGGACTAGATTTAAGCATTTTGAACACTTCTAAATTTCCAAATCTACACGCATTAGATTTAACAACTTTTAAAACAATGATCATCGCTCAACCTCCCTCTGATACCACTATTGGGTTTCTCTATGAGGGAAGCACATCACATGTGTGTAGCAGAAAATCAAGAAAAACCCAAAGAGAAATGGATCTTACGATAATCATTTATCAATAAGTAAAATAAATTTGAATAAAAGTATACCTTAGAGAGATTGAGTCACTATTCAACCAAGATGCTCCAAGGAAATCCGACGAACACTTGTGGCTGGAGTTGCAAGAAAATAAGTATGCCCATGTCTCTACGGGTATCCACACGAGCAAGAAGAACCCTTATACTCCTGTCACACAAGATCTATGTTGGAAGAAGAAATTCCCTCAATATCTTCACAGATTGCTAGATCTGTTAAAGGAGAGACGAAGGTGATGAAAGACAAACCTTAGGAAACAATTTCTGGTGACAGCAACGGGTCAGAACGGTCGGCGGCAACGGATCGGTGGCTGCAACTTCTTGGTTGCGGGACAGTTCTGTCAAGGAAGAGGAAGTCGTACTCACGATCTCGTTAGATTAGGTTAAGCATAGGAGATAATATCTATCTCCTCTATTTATTTACATAGAGGACAGAAACTGCCGTTACTGGCAGATCATGCCAAAATTTGACTTAAAAGAATTAAACCGGAGTTAACAGAATTCGTCGAGATAACACGTATATATACGACGAATCAAAAATCCATTCTTTGAGATAACACAGGAATACTCGACGAATCCAGATAGACTAATTCGTCAAAACATCATGAGAATACTCAACAAATCCAAGTCTAATTCGTCGAGATGTCACGAGTATACTCGACAAATCCAAGTCCAATTTGTCGAGATGTCAAGAGTATACTCGACGAATTCAGATAAATTCTTCGAAACACCAAGACACCTTTCGATGAATTACCCTTGAGTCTTCTGACAACTCACCTAGTCATTTATATTCACAATATAGGTCCAAATCTAGAATGTCGCAGGCTTGTCCTTTCACTCATATCACATATGAGCAATTCCAACACAAACCTTTCCAACTTCTCCAATACTATTATGTGTGACCCCATAGGCTCATATTGCATTGGCAGTGATACTACCTATTTGAACACTTCTAGATCACAATGGTAACGCTAACACTCAAAGCATGCATAACCTTCGCAGTAAATTGGCTCCTTAAATATATAGAAGCCAGTCATATCTTCTCTTTGTATCCCAAAACACTTAAATACAAAAGTTTTTCAAACAAGTATGTCAAGATTAATATTCCCATGGAAGAGCTTTTTTGGATTATTCAAAATATGTCAGAGTTTGAAAAACCTCGACCTCTAAGACAAAATAGAAAGAGATGTCATCAATATCTCTTCTACAAATATCACATAGATATCGGTCATGATATAGAGGTCTGTAGGGCTCTTCGGACGCTAGTAGATCAAGTCATGATGGCAGAAAAATTACAAGATTATGTTGCTCAATAGCCATTCAATGATCATCCCTACAACAAAGTCAAAGATACAAGCAAAGATTGAGTTTGTCAATGATAAGAGTTCCTAAAGTAGAAAGAGAAGCATGTTTTTCTTTCATGTGTTTCAAATATCTCCCATTTGTTTGGAGTTTCTTGCCCCCTTTTCCTTTTCTTTAATATTACTTGTAATAGATATAATAACAATCAGGTACTACCAACATCCATCTTCATGAAGACCCTCTCACAACAGTTGGATTCATTCAACTTCATATCCATATCCTTTGTTGTATCCTCCACTACAAACAATCATTCAAATACTCTTAAAGTTCTCTACTTTGCTTTACTTTACTTTTGGCATTAATATGCATGGATATAGAGAATCAATGCGATGTAATGTGTGAATATGATGAATGAATGTGATGTTAGTTAATTATGCACTCAACACCTCACTCAAATTATTCATAGATGTGTAGTGGTTATCTCGCTCAAATTATTCGCTGATATATAGTAAAAACCTTGTTCTAATTATTCGTAGATATGTAGTAATAACTAAAGTTAATTCTTTGTAATCATTGTTATTAATAACTGTGATGCTTTATCAGGTTGTTTAACTAGCTTAGCTTTAACTTAATTAAAAGTACATGGCTTATGATGATTCAATCGATTACTTTGCTACTTATCTGAAGATAAGTTAGAAATACTAATCTATTGATAACATGATTGATTGTTATGTTGTCTATCTAATGATAGGAAAATGGTATTTATCTTTTGGCGAGTTGATAGATGGTAGTGTTGTAACTGAATAATGGATTAGAATTTCCCTTATCAATATGATCATTCATTAGTAGCTAATATTTCAGATGCTACAAGCCTCTGCATATTATTTAAAATGATTGGATTTCTAAATGATGAGGTCTCTACCCTGGTTTTTTTGACTATTATACTTATCAACAATTATAATTCTCAGATCATGTGATCATTCTGGGTTTCATGTCAACATTCCATAAATATTCAAATTTAAGGTTTTTAGAACATTGTCTTCTCTCGCAGTAAATGAGGATATTATTTAATTTTTCATACAGAGATGTTACTTTCTCAATATAATAAATATCATCTCAAGGAAGTGATCTTGGATGGATATTCATATCTCCTCTGTAAAAGAAGTAATCATTTCTTAGGCCCTCCAAAGTAGCTAAAGCAGGTATCAGCAAGTCTTCTTGAAGTACTCCTCTTTATGCAAGTTTATTTCTTGCACCTTCTAGTATATGAAGTGAATAGGTATCAACAACTTACCTTAGGTACTTAACACCTTTCCATATATATATATATATATATATATATATATATATATATATATATATATATATGTGTTTGTGTGTGTGTGTGTGTGTATGTTTTATACCTGTTTTTAACTTCTCTTTTGCAGAGATGAGAAGGTATTCACGAGTTCACTTCAGGTACTCGCATATTATATTTCCTTTCTACCTACCTTAATTCTTATCTCTTCTAAAAATATTAGCATGTCTTCTCGAGTTCTCTTCAGGTTCTCACATATTATATTTGTTTTATAACAGCTTTTGATTTCTCTTTTGTAGAGATGAGCAGATGTTCACGAGTTCTCACCAGGTATTCGTGTTATACGCTTATATTACATGCTTCTAACTTATCTTTTATAGAGATGAGCAAGTGTTCGCAAGTTATCTCCAGGTACTCACATTATATGCTTATATTACATGCTTCTGACTTCTCTTTTATAGAGATGAGAAAGTGTTCATGAGTTCTATTCAGGTACTCTTGTAAAAATTCTCCCATATATCCTACTTCGACTTCTCTTTTGAAGAGATTGTGAGTTCTATTCAGGTACTCGCGTCATGTGCTTCTTTTCTATCTACTCTGACTTCTATTTTGCAAAGTTTGGCAGACAAGAGAAAATTCTCTTCAGGTAGTTACAAGTTCATTTCAGATAATTACGAGATACACTTCTTTTACGCTTGCTTCAATTCTTCTCCTTTGCAAAAGATAAATTAAGTGCTCGCTAGTTCTCTCTAATGCACTAGCAAGATTCCTCAGGTGCATGCACTCCTTTTTTTTTACATTTTGCTTTCACCAGTTTGAAGAAGGAGGATCACGGTTTTTGTGGGTAAGTTCTACTTTTTGATGTTTCTTCGAAACATGAAAAAGTGCAGGGATCATGTTTACCCAGAAATAATGATCCCGTCGAAGGTGCTCTGTCCAGGTGCCTAGTGGTTAGCCCTCTTTTGACCATGAGATCGCCCCCTTGGGAGAGATTGCGGTTAACTCTTTCCTAATTGTGTTAACCGCAAGGTCGTACAGTTAGCTAGTTGCGATGACTGCAAGGTCTCTCCTTAGGAAAGCTGACAGTTACCTCCTTCCTTATCGCACTGACCACGAGGTCACATAGTTAGCATGTTGTGGTGACCAAAAGGTCTCCCCTTGGGAGAGCTCACGGTCAGCTCTTTCCTAACTGCAAGGTCATGAAGTTAGCTGGTCATGGTGACCTCGTAGACATCTCTTTTCTAACTATCATGACTACAAGGTCGTGATGTTAGCTGGCCAAGGTGATCGCGAGGTCTCATCTTAGGAGAGCTTGTGGTTAGCACTTTCCTAACTGTACTGACTGCAAGGTCGTGCGGTTAGCTGCTCACAATGACTGTGAAGTCCCTCATTGGGAGAGCTCATGATCAGCTCTTTCTGAACCGCACTAACCACAAGGTCATGCTGTTAGCTGTCCATGGTGATCGTAAGGTCTCCCCTTGGGAGAGCTCGCGGTTAGCTCTTTCCTAACCACGATGATGGAGAGCTCGCGCAGTTAGCTGTTCGTGGTGATTGCGAGGTCTCTCCATGTGATTAGTTCTTTTTCTGTGATTGGAAGTCCCAAGCGACCTCAACGGTTAGGCTTTTCCTAGCTATGAGGTTGCCCTCCACAGACTGCCCAAGTTTCCTAAGCTTGTCCGTTCAGACATCCCTCGTTTTCCTATAAATAGGGTTCCAGTCCCACTCTTTGAGAAGGGGCATCTGAGGGTAAAAATCACAAAAATAGCTTGCAGTTAGACTTTTTGTAGCCACATGACCTCCTATAGATGGCCTGGAGACCTCCTCTCTCTAACCGCGTGACCAACTTGGGTGGTCTGGGCAAACTCCTATGCCTAGTTTCAAATCCCTCTTTCTACTCGCAAACCTCTCTCACTCCTTCAACCTTGACTTGAAGTAACTGACTACTCATCTATTTTCCTCCTCGTCCTCCAACTTGAGCTAGTGTGGACTTGGGGAATTTTTGGTGCTAACATAGGGGTCCTCCTAAGACGATTTCAGCAAACTCCTCTTGGGAATCCAATGACCTCCCAAGTAAATTTCTCATGAACTCCTCCAAGGAATTCAACGACCTCCCAAGTAAATTTATCCTACGCAAAGTACAAGTTATAAGTTATAGAACAAAGAAATAAAGAAAATATAGAATAGAAATTTTGCTCCCTCAAAAATAATTGTTTAGAGGAGGCGAGCAATCAATGCTTTTGATTCTCCTTGCTCTGACACACGATCATCTTCAGAATCCTATTTTAGCATTCCTTCACTAGAAATCTTTGTCTTTTGTGCAAGAGGGAATGATCCTCCTTCTTAGTTTAGAGGATCCTTACAAAGGGATGACAACTCCTCTTGCTCTAGACATTCTAGTGTTCCAGTCCACGTAATTAGATGAAGAGTCACTTTTATATCTTTTTAAAGAGCTATTTTCGGGTGATAATGAGATATCGTCGGCTAATAGCCAAATTTGGTTTGTTTCCAGCTATCCCATGCCGAAAAGGAAAGGTTGCAGCCCTTTATAAATTCAGCATCACTATTGATGGGCGGTAAAGAGATATTGTAGAGCGATAGTGGGTTTTCTATTATGCCATCCCCCATGTTTTAGCAGTGAGTCCATTGATTGCTAATGTGTCCACAGTGAGGCTATTCCTGGCAATAGGAAGATATCACTGGCAATATCTTCTCAGGCCGATGTTGTCGACAGGAGGATGTTGTTGACATGCTACCACACACAATAGTGCAAAACTTCACCGTTTCTAAAAACTCCAACCTGTAAACCTGCACACTATACCAACATAATGCATGATCAAATACAACTTGAGATTTGATGTTATCAAACCTCAAAGATGTAGAATGCATGTTCCAACAGCATGAACACTCCTCTCTCGAGGATTAGGTTCGACTAAGCTTAGGTGTATTGACTGAACTATCATTCTCAAATCGCATTGCCTATGACTTGCTTTAGTTTATGAAACCTGCTATTGAATTTAACTCCAATCCGGAAGATTTATGTCGGCCTCTCTCGAGGTTTGTGTTCTACTATTTTTACCAATGAGTGATCATTTCGTCTTTCGAGCCTCTCAGCTAACTAAAGAACACAAATAATATGAAGGCTATATATCGATGATATAACCTTCTAACAATTTGATCAAAGGTAAATCATAAGCGTTCGACAATTTTGAGAAAATAAATTATAAGTCATAACAACATTACTTCATCCAAGGGTCATCTCAATCGAGTACTATAAGAATTAGTTACTCATGGAGAAGGAGGAATCATAAACATAAAAGTAAGACATGATGAAAAGAGAAGAGAGTAAGGGGAAAGACTAACATTTTATTACAATTGAAAAGAGTTACAAGTAATTGTAATATTGCAAGATAAAAAAAGTGCAAGCTAATTAAACTTGAAAGGAAGAAAGAATAAGAAGGCTTAAAATAGCTAGAACAAAGCAGAAAATTACAAATTGGACACAAAAGTTTGATTCTTGATGGCTGGAAGACCTGGTCCTTTTATAGCTGGAAATTTCAGGTTACATGCCCCTAGTATATGCCCGTAACCTAAGGGCGTGTCTCGGGCGTGAATGCTGAAGGAAGAGTGGGCATGATCTGGCTATAATTTTGAGCGTTATGGCAGGGTCACTCCCCTGGGTCATGCCAGTGATAGGAGGTGTGACCTTGGAAAAATGCAGTTGAAAGGAAAATCTTATAGGACGGGCGTTTAACAGATGATCCCCATAAATTATACAGGCATGACTATTGAGGTTCACGGGCGTGTCTTGAGCATGATCGCTGGAGCACAGTCGGAGTCACCTGAAGGTGGGTCATAGACATGTCCTGGAAGTTAAGCCCACTGGTCACGAGCATGACTCTTTATAGTCACGGGCATGACCTAGCGTGTAATTTTAAATGACATGGCACAGACCCTATAGGTCAAGGAGCAGGTCTGGGACGTCGCCTGACAGTCACACCCCCAAGTAAATGGCCATGACTAGGGCGTGTATTTTTGGTTTTTTGCAAAATTGCTCCAAAATTACTCCTGAACCTGTCAGTTTGCTCCAAACTGCTATATGCATCCCAATTTATCCTGAAATAAGAAAAAAACATTTTTAGATTAAAATTAAAATAAAACAAATATAATTTGATTAATTAAATAATAAAATACTAATTAAAATAAAGATAATTTAAGTCATATCAAATACCCACATATTTACTCATTAGCTCAGTCCCGAACAAATCATTCTTCATAATGGTAAGAAAATCTAATGCTAGTTAGTATTTTGAAAATAAGAGAGTAAAATGTGAAGTCTTTCGTCAGTGTGTATAGAAATTCTAGCAGAAAAATCTTCTTAACATACACTCAAATTTATGCCTACAACAATTATGATTTATAGCCACATTTTTGGGCGACGTTTCTTTAAGCATTATCATTATTTTTATTTTTTGCAATGTTTTTCATAAAAAATGTATCTAATAATTTTTCCCCCATCCGCCCGCTACCCCCCCCCCCCCAATTTTTTTAATCATGGGCAATAAAACATGGCGCGAGCTTGTTATTTCCAAACCCCAATAATCTTCTTACCCAAAACAATGACCACTGCCCTCCCGATATTCTAACCTTACCCTCTCCTCCTTGTTCCCAATAAAGACCGATTTGTCATCGAAGGAGCCTCCCCTGACATTGATTGAGCATCAGATTCTATCGCCGACGGATCCTCCTACCATTAAACGAACGATGACCTGCTCCAACCGACAGATACTATCCACCCGGATAACACCAACAAACGACGATGAAAAACAACAGCTTGATGATCGACGATGACATCGCCAACTTGCCATTTATAATCGACCTTTCAAGTTTCATCCCTTTGAAGGTTAGAAATCTGCTCAAGTCTCAACCCTATCTGTATTGCTTTGTTGCCCACTTCCCTAATATGAAATAGGTCCCGATAATATTGGAATCACAGAACTCACACTGCCAACAGTGGCGATATACAATGTAATTAAGGATTCACGATGCTGACCACGAACATAACGGTTCAGGATGCTTGAACTTCAACCCTCTGTGACTTTGCCCCTCATTGCTGAGATGGGAAGTCTAAAGCCGTCAGGTGACTATATTTTCACAAAGTCGGAATTCCTTTACTTCTTCCTTCATTTTCCATCATTTTTTATTTCATTGCATGCCTTCCAGCAAAAATGCAAAATGGGCTTTTATTTTCACTGGAATTGATTTCAGATTCTGCATATGTTAGAAATTAGAATCATGGGCTTGAAAATTGGTCCTCCACTCATATCATTGTGATATTATTCAATCTTGATCCTCTTAATTTCAAGATTAAAATCTCTATACAAAGGTGGTGGCTGATATCCTCTTAATAAAGTATATAAATGATTAGTTTTGAATTTTTCTTGATTCGAGTCTAGTATATGATTTTTTTTAGTCAGGTATGAATTGTTAAAGTTTGTTTCTGAAATTTTCAATGGTTAGCACTAAAAGTTTTGTTGTTTTTTCTCAAATATCATTTGAGCATTTTTTAGTGTTATTAATATTTCTGAATCTATAAATGTTCGTTTGCAAATTTCAATCTTAAAAGAGTTCAACAATGCATTGGGAAAATTACTCTGTTTATGTATTTATGATTTATTTACCTTTGTAATAAAAAATATTGGATCACAACATTTCATTCAAATCAAACCTATTTGGAAGTTGACCATTACAAATACCTTACTTTTGTGATCTCTCTTTTCCTTTTTTTTCCCCATTTGTGAAGTTATATAGATTCATGTGGGGTTAAGCTTCACATCTTACTCTTAAGTACTTTAGGGATGTTGTACTGTGTTTCCAGTATTGCAGTTTGGGAAGAAAATTCCAATCAATTTCATAAGTTTCATTATCATTGTCACATATGTAGCCTTATCTTAATATTTTTTTTACAGACTATATAGGGTACTTATTAGAATTAGCTTAGTGTTGATTCCTATTTAGCTGAGTGCCTTTGATCAACTTTTAAAGAAATATGCTTTTTTATATTACAGGTTGTGGCAAAGCTTGGTTCACAAGTTGTCCTTTTTCCTTTTCTTACTTATTGTATGAAACATTGGAGAACCCTAACTTCACAAGTTGTCCTTTATATTACAGGTAGTGGCAAAGCTTGGTTCACATCTTACACTTAAGTACTTTAGGAGGACCAATTTATAACATGCTTATGTGGCACATGTCACTTATATAAATAGGTACGCATACAAACAATTTATCAATGGACAAAAAATGGATGAGAGAGCCACGACATTCAAAGACGTACGTAGAAGGCATGAAATATTTGCTAGATCTATTCTATGCACATACACCAACTTGAAAAAAATGTCAATTTCCTTGTAAAAATTGTGTAAATATAAAGATGTGTGATCGAGATGATGTACGGGGACATCTTGTATGGAACGATATTATGGAAAACTACACAAAATGGATTTATCATGATGGATGACTATCTAATTATAACACCCCAAAGCGGTGTCTGCATCGAGTGGCATCAAGTGGCATCGAGTGGCTTCGTGACCACTCGGCGCCCTGAAACAGGATGCTTTTTTTCTAAAAGTCTCGCAAACTATTTCCTTAAATTGACTTTTTAGGCCATCTGTTCTTCTTGGAACTTGATCCAATGGCCCAGATCTTTAGCTAGTGACTCCTAAATAGGGCAAAGGATATCTTTCCTCTCATTTTTCTCAAGTTCTTGACTCTTGTAGACTCATAAGCGGGAAGGTGTGGTGGAGGAAGACAACCTAGATCCGCCATTGTTGGAGCTTCAGAGCTCCATTTGTCGATGCGAGACCAGATCTATGGAGAGAACTTGAAGGTGATCACGTTCATCCGTGATATTCTAGGTCTCCATAGATAAGAGGAGGAATCATAAGGTAATGACATCTCTCCTCCCGGTCTTAGGATGCGTGCATGACATCTTTTCTTTATGCCTTTATTTTCTATAATTTTTTGGCACCAAATCTCTCAAATGAGAAGGGTTTGGGTTGCCTTGGTTCAAGAAGAACAATCGAGTCGATTGTGTCTATTACTAGCATATTTTGCATTAGAGATTAGCTCCATTAGTGGATTAGACATGATGGGTCAAGCCAAAATCATGACTGGTGGTCTGATACGGTGATGTTTGATGTGCATTTTATGGATCTTGCTAGAGATCCATTTTGTGGTGAAGACGTCATTGTTATGTCCTTAATTTTGCGTTACATGAATAATGATTTAGGTTCGAGGATAGATATGCCTATTGAATACATTTTTAATAGATTGCTTTGTCTTTGTGGTTGGCTGGCTCACCCGGTGATGTTCTGATTCACGTGTGGAAGGTTTTCTGGCAAGACAAGTCCCCTTTGTGAAAATTGACGAGGACGTCAAGCTTTTGGACAAGCCCGGGCGATGAAGCACACAAGCAGTCAAGGTCAAGCAAGGGTTCTTAGCATCGATTGTGCTTAAAATTGGTGAAATTTGCAAGAACGGTGGAGCTGATGGACAAGCCCAATGGTGTTGTGATCCATGTGTGGGTGGGGTCTCAGCAAGAGTTCTTGGCCTTGGGCTTGTATGTCTTTTAGGAAATGATAGTACCTATGTGATTTATGTGATGTGTTTATGTGATAGAATCATACACGCTTTTGGGTGCTTTGGGTGAAACCCAGGTTTGCATACAAGCAGCATTCGTAGGACCCCCCCCCCCCCACCCTTAATTTAAATGCTCAACATAGAAATGTGCTTGATATTTGTGACACGTATTACCGATGTATCTACATTACCTTCATGTTTTATTGCATCTACATATGAAGTGCTGACCTGAAGGGTGATGAAGTTCCCTTGGGTCCACTAGGGATGACCGGGAGGAGGGGTGTTTGTTACACAGTTAAGGTCAGCCTTAGCTGACCCACGTTATCTCAAATTCTTACTGGACAGGGACCGCAAGCTGGAGCAAGCTTGCCGGCCAAAAATTCCTAAGCCTTATGAAGTGTACCCCTTCTGGTATTCCATGTGTGTTTGTATGTTATTTTTCATTCACTATAATCCGGCTTGCATGCTGAGGTTGCCTAAGAGTGCTATGACACATTGATTTGATTAGTCTTGATGATGTTTTGGACATTTGATTGTTGCAAAGCCATGTGGCCATTAGGATTTTGATGTTTTGTGGACAACTTCTAGTGTATGTTTTGATGTTTCAGTTGTATATATTCCGAGTTTTAAGTTGGGTAGTGTTTTCATATCATTTTATAATGCTAAAGCAATGGCATTTAAATACTATGGGGCCCCGATCGGACCCATATTATATGGTCATTACAAGGGAGGTGTTACTATTTGGTTTCATAGCTAGGTTATGAGCTGGTTGAGATAGTAATCGATTTAGAGTAATTGAATAAGTTTTTGATTCCACAAATAAATGACTTGCTCGACTAGTTAGTAGGGTCGATGGTATACTCCAAGTTGGACTTGAAGTCATGGTATTACCAGTTGTGTATTCGAGATGAGGATCTTCCCAAGACATCATTTGGGATGAGGTATGGTCACTTCGAGTTCTTGGTAATGTCTTTTGGTTTGATGAATGTGCCATCAGTGTTTATGGATTTGATGATCCAAGTGTTTCGATAGTACTTAGACTTGTTTTTTATGATATTTATCGATGGCATCCTAGTGTATTCCAAGTCAGAGGCAGAGCAAGAGACTCACTTGAGAGTGGCCTTGCAAATCCTAAGGGAGAACTAGCTTTATGTTAAGTTCTCGAAGTATAGGTTCTGGTTAGAGAAGGTGACATTTTTGGGCCATTTGATAAGTAGTGATGGGGTTGAAGTGGTTTCGGCGAAAGTTGAGGCCATCAGGGATTGGCTAGTTTTGAGAACCGTTGCACAAGTAATGAGTTTCCTTAGACTAGCCAGGTACTACATAAGATTATGGAAAACTTTTCGCGGATAGCATTTTCCCACAATTCTCTTACTCGTAAGGATCAAAAGTTTGCGTGGATGCAAGAGTACACCCGAGCATTCAAGACCTTGAAGGAAAGTTCAATGTCTGCTCTAATCCTAAGAATTTCTGGTGGGACCGAAGGATTTTAGATTTTCAATGATGTGTCAGGATGCGGTTTAGATTGTGTGCTTGTGCAGGATGGCAATGTGATAGCTTATGGGTCTAGACAGTTAAAGCCTCATAAGAGGAATTACCCCGTCCATGACTTGGATCTGGCGGTGGTAATTTTTGCATTAAATTTATGGCAGCACTACGTGTATGGTGTGAAGGTAGAGATCTTCATGAACCACAAAAGCCTAATGTATTTTTTGGATCAAAAAGACTTGAACATACGGCAATACAAGTGGGTCAAGTTCCTTGGGGACTACAATGTAGTGATTAAGTACACACTAGATAAGGCAAACATGGTGGCCTATGCCTTGAGTAGGAAATATTCTAGGCAGGGGAACTGAATTGAATCTCATGATGAGCGGTTGGTGCAGGACTTCGAGTCTCTTGGCATTGTTTGTGTAGCTAGAAGGAAGTATAATGTTGCTTGATTGAATTGGATAGAGTTGCAGTGCGACTTGTCCGATCATATTCGGGAGGAAACTAGTGTGGATGTAGAGTTCCAACCATTAGTGGTGGAATCTCAAAAAGGTGAGGGAAGTACTTGGATATGGTTGATGGGATCTTAAAGAAGGATGGAAGGGTCTATGTATCGCAATTCAGTAAGCATTGTGAGGAGTTGATGTTTGAGGCCCACTTTATGAATACTCCATTCACCCGAATAGTGTGAAGATGTACTTTGATATGAAGAAATACTTTTGGTGGCCTGGAATAAACCGGGATTTAGCTTTGTATATGAGTTGATGCCAAACTTGTGCCATAGTGAAGGCTGAGCATCAGAGGCCAGGCGAGTTCCTAAAGCCCCTTCATATTACTGAGTGGAAATTTGATGACATCTCCGAGGACTTTGTGCATGGTTTGCCTCCATCGCCGCAGGGTAACGATGCATTTTGGGTGATTGTGGATTGCCTGACCAAGGTGGCTCAGTTCATTCCAATCAGAAGGAAGATAGCGTAGAAAAGCTAGTGGAGCTTTATGTTAAAAACATTGTGCGGTTGCACGAGATTCTATAGAGTATCGTCAGTGATCGACATGGGAGGTTCACATCCAAAGATTTGAGGTTAGTGCATAAGAGCTTGGGCACCAAGCTTAAGTTCAATACAATATTCTATCCACAGATCGATGGTCAAATGGAGAGGATGAATCATACTTTGGAAAGATAGCGAACATACATTGTTGGAATATAGCTGGCGCATTGCACAACCCAAATGGCATTCTTCGGTTAGCGAAGGTGCCAGAGGGACAAGTAAACATAGTTTTCTCCTAGTCCTTGGGAGAGATGGGGATTTGAAATTACCCCGAGAGACCATCGAGAAAATAGTAAAAGTTATGGCCGGATTATCGCTCTAAAATTTGATCGATGAACGGCAAGGGAAAGTTGTCCTTACGGGTGGCGTCATTTAACTTACGATAGTCAATACACATTCGCCACCCCGTCACCGTCCATGTCGGGATTAAATCATTATTCTCATTACTAACTACAGTTATCCCTCCCTTTTTGGGCACTACCTGGACTAGGCTAACCCACTTACTATCAGATATAGGATAGATAATTCCTGCATTTAAGAGTTTCATAACCTCGCCCTTTACGACTTCTTTTATATTTGGATTTATATGGCGCTGGGATTGGATTGAATTACTCGAATTATCTTCCATTAGGATTTTGTGGGTGCAGAAAGATGGGTTTATGCCCTTGATATCAGATATCTGCTAGGCAATAGCTCGACGATGTTTTCATAAAACTAGAAGGATTTTATCATTTTCTAATTCAGTTAGGTAGGTCGAAACTATTACTAGTAGTTTGGAGTCCTTTTATAAGTAGGAATACCGAAGATGTTCGGGTAGTTCCTTAATTTTAGCGTAGGAGGTTCTTCATACAACATTTTGGAAATTCTTTCTTTTTCAAAAACAATGTCTTCGTAGACTTTTTCTTTATACGGAAAATTGAAAGGGGTGGAGCTAGTGATCATGGAGGTTTCTTATAGGGATTCAATTGGAAGAGTGGAGGAAGAACAAAAATAAGAAAAATTATTTTCACTTTCAGAAAGGTAGTAGGAAGAATCTTCACCTAAGGCATCTAAGAAAAAATAGGAGTCATCATCCTCTAGGGTATTCTTCATTGAGGGGGTTATAGAGAAGGTTACTTCATCGTCGCCTACTCGTAGGAAGAGATTACCATTGTGTACGTCAATGATAGCTCGGTAGGTGGCAAGGAAGGGTTGGCCAAGGATCAAGGGAACCTCGACATCTTCTTCGATGTCCAATATGACGAAATCCACCGGAAAGATGAATTTGTCAACTTTAACTAAGACATCCTCCACGATTCCTAACGGGTATTTAACTATTCTATCGGCGAGCTGGATACTCATGCGTGTGGGGTTTAGGCTACCAATTCCTAACTTCTTGAATAACGAAATGGGCATCAGGTTGATACTCGCACCTAAGTCGGCCAATGCGTGCTTGACAAAAAGATCACCAAAGACACACGGTATAGAAAAACTACCTGGATCACTGATCTTCTTTGGTAAACTGTTTGTCAAGACCACAGAGCACTCGACATTTAGTGTGACATGCGATAAGTTTTATAACTTCTTTTTATTAGTCAGGAGGTCCTTAAGGTACTTAGCGTACTTTGGCATTTGGGAGATTGCTTCGTGGAAGGGTAGATTTACGTGGATTTGCTTAAATATTTCTAGGAAGCTGGATTATTGATCATCCTGACGTTGCTTGTTAAGTTTGGAAGGGTATGGTTGAGTTGGATCATTTTTAAAGATGGGTGGTGGAATGAGATCTTTCTCTACATCATAAAGAGGGGTGATAACTTCTTATTCAGTAGAGGGTGAAATGATAAAAAATTTCTCGGCGGAGGGTTGATTTTTTAAAATGGGGGCGGAGCTTGCCTCAGGCTCTTCGCTAACCATACCAGAAACTTGCTTCCCACTCCGAAGAGTTATAGCTTTTGCTTGCTCTCTCGGGTTGGGCTCGGTATTGGCAGGAAGAGACCCGGCGGGTTGCTCAGAAATAATTTTTACGAGTTGTCCTACTTGATTCTCTAGAATTTTAACGCTTCTGGCTAGGGTTCTTATAGTAGCGTCATTAATATTCATATATTTTGAAAACATTTCCTCCAAACATGGAGGTTTTGGAATATTTTGAGGAGGTGGTGGTGGTGCAGGAAAATCATTTTGTGGTTGCGGGTGCATTGCGTTCGAGGGATTACTCCACAAAAAGTTCGGGTGGTTCTGTAAAGCGGGATTATAACTATTCGGAAAAGCGAAACCCGGAGCAGGAAAATTAGCAGCAGAAAATTTATGAAAAGCATTTCTAGGCATATTATTAACATAATCCAATTGTTCGAGCAGGAGTTGCAAATTCCCATACCTGAGGGGCGGAGGAAGCAGTCATCTCCGTTATCTTTTTACTTAATACTTCCACTTGCAGTGCTAGCTGGGAGACGTTATCTACTTCAAAGATACATGTAGGTTTGTTTGGGCAGGACCTAGGCATATTCCACTGATGTGTTCATGGCCATGTCCTCCAAAAGCTCAAGAGCTGCTTCCGGGGTTTTGTGGTTTAAGGTACTACTGGAAGTTGCGTCTATCATTTGCTTTGTGCTTTGATTTAGCCTGTTATAAAACGTCTGCACTTGTAACCATACATGCAGCGCGTGATGGGGGCATCATCTTAAGAGTTCTTTAAATCTTTCCCAGGTTTCATATAAGGTTTCAGAATCTATTTTTCCAAAGGCATAAATATCGTTCCAAAGTTTTGCGGTTTTAACTGGCGGAAAATACTTTGCCAGAAATTTTTCAGTTAATTGATCCAAGGTGGTGATGCTATTTTTTGGTAGAGTGTTCAGCCATTGCTTAGCCTTGGTTCTTAGGGAGAAAGGGAAGATTCTTAGCCTAATAGCATCATTTGTAATACTATTGATTTTAAAGGTGTCACAAATCTCAAGAAAGCTAGCTATATGCGTGTTCGGATCTTCATCTTGAAGTCCATCATATTGCACATACTGCTGCACCATTTGAATTATGCTAGGCTTAAGTTCAAAATTATTATTAGCTATAGTAGAGCGAACTATGCTTAATTATGTACCCTATAGATTCGGTCGTGCATAATAGGACATAGGCCTATGCAGGGCTTCCACTACGACGGGCTCTTCCATTCTTAGGGTAGAAAATGACTCGGAATCCTCAACCGGTATTTAGATAGTACGGCCTTGAAATCGCGATCTTCTCCGAAGAGTACACTCAATTTCGTGGTCCAAGTCAAAAATATCCGACGGATTTCCGTTGGTCATGCACTATCAGAAGAGAAGATGAAAAAAGAGAAAAATATACTAGAAAAAGA
The DNA here is from genome assembly GCA_039513925.1 of Platanthera zijinensis. Classification (NCBI taxonomy): domain Eukaryota; kingdom Viridiplantae; phylum Streptophyta; class Magnoliopsida; order Asparagales; family Orchidaceae; genus Platanthera; species Platanthera zijinensis. Next base: position 165,565,352 of record CM077093.1, on the reverse strand, counting down.
GTTAAAAATTTTTGAAATAGATTTTTTATATATATTTTAACTCCCGAACTTCCCAAGGGCTACCCGATAAAGGGTTCGCAAGGTACTAGACAAGATAGTGGTATTTAAGGCACATTGCCCTTTTCGTGAGAGTTAGGTTGTGTAGAAAAATTGTAATGTGGGTTTCTATTAAGAGCGTTAATATTTTTGAATTTTTTAATTTTTAAGAAAGAGTGTGAGAAAGAGATGTGATAAAAGTAATAGGTTCGTGTTTTCGAATTAACAACAAAAGTTGCTCCCCGGCAACGACGCCAAAAACTTGGTGGACAGAATATTCGCAAAGAGAATAAAAACCGAACTAGCAATCCAACTAGGCAAGTATACTTATCAAATTATACCAAGGGGACACAAGTGTCGTATTAAAATCCTAGACCCATTGAGTAATCTTACTCACACGAAGACTATTATCTTATTGAAGAAACTTTTAGGGTTGTTAACTAATTTAAAAGAAGAGACTACTTGCATAAAGAAAATTACTTGCACTTAATCAGAGAGGCCACAACTAGCGATTAAAATGAGGGGTTAAACAATGATAAAGAAAAGCACTCGATCGAGAATCATCTCGGCCAAAGTTGATATAAAACGCGATAATAAACTCTAACTTAATAAGGAAAATGACCTTGACCGTAGAGGTTCCTAAAGCATGAACACGCTTCTATCGAAGTCAATCTCACCTGAGTTTAGGAAGTTCCTACTGAACTCTCGTCCAAATCGGAGGCATAAAGCTCGCTTTACGTTGTGAACCCCGCTATTTTATTTCACTCCATTCCGGGAGATTTAACGTCTGCCTCTCTCGAGGGGTGCGTGAAACTCTCTTTACTCTTGAGTGTTCACTCCAAACTACGAGCCTCTCAGCTAGTTAAGAGTGGAAACAAAGATGGAAAATATATATCGATGATATATCTCCAAACATGATTATTCAAGAGTAAATCAAGGTCTAAACCTAACAAAGAAAAAGCAAACTAGAGCATCATAACTTAATCAACTCGAACCTCAGATCATCAAAATTGAGTACAAGGAGGATTAGTTACTCATGGTGAAGTGGAGGAAGAGAGATGAGTGGAGTGCATGGAAATAAAATAGAAGCAAGTAAAAGTAAACAAACTTTTTATTAAATCAAACAACGAGCTTACAACTTGAAATAAAAGATATTACACTTGAAGGAAATGAAAACTAAGCTAGCACTAAAACTAAAACTGAAACTAAACTAAATGATTACAGAAGAGTAAAACTGAAACTAAATAGAAAAACTGAAATGAAAATAGGAGAGAGGAAGAACACTAAGGGAGAACTGAAAATGGCAGAACTTCCCCTGTCCATAAATTCTTTATATTTTCTTCAAGGGGAGGGGCTCTATTTATAGATTTTTCAAAGAGCAATAAATGCCCATGCATCCAGCCATGAGTTAACCTTGGTACAAGATCTAGCAGTAAATGATGATTGCCTCGGTACGGGTGACATGCATTAATGGCGGCAGTAGGCTTTTGTTAAAAAGCGGGACTTGTCCTCGGTAGTAGGTAAACTCGATGAAATGGGAGAGAAGGCTCGACGAAATGGCAGAAAGGAGGGAGTGCTTGAAGAATTAAGAAAAGAGAAGGTGGATGGGAGATCGACGAACGTCGAACTGAAGGCGAAGTCGACAAATTTGAAGACGTTTGTCAAACGCAGAAAGTGGAGGGAGGTCGACGAATTTGAAGACGTTCGTCGAACGCGGAACTGAAGGTTGAGATCGACGAAATGTCAGAAATAACTGTTCGTCGAACGCAGAAAATGAGGTCGACAAACTCTGAGGAGAAGGAGGGAAGAGAGGTCGACAAACTCTATACTGAAGTCGAGGTCGACAAATTTGAAGACGTTCGTTGAACGCAGAACTAAAGGCTGAGCTCGACGAACTGGGGCTGAAGGCGAGGTCGATAAACTCTTGACTGAAGGCGAGGTCAACGAATTTGAAGACGTTCATCGAATGCAGAACTGAAGGCTGAGCTCGACGAACTAGGGTTGAAGGCGAGGTCGATGAACTTTGGACTGAAGGCGAGGTCGACGAATTTGAAGACATTCATCGAACGCAGAACTGAAGGCTGAGCTCGATGAACTGGGGATGAAGGAAAGGTCGACGAACTATGGCGAGCTCGACGAACGTTGAACTAGAAAGAAGGCGGAGCTTGACGAAATGGCTGAGCTCGATGAACTGGATGAGCTCGATGAAATGAGCTCGATGAAAAGCTGATGTCGACGAATTTGCTGAAACCTGCAAACCCACAAGGAAAAAAAGAAAACATTAGTGGTATTAAAAATATATACAAAAGGAGGTCAAAATAAAACTTTAAAAACATGATTTCTATAATAAAAACTTGTAATTTCCCTTGTAGTTTAAACTACAAAATGTTTTATCAATCAGATATCACAATGTCCCCTTAACATACCTATTGGTGAAATCCATGAGGCTGCTTTTCGGTCTATATTTGAACCAGCGAATTATGGTTTTTGTCGGATCAGGGATCCAGTGTCACGGCTATTCAAGTGTATCCTAATCTATCACGTCGTTCAAAAATGTCTGGCACTACACATTCAAGAGAGATTGATCAATTGAAACTACAAGTGATGAATATGCAGGAAACATAGATTGTTTAGTGAATTATTGTCACACCAAGGTTCTAGAGAAGATTGTTCTGGAAGATCATCGGGGCCTGTAATTATCTACCTTCGGATCAGGTATAATTGATATTCAATCCACCCAAAATACATTTTTTCTTAAATTTTAGTTATATTCTAGCAGCTTCTAATAATTTTTGTTTAGATCCTTCCCAACTATGATTTTCAGCCTATTCGTTCCTTATTGTCACCACCGACTGGCTCATTGGGACCCCTTTTTTGGATTTACTGTGCATGTTTATTAACTTCATTTGATTTAGATCATCTTATTTGAATAGATCATGCACTTTTTGTTTAGATTTTTCACCCTTTGGTATTCTTGTTGATTGCCTAATCATTGTTGGTTAAGATTTGTTGGTGACGTGAATTTTTATGGAGTGGGAGTTGAAGTTTGGGGTTTAGTCCGGTCATACTGGGCTAGTCTTGGGGGTTTTGTGGTGTGAAATCGAGATCTGAAGTGCAACTGCCAGAAGCAAGAGGGAGTTCGCCACTCTTGTACAAGGAAGGGAAGAGTTTTCTTGAAAGATTGTGAGAGGTTGTTCTCACAGTAAGTCTAGCATTTAAACAAATCCTTTATTTGATAATACAAGTCCAAGAGGTGAAGGGAGGAAGGATGTAGTCCGGAGTTGGGTGAACCTCTATAAATTTGGATTTTTATTTGTTGTTGCTCTCTTTTGTACTTTTTTATCTACAGATTTAGAGCACAAAGGCATATGCTAGGAAATAATAAGATGGGTATATACGTGAGAAACTTTTAGTGAGCCAAAAGTAAGTAGGAACCAAATTGTTGGTAGAGATACACAAGTGATAATTAAGGTATCGTTTGGCACAGCTTGTTGAAATTGTTGAAGTGTGAAGTAGGGGTAGTCGGGCGGACTGTTTGCATAGTTCGCACAGATCGTAGAGACCGCACGGACTAGGCGGATAGCATTGGCGGGTTGCCTAGTCGGATAGCCGACTTGGCTGTGGTTTTCTGGCGATCTGGACCAGCAAGCGCTCTGGTGGAGTAACTGGGCGGATAGGATATTTATCCACGGGTTGTTGGCAGGTTCTCTGATTCTTTAAGTGGCAGTCGGATTAGCGAATTTGGGCAGTTTGCCCTCAGGTCATTGGTGCTTTCTCGGGGTGGGATATGTCAGAGTTCGCTGGTTGTTGTGCAGACTTTATGGAGCTCGCAGGTGTTCAGCATGGTTCAAAGATTGTGGTCTGGATGTTAGATCATGGAGTGAGTTGTGTTGCGCGGACAGGTTGCCTGGAGGTCGTGTAGTTTGATGGGGCAATCCACTTGGATAGTTACGGACTTGGATGTTCAGAAGGACATGATCTCAATTTCAGGTGGCGTGGTTAAGTTTGGTAATCGCGGGTTTTGTGGACTTAGTCTAGGGGACAAGTCTAGCTTGTTGCCTAGCTTGTCGAGCTCGCCTTGTATGAACTGCTTGGTTACTCGCCAAGCTCGCTTTGGCAGTCTGATTGTCTATCCGAATGGAGTGGTCTGGAGCGACCTGGCAAGCAGAGTTTGTATCTGCACTGTATGGATATGGGTGTTAGTCAGTAGGGTCTGATGGGCTGTTATCCAATCGGTATAGGTGGTGATGACACTCCTTCCCAAATCTATAAATAGGACCCCTGGCTCATCATTATAAACGAGTGAACAGTAAGAACGAGCTCACACTTGAATATTGACATTATAGTTTTCTAATCGCGACGACTAAGGAAGTTGGTTACTTTGTAGGCTGTGTGGCTAACACCAGGCGGCTAGACAATTAGCGGGAACGTTATTGTGGGACAGTTCGCAGATACAGTCAGTGATTTAGCTACAGCTCACAATCCTTGTAGCTTGGTCTCTTCTTTGGAGTTGCAGATAAGTGGAGCAATTCGACCGGCCTATCAGCAGGTGTTGTTTGGTCAATAACAGCAGTCTGCATGGTTAGCTGCAGGTAGGCAGCTTCTATGGTTTCAGCGGACAAGGCTGGCGAGTAGGCAGATTGTGCGGTTACTGGAAACAGTCCGCGCAGTTTCTTCTCTGCTGCAATTTTAGATTGTTCCTAGTTTACATTGTAATCGTGTCTTGCAATGTATATCTCGACATGTAATAGAAGTTGATTCTGATTGGAAACTCTTGTGCTTCCATTATTGTTGTCTTTTATTTGGCTTCGGTTGTGGTTGAGTGTTCCTGCGACCTTATTAGCTCTCGTTAAGAAATTTTTTACATGGTATCAGAGGGGTGTTGAAGAGTAGCAGTTCACCATCGTTGAAGCTCAAGTGATTCAGCTGATAGTATGGAAGCCAGTTATGCAAGAGGGATTTGAATCGAGCTCTTAACACAGACCAACTTCAAGCATTGGAAGTCCTGCATGGAGAGCTACCTTGTAGGCGAGGATTTGTGGGAAGTTGTCGGTGGAGACAACCAGCAAGAATTGGTCGCTATTGGAGGCAATGTTGAGGTGGTGAAGGCGTGGAAGCGTATAGATGCTAAGGATGCATTCGCTATAAAGCGTTCCATTTTACCGGAGCTGTTCGATCACACTATTGATTGTTGATCGGCATTTAAGATCTGGATGGCCTTGGATGGCCTGCTCAACAAGAAGAATGTAGCTCGGCTATAATTCTTGGAGAATGAGTTGGCTAAGGCCACTCAGGGAGACCTGTCGGTATCATCTTTCTTCTTAAAGTTGAATAAAATCTGCGCTGAGATTTTGGCACTGGACCCGGATGAGCCCATCTTAGAGGTAAAGTTGAAAATGCACATCATCCGCGGATTGCAGAAGGAGTATGTTGCCTTTGTAACTTCTGTTCAGGGCTCAGCCAATCAGCCGTCATTGCTGGAGCTAGAGAACTTGCTGGCTTTGTAGGATAGCCTGACAAAGTAGATTGTTGGAGTGTCGTTCTCCAAGGGAGATGGCGATGTTCTCTTCTTGGGCAAGAAGAAGAGATGGGATAGGAAGAAGAAGACACCTATTTGAGATGGTCCATCTTCTTCAACACAGCAGGAGAGGAGCAAGCCTCCTAAGGATGGCGATAGGAAGAAGTGGAGTGCACTACAGTGCTATAGATATAACCAGCTTGGTCACATTTGCAAGGATTGCAGAGTTAAACTTCTTCCAGGATATGCGGCAGATAAGGAGGCTGAGTCCAAGCCTGAGGATGGAGAGTGGGGATGTGCCTTCGTGACGGGCACTTGTGTCCAGACACTTTCCTCCATTAATTATCACGAGGACTGGATTGTAGGCTCTGGGGCATTCATTACCTCACAGTGGATGTCTCCAAGTTCTCATCTCTGTAGAATTTCAAAGGTAATGTCTCCATTGTTACTACTAATGATACTATACATGCTGTAGAGAAGAAGCAATCAGTTTCTTTGGGTAGTGATCAGGGGCCACTCACGTTGTGGAGTGTATATCACGTACCTGGGATGAATAAAAATCTCTTCTCGGTGACCAATGTGGTGGATGCTGGATATCACGTTCTGTTCGGCCCGACAGAAGTGAAGTTTCTCTGAAAGGTTTCAGTTATGAAAGATGACATTACTCATGTTGGGAGGAGGGTGAAAGACTTGTTCTTTTTATCGACAAGTACTTATGTTGGCAATATGAGGGAAAATGATAGCGCTGCTATCTGGCATGAGATGTTGGGGCATGTAGGAATGGAAAAGCTAAAGGCTATGGCGGTGAAAGGCCTAATACATGGCCTGTCTAGTCTTTCCACCTATGGAGACGGTCATATTTATGCTGGTTGTCAGTATGGAAAGGCACATTGCCTTCCATTTGACATATCACAGACTAGGTGTAGAGCACCGTTGGAGTGTATTCACGGTGATCTAATGGGGACTACCGTCACGCCCAGTCTCTGCGGAAGCAGGTACATACTTGTTCTTGTTGATGACTTTTCAAGATATACCTGGGTATATTTCTTGAAGGGGAAGGCAAAAGCATTTGGAAGGTTTGTTGAGTTCAAGGAGCTTGTGGAAGTTCGGCTCTATCTACAGGTAAAGAAGTTGAGAATGAATACTAGCGGGGAGTTTACTTCGCTTGATTTCTCTAACTTCTGCAGAAAGTTCGGCATCCAATGGGAGCTTACTTGTACTCACACTCCACAGTAGAACGAAATTGCAGAACGGAAGATTTGTCATCTGACAGAGACCTGCAAGTGCTGGATTCACGCAAAATGCATTCCCAGGGCCTTCTAGGCGGAGGGAATGGCCTGCGCAGCGTACGTCATCAACAGGATGACCCTTTGTCTAATTTGTAACATCCCTCAAAAACCTAGACCCCTAAGAGTGGTTTTGTCATGACTAGGTCATGACAAAACCCTAGGAAGCCCAAGAAGACCACGTGAATCTAGGAATGAAGGTGAGATCACCTTGGTCTGCAAATAGCTCATTTCAAGTACCACCCCTAGGGTTTGACTTTAAGGCCTCAACTTGACTCAAGGACCCCACCACAACACCCCTAACCCTTTTGGAGGTCCATAAGATCACTAAGGACCCATTGGGGTCAATCTAAGTGGTCAAGTTTACCAAAGTCAACCCTAGCCTTAAAATGGTCAAAGTGCCCTAATTAAGGGTCGAGTGGCCTCCAAGGTGCAAAACCAACCCTACCAAAGGCTTCCTAGACCTTAGGGGAGGCTAAGGGGTCACAAAGGACCCATTGGGGTCAACCCAAAAGGTCAATTTGACCAAGGTCAACTCAACCCTAAAATTATTTCAAATTAGCCTAAGTGGACCTAATCAAGCCCAATCCACTTGGGCTAAGCCCAATTTGAGTGGCCCATTAGCTTTAATAGGCAGGAAATTACCTAAAATGTCACTGAAATTCTGGATAGGGTGATCAGGAGAGAGAAATCTCACTTCCCCTTTAATGGAGGAGAGAGAAATAGAGAGGGGGTGCCAACAATGGTGAGGAAGATGAAGCCCCTCAATTTTCCCCCATTGATGGTTGGATTCAACTCCCCTTGGGGAGAGGAGAAGTTTCCAGCCATTTCTCGGCCTAGTTGAGCCTAGGTTCACCTCCCAAAATTCATGGCTGAAAAGAGCTTTCATGTCCATTAATGGTCATTGATGCAACCTTCCCCTCCCCAACTGAGGCTTTAAACACCCTCAGAGGACTCAGAGGAGTCGTTTCCCCCATTCACCAGAAGAATTCGAGCCCTCTTGTGTAGAAGTTGCAGAGCACCCAAAACCACCACCACCGAAACTGGCATTACGGTGATCGGCAAGGCTTCAGCCACACTAGAAGGTCGACTTCTCCCCCTCCCCCTCTGTGCTAGGTCCCTAGATTGTTAGGAGTCGGAATTGGGCTCAATTGAGGCGAATATAATTCAAAATTTCCATGAAAAACCATGGAAATTTGGGGTGGCGAGTTCTCTAGAAACCACCCCTCCGGCGACCGTGTCGCCGCCCGGCGTTAGCCACCACCTCAACGGAGGTGATGGGGGCGATGGCCAGATAGGGAGGTGGTCGGATCACATAAAAAAAATATTTAAAAATGCTACAGGTTCGGCTAATCTCGTTCATGGGCTGCTTGTGGAAGAAGAACGGATGTCGTTCTTTTATTCCTATTATATTAATATATAAATTATTATATAATATATATGTGTGATATTTGCCTTTAAAATACATTTGTTTGAACCAAAAAAATGAAGCCCTTAGGCATTGATTAATGGAGAGTGTCCAACAAGACTTTTTTAGCCCTTGAAGTCTAGTTTAATACAAAATTAAAATAACAATTTTGTCAACTAGTTAGCCCTCAGCACCCATTTTAGTACAGGGTGTCATTAGGGGTGACCTGATACTAAATGGATTTCCTTCATCCATCCAGCAATCCAAATGACTTGCAATTTGTACTTGTGGCCACTTATATCAATACCCCTAATATATCAAAAAATGAGAATTTTTTGAAAATATTTTACTATAGTTTTTGTAAAAATTTAATAATCCATGTATGAGTTAATTAGGGGTCTAATGACATCAATATCATCCAATATTTTGGTGGTTGTACAATAAGGTCATGACATGACTGGTAACAATTTCAGCCCATTTGAGTTTGCTTTGAGTAGGTATTGGTGTGACCAAAAATTGGTTCCTTAAGGGTAAATTAGGGCAAAGGGTAAATTGATGGGTTGAGTGGTCAATCCTCATCCAAAAGTGTTGAAACTTTGGTCACTGCCTCCTAGTCCTCCAAAACACCCCCTCAAGAGATTTTGAGTGGTTTGTGGCCGAGATGCCCAAAGACCCTAGGGATAGCCCTAGGGCTGAGGTTTGGAGCCTATTAAAGTACATGGAACCATATGTCCTTGGATGGCCTTGGAACTTGGTTGGTGAGTTCCTAGGGTAAAAATAAGCTCTAGAAAGTGGTTTTATGATTTTTTAGTAACATATACCCTCTTTTAAAATTGTTATGGATAGTTTATGGCACTTTGATCCAATAAATAATTACATGTGCAAATGAAATTGGATGCTCATAAAACTTAGGTAGTGAACTTATTTTGATGATATTGTACCCTAGAAATTTTATTGTGAATTTTGGATTAGTAAGCATAGTACTTCATTCATAAACCCTAAGTTTGTGCTAGTCACAAGATATTTATTTTAGGGTCAATTGCATACTGGAAAATGATGAAACTTGGTAAGGGAACATTTTAGGATGCAATAATGCATTGTGAATTTTTATAAAAATATTGGGAGACTTTTCATATTGCTCCTTCATAAGTGCCCATTTGTTGAATATTTTAATATAATTTGTTTATATAATCATTTTGAGTTAGAAAATCATAATTCCTGGTCAGTAGCCTTTCCTGGTCATATCTATCATCCAGTAATTTCTCATAATTTTTGAATTGCTGATTCTAATTTTCCCCTAATTAAATTAATATTGTGCTTGTTTGTTCCATAAATTATTGAAGGTCAAATCCACCTTAGAAAATTTGGATTTTTGGTATTTACTATTATTTTAATGTTATTAGGTAATAATAATTTTTTTAAGTCCATATTTAGTCAGGAAAGTGCTCTTGGTGTTCAAAGGCTCATGAGGACTGATTTTTTAGAAATTAAAATAAATACCAAATAAATTAGGAAAATTATAATCTTCTAGAATTATTCATAAAGTATCATGATAGACCCCCAATAATAATCTTAGGATATTTGGATGATTATTTGGAGTATCACATTTCATACACATCATGTAGGTTATTTGGTCTGCACTTAGTAGAAATTGTAAAAGCAAGGTAGCATGTGGAACTTGTATGGGAAAGGGTTGTTGGTGTACCTGGTCTGGTTGGAATATATAGGGTCACCATAAGAAGGAAGGTTGTGAGAGACCGATTGTGCAAAGGAAGAGTTGTGATCGGGATCGACGGTGGACCGTCCTTCCTTGGAGAGGGAAAGTCTAAATATGATTAGAGCTAGTTCAAGAGTAATGATAACAAATAAGGACATGGGTAGATACCAATAATAATAAGTACCTTGCGAAAGGGAACTTTGGACTTTAGCCCATCGTAGTTCCTAGTGCCCTCGAGAGCCCTTCACAGGGAATGCCCTGGGTAGTCCAAGGTTAACCTTAAACCGTAAGAATAAAAAGTTAAAGAGTAATTAGTAAAAACTAGGGCTTCACCTTCACTCACCCTGATGACTCGGGAGGTTATTTTGGTTGGGTTATCCGAGCGGTAGGCTCGGTGGTTGTGAAAATGGGCAAGTTAGCCCGACGAGCCGAAGGCTCAGAAGGTACTTGTAACGGACATTTAGTCTGGGGAGCCGATGGCTTAGGAATTCATTGCTGCATGTGCATAAGGTGGTAGGTCTTCGGTATTTGACGGTCGTTCGCACCGACATCGATACAATGACTCGGAGGGAGTGGTTTACACTTAGCCAAGTAAAAGACTGGCGGGTTTGTCAGCATTTGTACGTGGTGACTCTGGTGTGTCCTTCGGAGGCGTACGTAAGGGCTAGGCCTAGTAGTGTGGATAACTGCCTAGGAGTGGGGTGGCCCAACCCACTGTCTCCGTTGGCCACTACGGAGGCTCCTGGGAGTGAATCTAGCTTCCAAAATCGGTGAACTAAAGGTCTGTGCGCATAGAGTTGGGTGCGTGGGTTGCACTTGTATGAACATAATATTAAATTTGCATAACATAGCATAGCAAGCTATTATTGCATTTAAACCCCTACTTCTATCGTATAAATTGGTATGGGAATTTTATATGATAGGCCCTGCAAAATGACCCCTTAATTTATAATTTTGTATGGGCATCCTTATAAATTAAGGTTACCTTTAAATATAGCTTGTTCTTTTTTACTTCTCCTTTATTACTGCTCTACTTGTTATAGAACTGCTAGTTTTGACTCTTGAATATGGTATACTACATGACTGCTAGATAGTTCCGTCGTCACCTATTTTGTTTACTCTCCACCTTCATAAGCTTCCATATATATCCTCCCACACAGTACCTAGGAGTCACGGGGGCGAGGCAGAGATGATAGTTTGCTTAATCTTTATGACTAACGGTCAGTGGACCAAACATTTCAGGGGCTTCTAAAGGGAGACAGGGAGAAGCAGCAAGAGATGTAGAACTGGTGGAGTACGGTGCACATGGAGGTGGGCCAGTCTAGCACAGAAGCACCAGCCTCTGGCTCCGTGAGTGTTAGTTTTTACTTAGCTTTTGCGAGAGTGTTGTAGTAAGGTCTTGATGTACCGGTATGAGCCTGCTTATGTTGCAATTTCTACATTTCTATTTGGTTTCAGTATTTCTATATTTGTGGGCTTGCTGTGATTCATGCTCATTTATATATATGTTGTGATTTTTGTGGACTTGATTTTATTTGTCTTATTTGTTATTTTTACTTCTTGGGTGGTCACTAATGTTGGCAGGAACGGATTTTTGTAGTGACAACCTCCACGAGTGTTGGTGTCACCACAAAACGGTGATTCTGGGCGTAAGACCTAGTAGGATAGCAAAAAAATGGGGTCTTTCAAACTGGTATCAGAGCTAACCTCGATCTGAATAGAAGAAGTCCACAAAACCCTAGGCTACCCTGCACGAGCTTAGTTTGAGGACAAACTAGCAATGGAAGCAATGGTGTGCCCATTAGGGGAATCACACGCAAAAGTCCACTTTTTCATTAGTTCCACTTGTACATCAACTAACAATTGGAATTTTCCTTGTAGCCTTCGGCAAACCTTAACCCTCAACAGGGTACACCTCAGGCATAGAACACGGTTCCACCCCCGCCGGCTCCAACTCCATTCCAGCAACGGAGATGGACAGACACTGACCGCTATTCTGGAGGCCTTTAGGAATCAACAGGCTCCAGCTCCTCAGCCAAATCCCAGGACTAACTAGCTGAGCGTCTTTTGGGGTCTTTCTACTTTATCCTACCTCGAGACGGAGGCAGCAGTTCATATAGAGGAGTGGTTAGACATTATCTACGAGATGCTGGCAGGAATTTGATGTTAGGTGGAGGAGGCAGTAGCCTTGGAAGTTTCCTGCTTGGAGTCACACGCGAAGAGATGGTGGAAGTCACTGTTAGACACCACCTTCGCTGGAGTGGATTACGCGGCCATTTCCTGGGAGGAGTTCAGAGCAGCTCTATTGTAGCATTTTGTACCACAGTCAGTGAGGGATGAGTTGGAGGATAGGTTCTTGCAGTTGAGGCGGGGCAGCAGGACGATTTTGGAGTACTACCGGGAGTTCACACATCTAGCCCACTTTACGGACTCATACCAGTTAGGCGATGTGGACTACGTGAAGAGGTTCTACAAGGGCCTTAACGATGACATGAGGCAGGCCATCCTCTTTGTTTTTGATGGGATCTTGGCCATGATCTTAGAGATGACAAAGAAGCTGGAGGCAGACCAGCTTAAAGTCCAGGGTCGGAAGAGACTGGCAAATGAATCAGTGATCGGTGGCAGGAGAGACCAGTTGAGAGGTCAGGTCATTGGGGAAAGAAGGAATGGTGACCAGCCCTGCCAGGAGGACCAGCAGGACCAAAGGAACCCGGTGGTGCTGGCTCCCCAGCCCTTAGAGATACAAGTGATGTCGAGTCTAGTGGAGGAGGCACCGACGTGCTTTCGGTGCAACCAGCCGAGAAATATTTGGAGGAATTGTCCCTTGAGGGAAGCTCCACCTCTAGCATTACAGGATGCCCCACCTGCTAGGCAGCTTGGAGGCCGAGTACGTGGCCGAGGACGTGGATTTCAGAGTGGTGACCGCAGATAGGACAAAGGGCAGGTGTACGCCCTAGACTTGGCTCAGCCTTAGAACTCTGAGAGGGTGATAGCAAGTACAATACTACTTTTAAATTCTTCCTAGATGCTATATGGTTATAGAATTGGTAGGAATAGGAAGGAAATTATAACTAGACATCTAAGAAATTTAGTAAAATCAGGGGTAGTTATGGTATGCGGAAAGCCTGCCCATACCTTAATCGACACGGGGCATCGCACAACTTCATCTTGGAGGATTTTATCAAGGACTTGGAGGGCATCAGATATTACGAGGGAGTGACCAGGAAGGTGCATCTCCCCAATGGGATGGAGGTCCGTTCTACGGTAAAATGCCTTCTAAGGGTGATCATTGATGGGTTAACCCTCGAAGCTCCAGCGACTATCTTAAGCTTGTTGGATTTCGATTTGTTCTAGGAATGTCATGGCTCGCCTGGAACCACACTCAGATTGATTGCCTGGCGAGGAAGGTCGTACTAAGATACGACAACACTTATGTGACCTTTGAAGGTACTATTCATGTCTCTCGCCTTCTAATTTCTTCTATTCAGGCCGTCTCCTCCCTTCGGAGGGCTCTACTACGTCCAGATCAGCATATTTCTTTCATATATGGCCTAGTAGCATCAGATCGATCAGTCAGCCTAGAGACGGTAAGGATCGACGATTCGGCAGTGCGGGTCTTGCGGTGCAAGAAGGTTCTACTGGTAAAGGTCCTGTGGAGGAATCATGGGCAGGAGGAGCACATCTAGGAGCCACGGGACCTGATGCAGTAGAGGTACCCGAATCTCTTCGAGTCTGGTATATCTTCAATTTTCTCGGGATGTTACATGCTTTTACTTCGTAGAAACCCCGTAGGCCTAACCGTAATTTCGGGGACGAAATTTTTATTTTTATGTATTGGGATTTGTAGCATCCCTCAAACAAATAGACACCTAAGAGTGGTTTTGCCATGACCAAAATCCTAGGAAGCCTAAGAAGACCAAGTGAACCAAGGAATGGAGGTGAGATCAGCTTGGTCTGCAAATAGCTGATTTCAAGCACCACCCATAGGGTTTTACTTTAAGGCCTCAAAGTGACTCCAGAACCCCACCACAACACACATAACCATTTAGGAGGTCCATAGGGTCACTAAGGACCCATTGGGGTCAATCTAAGTGGTCAAGTTGACCAAAGTCAACCCTAGCCTAAAATGGTCAAAGTGCCCTAATTAAGGGTCGAGTGGCCTCCAAGGTGTCAAACCAACCCTACCAAAAGCTTCCTAGACCTTAGGGGAGGCCAAGGGGTCACCAAGGACCCATTAGGGTCAACCCAAAAGGTAAATTTGACCAAGGTCAATTTGACCAAGGTCAATTTGACCAAGGTCAATTTGACCAAGGTCAACTCAACCCTAAAATTATGTCAAATTAGCCTAAGTGGACCGAATCAAGCCCAATCCACTTGGGCTAAGCCCAATTTGAGTGGCCCATTAGCTTTTGGTGGCAGGAAATTACCTAAAATGTCACTGAAATTCTAAAGAGGGTGACTAGGAGAGAGAAAACTCACTTCCCCTTTAATGGAGGAGAGAGAAAGAGAGGGGGTGCCATCAATGGTGAGGAAGATGAAGCCCCGCAATTTTCCCCCATTGATGGCTGGATTCAACTCCTATGGGGGATAGGAGAAGTTTCCAGCCATTTCCCAGCCTAGTTGAGCCTAGGTTCGCCCCCCCCCCCCCCAAAAAAAGTTATGGCCAAAAGGAGCTTTCATGGCCATTAATGGTCATTGATGCCTTGGCCCTTCCACTCCCCAACTGAGGCTTTAAACACCCTTAGAGGACTCAGAGGAGTCATTTCCCCCATTCACCAGAAGAATTCGAGCCCTCTAGTGTAGAAGTTGCAGAGCACCCGAAACCACTACCACCAGAAATGGCGTCACGACGATCGGCAAGGCTTCAGCTACCCTAGAAGGTTAAATTCTCTCCCTCTCCCTCTATGATAGGACCCTAGGTTGTTAAGAGTTGAAATCAGGCTCAATTAAGCCGAATCTAATTAGAAATTTCCATGAAAAACCATGGAAATTTGGGGTGGCGGGTTCGCCGGAAACCACCCCTTCGGCGACCGTATCGCCACCTAACGATAGCCACCACCTCAATGGAGGTGGTGGAGGTGGTGGCCGGACAGGGAGGTGGTCAAATCGCTAGCATATAGCTTTAGGAATGCTATAGGTTCGGTCAATCTTGGTCGTGGGCTGCTTGGGGAAGAAGAACGGATGTCGTTCTTTTATTCCTATTATATTAATATATATATATATTATTATATAATATATATATGTGTGATATTTGCCTTTAAAATACATTTGTTTGAATCCAAACACTGAAGCCTTTAGGGGCTGATTCATGGAGAGTGTCCAACAAGACTTTTGTATCACTTGAAGTTTAGTTTAATACAAAATTAAAATCAACCAATTTGGTCAACTGGTTAGCCCTCAGCACCCATTTTGGTACATGTGTCCATAGGGGTGACCAGAGACTAAATAGAGTGTCCTCATCAATCCAGTCATCCAAATTACTTGCACTTTGGACTGGTGGTCTCTTATATCTATACCCCTAACATCCAAAAATGGGAATTTTTAGAAAATATTTTCCTATAGTTTTTGTAAAAATTTAATAATCCATACATGAGTTAATTAGGGATCTAATGATCTCAAAACCATTCAATATTTTGGTGGTTGTCCATTAGAGTCATGAAATGACTCTGGTAAAAATTTCAGCTCATTTGGGATTGGTTTGAGTAGGTATTGGTGTGACCAAAATTTGTCTTTTAAGGGTAAATTAGGGCAAAGGTGAAATTGATGGGTTGAGTGGCCAATCCTCATCAAAAAGGGATGAAACTTTGGCCACTATTTCTCAATCCTTTAAAACACCCCCTCAAGAGATTATGAGTGGTTTGGGGTGGAAATGCCCAAAGACCCTAGGGAGAACCCTAGAGTTAAGATTTGGAGCTTATTGAAGGACATGTTACTATAAGTCCTTGGATGGCCTTGGAACTTGGTTGGTGAGTTCCTAGGGTAAAAATAAGCTCTAAAAAGTAGTTTTAGGATTTTTTTTAGTAACATATACCCTCTTTTAAATAGTTATGGATAGTTTAGGGCACTTTGATACAATAAACAATTACATGCAGAAATGATCTTGGATGCTCATGAAACTTAGGCAGTGAACTTATTTAGATGATATTGTTCCCTAGAAATTTTATTGTGAATTTAGGATTACTAATCATAGTTCCTAGTGAAAAATGATCATTTTAGGGTTAATTGCCTTATGAAAAATGATGAAACTTGGTCAGGGAATATTTTATGACACAATAATGCACTGTGAATTTTTATAAAAATATTGGGAGAATTTTCATATTGGCTCTTTCATAAGTGCCAATTTGTTGAATATTTTAATGTAATTCGTTTATGTAACCAATTGGTGTTGGAAAATCATAATTCTTGGTCAGTAGCATTTTTTGGTATATCTATCATCCAGTATTTTTCTCATAATTTTTGGATGGCTGATTCTAATTTTCCCCTAATTAATTAATATTGTGTTTGTTAGTTCCATAAATTTTTGAAGGTCAAATCCACCTTGGAAAATTGGGATGTTTGGTATTTACTTTTATTTTGATGTTATTAGGTTATAATAATTTTGTTAAGGCCATATTTAGTCAGGAAAGTGCACTTGGTGTTCAAAGGCTCATGAGGCCTGATTTTGTAGAAATTAAAATAAATGCCAAATAAATTAGTAAAATTATAATCGTCTGGATTTATTCATAAAATATCATGATAGACCCCCAATAATAATCCTAGGCTATTTGGATGATTATTTGAAGTATCACCATTCATACACATCATGTAGGTTATTTGGTATGCACTTAGTATAAATTATAAAAGTAGGGAAGCATGTGGAACTTGTATGGGAAAGGGTTATTGGTGTACCTGGTCTGGTTGGAATATATAGGCTCACCAAAAAAAGGTAGGTTGTGAGAGCCCTATTGTGCAAGGGCAGAGTTGTGCTCGGGATCGATAGTGGATCGTCCTTCCTTAGAGAGGGAAAGTCTAAATATGATTAGAGCTAGTTCAAGAGTAATGATAACAAATTGGGACATTGGTAGATACCAACAATAATATGTGTCTTACGAAAGGGAACTTTGGGCTTCAGCCCATCATAGTTCCTAGTGCCCTCGAGAGCCCTTCACAGGGAATGCCCTAGGCAGTCCAAGGTTAACTTTAAACCGTAAGACTAAAATGTTAAAGAGCAATTAGTAAAAACTAGGGCTTCATCTTTACTCACCTCGATGGCTCGGGATGTTTGCTTGGTTGGGTTATCCGAGCGGTATGCTCGGTGGTTGTAGAAATGGGCAAGTTAGCCTGGCGAGTCAAAGGCTCGAAAGGTAGTTGTAACGGACAGGTTAGTCCGGGGAGCCGATGGCTCGGTAATTCATGGTTGCATGTGCATAAGTTGGTGGGTCTTTAGTATTTGATGGTAGTTCACACTGACGTCGATATGATGACTCGGTAGGTGTGGTTTACACTTAGCCAAGGAAAAGACTGGCGGGTTTATCACGTGGTGACTCTGGTGTATCCTTCAGAGGCGTACGTAAGGGTTAGGCCTGGTAGTGTGGATACCCACCTAGGAGTGGGGGGGACCAACCCATTGTCTTCGCTAGCCACTACGGAGGCTCCTGGGAGTGAAGCTAGCTTCCAAAATTGGGGAACTAAATGTCTGTGTTCATAGAGTCTGGTGAGTGTGTTGCACTTGTATGAACATAACATTAAATCTACATAACATAGCATATCATGCCATTATTGTATTTAAACCCCTACCTCTATCATATAAATTGGTATGAGACTTTTTATACGATAGACCCTACAAAACGACCCCTTAATTTATAACTTTGTATGGGCATCCTTATAAATTAAGGTTACCTTTAAATATAGCTTGTTCTTCTTACTTCTCCTTTATTACTACTCTACTTATTATAGAACTGCTAGTTTAGACTCTTGAATATGGTATACTATATGACTGTTAGATAGTTCCTTCTTCACATGTTTTGTATACTCTCCACCTTCATATGCTTCCCCATATCTCCTCCTGCACGGTGTCTAGGAGTCGTGGGGGCAAGGCGGGGATAATAGTTGGCTCTACGGCAAGATTGACAAGGACATCTTCATGGTGCAACCACCGAGTTATGTATCCGAAGAACATCCAGGGCACGTCTGCAAGCTAAAGAAGGTCCTCTATGGTCTGAAACAAGCACCTCGGGCATGGTATGGGAAGATCACAGAATATCTCCAGTTCTACGGGTATTTTTCTTCAGACTCAGATTCCAGTCTATTTGTTAAGAAGCAGGGGGAGCTTAAGGTCCTCGTTCTATTGTGCGTTGATGATATGATCATCACAGGGAACTCAAGGGTGGAAGTAGTTAGAATCCGGGCTGAGCTAGCTTTCCGATTCGAGACGAAGGATCTGGGTGAGCTTCACCATTTCCTCGGGCTCGAGGTGCAGAGGCAGAAGGATGACATGCTCGTTTCCAAGAAGGTCTATGCGGAGCGAATCGTTAAGCGATTTGGCATGGGGGATGGGAAGAATAGTTTTGTTCCTCTAGAGGTTGGCGTTAAGCTTCGGCGGGATGAGGGAAGGGTTCTTCCAGACTCTTTGGTGTTTCGGGCACTTGTGGGGAGTCTGATATATCTGACTCTTACTAGGTCGAATATTGCTTATGCAGTAGGTCGGGTGAGTCGGTATATGGTGGAGCCATGGAAACCTCATCTGTTGGCGGCTAAAGGTATTCTGAAATATGTCAAGTCTACCTTGGAGATGGGTCTCTTGTACAAGATGGACACAGGCTTTTGTTTGCATTGCTACATAGATGCTTATTATGGGGGAGATATAGATGATCGAAAGTCGACATCTGGCCATGTATTCTTCACGGGATCGGCGGCAGTTTCGTGGAGTAGCAAGAAGCAGGATTCGGTGTCCGTCTCCACTACTGAGGCGGAGTATAATGCTTCGGCCTTGGCTGCTTAGGAAGCCATTTGTCTTAGGTGGCTAGTGGATGACATCCATGTCAAGGTGCGGTGTCCTACTATGGTTCGCAGGGACAATGAGAGTGCTCTTAAATTGCTGAATAACCCAGTTTTTCGCGCACAGATGAAGCACATCGAGATCGGGCATCACTTCATACCGGAGAAGGTGCTGGAGTGGTCTTTGATTGTTGACTACGTACGGAGTCAGAACAATATGGCGGATATCTTTACCATGCCATTACCGAAGGGGTCGTTTACTCGATTACGGGAGTTGCTTGGGCTGGTTTCTACATCTCACTTCAAGGGGGAGTGTTGAAATTGTTGAATTATGAAGTAGGGGTAGTCGGGCGGACTGTTTGCATAGTTCGCACAGATCGCAGAGACCGCGCGGACTATGCGAATAGCATTAGCGGGTTGCCTAGTCAGACAGCCGACCTTGCTGTAGTTTCCTGGCAGTATGGACCATCAAGCGCTCTGGTGGAGTAACCGGGTTGATTGGATTTTTATCTGTGGGTTGTTGGCAAGTTCTCTGATTCGCTAAGGGGTAGCCAGATTAGCGAACTGGGGAGGTTTGCCCTCAGGTTGTTGGTGCCTTCTCGGGGCAGGATGGGTCAGAGTTCGTTGGTTGTTGTGCGGGCTCTATGGAGCTCGCAGGTGTTCGGTATGGTTCAAAGCTTATGGTTTGGAAGTTAGAACGTGGAAAGAGCTTTGTTACGCGGACAGGTTGTCTGGAGGTCGCGCAGTCTGAAGGGGCAGTTTGCTTGGATAGTTGCGGACTTGTATGTTCTCAAGGGCGTGATCTCGGTTTCAGGTGGCACGATTAAGTTTGGTAACTACGGGTTTTGTGGACTTGGTCTGGGGGACAAGTCTAGCTTGTTGTCTAGCTTGCCGAGCTCGCCTTGTGCGGACTACTTGGTTACTCGCCAAGCTCGCTTTGGCGGTCTGATCGTTTATCCAGCAGGAGCGTTCTAGCCCGACCTGGTGAGCAGAGTTTGTATCCGCACTGTACGGATGTGGGTGTTAGTCGGCAGGGTCTGATAGACAGTTATCCTATCGGTATAGGTGGTGAAGACACTCCTTCCCACATCTATAAATTGGACCCCCCAACTCATCATTATAAACGAGTGAACAGTAAGAACGAGCTCGCACTTGATTATTGCGGTTACGGTTTTCTAATCGCGGCGACTAAGTAAGTTGGTTACTTTGCAGGCTGTGCGGCTAACACCACGCGGCTAGGCAACTAGCGGGAACGTTGGTGTGGAACAGTTCGCGGATACAGTCAGTTGTTTAGTAGCAGGTCGTAATCCTTGCGGCTTGGTCTCTTTCTTAGAGTTGCGGATAAGTGGAGCAGTTCGCCCGGCCTATCAGCGGGTTATGTTCGGTCTCAGCATTTGCAATAACAGCAGCCCGCGCGATTAGCTGCGGGTAGGCGGCTTCTGCGGTTTTTGCTGACAAGGCTGGCGAATAGGTGGATTGTGCGGTTACTGGAAACAGTCTGCGTGGTTTCTTATTTGCTGCAATTTTAGATTGTTCACAATTTACATTGTAATCATGTCTTGCAATGTATACCTCGGCTTGTAATAAAAGTTAATTCTGATTGGAAACTCGTGTGCTTCCATTGTTGTTGTCTTTTATTTGGCTTCGGTTATGATTTAGTATTCCTGCGACCTCATTAGCTCCCGTTAAGAAATTTTTTACACGGCTTATTTGCTTCGGTGACTTTGATAAAAAAATGTAATTATCATAGAATATATGTTTGACAAGACAAAGGTTATAACCATTATCAAGAAAATAAACTAGTTTTGAGCATAAATGCACGAATTTTTTTATGAGAGTTTGTCGGGCGTTCAAGACCACTGCGTTCATGACTGTCACCACCACGCGGCCAAATGAAGCCTAAATCTCATATTCAACCAATGAAATCGTAAGTCTATGGATGTGTATCAACCAATTGATATTTCTGAGAGCGAGCATACCCGCAAGTGCAGGCACATAGTATATATATAGAGAGAGAGAGAGTAATTATAGAGAGAGAATCGGTTCTCTGAACTTTATATAGAAAACAAGCAAATTGACCCCTAAATGTTTGTTTTTTCAAAAAGTGATCAACATGAAAGTTGTAGATATCGATGAGATCTACAACTTTCATGTTGATCACTTTTTGAAATAACACTGTCTAGGCCCCCGATTTGGGCCCCGAAAAAAGTCAAAATACGTCACGCCGAACATCTGTACGGACAAATTAAGTTCGGCATGACCTTTTTCGGGGCTCAAATTGGGGGTCTAGACGGTGTTATTTCAAAAATTGATCAACATAAAATTTGTAGATTTCATCGATATCTACAACTTTCATGTTGATCACTTTTTGAAAAAACAAACATTTGGGGATCAATTTGCTAGTTTTCTATATAAGACTTCAGATAACCGGTTCTCTCTCTATAATTACTCTATATATATATACTACAAATTAAAATTTGAGTTCATTTGTAATGCATTGAACTACGAAAATGTTCGTGCTTAAAATAATATTTATGAGCATGTGATCGTGTATAGATTCTACTGCCACGAGAAGGGTTATATGGTGGACTCTTTTTGTTAAGGCTGCAGGCAAATGCTAAGGCCTGTGAAGAATATATACAGTTGATGCTCTCCTGCTCAGCTTTTGTTTAGCATATTTTGGAGAATTAGATTCAGATTGGAATCAATTTAAACCAAGAAAATCTCTGTTACTGTATATTAATTGAGAGACTGCTCTCCTTCTATATTTATAGTATTTAAATGGGCATGTTTCCCAAAACTTTGGGGAGAAGCTTGCTTTATTTGCTTTATGAGAATATCTTCCGAATGACAAGTGATCTAATGGAAGATGACAGTGGGTTGGTACTCAATAATTAAACATGAGTATTCATATTCTTATTCCTTGACTTGTGTTTGTGAAGATACTTGGGATTTTCAGTGTGCTGGAGAATGTTTTTGATGGAATATCTTTGATAATGGAAATCACCATAAGGAATTCTACAAACCCACATGCAAAATATTTCTCGGAAGTTGAGCCACTGGAATTAGTAATCTTCTTTACAACACGAGACATATACTGCGAAACATGATTTCACAATGTATTTGATGGAAGCAAAAAATACAAGCAAGAGTAAAGCTGGCGGACTGACACCAGTAACCGTCCAAGCCGCTAACCACCAAAATTGTCCGCCGAAACCGCCAAGTCGCCGCTAATAACCCAGACGGTCGAAACCGCCGAACTGCCAGACCGCTTCTTAAGCCGCGCGGACTGCCATTGAATGCTAAGAAACAACTCTGTCCGTTGAATGTAACCGCGAAAAGAAGATGTCGAACTGGGCAACAGCCTACCCGCTGATGAACCGGGTGAACTGCTTGTTGAACAATCTGCAACCCCGAGGAAGAAGAATGTTGGCCGTACTAACCGCGACCAGCTATATACCACAAACTGCTATTCGCGAACAATTGCACACCGAGCTTCCCAACTAGTTGCTTAGTCGCCAGGTGCTAGCTGCCTAGCCTGCACAATAGAAGTCAACCTTCACTTCATCGCGCGGTTAACAAAGTCTAACCGCAAGTTCAAAATGAGAGCTGAGTTCTCACTGTTTCGGTTTTGTATGGCGGGTCGGGGACCCCTATTTATATGCGACCAGGGGAGTGCAGTCACCTCTCATAAGCGATAGGATAACCACTCATCAACTACAGCTAGCAGCACCTATCCACACATAAGCGTGGATACCAGAACAAGACTGCGCAATCCATATGGTCTCGCAAACTAGGAAACACCATGAACTTGATACATCACCAAGACCAAGTCCACAATTCCAGCGGACTCTAGCTCCAGACCGCTCGAACATCCACCGCAAAATCTGTGGTAAACCTCTGTTATCAGCGCTTACCGCGAGCTTTCACGTGAACCAGAGAACCCGTCGTCTCCTCAGCGAACTCCGCGGTCTCACAATCTAGACCGCAAAAATTGGTTAGCTTCCTCTAACCGCCTGGTTACGAATCTAGGATGCTGAGACAGATCGCAGGAAGGAACACTAACCAGAACCCGACTATCTTCCAATACCTAACCACGCTAACCGGTAGCGATCTCTGGGGTATGTGCAGTATGCCTTCTTCAGACCGCCTGCTTCCACTTCAACAAATTCAACACTCCCCCTTGAAGTGGGAAGTGGAAACCAGCCCGAGTAAACCCTGTTAACGAACAAACGGTCCCTTCGACAATGGCTTCGTGAAGATGTCTACAATGTTGTCTTGTCTCTACACATACTCTACCATCAGAGATCCCTCTAGCACCTTCTCCTGAACGAAGTGTTGCTCGATTTCAATGTGTTTTGTCCGCGCGTGAAAAAATAGATTATTAACAATTTGAGGGCACTATCATTATCACCACATAACAGAGTAGGAACTCGAACCTTCTCATGGATGTCCTCCACTAACCTTTGAAGCCAAATGGCCTCCTAAACTACCAAGGCTGAAGCCTTTTATTTTGTTTTTGTAGTGGAGACTTGCACTGAGTAATACTTCTTACTGCATCATGAGATAGCTGCCAATCTGCACATGATGACATAACCCAACATCGACTTCCAATCATCAGTATCTCTCCCATAATTAGCATCCGTGTAACTGTGCAGGTTGATGCCTTTGTCCCTCTCATAGAAGAGACCCATATCTGAGGTGGACTACACGTACTTCAAGATATTCTTAGCCTCCACCAAATGAGGTTTTTGTGGCTCCTGCATATACCAACTTACTCGGCCCACATCATATACAATATTCGTCCACGTAATCATCAAGTATATCAAGCACCCAACTAGTGCCCAAAACACTAGGAGATCTGGAAGAACCATTCCCTCATCACATCGAAGTTTAAGACCAGCCTCTAGTGGAGTAGAGTTGTTCTTCCCCTCTCGTATGCCGAATCGCTTAACGATCTGCTCTGCATATCCTTTCTGGGAAATAAGCACACCACTCTTCTTCTTCTCCACCTCGAGACCAAGGAAATGGTGGAGCTCCCCAAGATCCTTCATCTTGAGTCTGATAACTAGCTCCACCCTAAGCTTAGCTACCTCCTCCTCTGAGTTCCCTGTGAGGATCATATCATCAACATACAGCAGTACTAAGACTTGAAACACCCCCTCCTCTTAATGAATAGGTTCAAATCAGAGTCTGAATTAAAATATCCGCAGAACTGGAGGTATTCTGCGATCTTCCTATACCACGCCTGAGGCACCTGCTTCAAGCTATAGAGGGCCTTCTTGAGCTTACATACGTGTCCTTGATGTTCTTTAGAAACATAACTAGGTGGTTGCGCCATGAAAATTTCCTTGTCAATCTCGCCATAAAAGAACGTATTTTTCACATCGAGTTGTCAAATCTTCTACCATTGGCAAGCCACCAAAGCAATCACCACCTGTACTGAATTCATCTTGGTTATTGGACTAAACGTCTCCTCGTATTATTCCCCAAACTACTGCAAGAACCCCTGAGCAACAAGGCAAGCCTTATACCACTGGATACTATCGTCATCTTTCTTATTGAGCTTATACACCCACTTGCATGTCACATGAGTGATGTCGTCGACCTTAGGCACAAAATCTCAAGTCTTATTCTCCCTGAGGGCAGCCATCTCCTCATCTAGGGCATCTTCCCACTCCTTGATCCTAGTGGCATTCTAAAAACTCGATGTATCCCGCTCATCTAAGGGACCTACGAAGAAATATGAGATGAAACTTACCATGTTCCCGTCCTTGTACTGAGCTTTTGGAACAATGGTCCTTTTGTACCTCCATAGGGTTTGACCCTGATCCATCACTTCCATTGCTTCTTCTGATCCAGCTCTCCTCTCGGGCACATTTGGAGCATCACTCCCCCTTCTTACAGATCTAGAAGTACCTATCCCAGAGCTAGATGTAGCTGGAGTTCCTGGTGATAAAGGCAGCTCCACCAAAAGATCCCGAACAGCTTCACCTTATTACTCTCCATCTGACTTAGTCTCCCGCAGTTCTACAGTTACACTACCCTGATATGAATTCATTTCATCAAATACCATATCCTTGGAGATGAAAAACTTCCGTGTCTCAGGGTTTATACACTTCCAACCCTTCTTGCTCTCATCATAGTCAATGAAGTCAAGCTTCCTTGCCTTCGCTTCCAGCTTTGTCCTGAGAGCGTCTGGAACATGCATGTAGTAAGTAGACCCGAACACCCTAAGATGTTCCATACTAGGCTTCTACTTAAACATTAACTCATATGGAGATTTCATATTATTGGGACTCAGAGGCATCATGTTGATGACATAAGCTCCGTATGTCATTCCATCTGCCTTATAGGCCCTAGGAATTCCTTTGGAGTGAAGCCATCATTTGCAGGTTTCCGTCAAATGGCAGATCTTCCACTTTGAAAATCCATTCTATTGTGGAGTATGCGAAAAAGTAAGCTCCCTTCAGATTTTGTGCTTCCTGCAGAAGTTGGAGAACTCTTTTGAAGTAACTCTCCTTCATTATCGGTTCTTAACTTCTTTATCCGCAGGCTAAGCCGGCCCTCCAAAAGCTTCATAAACTCCACAACTTCTCGAATGCCTCTGACTTGTTAAATAGAAGGCGATGAGCCTTTCCATACTGGCACCCCGCACAAACATGATTGTCACCAAAGGATATAAGACTAAGAAGGCTATGCACCAAACCTCTTTCTACCATCGAATTCAGCTTATCCATTCCAACATGTCTCAGTCTCTCATGCCAGATTGCACCGCTGTCATTAGCTCTCATCTTCTCAATATAGGAGCTTGTTACCAACACGAACAATTCATTTACCCGTCTCCCAACATGAGTGATGTCAGCTTTCACTGCTGACATATTTTGGAGAAATTTCACATCTGTTGGGTCAAACAGAATGTGATATCCTTCATCCACCTCATTGGTCACAGAGAAGAGATTCTTATTCATTCCCGACACATGATACACACTCCTTAAAGTGAGTAGACCCTTATCACTTCCTAAAGAGAATATACCCTCTTTCTCGACAGCATGTACAGTATCATCAGTAGTAATAATAACATCATTACCTTTGTACCCTTATAAAGAAGAATACTTTGATTCATCCCCGTTGAGATGATGTCCATACCTTGAGTCAACAATCCAGTCCTCCTGGTAGTTGATGGAGGTCAATGCACAAACACATGTGCCAGTCATAAAAGCATTTCCCCATCCACCTTCTTCATCCTTAGATTCAGCTTCTTCTTTTCCTACAGCATGCCCCGGCTAAAGATTGACTCTGTAGTCCTTCCTGATGTTACCAATCTTTTTGTACCTATAGTATCGTGGCCCTCCCTTCCTCCCTCAATCTTGCTTAGGAGCCTTGCTCCTCTCTGGCTGTGATGAAGTAGAGGGACCAAATCCAACAGGTGACTTCTTATTTATATCCCATCTCATCTTTTTCCCCGAGTAAAGAACCCTACTCTCTTTGAGATAGAGACTCCAGTCATCCGGATCGCCATAATCTCCTGTAAAGTAATTAGATTTTCCAGCTCGAAAAGAGATAGCTAATTGGCCCAGCCTTACACAGAAGTAATGAAGATAACATATTTCTTCCGCAACCCACGGATAATGTTCCTCTTCAGCTTCTCCTCTGAGATAGGTTCTTTTGGGTCCAATGCTAATATTTCAACACACTGGTTCTTCATCTTTAAAAATATGGATGATATGGAATGCTCCCCCTAAGTTGCACTTGCCAATTCATTCTCCAAGAATTATAGTCGAGCTACATTCTTATTATTGAACATGTCATCCAAAGCCGTCCAAATCTCAGCAGCCGACCAACATCCAATGATGTGGTCAAAAATCTCCAATGAGATTGCCAGCTTTAGAGTGAACTCTACCTTTGCATGTGTTCTTCTCCAAGCCCTCATCGCCTCAGCATTCCCTTCAATAGCAATAATCTATGGCATGTTATATCCACCGACGACCTCCCAAATGTCCTCACCCATAAGATAACTCTACATGCACGACCTCCACTTTTTAAAGTTGGTTTTTATTAGGAGCTCAATTCTCAGACCACATGCATAACCGACTTCCATTTCTTACACCCTAATTCAGTTGAACTTCAAAAATAATAACATACCTCTGAGGTTGTTCAATAATTAACTTCTTAACACCCCTCTGATACCATATAAAAAATTTCTGGGAAGCTGAGCAAGCTCGCAGGAACACTAAACCATACCAATCTAAGAAACCAGAAGTAATAGAAGAACATGATCCACTGGAATTAATAATCTTCTTTACAACAAGAGACATATATTATCAGACATGATTTCACAATGTACCCAATGGAAGCAAAAAATACAAGCAACAGTAAAATTTTTGGAATGACACCAGTAACCGCCCAAGCCGCTAGCCGCCAAAGGTATCCTCAGGAACCGTCAAGTCGTCACTAACAGCCCAGACGTCACTAACAGTCCCACTAGCTCGCAGGTCCTTAAGTCACTCGGAGGAGGGTTTAATTGAAATGTTAGCCCCGAGAAGATCCTGTTGACCAGGCTCCACTAGCTGCCAGGGCCGAAAGTCACTCAAAGGCTGGTTGAATTTAAATGTTAGCCCTGAGAAGATCCCACTGACCAGGCTCCCACTAGCTGGCAGGGCCGGAAGTCACTCGAAAGTGGGTTGAATTGAAATGTTAGCCCCGATAAGATCCCGCTGACCAGGCTCCCACTAGCTGGTAGGGACAAAAGTTACTAGAAGGCAGGTTGAATTGAAATGTTAGCCTCAAGAAGATCCCGCCGATTAGGCTACCACTAGTTGGTAGGGCAAGAAGTCACACGGAGGAGGGTTTAATTGAAATGTTTGCCTCAAGAAGATCTCACTGACTAGATTCTCACTAGCTGGCGGGGCCAGGGGTCACTCAGAGGTAGGTCTGAAAAAAACTTAGAGTAACGAGGTAAATCCCCCCCCCCCCCCCGACTAGGCTCTCAATAGTTGGCAAAAATAAGGCAATAGAAATGATAAAGGTGAGTGGGACCATGCCAACCAACTCTCCTGTCGAGCTCTCTCCCCAACCACTTAGGATAACTCTCGCCTAAGGGGAGGAGGGGGAAGTGGGAGCGAGTTGGTGTCTAAGTTCTACTCGCACAAATTAAGCATGAAACGAAATGAAATGAAGTGAAGTGAAATAAGCTAGTCGCACGAAATCTATGGCAACTCCCCGAAAAGTTGAATTGCAAAATTTAAAATAGTCATGGTGGTTCTAGGAAGGGGTAAGGAATATGGTTCATGGGAAGGTAGGCGAATGGTCTACACCTCCTCCCCCATGGCAAAGGGGCACTCGCTTACTGATAATTGTGCACATTGCTTGACGCCTCAGAATCATGTGAGTTCTCAAGGGCGCATGCAGATTGGGACCGGCCTAACCCTAATGCGCGAGGGCGCGCAAATCAAAAAACAAGCGAGATGGGAAATTGAACAAATCAATGAGTGAAAAAATCATTTAAGGGCATAAACTACGGTATAATAATGAAGGGTAAAATGTTTACAAATAGGGCAGTCTCGCCTTGCGGGCGAGTCCGCATAAAAGGAAAGAGTACAATACAAAATCGTGACAAAAATAAGAAATAGTCCTAGCCTATTCTTCGATTGAGTCGGAGGCATCCGCGTATTTGTCATCAAGATAGGGGTCAATTTCGTCGGAGAATTCGAGAGACAGGTACATCCTTGGAACAATCTCCTTGGAGGAGATCGACTCGCAGTCCTGCTTAACCACACCAAGCTGCTTCATCATCTTCAGCCTTGCGGTTAAGAAATAGCTTATTGTGAGCTCTCCTATGGGGAGGCCTTGCTATCACCACAGCCAGCTAACCGTGTGACCTTGCAGTCAGTGCGATTAGGAAGGAGGTAACCGCGAGCTCTCCCAAGGGGAGACCTTACGGTCACTACAACCAACTAACCATACAACCTTGCGGTCAGCATGGTTAGGAAAGAATTAATCGCAAGCTCTCCCAAGGGGCAACCTCATGGTCAGAATAGGACTAACTGTTGGGCACGTAGACAGAGCACCTTCGAGGGGATCATCAATTTCTGGGTAAACATGATCCCTGCACATTTTCAAGTTTCGAAGAAACTTCAAAAAAGTAGAACTTACCCACGAAAATTGTGATTCGTCTCCTCCGAACTGGTGAAAACAAAATATAATAAAAGATTACAAGTACCTGAGGAACCTTGCTAGTGCATTAGAGAGAATCGGCGAGTGCTTAATTTCTCTTCTACGAAGGAGAAGAATTGAAGCAAGCATAAAATAAGTGTATCTTGTAAGTACCTGAAATGAACTTATAACCACCTGAAGAGAATTTTCTTTTATCTGCCAAACTTTGCAAAATAAAAGTCTGAGTAGATAGAAAAGAAGCACATGATGCGAGTACCTGAAGATAACTCACGAACGCCTACTAATCTCTATAAAAGAGAAGTCGGAGCAGGATATATGGGAGACTTTTCACACTAGTACTTGAATAGAACTCGTGAACACTTGCTCATCTCTACAAAAGAGAAGTCAGAAGCATGTAATTTAAGCGTGATGGCGACGATGCTGATGCGGCCGTTGATCCCCTTCATAGAGAGTACGTGGATTGAGACGATCGATGTCGCAAGCTCAAAGATGAAAGTCTACAACGACGTTCATCAACATCACCGCTAAATGTTTTGCACGACGTCCGCCACCATTAAATAAAATATATAATTATAAATTAAATAATTATAATTATATATTTTAGCAAGTTATATTTTAAGCAATTTTATATTTAGTGTTTATTTCATGTTTAATAATTTCAGTTCATATGTAAGATGGGTGCCTATAACCATCAATAGTGTTTTTATTTTCAAGAAGGGTGGAGATGGAGTGGTGTAGACTATATATAGCCATGTTGTTGTAGGAATGGATAGATGATGAATGAAAGAAAAACCTAGAATTCAAGTTTTGAATTTTCCCTCTTTCTCTCTTTCCCCCTTAGGCAAATTCGGCCCTCCTCCTCTCTTGCCCTCTCTTGGTCGCCGGCCACCTCCCTCTCTCCCCCTCTATTTCGGCCACCTCCTCTTCTTCCCCTCCTCAAGATCTCCCTCCCTTCATCATCCCTAAGAGAAAACCCGAACCCCTCCTTCTTCTTCCTAACCAAAAGAAAATCCGGCCACACCACCACCTTAGGGTTCCCCCCCTCCCCTCCAAGCCGCCACCCCTCTTCCTCCCCTTCCAATATTTCGTCCACCTTCCTCCACAATCAAGCCCGAGCACCCACCTCCATCAAAACCTGATCAGCCCCTCCTTCCACCTTGGCCATAACCCACCACCTTTTCTCTCTCATATTTAATAATTTCGGCCTTCAAGATTTTTACCCCTCCTAGAGTTATTGAAAAGAAAAACGGCTCGCATCTTCATCGTCCGGTGCAGATCCGTGGAGTCGCGTGGAGATAGATTCAAGCACCGTCGTGTGCGCCTCCTCCACTCATCTTGTGTACGGATCTTTCTTGGGATTTGGGTAACGATTCCTAAACCAACTATTGTGTGCTTCTTCTAAATTATTTGTGAGATTTGGTTGAAATAGAAGGCTAGTAAATTGTTCTTATTTATATTGAAATTGTGCTAACTAAAATCTAAATTTTAAGCGTTAATTGTCCGAATATTTTTCTTATAAATTGGAGCGGGTAGATCTCGTGAACACTAGAAGAAATCGGGTTCATCACCCTTGATTTCCCCTTGAGTTTAAGTGATTTGGTATACCCTCATATTAATTAATTTTTGGGATTAGTTTGGACTTTATTTTTAAATCGCTATTTAGTCCGGATTCTTCTCATATTTGGGTTTGTGAAAGCTAGCGAAAAATTTAAATTTGAATTGCTAATTATTCGGATCGGGTAGGTCCTATTCGCTTGAGCGAACATTGGCCTATAACCATTGTTCAATCTCTATAAGGGGTAGCACCCCTTTGCATTGTTTGATGTTGAAAAATTGTGCCATTCATTGCTTGAGTAACCGATAGTGTTAATTAGAGAAACGGCTCGCTACGTATTTATTTTAATTATCGAACCAAAAGATGCGTAGTTTAATCCGTCGACACCATGGTCCTGCATCAAAGCATATAACGCGAGTACCTAGAGATAACTTGTGAACACTTGCTCATCTCTGCAAAAGAGAAGTTAGAAGGATGTAATATAAGTGTATTACACGAATACCTGGAGAGAACTCACGAACACATGCTCATCTCTGCAAAAGAGAAATCAGAAGCAGGTTTAAAACAAATATAATATACAAGTACCCGAAGAGAACTCGCAAAGACCTGCTAATCTTTGTAGAAGAGATAAGAATTAAGGCAGATAGAAAAGAAATATAATACGCGAGCACCTAAAGAGAACTCGCGAACACCTGCTCATCTCTGTGAAAGAGAAGTTAGAAGCAGATATAAAACATATATATATATATATATATGGAAAGGTGTCAAGTACCTGAGGTAACTTGTTGATACATGTTCACTTCATGTACTAGTAGGTGCAAGAAATAAACTTTCATAAAGAGGAGTACTTCAAGAAGACGTGTTGATACCTGCTTTAGCCACTTTGAAGGGCCTAAGAAATGATTACTTCATTTACAGAGGAGATATGAATATCCATCCAAGATCACTTCCTTGAGATGATATTTATTATTTTGAGCAAGAAACATCTCTGTTTGAAAAATTAAATTATATCCTCATTTATTGCGAGAGAAGACAATGTTCTAATAACCTTAAATTTGAATATTTATGAAATGTTGACATGAAACCCAGAATGATCATATGATCTGAGAATTATAAATGTAGGTAAGAATGATTGTCAAAAAATCTAGGGTAGAGACCTCAACATATAGAAACATTTTGAATAATATGTGGAGGATTGTAGCATATGAAATAATAGTTACTAATAAATGATCATATTGATGAGGGCAATTCTAATCCATCATTCAGTTGCAGTACTGCCATCTATCAACTCATCGAAAGATAAGTACCATTGTTCTATCAATAGATATGCAGCATAACAATCAATCAAGTTGTCAATAGATCAGTATTTCTAACTTATCTTTAGATAGATAGCAATGTAATCAATCGAATTTCCATAAGATAGGTACTTTTAATTAAGCTAAAGCTAAGCTAGTTAAACAACCTGGTAAAGAATCACAGTTATTAATAACAATCATTATAAAGAATTAACTCCAGTTATTACTACACATCTGCGAATAATTCGAGCGAGGTTATTACTATATATGCGAATAATTTGAGCGAGATAACCACTACACATCTGCGAATAATTCGAGCGAGGTGTGGAGTGCACAATTAACAAACATCACATTCATTCATCATATTCACACATTACATCACATCAATTCTCTATATCCATGCATATTAATGCTAAAAGTAAAGTAAAGCAAAGAAGAGAACTTTAAGAGTATTTGAATGATTATTTGTAGTGAAGGATACAACAAAGGATTTAAATATGAAGTTGAATGAATCTAACTACTGTTAGAGGGTCTTCATGAAGATGGATGTTGGTAGTACCTGATTGTTTTTATATCTGTTACAAGTAATATTAAAGAAAAGGAAAGGGGGGAAAGAAACTCCAAACAAATGGGAGATATTTTAAACGCATGAAAGAAAAATAAGCCGCTCTTTCTACTTTATGAACTCTTATCACTGACGAACTCAATCTTTGCTTGTATCACCGACTTTGTTGGAGGGAAGATCATTGAAAGGCTATTGAACAACATAATCTTGTAATTTTTCTGCCTTTGTGAATTGATCTACTAGCTTTCGAGGAGCCCTATAGACCTCTATATCATGACTGATATTTATGTGATATTTGTAGAAGAGCTCTTGATGACATCTCTTTCTATTTGGTCTTAGAGGACGAGGTTTTTCAAATTCTAGCATATTTTGAATAATCAGAAGAAGATCCTCCATGGGAATATTCATCTTGACATACTTGTCCGAAAACCTTTCATATTTAAGTGTTCTGGGATCAAAAGATAAGATAGGAAAGGCTTCTATATATTTAAGGGGCTCATTTTTCTACGAAGGTTGTGCATGCTTTGAGGAGGATAAAATGATCTGAAATGCTTTGCTTGTGGGAAGTCTCTTGATGAAGAAGGACATTGATGATAAAAAATCCTCTGATGTTGTTTAGTCCCTTGATATAAATAAGAGATATAGTTGGGGTTCATTTCTCTAGGTGATATAAACAGATTAGTTGTCTCAATGAGATCTCCATAAGAATTGGGTTCACTTTTGTTGACATCAAACTTGAGAGGGCCTTCTTAGAGCCCATTCATTAAGGCTAATTTGTATAAGTCTTGATCAATATTGATGACATCAAGGGTTTCCTTTTTGAATTGGTCAATGAAATGAGCAAGAGTCTACTTATCTCCTTTCTCTATCTGGAAGAGAGTGTTGGGCCTCTCTTTTGCTTTCTTAGGGTTGCAAACTTTTAGAGAAATTTCCTTCAAAGATCCCAAAAACATCTAATTGATTTGGGTGGCAAATTGTAAAATCAATCTATAACTTGACTGTCAAAAGACGTGACCAGAAGCTTGCACTTGATACCATCTGAAAGGACTCTTAAATAAATAACCAACTCAAAAGCTTGCAAATGATAATATGGATCTCTTATCCCGGAGTAAACTGGCAGACAAGGTTCTCTGAAATCATTAGAAACAATTTCCAAATTGATGTGGTTAGTGAAAGGAGAAGGTTTTGCTCTTCTTTTATTTGAAGTGTTTATATTTGATCAAGTTGATAAGGATAAGCAACCATGTTCACTTTTGGGAGCTCGCAGGGAGGGATGAAGAACTCTTGTGCATCAGGTTGCAACAAACACTCAACACGATTATAAGAAGGCTCATTATTACTGATGATTGCCACACTATTAGGATGAGAACCACCTTGTCCCTTTAGGAGGTCTATCTTGGATAGTAGGAGGTTTTAGTCGCTATATTTGATAAGTATTTCTGGATGATTGGAGGGGTGCTCGAGGGCCTCTAATGGAAAATCCATGAAAACTAAAATTGTTTTAAGAGAAAAACCGCAATAACTTCTAAACATAGTTGTGATTAGGAAATTTGGGAGCGTGAAATGTGCTTGAACATGTTCCCAGTTTGTCGTTGGATAGATCTTGAGCCGGTTTCGACAAGCTTTTAATTTCTGAAATCAGACAACCAAATCAAAACTTACGGGCTTTTGAACTTAAGGTGTATTTTGAGCTTAATCCCACATCCTTATTGCAACTGTTGTTCATCAACTACTCAAAATCTGAAGGTCACGTGTTCGTTTTGTTGGCACTAAAAATGTAATAAGACAACACTAGCTCAAGTTGAAGTATGAGGAGGGAAACTAATGAGTAGTCAGTTACTTCGAGGCAAGGTTGAAGGAGTGAGAGTAATTTGCGAGTAGAAAGAGGGATTTGCGAATAGGCATGGGAGTTTGCCAATACCATCCAGGTATAGTCGCGCAGCTAGAGAGAGGAGGTTGTCCGGCTGTATATAGGAGTTCACGTGGCTACAAAAATTCTAACCACGATCTATCTTTATGACTTCTACCCTCAGATGCCCCTGCTTAATGAGAGGGACCAGACATCTATTTATAGGAAAATGGGGGATGCCCGGATGGGCAGGTTCAGGAAACTTGGGCAGCCTGGGGAAGACGACCTCGCGGCTAGGAAAAGCTTAACCGTTGAGGTCTTGTAGGACTTCCAATCACAAAAAAAGAGCTGACTGTAAGCTCTCCCAAGGGGAGACCTCACGATCACTGTAGCCAGCTAACTACGCGACCTCACTATCAGCGCGGTTAAGAAAGAGTTGACTGTGAGCTCTCCTAAGGGGAGACTTTGCGGACACTATGACCAACTAACCATGTAACTTCAAGGTGAGTATGGTTAGTAAAGAGCAAATAGTGAGCTCTCCCAATGGTAGACCTCACGGCCACCGCAGCCAGCTACCCGCATGACCTTGCAATCAATATGGTTAGGAAATAGCTTACTATGAGTTCCTCCAAGGGGAGATCTCATGGTCAAGAGAGGTCTATCAGCTTGGCACCTGGACAGAGGACCTTTGAGGGAATCACCGATTTTTTGGTAAATAGTATAGATTTGGGAGATCTAGTAGGCTCGCTATCTTCTTGGGAAGAAGAAAAAGAGCAAACTGGTCCTAGAGGGGGGTCAATATAGAAACCACAAAAGCAATTGAATAACCGCCTCCGTTCTCCGAAGTCATTGAGATATAGTTCAAATTTTGTAAACATGAATTTTTCATAATCAGCAAAATCATCTTTACTTGCTTGATCTTTAATTTTATGTGTTTATAGTGTTTTATGGAATCTAATATCTATGTGCGTACTGATTCGATCTTCATAGAAAAGAATACGTTTTCGAAAAATTTCATCAGTGATAGCTTCTATCACTTGGCGATAGATCCAGGGAACTTGCTCCTTATTTTGAATATTTTTTAATCACATGTAATCTTCTATAACCTTATTCACCCCCTCTAAGGTTGGCCATTAGATCCAACTGGCAGTATCAAAGCGTCGTTACTTTGAAAAGGATTAAAACCCTAAAGTTGATGGCTAACGTTAATCATACATTTCCTGAGGGGAAAGGAGTGAGTAGACATCTACTGTTTATGGGAAATGATTATAGTCATAAGAGAACTCATATGAAAATATTATTAAAGACACAAACTATGGATGTGTGGGTCATTATCAAAACGAAATACACAGCACCCACTATTACTGAATTTGATCAGATTGTAGAAAATCTTCCTGATAAATGGGATGATGCGGATAAGTTGAGGTGTACAAATAATGTCAAAGCCATGAACTCCTTATTTTGCGCTTTAGGTAATACTGAATTTAATAGAATTTATAATTTTGAAACTATTTTTGATATTTGGCATCTACTTGAATGGACTCATGAAGATACCTCGCAGGTACAGGAGTCGAAGCTATTTCGATTGGAGGCTAAATATATTCATTTCAGGATGGAGATTGGCGAGGAGGTGGACAGCATGTAAACTCACTTCACAAATACTGTCAATGCCTCTAGATCTCTCAGAAAGACCTTTTCAAATGGAGACTTGGTAAGGAAGATTTTGGTTTCCTTGCCTCTGCGATTCAATCTGAAGGTGATCGTCATTGCTGAATCTCACTACATCAATACCCTGGAGAAAGTGAGTCTCATCAGGAACCTGAAGACCCATGAGCATGAACTAAAAAATCAAGCCGAAGAATATCCCAGGGAATAAAAAAAGAAGGTACTGGCTGTGACGCCCCGAAACTCAAAAGAGTGACGGGTGGTGTTTTGAGCAAAATCAGGGATTTGGTAGAGGTGACACGGCCAGGGACACGGGCGTGTCCCAGGGCGTGTCCTTCTTGGGTTCAACGATGGTCGTGTGGTCAACGAAATTCCAGTCAGCGGTCGTCGGGGTAGTGAACACGGCCTGGGACATGAGCGTGTCCCAGGGCATGTCAGCCACTCAACGTCTTTCACTCAACAATCGTTGAGTGAGGATGCATGACCTGAGCCCAAGCGTGTTTGGGTCTGACACGGGCGTGTCAAATTCGATACGGGCGTGTCGAATACCCGTGTTCTGCTCGGGTCATTTGGCGAGTTGTTATAAGGTAGCTACATGGCCTGGGACACGGGCGTGTCCCAGGGCATGCCTAGCATACGGCATGTGACATGGGCGTGTCTAATGGTCGTGTCATGCTCTGGTTGTTTTGGACCTGTGACGATAGAGGAACATGCCCAACTACATGGGCGTGTACTGTATGACACAGGCATGTCAAGCCTGACACGGGCGTGTCGAATGCCCGTGTTCTTTTCGGGACGCGAAAGTTTCAGTGTTGATTGAGGCACACGGCCTTGGACACGGGCGTGTCGCAAGCCGTGTTCGGCCCAGGAAGTTTAATTTCGGGTTGAATCGCAGTCGTTCGTTTCCTTACTTTGGGATCTAATGGTTCAGGGTTGTCCTGGTTGGGTTTTAAGCTGGGAATAGGGCTTAGAAACCCTCATTTCATCTTCATCTTCTCTTTATAAAAGTTAAGTGAGAAAGGAGAGCTAGGAAGAAGTAGGAGGTCAACTCCAACCACCGGTGGAGCTTCGGAGCTCTGATTCTTGATCCAAGTCAAGATCTGTGAAAGCGCGGCCAATACGGTGCTTTCCATCTGTTAGAATAGAACTAAAATAAGTCGAAAGCCGTTTAAACTGAAACTTTATTATCCGAAAAAGGTATCTATTACAAAGGTATGGCCTCCCTTATATAGAATGGAGGAGAGAAGAGAGAATACAAATAAGAGATGTGGGACTAAAAAATTACATGACACAAGCGGACTGTATAGACACAAACCGTACAAGCCGCGCGGTTAGACAGAAGGGCTAACCGCACGGCTACTACCAGAGAGAAAGAGAGATCGCTAGGGGAGACCGCTAGACCGCCCGGTCTCCAAGCCGGCTGAGACAAACAGCTAGACTGCTTGGCTACCAGACAGCAACAGCACATCAACCAACCTGCTGAAGGGAAACCGCCAGACCGCCCGGTTTTCAACCCGCCAAGACAGACCGCCAGACCGCCCGGTCACCAATTTCAACACTCCCCCTCAAGCTTGAGCATATATATCGATCATGCCCAGCTTGTCACAAATATGAAGAAACAAGGCAGAAACTTGCTTGGTGAAGATGTCAGCCAGCTCTTTATCAGAAGTGACAAAGGGAGTGCAAATTTGTTCCTTTAAGATCTCTTCACGAATGAAATGACAGTCGACCTCAATGTGCTTGGTTCTTTCATGGAAGACCGGATTTTTCAGATGTATATGGCAGCCTTGTTATCATAGAACATAGGTAGAGGATGGTTGTAGACCTCTCCTAAATCTAGCATGAGAGCTCGTAGCCATTTTAACTCACAAGTGGTCGACGCCATACTGTGATACTCAGCTTCTGCACTAGACCTGGAGACAACAGACTGCTTCTTGCTCTTCCAGCTCACCAGATTTCCCCCAACAAAGGTGCAAAACCCCGTGGTTGACTTGCGATCCCCTTTGTCATCAGTATAACTTGCATCTGAGTATGCTTCAACCCTCAGATGACCATTCTTCTAAAAAAGTAATCCTTTCCCTGGCGCTGCTTTGACATACTCCAAGATCCGCAAGACGGACTGTAGATGGCACTCCCTAGGTGCTTACATGAATTGACTCACCTTGCCCACAGCATAGGAAATGTCGGGCCTGGTCACTGTGAGATATATAAGCTTACCAACCAAATGCCTGTACCGCGAACTATCTGAAAGAGGAGGCAAATCATCTGTCAAGGTTTTGTCTTCTCCAGTTGCCATGGGGCATCGGGCAGGGTTTGCTCCAGTCAATCCTGCCTCTTTTAAAAGATCAAGGGCATATTTACGCTGGGAGAGAACTAATGAGTCGGGCTTCCGAGAGATTTCGATCCCCAAAAAGTACTTTGGAGAGCCCATATCTTTCGTGACCAGATGTTGACAAAGATGTCGCTTTGTCAGGGCTACCCCTTCCTGGTAATCGCTAATGAGAAGAATATCATCGACGTACACAGCAAGAATAACTAGCCCTGAGGGGGTTTTGCGAATAAAGAGAGAGTGATCGGCAGAGCTTCGCACAAAACTAACGGCCGCCACGATGCCGCTGAACTTGTCAAACCAAGCTCGAGGGCTCTTCTTAAGGCCATAGATTGCCTTCTTCAGTCGGCATACTCGTGTCTCCCCCTGAGCAACATACCCAGGAGGTTGCTCTATGTAGATGTCCTCCTGAAGATCACCATAAAGGAAGGCATTCTTGACATCCAGCTGGGAAATCAGCCAATCCCTATTTATCGCCACAGAGAGAAGGACCCGGATAGTGCTGAGACGAG
The DNA here is from genome assembly GCA_039513925.1 of Platanthera zijinensis. NCBI lineage: Eukaryota > Viridiplantae > Streptophyta > Magnoliopsida > Asparagales > Orchidaceae > Platanthera > Platanthera zijinensis. The sequence continues at coordinate 165,526,465 of CM077093.1, read as the reverse complement.
CCACGGGGTAGAAGGTGTCAAAGTAATCAACCCCATAGGTCTGAGTAAAGCCCTTAGCAATAAGGCGAGCCTTATACCGATCCACAGTGCCGTCTGGGACAAATTTGACCACAAAAACCCAGCGACAGCCAAAAACATCAGTGCCAAAGGGAGGAGGAACAAGATTCCAGGTACCCCGCTCAGTTAGGGTCGTCATTTCCTCATCCATGGCCATCTTCCAATGAGGAATAGAAAGGTCCTCCTGGTAGGAGCGGAGTGTGGTCGTGGTATAGATAGCCAGTTCAAAAGACTTGCGAGAAGGGGTAAGACGATCATATGAAACAACAGCAGTAAGGGGGTATAGGGTACACGTCCACACCCCTTTGCGAAGAGCTATAGGAAGATCCAGGTCAACGGGTCCCTCGGCATCCGGAGCATCCGTGGCAGTGAGAGCTGGCCCGGGAGGAGAGAGCGGCGGTGGCGGAGATGAGGGAGATGGTGGCGGAGATGAGGGAGAAAGAGGCGGAGTGAGAGGAGTGGACGGAGATGGTGTAGGGGTGGAGATTGCAGTAGGAGACGAGGGAATGAAGGGAATAGCAGGAGAATCAAAAGCTAGGAGAAGAGGAGAGGAGTCAGCCGAGAAGTAGGAGGTATTCTCGAAGAAGGTGATGTCAGTAGAGACGAACTGCTTACGAAGGACAGGATCAAAGCAACAATAGCCTTTCTGAGTGGTGGAGTACCCCAGAAAGAAAGATTTGGTGGAGCGAGGGGAGAGCTTATCACGGGTGGCAGAAGGGGCATGCACAAAGGCAGTGCATCCAAAGATTTGGAGAGGGAGAGGAAACAGTTCCTTCCCCGGATACAGAATGGAGAATGGGGTTTTTTCGTGTAGAATCGTGGAGGGAATGCGATTGATAAGGTAGCAGGCAAGGATAACAGCATAGCCTAATAGGAGCGAGGAACATGCATCTGGGTCATCAAGGTGCGAGCGATATCGAGGAGGTGACGATTTTTGCGTTCTGCCACACCATTTTCTTGTGAAGTATAGACACAACTACTTTGATGAATAATCCCATTTTGCATGCAGAAGGTAGAAAAGTCATGACTGATATATTCTTTGGCATTATCAGATCGAAAAACTTTAATATAAACATTAAACTGAGTTTTGATCATGAGATAGAAGGACGTCCATGCAGAGAATAATTCAGAGCGATCTTTTAACAGATACACCCACGTACAGCGAGAGAAATCATCAATTAACGTGACAAAATATGAACTACCCTGACCAACGGTAAGAGTAGGAGAAGGACCCCAAATATCGGAGATGATGAGATCAAACGTACGGGTAGATCCACGAACGTGTTTTGGAGGGAAGGAGGAGCGGTGATGCTTGCTAAGCTAATAGGCCTCACAGTTGAGCGGAGGACTTTGTGGATGAAGTTGGGCAGAAGTTGATGAATAAGACATGGAGGAGCATGACCAAGGCGGAGATGCCATTGGAGAATATCTGTGGAGGTGGAGGAGAAGGTGGAGAAAGCGGAAATGTTGTCCAAGAAGTATAGGCCGCCACTCTCAATCCCAGTAGCAATCATACGTTGGGAGTCCGGATCCTGAAAAGAGCAAGAAGTAGAAGTAAATGTGACGGAACATTATAATTGCTTGCACAGAGAGGTAACAAATAATAAGTTGCAAGGGAACTTGGGCACGTAGAGAGTATCCGCCAAGCAAAGAGACGAAGTGACATGAACTATCCCCGTCCCATGGACCGATGATGAAGAGCCGTCAACGAGAATAACCGGGGGTAACCGATCATGTGTTTCTAGGAGAGAAAAACACTGGATATTGGCGGTCATATGATTAGTAGCACTGGTATCGATCAACAATTTTCCTTGAGTAACAACATGGGCACTACCAGAAGACGTGACCACCGTGGAGAACGGCTTTGAGGAGTATATGAAAGCCATGAAGGGAGGAACCAAAAACCTACAGCGGTCAAGGTGACAGCACACCAGCGGAAAGAAGGGCCACGACCAAGGAGCAGAGCAAGGCAAAGGGTAAGAAGAGGGAAGCACAAGCCGAGCGACTAAATCAGAGGTTGCGGCAACTAAAAAGCATGAGCGGCTAAAGGAAGAGCCGCACAGAGGAGATCAGGCCGCTGTGACTTAGAGATAGGTCGCAAGGACTAAGAGAGAGAGAGCGGCTAAGGAAGAAGGGCAGAGAGGCTGCCAAAACAAGGAATAACATGCGCAAACAGAGAGAAATTGCAGTGGTTAGAAGAAAGAGATCTGCAGCGGTCACGATGATAGACAACAGCGGCCAGAAAATCCACGACCAAGCCGCAGAAACAAGCAGAGGGAAAGAAGTCGAGCGGCTAGAAAACAGCCCGCGCGAACAAAAGAAAGAGACACCACGCGAACAGAGAGAAGCCCGCTGGGAGGCAAATACGGCGAACAAGGCAAATAGGTCACGACAACCGGCCGGGGAGACTAAGTACAGGTCGTGGCGAGAAGAAGGAGAAATGACAAGGAGAGAAATAAGCCGTGCGAACAGGGCACAGACCGGAAGAAACAAGCCGCGAGAACAGGTCGCGAGAAGAAGAAGCAAGCCGCGCGGACAGGTCGCGCGGTCAGAGAGGGCACACAGAATCAGGCGGAGAAAATCGATCGCTCTGATACCATGTTAGAATAGAACTAAAATAAGTCGAAAGCGGTTTAAACTGAAACTTTATTATCCGAAAAAGGTATCTATTATAAAGATATGGCCTCCCTTATATAGAATGGAGGAGAGAAGAGAGAATACAAATAAGAGATGTGGGACTAAAAAATTACATAACACAAGCGGACTATACAGACACAAACCGCACAAGCCGCTTGGTTAGACAGAAGGTCTAACCGCACGGCTACTACCAGAGAGAAAGAGAGATCGCCAGGGGAGACCGCTAGACCGCCCGGTCTCCAAGCCGCCAAGGCAGACCGCCAGACTACCCGGTCACCAACTTCAACACCATCCGACTTGATCGTCATGGCGCCGAAGAGAAATGCTAGGGTAACGATTCTCATCTTGAGAATGTGAAGCTCTTCTTCTTTTGCATAGGAAAACCCTCTCCCACGAGTGTGCGGCGAGTTTGCGGTATTCCTTGGGGTAGGTATGTAAAGTCCCCCTTGTTTAGAGTCCGGAATCGTAGTACGGACATAGGCATGGTGTGTGAATCCTACCCGGACATGTTGGTCTGGATCGGTGATGTTTTGCTATGCATATTGTGCCGAAGAAGACTACGTACGTTTTGTTTGTTTTCGGGTTTCTATGCGATAGAATACATCAGGGAATCTTGGGGATTAACCCCAAGATGCACCCGGAAATCTGGGCGGAAACGCATTTCTGCATTTCGGTGGCATGGGAGCCATCCGGGTATATAGCAGGGCTATGTACCTTGTTTGATCAAAAGTTGGGACTGGGGGAAGATGGTCCCGCGTCAAAGGCCAAAGGGCCGCGACAGGTGAGCAACGGGCTAATGGAACCCTACCCGCTACATCTGTTTCGGTTAAAGAGACCTAAAGCTACGTGGCACTTACCGATGATTTGTAGAACGAGTCTAGGCTGCGGCTGAAAGGACTAAATGCTCATGAGGTTTGCCGCCCTGGAGGTGGTGGTGGAGCCAAGGAACGGACCGGGTTCGGACTTGCTTCACTGAGTTAGTGCCTTGAGAGCACATGGTGTATGGTCGTGTGTGCGTGCACCTGTGATGTTGTGTTTATTCACTATATTGCTTGTTTTTCTAATAACTGCAGGGAAGGATCTTTGTCGCCCTGAGTCTTGGGGGAGGAATCATTATAATTTGGTCAGCTTTAGCTGACCGTTATTCTTGTTTGCCACTGTTTTGGTGAATTATGCTTGCAGGTGCAGCGGAGCCGAGCGGCAAATAGCGGACCAAAGCCCAAGTTGCTGAGCCGGCCCTCGAAGGCCTTGTTTGTTTACTCTTTTAATTCATGTGTGGCCGGCCTGCGAGCCGAAGTTTGTAAGACACTGATTAATCATTGTAAACTCTTGTAAGGCCATAAGGTTAGTACTCTTTGGTACTTTGCATTTCATTCCTTTTTGGTTTGTTAGTGGACATTCATGCTTATTGACTGGGTTCTTATGATTACAACTTAATAAATTGCTCCCGCTAGATGCTCTATGTAGGACGTGTGTATTGGTTGAATGGTTTCATTGAGTAACCCAGTGGTCTGTCCGTGGTGTATGATGTCGGGCCCCGACTGGACCTACTATTATATATTGTGTGACGGATAGGGGTGTTACACTGGCACTGGAGGAGGGCAAGGAAAAAGGAGGTGACTGAGGAGAAAAATTATGGGGAGAGCATGTAGCGTGCAACTTCAAACTATTTATGAGGAACTCAAAGAGGAGAGACAAGTTTCAAATATTTATGAAGAACTACGTGGAAGAGAAAAATGGGTGGAGCAAGACATCGAAAGTGACAAAGAGTGATAAAGAAGAATCCGACCCGTAGTGCTTTCACTGCCACAAATTTGGACACTTCAAGCATGACTGTACTAAGCTTCTGAAGGAGGAAGGGGGAAAAATGATCCGTTGGAAGGGGAAGAAATATGTGTTTAAGGTGTAAACATGAGACGACACATCATCAGACGAATCGACACCTCAAACTCAAGTAATGAAGAATGGGCAAATTTGTGCCTTATGGGGAAGCACCAAGATGAGTCTGATGGAAAATTTAGTATACATAGCAACACTAAGGTAACCCTCCCACTTATGAAGAACCTAATGATTTATATGAAAATTTATGTGACAAATTAGATTATTTGCGTGATAAAATAGCTTCTTAAAGTCAGAAAATAAGCAAATAAAAAGGGATTTATAATATCTTAATAATGAACTAAGCAAATGTGAAAAAGAGAAGGTCGGGTGCCAAGAGTGCTTCTACTCATTAAGCACGATTAATGAACTAAAAGAGTGCTTCTCTGAGACTTCTTCCAAAAATTAAACTCTTACCAAAGAAAGGAAGGCCTTGGAGAAGAGGCTACCAACTTCTCTTAGCCATATTGAGGATGGAAAGAAGCAATTCGCAAACAGTGTGTGATGTTTGTCGTGAAAAATACTACGTTGAAGGAAAAGATACTTGACCTGAACTGTTCCATCTAAAATTTTTGAATAGGCCAAAAATGACTTAATATGCTACTGGGCTATCAATGTCAGAAATCTAGAAAGTTTGGGCTGGGATACAAATATGTGAAGGTATTGTTCGGAGATATCACTATTAACGGTGATAGCTCCTCTCCAGCAAATCTGAATAATACGATTCGGAAAAATAAAAATGAACTATATTAAAACTAAAAAGTATGTCTCCATCTTCTAGCATAAGCCCAAATAGAATGTAAAAGGTGGCATCCACCGCCTACACTAAGTGTGCCAAATGTAACAAGTTTGGTCACACTTCTGGCTCTTGCATGAAGAAGGGATCAACAAAAATTACACAAATCTAGATGTCAAAGTTGACTACGTATACTATGAGTGGAATAACTTGGTTAACTTGAACTTACCCTTATCTTCTTTTTAGGTGTGTTGGCAGGTTAAAAACTATAGGAACGTGTAGTACTTGGACTCTAGGTGTTCCAAGAACATGACGGGGGATGAAGACAAGCGCCTTAGCCTGGAAAAGAAAAGGGGAGGCATGGTAACATATATAGACAATGATAAAGGAAGAATTCTGGGTGTTGGTACCTTAGGTAACATGCATTTTATATTTCAAACGCATTGTTAGTAGATGGTTTAAAGAAAAATTTAATATCCATTAGTCAGTTGTGTGATAAATGCCTGAATGTTTTATTTAAAACCTATGCAAACAAGTGTAAAATTGTTGATGTTAAATCACAAAATATATTGCTAACCAGATCTAGGAAACACAACATTTACACTATTATGTTTGATGAATTAGCATCCTCAAATATAAAATGTTTAGTCGCTAAAAATGAAGAGTTGGAACTTTGGCATAGGAGACTCGGTCATTTCAGGAGTAAATTATCAAACAATTGAAAGAAAAGCTAATCCATGGACTTCTACAATTAAACGGTAGTTTGACTTCTTTGTATGTTCCTTGTCAAAAGGGAAAATTCACTAAATCATTTTTTTAAAAACAAACATGATATTACCACTTTTAGACCACTTCAATTAATTCATATGGATCTATTTGGTCATATTTGTACTGCAGTCTAAAAGGGAAATGTTACACGTTTGTGATAATTGACGGTTACTCACGATTTTCTTGGACTATCTTTCTTGCAAATAAATCTAATGCTTTCACTGAATTCTCCATCTTGTGCACCAAAATTCAAAATGAGATGGAAATAAAAATTAAATGTATAAGGTTAGACCATGGGGGAGAATTTGAGAATTAAAATTTTACCTCTTTCTATAATAACTTAGCCATTCGGCACGAGTTTTCTGCTCAACGCACTCCACAACAAAATGGGGTAGTGAAAAGGAAAATATCGGACGCTACAAGAACTATCTCGCACTATGATCGTCGAGCATAGCTTACCCCAATATCTATAGGCTGAAGTGGTTTGTAAAACATGATATTTAATGAACTTGACCATACTTCGCCCAATTCTAAAGCGTACTCCATATTAGCTTTATTTTGAAAAGAATCTAAGTGTATCTTATTTTGAGTTCTTCTATTACCCTTGTTTCATTCTTAACACCAAGGATAATTTAGGAAAATGTGATGAAAAATCTGACTTAGGCATATTTTTAGGATATTCCTCTACTAACTATACATATAAGATGTATAACAAACGAACCTTGGTTTTTAAAGAATCCATACATGTGCACTTTGACGAAAACACTCCAAAAGAAGACTCTAGATCAAATGAAATTAATGATGATGTAATTCTACCAAAAGAGGAGAGTGTGAAGAGAGAGGAAGTGGTAGAAGAATTAGTTCATACTAAAGAATATAAACCTCCAAGAGAGCTACATTTTGTTAAATCTGGTGGCAAATCTTAGAGGGGGGTGAATCAAGTTTGTAAAAAACTACTAGAGATTAAAAAATATCAGAGGCAAGAAGAAATTTTTCTGGAGCTATCGTTGGGCGATATCGAGATATCGCTATGGATATCGACAGAAACTTTATTCCTTGTTTCTGAAGATCGTATAAAAGTCGGCACATATAAGAAATTAAATTTTTAATAGTAAGAACGTATGATTAAAGATGGAACACGAAAACATGATTTTATTTCATAAAAAAGAGTTTACAAAGTTCAAAACTAGATCTCCATGACGTCAAAGATCGGATTCGATAAGTCAAATATTTATTATGGTTTCTATATCACACTACTTTAGGACCGGTTGACTCTCTCACTTCTTCCTAAGAAGATTGACGAACCTACTAGATCACGTAGATCTAGACATCCTCCCAGGACTATTCCCACATATTTCTCCCAGAAATTTGACAACCTCCCCGAACGATTTCCCATAAACTCCTCCCAGGAATTCAATGTCCACATCGAATGATTTCTCCATATAGAATACAATAGATAATGAAAAAGAATGAGAAATAGATAAGGAAAATTTGTGCTCCCTCAAAAAGTATATCTTTAGAGGCGGTGTGTAACACCCCAAAAAGTCAGGATAAGTGTTGACCTGAGCTGGACGGAAATCGTCGAGCAGAGCTCGACGAAAATGTCGAGCAGAGCTCGACGAAAATATCGAGCAAAGCTGAGCGGTGTTATGACTCCGTTCGATGAATGGTCGAATTATCTTGTCGCCAAAGTGGCGACTCGTGTCAGGTGGCTGGTGTGTGGCCACTGAGCGGTTGTTGACTTTGTCAGCACAAACCCGATCCGTGGTTTTCGTTTGATGTGAAGATATTGTAGGGATGGGGTAAAACCCGAGGCCATATCTGCAGAGGGATGGATTGAGGAAGTAATTATTTCCTTTTCTCTCTCTCTTTTCCTTGCTTCCCAGTTCTGGAGCAGAAAACTTTCGGCTGGTGTTAGGCTTTGGGTGAAGCTTTAAGTTACTAGAGAAGATCTGGTGGATGGAATCAAGGGCCAAAGCTAGATCCGCGAAGTGGAGTACGACGTGTTCCTTTCCATATGCGTAGCAAAGCTTCGTCATGGCCCCGAAGAGAGATACAAGGATAATGATCTTCATTATTGAACAAGTGAAGTCCTTCTTTTGGCATATGCATGAAATCCCTCACCAAAAGGTGGAGAGTCGAGGGAATTCCTTTGGGTTGATTCATGAAATCCCCAGCGAGTATTGCATATAGATCCGAAAATGTGTAGTATGGAATAGGCATGCTGTGTGAAACCCATCTGGACACGTTGGTCTCAATTGGTGATGTTTATTTTGCGTGTCGGAGAAGTCTCCGAGTATAAATGAGTAATATACAGGGTCTGCGGGGTACTGGAGTTGCATTCCAAGAAAATATCATAGAAATCAACGGTTTAAGACCAGTTGGGTGTCGCTGAGCGATAGTGAGTATCGCCAACGGCGATAGCTCTTAGGGAGCTATTTGTGATGTGAAAGACCAGATTTCTGACACTGTAGGAGGGTGCAGGGTTTGGGTTGTGTTTTGGCGCAGAAAGAGAGTTTCTGTTGGTCCCGCCAAGAGATTATAACGAACGTTGACACTAACTCCCTTTTTGATTGTGAAGCCAGTCCTTGGAGGATAGTGTGGATATTGTGTGAGATACGAGCTCTTAAAGGCCAGTGTGTCGAACGGGTAAGGGGAAAGCTGACCCGCGTCATTTTTACGATTTGAGCAATGGGCATGGCTGAACTGTACTCGCGTTATATCTGACCGAAGGTAGACCTAAGTTATTGGTCTCGTTGGAGCGCATAAAGATATTCTTAGGCCTGCGTTCCATTAAGACTAAAATGCTCAAACTTGTCGTTATGTTTGGGACCTCCGAACAGTGGTGGGACCCTAGTTTTCCGGTACACCGATAATGTGCCCTGAGTGCACGGAGCGTTGGGCCATGCAGCCGATGTTTGTGATATATTGAACTGTGCGTGGGTGCAAGTTTTGTGATATATCTGCTTGTTAAAATACTATGCCTACAGGGAAGGAATACCATTGCCCTGGGAAAGGGGTAGGGTCGTTATAAATGTGTAAGTTGAATGCTGACCGTTGTCTTATTTGCCACCCTAGGGGTGGATTGTCTCTGTGCAGGTGTTGGAGAGCCAAGCGGGAAATAGCGGGCTGAAGCCCATGCTGCTTTGCTGGCCCTTGAAGGCCAAATGGAATAGTTTTACCATTTTCATGTGTGCTCGGCCTGCGTGTCGATGTTTGTAATCCACACCTGTGAAGTTTAATTGTACGGCCTTAAGACCAAACACTTTTGTGCGAAGTGACATTCATGTGCTGTTATATATAAATAGTGTTTTATATATTGTGGACATTCAAATGAGTTTGAGTTCAAATAACCTTAAAGCTTCCGTTAGCATAATCTGAGTTAGGATGCGAATAGTTTTTCGTATTAACCTGTAACCTTTTCGTCTGTTTGTGAACTATGGTGTGGGGCCCCGGCCAGACCCTCTATTATATTTCATGTGACGGACGGAGGCGTTACAATTTGGTATCCGCTTTTCTTTGTCTTCCTCCTACAAATTCGTGGATGAATTCTTTTGCGGGGTGGCAAGCACGTGTAAGTGCTTACCGTTATAACATAAATGAACTCAAGAATGTCTACTTAGGAATGAAAATACACATATTTGGGGTACTTGTGTGTTCCTGGTATTGCCTTTTGTAATATTTTAGTTTCTTAATTGTTTGTTTCACGATTGTAGGTGACTAGAAGTAGTGAGGGGCAGCAAGAACCCCAACATTCGATGGGGATTAATACGCCAACTGAGGTGCCAACACCTCCTCCTTTGGTAGAAATGCTCTGGTTGATCGATGATGTGGTCTTTGTAATGATCAAGGCCCAACATGAGGGACATGTACAACCCTCTATTCTGGTGGTGAGTCTTATGTCGGTTGGTGTACTTGAGAAGATGGCAAGGGTAAATGCATCGGCTCCGCTGTTGAATATGTTTCTGAGTCAAGGACTGTACACGATCGAGGATTACATTCATGCATTTGTTGTGCTGAGACAACATGCAGAGTTTGTGTTTGAGACCGAGGAGACTAAGACTAATAGATTTTATGCTGTTCTGCGCGATGAACTACGACGTCTATTGTTGGCTCCAAAGTTTCTTGGATTTTGTGCTTTGGTAATGACTGCTAGGTCTTTGGAAATGGACTTGACAAAGTTCAGGGCAAAGCAAGAGTTCAATGTGCCGAACTTTGCAAGTATTTCAAAATCAAACTCTTGTAAGTGGAAGAAGAAGTTACATCTGCTAGAATCAACCTCTTCCACAATCATGGGAACAAAGAAAAGGTGTGGTCCATATGTTTTCTTTTCTTGTGGTAAGGTAGGACATCTTTCCCGAGAATTCCATGGTGATGCGCCAAGGACAAAGAAAGCTAAGGCTGGATAAGTTGTAGAGAAAACTCCACGCACTTACTACTTGTGTAGCAAAGGACATATAGCCTGAGACTGTCGAAGTGGCCCTTAGATGACACCAAACAAAAAGGGAATGTTGAATGTATATACATAAATAACTGTAATTATGTACCATATAGTTCCTAGTAAGGAACAATGTATACAATACTTGTTTTGTATATATAAATATGTTGTGATGAATGATCAAGAAGTCGTTTGATTAAGGCTTAATATATACCATGTGTGCTTATCTTCGTATCACAGATAAGAGTGGAATGATATGGCCATAGTGACAAGAGTGAATATTGGTAGAAAGTTATATGTTAAGATGTCGTTATGATGTCATATCAGGACGTAGGAGCATCTGTGCTGATAATAGTTGTGTTTGATGTGATCATAGGTGTGGACTAGCTCTTGGAGTAGAGTATCAGTATAGATTACACCTTCACGGAAGTCACACTGGGAAAGATCACCGAACGAGGGACTACGTTCGCTTATATATGAGGATCGAGTAAGATATGCATGTCTGCTCTCCAAGTCGTCAAACTTGTTCGGATGTGCACGAAGTAATTCTTCTTGCCAATATCGGCCTTTAGGATGAAGCCCGATTGAGTGACACTCATATTGTGTCAGCTTATACAGATGTGTTTCCTAATGACCTCCATGGGTGATGTCCCCTCAGGAGACCAACGACACTATTATGGTAGTGCCAGGTGTGAAACCTGTAGCCCGTTGCCCATATCGAGAATAGCCATAGGAGATGGAAAAATGAATAGTTCAACTAGAAGAATTGCTAAGATAAGATTATTGGAGTCCCAGGGTGTCACCTTGAGGTGCACTGGCCCCTTTAGGGAAAAGAAAAGAAGGACAGTAGCCTGCAGCTCTACATCAACTATAGAGAACTGAATAAGCTGTTAGAGAAGAACATGTATCCTATTCCATGGAGTGATAACGTGTTCGATCAGCTAGTGGGATCAACTGTCTACTCTAAGCTGGACTTAAGATCTGGCTATGATCAGTTATGGATTCGGGAATGTGACATTCCCCAGATAGCTTTTGGTACACGCTATGGTACTTACAAGTTCACGGTAATGCTGTTTGGGCTAACAAATGTGCCATCGGTATTCATTGACCTAATGCACCGAACATTTCGAGAGTACTTGGATTTATTTGTCATCATCTTTATTAACAACATTTTAGTGTACTCTCAGTCTGAAGAAGACCATGTGAACCACTTACGAATGGTATTGTACACCCTGAAAAAGAACAATCTCTATTCCACGTTCTTATAGTGCGAGTTCTGGCTATCGTCGGTGGGTTTTTCTTGGCCATGTGGGTAGTGTTGTAGGTATGGCAGTAGATACTGCGAATATAGTTACGATACAACAATAACATGTGTTGTCAATTGTAGCTAAGTCATACATCCCTTGGAATTACTCGCTACTATTCGCGGATAGCCTTACCAGTCCCCACAATGACGAGGAAAGATAAAAAGTTCATTTAGACGCCGGAGTGTGCGCGAGCTTTTGAAGAGCTAAAGATTTGTTTGACCACGACGCCTATTATGACGTCGCCTTGTAGTACAGACGGCATTGAGATTTATTGTGATGCGGCAGGGAGTGGCTTAGGCTGTGTGCTTTTTAGTTTGAAAAAGTGATAGCTTATAGCTCACGCCATTTGAAAGTGCATGAACGGAACTACCCCGTCCATGAATTGGAATTGGAGGGGGTGATATTTGCACTTAAACTGTAACGTCATTACTTATATGGCGTGAAAGTTGACATCTTAACGAACCATAAGAGCCTTAAGTGTCTTCTGGATCAGAAAAGTATAAATATGCGACAATGAAAGTGGATGGAGTTTCTTGAGGTGTACACCTTCCAGATTCACTATACTCCCGGGAAGGGCAATGTGGTCGCAGATGAATTGATTCGTAGGACTACAGCAAGGGGCAAGTTGGTTTCGGGTGCATGACGAGCATCTGATCCGGGAATTGGAGAACCTAGAAATTTCTTGTATTGAAAAGAATTCCACCGCAAGTGCATGCCTAAACTGGACCGAGGTACAATATGACCTTACGGACAGGGTTCGGCGAGCAATGGAACTGGATGAAAGTCTACAACGTTATGCAACAGATAGGTCACATGCCCAATTCTCCTGGGATGACGGCCTTTTGCGAAAATATGGTCGTTTGTGCGCCCCGATTATGGGTAAGCTAAAAGAAGAATTGATGTATGAGGCTCACTTTATGAAATTCACCCAGGGAGCACAAAGATGTATAAAGACATGAAAAAAAAGCTTTTCTGGTGGCCGGGAGTGAAGAAAGACATAGCATATTACGTGGCGAAATATCAGACATGTGCCTTAGTGAAAGCAGAATGCTAGAAGCCTGGAGGTTTCTTGAAGTCGTTACCTATTCTGGAATGGAATTTTGCTGATATTTCGATGGATTTCATGCACGGTTTGCCAAGATCTCAACGTGGTAACGATTCGTTTTGGTTGATCGTAGACCAGTTGACTAAAGTGGCTCACTTCATTACGAACAAGAGGGACGGTTCAGTGGAAGCCTTGGCTAAGTGTTGGAACACCCTATTACTAATTTGGGCAAGGATCACTATGTCTCTTAGGAAGCCAGGTTGACCTAGTTGTATAGTGTAAAGGTCAACATTAGAATGAGTCTAGGGCTTAGAACTTAGGTTTGAAGCTGCCCCCAAGGACCATTCAAGCTCAGGATTTCAAGCTAAGTAAAGAGATAAAAATAGTCGAATGACGGTCGACTATCGTTGAGCTCAGGTCGACGATCGTCGAGCTCTGGTCGACTACTTATGTCCTCAGCCTTCTGCTTATTGCTGGCTTCGGTCGACTATCGTCGAACTTCAGTCCGACGATCGTCGAGCTTTGGTCGACGATCTCTGGCTGTGCTTGGGTCGACTATTTCTGGGAAAGTTTAGGTCGACGATCTCTGTTTGCTTCAGGTCGACGTTTTCTGTTGAAGTCTAGGTCGACGATTTCTGTCTTAATCAGATCGACTATTTCTGCCAGACCAAGAACTTAGATAGTCGATCTCAGATCGAAGTTTTCTGTCTACTGCTTATCTTCAATATCTCTGAGCTCAGGTCGACGATCTTCGAGCTCAGATCGACGTTTTCTGTCAGAATGATATATTCCTTCTCTGAGCTCTGGTCGACGATCGTGGAGCTCAGATCGACGTTTATTTTGAGAGGTCGACGTTCTTAAGGATTCAAATGCTGCCAGTCTTTGGAATGTTTTTGAATTCTCTCAGCATTTAATTTCAAGAAGATTTGCCAGCCGTTTTCATTTATTCTGGAACAAGTTTCAAAGGAATTATTCAGGAATGTTTCATTGGACTTTCCTCTAGAAGACAAATCATTTATGGAAGGCATTTAATGTCTGATAACGGCTATCTTGGAAGAATTATATTCAGAGAAAAAGATCGTCTTCTCCATCACTACTTTCAGAGAAAATTAATCCAGAGTCAATATACAGTAGAATCAAGAGACACACTGACATAGAAGAACAAGAAGAATTAAGTTGAAAAAGATAACCATTCACTTGCTTACAGAAAAGTGATCAAAGCTTCATCTCAAAGAACTCCAGACACCTCATCTTTCAGCCTCTTTGCTGAATCAATTCTTTGCTGGAGATCTAAAGATCTGAAGACCTATCACCCTAGAGCAAAGCTTCCATTCCTGATTCATTCAACATCTCAGGGGGAGCTTTGACAACAAAAGATCCACTAGTCTTCTCTCATTTGATTTGAGAACAGAGAAGACAATCTCACCTCTTTACCTTTTTCTTTTTCCTGCTGTAAAGGGTTTTTGAACTCCCTTCAAAAGTTTTGTTTGGTTCTGAGAGCCTTATCAAAACTCAGTGGTGGCAAGACACCTTATCAAAAAATCCAGTTTTGGTTTTTGAGCACCTTGTCAAAAGCTCATTGATGTCAGGACACCTGATCAACTCATCCTGAGTGGATTCCTACCAAGGGTGGTAGAAGAGTGGATGTACCCAGGTTTTTGGGGAACCACTATATTTCCTTGTGTCTTCTGGTTTGTTTGTGTGATTTGTTTGCTGTGTACTGTGCTCTTTACTTCTTGGTTTTTAACTTCTTACTAGCACTCTACACTATATCATAAATTGAACTTTATATGTGCTGTTTATTTCAACTGTGAAAAACTATTTTAAAATACTCTATTCACCCCCCCCCTCTAGAGTTGAGATAGATCTGACCCTCACTTTCAATTGGTATCAGAGGCAGGTTGGTTGCTCATGCAGGCTAACACCTGAACCAAAAGATCCTTGATAAGATCAATCTCTTAAGAGGATTATTTTCTATACATCTATCTATTTATTTAAAGACATGGCACAGAACAAAGATTATGCAAGCACCAGACCACCAGTGTGCAACCTTTCCAAGTTTGCACTCTGGAAGGCAAGGATTAGATTATACATGAATTCTATTGATGAGGATATTTTTAATTCTGTCTTGACAGTGTGTCCAACTCCACCAGCAAGCTCAAGTACAAGTGTTGTTCCACCTCCTTCTGGAACAGATGCAGACATAAAGAAATGGAAAACTGCAGATACAAAGGCCATGAACATCTTGGCTCAGACAATGTCTGATGAGATATTTCAGAAAGTAGCTGACTGCAACTCAGCCAAAGGAATTTGGGACAAGCTCTCTGAAATTGTCTCAGGATCTGCTGATGAAAGAAAAGATAGAAGATCTCATCTGATAAGCCAATATGAGAACTTCAAAAAGGGAGAAGCTGAATCAGTGGCTGACATGTACAATAGACTAAGTCTAATTGTCAATGAGTTAAAAACCCTAGACAAAGAAATCTCACTGACTGAGCTGAATAACAAAATCCTGATGTGCTTCCCCAGCACTTAGGATTCAAGAATCTGGCCAATCAAAGATGCCAGAAGTCTAAATGAGATCACCACTGAAGCTCTCCTGGGCAAGCTCAAATCCTATGAGCTGCTCATTAAAAATAGAGAAGAAGAACAAAAGGCTACTTCTCCAGCCACAAGGAAAGAAAATACCATAGCCTTCAAAGCTGCAGAAGAAGAGCCTGAAAATAAAGCTACAGGAAATGATGAGCTCATAAGTCTACTGGCCAAAAGATTCTACAAGATGGCCAGAAAAGACTTTAGAAAGAGACCATACAAGGGTCATGATAAACCAAGGTATGATAAATCAAACAGCAATAAAGAAATTATATGCTTTGGTTGTAGGAAACCAGGCCACATTGTGCCTGACTGTCCAGAAAACAAGAATAAGGACAAGAAGGAAAGAAGAGAAAGAAGAAAAGAAAAGGATTACAAGAAGAATAGCTCAGACAAAGCCTCCTCCAGCAAGAACAAATATACAAGGAAGGGCTTTGTTGCTGAGACATGGAGTGAGACTGAAGAGGAATCTGAAGCCTCATCCAGTTCCAGTGATGATGAGGATGATGAAGATGAAAAAGAATTTTGCATGATGGCTATCAATGCCTCACAGCAAAACTCTGATGAAGAATCAGAATCAGATTTAGAAACTCAACCAGATGAAGATCAGGTAATCAACTCTTTTGATTTTAATTCTGAGGACTTCAAAGATGAATTTAAGACACTGTGCCTAGATCTATTAAAATCTGAGAAGGAGATAATCTCTCTCAGGAATCAATTATCTGAGCATAGTGTCCTAAACTCAAAGAACCTCAAACTCTCTGAGGAGTTAGAATGTTGTAGGGAGGAGATAGCTTCACTGAAAAGTGAACTATCAAAGGCCAAAAAGTTTGAAGAATCCCTAAATGGGAGAAGTATCAGACTGATGGACATCACAAGCACAGTGAACTCTAGATTTAATAGCACACTGGGCTTGGGTGCCTCATCCAGCCAACCTATAATATTGACAACTCCAATCAAGTTTGTCTCTGACAAAGGAAAGGGAGTAATAGAGGTACCCAGGAAGAATGTAGATCTGTCAGAGAAAAATTCAATTCAACAGATGGCATCAAGCAGAGCTCGACGATCGTCGAACAGAGCTCGACGATCTAACTACAGATCGTCGACCTCAGCTCGACGATATCCAAACCCTGAACTTCAGCATAATCGATCTTCGAACAGAGATCGACGATCTGACCCAAGATCGTCGACCTCAGTTCGACGATCGTCGAACAGAAATCAGGACTGTGAACATTCCCTCAATGGCACATCTAGATTCAATCCTAGAAGTCCTACATCCCAAAGCTTTAATCCCTATACTGAATGGATAGTACCTCCTAGGAGATACCATCCTGAAGGTTATAAGGATCAACCTGGGATGTCTTTTGTTTCAGAATTTAAGGGATATCAACCTAGGCCCAAGGTTAACAGGGTCAAAAACAAATAAGCTGGTTTTGTGCAGGTGAAGACCTATCCAGCATCAAACCATCAATGGTATCTGGATAGTGGGTGCTCAAAGCACATGACAGGGGACAAGGACAACTTCACTTCCTTCAAAGCCAAGCTTGGACCCAAAGTAATTTTTGGAGACTCAAGCTTTGGAACTACAAAAGGATATGGTGCAGTCCAAATTGGCTTAGTCACATTCAAGAAGGTGGCATATGTTGAAGGACTCAAGCACAACTTAATAAGTATCAGTCAACTGTGTGATGAAGGATATCAAGTGACATTCAACAAAGCCATATGCAAGGTCAAGTCAGAGGACAACACAACTGTGTTGACAGGTAACAGAAGAGGTAACATTTACTTAGTGGATTTTCATTCACCTATAGTAGATATTTGCCTGTTCAATTCCATTTCAAAATCTAATATTTCATGGCATAAGAGACTAGGGCATATTAACCTGAGAACCATTGCTAGGCTATCTAAAGACAACCTTGTTAGAGGACTACCTTCTGGTCCCTACAAGAAGGAAGGACCTTGCAAGGCTTGTCAATTAGGCAAGCAAACTAAAAGTAGTTTTAAATCAATTAATAAGAGTGATTCACCTAGGATTTTGTACCTATTGCACATGGATTTTTTTGGACCCATATCTGTACAAAGCCTAGGAGAGAAATCCTATACTTTAGTGATTGTAGATGACTTCTCAAGATTCACTTGGGTATTCTTTCTGAGGAAGAAGTCTGATAACTTCAAGTGTTTGACAGATTTTCTCAAATGCATTCAGATTGAGTTCAACACTCACATTGCCCTGATCAGAAGTGATCATGGGACAGAGTTTGATTCTCTTCTCATGCAAGAGTTCTGTCAAAGTGAAGGGATCAGGCACACTTTCTCAGCTCCTAGAACTCCTCAACAAAATGGGGTAGCTGAAAGGAAAAATAGAACACTCATTGAATCTGCAACTACATTATTGGCAGATGCTCACCTACCTCTATCCTTTTGGGCTGAGGCAGTGAACACCTCCAACTATGTGTTGAACAGAAGCCTGATACACAAGCTGAAGGGCAAGACTCCCTATGAATTGCTCAAAGGGAAGAAACCTAAAATAGGCTATTTTAAAGTTTTTGGTTGCACTTGTTTTATTCATAATAATGACAAGAAATATCTAGCAAAATTCCAAGCTAAAGCTGATGAAGGAGTGTTTCTGGGATACTCCATGATCAGCAAGGCCTATAGGGTTTATAATAAATCTTCCTGTAAAATTGAAGAATCTGTTCATATTATTTTTGATGAAGCTAACATGTCTTTCAAGGAGAAGAATGCTTCTACCATAGAACCTTTGCAGGTACATTCTCTAGCTGAAGACTTGAACAAATTGCAAGTTGTTGAAAAGAATGAGAGCAGTGATGATGAAGAAGAAGTTCAACATCTTGAAGAAAATCATCCTGAAGAGCCAGTTGCTGCTCCACTAGAGGAGACAACAACACTGGCTGGTGAACAATCAACACTCCCTGTTGATTTAGTAACAACAAGAGATCATCCAATCACCCAAGTAATTGGAGAGATCTCAGCTGGTGTGCAAACTAAAAATCAGGTCAACCAGAACCTGATGCACACTTGCTTCCTATCTCAAATTGAGCCTCAATCCATTCAAGATGCAGAGCAAGATCCACACAGGATCATTGCAATGCAAGAGGAGTTGCATCAATTTGAAAGGAACAAGGTTTGGGAACTAGTGCCTAAGCCAAAGGATCATCCCATTGTTGGAACAAAGTGGGTATTCAGGAACAAGCTGGATGATCAAGGAGTCATAGTCAGAAACAAGGCAAGGCTAGTTGCTCAAGGATACTCTCAACAAGAAGGAATAGACTATGATCAGACCTTTGCACTAGTTGCAAGGTTAGAAGCCATCAGAATATTCCTAGCCTATGCTGCTCACAAAGGTTTCAAAGTGTACCAAATGGATGTAAAGAGTGTATTTCTCAATGAAGACATTAAAGAGGAAGTCTATGTTAGATAACCTCCAGGTTTTATCTCTCTAACTCACCCTGATTATGTTTATAAATTGCATAAAGCATTATATGGTCTCAAGCAAGCTCCTAGAGCATGGTATGAGACCCTAGCATGCTTTCTTCTGGAAAATGATTTTATTAGGGGGAGAGTAGACCAAACTCTTTTTATTAGAACCCATAAGTCCCATACCCTACTAGTGCAAATTTATGTAGATGACATTATTTTTGGTTCTACTGATTCAAAATTGTGCAAAAAGTTTTCCAAGCTTATGCATTCTAAATTTGAAATGAGTAGCATGGGTGAGCTGTCCTTCTTCTTAGGACTGCAAGTCAAGCAACATGCTGAAGGCATATTTATTTCTCAAACCAAGTATGCAAAAGAATTGGTTAAGAAATTTGGTATGTCTGATGCATCATGTATGAAAACACCCATGCCCTCAAATGCTGTAATAGATGCTGATGAACATGGGAAACCTGTTGATCAGACAACATATAGAGCAATAATTGGCTCTTTATTGTACCTTACAGCTAGTAGGCCTGATATAATGTTTGCTACATGTATTTGTGCTAGATTCCAAGTTAGCCCTAGAGAGTCACACTTAATCTTAGTTAAGAGGATTCTTAGGTATGTGAAAAGTTGTCCAAATCTAGGTCTCTGGTATCCAAAAGATTCAGCATTTGACTTAACTGGATTTTCAGATGCTGATTATGCTGGATGCAGAATAGACAGGAAAAGCACCCGTGGAACATGTCAGTTCCTTGGTGACAGACTTGTCTCCTGGTTTTGTAAGAAGCAAACATCTGTGTCAACCTCAACTGCTGAAGCTAAGTATATGGCTGCAGGCAGTTGCTGTTCACAAATATTGTGGATACAGAATCAGCTCTTAGACTATGGCTACAACTTAGAGAAGTCTAAATTTTTCTGTAATAATACTAGTGCTATCTCTATAGCACAAAATCCAGTCCTCCATAGTAGGACAAAACACATAGAAATTAGGCATCACTTTCTAAGAGATAATGTAGAGAAAAATAAAATTGAACTTCAATATATTCCTACTGATTTGCAAAGGGGAGATATTTTCACCAAACCCTTGGATGAAAAGAAATACAGTTTCTTCCTAAATCAGTTAGGCATGTTGAATGGAGGAAGCCTAAATTAAATTACAAGATTTTGTAAAGCTAAAACAGACCAAGACTAGGCTAAAAATTTCTTTCTTTTTGTGTCTGTAGGATAGTTTTTGTCCCTGAACTGAGCTCGACGTTTTCCCAGAAAACGTCAAACGGAGATCGACGATTTCCCACAAAATCGTCGACCGGAGATCGACGGTTCTTGAGACGTCGATCTGAGTTCAGCGCCGCCGTTGGATCTAGGCTTTCCTTCTGTCTGCTCCTTGATCGTCGAGCGGAGCTCGACGCTCTCAATAACATAGAACGGAGTTTGACGCTATTGGCGTCTCTTCAAATTCCTTCTGCAGCCCAAATCGTCGAGTTGAGTTCGACGCTTCTTCGAATTGAGCTCCACGATTTTCCTTTTTCGCGTCGAACCCTAATATAAAATCATTTCTTGGCCGCCGCTCGTCGTTTACGCCTTCATACTCTCTGCAAATTATTTTTCCCTCCAAACCTTCTACACTTGGTCGCGTTTGTTCAATCTTTGCAGGTACAAATGGCTTCAACTGTTGCTGCCCTTTCGAAGATGAAATTTGATACCGGTTTTGATATCGATATAAGTTCGTTTGATGGAAGCGATCAACGCTTCAAGGACATTCTCAGTTTGTTCAGAGATCAGCAGCTGTTGGAAATAATGTCTACTAGAATGAAAATTGCTTCAGATGAAATAAAAGAATGGTGTTATTCTGCGACAGATGAGAATGAGAATTCTATCATCGGCTTCATAAAAGGGACCCAGGTACAACTGTCCCCGGCTCTCTTAACTGAAGTGTTTCATCTCAGTACTGGAGAAGACTCTATCAAATTATTTGGAGAAGAATATGATTCCATGCTTGATCGGATGGGTCACAATGCTGTGAATCCTAATAAACTGCTGAAGAAGAATCTGTCATTGGAATTTCAGTTTTTGGCTGATGTAGTCGGGAAAGTGCTGCTGGCCAAGCACTCTGCCCATGATACAATATCAAGATATCAGTTTTGTCTGATGGGAGCTCTGCTGGATAAAAAACACCTGAACTGGGGATCAATTTTCTTCAATCTGATTAAGAAAAAGCTGAATAAAACTGCTGTCATCTTTGGGAGAATTCTAGGGGTCTATCTGCATTTCAGATGCCCTGAGTTGCTGACCTCTTCTGGGATGTTCATTAATGCATCCAAGAGGCTCTCCTGTGCCCTTTTTGGCAAATGGGACAGGCAGATCATCAATCCCTCCAGAGCTGCTGCATCGACTACTGCTTCAGGCACAAGGACTGTCTTAGTCACTCCACCCCTAGTCTCTGCACCAGCAGAAGGGTTGCCTGCTCCTCTTTCTCCTTCAGCTGTCTCTACCCCAGCCATTTCATCCTCACCTCCAATCTCTACCATAGCCATATCTTCCCCAATTACCATCTCTTCACCAGTTTCATCCCCTCCAGCATCTACCTCTGAGGTATTCCTTCCTCTCTTCTCTTACCCATCCTTTACCACTCCATCATATTCTCTTTTAGATGAATCCTTCATGGATGATTCTCAACCTTCCTCTCCTCCTGAGCCTCCCTCTACCTCCTCATTCCAACAAATGATGGAAGACATTTTCTCTCAACCCATCTTCACTCCTTCTCTTACCCCTTCTATCTCCACCTCACTTCACTCAATCTCCTCCTTTCCTATATCAGAACCATCCATTCCCTTACCTCCTATCTCCTCTTTCCCCATGCCACCAGCTCCAGCCAACATTCCTTCAACAACCTTCTATCCTACCTCTGCTCAAGCCCCTCTTGAGCATGTAGATCTCTCAGCCCTGGCTGACAGGTTATATGAGCTGTTAGCTCCAAAGCTAACCTCATTACTGGAGACCTCTCTGGCTCCACTCCTGACCCATGTCAAGGAGTTGTCTTCCAAGCTATCATCTTTCATCTCCTCTCAGGCAACTTCATCTTCTGGGTGCCTTGATTCACTTATCTCTGAACCAAGGCAGGGGGAGATGCTATATGAAGTAGTTTTTGCAATGAACCTCCAGAGCCTGCTCTCCAAGTTTAATGCTGGATACTTCAGATTTCTGCCAGTTCCTCACACTGAAGATCTGTCTAAGGCCATTGTGCCTATTTCTATCTGTAATCCCAGCCATATTGAAGCATATATAAATTCTTGGAAGGCTGTGGATGTTGTTTTGTCCATATCTGATGCTGTTACTAAGGCCATTGTGCCTCTTGTTGATGATGATGCTACTGCTGTTGTAGATATTTCTGCTGATATTGCTGTTGACTCTGATATGCTTGTTGATGCTTATGCTGTTGCTTCTGTTTGCTCTACTACTGCTCCCTCTCCTCCTGCTCCTGCTGTTTCTGCAAAGCTTAAAGCTCAAGAAGAGTATATCAGAAGAATTGATGATCTGTATGATCAACCTCAGAGTTCTGAAAGTGATCAGTACAGGACAGATTCTGATGATTCTGCTAGCACTATTGCCAAGAAAAGGAAAGCTAGAAGCAAAGCAATGATGTATGTTTCCCCAGCTCAAGCAAAGGACTCCAATGATATTCCCTACTATATTTTGCATGACTGCCCCTTATCTGAGCCTTGGATGCAGTACTCCAAGAATCAATTAAAGGCTATGAAGAAGAAGAGGAAGCTAGACAAGTATGAAAAAGGATCTTCTCAATATCAGCCTCCTCCTCCTCCTCCTCCAGATTCTGGATCAGGCTCAGCCCCTCAAGCTCCAGTTTCCACACACAGTTCTTCTCAGTCCTATCAGAAATCCTATCAAAGAGAACAGCATCAAAGGGGATATCAATCCAGAAGAGATCAATATAGAGGAAGCCAGAGAGGGCACAGACTTCATTCAAGGGAAGGACAAGGCCACTCTTACTCTTCTTCAGGTCCTTTCCCTTACAGGCTGAAAGACTCAATTGTTTCCAGGACCCCTCTTGATTCTGAAATCTCCAACAGATATGAACCTCCTATTCCTTTTGAGGATCCTGAGAACAACCCTGTGTCCTGGACAGCTAGAATGAAAGAATTGGCTGCCCTTGATCAAATGAAAAAGGCCAGAGAACAAGGCAAGGATACTTCCAACATAACTACTTTATCATAACAGAGAAAGAAAGAACTAGAGAGATATGCATCAAGGAAATTCTTTAATCCAGAAGACTATATGAAGCTGCACCCTGAGGCTATTGTTCCAAGGCCCAAATCTCAAACTTCTCTAGGTGCAGAGGATGACAGAAGGTCAAAGAAAGAAAGTCAGAATCCTAACAGAGAAATTGTGTTTAAAAAGGGAACTGAAAAGAAGTGATCTGTGTAAGCTGAACATCATTCTCCCTTGGATATTTGCTGTCTTTTTATCTATGATCTGCATTACTACTATATATCTCCTCTACAGTATTGATTTAGCTTTTGTGTTGATGTATGCTTATTTATTTCCTATTTCTGTCTGTAAATAGTATTCCTAACCCAAATAGGGGGAGATTGTTGGAACACCCTATTACTAATTTGGGCAAGGATCACTATGTCTCTTAGGAAGCCAGGTTGACCTAGTTGTATAGTGTAAAGGTCAACATTAGAATGAGTCTAGGGCTTAGAACTTAGGTTTGAAGCTGCCCCCAAGGACCATTCAAGCTCAGGATTTCAAGCTAAGTAAAGAGATAAAAATAGTCGAACGACGGTCGACTATCGTCGAGCTCAGGTCGACGATCGTCGAGCTCTGGTCGACTACTTATGTCCTCAGCCTTCTGCTTGTTGCTGGCTTCGGTCGACTATCGTCGAGATTCAGTCCGACGATCGTCGAGCTTTGGTCGACGATCTCTGGCTGTGCTTGGGTCGACTATTTCTGGGAAAGTTTAGGTCGACGATCTCTGTTTGCTTCAGGTCGACGTTTTCTGTTGAAGTCTAGGTCGACGATTTCTGTCTTAATCAGATCGACTATTTCTGCCAGACCAAGAACTTAGATAGTCGATCTCAGATCGAAGTTTTCTGTCTACTGCTTATCTTCAATATCTCTGAGCTCAGGTCGACGATCTTCGAGCTCAGATCGACGTTTTCTGTCAGAATGATATATTCCTTCTCTGAGCTCTGGTCGACGATCGTGGAGCTCAGATCGACGTTTATTTTGAGAGGTCGGCGTTCTTAAGGATTCAAATGCTGCCAGTCTTTGGAATGTTTTTGAATTCTCTCAGCATTTAATTTCAAGAAGATTTGCAGCCATTTTCATTTATTTTGGAACAAGTTTCAAAGGAATTATTCAGGAATGTTTCATTGGACTTTCCTCTAGAAGACAAATCATTTATGGAAGGCATTTAATGTCTGATAACGGCTATCTTGGAAGAATTATATTCAGAGAAAAAGATCGTCTTCTCCATCACTACTTTCAGAGAAAATTAATCCAGAGTCAATATACAATAGAATCAAGAGACACACTGACATAGAAGAACAAGAAGAATTAAGTTGAAAAATATAACCATTCACTTACTTACAGAAAAGTGATCAAAGCTTCATCTCAAAGAACTCCAGACACCTCATCTTTCAGCCTCTTTGCTGAATCAATTCTTTGCTGGAGATCTAAAGATCTGAAGACCTATCACCCTAGAGCAAAGCTTCCATTCCTGATTCATTCAACATCTCAGGGGGAGCTTTGACAACAAAAGATCCACTAGTCTTCTCTCATTTGATTTGAGAACAGAGAAGACAATCTCACCTCTTTACCTTTTTCTTTTTCCTGCTGTAAAGGGTTTTTGAACTCCCTTCAAAAGTTTTGTCTGGTTCTGAGAGCCTTGTCAAAACTCAGTGGTGGCAAGACACCTTATCAAAAAATCCAGTTTTGGTTTTTGAGCACCTTGTCAAAAGCTCATTGGTGTCAGGACACCTGATCAACTCATCCTGAGTGGATTCCTACCAAGGGTGGTAGAAGAGTGGATGTACCCAGGTTTTTGGGGAACCACTATATTTCCTTGTGTCTTCTGGTTTGTTTGTGTGATTTGTTTGCTGTGTGCTGTGCTCTTTACTTCTTAGTTTTTAACTTCTTACTAGCACTCTACACTATATCATAAATTGAACTTTATATGTGCTGTTTATTTCAACTGTGAAAAACTATTTTAAAATACTCTATTCACCCCCCCCCCCCCTCTAGAGTTGAGATAGATCTTACCCTCACTTTCACTAAGCTTTATGTTGAGCAAGTAGTACGATTGCACGGTGTTCCACGTATCATCATAAGTGATCGATACGGGTGCTTCATTTCGAATGATTGGAGACTAATTCATTAGTTGTTGGGTAAAAAATTAACGTACAGTACGGCTTTTCATCCACAAATGGTTGGACAGACTAAGAGGACCAACAGAACGATGGAGGACATGTTCCAAATGTGCGCCTTGGATTTTGGGAAGAGGTGGGAAGACCATCTCTATATGGTAGAGTTCGCCTATAATAATAGCTATCAAGCTAACATAAATAGGGCGTGTCCAGGATTCGGCGCTTGAAAAAGTTAAGTCTGAGGTATCTTGGTCTGTTTGAAGTGGTGGAGCGAGTTGGAGAAGCTGCCTATCGGCTAGATCTTTCGGCAGAATTGAGTGGATTGCATGATGTGTTACATATATCAGTGCTCCGAAAAGCCTTAAAATATCCAACTCAAGTGATTGCGACTGATCGCGTATCGGTCGAGTTTGGGCTAACGACGAAGGTTAGGCCGATTCGGATTGAGGATAAAGCGGATAAGTAGCTGCGGAATAAGACTATCCGGATGGCCAAGGTCTGGTGGTACAACTGTGGCCGTGAGGATCTACCATGGGAGCGGGAGCAGACCATGCCTGCTGAATTTCCCGAGTTGTTTGTATAACCTATTATAACATTTTTGTTAGAAACTGTTATTTTTTGTACAGAACATATATGTTGTAACATATTTGTTACTGGTTTCTGCACACTGTATTAAATTTTTGGACCAAATTTCAGTAAGGAGGGGAGGATTGTAACACCCCAAAAAGTCAGGCTAAGTGTTGATCTGAGCTGGACGAAAATCATCGGGCAGAGCTCGACAAATCGTCAGGCAGAGCTCGACGAAATCGCCAGGCAGAGCTCGACGAAATCATCGGCCAGAGCTTGACGAAATCATCGGGTAGATCTCGACGAAAATGTAGAGCAAAGCTATGCGGTGTTATGACCCCATTCGATGAATGGTTGAATTATCTTGTTGCCAAAGTGGCGACTCATGTCAGGTGGCTGGTGTGCGGCCACTGAGCGGTGGTTGACTATGTCAGCTCAAACCCGAGCCATTTTTTTCGTTTGATATGAAGAGATCGTAGGGTCGGGGTAAAACCTGTGGCCATATCTGCAGAGGGATGGATTGAGGAAGTAATTATTTCCTTTTCTCTCTCTCTCTCTTCCTTGCTTCCCAATTCTGGATCAGAAAACTTTTGGCTGGTGTTAGGCTTTGGGTGAAGCTTGAAGTTACTGGAGAAGCTCTGGTGGCTGGAATCAAGGGCCGAAGCTAAATCCGCGAAGTGGAGAGCGGCGTGTTCCTTTCCATCTGAGTAGAAAAGCTTCGTCATGGCCCCCAAAGAGAGTTACACGGGTAACAGTCTTCCTTATTGGACAAGTGAAGTCCTTCTTTTGGCATATGCATGGAGTCCCCCACCAAAAGGTGGAGAGTTGAGGGAATTCTTTTGGGTTGATTCATGAAATCCCTAGCGAGTCTTGCATATAGATTCGAAAATGTGTAGTACGGAATAGACATGTTGTGTGAAGCCCATCTGGGCAGGTTGGTCTTTATTGGTGATGTTTATTTTATGTGCCAGAGAAGACTCCGAGTATAAACGAGTAATATACGGGGTCTGCGGGGTACTGGAGTTGCATTCCAGGAAAATACCTTAGAAATCTACGGTTTAAGATTAGTTGGGTGTCGCCGAACGATAGTGAGTATCGCCAATGATGATAGCTCTTGGGGAGCTATTTGTGATGTGAAAGATCAGTTTTTTGGAACTACAGAAGGCTGCAGGATTTTGGTTGAGTTTGGGTACAGAAAGAGAGCTTCTGTTGGTCCCGCCAAGTGATTGTAATGAATGCTGACACTAACTCCCTTTTTGATTGTGAAGCCATTCCTTGGAGGACAGTGTGGTTATTGTGTGAGTTGCGAGCTCTTAAAGTCCAGTGTGCCGAATGAGTAAGGGGAAAGCTAATCCACATCATTTTGACGATTTGGGCAATGGGCATAGCTAAACTGTACCCGCATTATATATGACCGACTCGTAGACCTAAGTTATTGTTCTCGTTAGAGCGCATAATGAGAGTCTAAGGCATGCGTGCCATTAATACTAAAATTCTCAAACTTACTGTTATGTCTGGGACCTCTGAACGGTGGTGGGACCCTAGTTTTCCAGTACACCGATAATGTGCCCTGAGTGTAGGAGTGTCGGGTCGTGCGGCCGATGTTTGTGATATATTGAACTGTGCGTGAGTGATAGTTTTGTGATATATCTGCTTGTGAAAATACTATGTCTGTAGGGAAGGAATACCACTGGCCTAGGAAAGAGGTAGGGTCGTTATAAATTGGTCAGCTGAATGCTGACCGTTGCCTTATTTGCCACCCTTGGGGTGGATTGTCTCTGTGCTGGTGTTGGAGAGCCGAGCGGGAAATAGCGGGTTGAAGCCCATGTTGCTATGCTGGCCCTCAAAGGCCGAATGGAATAGTTTTACCATTTTCATGTGTGGCTGGCCTGCGTGCCGATGTTTGTAATCCACACCTATGAAGTTTAACTGTAAGACCTTAAGGCCAAACACTTTTGTGAAAAGTGGCATTTCTCTGCTGTTATATATAAATGGTGTTTTATATATTGTGGACATTCAAATGAGTTTGAGTTCAAATAACCTTAAAGCTTCCGTTAGCATGCTCTGAGTTAGACTGCGAATAATTTTTGATATTAACCTGTAACCTTTTCTCCTGTTTGTGAACTATGGTATGGGTCCCTGGTCGGACCCTCTATTATATTTCATGTGATGGATGGAGGCATTACACGGTGAATGATTGGTTCTTTTGATTCTCATAGCTAGGGCACGCGATCATCTTCTGAATCTCATTTTAGTGTTCCTTCTCCAAAGATCTCCTTTGTTTTTGCAAAAGGGAAATACTTCTCCTTCTGAGATGGTGGCTCTTAGTAGCAAGGAGGTCAAGATTCGTCTCTGAACGTTTTAAGGTTAGAGCCTTTGCCACTAGGATAAAAATTATGCTAATATTGATTTTGGCGCTATCATTGGGTGATAGTGGCTATCGTATCATAATATCCAAATTTGGTATTATCGTCGTTAGCTGCCCTGCTTTGGAAAGGAAAGGAGAGCCATTTCCAAATTTATGGCCGCTATTTTCGGGCGATAGTCACTATCTTTGGGTGATATCCTAATTTAGCGCTTCCTTTTCTAGCAACCTGTGCGTTCCACCTGTCTACAGATTGTGGATGTATCTGCATCTAGTCTATCGCCAACAATAGTAGTTATTGCCTACAATACTGCAAAAATTTACCGATCCTAAAAATCTTCACACCTATAGACCAGTACACTATACCCAAAAGTGTATGATCAAATACAACTTGGGATTTTATATTATCAAACTTGAGAAATACAGAAGGTATGTTCCAATAAACTCCCACTTTTGATAATAGCAAATCCCGTTCATTAGTTATAAAATGCACAAAACATAAAATAGCTTGGTATAGTGTAAACAACTACAATCAATACAAAATAGATAGGTTTCTATGTTAGAATAGTACAAGGAATTTTAATGGAATACTAATCAGTGTGATCGTGCACGCGTGGTACAACTCCCCCTATCTATGTGCATGATAGCTGCATTACTCCCCCTATATGTGATCTCCCCTAGGTGACTAGCATAGGACTAGCTCATGAACATTATAATCTCCCCCTTTGATATTATCAAAAGGGTCAGGCATGATCGAAAATGGTTTGTATTTAAAAGAAGAGATGTAATTTTTAATAAGCACGAAAAACAGTGACAATGCATAAGATAAATATGAGTATGAAAGATATATAAGTGACCAAAACCATATTAGAGAATTAAAAATTCGGGTCAAAAGTAAGAGCCGGGAAAAAAGACTACAAAACCAGACAGCATAGAAAAAACATTTTAATTTTAAATTGGCAAAGCATATGAATTTTTGACAAAAGCATACAAAACTCATTATACCAAATTTGTCGTACAATGTTAGGTGATTTATAGAGTTAATACAATGTAATATTATAAGCATCATGAATAGAAATCGTGTACTAGTACAATCATGCAATAAATAGGAAGTGAAGTATAAACTCAATTATTATGCATGGAAGTGTTAGATAGAACAATGTCAGGTGTACATGTAGCATCAAAGAAAAAGCATCAAGTAAAAATAATCATTAATACATATTATACCACAAGAAATCAATATGCTAACACAAGAGTGATGAAGTGAAAAATCATGTCATGTTTTCTATCTACATAATACTAAGAACAGAATAAAAAGGGCACGTACTCATTTGATTGTCTTTGCACAAGATCGAAATGATTCAATAGACCAAGGTGTTCATCTTCATAATGCTCATAGAGGCTGATCAGGAGAAATGAGTCGGGCTTGGGTGGTATCTTTTGCACATATTTTGATAGTATATATATATATAGGTTTTCCCTTTATTTTTTGTTTACTATCAATTTTATACTTCTTTTTTTTATGTGTATCCAACTTCCCCGAATCAATCGATATCTATCCACATAGATAGATACACTTTAACTTATATACAAAAGACCTTACAAATATAACTTTGGCCAAACGTGCTAAGCTCTATATATGAAAATTAACAACGTGATATTAATTTTTCAAGTCATTCCTAGTATGTTAGACACAACATCACGATTTATAACATGTCATTTTTGAAATTTCACAAGAGTGCATTTTCTAGAGATGTGTGATACGGGAAATATCATTGTTCTCTATAAATCCTCACACATACCTAGAGCCATATTAACATACACTATCCTATTTAGTCGATCTCAGTAGCTAAATACTAATAGATTATACACATCATGACAAAGACATGCAATTGTAAACAGAGATTAGCAATCCTAAATCAAGTATTAGATGAAATCTTTATTCTTATAGTTCTAGTCATGCATGTCCAAAAAAATAATGATCGTACCATTTTTATTGTATTTTTTAATATTTTTTTGTTTGAAATGAAATAACCACACGCGAAGACTAAGTAAAAACATATTTTAGGGATTTTGGAGTTTTATATATTTTTTTGTTTATGAAACATAAATAAATAAAACGAGTAAATCAAAAACATATTTTTTGTGATTTTTTTTTATATTTTTAAATTAAAAGATAAAAGAAAAACTAAATTGATAAATAAAAATAGAAGAAAATAATCTTAAATGACCAAAAATAAAAATAAATGGCAATAGATATAAAAAAAATTGAGGTTATACAAAAAACACACTATCATCTATGATTGCACAACCGCTCAGCGATATCAAACAGAGACTCAATTTTTGATAAATATGCTAAGTTTTCACTATTTTTCGATCTCAATTTTTGAAAATTGTTTTTAGCATTGTAATCCCTATCTAATGTGGTGAAAAACACAATGTGGATTTATTAATTTAGTCTATAGATCCAAAACCTGCAATTCTAAGCGGAACCTAGAGAAACATGCATCGGGAAGGTGTTCAGTAAAGATGTCCGCAAGTTGTTTGTCTATGCCAATGAAATTTACTCTCACATTTTTTCTTAATATGATCTCGAATGAAGTGATGTTGTACATCTATTTGTTTCGAACGAGAGTGGTGCACTGGATTGTTTATTAAGTCTATGACACTCTTATTATCGCACCTAAGTTCAACATTCTTGAAAGAAATACCAAAGTCCTCTAACATTTGTGACATCCATAGTGTTTGTGTGCAACAACTCCCTAAGGCAAAATATTTGGCCTCCATTGTGGAAAAGGCAATAGAATTTTATATTTCCTACTCAACCATGAAACTATTGCAGGCCCTAAAAGTGACAAGTGTCACTTGTGCTTTTATAATCAAGTGAATATCTGGCATAATCTGAGTCAGAATACCGATGGATCGTAAAGGTGCCGATGTGAGGATACCAAAGACCTAGATTTGGTGTGACTACAAGATATCTAAAGATGTGTTTAATGACTTTAAAATGAGATTTCTTAGGCTTAGCTTGATATCAAGTGAGAGAGCTAAGTTGTCAACCTAAATCACCTAGAGGGGGGTGAATAGGTGAATTTCGTGTCAAATGCGGAATAAAAAATATAACACAACACAGATCCGTAATCAAGCAATCACACAGACGATAAGAGATTTATAGTGGTTCCCCAATCTTGGGTACGTCCACTTTCCTCACCGATCTAGCAAATCACTAGACTCGGCTACTCCACTATCTCGGATTGCAAAAACAATCCTACACCTCGGAACCACGTTCCTACAAAAACTCAATCCCAAATGGATCTACACTCGGAAGATAAAACTTCCTACCACTCGGAGAAAGATCTCCTACAATGAAATTTGTTCGAATAAAATTTACAACAAGAATATCACAGATCTGGATCTTTGACGTAATCTTCTTCTTGAGAACTTTACGGTTTGAACAGAAATAGTTGAAGAAGACTTGACTGAGATCCACAATTCTGAGATCTGGAATCACCACGATCAAGAAATTAAATCAGAGACGATGAAGCACGGAGAGATCGGATGATTCTTCTTGAGTCTGGATCGCTAGAAAAACTAAGATCGATAGCAGCGGCGTGAGAACGACGATCCAGAGATTCTCCCGAAAACGGTAATGGTGGCGGACAGAAGGATTTGGGTTTTTCGGGATTTTCTCTTTCTTAAAAAGATAGTCTCTGTAAAAAAAAATATTTAGTCAAATCTGAAAGGACCTATTTATAGGCTATCTCCAACGATCATAATTGTAATTAAGATTGACACGTGGACCAATCAGAAGAAAAAGGTTAATTTCAAATCTTCGTCTATTCTGGACTTAACGATTTCTGGAATTCTGAGCCAACATACTCGGGTTAGAAAAGATACTCGAGTATAAAGGTCTGCTACTCGAGTAGATAAGAAAAACATGTACTCGAGTAATAGAATGACTACTCGAGTGCCTTGGAAGAACTACCTGAGTTACTCTAGACAGATTACTCGAGTAAGAAGAAACATCTACTCGAGTACTAATCCAAACTACTCGAGTATAAGAATAATCTACTCGAGTGCTAAGCCAGTCTACTCGAGTATAAGAAGGATCTACTTGAGTGCTAAGCCACTTACTCGAGTATATGAGCGAAGTTACTCAAGTATGTGGACTTAGAAAAATTTAGACTGAACAGCTAGCCCTACTCGAGTATAATTAAGAGACTACTCAAGTATGACTAAGGCTCTACTCGAGTACACAAACACCTACTCGAGTAAGGAAAAGAGGTACTCGAGTATATGAAAGGATTTACTCGAGTATAAGGACTTAGAAACTTTCTGAGATGAGAAAGTCCAGATCAACTCGAGTATGATCAGAACACTTACTCGAGTAACTTGAGAACTACTCGAGTATGTAATCCAATCTACTCGAGTACTAAGTCACTTACTCGAGTATATAGAAGATACTACTCGAGTTTGTGGACTTAGAAGAAAAAAAATTCTTCTGCGAAAGTCTTCAATACTCCAGAATCCAGTAGTCCAAGTGCATGGAAATAAAGTGTACCCCAATAGAGAGGCTATACATGAGTCAACACCTTGGATAACACAATGAGGAATTACATTGTATGGTCCTGTGTTTGATGACCCACTATAGACTGACATTGGTTTACACTTGGCAATAGAGTCCTGCATGCACAACTTAAGCACAACATCAAATACAACTTAATTCATCTTAGTTTCAGGTCTGACTTCCCACAAATCTGGGGTATTATGAAGACAATTCCCAACAATCTCCCCCTATTTATAGAAGTCAGCACCCTTTGCACTAAGATGAATTTCTAGAAAGGAAATGATCATCTATAGCAACAAGCAATAGAAAATGACTAAAACAGAGAATAATAGCAAATAAGGGAACCATAATCAGAATTAGATATATTAAATAGAAAGATTTTCTGTAACACCTCTACCCGTCAAGAAGAATATAATAGAGGGTCCGGCCGGGGCCCCACACCATATTCCACAAACAGGCGGAGACGCTACTAAATAATATCATAACCAACGCATCCTAACACAGAGCATTCTAGCGGAAGTTTCACGGTTGAATTATTGAACTCAAGATAAACAACATTGTCCACTAACATAGGAATGTATATATATACATCAAAAGAGTCTGGCCTTAAGGCCTTACAACAGTTTCTCTTAACAAGAGTGTGGTTTCCATACATCGGCACGCAGGCCGGCCACACATGAACAAAAGAAACAAAACAATGCCTTCGAGGGCAGCAACGCAGCTTCGGGCTTCAGCCCGCTAAGTCCTGCTCGGACCAGCTCCTCCAGCACCTGTAAGAACCAATCCACCAAACGGTGGCAAAACAGGGCAACGGTCAGCATTCAGCTGACCAATTATAACGACCCTGCCCCTGGCACGGGGCAGCGGAATTCCATCCCTGCATAGCATTCATCCAACATGATATATAGCCATTCAAGCAAGACGTGCACGCCCGCATCGTCATATATCACAAACGTCGGCTCGACGGCCCGACGCTCCGTGCACTCAGGGCACATTCACACCGTTCAGAGGTCCCAGACATAACGGCGCACTATGAGCATTCTAGTCTGATCGGCTCACCGGCCGTCGACTCTCGCTATGTGATCCTAACAGGGCCTTAAGCACCCAAGGTTAGACAACCATAACGCGGGTACAGATCCACCTTTCCCGTTGCTCACATCGTCAGACTCACGCCTGGACTGACGCGGGTACAGTTTCACCTTGCCCGTTCCACCATTTCCTAGTTGCAGCCTCACGGCTTAACTTTCCACCAGTAGCACTCACGGCCACAAGAGAGTCCAACTCTCATAATTTCCTGGACTTCCTCCAGTACTTTTATCCATCATGCATACAAGCAATCATCACGGAGCCTTCTCCGATATGCAACCAAGCATCACCAATCCAGACCATGTCCAGATGGGCTTCACACAGCATGCCTAGACCCGTACTCCAATTCCGGACTCTAACAAGGGGGACTTCACATATCTACCCCAAGGGACGCCACAACCCACCGCACACTCGCGGGGAAGGGTTTTCCCTATGCAATGCAGGAATTAAGGACTTCACATGTCCAAGCAGGAAATCGTTACCCTAGGAGTTCGCTTCGGAGCCATGGAGAGAAATTTGAGACGGATGAAAGCCTTTGCAGCAGCGTTGCCTTCGCAAATCCGAACTCGGCTCGCGATTTGGACCACCGTAGCACCACCGGCAGCCGGACTCCACTTCTTCTTCCTCCTTGCTCTCACCTCTCTCTTAAACTTTAGAAAGAGAGTATGATTTTAGAAATGAGCCCTCTTTTCCTCCTTTCCCGGCCTTATCAGCCCAGGAATGAACTCCAGCCACAGGATTCTACTTAAAGAAAATGAAGGGCCAAGATCCATCTGAAAATTCCTTCTTTTTTTTGGCCGACACGGCCTGTGACACGCCCGTGTCACAGGCCGTGTACCCTTAAGCGGCACACGCGGCAGTCGCACCGACTGAAATATTCGAGAACACGGGCATCGACACGCCCGTGTCGAACCTGACACGCCCGTGTCAGTCATGAGACACGCCCGTGTCTCCTGTTATACGGTACTCACCGATCTCCAAAACCAGTACACGGGTCAGAACACGGCAACTGACACGCCCGTGTCCAGCCTCACACGCCCGTGTTCCCGGCCGTGTTCAAGGCCGTGTCCTGCTCTGACTTGAATAGGCCAATTTCGAAAATTAATTCGAACACGCCCTGGGACACGCCCGTGTCGAAGGTCGTGTCCCAGGCTCGACGATCGTCGACTCTCAAACGTCGACTAGCCTGAACACGCCCTGGGACACGCCCGTGTCCCAGGCCGTGTCTAACAGCCTCCAACCCAAAATTGTGTACAAACATATTTTGAGACTTTTGGGGTGTTACATTTTCCAGTTCCACAAAACACTTTCAGGGGTAGTTTTCTCTGTGAAGCTTAGCTTTCTTCAGCTCTTGCCTTTCCAAGTAACTGAAGGGTTTAGGAAAATAAGTCCTTGGCCTTGGAGGAGCTGCTGGATTGTTGAATCCCCATTGCCTGTCATGTAATATGATCTTGATTTAAGATGCATCATAGGCTTTCCATTCTGAGTAGCTGTAGCATTTGTGTTTATTTTCCCCAAAATCAGTTACCAGCTTTAGAGTGTCAAAGATTAAGGATTTGGAGGTTGGACTCCAAACCTCTGAATGTACTGACTCTGATTTGCCTTCTGAAGCTTGAGCTTGCTCTCTCTTAGGTGCAGAACGGCTAGCAGAAGCGCCGTCACCATATTTTCTTTTCTTGCTGGGGCCATCTTGATCAGCAGGCCTTCTAGAGGAGGAAGCACCTCGATCAAAGTGCCCCTGAGAGCTGGCAGGGACATCCTCTTTCCACACATCAGAATATGAAAGAGGAGGCTCAGACATCTCTCCAGCAGGTCTGCGAGAGAAGGCTGGCACTTCCTCTGGAAAAGTAGCAGGAACCTGGGCATCAGATGGAGGATGTTCCTCAAGAGGATCTAAGCTTTTAGGAATGATGGAGGGGTCGAGCTGGAATTCTGGAAAATTCTGATTATATACCCAAACTGCAGTGTCATAAATGTAGAATTTGACAGACTGTAGCTGTGCTAGAATATCTGCTTTCATGGTGTTAACTAATCCATCCAGGGTCTCTTTAGACTTGGTAAAGATTTCAGCAGAAATTTTTGCAACTTGTTCTTTCACGATTTTCTCCCCCTTGCTGATTTCTACAGATAGCTTTTCGATAGCTTCATCTCTGAATATGCCTACTTCTTCACAAACTTTCATCACATTGGCTTCAGCTCTTTTGTCTAGCAGAATCTGGTTATGTGCCACTGTTTCAGATTGATTTCTGACTTCACCCATGCTGGTGATGGTATGATCTATCGCTTTTCCACCTATTTGGAAGAGTTGCTTAAGTTCATCAATGTTGGCTTGAATTTTTGCAAAGCCTCTGCTCATCTCAGTTTCAAGAGCAGAGACCTTGTTGGTAACTGATTTCGGAGACTCATCAAAGTAATGTCTTTGTTCTTGGAGCTTCTTCTCAATCTTACTGATGATGTCTGAGGAGCTGAGAGAAGCAGGAGATGGAGCACTGGTAGAAGTAGAGACCGGAGGGAGCTGAGAGACTGAGGGAGTCCAAGGAGGGATTTCTTTCATAACCACTGAGCTTGCAGTTCTCTTGGTGTGAGTGATTTCTATTGAATCCAGGGGATCTGTGAAGGAGGGAAGACTGAAGGCTAATGTCCTTAGAGGAGGTTCAACAGGTTCTGTAGATAACTCCTCTTCATCGGACAGGATGATACTATCATGTTATTCTCCTTCTTCAATGGGAGACTGAGCTGAGGATGGAGAGGGTTCCTTGAGAGGGATCTGTTCATCTTGTACCTGAACCTCAGGAGTATCAACAACTGGATCTACAGGAGGTAGGGGACTGTCTGACCTTAGTTCTTCAATGAGTTTATCAATCTCTGCAGCTGTGGACAAAAGGTCTTGTTGAACTTGAGTCTCTTGGGAAACTTGATTATCTGCTGGACTTTGTACATCTGTTGGAATATCTTCTGGAGGAGGAGGAGGAGAAGGAGAAGGATCTCTGACTGTCTGGGAGGGAACTTCTGTCATCAGAATCTGAGAGCTAGATGAGGCAGGCTCCCCCTCAATAACTGCACCCAGGGTGTCAGTAGCTTGATGTAGAGGAGGAGATGGAGTCCTGTCATCAGCAACATGCTGAGGGCTGGGGACATCTTCATCCAGAATGACTTTGGAGGCTTGGGCAGTGTTCTTGAGTTGGATTTCATATCTTTGGATGGAAGAGATGGATACCTTTTCATGTGATGGAGGGGAATTCCTTTGGAGAAATCAAACACTGTAGGATTTATCTCATGAAGGAGGAGGGAGATAATCCTGGCATAGCTGGGTTTTTTCACACTTTCTTTGATCTTATCCAGTATCATCATTCCGAACTGGAATTTCTTCCGGCATACGATGGCTTGCATAACATCAAAAAAGTTTTGAGAGATTTCTCTTAGGGAATAGGTTTTGCAGAGAAGAACTTTGGCAATGACATCAACAAGGAATTTGCCCTCTAAATTAAAATCTGCACGTCGGAACGAATATCCTTCATACGGGTCTATTCCACAGAAGAAACTGGTTCTCTCAGAATCTTCGGAAGTCAGATCATCTTCCTCATCCTCCACGGGCAATTGTAACAGAGTAGCTAATGAAGTTTTGTCCAGACGGATCTTTATCCCACTGACCTTGGATTTGAGAACTGTACCATTTCGCTTGATCTTCAGATTCTTGTAGAACTCTTCCACTGCAGAAAATAGTATCTTACACGGCGTCTATAATAGGAACGACAGCCCTGCTGTGTCAAGGAGAATGAGAAGGTTCCGGAAGTCGTCAGAGAGTTCGGCGATTTCATCTATAACCAATTCGGACCCTATTCCTATCTTGGATGGAGAAGCCATCGAGTTCTAGAGTAACGGATTCTGGAGAGGACAGCGCTCTGCGGTTCTGGAAGACGAAGCGTCGACGAGTACGCGAGAAAGGTTTCGTAGAATGGATTACGGGATCATTCTATTTATATACATAACCCTAATTAGGTTTAAGATTGAGTTTTAAAATAAAACATACCTTATGGGGGGCGGCAAAAATCGAGGTGTGCGAAAAGAGAAAAAATGAGAATTTCAAAGTTCTGGAATTTCAAGGTACTCGAGTATATATCGGCATACACGAGTAGTCTGTTGTAACCTACACGAGTAAGTCGAAGACCAAGTAGATCATGAAGTACTCGAGTGAGTTACTAAGTACTCGAGTATGAAGAATATGTACTCGAGTGAATTTTTACTTACACGAGTAGAGACTTTGAGTTACTCGAGTATATAGTAATGTACTCGTGTGTATTCATGTAACTACTCGTGATTGTTTCCAAGTACTCGAGTATGTGAGTACACTTACTCGAGTATTTCACTTTGAAAAAATATTTTTCTCGATGCACTGATCTTTACCTCCACCACCTTTTAACTCTGAGACTTTGATAGAGACCACTAATCTTCTTTGTTGAGCATCCCAAGTTCAGTTTTGAAGAATGAGAACTTGGTCTCATCTAGCGGCTTCGTGAATATATCTGCAACTTGCCTATCTGTGGAGACGTATTGTAGATCTATGTCTCCATTCTCCACATGCTCCCAGATGAAGTGATAGCGAAGCTCTATGTGCTTTGTCCGGCTGTGGGAGACTGGGTTGTTGGCGATTGCTATAGCACTGGAAGAGTCGCAGAGCAGAGGGATGCTCTGGAACTTCATGTTATAGTCTTCAAATTGATTCTTGATCCATAGAAGCTATGCACAATAGCTGCCTGCAGAGATGTACTCTGATTCAGCCGTTGAGATGGCTACACAGTTCTGCTTCTTACTGCTCCAGGAAATAAGTCTCCTTCCGAGAAATTGGCAAGTCCTGGAAGTACTTTTCCTATCGTCTTTGCTTCCTGCAAAATCTGCATCTGAAAATCCAATTAGTTCACTATCATTACTTCTTGGGTACCATAAGCCAAGATTTGGTGTACCTTTGAGGTATCTCAAGATTCGCTTTGCAGCAATGTAGTGAGATTCCTTAGAGTTCACCTGAAATTTAGCACATACACATGTTGAAAACATTATGTCTGGTCTACTTGCAGTAAGGTAGAGCAAGGACCCAATTATGCTTCTGTACTTGGTTTCATCAAAAGTTTTCCCTTTCTCATCCTTGTCCAGAGACATAGCTGAGGCCATTGGAGTCCTCTTAAAGGTTCCGTTCTCCATTTCGAATTTCTTAAGTAGCTCTTTGGTGAATTTAGTCTATGAGATGAAAATTCCATCCTCAGATTGTTTCACCTGAAGCCCTAAGAAATACTTCAGCTCTCCCATACTGCTCATTTCAAACTTCCCTTGCATAAGTTTAGAAAACTTCTTGCAGAGGTTGTCATCCGTAGAGCCAAAAATAATGTCGTCAACATATATTTGTACCAGCAAAATCTTGCCTTTTATTTCCCTAAGAAATAATGTCTTGTCTATCTTTCCTCTTGTGAACTTGCTCTCAAGAAGGAAGCTAAACAGCGTCTCATACCAAGCTCGGGGAGCTTGTTTAAGACCATATAAAGCTTTTTGCAGTAAATAAACATGATTAGGAGAGTTTGAATCAACAAAACCTAGTGGTTGCTCTACATACACTTCTTCCTTTATGTCACCATTCAGGAAGGCGGACTTGACGTCCATCTTATAGACGGTGAAGCCCTTAAGTGCAGCATAGGCAAGAAATAACCTGATCGCCTCCAGTCTTCCACTGGAGCATATGTTTGGTCAAAGTCGATTCCTTCTTCTTGACGATAGCCCTTGGCGACAAGTCTGGCTTTATTCTTTATAATTGTTCCATCTTCGTCCATCTTATTCCGGTAGACCCATTTTGTCCCGATGACATTCTTACTCTTAGGTCTAGGAACAAGTGTCCAAACTTTGCAACGTTTGAATTGATTCAACTCTTCTTCCATGGCTAGTATCCAGGATGCATCCGAGTTTGCTTCCTCGAACTTCTTAGGTTCAACCTGTGATAGAAAGCTCAAGAATAAATTCTCGTTAGTTGTACCTCTTCGGGTTCTGACACCATCCTGAGGATCTCCTATGATTTGATCTAAGGGATGATCCTTCAGGTGTCTGAACTCTAGAGTTCTTGCATCTGGGATCTCTTTAGCCACTGGTGTTGCATCTTCAGCTGGGATGAGTTCTTCATCTTGATCATCTACCTCTCCAATAGGGGTAGTAGAGGTGATCTTGATGAACGTCTCATCTTTATCTTGAGTAGGCTCATCCAAGCTAAGTTCCTTCATCTTGGTACCTGCATCTTCAATGAGCACACTAGAAGAGTTGCTTTGCAGCAAACTCGTCTCATCAAATACAAGGTGTATCGACTCTTCTACCACCAGAGTTTTTCTATTAAATACTCTATAGGCCTTACTATGGCTACTATAACCTACAAAAATACCTTCAAAGCTTTTCTCGCTAAACTTGGTAGTGCGATACTTGTCGTTGTTAAGTACGAAGCACTTACAGCCAAAGATTCTAAAATATGAAATGGTTGGTTTCCTGCCTTTTAGAAGTTCGTAAGGAGTCTTATCATGGTTCTTGTTGATGAGAGCTCGATTTTGCACGTGACAAGCGGTGTTGACGGCTTCAGCCCAAAAATACTATGGAAGTGAGGCATCACTCAACATTGTCCGGCAAGCCTCTATGAGTGTTCTGTTCCTTCTCTCGGCTACTTTATTTTGCTGTGGAGTGTGCGGAGAGGAAAACTCATGAAAGATACCTTGACTTTCGCAGAATTCTGTCATGGCTCCAGACTTGAATTCTGTTCCATTGTCACTTCTGATTTTGACTACGGAACAGTTGTATTCATTCTGGATTTGCCTAACAAAACTTGTGAAAGTACTGAAGGTGTCTGACTTGTGTTTCAGAAAGAACACTCACGCAAAGCGCGAGTAATCATCCACAATAACCAACGTATATTCCTTACCTCCCAAACTTCTAACTTGCAGTGGACCAAACAAGTCCATATGGAGAAGTTGTAAGCTTCTATTGGAATCCTTACCTATTATGCTTTTAAATGAGCTCCTTGTTTGCTTGCCTTTGATACAGGCGTGACAAAGACTATCCATAACGCACTTGACGCTTGGTGCATCACGTACTAAGTTTCGAGAGAATAGTTTATTAATAGTTTTGAAATTTATATGTGCTAGTCTCTTGTGCCATTGGTCAGCAAGAGATGCACTACTTTTTGCTAAAAGACACACTGGTGTAGACGAGTCTATACAAATGAAGTTTAAACAGAAAATATTTCTGCTTCGAGTGCCTGATAAAACAGTTTCCATGTTGTCAACCGATTTTATCAAACACTTGTCAGCATGAAATTCAACCACATATCCTTTGTCGCATAGTTGGCTTATGCTGATGAGATTGTGTTCCAATCCTTCAACATAAGCTACATCCGAAAAGGATACGCTACCGTTAGTAATCATACCGTAGCCTTTAGTTATTCCTCGATCTGAACCTCCAAAGATGACCTTTGGTCCGTTGCAGACTGAGGTGAAATTTTGGAGTAGGCTTCTTGTCCCGGTCATATGCCGAGAGCATCCACTGTCCAAGTACCAGATTGGCATTTTGGTGGTCTTTGGACATACCTACAATTACA
Source organism: Platanthera zijinensis (assembly GCA_039513925.1). Taxonomy (NCBI): domain Eukaryota; kingdom Viridiplantae; phylum Streptophyta; class Magnoliopsida; order Asparagales; family Orchidaceae; genus Platanthera; species Platanthera zijinensis. The sequence continues at coordinate 165,484,980 of CM077093.1, read as the reverse complement.
ATCATTTAGCCTTAGGAACCCAAACAAGTTTTGGTCCTTGGTCTCGAGTTAGAATACTCCCCCTATGAGCATTAGCCTCATGAGTGGTCATTCTCACGTTGCTAACTTGAGGGGCTGCAACATTTCTAGGATTGAACCAACAATCGATGCCAAAATGACCAATTTTGCCACAGCACCAACAGTCGAACCTGTTGTATCTTTGCCTAGTGTATTCCTGCTTGATTTTCTTAAGTGATGGTCTAGCAGGAACTTCACTCTTGGAGGAAGAAGCTTCATGATGATGGCAGTTACATGAAGTCTTCTCCTTCATAGGCCTTTCCACAATAGGTTTTACCTTTGGTGTCTTCTTGATGTTATGACCATGAGCATATGGTCCATAGTTCTGAAGTTGAATCTCTTCATAAGGTGCCTTAAAGACACTCTCGCCAAAGTTACGAGGACGAGTCCAACCTTGGTATCTTGACTTAGGCTTCTCGGGTATCGGCCTAGAGAAGTGTCCATAGGTGGACTCATAGTCGTATTCGTTCTTAGGAAAGATAACTTTCTTGAACAAAACCGGTTCCAAGGGAGCTTTCCCCTTTTCTTCAGCGAGAGCCTTCCGGGCAGCCTTATTCTTTCTCTTGGCCTTGTTTCTCCTAGAAGATTTACTAGAAGCACCAATGTGGCCTATACCAGCACCCTTGGCCTTAGCTGAGAACTCAACAATGAGTGAAAGAACTGTCTTAGGCTTGGAGAAACTCTCAACAAGTTTCTTCTCAGCCTCGAGTAGTTGTTCCAATTCTTTGATGATTTCATCTTTAAGGTCGAGGTGCTTGAGAGCTTGATTGTATTCTTCCATAGCAGCATTGAAGTTCTCTTGAAGAGAATTAGTCTTGGTGACTTCTTCTCTCAAGCTGCTCTCAATAGCCTGTAGAGATTTTATCTCTTTGGCTTGAGTTTTCACGACTCTGCGACATTTTTCGTAAGCCGTGAGTAACTCCTTATACTGTCCCATGAGTTTAGATTCATCTTCAGAGGAATAGCCCTCTTGCTCATTATCATCATCAGATTCAGAGAGAGGAGTGTGAGATTTTACCTCCCCAGTGAACTGGGGGACTTGTTCATCATCAGAGTGAGCCATGAGCCCGAAGTAAGCTTCCTCTTCTTCACTCGACTCAGATGAGTCGGAGTCGCTGAGAGTTTTACTCTTCTTGGCTAATAAGCTCTTCTCTGTCCTCTTCTTGTGGTATGAGGATTTCTTTTCCTCTCTTCTTCCACCCTCTTTCTTCTTGTGAGGGCAGTCCGCGATGACGTGACCTGGCTTATTACAACAATAACAAACGATGTCAGTTGAAATTTGTTTGTTCTGTTTGGAGTTATACTTGTCATGGCTGCTCGAGCCATTCTTTTGCTGATCACCGTTATGTCGTGATCTTCTGTATGAGGTATCTTTGCCTCTCCATTGCTTCTTCTTATTCAGGAACTTCTTGAACTGCCGCGAGAGCAATGAGAACTCTCCTTCAGATAGTTCTGAGCCTGAGGTGCTTGGCTCAGAGCCTTCTTCTTCACTTACTTCTTGAGGAGGTGCTGGTGAGGCAGCTTTGCCCTTCCTTGAACTGTCAGCCTTTAAAGCAACCGACTTCTCTTTTGAGGAGAAGCAACTTATCTCTTCTTCGGCTTTTCTGGAGTTGATTTGTAGTTCATAGGACATCAGCTTGCCAAATAAATTCTGTGGATCTGTCTCTGCTAGTCTGCCAAACTCTCGGATGGCACAGACTTTATTGTCCCATTCTTTGGTGAGAGATCTCAGAAACTTATCATTCAGCTCCCCATTAGTAAAGACTCGGCCATACACTCTCAGTCCATTGACTATCTTAAAGAAGTTTTCAAATGTGTCAGCTATGGGTTCCTTGTGACCTTGTCGGAAGGCTTCATACTTCTGATTTAAGAGGGATCTCCGATCATCCCTAACTTCCTCAGTCCCTTCCATCAAAGTCACCAGGGATTGCCACATCTCCTTGGCAGATTGGCAATGTATAAGATTTTGCAGCATTGAGTCATCGACTGCACTTGCAATAATATTTTTAGCTTTCTTGTCCAGGGAGACAAGTGCAATCTCGTCCTTATCCAAGTCCATCAACTTCTTTGGGACCTTTTTGGTTGGGTCTATTGTTGATGCAGTCATAGTAACATGCGGACCTTCTTCCGCAATCATGAAGATCAGGGGATCTACTGCTTCCATGAAGAGCTTAACTCTTTCCTTCCACATACGAAAATTGTTCTTGGTGCAGATAGGGAGCTTAGCAAAATCCTTGGTCTTACTCATGCTTGATACTTCTCTGGAGACAACTTGGTGAGGGTTAGATCAAGGTGTTAACCTTTTAACGATCAACCTCCCTCTGATACCAATTGAGAGCGCTAAGTTGTCAACCTAAATCACCTAGAGGGGGTGAATAGGTGAATTTCGTGTCAAATGCGGAATAAAAAATATAACACAGCACAGATCCGTAATCAAGCAATCACACAAACGACAAGAGATTTATAGTGGTTCCCCAATCTTGGGTACGTCCACTTTCCTCACCGATCTAGCAAATCACTAGACTCGGCTACTCCACTATCTCGGATTGCAAAAACAATCCTATACCTCGGAACCATGTTCCTACAAAAACTCGATCCCGAATGGATCTACACTCGGAAGATAAAACTTCCTACCACTCGGAGAAAGATCTCCTACAATGAAATTTATTCGAATAAAATTTACAACAAGAATATCACAGATCTGGATCTTTAACGTAATCTTCTTCTTGAGAGCTTTTCGGTTTGAACAGAAATAGTTGAAGAAGACTTGACTGAGATCCACGATTCTGAGATCTGGAATCACCACGATCAAGAAATTAAATCAGAGACGATGAAGCACGGAGAGATCGGATGATTCTTCTTGAGTCTGGATCGCTAGAAAAACTAAGATCGATAGCAGCGGCGTAAGAACGACGATCCAGAGCTTCTCCCGAAAATGGTAATGGCGGCGGACAGAAGGATTAGGGTTTTTCGGGATTTTCTCTTTCTTAAAAAGATAGTCTCTGTAAAAAAAACATTTAGTCAAATATGAAAGGACCTATTTATAGGCTATCTCCAACGGTCATAATCGTAATTAAGATTGACACGTGGACCAATTAGAAGAAAAAGGTTAATTTCAAATCTCCGTCTATTGTGGACTTAACGATTTCTGGAATTCTGAGCCAACATACTTGGGTTAGATAAGATACTCGAGTATAAAGGTCTGCTACTCGAGTAGATAAGAGAAACATGTACTCGAGTAATAGAAATGACTACTCGAGTGCCTTGGAAGAACTACCTGAGTTACTCTAGACAGATTACTCGAGTAAGAAGAAACATCTACTCGAGTACTAATCCAAACTACTCGAGTATAAGAATAATCTACTCGAGTGCTAAGCCATTCTACTCGAGTATAAGAAGGATCTACTTGAGTGCTAAGCCACTTACTCGAGTATATGAGCGAAGTTACTCAAGTATGTGGACTTAGAAAAATTTAGACTGAACAGCTAGCCCTACTCGAGTATAATTAAGAGACTACTCGAGTATGACTAAGGCTCTACTCGAGTACACAAACACCTACTCGAGTAAGGAAAAGAGGTACTCGAGTATATGAAAGGATTTACTCGAGTATAAGGACTTAGAAACTTTCTGAGATGAGAAAGTCCAGATCAACTCGAGTACGATCAGAACACTTACTCGAGTAACTTGAGAAATACTCGAGTATGTAATCCAATCTACTCGAGTACTAAGTCACTTACTCGAGTACTAAGTCCAGTAGTCCAAGTGCATGGAAATAAAGTGTACCCCAATAGAGAGGCTATACATGAGTCAACACCTTGGATAACATAATGAGGAATTACATTGTATGGCCCTGTGTTTGATGACCCACTATAGACTGACATTGGTTTACACTTGGCAATAGAGTCCTGCATGCACAACTTAAGCACAACATCAAATACAACTTAATTCATCTTAGTTTCAGGTCTGACTTCCCACAAATCTGGGGTATTGTGAAGACAATTCCCAACATCAAGCATAAAGATACACCGCAAACATGATGCCCGATCTAGACCCACTAAGATAAAGTAGTGATCCAATCATATCTCAATATAACATTTGATCCACTAAAATGCCACTTTCATCTTTACCTAACTTAAGTGATGCACTCATAGGAGTTGTAGTGTATTTGAAATTCTCAAAACCAAATCATTTATGCAAACCTTTTATATATTTTGAATGAAAAATAAATATATCATCATCTCGTTGAGAAATTTGAAAACCTAAGAAGTATGTCAATTCTCCTACTAAACTCATTTCAAATTCACTTTACATCACTTTTATAATTTCTTCACATAATTTTTTGTTTGTGACACCAAATATTATACCATTGATAAATATTTACATGATCATTAAATCCAAATCACTATGTTTTACAAACAACGTAGCATCTGCATAACCCATCCTAAAACCATATTTAATAACAAACTCCATCAACCTATCATACCAGGCATGAGGTGCTTGCTTTAATCAGTACAAGGCATTTATGAGTTTATAGACATGATTTGGATGATTACTATTTTAAAACTATTTTGTTGCTCTACGTACACCTCTTCTTTATTATAATGATTTAGAAATGCACTCTTAACATCCATTTGATATAATTTTATTCTTTTAAAACAGTAAATGCTAAAAATATCCTAATGGACTCAAGGCATTTGCTATGGGTGCAAAAGACTCCTCAAAGTCCACCCCTTTGATCTGTGAGTATCCCTGAGCAACCAACCTAGCCTTATTTCTTATTATTCTAGACTCACCATCAAGTCTATTTTTTAGATCCACTTAACACTTATAACTGGATGGTTACTAGGGCGCTCAACTAATGTCCACACTCTATTTCTTTCAAATTGATTAAGTTTCTCGTTCATGGCCAAAAACCAAGACCCATCATTTAGTGCTTCTGAAATATTATTTGGTTCAATTTCAGATATAAAACATAAGTTTGAAAACAATTCATGCAAGGATGAACGAGCTCTAATCTCATGTGAAGGCTCTGCAATTACTAATTCTTAAGGATGATTTTTTTAAAAAATTTAGTTCATTTGGAGGTTTATATCCTTCAGTATGACCTAATACATCACTTACTACTTCCTCTCTTTCTCTTCACGCACTCCTCTTCTTGGGAAATAACATCATCAACCAAGGTTGTTTTATTATAGACCCTATAGGCATGACTCGTAGAGGAATATCCTAAAATGATGCATAGGTAGACTTTTCATCAAATTTTCCTAAATTATACTTGGTGTTAAGAATGAAACATGGGCAATCGAAGACTCTAAAGTAAGATAAACTCAACTTCTTTTCAAAATAGAGCTCATATGGAGTATGCATAAGAATTGGGCGAAGTATGGTCTAGTTCGTTACATAGTTCATTACAATGTACTAACCGCTTCAGCCCATAGGTATTTGGGTAAGCTATACTCGAAAAGCATAGTGCGAGCTAATTCGTGTACCAACCGATTTTTCCTTTCCACTACCTTATTTTGTTGTAGAGTGCGTGGAATAGAAAACTCATGTTGAATGCCTAAGTTATTACAAAAAGAGGTAAACTTTTTATTCTCAAATTCTCCCCTGTGATCTAACCTTATACATTTAATTTTTAATTCCATTTTATTATTAATTTTAGTGCACGGGATGGAGAATTCATTTTAAGCGTCGGATTTATTTGCAAGAAAAATAGTCTAGTAAAAATGTGAGTAATCATCTACTTTCACAAATGTGTACTATTTCCCATCTAGACTACAGGTACTAAGAGGGCCAAACAAATCCATATGAATTAATTGTAGTGGTCTAGAAATGGTAATATCATTTTTTTTTCTTTTAAAATATGATTTTGAGAATTCTCCCTTTTGGAACAGAGCACATAAAGAAGTCAAACTAATGCTTAGTTATGGAATCCCGCAGATTAGTTTTTCTTTCGATAGTTTGAATATTAATTTACTCCCAGAATGACTGAGTCTCCTATGCAAAAGTTCTAACCCTTTATTTTTAGTGACTAAGCATTTTAAATTTGAAGAGGATAAATCAACAAACAAGATAGTGTAAACATTATGTTTCCTAGGTGTACTTAACAATATATATTGAGATTTAGCATCAATGATTTTACACATGTTTGTAGAGGTTTCAAATAAAACATTCAGGCCTTGATAAAATAATTGGTTAATTGATATTAAATTATGCATTAAACTATCTACTAACAGTACGTTTGAAATAGAAAAGTGCATGTTACATACAGTGTCGACACCTAGAATTCTTCCTTTGTCATTGTCTTCAAATGTCATCATCCCTCCTCTTCTCTTTTCTAGCTAAGGAACTTGTTTTTATCTCCAGTCATGTGCTTGGAACACCCAGAGTTTATGTACTGCATGTTAATGTAGTCCTTAGCCTGCCAACATACCTAAAAAGAGGATGATGGTAAAGTTCTGTTTACCCAAGTTATTCCACCCATTGTATAGGTCATAGATTTTGGCATGCAGATTTGTGCAATTTTATTTAATCCTTTCTTCAAGCATGAGCCAGAAGTGTGACAAAACTAGTTACATTTGGCACACTTGGTATAGGTGATGGATGTCAACTTTTGCATTTTATTTAGGCTCATGCTAGAAGATGGAAATATGCTTTTGGTTTTAACATAGTTGACTTTATTTTTCTGAAGCTTTTTGTTCGGATTTGCTGTAGAATAGCTATTGCCAGCAATAGTGATATTGTCTGGAAATATCTTTACTTATTTGTATCCCAGCCCGAACTTTCCCAATCTTTAACACTAATAGCCCAACAGCATATTCAGTCCAAACTTTTGGATGGCACGGTTCAGGTCATATATCTTCTCCTTCAACATGGTGTTTTCGTGACAAGCTTCTCCAAGGCCTTATCTCTTTGGTAAGAGTTTTATTTTTTGAGGAAGTCTTGGGAGGCTCTCTTTCAATTTGATTAGCGTGCTCAAGGAGTGAAATCATTCTTGGCACTCAACTTTCTCTTTCCCACATTTGATTAGTTTATTATTAAACATTTGAAATCCTTTTTCATTTGCTTATTTTCATATTTTAAGAAATTATTTGTGTCGCGCAAATAATCTAGTTTATCACATATTTTTTCATATAAATCGTAAAGTTCTTCATAAGTGAGAGGGGTTACCTCAATGTCGCTATGGACACTGGATTTGCTTTCATACTCGTCTTGGTACTTCCCCCATGAGGCACAGATTTTCTTCTTCTTCACTGCTCGAGCTTGAGGTGTTTGACTCGTCTATTGATGTATCATCCCAAGTTGACGCATTTAGCACTTTTTTCTTCTCCTTGATATGGTTATTCCTTTCCCTTTCCTCCTTCAGAAGCTTAGGATGGCCACGCTTGAAGTGTCCATATTTGTGGCAGTGGAAGCACTTTGGGTTGGATTCTTATTCATCCCTCTTTGCCACTTTTGATGGCTTGCTCCACCCTTTTTTCTCTTCTTTGTGGTTCTTTTTGAATCTTCAAAACTTATCTCGCCTCTTTGGATTCCTCAAGAACTCTTTGAAGTTGCGGGCATACTGTCTCTCCTCGTCATTAGTTTTCTCAATCACCTCCTTTTCCTTGCCCACCTTCAGTACTATTGCCTTCTTTTTTTATTCCTTGGGATACTTTTCGGCTTTAATCTTCAGTTCAAGCTCATGGTTTTCAGGTTCCCAATGAAACTCTCTTTCTCCAGGGTATTGATGTTATAAGATTCAGGAATGGTAATTACCTTTGTATTCAATCGCAGAGACAGACCATAGGATCTTCCTTACCAAGTCCTCATTTGAAAAGGTATTTCCAAGAGATCTAGAGGTGTTGAAAATCTTTGTGAACTAAGTGTATATGTTGTCCACCCTCTTGTCGATCTCCATCTTGGAATGTTCATATTCAAACTCCAGTCAAAATAGCATTGACTCTTTTACCTGCAAGGTACCTTCATGAGTCAATTCAAGTAAATGTCAAATATCATAAGAAGTTTCACAATTACAGATTCTATTAAATTGTCTTATCTACAGCCCAAAATAAAGAGTTCATGACTTTGGCATTATTAGAACATCTCATCTTATCCATGTCATCCCATTTATCATGAGGTTTTTCTACAATCTTATCAGATATAGTAATAGTGAGTGTAGTGTATTTCATTTTTACCATGGCCCATACATCCATACTTTGTGTCATCAAGAAACTTTTCATACGAGTTCTCCAGTGGATGTAATCATTCCCCATAAATAATGGAGGCCTACTCACACATTGTCCCTCAAAAAAGGCGTGATTAGCGTTGGTCATCTACTTCATGATTTTAATCACTTTTTGAAGTTACTTCACTCTGATACCACTTATTAAATTTGGTGGCCAACCTTAGAGGGGGTGAATGAGGTTTGTAGAGAACTGCTAGAGATTAAAAAATATTCGAAGACAAGAAGCAATTTTTTTGGAGCTATCGTCGGGCGATATTAAAGAAAACTTTGTTCCTTGTTTTCGAAGATCGTATAATAGTAGGCACACATAAGAAATTAAACTTTTAACAGTAAGCATGTATGATTAAAGATGGAACAAGAAAACATGATTTTATTTCATAAAAAAAATTTATAAAGTTCAAGACTAGATCTCCATGATGTCGGAGATCAGAGGCAGTGAGTCAAATATTTCTTATGGTTTCTATACCGATCTTACTCTAGGGCCGGTTGGCTCTCTCATTTCTTCCCAAGAATATCGATGAACCATCTAGATCTTCTAGATCTAGAGGTCCTCCCAGGATGATTTACTTTGATTTCTTCCAGAAATCTGATGTCCTCCCAGACCGATTTCCCAAAAACTCCTCCCAGGAATTCGACATCCACACCGGATGATTTCTCCATATAGAATACAATAAAAATGTAAAATAAAGAGAAATAGATAAAATAAAATTTGTGCTCCCTTAAAAAGTATATATTTGGAGGCGTTAAATGATCGGTGCTTTTAATTCTAGTGGCTCGGGCACACGATCATCTTCTGAATCTCATTCTGGCATTCCTTCTCCAAATATCTCCTTCATTTTTGCAAGAGGGAAAGACTTCTCCATCTTATATGGTGGCTCTTAGCAACAAGGATGATAAGAAAAGCCTTTGGACATTCTAGGGTTAGAGCCTTCGCCACCAGGAGAAAAATTGCGCTTATATTTATTTTGGCACTATCGCCAAGCGATAGTGGCTATCTCCTGGTGATATCCAAATTTGGTACCACCACCACCAACAATCTAGTGTAGGAAAGGAAAGGAGAACCATTTCAAAATTTACAGCCTCTATCGTTGGGCGATATCCTAATTTAGCGCTTCCTTTTTTGGTAACTTGCGCATTCCACCAGTCTATAAATTGTTGACGTATCCACATCTAGGCTATCGCCAGCGATAGTATCTATCGCCTACGATGGTGCAAAAATTAGCCGATTCTAAAAATCTTCACACCTGTAGACATGCACACTATACCCAAAAGTGAATGATCAAATACAGCTTGGGATTTGATATTGTCAACCTGAGAGATATATACGTGTGTTCCAACACATTTTTCAAAAGAAAATCCTCGAGAATTAGTAATTGGAGAACCTTCTCATGGGATTAGAGTTCATTCAACCCTGCATGAATCATTTTCAAACTTATGTTTTATATCTGAAATTAAACCAAAGAATATTTTTGAAGCACTAAATGATGAGTCCTTGTTTTTGGCCATGAACGATAAACTTAATAAATTTGAAAGAAATAAAGTTTGCAATCTAGTGGAGTGCCCTAGTAACCATCCAATCATAGGCATAAAGTTGATCTATAAAAATATCTTGATTGTGAGTCTAGTATAATGAGAAACAAGGCTAGGTTGGTTGCAATGGGATACTCACAGCTTGAAGAGGTAGATTTTGAGGATTCATTTACACTTGTAGCTTGCCTTGAGTCCATTATGATATTTTTGACATTCTCCAGTCTTAAAATAATAAAATTGTGTCAAATGGATGTCAATAGTGCGTTTCTAAATGAATATATTAAGAAAGAGGTGTACGTTGAACAACCAACAAGTTTTAAGAATAGTAATCATCCTAATCTTGTATATAAACTTGTGAAAGCCTTATATGAATAAGAGCAAGCACCTCTTTCCTGGTATGATAAGGTAATAGCTTTTGTCTTAAAACATGGATTTAGGATGGGTAGAGCGGATACAACGCTATTTGTAAAACATAGTGATTTTGATTTGATGATTTTGCAAATATATGTTAATGATATTATCTTTGGAGCCACTAATAAAATTTTATGAAATGAAATTATATAAGTGATGCAAAGTGAATTTGAAATGAGTTTAGTAGGGGAATTTATATATTTCTTAGGATTTCAAATTTCTCAATATAACGATGGAATTTTTATTTGCCAATCAAAATATGTAAAAAAAAATATGCTTAAGCGATTTGGTTTTGAGAATCTAAAACACACTAAAACTCCAATGAGTGCATCACTCAAATTAGGAAAGGATGATGGTGGCATTTCAGTAGATCAAAAGGTATATCGAGGTATGATTTGATCACTATCGTATCTTAGTGCATCTAGACCCAACATCATGTTTGTGGTGTATCTTTGTGCTAGATATTAGGCTAATTCTAAGGAATCTCACTTCAACTTTGTTAAACACATCTTTAGGTATCTTATAGGCACACTAAATCTAGGTCTTTGGTATCCTCACACCGACTTATTTACATTTTATGGTTATTGTTGTTCCGATTATGTCAGTTGTTCTCTTGATCATAAGAGCACAAGTGAAACTTGTCATTTCCTAAGGCCTACACTAGTTTCATGGTCAAGAAGGAAACAAAATTTTGTTGCCCTCTCCAAGGCTGAGGATGAATATATAGCCTTAGGAAGTTGTTGCGCACAAGTCCTTTAGATGACTCAAACTTTATAAGACTTTGATCTCTCCTTTTGTAATGTTGAACTTTGGTGCGACAATAAGAGTGTTATAGATTTAATGAACAACCTGGTACACCACTCTCGCTCAAAATACATAAAAGTTCAACATCATTTTATTGAGATCACATTAAGATGAAGAATATGAGAGTGAGTTTCATTGGCATAGACAAATATCTTGCGGATATATTTACCAAACCCATTCCTGACACATGATTCTCTATGCTTTGCTTAGATTTGGGGATTTTAGAACTCTAGGCCAAAATGAATTAATCCGATTTTTTCTCTTTTTGTTTCTCTCTCTGATTGATATCGTCAGATGATGTCATTATCACTGGCAATAGTGAATTATCAAAATTATCCTTGATTTTTTTATTTATTTTATCTAGTTTAATTTTTTGTGTGTGCTTACTTTCATTCCAATCTCTGTTTAATTTTTTTGAAAAAAATGTAAAAATAAATTAAAAAACATAAAAAATTATAAAACCCCAAAATCAAAAAAATATCTTTTGCTTTAATCTTAGTGTGTGTTTATTTAAAAAAACAGAACAAAATTGCAACAAAAAAGGTATGATCATTAGTTCTTGGACATGCATGACTAGAACTGAAAGCATTATGATTACATACACTGTTTGATTCATGATTCTTAATCTCTGTTTACATTATATGTCTTTGTTATGATATGTCTAATCTTTTGGTATTTAGCTACTGAGTGCTACTAAATAAGATAATATATGTTTAATAAGACTCTAGGTATGCATGAGGACTTAGTTAGAATAATGACATCTCACTTATCATATATCTCTAAAAAATTCATAAATGTAGAAATTTTAGAACTTATATGTCATGACTCGTGATGTTATGTCTAACAAGCTAGAAATGACTTGAAAATTCAATATCATGTTGATTTTCATATATAAAGTTTAGAGCATTGAGCCAAAATTATCTTAGTAAGGTATTTGTATACAAGATAAAGTGTATCTATCTATGTGGGTGGATTTTGATTGATTCGGGAACCTTGGATACAAAAAAAATTATTTTAAAATTGATAGTGAAAAAAAAATATTTATTTGCTATCAACATATGTGTCAAGGATACCGCCCAAGCGCTACTCATTTCTCTTGATAAGCCTCTATGAGCATTGTGAGGATGAGGACTATGGTCCATTGAATCGTTTTGATTTTGTGCAATGCCAGAAAAATGAGTCAGTGCCCTTATTCTAATCTTGGTATTGCGTAGATAGAAAACATGACATAATTTTTCACTTCATCACTCTTATGTTAGCATATAGATTAATTGAGATATAGCATGTATTAATGATTATTTTTACTTAATGTTTTTCTTTGATGCTATACGTACACATGTCATTGTTCTATCTAACACTTTCATGCATAAAAATTGGACTTAAACTTAACTTTTTGTCTATCGCACGATTGTACGTACACGATTGCTATTCATGACGTTTACAATGTTCAAATGTATTAACACTATAAATCACCTAAAATTATACGACAAATCTTATATAATTAGTTTTGTATGCTTTGTCCAAATTCATATGCTTTGCCAATATATAATTCAAGTGATTTTCTTGTGTTGTTGAGTTTTGTGGTCTTTTTTCTTCTCTCATACTTTTAACCTGTAATTTTTCAATTCTCTGTTGTGTTTTTGTCACTCCTATATCTTTAATGTTTATCTTTATCTCATGAATTATTTTTATTTTTCATACTTATTAAACTGCATCTCTCTATTTTCTTAAACACTTACGATCATGCCCAGCCTTTTTGATAATATCAAAGGGGGAGATTATAATGTTTGTGAGCTAGTCCTATGCTAGCTATCTAGAGGAGATCACATGTATGGGGAGTTATGCGGCTATCATGCATATGGATAGGGGAGCACACATAAAGGGGGAGTCATACCACACACACACAATCACACTAAATAATGTGTCCATGATTATTCCTAGTGATATCTTGATATACAAACTTGTTTACTATTCATTGACTATAATTCTTACACTATACAAGATTATGTCTTGTTCTGTGTTATTTATATCTCATGAATGTGATTTACTATTATCAAAATGGGTAGTTTGTTGGAACATGCCTTCTACATCTCTCAAGTTTGATAATATCAAATCTCAAGCTATATTTGGTCATACATTCTGTGGGTATAGTGTGCAGTTTTATAAGTGTGGAGTTTTTCAAAAATAATAAGTTTTGTACTATCGTAGGCAATAGTACGATCATGTACAGTAGCGTATCGACTTCATCGGCCTATCGATTGCATTGGCCAGCTGATTGCATCGACCTGAGAAGATACCATCATCGATATCTTCTTATCGGCAGTGATAGCCTCACTATGTACATATCAGCGATCTGTGGAGTGACTTCTTGAATACGCGGGAAGCCATAAAAGGAAACCCACTATTGCCCGATGATATCTCTCTATTGCCAGATGATAGTGATGATGAATTTGGAAAGGGTTGCTACCTTTCCTTTCCGATGCGGGACAACTGGTGATGAACCAAATTTGTCTATCGCCTGACAATTTCTTGCAATCACATGGTGATAACTCTTTAAAAAGATATAAAAGTGACTCTTCATCTAATTGTGTGGACTGGAGCCCAGAACGTCCAGAGCAATACAAGCCATCATCCTTGCTGTAAAGAGCCTCCAAATTAAGAAGAAAGATCATTCCCTCTTACACGAATGACAAAAATTTCTGGAGAAGGAATGCTAGAATGGGATTCTTAAAACGACTGCGGGCCCGAGCATGTAGAATAAAAAGCACTGATTGCTAGCCGCCTCCAGAGATTTATTTTTGAGGGAGCAAAATTTCTATTCTTTATTTTCTTTATTTCTTTGTTCTATAACTTGTATCTTGTAATCTGTGTGGAAAAATCAACCTGGGAGGTCGTCAAATTCCTAGGAGGAATTCGTGAGAAATCGACCTGGGAGATCGTCAGATTCCTGGAAGGAGTTTGCGAAAATCGTCCTGGGGGACGTCTAGATCTAGGAGATCTAGTAGGCTCATCTATCTTTTTGGGAAGAAGAAAGAGAGCTAATCGTTCGTAGAGGAGGGTCGGTATAGAAACCACAAAAGCATTTGAATCATTGCCTCCATTCTCCAGCGTCATGGAGATCTAGTTCTAATTTTGTAAACACAATTTTTTCATAATCAATAAAATCATCTTTACTTGTTTGATCTTTATTTTCATATGCTTACAGTGTTTTCTAGAATCTAATATCTGTGTGCACACCGATCTGATCTTCGTAGCAAAAACACATTTTTGGAAGATATCATTGGCGAAAGCATCTATTGCTCGGAGATAGCTCTAGGGAACTTGCTCCTTGTTTTGAATATTTTTTAATCACTTGTAATCTTCTACAAACCAAATTCAACCCCCCCCCCCTCTAATGTTGGCCACTAGATCCAACACATGTTTCGGGATTCTCCACGGTCAAAATACTCTTCAACAAGAGAAATTCAAATTCTATTTCATTTCTTTATTTTCTTAGTCCAAGGTGATTCAAAGATCGGATACTAGTTTAACCATCGTTTTAATTCATTAGTAACTCTAGTCTTTATTTTTGTAAGCTCCAACTCCAAGTTCTAATTGATAGAATAATAATGATTTTTCAAAGTAGAATTACTCAACCTCCCCAAGTCTAATACTATTAGGAAATAGAATATCCCACTAGATGCTTGCGTAACTGCCATATAGAAGATAAAGCACAAGAACAAATGAAAACACAACCAAAGAATGCAAAGATTTACGTGGAAAACCCTCTCCAAATCAATGATGGAAAAACTACGGGGTGGGGCACATGAAACACTATCAATAATAATAAGGATTACAACAATAAGAACACTAAGTTTGCCCAACCTAGATCCCCCTCAGATTAACAGATTGAATCCCCTCTCAGAACACAAGTTGAAAAATTTTCATCAAGAAAAAGAATGCAAACTCTAAAATCCCTCTTCAAAACCCAAGGCAAACGAAGAAGAGATAGAGAGCAAAAATACCCTTACAGCGAAGACAAGACACCAATCTGAGAAACTTCTATTCTTCCTCTAGAAGAACTTCACTGGCAAAAGCAATGGCAGAAGGCCAATCTTCTTCAGAACCCGAGAACAGCAAGCTTCTCTCTGACGATCGAAATAACAGCTAACCCTATCTAGAATAGATTGAGGCATAGTTCAAAGGGCAAGGCTATAAAAGACCTTAGATCAAGCCCTAAACCATCAGACGGTAGGAAAAATCGAGATTTTGCAGACATTATTCTGTTAGAATTAACCCGATGCCAAACAACTTCACTTGACTCCAACCAGTTTCACTCGACACCAACCAACTTCACTTGACGCCAACCAACTTCACTCAAAGCCAAGTACTCAACGCCAAAAATTGCTGAGACTGTTGAGATCCATCACACCGGTACCATTGAGATCCATCATGTTGGTATCGCTGAGAGCCATCACGTTGGTACCGCTAAGATCCATCATGCTGGTACCACTGAGAGCCATCATGCAAGTACCGTTGAGAGCGTTGAGAGTACTGAGACCAAACCTGATCATAATCTGATTTGATTTTTTGAGTCCTCCGACTCTTTAGGGGCTGGACCCCAACAAATATGACCTTGGTTGTAAAATCTTATACTACTTCTGATACGGTACACTTTCCGTTGTCGGTCTAGGCATAACTCATTCCATCAACATCCCCTACTCTAGGGAGTGTGTGGGCATCCTTGAGCCTGGACATCGCTAACCTACAATTTGAAAGCAGGCCCTCGTTCTAAACATGCTTAGAAAATCTATCCAGTTTGGTGGTCTTCTTCGTGAGGACTCGCATCAGCATATTTTCAACTTCCTTGAGATATGTGATACCTTCAAGAATAATGGGGTGATGAATAATACAATATGTATGAAGCTTTTTCCCTTCACAATGAGGGATAAAGCCAAGGCATGGATAATTTCCATCACTCCTGGAAGTATCACTACCTGGAACGAGTTAGTCAATGATTTTATGACCAAGCTTTTCTCTGTTGCTAAGATTTTGGTGGCATGAACTGAAATCCACACTTTAAAGAAGCGAGATCAAGAATAGCTTCTTGAAGCTTGGTAAAGATTCAATGAGCTTCTGAGGTGATGCCCTCAGCATAAGTTGACCCTCTAGGCGCTCGTTGATATTTTTATGGGGCTCTTGATTATAGTATTTGTATAGATGTTGATTCCGTTGTCGGAGGTTTGATAAAGGGGACAACTTCAGATGAGATATGATCCATTATAAAGAACCTGACTCAATAGAATGACCAGTGGGCCAATGGAAGAGGTACCCCTATGAAGGTGGTGGTAGGATTACATCTGGTAGATCCTTAAAACGAAAAATACGCCCAACTGGGGGCAATAAATAAGAAATTGAAGAGTTATGTTTATTGGGGAAGGTCACACATGTTGCCACCCCCGTGTTTGTCATGACTTGCCAAAGCTGTGGTGTCAATGGGCACCACTCATTTGAGTACCAAATGGGGAGCTCCCCTGCTGATTCATCCATTTCCAACATCTGTGAGAAGGTGAATTACTTTGGCAATCAGTAGAGAGGCCACCCTTTCTCCAATTCATACAATCCAGGGTAGAGAAATCACCCGAACTTTAGCTAGAGAAATGTCCTGCAATAAACACAGGGAAAGCAAGCTAGTAGTAGCCAACCCCTGTAGTCATTTACACCACCATATAATCAGGGCAAGTCAGCGGAGAGGGCACTATGGGAGGACAAATTGGATCAACATATTCATTACACTATCCTTTATCACAAATCAAAATGCCACGATAAAGAGCCTTGAGACCAAGATTTCCCAACTTGTCGAGCTTATAACTGAGAAAATGTCTGGTACTCTCCCAAGTTAATTAGAAAATAACCCATGGGAGGAAGGATGAGGTTCCTCAGATATTGCTCCGAATTTTGGCAGAGGTATTGTTGTCAAGTGTAAGTTGAATAGTATCTCAACTCAGATGCTAGTTGACGCATGCTCATCCCAAAATATTATTTTGTTACGGAATGTTGACAAGTTCAACATCTATACTGATGAAGAGGTGGTTGTGCCACTAGTGTTGTCAAATGGTGAGAGTGTTGTTACTATTGGGGCTTATCGAGATTTTGAAATGGTAGTAAATGGAAACACTATAGTTGTTAAGTTCCAAGTAATGAGGCCACCAGAAATCGATTCACCGCCTATTTTCGGACTCCTATTGTTCACGACTCTTGGCGCGACTCTACATTTTGCAGGACACATTTTCTTTCCACCTAGTACTACTTCCCCTAGTGATATTACTGATTTGATGAGTCACAGTACACCTCGGCGTAGTTATGTTTTTGATGAGTTTCTTTTTCTAGATGCAGGTAAGGTTGAGGATGAAATGAGAGCTAATGAGGTGACAATAGCTGATGATGAGGAAGTGCCAATAGAGAATGATGATAAAGGAATGTTGATTGCATAGATTAAGTAGATAGCTTCCATGGATGAGGGCAAAAGCGAAGAGAAGATAGTGTTCATTGGTGAGGTAGCCAGAGCATGTCGTGGTGTTGATCCAAAAATTATAAAAAAAAAGTCTGTTGAGAAGACCTTGCCTCTACCATTATGGTGGGTCAATGTGCTGCCCTTACCATTGCTAGTATTATTAATATAGGTATGAAGGAAGTCCCGTGATGGAGGTCACTGTGGGTTGAATTTAAAAACAAATTCAATGATGAGCACGCGGCCCGCAAGGCCACAAAGCAATTTGCTTCTACTACAAAGTCGGGTGAGAAATTTTCTCATCCGCACTGACGCACCAGCACTGCACCGTCCCTTTCCCTCCAAGGCGAGATATATGATAAATCAGCTTTCAGCTGATTGTTTCCAAGTCTGGACAATCTGAGTAATTAGGAGTAGGGGTAGATTTAATTTTGTTTTAATACTTTTGCTCAAAAACTCTATAAAAAATGCTTAATACAAGCATTTAGTCAAGCTCAAGGATGGTTAAAAAAGCTCTCTTGGGAGGCAACCCATATTATTTGTTGTGCTTGTTTTATTATTATATTGCATATTTTTTGTTATTTGTCTAACCCCCGCAGGATGTCAATGATAACTTCTATTTGTCATTCCCGGAGAAAAGCTCTCCCGCATTCACGAAATCATGCCAACGCCTATCCTTTCGCCCAGTTAATTTTATTTGCACTAAGTCGCGTGTAAACTTCAATACCCTATTTCTTTTTTATTTGAAATTGTCAAGCACAAACATCAAATTTAGAGCCTTTCGGATTGCCCCATTCTCGGACATGGGTAATGAATTTTTATCCAAGCTTGTTTCTTGCATTCTTCGCATATTTTTGCATATTTGTGCGTATTATGGACAATGCTAGGTTTAAGTCTGGGTAGGTGGGTAGTATTCCGTTAGTCATACCCACACCATACTTTCATTTTGCATTCTGTTAGCTCTGTCTTCATTTAAAAAACTGCTCCATTTTTTGTTTTAAAAAAATTATTGCATTCGTTCATGTGCATATCATGTCGTACCCAGTGCGTTATAGCTTTAATTTTTATTATTTCCATGTTTATTCAATATCCTTTGGATGGTAGGATTATCTGATTTATAATCAAAATTTGGAATTGCTTAGTGAACATTAGACTCATGTAGTGTACCTAGTCGAGTGCCCATGTTCTCAGATAGAAATAGATTTAGAGTTAAATTTTTTTGCATACGTTAAATACAGTGTATTCATTTTAACTGACATTGGTGTATATTCACTGCTCGTTAGAATGCGATTGAGCCCAACACTAGGGTAAGAAGTGTTTGTAGCATCGCTAGTACTGCATTCTAGGTTCACGACAAGGGGTGTCCTTTCTTGGCATTTAGAACTCGTCCCTAGTAATCTTCAAAGCATATGCACTAAATAGCGGTTAAATCAATAAAAATGATTTTAGGCCTTTAATTAGAAAGTTTGAGCCTTTTTATCTGAGCCTGTATTCTCTAACTTTACAAGCCAAGTTGTACATACGGCATTCTTTTGTTGCACCTCCACCTCACTAAAACCAAAGTCTAAATACCAAAATCCCTATCACACTTAGTTCTAAGCTGTATTGAAATGTTATTTTGCTAATTGCAGGGACGGATAGGATTCTATCAGTGTGATGTATTGTTATTGCTTATGTGGGTGTGCTTTTAGCATAAAAATATAAAAATGAGCAGAAAGAAAAATTGATAAAAATCGATTAGGAAAAAAATTATAGAAAAAAAGAAAAAAGGAAAAGAAGAAAAGAAATTATAAAAAAAAAATTGTGTGGTGTTTGGTTAGTGGTGAGTGACCGCATATATTAAAACTTACGTCTGCGGTTGTCACTCACCCAATGTTGCCATTGATAGGTATTTTGATGCGTGCTCAAAATTATGTGCAAACGTGTGAGTTAGCCTTCATGTTTATCATTTGAAATCCCCACCCTAATCCTAAGCCAAAATTCATACAAATAAGTCCTAATGATTTGTAGAGTTGATTGGTGGTCTCGTGGAGAAGGTGTGGTCGGGTCTACCTATGTCCATCATCATTTATGGATTTCTTTGGAGCCTTCCATAGTAGTTCTGAGCTTATAATATTGTACTTAGCATTTCTACTCTCGCCTGCATTGTGCCTAGGACAGATCCATAGTTCTTTCATTTAGGAGTGGATATAGTTTTTCGACAGTTGATCTAAATACACTGTAATTAATTATATGCTTGGAAATTTTATTTACCCTCTTTGTATTCTCCTTGGACACGAGACTTCTCGGTCGACTATTCCATTTTGATTTGATTTGTAATTAATCTTTCTTACTCTCAATAGATAGTTGGATTGTTCGGGATGAGAAATAATTCAAGTCTGGGGTTTTTTATCACTGGATATCATATTGTATTTTAGGCTCTATTTTAGCTGTGTTTTCATATCATATTGCTCATCATATTGTCATTTCTTATAGAAATCATTTAGAATTGAATTGAGAATCCATTGAACATAGCTTAGCTAATTAGAGCTTGTTCATGTGCATTTCATGCTATGGGAGTCTTCACTCATCCTCTCTTTATGTTAATGAGCATTTTGTGGATTGGTGGTTATGTTCCTTGTATATGCTGGGTGTTTTCCTGCAAGTACCAATGTGTGTGGTAAGTTCCTCGAGAGTCTATGCTTTGTTTCTTAGAGAAGGCCAGTCCTCATGCACTTTTGTTCTCTTATGATCACTGGCTCCCTTCGTGCACGACCACTGGTCATGCATGGTCATTTACTTAACACCAAGATTGTTGAGTGAAGCCACTCCTTGTGTGAATTTATTCTTGCATGATTACTTCCCCCCTGCTCATGACCACTGGTCGTGCACAGCTAAATGGAAAAAATGACCCGAGAGATGCACGAGTGTACATGATTTAATTTCAACACAACCACTAGTTGTGCGAGGCAAATCCTTTTTCCCACAAAACCTCAATTTTTCCTTCCAGTCAAGTTCCTTCGCGCATGAGTAGGGGCATTTTCCTTCTCGAACAACCACTGGTCATGTACCTACTCATGTGATCGACCAAAGTTTGCGCTGTCTATAAATTGCCCATTTTGTCGTCTTCCTGAAAAGACCACGTTTTTCGGTTTCCTTTCACCATTTTTAGGTTGTTCAAGGTCTAGGGATCATCCCCTAGGCTCTCCCCACCATCCAAAAGCTCAAGGAAGAAGGAGGAAGAATCCTCCACTCGTCGTAAGCTAGGGATTGGAAAAAGAAGATGTGGATGGTGCAAACCCCTTGAAAAGATGTGTCCATTTGGAGCTTGTGACCGAGTTTCCTTTACCCTGAATGGTGGCTGATGAGGAAGGCATTCATAGAGTCTCTATCTGGAGTCAACTTATCCTCTACGGAAGTGTCTCAAGCACTGTTTGTATCTCTTTTCCTTTACCCGACATATTAGATCGAGTAGGTTGTGCTTTTCTTCTATATTATTGATGGTTGTGAACTGAACTTGTGTAAACTTTCATTTATTTTGTATTAAAGCATATCTTGCATTGTTCTTTTCTTTGGAGTAGCCTAGGAGGCCTAGTACCTTGTTTGTTTTGATTTCCCCATGCTTGTGAGTGTTTGTTGTGATTGAGCTTTATTAGTTTGTTGCCTTGGTTGGCACAAGCATTGTGCAAAGTGGAGGTCGGTGACCCGCAGAAGAGTGAAGTGGAGGTCGGCGACCCGTGGTGGTGCAAAGTAGTGTCGGTGGCCAGCATAGTTAATTAGTTTTTCATTATTGCAAGTAGCTGTTAGCTGAAATCAACCCCCCTCCCCCCCGTAAGCATTGATTTTAGAGACTTCAACCTAAAGTCTCTCCTAAAAGTAAAATTCACTTTTTCTTTCTCCATATGAGATCGATAATTGGGGATCACTCCTCATTTTATTTATACTTAACAATAATAGTGGGTGCACTTGCCACTCCACTGATCAAAATTCCACTCGAGAGCGTCATTCGGCCACCAGTAGTTTCAGCAAATGCGACTTCCATTAACCACCCCAGTTTACCCAGCTCATCCAACTCCGCAATTCTAACCGTTTGGTAGACATATATTAAGGGGCATTCACATATTGTGGAGGCCGCATTTGAATACCCAATGCTTGTCCTTCTTGCCATTATTATCATGGCTGCTACCTCTCCTAGCACATTTTGACTCCACAAGAAGTTGGTATTATTCTTCCACCCCAAATTATATGTTTTGGAATAAGGATCGTTCCTTCCTTGATTCCCTACATAATTCACAGTTTCATCAGAATAAAACATAGTGGGATCAAGAGTCAGGTCTCCAGCAGGACATTTAAATGAATAATTCTCGAAATCTCCACAAATCTGGCATACAATAACTACAACAGAGGCAGGGGTCTGTGCAGGATGCTTCAATAAAGATAAATTATCAAACAGATGTGCTAGTAGTTCAGCCAGGACCACTTATTAGTGAGCACCAACTTCGTACAAGCCTACCATTCTCTAGGAGGTGTTTCCTCCCGAAGTTCAATAAGAACTATAGGATGAAATATCTTGAGTGAGTGTGAACACTTCCTCCAGGGTACGATTCATTAATTTTCCTCTTACATCAGAAGTGTTTGTAGGCCTTGGAGGAGGCTGAGCTGTAGGTGCCTAGAAGGGCACTGAGGTAGGTACATGGATAGGTACTGAGTTGTAGGAGTGTTGCAGCACTCTGAGAGTAGGGTTGTGTGCCTGAAGTTGTAAGGCTGAGAAGCCTGAGCTGTAGGCCTTAGAAATAAGGTTGAGGGAGGTGGTCAGTGGACCACTGAGCTGTAGGAGCACTGCAGGGCTCTGAGGTAGGAACCCTTATGGTTCTGAGTTTGGATTCTGAAAAGAATATTTGTGTAAGGCTGAGGGCCTTAGGTGTAAGCTCTGAGGAGCATATTGGTGGAGGTTGTGCCTATTCCAACAAATCAGTTGGATAAGTGGGAGGGAAAATGGATGTACCCAATTGGGGAACCACTATAAATATTTGTGTGCTTGCTGTGTTACTTGTCTATTTTTTGTATTGCAGGTAATTAGGACAAGCTCTAGATCACCAAATTTATAAACAGTATAAAGATCTAAGAAAGTTTAAAAGACCTATTCACCCCCACCCTCTAGGTGACTAGCTAACCTTGAAGTAATAACTTTCAAAAGTCAAGGGTAAGATCATCCTAGTCCAAATTTATGTAGATGACATAATTTTTGGGACTATTGATGATGTCCTCTGCAAGAAGTTTGCTAAACTTATGCAAGGGAAATTTGAGATGAGTAGTATGGGTGAACTCAAGTATTTCTTGGGCCTCCAAGTAAGATAGTCTGAGAATGGATTATCCATCTCTAAGTCTAAGCTCACTAAGGAGTTAATTAGAAAATTTGGAATAGAGAATGCCTCCATAATGAAAACTCTCATGGGGTCAAATGTGTCATTAGATAAGCATGAGACTGGGAAACCTGTTGATGAAACCTTGTATAGAGGCATAATTTGCTCCCTCCTCTACTTAACTGTTAGTAGGCCAGGCATTATATATGTTATATGTGTTTGTGCTAGATACTAGGCTAGCCCTAAGGAGTCTCATTATTCTGCAGCAAAAAGAATTCTGAGATATCTTAAGGGCACAGCTAATCTTGGCCTGTGGTACCCTAGGAATAATGATTTTGAACTAACTAGGTATTCAGAGGAAGACTTTACAGGTTGCAGAGAAGACGGGAAAAGCACCTCAGGCACCTGTCAATTTCTAGGAAGAAGATTGGTCTCTTGGAGCAGCAAGAAGCAAACAAGTGTTGCAATCTCAACAACTGAATCAGAATACATATCAGCTGGTAGTTGCTATGCACAGCTACTATGGATCCAGCATTAGCTCCAGACTACAATCTTAAGCTAAGTAGAACTCCTATGTTTTGTGATTCTTCTATTGCAATATCTATTATTAGGAATCATGTATCTCATAACAGTACTAAGCATATAGAGATTATGTATCATTTTATTAGAGAGTATGTGGAAAGTGAGGACATCAGTCTTGAGTTTGTCTCTACAGACAAACAGGTGGCTAATATCTTTACCAAGCCACTAGATGAAGCCAAGTTCAACACCTTCAAATTTGAGTTTGGTATGATGAACTTAATATAGCTTCAGTATCTCTTCATGCACTTTGGTTGTAGGTAGTATTAATCCTTGCAAGATAACAAGGAAAATATGGACCAAGTGTCCAAGCATTGAATGTGCTGAGTCTAAGTGTCCTGGCATCGAGTGTGCTGAGACATCATCGGGCGTCGAGTATGTCAAGTCTACTCAACGCATACTCCCAGGGACTTCTATTTTCGGCTATGTTTCGGGATTAATCTCAGCCGATGATTTCCTCGTGATTATCACACCAGGTACATGCCTCTCCACATTCTCAAAAAAGAGATAAGTATAAATAGAAATGTGTGTGCTTAGAATAAAATACATTATTCTTAGCCCTTTCGTCTTTCTGTCTCCCTACGACGAAAGCTCGAGAATTCTATAGCACAGAATCGACCAGAACAATACTGTTGAAGACTAGAATGTCCATATGGAAAATGCTGAGGTTTAGGGGGAGACTACCCAGATGGTTGTACTTGCTGAGGGAGAGTCGGTACAATCAGTTCAAGAATAAATGGATTGATTCATTAAAAATCTATAGAATAGAATTGTTCAAACGTACTAAAGTGATTCCTTTCTATCCTCAATTTGAGGGGGAGCAAGTCCCTGATAAAATGACTGAAGATGCTCAATCCATAGCTGATCCAAATCAGCAAATTTCTATGGTGAGTGCAGAGATTGAGGGGGAGATTCCAACAGAACTCCCTACTCAAGAAAATGAGACTGATATTGAAATTTCAAAGGATAGTTCACTATCTAGATGAAAAGATAGATCAGCCCAAAACCTCCCTGACTACAGTTGTATCTGAAGAAGTCATAAAGGGGGAGAAGGCAATGATCAAGGGGGAGAATGTTGTTTGGGTTACCATTGTAAATCAGAGGTTCATTGGGGCTTGAACAGTATACATATGACAACATTCCTACTGTATTCAAGAAGGACTGTATGATGAATAGTATGGTGATCAGAGGGCAGATCAATATGATGAACAATATGGTGCTCAGTGGGCTGAACCCTATACTATTGCTGATTAGATAGCCAAAGCCAGAGGCTAATTTGTTGTTGAAGAAGAGGAAGAGATCTTGCTCAGCAAGAAGAGGTATAGAGAAGAGATGGAGACCAGGCTAGACTTTGATAAGTAGAATCCTCAATCAAGGACTACCATCTTGTCTTCCTGGGATCAAATCAAAAGGAGAAGAGGATTGAAGACAATAAAAAGGCTGCAAAGAAACCCAGCTGGGGGATAGTGATCAAGGAACCTGAAACCTAGCTTTAGGAGAGTTATACTCTCTGAATGTAGGGCTATCCTCCTAGCCTGAGTTTTAGGACTTTTGATTAAGTTTGAGGTAGGTGATCTGAAGGATAACTGAGCTGTAGGAGATATTATCTCTGAGTTATAGGGCTTTGTCCATAGGTAGGACTTGGAGGAAGTCTGATAGATCCTGTGGGATCTGTGTTGTAAGCTCTTTGAGCCGAGATTTGGAGAAGATTGTCTTGTCTAACGCACGGTTAGAAAGGTGGGAGGGAAAGTGGATATACCCATACCTTGGGGAATCACTATAAATTTTTGTGTGCAAAGTCTTATTCTTGAAAGCTAATAAAATAACTTAACCCTCAACACACCAAAATCAAAAAGTAGTCATAAATACTAGGAAACCTATTCACCCTCCCCACCCCTCTAGGTGTATGACTACTCTTGAAATAAATACTTTCATGCAAATAGGTTGTGTTAGCTTCAGGATGATGGGCAGTTATCCTATCGCTATGGAAGGTGATCACACTCCCCCTATGACATATAAATAGGGGTCCCGAGCTCATCATATAAAAAAGAGAACGGTGAGAACTCAGCTCGCATTTTGATCTTGCAGTTACGGCTTTCTAATCTGCTCAACTAAGTGAAATTGACTTCTCTTTGTAGGTTGTGCGGCTAGTAATGGGTGACTAGGCAACTAGTTGGGAAGCTCAGCATAGAATAGTTCGCAGTTTACAGCCAGTAGTATATAGCAGGTCTCGGTCTCAGTGACTTGAACTCACTTTCTCAGAGTTACAGTTCATTCGAGCAGTTCGCCCAGTCTATCATCAGGTTCTGTTTAGTTAACCAACATTTAATTAACTGGCAATCCCTATAGATTGGTTGCAATTTGGCAACTTGGCAATTTTAGAGGACAGGGCTTGCGGTTAGCGGCTTGTGCGGTCTGTGCGGTTATAGTTTGCAGTTCACACAGTTTCTCTTGCTTGTATTATCTATTTCCATCAGGTGTATTATGAAGCATGTCTCATAATGTATACCTCACCTTGAAAATAAGTTATTGATAATTCCAAGTTTGAGATGCTTGTGCTTCTATTGTTGCTAATTTCTACTTGCTTTGCTTGTGGTTGAGTTTACATGCGACCTTTCTCAACTTCCTAGAAATTTTTTATAATGCTGACCTAACTTCCACTACATGAGAATTTCTTATATAACTTCTGGGATAAAGTGAGGGCGACAGGCTACACCTAGTTACAATTTATGAGTGGTGAGGAGAATGAGTGATGGGTTCCACCGACCATCGTGCATCTTTGGCGGTCTTCTGATGCTCATTCACAGAAGATGCGGGCACTTCCTTCGGAGTTGTCATGACGTGAGAGTGGTGGTGGCTTCACGCGTCTCCTTCTTGACTTGCGTTCTCGTAAACCTCGTCTTTCATTTATAGTTGTGATCTTAGACGTAGTTCCTGCAGAGAGAAGGGGGAGAGAAAGTAGTGAAATATAGTGAACTGGAAAAAATGACCCTTTTTAAGTAAAATTGGGCCTATTTATAGTTTTTAATGAGGGTGGTCTGGTAATTTTGCCTAATAACTACCGGACCAGCAAATAGGATTGCTCGGAAAAGATCACGTGGATCACCACTTTTGGGAAATGACGATCTTTCCCCCGGGCCAAGGGAAGACATGCCCGCGAAAAATGGCGGCCCGATGACGCTGTCAAGGGAGGCCAGCCACCGCCCCTCCACACGGAGGGTAGCCGAGAGGAGCGTCCGGCCGCGGAGAGGCCATCCGGGGGATGGGAGGCCTCAGGCGACCCTAATAGAGGATGGTCGTGGCAGGGTCGCCCAGATCCGGGCGGCCTTGGCCGGCCCTTTTAAGGGCCAACCGCAGCGAGGCCTCCTGGGATCGGGTGGCCTTGGTAGGCCCATTACAGCACCGGCCGCGGCAAGGCCGCGCAGATCCAGGAATCCTTGGCTGGCCCTTTGTGGGGCCGGCTATGGCGAGGCCTCCTGGGATTGGGCTGTCTTGGCCGGCCCTTTGCAGGGCATGCCGCGGCGAGGCCACCCAGATCCGGGCGGCCTTGGCCGGCCCTTTGGGGGCCAGTTGCGGCGAGGCTTCCTGGATCTGGGCGTCCTTGGTCGGCCCTTATTTGGTCCTGCTGCGGTGAGGCCACTCAGATCCGGATGGCCTTGATCGGCCCTTGTGGGGGTCGACCGCAGCAAGGCCGTCCAAGGATGGGCTTCCTTGGCTGGTCTTCGTGGAAGCCGACCTGGTGGAACCGCCTGTCTCCAAGCAGTTGAGGGAGGTGGTCGGCCTAAGCCGGGCCTGTCCAACACCGCAGGGGGATGGTGGTTAGACCACGCGCAAGATCCATCATGCAGTAGTTATTACATGGATCCAGCACGTGGATCCTGCGCACGACGTTTACCTGCGTAACTTCCATGGATGTAGAGCAGATTTATTTTTGGAGGGGGGCACTACAACATTTCCTCTAGTCTTGAAATCAAAATTCCTCAAGGCGATCAGCGGGTGTAGAGTCTCTGGTAGGCTTGATGACTTTATGCAAATCATCTCTTAAGGCTAGTCTGTGGTTCCCATAGTACAAGAAAGTTATATAGATCTTGAAACATTGCGGGGTTCTTACGTCACAGTTTACCCCCTTAGTGATTGCGTGCATCATGGGCCTGATTTCCTTCTTCTGCGAACAATGCTTGCGATTCTTGTTGGAGCTCTTCACGGAATAGTGTGATGTTCGCGCCGATGGCAGTGGACATATCGAGGTTCATAGCAACAAGTCTTGGATGGTGTTTGAGAGTCTTACGGACAGGCGCCACATAAATTCAATGTACGGGTACATCTGTAATTGTCGGGAGTGGCCCAAGCTTTGGAACTCCATTCCAGACTGATATCGCTGAATGAATGGTCACGAGCGCGATTTTATATTGTTGCTCGGGTTTGGGGCTCCTAATGAACTGGCGGACCATCTGTTTTGTATTTCTTTGTTCGTGGAAGAGAAGCATCTGATGTTGTATGGTCTTTCTACTTATCTACAGAATTCTATTGCAGCTCCGTTTGTTCGTGATTGGAAGAGGAATTTGGTGTTCGAGGGCCATGGAGATTTATCTACGACTCAACGCCTTGCTGAGCTACTAAAGGGGCATTCGGGTGCAGCCCGTAGATGTTCATGGGTGGTTGGGACTCCGCTTGTTAATGATCAGGATGTTGAGGTTCTCGGTTCTTATGCCCCCAGGGCCCCGGCCAAAGGGGCTCCTACTTTGACCCAAGCGAAAGATAAGTGTGTCTCTTCATCCTTAGCAGAGATGAATAATACGGTAAGCCTATCTTCTTGCTTTGGTATATGCTTGTTTCTCCTAACTCACTTCGTTCTGCTTTCTCTTACAGATTGGTGTGCAAGCTCGGATTGTTCTTATTTGGAACGATTGTTACGTTGGTTTGAAGGACGCATACCTCTCCCTTCAGGAGAAGCTTCGAAGCGCAGAGAGCTCCCTTTTTATTTTAGGGGGAGCGTGACTTATCTCACTTTCAACAAGTTGAGTCGGACTTGAAGGCTGATACGGCGTGGCTTAAGGAGGAGCTTCAGTCCAAGAAGCTTTTGGCGGAGAGTGTGTTGGGTGATGTTGATCACTTTGAGTCCAAGGTGGGATGTCTTTCTTAAGAGGAGCGACTTTCAGAGCTGAAGGCGGCAAGGGTAACAGAGTACAAGAACTCGATTGCCTTTATACAGAATTGTTGTTTTTTGTCTAAGGAGATTCGTGAGGAAGTCTAGATGATAGGTAGATCCTGAGCTTTGCAACATCCCGGAGGTGGTGTTTAGTTGCAGGATGGAAAAGATGATGTAGGGGTTATTCTATAGATGCCACACGGATGGCGTGATGATGACTATTACAACACTCAACGCTCTCTAACCCGCACGCTAACGAAATGCAGCCACCACAATGATGTTTATTTATCGTTCGTGCTAACATACGGATAGCCGATCCGCAAGTGGAACGGAGTTGTACCAAAATCCTTTCCGGCTAAAAGGAATAATAATGATTCCGATTCGAGCTTGGAGTTGTACCAAAATAGATCCACCAAGAAAATACGATTCCGGAAATGGCAGGATCTATCCTAACTAAAGAAAAAGCGAGGATCGCCCCTCCTCTCGAAAGTTCTTCGGAAAAACAAACGAAAATGACAAACCAATAAAAGTAACACCGCGAATATCAACGATTCAAATTTCACGCAAAATCCGTCCACAACATGAACTAACTAAGAAGGAAAATCTCTTGAGTAGTAGGTTTCATTACCCCTCTCAGAATAGTAGATCTGAGATGTTTGGATCCACCAAGAAATGATCGCTCTCCTTTGGACTCGGCGGGAGATGCACCAAAGATGAAGAACTCGTCCGTCTTCTTCGCTTCATGCCGAGGAAGTTCTCCAACGGAAAACCTTCTTCCTTGCACTTGACTTCTCTCTTACAAGGGGTGGCCGAAATTCTTGGTAGGGGCTAGGTTGTATGGAAGGGTTGCATAGGTGGAGAGAGTGATAGATAGGAAAGAGGAGAGGTGGGGGAAGAAGGGGGTGGTCGAGAGGAGGAGAGGAGAGGGGGAGGCGGCTTAGAGGAAGATGATAGGAGAGGGGGCGGCGGCTTAGAGGAAAGTGAGAGGAGGGAGGAGATTAGGTTTTGGAGAATACTTTGTTTGATTTTCTTTCTTGACTAAATGAAAACAATAAAAGTTTTGGCCTTTTATAAGGCTTACATCGCAAAGAGCTATTAGCAGTCCAATAAAAAGTGGCTAAACACACACCATTATTAAAATAACAGAACTAATCAAATAGATTATAAACTAGCGGGAATAACTAAAATTAAGTCTTGTTGCGTTGGTAAAGATTGTAGTCATGACCTCCGCGGCGCCGCATGTCTTTGGTCGGTAGAGCATCATCATCAGGTACGCCATGGACGTCATCATCTTTATCACCATATATGCCTTCATGATGGCCGCCGCCATCAATCCTCCACCGCTAAAAAGGACTCATCACCGATGAGTGGGCGGGAACATAACGGCGCAAGAGGTCCGCATCTAGAAGATCCACCTGTGCAGCAGAGAGCAAAGAGTCATCCGAAGCGGGACGACCACGCCATCGTATCAGAAACCTGTGAATGTCACCGTCGGAGGTGGGAAACATTGCATCCTGAAAAATCCTGTCAGGCAAGAAATCGGTCCGGGGGAACCTTGGAAATGCGTTAGGCGAAGAAGAAAAACAAGTTTCATCAGCAGTAGGCAACATACCTCCCGGAGAATCCAAAGGAGAGGGTGTTGGAGTTACCATGGTGATCTAGAAGTGGTTAAACATGTAATCTTACTACCAACGCGATATGAGCTTGCAGGGTCGCACATAAGAGCATGTGGAGAAGTTGGAAGATTGACTGTGTTGGTAAGGGTTACCAATCACCACACAGAATGGGTTAGGGCAAACGTTGCCAAAGGAATTTCGTCGAGAGTCGTTGAGTATGACTCGCCGACTAAGGCAAAGTCATCGAGAGTCGACAGGAGTCGTCGAGTATGACTCGCCGACTAAGGCAAAGTCGTCGAGAGTCGACGGGAGTCATAGAGTATGTCTCGCCGACTAAGGCAAAGTCGTCGAGAATCAATCTGCTGATTCGTCGAGAATCGAGGACAGGGTCGTCGAGACTGTCTGCTGATTCTCGCTGAATCTGGCTGCTTATTCTCGCTGAATCTGTCTGTTGATTCTCGCTGAATCTGTCTTCTGGATCCCGCCGACTGATTCTCGCCGAACCTATGCTAATTCTCAGTGAATGATTCTGAAACCCTATTTTGGGTGGTCTGCGGATAGCGATACTCTTTTGTCTGTTTATGCCTTTGGTATAAATTGAGACTTAGGGTTTTAAGAAGAAAAGATCGGGTTTTTTCTCCTGTGGCTGGATCGAACCCGACGGAAGCGTTTCGCCGCTCGCTCCGCCGATTCCCGAACCCCGCCGACGGAAGAGTTCTGCTTCCGCCGCCTCGTTCGCTCCGCCGATCACCTTTTCTCCGACGACAGTCGCCGGTGTTGCTATTCCTGGCGCGGACCTAGCAGTCCGTGGAAGTGCAAGGTGCAGACGATCTCCTTCCCGATCTTTTGTGCGACGAAAAGCTCGGTGTTCTCCTGCTCGTGTGGATTTCTACAGAGACGTAGACGTTATTCTACGTGAAACTCGCCACTAACAAGGACTCAAAGCTTGGAGCATCTCCGTTGAGTTGTGACTCAACGCCACTAAGGTAATTTTTGCCTAGTTGTTTGTTAACTTCTTTATTCAATATTCATGGCCCGATCATATCTCTTTGGGTTGTTCTTGATTTTTATTACTTCTGCTGCGTGCACAAGCGTTGTGCCATCCTCATAGAGAAACCCAACAGTGGTATCAGAGGGAGGTTGCGGCCATGATTGTTGTTTTGGAAGTTAGGTTATTCCAGTACGTGTAAACCTAGGGATTTAGAAGTGTTCTAAATGTCTAGATTTATCTTGGAACATCAATTGTTGATGGTTTTTCCAAGGGAAATCAGTGGGCCCATAACCCACAGGTTAGGGGCTCTGCCCCTTGGAACCTCGCCAGGAATGTCTGGGATTTCGTGGTTACTTCTAATTGTTAGAAATTGTTGTCTCCTTAGCAGTAACCGTCCCTCGAGTGGTTAATGAACCAGTGCATTGTTTTGGATTTTGAATCCAACAATGAGAGACGAGCTTGTCTACTGCTTTAAGTTGAGTTGCCTTTGTCTTTGTCCAATGCATGTAAATCTGAAGATCTGGAAGAGTCTGGATGTTCAGACTTAGCCCTTTCTTCTATCAAATGTTGATAGTACCATGTTGTGCACATAAGGGATGCATGTTGTTTTTAGAGATTGTTTTTCTATGGATGTGCACATTGATCAAATGTTGATCATGGTTAATTGTTAACCAATAATCAAAAATCCCTTCCTCTAATATTTAGTGTTTGGATGCCTTCCGATGGATGACACTCTTCCTGCCTCGATCGATGAAGTGTGGGCTTGCCAAAGCAAGGTGCATTAATCTATCTTGGTAAGGGTGCGAGCGGATAATTGTGATATCCCACTGTCGACATCGGGTCTAACTTAACTAGGTGACCTCAAAGGTTGAGTGCCTAGAGGCATAGGGTTGGCATGCAGCATATGATGGATGTGAATAAGGAGTTATTCACCAACCATACAAGAATTGCATAAGGATGCAATTGGCAAGTGTTGCCTACCTAAATAACCACATCGTGAGAGAAAAGCCAAAGCTGACTCATTGTATTGGTGAAATACGGATCTTGTCCACTAAGAGAGTAGCTCGCATGAACTCTCCGAATTGATAGTGAGGGCTATCATTTCGAATAAAATAGTGGGAGTTTTAATTGAAGTCCAAATTAAAAATAAATTGTATTTTGAAATTTTGGTACTGATATTATTCTGCATGAATTCTTGTAGAATTCCATGGTAAGTGGTTCACACTCCACTCTGTCTCTGAGAGCCATCCTTGAGAAGGATAAGCTCAATGGGACTAACTACATGGACTGGTACAGGAACCTGAGAATTGTTCTCAGGCAAGAGCGAAAGCTCTATGTCTTGGAACAAGAAGCCCCCGAGGTGCCGACCGGGAATTCTTCCCGTGCTGATAAGGATACTTATAAGAAGTATACTGATAATGCCTTAGACATTGAATGCCTTATGCTTGCCACCATGAACTCTGAGCTTCAGAGGCAACATGAGAACATGGGGTGCAAGGAGATTGACGAGCATCTCAAGAAAATGTTTCAAGGGCAAGCTCGTCAAGAGAGGTTTGACGTCACAAAAGCGTTGTTTCAGTGCAAGATGGGAGTTCAAGACTCAGTAGGGACTCACGTACTCAAGATGATTGGGTATATAGAGAACCTTGAAAG
Organism: Platanthera zijinensis; assembly: GCA_039513925.1. Classification (NCBI taxonomy): domain Eukaryota; kingdom Viridiplantae; phylum Streptophyta; class Magnoliopsida; order Asparagales; family Orchidaceae; genus Platanthera; species Platanthera zijinensis. Next base: position 165,452,131 of record CM077093.1, on the reverse strand, counting down.
ATTGGGTTTTCCTCTGGGTCAAGAGTTGGCCACAGATCTAATCCTACAATCGTTGTCGGACAGTTATGAGCAGTTTGTCTTGAACTATAACATGAATGAAATAGACAAGACACTGCCCGAGCTCCTAGGCATGTTAAGAACTACCGAGATCAACATGAAGAAGGCCAAGCCTGCCATCCCCATACTGATGGTGCATAAGGGCAAGGCCAAGGCCAAGGGCTCTATGAAGACGAAGGTGGGACCTAAGTCATATCTTGAGCCCAAGTCTTCTGCACTAAAGAAAAAGAAGAGCACGGTGAAGGAAGGGAAATGCCACCACTGTGGCAAGGCTGGTCATTGGAGGAGGAGCTGTCCTTCTTACATTGAGGGTCTGCAGAAAATGAAGGGAGGTATGACTTCCGCTTCAAATATTTATGTTATAGAAATAAACCTCTCTGCTCCTTCATCTTGGTTATTGGATACCAGATGTGGTTCACACATTTGTACAAATTTGCAGGAACTGGAAAGGAGAAGATTGTTGAGTAAAGGGGAGGTGGACCTGCGCGTCGGCAATGGAGCAAGAGTTGCTGCTGTAGCCGTAGGGGTTTACCGTCTTTCTTTGCCCAGTGGGCTTGTAATAAAAATAGATAATTGTTATTTTGTTCCTGCCATAACTAGAAACATTATATCCATTTCATGCTTGGACATGATTGGATTTTCTTTTATAATTAAGAACAACTGTTGTTCTATATTTAAGAATGATGTTTGTTATGTTGTAGCCCAATTGTTTAATGGTCTTTATGTTTTGAACCTGGACCATCTGATCTATAATGTAGAAAATAATAAAAGACTAAGAACAAATGACTCAAACCCTACATATCTATGGCACTGTCGTTTGGGCCATATAAACGAGAAGCGCATATCCAAGCTCCATAAAGATGGACTTTTGGACTCATTTGATTATGAATCATTTGAGCGATGCGAATCTTGTTTGTTAGGCAAGATGACTAAATCCCCTTTCACTGGTTTTACTGAGAGGGCTGAGGATCTCTTGGGTGTTGTACATAGTGATGTATGCAGACCCATGAGCTCCATGGCAAGAGGTGGGTATTTCTACTTCGTTACATTTACTGATGATTTCAGTAGATACGGATATGTGTATCTTATGAAGTGCAAATCCGAGACCTTTGAAAAGTTCAAAGATTTCAAAAATGAAGTAGAAAACCAGTTGGGTAAAAGGGTTAAAGCACTCCGATCTGATCGAGGTGGCGAATACCTGAGTCATGAGTTCCGTGATCTCTTGAAAGAGTGTGGTATTGTATCACAGCTCACTCCACCTAGAACACCACAACATAATGGTGTGTCTGAGAGGAGAAATCATACTCTGTTAGACATGGTACGTTCGATGATGAGTCATGCAATCTTGCCTGTTTCTTTTTGGGGTTTTGCTTTAGAGACTGCTGCTATGACACTGAATCGCGCTCCAACGAAAACGGTTCTAAAGACACAATATGAGATATGGACTGGGAAGCATTTTAGTATGTCGTTCATTAAAATTTGTGGCTATGAGGCATATGTGCGACGTCAAATTCCTGACAAGCTGGAACCCAAATCGGATAAATGTTATCTGGTGGGATATCCTAAGGAAATGAAAGGGTATTACTTTTACCTACCGTCTGAGGGCAAAGTGTTTGTCGCAAGGACTAGCGTCTTCTTGGAAAGAGAATTCTTATCAAGAAATACTGAAAAGGTAGAACTTGAAGAAGTTCAAGAACCACAGGTAGTGAATGAACCGAAATTGGATTCTGAGACAGGACTACAAGATGTTGTAGCTAGAGAACCTGCTAAAGAAACACAAGTCCTACGTAGATCTGGTAGACCGAGATTTGAGCCTGAGAGATATGCATTTCTCATGTCTCAAATAGGTAATGTGTTGCTTATGGATCATGATGATGAACCAGCAACCTACCAAGAGGCTATGAATGGACCGAACTCTGACAAATGGCTTGAGGTTATGAAATCTGAAATGGACTCCATGTATGCAAACCAAGTTTGGAACTTGGTGGAACCACCTAAAGGGGTACGGCCCATAGGGTGCAAATGGGTCTTCAAGAAGAAGACTGACATGGATGGGAATGTACAGACATTCAAAGGGCGACTGGTGGCTAAGGGTTTCAAGCAAATTCATGGTATTGACTATGATGAGACCTTTTCCCCTATTTCCATGATAAAGTCCATAAGGATATTGCTTGTTATTGCTGCGTTTTATGACTATGAGATCTGGCAGATGGATGTCAAAACGGCTTTCCTTAATGGAAACCTCCTTAAGGAAGTGTATATGACATAACCCGAGGGTTTTGTATCCCCAAATGAAGCCACTAAAGTATGCAAGCTGAATAGGTCCATTTATGGACTAAAGCAGGCCTCTCGAAGTTGGAATCTTCGTTTTGATGAGAAAATCAAAGAGTTTGGTTTCATCAAAAATGAAGATGAGCCTTGTGTTTACAAGAGAATCAGTGGGAGCGTTGTTGTCTTCCTGATATTGTATGTAGATGATATACTGTTGATTGGGAATGACATTCCTGCCCTGAAAGTTGTTAAGAACAACCTAGGGAACTGCTTTTCTATGAAGAACTTGGGTGAAGCGACTTATATACTTGGTATTAAGATCTATAGAGATAGATCAAAGAAGTTGCTGGGTTTGACCCAGAGTACATACATCGAGAAGGTGTTGAAGCGGTTCAACATGCTTGAGTCCAAGAAAGGATTTTTACCCATGTCCCGTGGTGTAAATCTCTCTAAGGACCAGTGTCCAAAATCTTGTGAAGATAAGGACCGCATGAAGTTGATTCCATATGCTTCGGCAATTGGATCAGTCATGTATGCAATGTTATGTACTCGACCCCATGTCTCCTTTGCTTTGAGCATGACTAGCAGGTATCAGTCAGACCCCGGTGAGTGTCACTAGATTGCAGTCAAGAATATCCTGAAGTACTTGAGAAGGACAAAGGATGTGTTCTTAGTGTATGGTGGAGAGGAAGAGCTCGTTGTAAATTGTTACACGGATTCTAGCTTCCAAACTGATAGGGACGATTCAAAGTCTCAGTCAGGGTTTGTGTCTTGCCTTAATGGAGGAGTTGTGAGCTTGAAGAGTTCCAAGCAAGAGACAGTTGTTGATTCTACAATAGAGGCCGAGTATATCGATGCAGCTAACGCAGCGAAGGAGGCTGTGTGGATTAGGAAATTCATCGGCGAGCTTGATGTAGTTCCTAGCATTGTTGGTCCCATAGTTCTCTACTGTGATAATAATGGTGCAATTGCATAATCTAAGGAACCTAGATCTCATCAGCGCTCTAAGCACATACTTCGGCGGTTCCATCTTATTCGTGAGATTGTCGAACGAGTAGATGTGAACATTTGCAGAGTGCCGACTGAGGAGAATATTGCAGATCCACTGACAAAGCCTCTCACGCAGAGAAAGCATGATGGTCATACTAGATCAATGGGTATACAATACCTAAATGATCAACTCTAGTGAGAGTCTTGTGGGTTGCATGTAAACAAATATTCTGTTGGATGTTTATTGTTTATTCATATGATTAATCATGTACCTAGATTTTTCTTTTTACAATTAATGGCATGTTCTTTTATTATGGTTTCTCTATGCGATAGTTAAATGTTAACATAATAAATACCCTTAGAATGTTTGCTTCCATAGGACATCAAGTACGTGACTTGAATGTGAGAGCCTATGATTTATTTGAAGCTTCATTCTTAAAAGGTCCCTGGTCGTTGTATCATCATAGAAACTAAGGGTGATGATGATACATTAAGACTAACACGTGTGTTGACTGATGACCAGTTCTCATAGGTCATGATATTGTGATATCAAGTCATCACGTGGGTACTTGTTAATGAATAAGTTGTACTTGACAGACCCAACCTGAGACTACTCTGTGGATTGTTATCTTAACGTGTCACGAGTAGGTCTCAATTGACAATGGTGTTGTGGTCCTTTGACCTGAAGTCACAACATTCATCAAGTAAGGAAGAGCGTGCTTTGATGCCATCTAAAGTCTTCCTTGAGAAAGGTTGATAATAAGGGTGGTTGTTCGGCACGTTACAAATCATTTGGGTGTTTGTTTGTGAGCAGATATGGGATTTGTCCTCCTATATGATAGGAGTTGCATCCATGGGCCCCTTGATGGAACTGGACTAAGAAATGCATGGCCATGCTTGGTTGAGTCAATAGGTGATATTAGACTCACCATTCTCTGGAAGTCTGTTATAGATCAAGAAACTTGGATTGAGCTATTATGAGGGTGACACGGTCCATGCCTCTAGTTCTTTCCAAATGTAAGGGACAAAGGGACAAAGACAATGCTGGGACATTGTTCATAAAGGCTTATGAGTTATGAACTCTTATTGCTTGGGGAGCAATGATGCATTGCTAGATGCCGCTCATTGTTTGTGAGGTTTTTGGTTTGATACTTTCAAGATCAAGTGGGAGATTGTTGGAGTTACCATGGTGATCTAGAAGTGGTCAAACATATAATCTCACTGCCAACGCGATATGAGCATACAGGGTCGCACATAAGAGCATGTGGAGAAGTTGGAAGATTGATTGTGTTGGTAAGGGTTACAAATCACCACACAGAATGGGGTAGGGCAAACGTTGCCAAAGGAATTTTGTCGAGAGTTGTCGAGTATGACTCGCCGACTAAGGCAAAGTCGACGAGAGTCGACGGGAGTCGTCGAGTATGACTCACCGACTAAGGAAAAGTCATCGAGAGTCGACGGGAGTCATCGAGTATATCTCGCCGACTAAGGCAAAGTCATCGAGAATAAATCTGTTGATTCATCGAGAATCGAGGACAGGGTCGTCGAGACTGTCTACTGATTCTCGCCGAATCTGGCTGCTGATTCTCGCTGAATCTGTCTGTTGATTCTCGCTGAATCTGTCTTCTGGATCCCGCCGACTGATTCTCGCCGAACCTGTGCTGATTCTCGGCGAATGATTCTGAAACCCTATTTTGGGTGGTCTGCAGATAGCGATACTCTTAGGTTTGTTTATGCCTTTGGTATAAATTGAGACTTAGGGTTTTGGGAAGAAAAGATCGGGCTTTTTCTCCTGTGGCTGGATCGAACCCGACGGAAGCGTTCCGCCGCTCGCTCCGCCGATTCCCAAACCCCGCCGACGGAAGAGTTCCGCTTCCGCCACCTCGTTCGCTCCACCGATCACCTTCTCTCCGGCGACAGTCGCCGGTGTTGTTATTCCTGGCGCGGACCTAGCAGTCTGTGGAAGTGCAAGGTGCAGACGATCTCCTTCCTGATCTTTCGTGCGACGAAAAGCTCGGTGTTCTCCTGCTCGTGTGGATTTCTGCAGAGACGTAGACGTTATTCTATGTGAAACTCGCCACCGACAAGGACTCAAAGCTTGGAGCATATCCGTTGAGTTGTGACTCAACGCCACTAAGGTAATTTTTGCCTAGTTGTTTGTTAACTTCTTGATTCAATATTCATGGCCCGATCCAATCTCTTTGGGTTGTTCTTGATTTTTATTTCTTCCGCTGCGTGCACAAGCGTTGTGCCATCCTCATAGAGAAACCCAACAGAGGGCGATCTAGAAACAATCTCACCCCCCACCCTATAAGACTGTATAGTGGAAATATTGAACGGAGAGACAACAAGTTCAGGTGGCGGAGCGGCATAAAGCATTAAATCCAAAATGTTAAAAACAGGGGAGATTCCCCAATCAGCGGGTAACTTTAATAAATATGCATTTTCGCCTAGCCTCTTTAAAACCTGAAAAGGACCAGCTCTCTTATTCGCTAATTTTTTGACGGTGCCCGACGACATCCGTTCTGGGATAAGACGAACCATGACCAAATCACCAAAATTCAAGGGAACTGCTCGCTTGTGTACGTTAGCATTCGATTGATAAATAGCATATTGTTTAGCTAACGTCTTGCCAATGTGCTCATGGAGAGTGTGAACGTGCGAGGCGAAGTCTTGTGCAAATTGACTAGATTTAAAGGAGGGCGGTAACGGAACTAATTCAAGAGGCACGGGCGCCTTATATCCATGCACTATCTCATTCGGGGACAAACTGGTGGACCTATTCTTAGAATTATTGTATGCTAATTGGGCATGCGGAAGAATAAGGTCCCACGTACCTTTATGATTGCCCACTAAGCAATGAAGCAAACCTCCTAAGCTGCGGTTAACTACCTCCGTTTGTCCATCCGTTTGGGGATGATAGGCCGACAAAACAGAAGTTTGGTACCCAGTAGTTTCCAAAGTGTTTTCCAGAAATAACTAGTAAATTTAACATCTCTATCACTCACTATCGTTTTTGGGACGCTCCGATGTGCCACGACCTCCTTGAAATACAATTTGGCGACATGTGAAGCATTGTAGGTGTTATGACAAGCGATAAAATAGGCCATTTTGGAGAAACGGTCCACTACAACCAGAATGGAATCGTGTCGCCTAAATGTCAGAGGTAGGCCTAATATAAAGTCCATGCTAACGTCCACCCATGGTACGGATGGAATCGGAAGTGGTGTGTAAAGACCCGCGTTGGTTTTGCCCCCCTTAGCTAATTGACATACACGACAACTACCTACGACTTTATTGACCATTGGTTTGAGGCCCAGTCAAAAAAAATTTGTCCTCTACAAGTGTTATCGTTTTGTATCGACTGAAATGTCCGCCTAACCCTCCACTATGTAACTCCCATATAATAAAATGACGTAAAGACGAGCAGGGAATACATAATTGCAAATGTTTAAATAAATACCCGTCATGGATGTAAAATGTCGAGATAGAGGAGGTGGACTTGTCCTGAGCGGCGAAGTAAATATCCTTGAAATCTGGGCATTGAGCATATTCATCTTTAATTCTTTCAAATCCTATGATCGAGACTTCCATGGTAGATAGTAATAGGGTGACACGACTAAGCACGTCCGCCACACGATTTAACGACCCCTTAAGGTGCTTGATAATGAATGTGTACTCCTGTAAGTATGAGACCCATTTGGCGTGCCGAGGGCTGATTTTACATTGAGAGTTTATAAATTTTAGCGCCTCATGGTCCGACAATATCACAAATTCTTTTGATATAAGGTAGTGTTGCCAATGTTGGAGACAACGTATCACGGCATAAAACTCACAATCATAATTGGAATAGTTTAACTTTGGACCGGCTAGTTTTTCGCTAAAGTACCCTAGCGGATGTCCCTCCTGACTTAACACTCCCCCGATTCCTATCTCGGATGCATCACACGATAGTTCAAACACCTTACTAAAATTCGGCAACCGAAGTAGTGGGGATTCGGACATCCGTTCCTTAATCGTTTGGAACGCACTAGTAGCCGCTTTAGTCCAACTAAACTCACCCTTCTTCATGCATTCGGTGATTGGCGCCATAATACTACTAAAATTTTGAATAAATCTTCGATAAAACGTGGTCAATCCATGGAAACTTCTAACTTCCCTAATATTTTGAGGTTCCGGCCACTCTCTAATCACTTGGACCTTCTTTGGGTCAACATGAATACCTTCGGAACTCACTATGTATCCTAAAAACTCGACGGACGGCACACCAAACGCACACTTTTTAAGATTAATAAATAAATTTTCTTGGCGCAAGGTTGTAAGGATTGTCCTTAGGTGAGTTTCATGATCTTTCGACGAGAGGCTAAATACCAATATATCATCGAAATATACCACTACAAATTTACCCATGTATGGCTTAAAGACTTGGGTCATCAACCGTGAAAACGTACTTGGTCCGTTGGTAAGCCCCTCTCCAAGCACTAACCACTCATAGAGCCCATCCTTAGACTTAAATGTCATTTTCCATTCGTCTCCTTCTTGTATCCTTATTTGATGATAACCACTCTTAAGATCCAATTTAGAAAATATGGCGGCTCCTGATAGCATGTCTAATAAATCATCCAAACGGGGAATGGAAAACCTATATTTAACGGTTATTTTATTGATGGCCCGGTAGTCTACACATAATCTCCACGTCTTGTCTTTCTTTGGGACCAACAGGGCAGGGACAGCACATGGGCTCTTACTATGACGGATAAATCCCTTTGCTAATAAATCTGAAATTAAATTTTGCAACTCATTATGTGCGGAGGGATTGAGCCGGTAATGAGGCTGATTGGGCAAAGATGAGCCCGGGACGAAATCAATCTCATGCTGAATATCCCATATAGGTGGCAACTTAGATGGTAGGTCCACCGGATAGACATCCTTGTACTCGTCCAATAGAGTACGCAGAGATAATGGTAGGTTCTCTAGCGAAGATGAATCTTCCTTATCTTGCAGACATACTAACGCATAGATGATGCCATCTAAAAAGGTCTCACGTTCTAACTCCTTCTTACTTATCAAGCTTATATTTTTCTATTCCGCAGGCATAATTATGTCCTTGGAGGCAATCGAAGGATCCTTGGGCGGTGAGGGTTTCAAGACAATGGTCTTACCATTATACTTGAACTCGTACGTGTTGGCTCTTCCGAAATGGGTCGCGTCATAATCGTAGAGCCACGGGCGTCCTAGCAGTACATGACATACATCTATGGGGATGACGTCGCACCATATCTTATCGCTATAGCTTTTCACCGTAAGTGGCACTAAACAGCGCTTGGAAATAGCGATAGATGTTTTGTTTACCCATGCTATTTTATACGGATGGGGGTGTGGTTCGGGGACTAGGTGCATATGAGTGACGGCGTTTTCCGAAATGACATTCATGCAACTTCCGCTATCTATTATTAACTTGCACCACTTTTCACTACTTTTAAAATTTAATGAGAAGATGTTCGTCCTATAATACTCATCTGACGCACGCGGTGTGGCCATAATGCACCTCATAACCATCATATAAGACTCATCTTCGATATCACTCGGCTCGGCATCTGATTCACCGCCAGCTTCGTAGCCGAGCTCGGCAGGCTCAGACATGGAATCTAATAGTGTCAGTGGTTTACTCTTAGTGGGACACTCACTAGAGTAGTGCCCTTGAATCCCGCACGAATAACACGTAGCATTAGTCTTATTAATTCGTCCTACTGGCACTCTCTCACCATTTGGATTTTTATTGTTCCTAACGGTAATTACTATGGAACTTGAGTCAGTCGATTGGAACTTTCCTTTGTCCTACATGGAAGACGAAGGTGGGGGTCCTAAGATGGATTTTCCCTTCTGGAATGCGCGTCCCTTGGACTTTTAGGCATTGTGCTTCTCTATATCTAAAGCTGCATTGAATGTTGTGTTAAGGTCCGTGTTACCATAACGTAGAAGCTTGCCTTGGATGTCTGTGTTGAGTCCTTTACGAAATCGGGAGAGTGTGACTTCGGGCATCTCTCGAATGTCGCAATGCACCATCATATCTTTAAGGTGTCCCATATACTCAGCTACCAACTGTCCCCCTTGACGAAGGGTGGCTAGCTCGTCGAACATTTGGGTGCGGTGATACGTAGGGACATATTGATCATTCAGTAATGCTTTCATGGCAGCCCACCCAATTGGGGGTGCTCCATTCACGGTGCCTAGTCTTCTCTCTTCATTCACGGTGCCTAAGCTTCATCCGTGCTAACCGCACCTTCTCAACGTCCTTCAGGTTGTGCCACTCAAAATAGCACTCGATTCCCATAATCCATTCGAGAAAAATTTGGGGTTCCCCCATACCATCGTATGATGGTGAATCTAGCTTAACGACTCTAGTTATATCGAACTCATAAGGGGCTCGAGGCGCGTACTCATCGTCCTGATCACGAGGTTGATTTTGTCTTTCATCTCGTGGGTTGGCTGCCTGGGGTTGGGGACCCGGTCTATTTCTACCCGCGTCGGGGTTTCGAGGCGCCGCTTGATTTAACGCTATCCCTTGAATTAATTGGGTGAGTGCATCGAACCTAGCGTTAAACTCTTCCCGAAGCTCCGCGATCGTTGCCGGAGCGTGCTCATCATCATGGCCATCTGCCATGGTTGACGTGGACGGGAAATACTCCGTGCCAAGCCTAGTGTGCATGAACACAGGAGAAAAAGGTGGTTTTGTCCAAATTAAATTTATAATGCTGGAATTTGTTTACGCTTGTGGAGTGGGCTAACGAAAAAACTTTTTGACTTTTGTTCTTAGAAAAATTTGGGGAGTACTCAGGATTTTTTTTAAAATTTTCTGCAACAAATTTTTTTTACTAAACGCAGACCGGATCGTAGAACATTTCAGTTTTACGTTGTTTATGACGGATCGTGCACAACTAAGATGGAGTTGACAACCCTATGACAGAAAGGAGTAAGGACGGTGTCGGTTGAGAAATCAACACAACCTCTCTCTGATACCAAATTGATGTAGGGGCTGTTCTATAGATGCCACACGGATGGCGTGACGACGACTATTACAACACTAAATGCTCTCTGACCCGCACGCTAACGAAACGCAGCCACCACAATGATGTTTATTTATCGTTCATGCTAACATACGGATAGCCGATCCGCAAGTGGAACGGAGGATGGCTATAGGCCAAAATTCTTTCCGGCTAAAAGGAATAATAATGATTCTGATTCGAGCTTGGAGTTGTACCAAAATAGATCCATCAAGAAAATACGATTCCGGAAATGGTAGGATCTATCCCAACTAAAGAAAAAGCGAGGATCGTCACTCCTCTCGAAAGTTCTTCGGAAAACCAAACGAAAATGACAAACAGACAAAAGTAATACCGCGAAAATAAACGATTCAAATTTCACGCAAAATCCGTCCACCACATAAACTAACTAAGAAGGAAAAACTCTTGAGTAGTAGGTTTTGTTACCCCTCTCGGAATAGTAGATCCGAGATGTTTTGGATCCACCAAGAAACGATCGCTCTCCTTTGGACTCGGCGGAGATGCACCAAAGATGAAGAACTCGTCCGTCTTCTCCGCTTCACGCCGAGGAAGTTCTCTAACGAAAAACCTTCTTCCTTGCACTTGACTTCTCTCTTTTAAGGGGTGGCCGAAATTCTTGGTAGGGGCTAGGTTGTATGGAAGGGTTGCAAAGGTGGAGAGAGTGATAGATAGGAAAGAGGAGAGGTGGGGGAAGAAGGGGGTGGCCGAAAGGAGGAGAAGAGAGGGGCGGCGGCTAAGAGGAAGATGATAGGAGAGGGGGCGGCGGCTTAGAGGAAAGTGAGAGGAGGGAGGAGATTAGGTTTAGGAGAATACTTTGTTTGATTTTCTTTCTTGACTAAATGAAAACAATAAAAGTTTTGGCCTTTTATAAGGCTTACATCACAAAGAGCTATTAGCAGTCCAATAAAAAGTGGCTAAATACACACATTATTAAATTAATAGAACTAATCAAATAGATCATAAACTAGCGGGAATAACTAAAATTAAGTCTTGTTGCGTTGGCGAAGATTGTAGCCATGACCTCCGCGGCGCCGCATGTCTTTGGTCGGTAGAGCATCATCATCAGGTACGCCATGGACGTCATCATCTTTATCACCATATATGCCTTCATGATGGCCGCCGCCATCAAAAGATCCTCCGGATGATATCTTACAAGCTTGAGTGTGACGTCTTTGATCTTGGCTTTGATGACCTTTCAGAGGACGAGTGTGTTGAGATTGTTGAGGAGTAGAATCCATCTTCATTGTATCTTGCTTTGGTTGTACTTGCATTATGCTTGGTGTGTATTGTGATTGGGCTTTGTGCCCTTACTTTGTTGCAATAGCTTTGTGTATTTCTGCCTTCCTTTTAACTGATTGTCTTGTTGTTGTTTTGAGCTCTTCTTGTATGATTTATTATGTTGGCATTGTTATCTTTGCGCGAGTAATTTTGTGGCAACACTTTGAGGTTGACTGTTGAAGGACGAGACCTAGATGGTTTCGCGACCTACTACCAGGGTGAAGGGAGAACGCTTCTAACCAAGTAGTGCAAGGTTGGGCTTACCAGTCCGGGGGATGTCGTTGGATGGTTGGCGGTTGAAGGACAAGAACCAGACAGTTCCGCAACCTACTACCAGGGTGAAGGGCGAATGCTTCTAAGCCGGTAGTACGAGGCCGGGTTTTCCAGTCCGGGGGATGTCGTCAAGTGGTTGCCGGTGAAGGGTAGACCTTCGAACCTAGGAGATCGCGATGGTGGTAGGCCCTGGCAGTGTTGTGACCTACTATAAGAGAAGTGCAGACCTTCGATTGCTGGCAGTGGGAGGTTGCGGGGATGTGGTCTCGAAGAGGCAGTGAAGAGCATATCTTCAAATTAGTGGTGAGCGAGGGGCAGGCCCTGGCGATGCCGCGACCTACTGTAGAGAGAAGGGTAGACCTTCAATCGTTGATAGTGGGAGGCCACTGGGACGTGGTCCCAAAGAGGCGGTGAAGTGCGGATCTTCGAACCAGTGGAGAGCGAGGGGGGGCAGACCCTGGCGACGCCGCGACTTACTACGGAGTGAAGGGCAGACCTTCCATTATCGGCAGTGTGGCGCCCCTGGGACGTGATCCCGAAGAGGCGGTGAAAAGCAAATCTTCGAACCGATGGCGAGCGAGGGGGCAAGCTCTAGAGACACCATGACCAAATACGAAGAGGAGGGAAGACCTTTGATTCTCGGCATTGGGAGTCCGCTGGGATGTAGTCCCAAAGAGGCGGTGAAGAGCGGATCTTCGAACTGATGGCGAGCGAGGGGGCAGGCCCTGGCGATGTCGTGACCTATTGTGAAGAGAAGGACTGACCTTTAATCATCGATAGTGGGAGTTTGCTGGTATGTGGTCCCAAAGAGGCACTGAAGAGTGGATCTTTGAACCGGTGGAGAGCGAGGGGGGCAGGCCCTCGTGACGCCATGATTTACTGAGGAGAGAAGGGTGGACCTTCAATCGTCGGCCATGGGAGGCCACTGGGATGTGGTCCCAAAGATGCGGTGAAGGGTGAACCCGGACGTTTCTTTCGACCCACTGCATGGGAGAGGGACATGTCTTCAATCCAAAGCAGTGGGAGGTTCATGGGGGATCTGAAAGTGAGGATAGATACAACTCTAGAGGGGGGGTGAATAGAGTATTCAAAAATTATGACAATCTACTCAACTCCCTTAGAGTTAGTTTGCGGAAAGAGTTTATAGATATTTGAAACCCTAGAGCCTAACACAAAGTATGGTGCACAAGAGAAAGCTAACTGTAATTACAGTTTCAGCTTTAGTTCTATCACAGCAACTAGCAGTCCTAATTAGTTCTAATCACAGCCACAGTGCAATAATTAAAGTAAGCAACACAGATGACACAAGAAGTTTATAGTGGTTCCCTCTAAATAGGTACATCCACTCTTCTACCACCCTGGTAGGAATCCACTACAAGTTTTTGATCAGGTGCCCTGCCACCAATAGATCTGATTCATGTAGATCTAAAGACCCTTTGAGCTTTTGATCAGGTGCTCAAAAACCAAACACAGGTTTTTGATCAGGTGCCCTGCCACCAAAGGGGTTTACTTTTGAAGGGAGTACTAACCCTTTTACAGGAGGTTGAGAGAGAGTTAGAGTGTCTTTTCTATTGTTAAAATAATATAAGAGAAGCTAGTGGATTGCACAGAGCTAAAGAGCTCTAAGGAATCAAGGCTCCCCTGGCTTAGAGAATATCCAGGAAGAAAGCCTTACTTTAGGGTGTAGGATCTCTTCTGAACTCTTGACAAAGAGCTGTCTTAAAGTTCTTTGAAGGAGCAGCTTGAAGAAGACTCTTGATGAGAGATGGTTGTTCTTCTTCAATCAGCTTTTCTTTCTTCTTCTTCTTCTTCTAGAGGCTCTGAGTGTGAATATTCCTGGAAGCAGGATGAACTCAGGGTTGAAGAAGAATGCTGAAGAGAGTAGATCTTCTCAGTTGAATGTGAAAGAATCTGAGAGCTATTCTTCTTGTTTTGAATCTGTATATGAATAACAGTATATGTCTGTGTATGTGTGTGAACCAGTCTTTTTCTTCTTTCAAAAGAACTCTTTATATATTAGCCTCTATAACGGCTCTAATCTTTATTTGAACTTTGTCTTCTTCTGAGATCTGCAATCTGGGCTGCAAATAGCACAATACAAAAATATATCCTGCAGACAGACATCCTATAAAGGGATAAAGCTTTCTAAGAAGCTGCATATCCAATCTGATAAAAGAATACTACAGAAAGTCACATCAGACCAAACTCTTTACGGCCAGAGAAGACTTTTGTGTCTAACGGCTATAAAGGACAGCATGACAGATAAAGTATAAAGATATTTCAACTAATAAGACAAAAGACTTTTGTCAGAAAGAACTTGACTTATGCATAAAGAATGGGGCAAAGATTGCCTGGAGATGTCAGCATAAAATCAATGAAATAATCTTTAATAAAATATGCCAAATAAATAGGAAATAAATCACAGAAGAGAAGGAGTACAAAATTACTAACAGCAGACAAAAGATCGTCGAACGATCCACAGAGATCGTCGAACGAACCACAGAGATCATCGAACGAACCACAGAGATCGTCGAACTATCAGAATAGATAGTCGAACGAAACAGATAGTCGAACTATCAAAGCAGATAGTCGAGCTATCAAAAAGATAGTCGAACCATCAAACAGATAGTCGAACTATCAATACAGAGCAGATAGTCGAACTATCAAACAGATAGTCAAACTATCACAATAGAACTGATAGTCGAACTATCAGAGCAGATAGTTTAACTATCACAAGAGAACAGATATTCGAACTATCAGAGCAGATAGTCGAACTACCAAATAGTTAAACTATCAAGAAATCTGTCTGGTCAAAAGAAGTCGAGCAGGGTTCGACGATCGACGAGGCAGAGACCACAGATCGTCGAGCTAATAAGAGTTGAACTAACTCAGAGATCGACGATCTGCTGACTGACGAAAGTCGACCAACTGATAGACAATCGTCGAACATTTGATAGACGATAGTCGAGCGTCGTTCGACTATAGTCGAACCAATAACTAACTTAGCCAGATTTCACCGGAAAAGTGATAACTCTACAACTGAGGAATTCTAACCTAACAACTAACCTTTGACCATAGATAAATCTTGGGTCAAGAAACTAATTGAGAAGACTTAACACAAATCCAAACTAGGGTACCAACAATCTCCCCCTATTTGGGTCAAGTCTCTCAAAACAACAACAACAAACAAGTGCTATAAAATAGATATAAAAACAACATTAACCTGTTGGGATCAAAGGTGTATCATATCATAAATAAGCATCAATTTGTATCAAACAAATAATCAAACAGACAGATAATAAAATAAACAACTCAAACAGCATCAGAATCTGATTTGGAGACAGAAGAACCAGGAAGAAAAGAAATTTTTCTGTAAAGATCTGGAGCATCTTTCTTTGAGGTCTTCAAGTCTTGTTCTCCAATAATCTTGGATTCTCCTGTTCTTGGCACTACAGCTTCTGGATGCTTTTCCATATACTTTGAAGCATGAAAAACCCCAGGTCTGACCTGGAATCTGTCTAGTTCCTTCTTCCTGAACTTTGACATTGTAGTTAAGCCTGTTGCATCTTTGCCTTCAGCTCTGGCTTGTCTGATCTGGGCTGATCCAACCAATTAAAGAAATCTGGTCATCCTGAAATCAGGATTAAGCTCTTGGCTTTCATATTCATTATCATCAGTTGGATCTAGAGGTTTTATGGTCTTGAATTGAGTAGAGAGGTCTAGCAAACTTGTAGTTGGCTCTTTGTTTTCTTGAATCACAAGAGAAGATGGAGGAGCAAATTCTGCATATTTCTTACTTGATTTTTCAGAATAAACTACTCTTTTACCTTTTGAATCTGTTTGCTTTTTCTGAACTGGTTTACTGGATGGTATACTTTTCTTTTCTTTGGGAGGCACAGCTATTCTCTTGGGTGAAGGAGGAGGAGAAAAAGTTGGTCTTTGATAAACCATCTCCTTCACTTGTTCTTCAGCCTCTTGTCTTTGATGACCTGATTGAGATCTGTCTTGATGGCTTTGGTTTCCTCTTCTCTGATAGGATTGAGAAGGTGTGAATCTTGCAGAAGAAGCAGAGGGATTGGCACAAACATTTCCATAAGCTCCTGCACTGAGAGGAGGAGGAGGAGGACCTCTAGGAGTCCACTTGGGAGCTGGACTATCATATCTTTTGCTTTTCTTTCTCTGTTTCTGTTGATTCCTGGATAGTCCAATCCAATGCTGATATTCCTTAGATTTGGGATCAATCCCTTTAAGTATGTAGTATGGGATATCATGATCTGGATTTGGTGGAGGAGGAGCAGCAGCTTTCCTTTTCCTATTTGCAAATTTTTTCTTCTTTAATCCTTCTGAATCATCAGAATCATCCTCATCATCAGAGTGAGATGATAGAGGTTGGTCATAAGGGTCCAAGATATCTTGATCAGCTTTCTCTTTTGCTTTCAAAGCAACTTTCTCTCTTTCCTCTTCTAAGGCATCTTATGCCAGAAGGGTATCCAAATCAGGTCCTGGGGTGTCATCCCACAGAGTTGATTTCTCTTCTTGTTCTTCAGTAACTGTCTTGGAGACCAGTTCTTCTTGCACAGCTTCAGATGCTGGTTGAGCAGGCTCAGGTTCTTGAGGAACTGTAGCAGGTTCTGGAGCAACTTGATCTTCTTGAATTTGATCTTGAACTAGATTTATATCCAAAGGGAGACAAAAATGTTCTAAATGGGCTAGAAACATCTCTTCAAGATACTCACAGGTTAACATGTCAGTTAACAGGTCAGTAAATTGAGATAAAGAATTACCTTCAGGATTTCCCAACTCCCATAAATCATCTAGAAAGGAGGTGATGACTCCCTCTAGGTACAGAGCAACAATGGGAGTAGATAATTCTTCAAGGCAAACTTTGACAGCAAATTCTGCTTCCATTATAATATCAGATGCCCTCTGATCTGAGACTTGGGCTACTTGAACAGCTGATGTGTCTGGAACTGTAACTATAAGAGAAGTTACATCTGCAGCTTTCAGGATTTCTTCTGACGGAGTCTCTTCTAGAGCTTCAGCTGAGAGAGAGATTAGGGGAAGTCCTGAGACATCTTCCTGGAACATCTTCCCCTGTCTGATTTCAGTAGGTACTGAACTAAGGCCCCTAAATGAAGAGGGCTCAGCAGATTTGGAGAGGCCTGTGATGGATTGAGTAAGGGAAGAAATGGAAGAAACAAGAGGGGCAATTGCTTCTTCAATCATGATTTTGATTGAAGGAGTAATTAGCTCCATAATGCTTGTAATGAAGGCTGGAGTTATTTCAAAGGATGGTGTGGGAATCACAGTAGATGGAAGATCATCAGGGACGGTGGTCTCCTGATTAGATATGTTGTGAACTGGAGACTGATGAGTGGATGAGGGAAGATCAATATGATTTGGAGGTGTAAGTGGTGACTGAGGTGGAGTGGGTAGTATCTCAGAAACTAACAAATCAAAACTGGGAATTGAAGTCCCAGCAAGATGTGAGGGAAGTGGAGATGCTCGAGGTGATGCATGGAGAATAGTGGAGGAATCTAGTGGAAGAGAGACAGTAGATGTAGATGGCACTTCAGTAGAAGTGGATGGTAATGCAGTAGAAGGTGGAATGGGGGAATGGAAGAGCCTTCTTCAGGTAGGTGGGGAGTGACTGATACAGTCCTGGTGCTCTCAGATGCAGCAGGAGCAACCCCAGCTGGTGAGGGCTTCTTGATGTTCCTCCTCCACTTAACAAACAAAGTGGGATCCATCTTCTTACTAGCATTTATAGAAGTAGAAACTGTACCCAACAGTTGAGGATATTTTTCTTTTAGAAATATTCCTATCACCCTTCCAAGAGTTACTTCCTTCTTGGAGTTCTTCTTCCTGATCAAATCAAACACTATACTTGCCCAATTAATCTCTTTCTTATATACAATGGCACACATCAAGGCAAAATGCTGCCTAGTGATGTTGTCATGAGCAGAGTGCTTACCCAATAGCACTTTTCCAACCAGTTATGCTAAGAACTTTATCCTCATCGTGAACTTTACTTTCAACAACTTTGTAGGAATGCCCTCAGCATGTCCTAGCTCTACGAGCATTCTTCCATACTCTTGAGTATCTTGATCATACTCCTCTTGTCCATTCAATAATCCAAAAATCTCAGTCAAAATTGCAGGAGTTAGGATTACCAGTTCCCCGCCTACTGTCCCGGTCATGGATTCGTCATTAGAAGACGATGAGAAAACCCATTCTTTAATCTCTGGAATATTTATCTTAATCCTTGTGGACATCAGCTTTTCTAGTCCTTGATCCTTGTAGAGCTGGAGTATCTCTATAATCTCAGCATCGCAGGTGCTGAACGAATCGAAATCCATGCTAAAACCAACGTCAAACTTCATCACCGGCAGAAGAGCTGGAGCAATCGCCATCGATTTTGTCGGAGAAGACGAGAGAAGCGAAGAGAAGAAAGCGCAGGGCAGAGCTCAAGCAGAAAGACGGAATACGAAAAGACGAGCTCTGTCGACTACTAAAAGACGATCTCTTAACCTAGGTCGACGATCGTTTTATATTAAAACAGCAATCGTCGATCAATTTTAACAGATACTGGAAGCGATCGTCGAACGGTCGTTCGACGATCGTCTCCTGAAGCAGAGTAGTTGAGCAATCGATCGACTATTTCTGTCTTCACAAGCACACAAACCATCGTCAGCCATAGGTCGATGATAGGCTCGACCTGTTCGACTATCGTCAAACGTCATTCGATGATCTTCAAATAGATTTCAACAAGGCAGAAGTCACACTTAGTCTTTTCCATTTATCATGCCTAGTTGATGCAAAAAGAACAGATGCTTCTGTTCATCTAAGGGCTTGGTGAAAATATCACCTCTCTGAAGGTCAGTGGATATGAACTCAAGGCTGGTCTTGTTCTTTTCCACACAATCTATTAGAAAATGATGTTTAATCTCAATTTGCTTGGTCCTAGAGTGGTGCACAGGATTTTGTGCAATGGAGATAGCACTGGTACTGTCACACATGATTTTAGTGTTCTTGTGTGTGTACCCATAATCCAAAAGTTGGTTTTGAATCCACAGGATCTGTGAACAATAACTAGCAGCTGCTATATATTCAGCCTCTGCAGTTGAAGTTGAGACAGAAGCCTGTTTCTTACAGAACCAAGAGACTAATCTCTCTCCTAGGAACTGACATGTTCTTGAGGTACTTTTCCTGTCAACTCTACAGCCAGCATAGTCAGAATCAGAGTATCCAATTAACTCAAATTCTGATTCTGCTGGGTACCACAGTCCTAAATTTGGACATCCCTTCAGGTATCTCAAAATTCTCTTGAGAAGAATCAAATGAGATTCCTTGGGGTTGACCTGGAATCTAGCACATAGGCATGTGGCAAACATTATATCTGGTCTACTTGCAGTTAAATACAATAGGGAACCAACAATGGCCCTATAGTTTTTCTGATCAACTGGCTTACCCTGATCATCAGAATCTATAACAATATTTATAGCCATGGGTGTATGCATTGCTGAAGCATCAGCCATCCCAAATTTCTTTACCAATTCCTTGGCATATTTGGATTGGGAGATGAAGATGCCATCAGCATCTTGCTTTACTTGGAGACCAATAAAGTAAGACAGCTCACCCATACTACTCATCTCAAACTTAGAATGCATCAGGTCTAAGAACTTTTTGTACAGTTTGGGATCAGTGGAGCCAAAAATAATATCATCCAAATAAACTTGAACTAACAGGATGGTGTCCTTGTGATGCTTAACAAACAGGGTTCTATCAACTACTCCCCTAACAAAGTTGTGCTCTAACAGGAAACTAGCTAGAGTCTTATACCAGGCTCTCGGTGCTTGCTTAAGTCCATAAAGAGCTTTTTGTAACTTGTAAACAAATGAGGGTTGAGTTGAAGAGACAAACCCAGGAGGTTGTTCAACAAACACCTCTTCCTTTAGCTCACCATTTAGGAATGCACTCTTGACATCCATCTAAAAAACTTTAAACTTCATATAGGCTGCATAGGCTAGAAAGATCCTTATTGCCTCTAGACTTGCAACAGGGGCAAAGGTTTGGTCATAGTCTATACCTTCCTCCTATCTGTAGCCCTGAGCTACAAGCCTAGCTTTGTTCCTTACAATAATTCCTTGGGCATCCAACTTGTTTCTAAACACCCACTTGGTTCCTATGATTAGTTGGCCTTTAGGTCTTGGAACCAAAGTCCATACTTTACATCTTTCAAATTGATTAAGCTCCTCTTGCATAGCAATGATCCAGTGGGGATCTAGCTCAGCATCTTTTATGGTGAGGGGCTCAATCTATGAAAGGAAACAAGCATGCATCACATCCTGTCTTAATTGATGTCTTGTTTGCACACCAGCTGATATGTCACCAATCACTTGAGATGTAGGATGATCTCTAAGTGTGACAATATCAGCAGGTGGGATGTGATCTTCAACAATAGTTTGGATTAATTCCTCTTGGGGAATAGGATCAACTGTTGGTGGTACAGCAACTGCTTCCACAGTATCTTCATCACTGTCTGAATAAGTGATATGAAGATTTGATAGAGGGAGAATCTCTTGAGTGACATCTTTACATGACTCAGGTACCTGCAATGAGCTTGATGAAGGAGAAGTTTCCTTCTCCTTGTAAAACATCTTTGACTCATCAAAGGAAACATGCACAGACTCCTCTATTTTAGATGTTGATTTGTTAAACACCCTATAAGTTTTGCTTACTTGGGAATATCCAAGAAAAATTCCCATTGAAGCTTTTGCTTCAAACTTTCTAAGGTATTCTTTGTTGTTATTGTGAATATACACTACACAACCAAAGACTCTAAAATAATTAATTTTAGGTTTCTTTCCTTTAAGTAACTCATAAGGAGTTTTACTCTTAAGTTTGTGTATAAGACATCTGTTCAAGACATAATTAGTTGTGCTAACAGCTTCTGCCCAATAAGAGATAGGCATGTTAGCATCTGCCAATAATGTTCCAGCAGCTTCAATCAGG
Source organism: Platanthera zijinensis (assembly GCA_039513925.1). Classification (NCBI taxonomy): domain Eukaryota; kingdom Viridiplantae; phylum Streptophyta; class Magnoliopsida; order Asparagales; family Orchidaceae; genus Platanthera; species Platanthera zijinensis. Next base: position 165,431,183 of record CM077093.1, on the reverse strand, counting down.
GTTCTATTCTTCCTTTCCACTACCCCATTTTGTTGGGGAGTTCTAGGAGCAGAGAAGCTATGTTTGATACCTTCTTTCTCACAAAATTCTTGCATGAGAAGAGACTCAAACTCAGTACCATGATCACTTCTGAACAATGCCACATGAGTAGAATACTCAGTCTGCACACATAGCAGAAAGTCTGTAAGAACTTTGAAGTTATCAGCCTTAGTTCTCAAGAAGAACACCCAAGTGAACCTAGAGAAGTCATCTACAATCACTAAAGTACAAAACTTCCCTCCTAGACTCTATATATTTATTGGGCCAAAAAGGTCCAAATGTAATAAATACAGGATTCTAGGTGAATCACTTTTATTTACAGATTTAAAAGAATTTTTGGTTTGCTTGCCTAATTGACAAGCCTTGCATAGGCTTTCCTTCTTGTAGGGGCAAGAAGGTAAACCTCTAACAAGGTTGTATTTAGATAACCTAGATATGTTCTTGAGATTAACATGGTTAAGCCTCCTATGCCATAAGGTGATATTATTTGTTACTTCATTAAACAGGCAGATTTCAGATTGAGTTGAGTTAAAATCTACTAAATAAATATTACCCTGTCTAATGCCTACTAACACTACATTACTATTAAAAGTAATATTACAGAGAGTGTTAGTGAAAGATACCTGATAACCTGCATCACATAACTAGCTTACTGAGATTAGGTTGTGCTTCAGTCCAGTTACATATGCAACCCTTTTGAATGTTACTGCTCTAATGGTAATCCTACCATATCCTTCAGTTTGACCACAGCTGGAATCCCCAAAGATCACCTTTGGTCCAAGCTTGGCCTTGAATTTTGACAAATTTTCTTTGTTTTCTGTCATGTGTTTGAAACAGCCACTATCCAAATATTATTTGTCTTTAGTAATTTGATAGGTCTTCACCTGCAAATTAAGTAGTTAGACATTGTGGACCCAGACAACCTTGGGTCCATTATTCTTCACATAATGAAATCTTGAAATAAAAGAATAAGCAGACTGAGGTTTATATCCTAAGGGATAGATCTCCTAGGTGGAATACTCCATGCAGTTGATGGGTAAATAAACCTAGGGTTTCTATTTACATTAGGATTTCTAAGGTTCAGGTTGTTATTTTGAAAATCATATTGAGATCGTCGATCATCGTTCGACGATCGATGCTCAGATCGTCGAGCATCGTTCGACCATTGAGCCTTCGATCGTCGAGCATAGTTCGACGACTTTTGTAGTTCTTTAAATTTTTGTTTTCTCTTTTCTCTCTTAGCCTTATTTAAAGCTTTGTTAACTTGAATTACTTGCTCAGTATTCTTTATTCCATCAGCTGAAATAAAGTTTACTGAAGTTGAAAGATGGTTTTTAAGAAACAAGGGGGGTTCACTTGGTGAAGCTCCTAAGCCTAGTTTGTTATTACCTGTCCTAGTGTTTGACATGCTAGTAATTTCTAGTAGCTTAAGACTTCTACCATTTAAAGATTCTTCTAATCTTTTGGATTTGGCTAGTTCAGTTTTGAGAAATTTTATTTCTTCACTACATTTAGTGAGTTCAGCTTCTAGCCTAGCATTTTCATTAGAGATGGTTTCTGATTCTGCTATCCTATTTCTAAGCTCCTTAATTTCCTTTTCTTAGCTAATTAAATCTAAACATAGAGATTTAAATTCAGATCAAAATTCAGCAGAAGTAAAATCATAAGAAGACAATACTTGATCTTCTGTAGGCATTTCTTCTTCATCAGAACTCTCTGCAGCTAAATGATTGATGTAGGCATCAATTGCCATAAGGCAAATTTCCTTTGCCTTCTTCTCTTCCTCATCTTCACTGGGGCTTGAGGAGTAAGATTCCTCATCTGAATCACTTCAGGTTTCAGCAACAAATCCTTTCTCCTTCTTCTTATTTTTGTAGGAGGAGGACTTGGAGTGCTTCTTCTGATGTTCTTTTTCTTTTCTCTTATCCTTGTTCTTTTCCTCTGGACACTCTGGTAGAATGTGTCCAGGTTTCTTGCAGCCATAATAAATAATTTCTTTAGTAGGTGATCTATCATATCTTGGCTTGTCTTCATATCTTGAAGACTTCTTTCTGAAGTCCTTTCTGCCCATCTTGAGAAACCTTTTAGCAAAGAGTGTCATCAGCTCCTCATTGGATTGGCTTCCTTCAGAAGCATCAGCAGCTTTGAGAGCAAGAGTTTGCTCTTTCCTTGTTAGAGTGGGAGTCTTAGCTTCAGCTTCAGCTTCCCTAGACTTTAGAACTTGCTCAAAAGATTTGAGCTTGCCAAGGAGGGCTTCAGTTGAGATCTCAGTAGTACTTCTGGCCTCCTTGATGGGCCAGATCCTAAGATCCCATGTGCTGGGGAAGCACATCGATATCTTATCATTGACCTATGTCAATTTTATCTCCTTATCAAGGGTTCTCAGCTCATTGATGATGGAGCTGAGCCTGGTGTACATAGCTTCAACTGATTCAGCTTCAGTCTTCTTGAAGTTTTCATATTGAGATATAAGGTTAGACCTTCTGTCCTTCCTCTCATCAGCTGAACCAGCTACAATCTGGTTCAGTGAGTCCCACATGGCTTTTGCAGAAGTGCAATCAGCCACTTTCTGAAAGGTTTTATCAGACATGGTCTGAGCCAGAATATGCATGGCTTTTGCATCAGCTACTTTTGCTTTCTTGTATGCATCATTGTAGTCTGGAGGTGGCACTGCACTGAGATTTGTAGATGTTATAGCAGTGGCTGCAGCAGGTGGTGTTGGAGGTCCTGTCAAAATAGAAGGAAAAAATATCTTCATCAATAGAATTCATATATAACTTGATTCTTGCCTTCCAGATGCTGAACTTAGCTAAGTTGCAAACTGGAGGTCTGGTGCTAGAATAATCCTTGTACTGGGCCATGAAGTGAATGTCTATAAACTTGGTATCTATCTGGATCTTGTGACTCAGGTGTTAGCCTGTTCAGTCAGAAAACATCCCTCTGATACCAATTGAAAGTGAGGATAGATACAACTCTAGAGGGGGGGGTGAATAGAGTATTCAAAAATTATGACAATCTACTCAACTCCCTTAGAGTTAGTTTGCGGAAAGAGTTTATAGATATTTGAAACCCTAGAGCCTAACACAAAGTGTGGTGCACAAGAGAAAGCTAACTGTAATTACAGTTTCAGCTTTAGTCCTATCATAGCAACTAGCAGTCCTAGTTAATTCTAATCACAGCCACAGTACAATAATTAAAGTAAGCAACACAGACGACACAAGAAGTTTATAGTGGTTCCCTCTAAATAGGTACATCCACTCTTCTACCACCCTGGTAGGAATCTACTACAGGTTTTTGATCAGGTGCCCTACCACAATTAGATCTGATTCAGGTAGATCTAAAGACCCTTTGAGCTATTGATCAGGTGCCAAAAAACCAAACACAGGTTTTTGATCAGGTGCCCTGCCACCAAAGGGGTTTACTTTTGAAGGGAGTAATAACCCTTTTATAGGAGGTTGAGAGAGAGTTATAGTGTCTTCTCTATTGTTAAAACAATATAAGAGAAGCTAGTGGATTGCACAGAGCTAAAGAGCTCTAAGGAATCAAGGCTCCCCCTGGCTTAGAGAATATCCAGGAAGAAAGCCTTGCTTCAGGGTATAGGATCTCTTCTGAACTCTTGACAGAGAGCTGTCTTGAAGTTCTTTGAAGGAGCAGCTTGAAGAAGACTCTTGATGAGAGATGGTTGTTCTTCTTCAATCAGCTTTTCTTTCTTCTTCTTCTTCTTCTAGAGGCTCTGAGTGTGAATGTTCTTGGAAGCAGGATGAACTCAGGGTTGAAGAAGAATGCAGAAGAGAGTAGATCTTCTCAGTTGAATGTGAAAGAATCTGAGAGTTGTTCTTCTTGTTTTGAATCTGTATATGAACAATAGTATATGTCTGTGTATGTGTGTGAACCAGTCTTTTTTTTCTTTCAAAAGAACTATTTATATATTAGCCTCTATAACGGCTCTAATCTTTATTTGAACTTTGTCTTCTTCTGAGATTTGCAATCTGGGCTACAAATAGCACAATACAAAAATATATCCTGCAGACAGACGTCCTATAAAGGGATAAAGCTTTCTAAGAAGCTGCATATCCAATCTGATAAAAGAATACTAGAGAAAGTCACATCAGACCAAACTCTTTACGGCAAGAGAAGACTTTTGTGTCTAACGGCTATAAAGGACAGCATGATAGATAAAGCATAAAGATATTTCAACTAATAAGACAAAAGACTTTTGTCAGAAAGAACTTGACTTATGCATAAAGAATGGGGCAAAGATTGCCTAGAGATGTCAGCATAAAATCAATGAAATAATCTTTAATAAAATATGCCAAATAAATAGGAAATAAATCACAGAAGAGAAGGAGTACAAAATTACTAACAGCTGACAAAAGATCGTCGAACGTCCACAGAGATCGTCGAACGAACCACAGAGATCGTCGAACTATTAGAACAGATAGTCGAACGAAACAGATAGTCGAACGAAACAGATAGTCGAACTATCAAAGCAGATAGTCGAGCTATCAAAAAGATAGTCGAACCATCAAACAGATAGTCGAACTATCAACACAGAACAGATAGTCGAACTATCACAACAGAACAGATAGTCGAACTATCAGAGCAGATAGTCGAACTATCACAAGAGAATAGATAGTCGAACTATCATAGCAGATAGTCGAACTACCAAATAGTTAAACTATCAAGAAATTTGTCTGGTCAAAAGAAGTCGAGTAGGGTTCGACGATCGACGAGGCAGAGACCACAGATCGTCGAGCTAACAAGAGTTGAACTAACTCAGAGATCGACGATCTGCTGACTGACGAAAGTCGACCAACTGATAGACGATCGTCGAATAGTTGATAGACGATAGTCGAGCGCCGTTCGACTATAGTCGAACCAAGAACTAACTTAGCAAGATTTCACTGGAAAAGTGACAACTCTACAACTGAGGAATTCTAACCTAACAACTAACCTTTGACCATAGATAAATCTTGGGTCAAGAAACTAATTGAGAAGACTTAACACAAATCAAAATAGGGTACAAACAGGATCATCCTTATTGCTATGTCGAGGGTTAGACCTTGGATGTGTCCCTGTAAGATCTATAATGAAAGCAATCATAACACTCAATAGTTATAGAAAACATAAATTGTTTATGAACGAGAACTGGCTCGCGACTTTATAAAGTAGGTTGTTGTTTGCTTAAAGAAAATAGTTCAATGATGTCTAGAAAACAACGCATGAAATGGCCCTGCGACCCTTTTGTCTTGAAGTTTCTTCTAGGGTCCTCCTGACCTGCTTCCTCGTGTCCTAGCGGTATACGGAGTTGCCCCTTGCCTGGGTTGCATTTGTTATAGGTAGCACGTCCGTGTTGCTTCTTGGTTTCCCTTTGCGACTTCAACTCTTACTAGTTTGGTGAACTTCATGGCCAAATGGGGAATTGACGGAATTGCTCTGAACACTGCCTAGAGCGGGTGGCCAAAGATCGCATTGTATGGTGACTCTGTCTCTACTGCCTTGAACTGAACATGATGACTTGCTTGTTTTGGGAATTCTCCCAAGGTAACTGGGAGGGTGATTGTTCCACGACTGGCACTGGCCCTCCATTAAAATCGTAGATCGGGCTAGCCGCTGGCTGGAGTTTCTCTTTGGGGATTTGCATTCCTCAAACTATTGGTATGAAAAATGCATTGATCGAGCTTCCGTTATCTACTAGTATCCGCTTGATGCGAAAGCTCGGGTCTCCAATTTCGGCTGTTATGACTAGAAGGTCCTGGTATGGTGTTAGCAGTCCCTCGAGGTCCTCGTCTCCAAAGTTAATCTTTTCCATTGCATGTGTGTTAGGACTGGTCCCACTCAGAGCGATTGAATTTATCGTGGTGAGCGAAGACCCATCTATGGTCTTGATTATCCCCATGACTTGCCTACCCCGTGGCGCTTCCTGATGCGTATGTGGCTGCTCCGTCTTTTGTTAGGCACTCTGGCCTCTTGCTTGGTCCTACAGAAACCTCCCGAGGAGCCCCTGCTGGATGAGCCGCTCGATCTCATCCTTTAACCTGACACACTCTTCCATTGAATGCCCTGTCCTCTTGTGAAATTCATTATATTTTGTTCGATCCCCTTTTCCCATGGGTACTTCTCGGGGCATCTATAACGCTGGGTTGTCACAAATCACGTAAAGAATGTTAGCTCGAGAGGTGTTGAGCAGTGTGTACTCTTAACATCTCCTGGGGAGTCAGTCCTCACGATAATCCTGCTGGCGGGGGTTGCCTATGCGCTCCTCTTTATGTATTGGCGGCGGTTCTTCTTTCTTCCTCCTAAATCCTCCTTCAAAATGTCTTCGATGGGCCTCAATGGCCTCGCTGGCCTCTATCCGAGCTTCGACTCAGTGCACAAGGTCCGAATAGTTGGGGACCATCTCCCTCATTAATGCAGAGTAAAACTCTCCAAGCTGGAGCCCCCGAAGAAGACCCCGCGTAGGAGTTCTGGGTCTACCCTTGGGATTTGTCCGGCTTCTGTTGTGAACGAATGGAAGAATTCCTTAAGGGTCTCACCCTCGTTCTGGCAGACCCTGGAGAGATGGGAGAGATCCTTTACAATGCGGTAGTTAGTTATGAACTGGTCCAAGAACTGTTGGGTGAGTTGGGCGAACTTCCGAACGGTTCCTTCTCTGAGCGAGTGGTACCACGTTCTCGCTTGTCCTGTCAATGTGGCAGGGAAGACTTGGCAGAGCAACTAATCGGGGGCGTTATAAATGTGGACGATTGTGGGGGAAGTGATTTACATGCTCCAAGGGATCTTCTATCCTGTCGTATGATTCAATTCTTGGAAGCTTGAATCCTGCGGAGACCGGGTATGCCAGCACCTCTGGAGCTAGCGGAAATCTGTTACTTATTGGGCGGTGGGCCTACGCTCTTCGACGACCGACTTGGCTGAACTCTTCCTCAAACAATTCTCTTACTTCTTCTCTGATCATCCCCCCCCCCCCTTGCCAAATCATGAGGAGCTCTCATCCCCGGAGCTGATGGAAGAGACCGTTCCTGACAGCCCTGGCCTGACAGACGAGATGCTCTGTAACGTCTTCATCCGTTAAATGAAATATAATAGAGGGTCCGGCTGGGGCCCCACACCATAGTTCACAAACAGGATGAAAGGTTACAAGTTAATACCAAAAACTATTCGCAACCTAACTCAGAGCTTGCTAACGGAAGCTTTAAGGTTATTTGAACTCAACTCATTTGAATGTCCACAATATATAAAACACCATTTATATATAATAACACATGAATGTCTCTTTACACAAAAGTTATGGACACAAGGCCTTACAGTTACATTTCATCAATGTGGATTACAAACATCGGCACACAGGCCGGCCACACATGAAAACAGTAAAAATCTTCACTCGGCCTTTGAGGGCCAGTAGCAGCAGCCAGGGCTTTAGCCCGCTATTTCCCGCTCGGCTCTCCAGCACCTACACAAGTACAGTCCACCACAACGGTGGAAAACAAGGCAATGGTTAGCATTCAACCGACCAATTTATAATGACCCTACCCCTTTCCCAGGACAGTGGTATTTCTTCCCTGCAGGCATAGCATTTCACAAGCAGATATATCACAAGATGTACACTCATGCACAATCAATATATCACAAACGTTTACCATGCGTCCCGATGCTCTGTGCGCTTAGGGCGCATTATCGGTGTACCGGAAAATCAGAGTCCCACCACCGTTCTCAGGTCTCAAACCCAACAGTAAACTTTGAGCATTCATGCTCCACGGCCCACGGCCGGAGACTTTAGTCTTGATGGCGAACAGTCCAAGACTCTCATTATGTGATCCTAACCAAGCCAATAACTTAGGCACTCGAGTTAAACAAACATAACACGGATACAGTTCAGCCCTTGCCCGTTGCTAAAATCGTCAGTTCAATGTCTAGACTGACGCGGGTCGCTTCCCCTTGTCCGTTTGGCTCACCGGCCTTTAAGAGCGCATAGCTCACAATAGCCACGACGTCCCCGAAGGACTGACTTCACAATTAAAGCGAGAGTCAATGCTAGCGTTTGTCACGATCGCTTGGCGGGGTCAACAGAAGCTCTCTTTCAGCGCCCAAACTCAACTCAAATCTTGCAGCATCCTGCAGTGCTAACATATAGCACACAACTTCGAGGGTATTTTCCTGGAACTCCATTCCAGTACTTTCTGTTACTCCACTTCACAGGCAAAACCCACCGACTCCACAAAATACTCGTTTATGCGCGGAGTCTTCTCTGGTGCGCAAAATAAAATATCACCAATCCAGACCAACCTGTCCAGATGGGCTTCACACATCATGTCTATTCCGTACTATATATTTTTGGATTTATATGCAAGACTTCTTGGGTATTTCAAGAATCAACCCAACGAAAATCCCTCAACATTCCACCTTTTGGTGGGGGAAATCCATGCACATGCCCAAAATAAGGACTTCACATATCCAAGGAGAAAGATCGTTACCCTTGACGTTCTCTTCGGAGCCATGATACAGCTTTTCTATGCGGATGGAAATGAGCGCCTCTCTTTCCCCTTCACAAATCTAGCTTCAGATCTTGATTCCAATCACAAGATTCACTCTAGCAACTTCAGCAAGCCCTAGCCGAGTTCTCTACTCCAAAACTGGAATACAAGGAAGAGAGAAAGAGATAAGGAAATAATGATTTCCAAATTCCAACCCCTCTGCCTAAGTGATCTTTGGTTTCACCCAAGCCACACGATAAACTCATCAAAATGCAGCAACGGCTCAGGTTTAGGCTGAAAAGTTACCAACCGCCTACTGCCTGCTCACTAGTCATCTGACACGAGTCACCGCTCGGCCATAACCTCATTTTTTGACAGATCGTAGAATGGGGCTAATAACAAGCCAATATTGTCGAGCTCCGCTCGATGACCTTCGTCGTGCTCCGCTCGACGACCTTTGTCAAGCTCCCAGCCGACGATTTTCATCGAGCTCAGGTCGACTAAAATCTTGTTCTCTCCAACTCCTTTTTGGGGTGTTACATGCTCAGTGCTGGCTTCTTACAAGGATTTAGGATCTTCATCCTTGTTGGGTACATTGGAAAATGTGTACCTGATTTGAAGAAGCCCAACTTAGCTCAATGATATACATCAAGGTGTATTTGATGTTGTTTTGAGTTGACATGTGCAGGTGAAGAAGTATTAAAGAATGCAGAAAAATATTCTAAGTCCACATGTCGACACCTGAAGAAATTGTGTCGACACTTCAGAATATTTGTGTCGACACTTCAGAATATTAGTGTCGACACAGAGAAAGATAGTCGACCACACTTATGTCGACACTGGGAAGCAGTGTCGACACATAAAGAAAATCGTCGACCTCAGCACTGGGAAGCAGTGTCGACACAGTGAAAGATAGTTGACACCCAGAGAAAGTTTGTCGACTAGTGAAAGATAGTCGACCAGAGAAAAATAGTCGACTAGTGGAAGATAGTCGACTAGTGAAAGATAGTCGACCAGAGAAAGTGTGTCGACTCACAAAAGAAGATAGTCGACCTCAACTATGTCGACACTGGGTGGATGTGTCGACACCAGAAGATTGAGTCGACACATATTGGCAGAAGTCGACTATGCTTGTGTCGACACCAGAAGACTGAGTCGACACATTTTGGCAGAGTTGAAGATTGCTGTGTCGACACCAGAAGACTGAGTCGACACATTTTGGCAGAGTTGAAGATTGCTGTGTCGACACCTGAAGGCTGAGTCGACACATACTGAGTTCTGAATCTACAACAACTGTGTCGACACACAGGACTTGTGTCGACACACTGCAGAGTCTAGACCAAGTTATTTTCTGAAGAAGCTGTGTCGACTTAAAGGCAACTTAGTCGACATCATCAAAGACTGTGTCGACACCAAAGTCACTTGTGTCGACACAGATAGACAGATTGGTCTCGACACTTTCTAACAGACTGTCTCGACATTTTGCTGTCCAAGGCTAAGGTACAGGAACTGTTTGAAGACTTGACAGCTGTGGGTTGCCACCGTTTAACTGAAGCTGTCAGACCTGTCAGAAATCAGTTAGAAACCGGATCAGCCGGTTACCATGAAGAAAGTCTATAAATAGACATATTCAGAAGGAAATTAAAAAAATTAAGAAAGATAACTGAAGAAGATCTAAGAAGAAGAAACAGAAGGATTACAATCCTGTTGTAGCTTCAATTCAAGAAAGTGCTAAGCTCTAAAGAAGATCTTCATCAGTTGATCTAAGAAGAAGAAGAAGAAGAAGTCTGAAGTATCAGAAAAGGTGTTGGATAGAGAGGGATCCAGTCATCTTGAAGAAGAAGAAGGAAGCCATCAGTGGTTTCTCAAGAAGCTGTTTGGAAATCAACTCAGCTAAGTTCAGATTCAAGAAGCTTTGAAGAAAGCTCAGATTCAGTTGATTTCATCAGCTGATCAAGAAGTGTCTTGTCCTCTTCTCTCTCAACAAAGGCAAGACATCTTTTCTAAATTTCTGTAGGATCTGTTTACACAGATCTGAGTTGTAAGCCTGTGTTATAAAGGCTGAGTGTAGGAGAGGTGATCTCTGAGTGGTAGGGCTATTTGCCTGAGTGTAGGAGAAGGTTATTCTCTGAGTGGTAGGCCTTGAGGCAAGGCTGAGGTAGGGCTGTTGAGCCTGAGTTGTAGGAACCTATCCAGGTTCTGAGCTGTAGGATCTGAGGATCTGAGAATAGTGGAAGTTTGGCCGAATCTAGCATATTGCTAGAAATGTGAAGGGGGAAAGTGGATGTACCCAGACCTTGGGGAACCACTATAAAACATTGTGCAATCTGTGATGCTTAGTTGTCTGTGAATGCTGTGCTAGATGTTTAAATTTGTAATTGAATTCTGCCTAGAATTATAAACAAGAAATTAGAACCTATTCACGCCCCCCCCCCCTCTAGGTGTTTAGGTTGTCTTGAAAGTAAAACTGTCAAGTGGTATCAGAGGGAGGTTACTCAAAAATGACTAAACAGTCTGAGGTAGATCTGAAAGGCAGAATCAAGATTCAAAAAGATGGGTTCTGGTGAGAATCATAAGGAGCTAGGGTCTATGAAATTACCCATATGCAAGAAAGAAATTTTTGGAATTTGGAAAGAAAGAGTCAGACTGTTTATGGAGGCATCTGATCCAAGGATTTACATCACTGTACAGGAAGGCCCCTTCATTCCAATGAAGGTATCAGTTCTTGATGCAAATATCCAAACTCCAAACAGTTATTCAGAAATGACCAAGGATGAAATCATCTTGGCAACCATGGACAAAAGAGCTCAGAACATTATTGTTAGTGCCATAGATGATTCAACATTTCAGAATCTGATTCACTGCAAGACCTCCAAAGAGATGTGGGACACATTGATTGTCTACATGGAGGGATCTGAAGAAGTAAGGCAGGACAGGAAATCTATGCTCAATCAGGAGTATGAAAGTTTTAGACAAGGAAAATCTGATAGCATAACTGAGTGCTACAAGAAATTCTATAGAATTGTGAATGAGCTTATGTCCTATGGAAGAGTCTTTAGTATTTATGAACTGAATGACAAATTTTAACAAAGGATTGGGACACAAAGATCTGTGCCATAAGAGAAGTGGCTAAATTGCCAGAGATATCTCCTCCCTCCTTGTTTGGAAAGTTGCTATCCTATGAAATGCAACTTATGGTGAGGAAGGAGGAGGAAAAGAATTCAAGAGGAGAGCATAGAGAAAATACTGTGGCATTCAATGCAGAAGCCACTAGAAAGAATAGGAGGAAATCACCATCTCCTCCTAAGGAATTTGCAGAAGATAGTTCTGAAAATTCAGATAAGGGTTCAGAAAGCTATGATTCAGATGCAGACTTTGCTGCATTCACAAGGCAATTCCAGAGGTTCTTGAAAAAGAAGCAATGGAAGTCTAGGCCTTCCACATCACAGCAAGTTGATGACTATTATCAGAAGAAAAGGTCATCAAGGAAAGAGAAGAGCAGATCAAAGCCCAGCAAAGCCTCTACTTCAAAGATTGTCTGCTATTGTTGCAATAGGCCTGGACATGTAGTGGCTGACTGTCCTGATAAGAGAAAGGAGTCTTCAGACAAGAAGAAGACTCATCAGAAAGGCAAGAAGGAGAAATCCTTTGTTGCAAAGAAAGATAAGAGTCTAACAGACCAGTCAACTTCAGAGTCAGAATCTGAAGCTGAAGCATATATTAGACTATATGCTGCATCTGAAGAAGAGGAGTTTCTGCCGTTGCTAGACTCCATCAATGAACAAAAGAATCATCAGTGTATGGGGCTGATGGCAGGATCAGAAGAGGACATATGCCAGAATCAGTCTGGTCCTAATAAGGTACAATGTCCTTCTATTACATCTGATTGTTATACCAGTGAAGAATCAGCTACATCTGCATCAAGTGATGTAGATGCATCTGAATCTGAAGGAGATGTCTATCAATTGATAGACAAGTATGGGGACTTGTTGCAGGCCCTTAAGAAAAGCAAGAACTTGGTTAAATCCCAGGCTCAGGAAATTGCTGAACTAAGGGTTGCTACAACTGAGTTAGAGAAAGTTATTGATCAAAAATTAAATGAAATTGCCAAGCTGAAGAATATAACTATTATTCAGATGGGCACAATTAATTATACTAATGATCAAGTGAAGAGTCTGGAGGCCAGACTTAGAATTGAAAGGGATTTAGTGGCTAGTTACTCTAAGCCAAAATCTGTCTTACCCTTGATAGATGAATTTGTCACTCAAAAGGGTAAGGCTGGATTAGGATTCAAAGGTAACTTCAGGGCTGGCAGATTCAAGAGGAAAGGCAAAGCTCCTGCTCAGCCACTAAACCTTTCAGTCCCCATAAAGTTTAGTAAGGTGAAAGTGCCTTCTAACAAATATGATCATGAAGATATTCAAGGTCATATTAAGACTAATGTTCTGAAGAACAAGGGTGTAAATGCAAGCAGGCCTACCTATGGTCATAAACCCAATGGTTTTAAGAAATCAGTAGGTGAAGTTGCTGAAGCACCAGCAATGAACAGAAATTCTTCTGACAAGGATGTATCTAGATCTAGATACAATAAGTTTGAGTGTTGGTGTTGTGGCAAGAGAGGCCATTTTGCACTAGACTGCTGGTATAACCCAAGGGTTATAAAGAACAATAGTCTACCTATTAGAAGAGGTTATGGTAGCTTTATTAATGCTAACCTGAACCAAGGACCCAAGACTTACTTGGGTTCTAAGGGTAAGTAATTCTATGTTGCAGGTGAATCCAAGTAACCATGCCCCTACATGGTACTTGGATAGTGGTTGTTCCAGGCACATGACTGGAACAAAGGGGTTGCTGAAGGAGTATTCATCTGTCAAAGATGGACCTAAAGTGATCTTTGGTGGATCTGAAAAAGGAGTCATCAAAGGGTTTGGTAACATTTCTTCTAACCTAATTACTATCACTCAAGTGGCTTATGTAAAAGGTTTGAAACATAATCTAATAAGCATAAGCCAGCTAAGTGATTTAGGATATGACATTTCATTTGTTAAAGATGGATGTCATATCAAGAGGTCAAGTGATCAAAAGATCATACTGACAGGGTATAGGAAGAGAAATGTATATTGTCTTAATTTTGAATGTGAGAATAAGGCTTCTCTCATCTGTCTTGTAGCTGATGACAATGCTTCTCATTGTGTTAAGTGGCACAAGAGATTGGCTCATCTAAACTACAAGACAATTGGCCAACTCTTTAGCAAAGAGTTAGTGAGGAATGGACCTCAAGTTAAGTGTATAAAGGAAGGGATATGCTCAGCTTATCAAAAGGGCAAGCAGACAAAATCCTCCTTTCAAAGCCTTGAAATCAAGGATTCTGTGAGGTGCTTATACCTCTTGCATATGGATCTTTTTGGTCCTATGCCAGTTCACAGTCTAGGTAGGAAAGTCTACACTTTTGTGGTTGTAGATGACTATTCAAGATTTACATGGGTGTTCTTTCTGAGACAAAAATCTGAAACCCCAAGTGTATTACTTAATTTTGTAAAGCAAATTCAGAATGAACTAAATAGTACAGTGGTCAAAATCAGAAGTGACCATGGTACTGAGTTTCAATCTGAAAGCATAACAAAATTGTGTAAAGACTTTGGGATTTTCCAAGAGTTCTCCTCACCTAGAACACCTCAGCAAAATGGAATTGCTGAAAGAAAGAATAGAACATTAATTGAAGCTGGTAGAACTCTATTGAGTGACACCTCTCTCCCAGAATATTTTTGGGCTGAGGCAGTTAACACTGCTTGTCATGTGATCAATAGGGCTACTATCACCAAAAGCCACAAAATGACTCCCTATGAGATTGTGAAAGGAAGAAAACCAAATCTATCTTACTTTAGGATCTTTGGTTGCAAGTGTTATATACTTAACAATGGCAAGTCATATTTGACTAAGTTTGCTGCCAAATCCCAGGATGGGATATTTGTTGGGTACAGCTCAAATAGTAAGGCCTATAGAGTCTTCAACTTGACTACTCAAGTTGTTGAAGAATCTGTGCATGTTGTGTTTGATGAAACAAGATTAATCAACTGTGAGTTGTCTTGTAGATCAAATGACTCAACAGGTATAAGCAAAAGTATGGACAAGCTCACCATTACTGAAGTATCAAAGGAAGATGGGGCATTGGAAAATGAAGACTTCTGTCCAAGGGGAGAACAAGACACTATAGAAGCTGAAGAAAACCAAGAGATTCAGCTAAATGAAGGAGCTAGAGATGTTCAACCAGAAGGGAATCTTCCTCCAGCTACAAGACATTTAAGAGATCATCCAGCTGATCAGATAATAGGTGATCCAAGACAGGGAGTGCAAACTAGAAGCAGAAATCAAAACACAGTTCTACATTCAAGTTTCCTGTCACAATTGGAGCCTAAGAAGTTTGAAGAAGCTATCCAAGACCAGCACTGGATTGATGCTATGCAAGAGGAGCTGAATCAATTCAGAAGGTGTAATGTCTGGGAGCTTGTTCCTAAACCAAGAGGCCACAACATAATTGGCACAAAATGGATCTATAGGAACAAGCTAGATGAAAGTGGAATAATAGTAAAGAATAAAGCAAGATTGGTTGCAAAAGGATACAGACAGGAAGAAGGGATTGACTTTGATCAAACCTTTGCTCCAGTAGCAAGGCTGGAGGCAATCAGAATATTCCTTGCCTATGCAGCCTACCAAGACTTCAAAGTATACCAGATGGATGTGAAGTCAGCATTTCTGAATGGTGATCTTAAAGAAGAAGTATATGTAGAGCAGCCATCAGGTTTTGTAGATCCTCTTAAACCTGATTTTATTTATAAGCTTAGGAAAGCTCTGTATGGGTTAAAGCAAGCCCCAAGGGCTTGGTATGAAACCCTGTCTACTTTCCTTATTGAGAATAAATTCTCAAGAGGAAAAATTGACAAAACTCTATTCCTTAGGGAATCCAAAGGCAAGATCATCTTAGTACAGATCTATGTTGATGACATAATCTTTGGATCTACTGAAAATAACCTTTGTAAAAAGTTTGCCAAACTTATGCAAGGGAAGTTTGAGATGAGCAGTATGGGGGAACTGAAATTCTTCTTGGGACTCCAAGTAAGACAGACTGATGATGGCTTGTCCATATCACAGTCTAAGTTCACCAAAGAATTGATTAAGAAATATGGTATGGAGTCATCCTCCACCATGAGAACTCCTATGGGAACAAGTATGCCTATATGCAAAGATGATGCAGGTAAACCTGTTGATGAGACTTTGTATAGAGGGATAGTTGGCTCACTACTATATCTCACTGCTAGTAGACCAGATATTATGTATGCTACATGTGTCTGTGCTAGGTACCAAGCCTGCCCTAAAGAATCTCATTATACTGCAGTCAAAAGGATTTTGAGATATCTTAAGGGCACACCTAATCTAGGTCTTTGGTACCCTAGGAATAGAGATTTTCAACTAACAGGCTATTCAGATGCAGATTTTGCAGGATGTAGAGAGGATAGAAAGAGTACTACAGATACTTGTCAATTCCTGGGAGGAAGACTAATATCATGGAGTAGTAAGAAGCAGACCAGTGTGGCAATTTCCACAGCTGAGTCTGAGTATGTTGCTGCTGGAAGCTGCTGTGCACAGCTATTATGGATGCAGCATCAGCTTAAGGATTACGGTATTCAAGTAAGTAAAACACCTCTTTTGTGTGATTCTAAGAGTGCAATTTCTATTGCTAATAATCCTGTTTCTCATAGTAGAACTAAGCATATAGAAATAAAATACCATTTTCTTAGAGAACATGTAGAAAAAGAAGACATTTCATTGGAATTTGTGAAAACAGATTATCAAATAGCAGATGTATTTACTAAGCCCCTAGATGAGACCAAATTCAATAAATTCAAAATTGAATTAGGTATGTTAACCATTGATTAGTGTAATCACAAAATCATCAACAATGGAGTTGAAGTGGTAACAAGACATTCAAGTGATATAAAGACACATTGAAGTAGTATCAAGTACTTTGTAGTACTTATAAGTTGTGTTGAACAAACAGAAATTGGCTAAGTAAGTTGGTGTCGACACATTCAGTAATAATGTGTCGACTCAGGGTAGTAATATCGACAAGTCAGAGATGTTGTGTCGACACAGAAAATATGTGTCGACACTTAAGAATCTTATTGTCGACTTATCCAGGAATGTAGTGTCGACTTCACCAGGATAGTGGTGTCGACACTTACAGATTTTGTGTCGACACATATACTAAGAGTCGACACAGAATTTCTGAAGCTCTACTATATATCTCTGGTGTCGACATAACAGCAAATTGGTGTCGACACATAATAGACGGACTTGAAGTCGAGACATAGAAATTTGTGTCGACACATTCCATCTGTGTCGACACTTATAGTCTGTTTTTGGCGACTTTTGATCTTCTTTAAACAGAAGGTATAAATAGGTCAAAAACTCATTCTGTCGACACGCTTACAAGGTTTTCGAAACCCTATGTCGACATTCTCTCTCTCTCTCTCTCTTTCTCTCATCTTTCAAGCTTTCTCGACTGATCAATGGCGCCAAAGATTGAAGATAATGTGAATGAAGGATATGAGTTGGTGCGCCAGGCCTTTGCTGCTGCCCCTCCAGATGTTCTCAGGGTTATCTCTTTCCTCTCCGACTCAGGTTTAGAATTTCTGGTCTCCGAACCATCAAAGATATGGAAGAAGGAGGTGCATGAGTTCTTTACTTCTGCATCTGTAGTCTCTGAAAGTCAAGAGATAAAATCCACAGTTCATGGGTCACCAGTGGAGATTACACCAAGTAAGTTAAGAACAATTCTGCAATTACCTATAATTGAGAATGAAGAGGATGTCTCTGCTTCTAAATCAAGGGAGGCTCTTCAATGGTGTGGATTGGATTCCACCATGAAAATTGGAGCTGCTTTCAATAGGAAAGGAATGAATCAACAGGGCAAATTTCTGTCAGAAGTGGTTGGAAAAGTTATTATGTGCAAGCCAGGTGGACATGATAGGATTTCTGCCTATATGTTCAGCCTAATGACCAGGATTGTGTTTACAATTCCAACAGATTGGTCATCTGTAATCTTTGAAAAGATTAAGGAAGGAATCAAGAAGCCAAATCTGGCTAGGATAATGAGTATATACCTAAGTAAGGAGATTCCTGATGTTATGCAACAACAACCTGGAACAAAAATCAATCACATGAGAAGGATTGACATGAGATTGTTCTCCAGATGGGATAGGGTGCTGACCAAAGAGATGCCTGAAGTGGAAAGGCAGGATTCACCTGAGAAATCCCCAGGTCATGCTACCAGTGCTGAGCACCAACAAGAAGAGCAAGTAAGACAAGAGGTTGAAGATCAGCCTGCTTCTACACAAGTTCAGGATGCCACAATACCTGGAATCCAAGAAGAAGAAGTAAGAATACCAGCTCAGCAAGTTTATTCACCTACACAAACTGTATCTACTCATGCCCAGGTACATGTGCAGGGGGAGCTGGTGTATTTTCCTACAGAAGAGATTTCTAATATTTCTATTTCTGCACAGGTCCAGGGGGAGCAAGTGCAAGAAGATGCTCAAATTGATCTATCTCCAAATTTGAATACTGCAAATGATCCAGCACAGAAGGAATATACTCTGGAGGAGTTATTCCCAAATGATGAAATAATTACTGATAGCCTGGAAGTGGAGCAAGAAATTGAGGGGGAGCCAGTGCATGTTGAGACTGTACAACATGGCACTGAAGCAGCTGTTCCTCCTCCTCCCAAAGAAAGAGTTCAAATTGATAGTACTTCTGATTCTGAGAATAAAGAAGCCAGGGTGGCTAAGAAGAGAAAACTTATGGTCTTCCAGAAAAGGAGCAAGAGCTATAAGCAGGCTCTACAGTCTACAGCACATCACACTCCTTCTGACTTTGATTATAACAAGTTTTTGGTCGATTTACAAGTGAAATTGGATGAACACAGACTGGCCATTGAAAAATGTGTTGATGAGAACAACAAGTCCCTGCAGTTTGACTTAGCTCAAGATATAAAATCTATTAGATTTGAGGTCAATATGCATAAAAAGGAGATGACAGATTGCTTCCATAAGGGAGGTAATGCTGTGGTGTATTTGGCAAAACAACAGCAGACTATCATCCCTAAGGTGGATGATATTGCTTTAAAGCAAAGCTATGTCTTGGAAAATCAGTTAAGAATGAATGACAATTTAACTGAATCTCGTCATGAGATCATTGAGGAATTGAAAAAGATTGTTCCAGGCCTATCTACAGCTAGAGCAAAAGAAATGGAAGAATTTGATAAGAACTTTCAAGCTGCTATTGATTCTGTTAAAACTGCTATCACTACCTCTCAAAAGGAAATATCTGACAAGCTTCAAAAGTTAAAACCATTTTTTAAAGAGGGTGTGAATTATCTGGATGGCCAAATTCGATTTCAGAAGGAAGATCTGAGAGATCATGTTACTAGAGAAGCCATAAAGGGGGAGAGGATGTTAGTTCATGCAGGCTCAGAGCACACCAAATGGGTGACCAATAGTATTCGAGCCACATTGGGATATCCACCATTGTGTGATGATGCTATGGTGGCTGAGTCAGGAATACAAACAAGTCTACTTGAAGGCAATCAACCTGAGGTTGCCCAAGTCATTTACCCTCCTCCAGATTATGATATGATTGATCAGCAAGTTCAAGTAATGTATAGTCCTCTAAAGGAGGTTACTAATGTTGATATTGGGAAGGTTGATAAGCCTGAGGCTACTTTGAAAGACCAGCAAGATGCTCTACTTTCTAAGAAAAGATTTAGAGAGCAGGCTGAACTTAAGCCAGACTTTGAGCAGTGAAGAAGTATTAAAGAATGCAGAAAAATATTCTAAGTCCACATGTCGACACCTGAAGAAATTGTGTCGACACTTCAGAATATTTGTGTCGACACTTCAGAATATCAGTGTCGACACAGAGAAAGATAGTCAACCACACTTATGTCGACACTGGGAAGCAGTGTCGACACATAAAGAAAATCGTCGACCTCAGCACTGGGAAGCAGTGTCGACACAGTGAAAGATAGTCGACACCCAGAGAAAGTTTATCGACTAGTGAAAGATAGTCGACCAGAGAAAAATAGTCGACTAGTGGAAGATAGTCGACTAGTGAAAGATAGTCGACCAGAGAAAGTGTGTCGACTCACAAAAGAAGATAGTCGACCTCAACTGTGTCGACACTGGGTGGATGTGTCGACACCAGAAGATTGAGTCGACACATATTGGCAGAAGTCGACTATGCTTGTGTCGACACCAGAAGACTGAGTCGACACATTTTGGCAGAGTTGAAGATTGCTGTGTCGACACCAGAAGACTGAGTCGACACATTTTGGCAGAGTTGAAGATTGTTGTGTCGACACCTGAAGACTGAGTCGACACATACTGAGTTCTGAATGTACAACAACTGTGTCGACATACAGGACTTGTGTCGACACACTGCAGAGTCTAGACCAAGTTATTTTCTGAAGAAGCTGTGTCGACTTAAAGGCAACTTAGTCGACATCATCAAAGACTGTGTCGACACCAAAGTCACTTGTGTTGACACAGATAGACAGATTGGTCTCGACACTTTCTAACAGACTGTCTCGACATTTTGTTGTCCAAGGCTAAGGTACAGGAACTGTTTGAAGACTTGACAGCTGTGGGTTGCCACCGTTTAACTGAAGCTGTCAGACCTGTCAGAAATCAGTTAGAAACCGGATCAGCCGGTTAGCATGAAGAAAGTCTATAAGTAGACATATTCAGAAGGAAATTAAAAAATTTAAGAAAGATAACTGAAGAAGATCTAAGAAGAAGAAACAGAAGGATTACAATCCTGTTGTAGCTTCAATTCAAGAAAGTGCTAAGCTCTAAAGAAGATCTTCATCAGTAGATCTAAGAAGAAGAAGAAGAAGAAGTCTGAAGTATCAGAAAAGGTGTTGGATAGAGAGGGATCCAGTCATCTTGAAGAAGAAGAAGGAAGCCATCAGTGGTTTCTCAAGAAGCTGTTTGGAAATCAACTCAGCTAAGTTCAGATTCAAGAAGCTTTGAAGAAAGCTCAGATTCAGTTGATTTCATCAGCTGATCAAGAAGTGTCTTGTCCTCTTCTCTCTCAACAAAGGCAAGACATTAAAATATCTTTTCTAAATTTCTGTAGGATCTGTTTACACAGATCTGAGTTGTAAGCTTGTGTTATAAAGGCTGAGTGTAGGAGAGGTGATCTCTGAGTGGTAGGGCTATTTGCCTGAGTGTAGGAGAAGGTTATTCTCTGAGTGGTAGGCCTTGAGGCAAGGCTGAGGTAGGGCTGTTGAGCCTGAGTTGTAGGAACCTATCCAGGTTCTGAGCTGTAGGATCTGAGGATCTGAGAATAGTGGAAGTTTGGCCGAATCTAGCATATTGCTAGAAAGGTGAAGGGGGAAAGTGGATGTACCCAGACCTTGGGGAACCACTATAAAACATTGTGCAATCTGTGATGCTTAGTTGTCTTTGAATGCTGTGCTAGATGTTTAAATTTGTAATTGAATTCTGCCTAGAATTATAAACAAGAAATTAGAACCTATTCACCCCCCCCCTCTATGTGTTTAGGTTGTCTTGAAAGTAAAACTGTCAATCCTCCTGAGCCTATGGTACGTTCTCTAGGGCTGGTACACTTGTGGGTGCCTGGGCGGTGGTCATGCCTCTGAAGAGGTGATCATTTACGCGAGGTGCTCCCCCAAACAATTGTTTCTCCCAGCGAAAGCAGCATCCCGGGTGGTGACGACTTCCTCTTGTTGTGGTGCGTTGATAAGGGAGTGCGTCTGGCCATGCGCGATGCGCTCCTAATGTGCTGACCCCCGAGTTGTTCGAGTGCTGCGCCCGACTATTTCTTCCTCTAACTAGTACGACGATGCAGGGTGTGCTGTCCTCTGTGCCTCCTTGATGCTCTTGGGAACTTGCCTTCCCACAGACGATGCCAATCTGTTGGGCAACTACGCAATGCTCTTGGTAGACTTGGTTTTCTCAACCTTCTTAGCCTGTGAGCGGCCAAGCGTATCAACAGTCAAGGATAAACTAGATGTTGGGACGAAGATTTGATGACGTTAAAAAACTCGCAATCGGGGTGAAAAACCATGCGGTCGGTGCGGTGCCGACTTAACTTCCACTATATAAGTGTTTCTTATAGTGCTTCTAGGAGTAAAGCGAGGGCGGCAGGACGCGCATCGTTACAATTTATGAGATGGGATGAGAATGAGCGACGGGTGCCACCGGCCGTTGTGCAACTTTGGCCCTTCCTTCCTTCGAAGTTGCCTTGACGTGATAGCGGAGGAAGCTTCACTCGCCTCCTTCTTGACTTGCGTTCTCATGAACCTCATCTTACCTTTGCGGTGACGGACTTATACGTAGCTCCTGCAAAGAGAAGGGGGAGAAAGGAAAGAGTGAAACAAAGTGAACCGAAAAAAAGACCATTTTTAAGTAGAACTGGGCCTATTTATAGTATTTAACGAGTGTGGTTCGTTAATTTTGCCTAATAACTCTTGGAACGACCAATAGGATCGCTCGGAAAAGATCACGCAGATGGCCACTTTTGGGAAATGACGACCTTACCCCTAGGCTGAGGGAAGGCCCGCCTGCGAAGAATGGCGGCACGACGACGCCGTTACGGGCAGCCGACCGCAACCCCTCCACACGGACGGCGGCCCGGAGGAGCGACCGACCACAGAGAGGTCACCCGGGGGCGGGCGGCCCTCACATGTGTCGGTCGTGGCGAGGCCGCCCGGATCCGGAGGGCCTTGGCCGACCCTTGCGATGGCCGGTGGCGGGGAGGCCACCCGGGATCGGGGGGCCTTGGCCGGCCCATTGCGGGGCCGGCTGCGGCGAGGCTGCCCGGATCCGAGCAGCCTTGGCGGGCCCTTGGTGAGGGTCGGCCACAGCGAGGCAGCCCGTAGATGGGCGGCCTTGGCTGCCCTTCGCGGAGGTCGGCCGTGGCTGGACCGCTGTCTCCGGGCGGTTAGAGGGAGGTGGTCGACCCGGGCTGGGGATGGCCAGCACCGCCGGGGAACGGCGGTTGGGCAGCGCGCGTAGTTATTACGTGGATCGGGCGCACAGATCCCGCACGCGGCGGTTTCCTGTGTAACTCTCATTACTTTAGTGGTGAGAGAGGGCCGTTCGGCTATGGGCAATCCGTTTTTCCTATAAATTGTGGTTGACCCCATCAACAACTACAATACATAATCTAAGCTCCTCCGAATTCAAAAATATCATCATCCTCATAAATCCTATTAAATTCACCATTTCACGGTACCCGAGTACCAAATCAGTACACATTCCCAAAATAAATAAAAGGCAAAATTATGAAATCAGTCCCCAAACTTTACATGATTTTTGAAATCAGTCCCTATAATTTGTTTTGATTGAATTTGGTCCCCAAAGTTTTCAAAATGTATGAAATCAATCCCTACCTAAAATCTGTTAATCTAGTTAACGGAAAAGTGTCAAATCACCGTAAATTTGCCACAAATCCGTGATCTCCAGAGAGGTGCTCCATGATTTTCAGAGAGGTGCTTCAAATCCGTCCATGAAAATTTGAAGAACCCCATTTGATGGCCTCCCCACGTCACCGGAAACATGCACACCCCATCCGCCTCCACCTCCACTCCCACCTCCGCCGCCTGAGACATCTCTGAGCAGCTCACTTCAAATTCCTCCAACCGCCGGAGCCCCTTGTGCTCCTCTAATGCCTAGCGTCCTCTAACCCTTGCGTCCCCAGTCCTCCATTTTTACTCATATCATTGATTAGATCGCCTCCTTCGTTCCGCTGTCAGAGGTCGCGTCTTCCTCCTCCAGTGAATGCAAACTCATTGCCTTCCCCGCTTGAATCCATTGACGTTTCCCTAGAAATCGCTGAATTCACCTCTCCCCCATGGTCTTCCTTCATCGCCGACGGGATGGAGGAGCCTTTTGGATCACAGATTTACGGCTAACAGTCTCTTTTCCGTTAACTGGACTAACAGATAAAATGAAGGGACTGATTTCATGTATTTTTTAAACTTTGGGGACCAATTTCAATCAAAATAAAACATAGGAACTGATTTCATAAAGCATGAAAAATTTGGAGACTAATTTCATAATTTTGCCTAAATAAAATATTTCAACACGAACACCAGATTCGTCTTTGTACATATTAACTAACCTGTCAGTTACTTTAAAATTTTAAATAAAAAGTCAACAAATCTCACTGATAACAACCGGCCTTTCTTCTTCTCTGTTTTAAATTCTGTACACAGATAACAAGATAATTACAGTGAATTCATATACTTAAAAATTTGCCATTAATGGATCGCTAAGAGCAGGATTTGATGAGCCCCATATTGAATAGATTGCGCTTTACCAAGCTGCTGAGGTATAAAAGCAGGGCGGCAGCCGGGGTTTCTTCGGCCACTGAACTGGGCTGAGCCGTCCGATTAGTGTTTACAGGGCAGACCTTGAGGCGGTCATTGCCGATCAGCTCAATAACAGCGTCGATCGTCTTACTGTCTACTGGGTTGCCGGCGGTGCCAGCCACGTAGAACACGTTCGCAGCCGCCTCGCATTTGCACGATACCTCTGCTCTGGTAACTGAGAGTCCGTTCTCCCTGAACGCTCTTGTTGCCTCCGCGAGGAGCCCATGTTGGTGAACTGCGAGCTCCAACCTCAAATCCTAGTTAAATTTAAAGTGGAAAGGAAAATTAGTGTGAAATTCATAGGGAGGCTTTTTGGCAAAATGTACCGTTAAATATCAGCTTTTGGCACAATATATCCTGAAAATTTAAAAAGGGAATTGTTAAAAACACCGCACTTTTGGCTAATCGCACTGCATTTAGTTCTTTTGACACTTAAAATTTGTCACTCTAAAAATATACCCGCACCGCACTGCTGCTTCCTCGTACCGCAGCCCTAAAATCCCGATCTTCTCCTCACGCCTCTTGACGCGTCGCTGGCTCCTCCCGCCTCCTCCAGCCCCCTCCAGCCCTTTCCGTCGCCGACACCGGCAGATATCAGCGCCAACGCCGCCTCTCCTCACGCTCAGATTTTATGCCTTTCAGAAATACACCTTTTACATGCAATTTCAGGAAAAGTGTTCAACACGAAAGTTGTAAATCTCGACGAGATCTACAACTTTCGTGTTGAACACTTTTCCTGAAATTGCATGTAAAAGGCGTATTTCGAAAAGACGCAAAAAGTTAGGACTAGTCAATAAAGGGTTGCGGTTAACAATCACCTATGTTAAAGGATTTTTGAAATTTCTTTGAGAGCTCATTACTGTTTCTATGTTTAGAAGTAAATTGTTGCAATATTATTGGTCTTCATCATGAATTGTGCCACAAGTATTATTGGTCCATATTATAGATGTCGTTGATGAAGATCACAAATATTTGAAGAAAATAGCATAACAATTTGGACAACACATTTGATGATTTTTTTGTATCAAATATTTTTTCTATTGAGTATATATTAATATTGTAATTCAATGAGAATCTTGTTTAATTCATAAATTAAGTGCGGTGCGTTTATCTCAATTGCGGTGCGGATAACAATGTGCGGTGCTTTTAACAATATGTGAAAAACTGCGGTGCTTTTAACAAAGCGGTGCGATTAGCCAAAAATACGGTGCCTTTAACAATTCCCTTTAAAAATAGCAGGATCCCCCCAATAAATATTTTGGCAGTGTGCATCTTAGGCTTTTATAAAATCTTCACTTCTATTTCTTCAACATTGCTAAAAAAAACTGATTTCAAGGAGTGCATTGAGTTATATTTAAACTTTGATGATGTATTCTGCCAAAAATCTGATATTTGTGGGATACATTCCGCCAAAAAGGTGGATTTTGACGAAACTTTGGTTGAAGATGAATGAGTGTGGGAAGTAATTAACCTCGAAGGATCTGCGATAAATGGCAGCTTGTAGGCATTGGATCAGTCTCTGGCTTTCTGCATCAGAGTTTATTGGCTTCCCGTCCGAGTGACGAATGCAGAATTCCTATAATCAGGAAAGGATGAGAACGATGGATTCGGGTATGGGAAATGGGGAATGTGAATTTAGAACTAACTAGGTAGGCGCGGTTGTCGTTGGTGTTGACGGTGCCATGAAACACGACATACTTCATGTCGGTGAGAGTGCAGATGACGTCAAAGAGAAGCTTAGAGCGGTCGTGACACTGGACAATGACAATAGAGTAGCCCCTCTCAGCGCAACTTTGGACCGAGACCGAGGGTTCCCCGGAACGAGCGACCTCATAATCTCGGATGGCATACATCATTTGATGCAGACGACGGTCCGTAAAAGCGCCGCCAGAGGCGAGAGCGGTGGTGCCACCATCGACGATGTTGCGGAGGCGGGTCTGAATGCTGTGGATCTTGTCCGATTCCTCGACCGGCTTGCTGCCGTTCTCCTCAATAGAGATGATGGCGGCGATCCGGCCATTGTGAGTCCAGAGCTTAGCTTCGGCGATTCCGCAGCCGAGATCTGAGAGCACTGTGAAGATATCGGATAGAAGACCCGCACGATCGGCGCCGGCGATTTCGATGGTGGCGAGCGAGTGCCGCCGGCCAAGAGAGATTAGTGCAGCTTCCTCTCCGGCGCAAAAGGACTGCTCAATGAACGAAATCACATTCTCATCAGCTACCTTCTGGCCGTATCTATCGGTGACGTAGAAGACATTCATGAACCACCGGCCGTCGGAGGAGATGTAGGCCTTTTCGATACATAAGTCGAGATCGCTCAGCATCTGCACGGTTTCAAGAAGAATCTCATCCTGCATCGCGCTATCAACCTGGATTCACAAAATCGAAAATCAAACTTCGGATTACATTTTGTGGGAAAAGCATCCGTCTTTTCCGTACTTTGCACCTCAAAAATATCACTTTTGGCACTTTGCATCCTCAATGTTTAATATTGCATATTGCATTCCCGCATTCTCATATTCTTGACATTTTGCATCATAGGCCTTTGAATTCAGCTATCAAAAATTACCCCTTTTAAGATGAGAATGGGGGTGCAAAGTGCAATGTTTAAACAGGGAATGCAAAGTGTCAAAAATGATATTTTCGAACCGTAAAGTGCTAATAAGCCAAAGCAGCGAGATAGTGTACCTTAACCAAAGTTGCGGTGGCGCAGACGGCATTGTCGATTACAACTCTGCAAAAGAAGGTAAGAAAATTTGATGGATCTAGCCGTACAAAACAGAGCAGAGGATACAAAAAATTCTTCGAAAAATGTCTGATCGGCGGCAATATATAGCCCCCAATAAACTTTCTCCATTAAAAAATGAAAGGAAATAAGAACAGAAATCAAAAAAATTAGAGAAGCAAAATCGTTCGAAATCATATGAGGAAAAGCCAACCTAGGCTTGTTCATCCGGAGGACAAGCTTCTGGTACTCGTTCAGAGAATCAGACCAATCCATGCCTCTTCTCTCTGATTGGGCGGGGGAGTTTCAGGAGCTTCTTTTCTCTCCCTAAAAGCAGGCTCTGAGATTTTGGAGAAGAGCGTTACTAACACAAAGGATTTGATTGTTGGCAGTATTGCTTACTTTCGAGGTATTTAAAGGAAGACGAAACATGTTTTTTAGAAATCGTGCGATCACGTGCTTTTTAAGTATTGTCCATCAATCGACCCGATAGACGCTGCCCGACAGTGCTGGATTTCGGGCACAGAATTGGCCAGAATTGAGTAACTTAGGCTTCGTCTGGTTCGTTTGTGGGTAAGCAAATGATCGGCGGCGACGTTTGCTCAGTTTGCATCCGCAGTAAGAAGGAAACGATCCTGATTCTCTCCGTTTCGACCCTCACCTCTCTCCCTCCGATTCCAAAGTGTCGTTTCGACCCACCGGATGCATCTGTCACCGCCGAACCAAATGTACCCTTAATCAGTACCCGATTTGACTTGGGAGCTATTTACTTAATATAAAAAAAATATCGTGGAATTTTTAGGTCCGACGATGAGATCTAGAGGACGGTCAACTTGAAATATGACCGTGCAATCACAGATCAGACCGACAGTTAAATTCGCGAATTAAAAACTGATGTCTTATCGGATTTAAAAACAGAATATTCGGCCGATTTTATTTAAAAAAAATCATTTTTATGGGCATATAAGATCATAAAATAAAGATAAAAAAAATCTTAATTAAATTTTCATAATTTATTGTAGGAAAAAATAATTTTTGTAGGGCTAAAATTAAATTTTTGATGCCCAAACAAACCTTGCTTAGCTGGCCAAATTCTTTTTCATAATATATCTATACTGAAAAACACTTTTCCATTTTCCTCTTTTTATGAACAAAATTCTAATTTTTTAAATTTATGATTTTTTTATTTTTAAAAACATGATGAGCGATGAGCACAATACAACACTTATTGACTTATTGTCACTGGCATAATGTGGCATGGGGCACGGGGGCTTCCTTTTTACTCATCTTTATTAACTAATATACATTTATATTAGTTGCACTCTTTGTATGTCTCTGCACACTCTCTCTCTCTCTTTCTTCACAGAAATAGTAATATTTGTTAGATACTAAACAACAATAAATTCTACATAATTGCATGAACCTGAAGAATCTTCGGGATGCATAGCCTGTTCAAATATCTTTCTATTTTTAGTTATTTAGAAATAATAATATGTTACTATTTTCCTGAAACTGGGGGAGATGAATGTAATAATGACATATGATATAGCCGCACGACCAAGCCTTTAAAACATATATCTTTCCTTTAAAACTGCCGGAAATCACTGGTAATAATTAAGGGACAATATTACTAAATTTATGAATATATGAAAAAAAGACATTTATGAATAAAGCCTCTATTTTTAGTAATTCCCCCCACCATAAGTAATGCATATATGAATAATTAATTGAATTTAAAATTAAAATGAACTCAAACATCAAATAGGTATCTACAATTAAAATAGGTGACTGTTATTAGCACTGCACTTTTGGATATTCGCACTTTATTTACTCTTAATTTTTCGCGCCTTTTGAAAATACTTCTTGTACCTGCATTTTTAGGAAAAGTTTTCAACACGAAAGTTGTAGATCTCGACGAGATCTACAACTTTCGTGTTGAACACTTTTCCTAAAAATGCATGTATAAAGCGTATTTCTAAAAATACGCTCAGATTTCGCGTCTTTTGAAAATACTACTTGTACATGCATTTTTAGGAAAAGTGTTCAACACAAAAGTTGTAGATCTCATCGAGATCTACAACTTTCGTGTTGAACACTTTTCCTAAAAATGCATGTACAAGGAGTATTTTCAAAAGACGCGGAAAATTAAGAATAAATAAAGTGCGAATATCCAAAAGTGCAGTGCTAATAACAACACCTTAAAATGGCCTCGCTATATTAACATGACATCTTTATTCTTTTTTTCTACTTTTTCATTGAATTTAGTAATAAAAGACATAATAACACGTGCATTTTTTTTTACGTTGGACATATAGACCTAGATATGAGCTTCGATTGTGAATTGGTGGTCGAACTCATTAGTTTGGCCAATTTGGCTGATGGCTCCCTCTAGGTAGGGGTGCAAGCGGTTCGGTTTGGGTCGGTTTGGACCCAAACCGAAACCGAACCGATGTTTATCTGTTCGGTTCGATTTTTTGGTCGGTTTACTCGGTTCGGTTTTCGGTTTTTCAGTTATACTATTTAAAATAATTGTGTAATTAAATATCTCAAGAAAATTTTAAAAAAGATATGATAATTAAAAATAAATATCATCAAACTTTATTTACATATGATATATTACAACTAATAACTCATATTACATTAAAAAATTATGATTGAATATTTTTATTGCGGAATCGAGTAATAAATATAAAAAGATATAAATAAAATCAGTTAAACAAAATGTTTAATTCTTCTTGATACATAAAATATGCATTACAAAAATTTATTTTGTCTCAAATGATATAAAAATTATTAAGTTGATATAATTTGTGTACATTATTTAGTTAATAAAAATAGTTAAAAAATCATTATTGGTAATATTTTTACATGTATTATTAGTCGGTGCGGTTCGATTTTTCAGAGAGGAAAACCAAAGCCGAACCGAGTCGTTCGGTTCGGTGTAAAATCGGTTTGGGCGGTTTGGTCGGTTTTCGGTTTTTCATGCACACCCCTACCTCTAGGAGTGGGGGCGGTGTGGTTTGGTCCGATTTGGGCCCAAATCTCAACCGCATCACAAGGGCACACTTTTGGCCCGAACAAAACCGTATCGTACTGAAAAGTTGTTGAAATTGTTGAAGTGGAAGTGAGCGGTTTGATTGGGCAGACCGCAATGACCGTTGCCGATCTGGCGGCTAGATGTTGGAGGATAGCCTGTTTTTTGGCTATTGTTCTTCTTCCTGCGGTCTGGATCAACAAGCACCATGGGAAGTTACCGGGTGGTTAGCATTGGCTAACCGCGGATGTTACGGCTGGATTGTGAGACCGCAGAGTCCACTTAGAGCTGGCAAGTTCTCTGACTTGCATAGAGGCAGGCGGTTAGCGCGGAGTTCGCTGTGATTTACTTGCGCGGTATGGTGTCAGAGTTCGTTGGTGTGTGTGGACTTGGTCACGGTGATGTGCTCAGTCCATGGTATTGTCTAGTTTGCGAAGATCACTAGTTGAGCGGTCTGCTTCTAGAGTTCACGGAGATCGCGAGTTGCGTTGTCTGTTGTGTTTGCGGAAACCTCTTATAGTGTGTGGTCTGAGTGTGTGTCCGACAGGTCACCTTAGGCGCGGTTTTGGCTCAGGACGTATAGCTGGATTGCTCAAGTCTACGCGGACTGAGGATTTTGTCTGCATGTCTTTGCGGTCTGACTCTGGTGTCTGCACTTTTATGCAGACTGGTGGTGCTAGTTGCAGGATGACGGGCAGTTAACCTATCACTATGGACGGTGACCACACTCTCCTTGCCGCCTATAAATAGGGGTCCCCGACTCATCATATATAACGACAATAGTGAGAAATCAACTCGCGATTTGAACTTACGGTTAGACTTTCTTAACCGCACGACTAAGTGAAGTTGACTTGTACTATGCAGGTTGTGCAGTTAGTACCGAATGACTAGGCAACTAGTTGGGAAGCTTAGTGTGGATCAATACACATATAATAGTCTGTGGTATATAACAGGTTGTGGTCTAGGCGGCTTGAAGTCTCTTCCTTGGGGTTGCGGATAGCTCACACAGTTCGCCTGGTCTATTAGCAGGTAGACTGTTCCAATTTATCAGTATTCAGTAACAAGGTAGTCCCTGCGGCTTGGTTGCGGTTTGGCGACTTGGCAGATTCCGCGGACAGCTTAGCGATTAACATCCTTTGCGGGTTTTGTTATCAGACCGCGCAATTTCCTTTTTGCATGTAGTTAGTTGTTTCAATCTGGTACATTGCGAAATCATGTCTTACAATGTATGTCTCGCAATATAAAGAAGTTGTTAATTCCATATTGAGACTCTTGTGCTTCTATTATTACTAATTTTTATTTGGCTTTGGTTTTGGTTGAGTGTTCCTGCGACCTTGCTCAACTTCCTAGCAGTTTTTCATGATGTAAGTTTAATCAACCTGATATCTTGGAAATTTTATATGGTATCAGTGGGGTGTTCAGGAGTTAGCAGGTTATCAACCTTAGATGTGCGCTATACTTTCAAAGCTTAAGTAATCAGGGTTAAGCAATGGAAGCCGGTTATGCTAGTGGACTTGGGATTGAGCTCCTAATGCATACCAACT
Organism: Platanthera zijinensis; assembly: GCA_039513925.1. Taxonomy (NCBI): domain Eukaryota; kingdom Viridiplantae; phylum Streptophyta; class Magnoliopsida; order Asparagales; family Orchidaceae; genus Platanthera; species Platanthera zijinensis. The sequence continues at coordinate 165,399,913 of CM077093.1, read as the reverse complement.
TTAAGAAGTAGATGTCTTGCAGGGACAGTTATCTTATTGGTGAGGACCTTTGGGAGGTCGTCGGTAGAGACGACAAGTAAGAGGCAGTTGCTGCAACTAGGAATGATGAGGCGGTGAGAGCTTGGTGTTGAAACTAAAACACGGGCCTAAGAAGGGTAAAGGGGTAGCCTGCGCTAACTTTTTTTTAGCTCGGACTCTTGACAAAAGACTTTGAACTACGGAACAGACCCTGAGCTACAGCAAGGAGGTCCCGCTACACACCCGAAAGATTTGGGAGAGCTTCCCCTCCCAAGCCAATGCTGAGTTGGGCATCTTGGAGGGCTTTGGAAACCAACCAAAGCTACCCTAAGGAGGAAGAAGCCAAGAAAAGGATCCACTACAAAGGTGATCTTAAGGGTTTATTTATTATCTTTCTTACTTGGCCTATAAATAGCGCAATCCCTCCTTTTGTAAATGTTATGCGCAGCCTAAATGGGTCTGCCAACATCCAAATCTGCTGTTTGGAGGGGCTATTAGCATGCCAGCAAGGGCATTCTGGTAAAGAGACTACTAGACAAATTGTACTCCCTACTTCCACTCACCCGGCCTTGCGAGTACCTCTGATGAGACTAACACTCGCTTTTGACTGGAGGGTATGTACGAGTGTGCCCCTGGTGGTCGCACTCGCCACTCCCTCAACCTGATCTCGGTGCAAATGCGGGCCCGCACAACCCACTCGCCCCCTTGCACCCTTGGCCACATCGGCCTAAGCGAATCGAGGATAAGTCCAACCACACTCGCCCGTCTGACTCGCTTGAACCCCCAAAATCAGCACCTTTATCCTTGATCTTGCTCTGAGGGATCCACTCGATGAATACAAGATTATACACATTCCCCACTCTTTGCAAAATTGTCCCAAGCTCGGAAATAAAAGTCAAACCCCGGGTATTCAGCGAGTGGCGGCTGCTACCAAGGGAATCTTTAGGTGGGACCCCATGGAGTTATAAATACCCTCGGAGAGACACGGGAGCATATCCTGCTAGCCTGCCCTTTCTCTATTCCTTCTTCATCCTCCTGATATAAGATGTCTCTTCCACAACACGTTCGCAATCGCATGGAGACTGTGGAAGAACAGAATAAATTCGAGATTGCTCGGATCATGCCCTGGATCTCACGCAAATCTGTACACATACCCTTTAAGCTAAAAGGGGTCAAGAGGGCCAAAACCGTCGAGGTGCCTGGCGAGTCCATCCCACCAAACTCGACGCCCCCCCCCCCCGAAGTCGCTCAGGTTGCCTAGCCTTGATCTTTCTCATTTCTTACTGGAATTCTCTCCATTGTTTGTTTTTGTCATTCACAGGAAGAGACCTTCGCCTCAACAGTTGTTGGTGTGACCCCGATGGACATTCGTGCACCCCCTTACAACGTTGCGACCCTATGAGAGGGCCAAATAGCTCACCGTTGGAGTATGTGGGCACTCGTGCCACCCCCTACGTTCCCTGGCAGTGACCCGTATACCACTTATCTATCTTGCTTTAGATCTTGTGCCCTGATCTTCGACCTGACTTGACTCTTTCGATTAGTGCAACTATTCCTTTTGGGACTACCGTCCTGAGCTCTCTATCGCGGAAATTGCCGACTAGAAAACCATCACCCAAGCCTAATCCCGATCCAGCACTCGCGAGAGCTGACGCTGTTCACATTCCTACTCCCTTTTATGCTCTGGCGTGGGGTACCGAGCCTTCCCAACGCGGCCGCGGGAAGTTACTAACATTACCCTTGGGGCCACCTTTCTAGGGAAGACCTAGTCCTTCTTGTCGTCCTTCTGACTCCAGTTCGTCAGAGCTCTTGCTGCTCTCCTTCAATATCCTCTTACTTGAGTTTTACTATTTATCTGATGTGTTCAGATATTGATAAGTAAAATGTGGAGATAGTTTTAAATTGAGGATTAAGTTGGATTTGGAAATTAAGCGTTTGTGAGTTCTATCTCTTTTTTACTTATATATGTTGATTAAGGCAAGTGCACCTATCGCGTAGTAGTGTATTATTTGTTTTAAACATCAAGGTCATATTTTTCATGGATCTGTGTCGAGAACTCTACTTCAAGGACTAGAACTATTATTTTATCGAAAAGAGTTGATAATTTTTTATAGTAAAAAATAAAAGTGATACTTAGCGGTTTTGAAAATAGATGAGGCAGAGAGCCCTCGATTTGACTTACTTTGAGAAATATTTTTTAAATAATAAAACTCTACTTTTCTTTATTAATTAAAATACTTGATCGTGGAGGTTCCCTTTATATGAGTGCACCTCTATCGATGATACATCCACCTGTGATTACGTATTTTGACTGAACTTTCATATCCAATCAAACATACCTTTAATGTACACTTTACGTGGTGAACCTGCTATTGACCTCCTACTAATGTTCGAAGGTTCAACCCGGGAGGCTTACGTTAATCTCTTTCGAGAATAAGGCGATGTTTCTCTTTACCTGAGAATGATCAATTCCTGATAAATCTTAAGTTTTAAATTTATAAAATAGGGTTTTTAAAATGCACAATTAATAGCCTTCCCAAAGCTCATCTCAATCGAGTGCTAAAAAGTTCTTAGCCTCTCATCTGGATGAGGGTGGTAGTAGAAAAAGTAAAAGACATATAAAGGTGTAGAAATAATATCCGTCCCAACCATCTTAATCAAGCGCTATAAAGTTCTTAGCCTCTCATCCGGGATGGGGGTGGTAGTAAAAAAAATAAAATAAAAAAAGTACTTATGCACACACCCTTTCTCAACATAAATAAAAGCAAAGTTATAAAGAAATAAGATATGAAAAAATTACGGAAATATGAAATTTATTACTTAAAAAGTGTTACACACTAGGAAACCCAAACTAGGGTTAGGAAAATAAAACTCAAAAGCTACTCCTAACTACTATGTATAGATATGTGGAACTCTACCAATTCTCCTCTAAACATCAGCCCAGTACACGCCCTCCTCAGGCGTGTCGCCTGGGCGTGACGCCGATGTGGCTGCTGTGGATAGAATTTTAGCTGATTTCTATATCAGGTTGAAAGCATACGGGCATGACTTGATGATCATGGGCATGTAATCAGGGCGTGTCTGTATGGCGTGACAACTTGGCTTCGTCGGGGCGTGACAACTGGAATTTTGGTAGGTCATGACTTATGTCACAGGTGTGCCACCTAGTACACGGGCGTGTAGGTCGGGCGTGACTTGAGCTTACTGGCTTCATCATTTCGACACAGCATGACATCTGGCAGTTTGCTTGGTCACGGGTGATGTCACGGGCGTGACAGGTGTCACACAGGCATGACTCGGGCGTGACTTATATATACTTGCTTCAAGACTTCGGCATAGCGCGATAGTGAGTTCTTTGCTTGGTCACGGCTGAGGTCACGAGCGTGACATCTGGTTCACGGGCGTGTACCCGGGCATGACTTTAGTTTGCTGGCCGAAATCTCCCGAAACTTTGGAATTGTTGATTTAAAGTTACACGCCCTAGGTCATGGACGTGAACTAGGGGCGTGACTATTTGCGAAATTGCCCCAAATCTCTAGAAATACCTGTAGGGCACAAAAACAGATTAAGTTAGAACTCAAAATAAAAAAGAAACGATTTATTTAGATATGTACATAATATAATTACATATTTTATTAAATCAAAACAAAAAAAATACACTAAAAATATATATATTTTGTTACTCATCAAATACCCTCATACTTAAGCTTTGTTATTCCAGAGCAAAAGTATGAGTCGAATATACAAATAGTTATAAAATTTCTAATTTAACTATCAGTTTATTATATCAAGAGAAAATATACATAAAAAATATGGAGTATAAAGCGCTAAGTCCTATATTATGCAAATAATTTTGTTAGAGATAAATATTCGTAGCCAAAAAACTTCTTGGGAAAATCAAATAGGAAGCAATATTGCAATCATTAGTAACAAGTTAGATTGACATTATCAAAACGGTATCTTGAAAGAGATATGAAAGAAAATAGACAACCTATTAAATATGCTATCTCAAAATTTTAAGCAAAATTAGATCAAGTGGTAGTGGTTTTATGTGATACAAACTTGGTGTTCACTATAAAGCAGACAATGATGTAGAAGGTGATGAATTTTATCCTCTCACCTTTCCCAATATTCTTGCTTTGTTATAACTGTTTAGGAAAATATTTTCCAAAATAGAAAAAAAAAACTTAGCAGAATTGCATTTTATTTTAACTAAATGTATATGTATAGAAGCACATACTCCATTTCATATAGTCTTTTAATAATTATTGGATACTTATGTTTACGGAATGAAATCTTATTCCCATTGACATACGATCTTTTCTTTTTTAGGATCACGTATTCCTAGATGTTTCCTTGCGTAAGAAAACATGCCAAGCAAAAAGTAAACAGGTAGGGGGTTTCAAAAAAAATTCAAATTTTGATAAAAGATGTTGAGAGCAATTTTAATAGCTTGAAAATTTCTATATTTTGATAAGAGTGAAATAAAAATAATTACAGTCTACATATGTTTGGCTAACATAATATACATGCCTCTATTTATAATAAACCAGAAGTAGTGCTCAAAACAAATTTTCTAAAAAATAAAATGCACAAAATATTCTTTAAAACTTAACCCTAGAAATTTAGATCTATCTATTTATGATAAATAAACGACTAGTAAATTGTGAAACTTGATAACTATTTATATATCAACTCAAATATTTATTTTTTTTTATATAAAAGAAGTAGGGGTTTTAAATTTTTCTGATGATTGATTGAGTAAAAATATATACACAAGAAGATTATTTATTTATATATACATATATTTTTTATATTATTATTATTATTATTATTATTATTATTATTATTACACGAAAACTTTTAAACAAACTATTTATACGTATAAATGCGGTTTTTAGAAAGAGGATTTTGGAAAATGGTTATATGTATAAATTAATTTGCAGTAAGGAAAATACCCTCATACTTTTGTTGTGCATAAGTATGAAGAAAAAGAAGATATATACAAAATTGAAAGCAAAATAAAAAGGCTTGCCTGATTGGAGGTCGGGGAGGCCGTAAGAAAACCTATACAAAAATATACAAGGCAAGTAAAAAGTAAAAAAAAAAGATAACTATGGGGTGTCTACCACAAGTGCTTTGTTTACCGTGTTTCCTGGTAAAGTTCTAGGTTGGCGCTCCGATAGCATCTTCGAAAGCTGTACAATTTGAGTTTCCAGATTTTTAATTGACCCGGTCAGATTCCGGATATTTAAATCATTTGTAACGACATATTTTGTGAAGATGTCTTCTATCAAGGCGGGTCGTAATGGTTGTGATTGTGGTGGTGGTGGTTGTGCAAATCCAATTGGACTTGCATTAGGCGGATGCTGAACATTATTGGGGTTGCTCCATGATAAATTTGGATGGTTCCTAAACCCTGGATTGTAATTATTATTATTATTTGGGTTATAGGAGGGAGGTTGATATGGATTCTCCATATAATCAACGTGTTCTTCTATTATATTATGATTATTAGAATTCCATGTAGGGGTAGTGGAGGAAGTCGACATCTCCGCTACTTTCCTAGTTATATATTCTACTTATTGTGCTAAATTTGAAGAAGCGTCGAGCTCGTAAAGCCCAACGGGTTTATTAGAGCATGACCTAGACACGTTCCATTGGTAGGCATTTATTGCCATTTCCTCAAACAATGCTTGAGCGGCCTCGGCGGTTTTATTATCTAGCGTTCCCCCGACGACATCATCAATCATTTGTCTGGTTTGAAAATTCAAACCATTATAAAATGTCTGCACTTGGAGCCAAGCCGGCAATGCGTGATGTGGACACCTACGTAAATTTTTTTTAAAGCATTCCCAAGTCTCATAGAGAGACTTAGACTCGCCCTGAACAAATAAAGAAATATCCGCACGTAATTTAGCAATTTTAGCAGGTGGAAAATACTTTGTTAAGAATTTTTCGGTCATCTTAACCCAAGTAGTGATGGATCCTCTAGGTAGAGAACCTAACCACTGCTTGGCTTTCGTCCATAAAGAAAATAGAAATAAACGTAAATGAATGACATCATCAGTGACGTCATTTATTTTAAAAGTATCGCATATTTTTAAAAAATTCGACAGATGCGTATTTGGATCTTCATCTGACAATCCATCAAATTGCACTGAGTTTTGAATCATTTGAATTATGCTAGGTTTGATTTCAAAATTATTATTAGCAACTGTGAGACGAACTATACTTGACTCGGTGTCGTCCAAGTTCGGCCTCACATAATAAGACATAGTCCTTTGTGGGGCTGCAACTGGAATTTGATCTGCCATAGCTTCTACGTGCGTGGTTCCGATAGACTCTTCCAAATTTAATGCTTGGTCTTGGTCACTAGATCGAAAGCGCTTGTGATAGGTGCGGTCAATTTCAGGATCAAAATCATTATTAGAATCAATATGAGAGTTTCGTCAGGTCATGCACTAAAAAACTATTATATAAAACTATTTTTTTATTATTATTATATTTTTTGTGGTTTTTTTTATTAGAATTTTAGAAAATAAAAAGACCGAAATAAAAGTGTTGTAAACAAAAATATAGTTTTTATAAAAATAAAGGTTTTGTAATGAACAAAGAATTTGTGGTTTGTTTATTTTTATAAAAAAAAGTAAATTTTAATAATAATTAAGATAAAAGTAATAGTAATTCTTTTTTATTTCGAATATCAACACAAAATGATCCTCGACAACGACGCCAAAAACTTGATAAGTAAAATGTGGAGATGGTTTTAAATTGAAGATTAAGTTGGATTTGGAAATTAAACGTTTGTTCTATCTCTTTTTACTTATATACGTCGATTAAGGCAAGAACACATATCATGTAGTAGTATATTATTTGTTTTAAATATCAAGGTCGTATTTTTTCACGGATCTGTGTCGAGTACTCTACTTTAAGGACTGGAACTATTATTTTATCGAAAAGAGTTGATAATTTTTGAAAGTAAAAATAAAAGTAATACGTAGCGGTTTTGAAAATAGATGGGGTAGAGAGCCCTCGATTTTGACTTACTTTGAGAAATACTTTTTAAATAATAAAAACTCTATTTTTCTTTATTAATTAAAATACTTGATCGTGGAGGTTCCTATTGGGAATTGTTCCCTACAATGTTCCTCAGGATTTGAAGAGATATCACCAATCATGCTAAGGGGCATAATGTATTTGATGTGTGCTTGATTTCATGCATACAGGTGGTCCTTGATTGGACAGGTGAACAACAGGAGGAAGCTGGAAGTCAGAAATTTGACTAAGGCATAACCGCTGAGACAGCTGAGACAGTTGAGAAGAATGTCTAAGCAGAACTGCTAAGACAACTGAGAAGCTCAACACAAAACGTTGAGAGAAGTGTTGGTCTCAGCTAAACCACTGAGACAGAAGACAGTCTCAGCTGTGAAGAAGAAACCGCTGAGACAGTTGAGAAGGAACTACTGAGATAAAAGATTCTCAATTGTGAAGAAGAAACCGCTGAGACAGCTGAGAAGGAACCGCTGAGAAAAAGCCAGCAGAAATTTTCTAAGTCCAGAAAGTGGAGTTCGTCGAACTGGATTCAGAGTTTGTCGAGCTCAGCTTGCAGTTCGTCGAGCTCAGCTCACAGATCGTCGAGCTCAAGTTAAAGGTTGAAGATTCAGAGTTCATCGACCTAAGCCCGCCTTTTGTCGAGCTCAAGTTAAAGGTTGAAGATTCAAAGTTCGTCGATCTCAGCTCACAGATCGTCGAGCTCAAGTTAAAGGTTGAAGATTCAGAGTTCGTCGATCTCAGCTAACAGATCGTCGAGCTCAAGTTAAAGGTTGAAGATTTAGAGTTAATTGACCTGAGCCCGCCTTTCATCGAGCTCAAGTTAAAGGTTGAAGATTCAGAGTTCGTCGAGCTCAACTCATAGATCATCGAGCTCAAGTTAAAGGTTGAAGATTCAGAGTTCATCGACCTGAGCCTGCCTTTCATCGAGCTCAAGTTAAAGTTGAAGATACTGAAGTTAGTCGAGCTCAGCACAGAGTTCATCGAGATCAGTCCAAATACTTCATGCTGTTATGGGAAAGCTATAGTAGCATCAGAAGCTACTGTTTGTCTTCTTCTGAGGGAGGTGGCGCTCACCATACTTGACTGGGCCCACATTCTAATTATGTCGTTGATTCAAATCAACAGATATAAAAGAAAGATAAGAAAAGAATTTTAGGGTTAACAAAAATGGACGTAGAAAACGAAAAAGGGGCGGCTAGACTTCATCTTCTTCGACAAGCTTGAAAGCAAAGTCCAGCAGTGAAAGCTAGAAGGCAAAGATAGCTGAAGCTTCTTCCAGTTCAGCAAGAGTGTTCCTTGAAGAACAAGTCGGCTGATTCAATCTATCAGCAAGAGAAGATAGCTGTGTGAAGGCTGTAAGCCTTCAACAGCAGTTGTTGCCTTCAGTATAGTAGAGAAATTGGTAGTTGTAGAATAAGACTAATTCCTTCTACACCAAGTGGGCTGGACTGGTATCTTCTCAGTCCAGCAATTTAGACTCAGAGAATTTTCTCTGAGTTAGTATTTCAATTTTCCTGATTACTTTCCTGTAGGATTCAGTTTATTTGAATCTGAGTGTAGGGCACTTTGTGCCTGAGTGGTAGGTGACTAATTAGTCACTAAGGTAGGTGCCCTACTGGGGTACTGAGGTAGGATCCAAGTGTGGATCTAATCTGTAGGGCTTAATTGCCTGAGGTAGGAGAGTGATTCTCTCTGAGGTAGGATCCAAGTGTGGATCTGAGCTGTAGGGCTTAATTGCTTGAGGTAGGAGAGTGCTTCTCTCTGAGGTAGGATCCAAGTGTGGATATGAGTTGTACGGCTTAATTGCCTGAGGTAGGAGAGTGCTGCTCTCTGAGGTAGGATCCAAGTGTGGATCTGATGTAGGGCTGTCCTCCTACCCTTAGTATAGGGCCTAGTGCCTGAGGTAGGTGACTGTTGGGTCACTAAGCTGTAGGTGACAAGTGTGTCACTGAGTTGTAGGCCTTGAATGGGGCTGAGCTACAGGTTCCTTGAAGGGCACTGAGGTATGTACCTAGAATGGTATTGAGCAGTAAGAGTGTTGCAGCACTCAGAGAGTAGGGTCTTGTGCCTGAAGTTGTAGGGTTGAAAAGCCTCAGCTGTAGGCCTTAGAGATAAGGCTGTGGTAGGTGGTTTGAGGACCACTGAGTTATAGGAGCACTGCAAGGCTCTGAGGTAGGAACCTTTGTGGTTCTGAGGTAGGGTTCTAAAGAGTACCTGAGTGTAAGACTGAGGGTCTGAGGTGTAAGCTCTGAGGAGTATTTTGGTGTAGTTTGTGCCTTGTCTAACATAAGTTAGAAAGGTGGGAGGGAAAGTAGATGTACTCAATTGGGGAACCACTATAAATACTTGTGTGTTGTACTGTGTTGCTTGCTCTTATTTTTGTATTGTAGGTATTAAGGAAAAGATCTACATCATTTAATTAGAAAATAACAAAAAGATCTAAGAAAGTTTAAAACACCTATTCACCCCCCCCCTCTTGGTTACTAGCTAACCTTGAAGTAATAACTTTCAAGTAATATTAGAGGGAGGTTGCTCAAAAAGGATTTAATAATCTGAGCATACCTCCAAGGTTAGGTAGAAGATATAATCATGAGGTCAGGAATGAACTATAAGGAGCTAGGGGCCATGAAACTGCCAATCTGCAGGAAGGAAGATTTTGGCATCTAGAAGCAAAGGGTCAAACTATTCATGGAAGCATCTGACCCTATGATCTATATAACAATAGTGGAAGGTCCTTTTGTCCCCACAAAGGCTTCCACCATAGATCCAATTGTGAGAGTGCCTAAGACATATATAGAGATGGATAGAGATGAGGTAGTGTTGTCTACCATGGACAAGGGGGCACAAAATATCATAGCCAGTGCAATTGATGACTCAACCTTCCAAAATCTTGTACACTACAAGACCTCCAAGTAAATGTGGGACACACTTGTGGTCTACATGGAAGGCTCTGAGGAAGTTAGAGATAATAGGAAGTGCATGCTCAACCAAGAGTATGAGGCTTTCAGACAAAGCAAATCTGAAAAGGTGGCTGACTTCTTTGAAAGACAGTCAATGAACTAAGAACCTATGGTAGGGTCTTCAGCAACTATGAGCTGAATTACAAGTTACTTAGATCTCTCATAAGAGATTGGGACATTAAGATTTGTGTCATTAGGGAAATGGCTAAGCTGGCAGACACTCCTCTAGTAACACTTTTTGGAAAGCTGCTATCCTATGAAATGCAGCTGGCTGCTAGACAAGAAGAGGAGAAGGAAAGTAAATCCAAGACCAAGGATAAGACAGTGGCCCTCAAGGCAGAAGCCCCAAGAAGAAGCAGAAGAAAGACTCCTCCTTTAAGGAGAGAAGCTGAGACCAGCTCAGAATTGTCTGAGAATAGTTCCTCAGACAACCACATGTTTGATGAAGAGTTTGCAGTCTTCTCTAGGAAGCTTCAGAAGTTCAAGAAGAATAAGCATTGGGATAATAGACCATCATCATCATCCCATCACAGGAGGTCCTCCAAGAAGGACAGGTATGGCATTAAATCCAATAAAAAAAATTCATCTAAAGTCATCTGTTATTTTACAGCAAGGCTGGACATGTCTTTGCTGATTGCCCAGTCAGGAATAAGGAAGAGGATGAGAAGAATAAGAAGCATCACCATCACCAAAATGACAGGAAGAAGGAGAAGTCCTTTGTTGCTAAGAAGGAGAAAAGCTGGACAGATTCTTCCTCCTGAGAAACAGAAGATGAAGAGGAAGAAGCCTATATAGGGCTGATATCTGTTGCTATAAATCTAGAAGAAGAGGAATATCCTACTATCAGGATAAGGATAAGAGCCCCTTCTGTTACACTCTGACAGTGACAATAACGAGGATTAAGAAAACTGTGAATGCCAGGGGCTGATTGTAATAACTGAAGAGGAAGGAAGTCTGGCAGATTCAGAATCAATCAAGGTACAATCTCTCTCCATTCCTTCATCTTCCTCTTACTATGAAACCAATCTAGATACTGGTACATCTTCATCCTATGATAATGATTGCTCAGAATCTGAGACTGATGTCAATCAATTGATTGACAAGTATGAACTGCTCCTATATGCTCTAAAGAAGAGCAGAATTCTCGTCAAAAGGCAAGCCAAGGGGATTGAAGTCCTGAAGCCTTATAAAACTCTTTATAATAATAAATCTATTGAGTTTTATAAGAAAAGTCATGAGGTGTCTGAACTCAAGAAAAGTCTTGAGTGTCAGACCATGCTTCTAGAAAAGAGGAAAAAGCATATTAGATATCAGGAACAAAAGTTCACAGAGAAGTTGGGGATTGTGATTAACCCTTCTCAGTCACAGGGTCAGTTGCCAAAAGCTGCAACTTGCCAAGTCCCGAAGAAGATGGGTATTAATTACATTAATCATCATTTAAAATCGGAATTCCCTGATAAGAGGAAAGTGTTTCAAAAGTCAAATTTGTCTTCTAGAACTGTCAAGGTTGGATCTCCTCTCAAGGATCAATCTAATGTGTGCTCTACCAGTGGGGTAAAGACACATGATCTAAGAAGAAGTGATGTTGTCCACTCTAGTCATAAAGTTCAGGATAAGTTCTTTAGATTTGGATCCAAATATCCTGTATCTAAAGAGATGAGAGAGGCAACTAGATGGCAGGCTCCAAAAATATAATTGGCCCATCCAGGACTAGCTGTATTTAGTTCATCAGCACCTTCATTTAGGAAGAAGGAAGCAGCATCATGCAATGCTTCTCCAGCAAAATCTGGAGCTGCTCACATATCTCATGGACAACAGTTCTGTGTTTTCTTGAAGAGAAGATACAACATTCATAAATGTTGGTGATGTGGGAAGGTGGATCACTTTGCCATTGATTGTTAGCACAACCTAAATATGTCTAGTGGATAGAAAGGTGCTCAGCCCAGGCAGAGAGTTGGGCTAAATTTTTATAATACTAATAAGAACCTAGGACCCAACTATTGCTGGGTGGCTAAGGGTAAATGAATTCTGTTTTGCAAGATAGTCCAAGTACCTATCTAAATAAGACTTGGTACATGGACAATGGATATTCCAGGCAAATGTCTGGGACAGGATGATTGCTCAAGGAATATGCTCCATGTAAAGCAATAAACAAAGGTTGAGGCTGTTAAGTGTGTAATCCTCAAAAGCTAGAGGCAGCAAGCCTTAAGGTAAGTCTCTCTTTCTTGTATAGAGACTAAGTTTGCAAATTCTTGAATTAAGTTAGATGTGATTATGATGAATCTAATCAAGCACAACCGTTGATAACAATGATTAAACTATCCTTCATAATTATCTGCATTGTTAACTTATGTAGCCTTTTCTCTCAAGCCCAAATAACATGTAAATAAGTGCAAAATAAGGTTGCTAATAAAACTGGCTTATTAACATGTTAGGTCTCCATTATACCTAGAAGTGATAAAATATTTGTATAATAATGTGACAAATAGAATGTACAATCAGATAGTGAGGGAAGCTACAAATTAATATGGCATTAAGTGAATAAAAGAAGAGCCGAGGGGTTTAATAGAAGCACTAAGTGCCATGTATCATAACAGAAAGCATAGAGCAAGCCGTAAAGCCTATATGTATTAACTTAAGTCTAAAAATGTTTAATTGGTTAATCTAATGATAAGGCATTTAACCTTTTTCATTATATATATATAAAGGCGACAAGAAACGAAAAGCCACATCACTCTTAAAAGCTTTAACCCTAGCCGTCGAGACCGAAACCCTCTCAGCGTCTTGTCGTACTGAACTCAATGGCGCCGAAGATCTCAAAGGAGCTCCAGGAGGGCTATGAAATTATGAGGAATTGATTCAGTCATGCCTCGCCAGAGATTAAGGAAGTGTTAACGATTATTGAGACCACGGGTTTGGCGTACACCCTTTCTGAACCCTCAACCATTCTTAGAGAAGAAGTAGTGGTATTCTTCTCCAATGTCAAGGTGTCATCCTCTCAAAACTCACTGAAGTCTAAGATTGGGGCCATCAAGATTAAGATAAATACAAAGAGACTAGGCAAAGCCCTTCAAATTCCCTCTATCAACCATAGCAAGGAAGAAGAGCCCACAATCATGGACAGAGACATTGGTCTCAGATGGTGTGGATATAGTGAGGCCAAACATTGGTCTCTTAAGAGGAAATTCTTCAATCAGAAAGGCAAACTGCTAGCAGATATTGTAGGGAAAGCCCTTATCTGTAAACTTGGATCACATGACACAATCTCTAGGTCAATGTTTGATGTTATGACCAGAATTATCTTGAATAGGAAGACCTCTTGGTCATCAATCATCTACCAAAGAATAGTAGATTGCCTACACACTCCAAATATGGGCAGAATTCTTTCCTTATACCTAATGAATAACTACCCTGATACATTCAAGCAGGAGCAAGGAGTGAAGATTAATTACCTAAAAAGAATGGACATAAAAACTTTGGATAGATTCACTAGGGTCCTACCAATAAGCTAACCTTTAGCAATAAAGAACTCCTCTAGGGACACAAGAAAGAAACCTGCTGAGGAGGAAAGAACTGCCAACTTTAAACCAAAGCTTGGAACCTCCTCTCCAACTGATGTTGGTCTGCAAGTTGACTTATCACTCAGTCAATCCTCTACAAACATTCAACTCAAGGATACTATTGTGCATGTTAATAAAATCCATGCCAGCCCTATGTCAGGACAAGTGTCAAAGAATGCCACTGAAGAAGAGGTTGCTGCAGAATATGAGGCAGATATGGCAGATACTGATGATGTAGCTATAATTGATGACATCCCTACTATAGAAGATAACCATGAGCCTTCTGAGGCATTAGATACTTATCTTGATAGGTTAAGCCCAAGGAAGGATGCTCAGTCTGAGGGGGAGCATGATCAGATGGATTTGACAAACTTGGATCAAGTTATCAACAGAATAGTTGAGTCTGCACCCACTACAGGTAATACCCATACCCTCTTAATTAGTAGTGTTAATATAGCTTTAACTAACGAAATGTTTCCTTCTATATGTGCTATAATTGAGGGTGAGCCTTCTCAAGTCCCTGCTCAGGATGCTGTCCCTCCTCCTATGAGCCATATATCATCTAACCCAATCTCAAATGAGGAATTAGTAAACCAAATCAAAGCACTCATAGATGCTCAGACCACAACCCTCAAGGAGTATGTTGACCAATCAGTTGCCAAGCTGAGGGATGAATTGTCAACCAAAGTAAAGGAAAATAAAGAAGAAATCTCTCACTAAAACAAACAGGTCACCACCTGGTTTGATAGGGCTGGAACTGCTGACATCAAACTGACCACCCTCATGAAATCCTTGGACACACACCAAAAACTCTCTGCAGCTAACATAGGATATGTCAAGAATTATGTGAGTGCAACTAATGAGGTGATCAAGGGTGTAGCAGATCATGTAAATCTACATGTCACCAATATTGCTTTCCACTCTATGAAGGAGGCATTACTTCTGAAAAATGAGCTGCTTGCTGACAATGAGAGAATACTCCAATCCATATCAAGCAAATATGAAGCCAACTCCACCCTACTGAAAAATACCATCTATGAAGAAGGCAGAAAGGGGGAGAATAGCCATGCTAAGACAGCAACACTCATTGAAGAACAAGCCTTCAATGTAATTCAAGGCAGCAGGGTGGCACTACTCCTGCCCCTCCTGGATAGAAAGAGGCCAGAGGACCTAGACTTCCCAGCACAAGCTAGAGCTGCACAGGATGCACAACTTGCTGCCAGAAGAAAGAGGGAAGGAACTCAGATCGCTGAAGAGTTCATGGTAAAGAGGAGAGATGAGAACAGAGATGATCCAAATCATGAACAGCTAAGTGATGCCTCTGAATCCATCATTATCAATGTTTGGATAAGCCATGGACAAATCTTAAAGAAAATTGATAGTGTATATCCTTCTGAGGAATGGATCAAACATTTGGAAAGAAATTCCCTAAGAGAAAGAGTATTCAAAGAAAATCTGGTAAGGAAGAGCAACCCTAAGAAAATGCCTCCCAGATATATTCCAAAGCCATTCCTTTACTTCAAGAGGCAGGAGAACAAAGCTGAAAACTTGAAAAAGACAGCTGCTACCAAGGATGCTAATTCAAGTTCATCAAAGAAAAGCTGAGATGAGACTACAAGACTTAGGGTGCTTTAATTTTGTAATCAATGTCTTGTAATGAATATCAACAGTGTAGCAATACCAAATCTTTATCAATGAAATTAATATGAGTTGGCCCTGACTATGTTGATGTGATAAATGTGCATGCAATGATCATCTATATATCTATGATTAATAAATATGTTGTTCCTTCATAGATATTATATAATCATAGGTTTGCTACTGTTGTTTGGATTAATTAATGATTAGGTATATCTTAATCAAAATGTTTACCTTGTTAATGATTGATAATTCACTAGTACCATTGGTTATTCAATCATAGTGTTAATCCATCTCATCTAGGGGATTTTTTCCTATACTGGGATGGCTAGTTGTCATGATAATATTTCATCAGGCCTATCATGATATGTTTTGTGTTGATGCACCTTAGCATGGATGGGTGTTCTACCTTCTTCAAATAGGAGGAGATTGTTGGGAATTGTGCCCTACAATGTTCCACAGGATTTGAAGAGACATCACCAATCATGCTAAGAGGAATAATGTATTTAATATGTGCTTGAGTTCATGCATACAGGTGGTCCTTGATTGGACAGGTGAACAAGAAGGGGGAAGCTGGAAGTCAGAAAATTTGACTAAGACATAACCGCTAAGACAGTTGAGATATCTGAGAAGAATATCTCAGTAGAACCACTTAGATAGCTGAGAAGCTCAACACAAAATGTTGAGAGAAGTGTTGGTCTCAGCTAAACGACTGAGACAGAAAACAGTCTCAGCTGTGAAGAATAAAATGTTGAGACATATGAGAAGGAACCGCTGAGATAGAAGAGTCTCAATTGTGAAGATGAAACCGCTGAGACAGCTGAGAAGGAACCGCTGAGACAAAGCAAGCAAAAATTTTCTAAGTCCAGAAAGTGGAGTTTATCAAACTGGGTTCAGAGTTTGTCGAGCTCAGCTCGCAGTTCGTCGAGCTCAGCTCACAGATCGTCGAGCTCAAGTTAAAGGTTGAATATTCGGAGTTCATCGACCTGAGCCTGCCTTTTGTCGAGTTCAAGTTAAAGGTTGAAGATTCAGAGTTCGTAAAGCTCAGCTCATAGATCATCGAGCTCAAGTTAAAGGTTAAAGATTCAAAGTTCATCGACCTAAGCCCTCCTTTCGTCGAGCTCAAGTTAAAGGTTGAAGATTCAGAGTTCGTCGAGCTCAGCTCACAGATCGTCGAGCTCATGTTAAAGGTTGAAGATTCAGATTTCATCGACCTGAGCCCGCCTTTCGTCGAGCTCAAGTTAAAGTTGAAGATTCTGAAGTTCGTCGAGCTCAGCACAGAGTTCGTCGATCTCAGATCGACAATCATCGAGCTCAGACCAAATACTTCATGCCATTGCGGGAAAGCTATAGTAGCGTCGGAAGCTACTATTTGTCTTCTTCTTAGTGAGGTGGTGCTCACCATACTTGACTGGGCCCATATTCAAATTGTGTCATTGATTCAAATCAACAGATATAAAAGTAAGAGAAGAAAAGAAGATCAGGGTTAACAAAAATAGATGTAGAAAACGAAAAAGGGGCGGCTGGACTTCATCTTCTTCGACAAGCTTGAAAGCAAAGCCCAGTAATGAAAGCCAGAAGGCAAAGATAGCTGAAGCTTCTTCCAGTTCAGCAAGAGTGTTTCTTGAAGAACAAGTTGTTGATTCAATCTATCAGTAAGGGAAGATAGCTATGTGAAGGGTTGTAAGCCTTCAACAGTAGTTGCTGCCTTCAGTATAGCTGAGAAATTGGTAGTTGTAGAAGAATACTAATTTCTTATACAGTAAGTGGGCTGGACTGATATCTGCTCAGTCCAACAAGTTAGACTCAGAGAATTTTCTCTGAGTCAGTATGTCAATTTTCCTGATTACTTTCCTATAGGATTCAGTTTATCTGAATCTAAGTATAGGGCACTTTGTGCTTGAGTGGGAGGTGACTAATTAGTCACTGAGGTAGGTGCCCTACTGTGGTACTGAGGTAGGATCCAAGTGTGGATCTGAGCTATAGGGCTTAATTGCCTGAGGTAGGAGAGTACTGCTCTCTAAGGTAGGATCTAAGTATGGATCTGAGCTGTAGGGCTTAATTACCTGAGGTAGGAGAGTGCTTCTCTCTGAGGTAGGATCCAAGTTTAGATCTGAGCTATAGGGCTTAATTGCCTAAGGTAGGAGTGTGCTGCTCTCTGAGGTAAGATCCAAGTGTGGATCTGAGGTAGGGCTGTCCTACCAGCTTGAGTGTAGGGCCTAGTTCCTAAGGTAGGTGATAGTTAGGTTACTTAGCTGTAGGTGACAAGTGTGCCACTGAGTTGAAGGCCTTGGAGGAGGCTGAGCTGTAGGTGCCTAGAAGGGCACTGAGGTAGGTAACTGTAAGGGTACTGAGATATAGGAGTGTTGCAGTACTCTGAGAGTAGGACCTTGTGCTTAAAGTTATAGGGTTGAAAAGCCTCAGCTGTAGGCCTTTAATAAAAGGCTGAGGTAGGTGGTTTGAGGACCACTGAGTTGTAGGAGCACTACAGGGCTCTGAGGTAGGAACTTTTGTGGTTATGAGGTGGGGTTCTGAAGAGAACCTGAGTGTAAGGTTGAGGGCCTGAGGTGTAAGCTCTAAGGAGCATTTTGGTGGAGTTTGTGCATTGTCTAACATAAGTTAGAAAGATGAGAGGGAAAGTGGATGTACTCAATTGGGGATCCACTATAAATACTTGTGTGTTGTACTGTGTTGCTTGCTCTTATTTTTGTATTGCAGGTATTAAGGACAAGATCTAGATCATTTAATAAGAAAATAGAAAAAAGATCTAAGAAAGTTTAAAACACCTATTCAACCCCCCCTCTTGGTGACTAGCTAACCTTGAAGTAATAACTATTAGTTCCCTTTATATGAGTGCATCTCTATCGAGGATACATCCACCTGTGATTACGTATTTTGACTGAACTTTCGTATCTAATCAAACATACCTTTAATGTACGCTTTACGCGGTTCACCTCGCTATTGACCTCCTACTAATGTTCGAAGATTCAACCCGAGAGGTTTACGTTCATCTCTTTCGAGAATGAGGCGTTGTTTCTCTCTACCTGAGAATGATCAATTACTGATAAATCTTAAGTTTTTTATTTAGAGAATGGGGTTTTAAAAATGCAGAATTAATAGCCTTCCAAAAGCTCATCTCAATCGAGTGCTAAAAATTTCTTAGCCTCTCATCGGGATGGGGGTGGTAGTAGAAATGTAAAAGATATATAAAGGTGCAGAAATAATATTCATCCCAACCATATTAATCAAGCGCTAAAAAGTTCTTAGCCACTCATCCGGGATGGGGGTGGTAGTAAAAAGAAAATAAAAGAAAATAAAAAGTACTTACACACACACCCTTTCTCAACAAAAATAAAAGCTAAGTTATAAAACAATAAGAAATGAAAAAATTACTGAAAGCTGAAATTTTTTCCTTAAAAAGTGTTACACACTAGGAAACCCAAACTAGGGTTAGGAAAATAAAACTCAAAAGCTACTCCTAACTACTATGTATAACTATATGGAACTCTACCAGTTCTCCTCTAAACATCAGCCATGACCATCTATTTATAGCCGAAAATTTTGAAGTACACGCCCTCCTCGGGCGTGTCGCCTGGGCGTGACACTGACGTGGTGGCTGTGGATAGAATTTCGGCTGATTTCTGGATCGGGTTTAAAGTACACGGGCGTGACTTGATGGTCACGGGAATGTAATCGTGGCGTGTATATATGGCGTGGCAGCTTGGCTTCTTCGGGGCATGATGGCTGGAATTTTGGTAGGTCACAACTTACGTCACGGGCGTGCCACCTGGTACACGAGCGTATAGTTCGGGCGTGAATTGAGCTTGCTGGTTTCAGTGTTTTGGCATGGCGTGACAGCTGGCGGTCTGCTTGGTTACGGGTGATGTAACGGGCATGACAGGTGTCACACGGGTGTGACTCATATATGCTGGCTTCAAGACTTTGGCATAGCGCGACATTGGGTTCTTTTCTTTGTCGATGAGGCGAGGTGCGGGCAGCGAACCAACTTCCCCAGGTGTGCTTATCAGGCAAATTGAGGAACACTTATGTTTAGTGCACCTTGATCTAGGGGTCATCTGCGAGTTCAATGATCCTCACGGACTGCCTATGGCGGGGTTGTGAGGCGGGGGGAGGTGGAAGTGGCATAAATTCTGAACTCTTTAGCACTTGTTGTCCTTTTGTATCTTTCCCTTTCTGCGTCAACTTTTCAAAACTATTATTTTATAATGGGATTGTCCCCAGACTCTAATAAATATTCATTTAATATCTCTCCTTTGGTGGCGGCGCTATGACAACCTTTTTGTTGCTATTTTTTCCTTGATGAATAATTGGATGCATGTGTTCGACTCGCAGGTATAAGGGTGAAATGATGAAATTGATTGATTGGCGAGTGGCAGAAGGGGTGGCGAATGGTCGACTAAGGACGACATAAGTGAGATGTTGTGAAATGATTATCCTCCCTCCCCTACTTACACCTTTCCCGAGGCTACACCCCTTACTCTATAAATACCCTTCTTTCTTCATCTTCACTTGTCCACCAACCGTATTTATTACTTCGGTGCCTTGAGACTCGAGCCTTCCCTTCATTCACCAATTCTACCTGCGTCTCCTCGACTTACAAAAATTGGCAAGAAGAAAGCTGATGCTAACGACAGGGTCAAATGCGTGATGCAGTTCATCGACAATCACTTTTTTGATGAGAGACTTTCAGAGGACGAGTACCTGAGCTTCGTTGCTGAGTACGTCCTGCCGGGGTTCGAGTCGTTTCCTCCTAAGAACGACGAGGCCCTCAACACTTTTTATGAGAGAGAGCTTGCCTTCCCCATCGCGCACTTTGAAGTTGGGCTGCGCCACCCCCTCTGGCCGAAAGTGCATCAGGTCCTCAAGTATTTCGGTGTTGTCCCTGCACAACTGAACCATAATGTGGTCTCTATGTTGATAGCATTTGCTTGCTACTTATGCAAGGAGCAAATCGAATTCAACCTTACTGTATTTCGAAAGTTTTTCGTCTATAGAGCTACCAGTGACAGTGTGGTCTTCTTCACAGGCTCGCATTTAAAATATGCGATACAGCCAACAAAAATCATCATTGGACCACCAAATTTGTCTTCATCATTGGGAACCTCAACAACATCCCCTTCTTGCCTGGACAACAAACCAAAGCCACATAATGCGCCCCAGCGGTGGCGGGTCATGATGCCAACCTCCACACGTTCTTCCTCCAGATAGACTTTTTGGTCGCTTTTCTAAATAAGGATATCGAATCGCTTCCCCCTATGCTGCCAGGGGAAGGTATGCTCACTTCTCCTCCTCTCTAGACTTCGATTTTCTTAAGAACCTCACTAACTGTTTTCTTATAAGAGAGCGATGGATTCTGGTGAGCCAACCCTATGTCAGTGCCACCAAATCTGACACCATGCTCACTCGCACAAAGAATGCTGCAGAGGTGGCGAGGAAAGAGCACGCACCCTTTGTTCCGAGCAGTAAGAAGCGGCTCAACACCCTCTGCATCAATTCACCCTCCTCCCCTTGACCCCAAAAAGGATAAAGAAGACAATGGCCCTGAAGGACAAGGGCAAGGAGAAGGTTCTGCTAGAGAGAGGAGCAAACCTTGTGCGTTCCCCCTACCTCACCTGTCAAGTCGAGGCTAGAAACTTTCGGGAAAGGCAAGCTGCCTACGTAGCTCCGCCATTTTGGCCTAGGATACCAGGCCAAGGACAATGTCGGCAAACCTTTAGTCCTATGGGACGAGAAGGCGAATCGAATCTTGGTCTCCTCACTCTTTCCCTCTTGGTTGGACTGAGATCCTCCCAGCAGCCACGCTTTCTCTCTTGGATTCGGGCTTTATGGTCGGGAGGACGTGAAGGCTCATGATGACTTGACCCATCAGAGAATTGCACAAGAGAGTGCATGTGCCAGTATGCGCTCTTCTGAGCTCACACATATGTTTGCGCATCGGTGTATCACTCTCACGCGTGATGCGGCCAAAGAAGACGATCTTGTTGAGAGTAAGGCCAAGGAGCTGGAGCAAAGACTGACAATCGCCAAGAATCTTTTCGCCAAGAGCAGCAGCGGGGTGGTAAGTGCCATTTGTTTTCCAACCATATGTTTCTCATACTTCTTACCTGACATTTTACCTACGGACCCTCTGCAAGATGTCGAGACCGCTGACCGCATGCGCTCGCGCATCACGAATTTGGAGGAGGATAAAAAGATACTCACAACCCAGGTGGACAAACTACTCGCCAGTATCCTTCCCCCTGCCCCGGTGAGTCATCCAATGGAGAGGGTCGGTCGAGGCAGTTCTCCGAGCGGAAGGTCAATGAGGCGTGTCGGGTCACTGCTATCAAATTCGTCGAGCAGCTGCTGAAGATAATGAAGCAGCTTGGAGTGGTGAAGATGGACTGCGAGTCGATCTCCGCCAAGGAGATTGTTCCAGAGATGTACGTATCTCTCAACTTCTTTGATGACATTGACCCCCTACCTCGACGGAGAAGACACAAATGCCTCTGACTCAGGCGTAGAATAGGATAGGACTTTTTCTTATTTTCGACACGATTTTGTAATGTACTCTTTTCTTTGATGCGGACTCGCTCACAAGGCGAGACCGCACTTTTGTAAACATTTTACCCTTCATTATTATACTGTGGTTTATGCCCTTACATGATATTTTTACTCATTGATTTGTTAAGTTTCCCATCTCGAAGTTTTTGCGCTTTGCGCACCCTCACACATTAGGGTTCGACCAGTCCCAATCTGCATGTGCCCTTGAGCACTCACATGATTCTGAAGTGTCAAACAACGCGCATAATTATCAGTAATCGAGTGCCCCTTTTCCGCGGGGGAGGAGGGGTAGACCATTCGCCTACCTTCCCATGAACCATGCTCCTTACCCCTTCCCAGAACCACCCGAACTATTTTTGTTTTTGCAATTCAACTTTTCGGGGAGTTGCCACATATTTCATGCGACTAGCTTATTTCACTTCACTTCATTTCATTTCTTTTCATGCTCAATTCGTGTGAGTAGAACTTAGACCCCGACTCACTCCCACTCCCCCCTCCCCCCTTAGGCGATAGTTACCCTAAGTGGTTGGGGCAAGAGCTAGGCTGGCGAGTGGGTTGGCATGGTCCCACTCATCTTTATCATTTATACTGCCTTATTTTTGCCAACTATCAAGAGCCTAGACGGTGGGATTTACTTGGTTACTCTACTTTTTTTCAAACCTTCCTACGAGTGACCTCCGACCCTGCCAGCGAGTGAGAGCCTGGTTAGCGAGATCTTCTCGAGGCAAACATTTTAATCCAACCTACCTCCGAGTGACTTCCGACCATGCTAGCTAGTGGGAGCCTAGTTAGCAGGATCTTCTCGGGGCTAACATTTCAATTCAACCTGCCTTTAAGTGACTTTCTGCCATGCCATCTAGTGGGATCCTGGTCAGCGAGATCATCTCGGGGCTAACATTTCAATTCAACCCACCTCCGAGTGACTTTCGGCCCTGCCACCTAGTGGGAGCCTGCTCAGCGGGATCTTCTCGAGGCTAATATTTCAATTAAACCCGCCTCCGAGTAACTTCCAACCCTGCCAGCTAGTGGGAGCCTGGTCAACGGGATCTTTTCGGGGCTAACATTAAAATTCAACTCGCCTCTGAGTGACTTTCGGTGCCAGCTAGTGGGATCCTGGTAAGCGGGATCTTCTCGTGGCTAACATTTCAATTCAACCTGCCTCCGAGTGACTTCCGGCCCTACGATCTAGTGAGAGCCTGGTCAGCGGGATCTTCTCGGGGCTATCATTTTAATTCAACTTGCTTTCAAGTAACTTTTGTCCTTGCCAGCTAGTGGGAGCCAGTTCAGCGGGATCTTCTCAGGGCTAACATTTCAATTTAACCCACCTCCGAGTGACTTTCGGCCCAGCCAGCTAGTGGGATCCTAGTCAGCGAAATCTTCTCGGGGATAACATTTTAATTCAACCTGCCTCCGAGTAACTTCCAACCCTGTTAGCTAGTGGGAACATGGTCTTCCGGATCTTCTCAGGGATAACAATTCAATTCAACCTGCCTCCGAGTGACTTTCAATCCTGCCAACTAGTGGGAGCCTGGTCAGCGGGATTTCTCGAGGCTAAAATTTCAACTCAACCCGCCTTCGAGTGACTTCCGGCCCTGCTAGCTAGTGGGAGCCTGGTCAGCGAGATCTTCTTGGGGGATAATATTTCAATTTAACCCGCCTCCGAGTGAATTCTGGCCCTGTCAGCTAGTGGGAGCCGGTTCAGTGGGATCTTCTTGGGGCTAACATTTCAAACACACTTAACCAAAAATTAATGATAATAATAAGACATTTGGGACAAGATGCATCAATGGAAAAAATATTTTTCTTTCATTATAAAAGTTTAAGGGAAAAATATTTTAGATCATCTCCACTCCAAGCGTGATGGAGGGATACACCTTCCACATTCTGGAGGTGGTACCTGTTGGGTCCATTGTCCATAATGTTTCCTAGAGTGGATTTGAAGAGGCATCACCATCAACACTAAGAGCATAGTTGTATTTGATGTGTGCTTAAGCTCATGCATGCAGGTTGTCCTTTATTGGACAGGTGAACAAAAAAGAGTAAGCTAGAAGTCAGCTAATTTGACTAAGGCTAAAACGTCGAGACAGCTGAGACAGCTGAGAAGAATGTCTCAGCATAATCGCTGAGACAGCTGAGAAGGAAGCATTGAGACAGTCAATGCAGGTTGTCCTTGATTGGACAGGTGAACACAAAGCGTAAGTTGGAAGTCAGATAGTTTGACTGGCAAAAGTGTTGAGATAGCTGAGAAGAATGTCTCAACATAACCGTTGAGATAGCTGAGAAAGAATTCGTCGAGCTCAGTTCAGAATTCGTCGAACTAAGTTTATAGTTCGTCGAGCTCAACTCACCACTCGTCAAGCTAAATTCAGAGCTTGAGATTCTGAGTTTGTCGAGCTCATTTGAGAATTCGTCGAACTGATTTCAGAGTTCGTCGAGCTCAGTTCACCATTCGTCGAACTCAGTTCAAATTAAGAAAGTCTAAGCCAGTGTTTTTAAACATAGAAAATTGGCTAAGGCAAAAAGCATTAAGTGATGAAGACACACTCAACGCTCTCAACGCCAGAGAAGTAGGAAGATTTTGTCTAAGGCAAAAACCGTTGAGACAAGTGTTAGTCTCAACATAACCACTGAGACAAGTGTTTGTCTCAGCAGAGAACAAGAAAGCGTTGAGACAGTTAAGCAGGAAAATGCCTAAGGAAGAATGCATTGAGTGCGAAGTGCTCACTCAACGCTCTCAATGCCTAAGATGTTGTAGAGGCAGAAATATGGTTAAGGCAAAAAGTGTTGAGTGGAGGTTGCTCACTCAACGCTATCAATGCCTAGTGGAGACAGAATTTGTCTAAGGAGTTTGGCGTTGAGTGATGCTCACTCACTCAACGCCAAGCAGCAGAAACTAATAAAGCAAATTGGTGTTGAGTGAAGCTAAATCACTCAATGCCTAGAAATAGATTTATATTCTAAGTAGTTTGGCGTTGAGTGAAGGTTAATCACCCAATGCCAAGAGATAATAAATCTGTCTTAGTATTTTGGCGTTGAGTGATGCTTACTCACTCAACACCTATGCTAATGTTGTTTGATTTTTGGCTAAGTCCACAGCTGATGAAGTCAGCAAGTTAACAAGTCAACATATTTCAAATTAGTGGTAGGATGGCTATAGTACGCGAGAAATGTTACCGCAGACCTACTGTACGATAGTTGGCGTTAAAGCAACGTTGCTGCTGGCTATTAATTATGTGGGGCCCACTGCTCAAGAGCCGTTGAGACATAATCAATAAAAGAAAAGAGCTTTTCGGAGAAAGCAATAAGGCAATTCTTCTTCTCCGCATTTATTGTGGAGCTAAAGAACAGGAAGCTCAAGTCTACAAGACAGAGAGCAAGTTAGCTGTTGGGAAAATATCTTCAACAGCAAGATAGCTGGTGTGATCTTCATCTGCACTAGCAAGTTGCTCAGAAGGATTCTCTAAGAAAAAGGTAGCATCTTGGTCCAACCCTTACTATAGGTGCTTCACAGGCTCAGCCAACAAACCTAAAGAACATTCTCTTAGGGAGTTTTGAAGAAGGAGATAGGGCTGAGCAGTTGGCTCAGTTCAGAAAGGGGCAGAGAAGCTGATCTGTAAGTTACTTCTAGCATAGGCTAAATAAATCTTCATCCTTATTGCTGTGAAGAAAGGAGTTGGGCTAGGATTCTCCCAGCTCATGTTGTAGCAAGATCTGCTGTAGTTACTTCTCTAGCTCTAGCTAGATAAAATCCCTGGTGCTGAGAAGAGGAAGTTAGGTCTAAGTATTCTCTCAGACCAGATAAGTAAACTCAGGAAATATATTTCCTGGAGTCAAGGTTGGGCTGGGTTTATCTCAGTCCAAGTAGATTGGCATGGTGAAATTTCACCTGCGGCCAATCATCACACCAACCCATATTCATCCTATAGGATCCAAGTGTGGATCTGAGCTGTAGGGCTTAATTACCTGAGGTAGGAGAGTGCTTCTCTCTAAGGTAGGACCCAAGTATGGATCTGAGTTGTAGGGCTCAATTGCCTGAGGTAGGAGAGTGATGTTCTCTGAGGTAGGATCCAAGTGTAGATCTGAGTGTAGGGCCTTTTGGCCTGAGGTAGTTGACAATCTTGTCACTGAGCTGTAGGTGCTTGAAAGGGCACTGAGGTAGGTACCTATTGTAACGGCCCGAACGCCACCACAATCAACATAAATTTCCTATCTCTAGGCCATAAAACCAATTTACTATTTCATCCATTCAGCATTTCACAATGAGCACATACATACGTACAAGTCCAAACAAAAGTACACATATCTACTTATACTATGCATATACATGAGTTTATTACAAATTAAACTTGAACAAAGTCTTAACAAAAGTAAGTGCATAATAACAAAAGTGGCTAGGCTATGCCACCACCCAAGGTAGCTAAGCATCTGCATATACATATAATTATCCCCAATCATATTATTAGCTTTGTCCAGTTCGTGATTTGCCTGTACCTAAAAATGTGAGAATTTGAAATCATTAGTCTTTCTCAAAGACTAAGCGAGAACCAATCTCTTTAACCTGCTATACATGCAAAACAAGAGATACAATATGCAGGACATTGCAACAGTTATATTGAAGGAAGTTAAGCGGTAAATACATAATGTCATTTCTATGAAACGGTAGAGTATAAAGTAAGAACAAATCAATGATCATGTATACAATATCATATGGACAGTTAGAGGCATAAGAGATCATTTATTTCTATGTAAGTTATTTTAACTAGGAAATATTATGGGCGGTTGAATATGCAATCAGTATACTTTCTCATATTTCAGTATTTGGGCCCGACCCTTCCGGGTCATCAGTATCCAAAACCAGTATGTACATCACGCGTTTATGCCCATAGGCCGACTGGTTTGGTTATCATATGTATCATTTCATTTGCATGCATGCAATATCAAGCCCATAATATAACCTCATGTCGACACATTAACATAGATAAAGAGTAAGTTATATATTTTATAATCCCCTCAGATATTCCTTCGCTTGAATTGCCTTTTGCAAGGCCATACATAAGCGGGCATTATTTTTCAGTTCTAAACAATATCTTCATGAAGTGACATGTCATATAAAGCTCATTGTTATATCTGAAAAACGGTGTAACTAAGTTATACTACTTGTAATAAGCATTGATTCAAAAGATAAGTCTCACCGGCACTTTTTCCTTGTCAGTGTCACGCCCAGCGTCATCGCCACATCTACCTTGGGATGCCATCCTTCGCGATATCTGTGTAAGAATCGTATCATTTAATTTATCGGGGTTGCATCACATTGTAGCTACGACGTTGACCTCTAGGGTTGACTTCAACTTTGGCCTCGAGATTGTCTATGATAGGAAATCAAGAAAACAATTCTGCTTAAGCATAACCCAATTTGTTTAGCTATCCCTTCTCTGCATACCCAAACTAAATTTAACAAAACAGCTGAACAACTATACTGTCACATATGAGCTGGTATTGGAAGGACTAGCTAGCAATACTCAACCCCCAAAAGTTATGTACAGGATACATGATATAGCTTTGAAAAGCTCAATTGGTTTGCATGCAGGAAGAAACCCGGCAACATCACAGCAAAAACCCCCAGTTAAGAGAACACTAAAACAAACTGATGAGCAATTTTGTCCCAAGATGCCACCGTCAACAGCAGAAACCAGAAATAATTTCCTATGCTCAAATCATGCAACCCAACTCTTAGCAAACACAAAAAGAGCAGCACTCTCACATTCCTCATTTTTTTGTATGGGTGCCATCAAAGCATATCATCCCCACGAAACAATTGGACAAACCCATATTAAAATAAAACATTCGGTCACACCCCAAGCATAAACATTCCTGGACTCCCCCGAATGTGCCTCTCAAATAAAATACCTAACACACTGCCGCCATCAAGCCCAGCCTAAATGAATGCACAAACTCAAATTGATTGAAAGGAAACACTTTGCTTACCACAAATATAGCACAATCTGGGCCCAAATCCGCCATAAGAGACCAACCCTCTATCTCCAGCACCAGAGCAGGAAGAACTCCTTCAGTTTGGTGTACCAAACTAAAGAAGTAAAGAAGAAGAATAAATCCTTCTTTGCCCTAGAGTTGCGACCAGAACCAGATGTCGAGTGAACCGAACAGAACAACCACGATAAATGATAAGGAGAAGGAAAATCTACCACGCCGATTGCTTCTCCCATAAGCCATCGCCTCTAATACTCTCTTTTTTTTATTATTATTACACACCGGTTACTATGGAAATATATATATCGATATAAAAATATATATCTGAAATCTTGCCCCCCCCCCCAAACCATTTTAAAAACAAAAACTGCTCAAACAATCTGTTCAAACAAAGGTGCCACTATATAACAACTTTCTATCCGTCAAAACAATTATTTATTTACTTTATCATCATAGGGGATAATTAAAATTTAACGCATAATCACGTACACGAACCTGTCGAGTGTCACAATTCGTCCCTCCTTAATAATTTTCGTCCTCGAAAATGGAAGTAGCATGCGAGTCAAATAGTGGAGGGAAAAGATCTTGCATAGAGTCTTCCCGCTCCCAAGTAGCTTCGTCTCGAGGATGACCCTTCCACCACACGTGAACGAACTATACATCCCGATTTCTCAATTGCTTTCTTTTCCGATCAATAATTTGATACGGTTCTGTTGGGCTAGACAAATCATCTTCAATTTGAATAGTTTCAGTTGGAATTATCTGGTTAGGATCCTGAACATATTTACGAAGTGTCGATACATGAAATACGTCATGTAACCTTTGTAAGTCCTCTGATAACTCTAAGCGGTACGCGACTTCGCCCACTCGATCGATAACAGGGAAGGGTCCCACATAACGTGGACTTAACTTTCCAAGACGTCGTAGTCGTGTAACTCCCTTAAAGGGTTTGATCTTTACACACACAAGATCACCAACTTGAAACTCCACGAGACGATGTTTTGCATTATAATACTTTTGTTGTCGATCCTGAGCGACCTTCATTCTTTGCTGGATAAGAACAACTTTCTCGTGCCACTTATCCACTTTCTCTTTATTGTATAATTGTCTTTCCCCGTCTTCAGCCCAGCTTAACGGTGTACGACATCGTCGACCATATAATGCCTCAAAAGGCGCCATCTGTATAGAAGATTGATAGCTGTTATTATACGAAAATTCCACGAGCGCCAAATATTTCTCCCATGAGCCCTTGAGATCAAGCACTACCATACGTAATAGGTCCTCTAAGAATTGAATAGCTCGCTCTGACTGCCCATCAGTTTGGGGATGAAAAGCTGTACTGAACAGTAATTTTGTTCCCAAACGTTTATGAATCTGCCCCCAATTTCCTGATGTGAATCGACCATCACGATCAGAAATAATTGTTCGTGGAATACCGTGTAGTTTCACAATAACATCAATATATAAGTCATTCAACTTTTCTGATGATCCATCTTGTCGTACTGCTATGAAGTGTGCGCTCTTTGTTAATCTGTCGATGATAACCCAGATACCATCATGCCCCAATTTACTACGAGGCAAGCTAAAGACAAAGTCCATGGCAATATCCTCCCATTTCCATTCCGGTATTGGTAATGAATGTAAATAGCCTCCAGGCTTCTGATGTTCAGCTTTGACAACTTGGCAAGTATGACACGACGCTATATACGTTATCACATCTTTCTTCATTCCAGGCCACCAAAAGTCCTCCTTTAAATCTTGGTACATTTTAGTTCGGCCAGGATGAATAGAAAATGGAGTGTTATGAGCCTCATACAAAATGTCTTTCCGTAAACTGTCTACATTTGGAACACATAGCCTTTCATTCATCAGTAATAACCCATTTTGTTCAGTAAAACTTGTAGACTCTCCCTTTTTCACTTTTTCCATTATGCCCATTAAAAAGATATCATTCAACATGGCTTCCAAAATTCTATCCTTTAGTGTATACTGGATTTGCATCTGAAATAGTTGAAATTGTTTACTTTCTGATGTAAAAATAGGAACGATCTCCATCCTTTCCAGCTCGCGCATTAACTGTGGATTATAAATTTTCAAGGCTGCTAACCCGACAACACTTTTGCGGCTTAGTGCGTCTGCAACCACATTGGCCTTTCCGGGATGATACTGAATATCCACATCGTAATCTTTGATAAACTCCAACCAACGTCGTTGGCGAAGGTTTAACTCCTTCTGAGTAAAAATGTACTTCAAACTTTTATGATCAGTGAAAATATCACATCGGACTCCATACAAATAGTGGCGCCAGATTTTTAAAGCAAAAATGACTGCTGCTAACTCGAGATCATGAGTTGGATAGTTTCTTTCAGCATCCTTTAATTGACGCGAGGCATAGGCGATTACTTTCCCATATTGCATTAATACACAGCCTAAACCTTTATACGACGCGTCACTATAGATTTGAAACCCTTCTGTGCCTGATGGAAGTATTAATACAGGGGTAGTAGTTAATCTTTCTTTTAATGCTTCAAACACAATTTGGCAGTTTTCGTTCCAATGAAAAGGAACATTCTTCTGAGTTAACTGTGTTAATGATAATGAGAGCTTTGAAAAATCTTTGACAAACCTGCGATAATATCCTGCTAATCCAAGAAAACTCCGTACTTCTATCACACTTGTAGGTTGCGGCCAATTGACAATCGAATCAATTTTCGTAGGATCAACAGACAAACCCTCTTTTGATATTATGTGTCCTAAAAAGGACACTTCCCTCAACCAGAATTCACATTCCGAGAATTTTGCATACAGTTGGTTTTCTTTCAATCTTTGCAATGTTAGACGTAAATGTTGAGCATGTTCTTCTACAGATGTTGAATAGATTAAAATATCATCAATAAAAACTATGATAAAGTGATCTAGATAATCTTTAAAAACTTGATTCATCATAGCCATGAATGCTGCAGGAGCATTTGTTAATCCGAACGGCATTACCATAAACTCATAATGCTCATACCTTGTGCTAAAGGCAGTTTTAAAAATATCTTCATCTTTAATTCACAGTTGGTGGTAACCCGACCTTAAGTCCATTTTTGAAAATATCTTTGAATTCACTAGTTGATCGAATAGATCATCGATGCGTGGTAGAGGATTTTTATTTTTCACAGTTAATTTATTCAATTCTCGATAATCCACGCATAGTCTTAATGTCCCCTCTTTTTCCTTTACGAATAACACTGGTGCTCCCCATGGAGAAGTGCTAGGCCGTATAAACTTTTTATCTATTAATTCTTGCAGTTGACATTTCAACTCCGCTAACTCTTTCGGGGCCATTCAATATGGCGTTTTTGCAACTGGTCTCGCTCCTTCTTCCAAGTTAATTTCAAACTCTACTTCTCTTCTAGGAGGGAGCCCTGACAATTCCTCAGGGAAAAGTTCTTGAAATTCGCATACAACTGGAACAGTCTGAATATCCTTCTTTTCCTCTAACGTTCCTTTCACCAATACCAACACCGCTTCACATCCCTTTCGTATCTTCTTTGATGCCTTCAATGAAGATATTAGCATTTTGGACACTTCGCCCAAACCACGGAACACCGTAACACTTTGATCTGTACAATGAATTGTAACTTCCTTACTCTTACAATCAATCATAGCTTCGTGCTGGACTAGCCAGTCCATACCCAATATCAAATCGAATTCTGTAAGTGGTAAAACCACTACATCCACTACAAAGTGTTTATCATTTAACTCAACTGAAACCACGATTCGTTGTTGCGTGGATACTACTTGATGATTTGGTAGCGTGACATGCAGAATATCCCGTGTGGAATAGGGTTTTGCAGAAATAATACCCAAGACATTCGAAGAAATAAAAGAATGGCTAGCACCAGTATCAAATAAAGCTTTCATCAATTTGCCGCAAACATATATCATACCAGTCACCACCGTGTCATCTGCCTTAGCCTCTTGCTGATTCAGATTAAACACACGAGGTTGTACGTGACGTTCTTCCACTGACGTTCCACCTGAGGCTGGAGTTGAGGCAAGGGATTCACTTTCTCTAGAAATACCCATCTGATAAATTTTCTGGCCCTGAGGTGTGGGGAATCTTCTTGCACTACTTTCTCCTTCCTTCTTCTTTGGGCATTCCCTTTGATGATGTCCAGGCTGACGACATAGATAACAGATATTACTCCCTGCTAAACATTGTCCCGTGTGGGATCTCCCACACTTTCCACACTTTTGCTCCTGTATTTGCGACTACCCCACGCTGCTACTCTCTATCGGTCGAGGTCGTTTTCCATACTCACCCGACTTCCAAGACGTACCTGATTTAGCTGAGGATTCCTTACTTTGAGTCCACTGTGACCTCTTTTTCCCAAACTCCCTTCTTCTTTGAGTCTTCTCCGCATCGATTTCCATCAAGCGAGCTTTCTGAACTAA
This sequence comes from Platanthera zijinensis, assembly GCA_039513925.1. Classification (NCBI taxonomy): domain Eukaryota; kingdom Viridiplantae; phylum Streptophyta; class Magnoliopsida; order Asparagales; family Orchidaceae; genus Platanthera; species Platanthera zijinensis. Next base: position 165,367,686 of record CM077093.1, on the reverse strand, counting down.
AGCTCCATAGTCTCGAATTTCAAGTGGCACCAGAATCGATCGGATATTATCCCGCAATCCTTCCTGAAACCTGCGACACCTTTCTTTTTCATTTGGTACAAACGCTTCGGCATAGAATGCCAGATTGGCAAACTCTGTCTCGTACTCAAGGACGGAGCGGGGACCCTGTACAAGACGCAGGAACTTATCCTGTAGCAGTTTCTTTTCTGATTCAGGTACAAACCATCCTGTAAACTCCTGCACAAACGTTGCCCAAGGGATGCTGACTTGTCCTCGACCAGCTAACCGCCCACGAACATTGACCCACCATCGCTTAGCCTCCCCTTCGAGGAGAAAAGTAACTAAGCCCACTTTTCGGTCATCTGGGCAAAGCATCACTTCAAATATTGTCTCAATACGTGAAATCCAATCTTCTGTCTCCAAAGGGGAGAGACCACCTCGAAATATAGGCGGCTTCAATTCTAAAAACTGCTTCAAATCCACGTCAAGATGTCGCTGATGTGAGGATACATTAGGTGCTAATGAAGGAACAACAGGAGGAACATCTCGCACCATCTTAATAGCTTCTGCTAAAAGGCAAGCAAGGTCTGTCAGGTGAGGTTGGGCCTGCTGTTCAACTTGTGGACGGACTGATTGCTCCACAGACAAGTGTTCCTGCTGCAGATGCTCTTGATGGACATGTGCAATATCACCACTTTCAGACATAATCTCCTGAGTTCTCTGTGTCGGTTCCTTTAATATAAAACAAAATATGATCAGTTGCCAAGGAAGGAACCTATCTGTACGCTATGTTCACTAACTATTGGCTCTCCTACACATGTATATACTCATTGTGGCCAAGGTTTGGAAACCTGGCTCTGATACCACTAAATTGTAACGGCCCGAACGCCGCCACAATCAACATAAATTTCCTATCTCTAGGCCATAAAACCAATTTACTATTTCATCCATTCAGCATTTCACAATGAGCACATACATACGTACAAGTCCAAACAAAAGTACACATATCTACTTATACTATGCATATACATGAGTTTATTACAAATTAAACTTGAACAAAGTCTTAACAAAAGTAAGTGCATAATAACAAAAGTGGCTAGGCTATGCCACCACCCAAGGTAGCTAAGCATCTGCATATACATATAATTATCCCCAATCATATTATTAGCTTTGTCCAGTTCGTGATTTGCCTGTACCTAAAAATGTGAGAATTTGAAATCATTAGTCTTTCTCAAAGACTAAGCGAGAACCAATCTCTTTAACCCGCTATACATGCAAAACAAGAGATACAATATGCAGGACATTGCAACAGTTATATTGAAGGAAGTTAAGCGGTAAATACATAATGTCATTTCTATGAAACGGTAGAGTATAAAGTAAGAACAAATTAATGATCATGTATACAATATCATATGGACAGTTAGAGGCATAAGAGATCATTTATTTCTATGTAAGTTATTTTAACTAGGAAATATTATGGGCGGTTGAATATGCAATCAGTATACTTTCTCATATTTCAGTATTTGGGCCCGACCCTTCCGGGTCATCAGTATCCAAAACCAATATGTACATCACGCGTTTATGCCCATAGGCCGACTGGTTTGGTTATCATATGTATCATTTCATTTGCATGCATGCAATATCAAGCCCATAATATAACCTCGTGTCGACACATTAACATAGATAAAGAGTAATTTATATATTTTATAATCCCCTCAGATATTCCTTCGCTTGAATTGCCTTTTGCAAGGCCATACATAAGCGAGCATTATTTTTCAGTTCTAAACAATATCTTCATGAAGTGACATGTCATATAAAGCTCATTGTTATATCTGAAAAACGGTGTAACTAAGTTATACTACTTGTAATAAGCATTGATTCAAAAGATAAGTCTCACCGGCACTTTTTCCTTGTCAGTGTCACGCCCAGCGTCATCGCCACATCTACCTTGGGATGCCATCCTTCGCGATATCTGTGTAAGAATCGTATCATTTAATTTATCGGGGTTGCATCACATTGTAGCTACGACGTTGACCTCTAGGGTTGACTTCAACTTTGGCCTCGAGATTGTCTATGATAGGAAATCAAGAAAACAATTCTGCTTAAGCATAACCCAATTTGTTTAGCTATCCCTTCTCTGCATACCCAAACTAAATTTAACAAAACAGCTGAACAACTATACTGTCACATATGAGCTGGTATTGGAAGGACTAGCTAGCAATACTCGACCCCCAAAAGTTATGTATAGGATAGATGATATAGCTTTGAAAAGCTCAATTGTTTGCATGCAGGAAGAAACCCGGCAACATCACAGCAAAAACCCCCAGTTAAGAGAACACTAAAACAAATTGATGAGCAATTTTGTCCCAAGATGCCACCGTCAACAGCAGAAACCAGAAATAATTTCCTATGCTCAAATCATGCAACCCAACTCTTAGCAAACACAAAAAGAGCAGCACTCTCACATTCCTCATTTTTTTTGTATGGGTGCCATCAAAGCATATCATCAACACAAAACAATTGGACAAACCCATATTAAAATAAAACATTCGGTCACACTCCAAGCATAAACATTCCTGGACTCCCCCGAATGTGCCTCTCAAATAAAATACCTAACACACCGCCGCCATCAAGCCCAGCCTAAATGAATGCACGAACTCAAATTGATTGAAAGGAAACACTTTGCTTACCACAAATATAGCACGATCTGGGCCCAAATCCGCCACAAGAGACCAACTCTCTATCTCCAGCACCAGAGCAGGAAGAACTCCTTCAGTTTGGTGTACCAAACTAAAGAAGTAAAGAAGAAGAATAAATCCTTCTTTGCTCTAGAGTTGCGACCAGAACCAGATGTCGAGTGAACCGAACAGAACAACCACGATAAATGATAAGGAGAAGGAAAATCTGCCACGCCGATTGCTTCTCCCATAAGCCACCGCCTCTAATACTCTCTTTTTTTATTATTATTATTACACACCGGTTACTATGGAAATATATATATCGATATAAAAATATATATCTGAAATCTTGCTCCCCCCAAACCATTTTAAAAACAAAAACTGCTCAAACAATCTGTTCAAACAAAGGTGCCACTATATAACAACTTTCTATCCGTCAAAACAATTATTTATTTACTTTATCATCATAGGGGATAATTAAAATTTAACGCATAATCACGTACACGAACCTGTCGAGTGTCACACCTATGGGTATTGAGTTGTAAGAGTGCAACAACACTCTGAGAGTAGGGCCTTGTGCCTGAAGTTGTAAGGCTGAGAAGCCTGAGCGATAAGCCTTAGAGATAAGGCTGAGGTAGGTGGCTTGAGGATCAATGAGTGTAGGAGCACTGCAGAGCTCTGAGGTAGGATCCCTAGTCGATCTGAGGTAGGGCTATCCTCCCAGCCTGAGTGTAAGGCTTAACAACCTGAGGTAGATGGTTTACTGACCATTGAGTTGTAGGCCCTTGTGGCTGAGAAGTAAGTCTTGGAGGATACTTAGAGATCCTGAGGGATCTGAGGTGTAAGCTCCGATCTTTGGAGCAGGTTTTGGAGAAGTGCCTAGTATAACAAGATAGTTAGATAGGTGGGAAGGAAAGTGGATATACCCAGTTGGGGAATCACTATAAATATCTATGTGCTTTGCTGTGTTGTTTTCTTTATGCAGGTTATGTATATCTTGAAAGCATAAAACAACTAAAGCCAAAGATCTAAAAGAAGAAACATAAAAGAACTCATAAAGAGACCAATAACCTATTCACCCCCTCTAGGTGATTTAGCTATCCTTGAATTAAAGACTTTCAGTACCCTCCCGATTTCAGCGCCTCCTTAACAATATAGGGGCCCTCCTAATTTGGATAGAGCTTCTCTACATCTGCTGACCGCTCTACTACGTCTACTATTTTCAGGAGCAGATCTCCTTACTTAAACTTCTTGACCCTAATATGTTTGTCGAAGTACTCGGTCATCCACCATTTGAATTCCTCCCGTCGAACGGCGACCAATTCATGAAGCTCCTCCACTAGATCTAATGAGAGCCATAACTCACCTTCATTCTCTATTCTCCATTCTTCATCTCCCTCGCCGGCCGCTACCATCTATAGTGATTTGACCTTGAACTCAACTAGAAGAATGACCTCGCTGTCGTGAGAAAGTTTGATGGGGATCTCTCTTGTAGCTGTGTTGGGAGTAATTCTTAGAGCCCATAATATCGAGGGAAGCTTTTCTACCCAATTTCCCTTTGGATTCTCCACCTTCTTTTTCAATAAGTTCACGATGACTGTATTCGCGGCCTCTAACTGCCCGTTGCTCCTGGGGTGATGGACGAATGCAAATCTGAGGTCTATTCCCAACTGGTTACAGAAACTGACAAACTCATCGCTGGCCAATTATAGTCTGTTATCAATGACTATGGACCTGGGGAGTCTGTGGCTGCAGATTATCTCCCCCCAAACAAAGTTACGGATTACTTTAGAGGTCACCTTGGCCAACATCTTGACTTCCAACAACTTTGAGAAGTAATCGATCATGACTAGGAGGATCCTCTTTTACCAACTTGCCTGGGGGAAGGGTCCTACCAGTTCCATTCCCCAAATTGTGGAGGACCATGGTGCCATGATACTCTGGATTCTTTGGGTCGGCAGGAGCTAGAGAGGGGCAAACAGTTGGCACTTTGGACATCTTTTCACGAACTCTGCTGCATCCTTGCTTAGGATCGACCAGAAGTACTCTTGTCGGACCACCCTTGAATCCAAGGTCCTGCTTCCCGAATGACTGACGCACTCGTCAGAATGAATTTCCTCCAATATCTTCGGAACTTCCACTTCCACAATGCACCGTGCCAGGATCCCTGAAAGGGTCTTCCGGTACAATCCCCCTTCATGCATCAGATAGTATGCAGACTTATGCCTGAAGCGCTTTTTGTTCGGGACCTCCTCCAGAAATTTACCTGTGGTCAAGAAAGTTACAAAGGGATCCACTCACAAGGTGCGCTGGTCTATCTCCATCAAATCACCCTCCTCGATGGACGAGTGGAACAAATATATCAAAGTTTCCCTGCACGAGGCCCATACTTGGCCAATCAATCAGCTGGAGCGCTTTCTTCCCCTAGTATGTGTCAGATAGAGAAGGTTCAAAACTCCCCGATGAGCTCCCTCACCTTGGCCAAATACTTTATGAGGATTGGTTCCCTCGCCTCGAACTCTCCCCTAATCTATGACACCACCACCATAGAGTCGGTAAGTAACTCCATATCTTGGACTCCTAGTTCCCTGTCTAGACTTAAGCCCTCAATCACAGCCTCGTACTTCGCCTGATTATTGGTGATAGGAAAGTGTATCGCCATGACCTGTTCTATCCTTGCTCCTTGGGGCTTTCTAATACCACTCTAACTCTTAGGTAATTCTTCTCTAAAGCTCTATCTACCAACATTTTCTAGGGGATGGGATGCAAGGATTCCTCGACATCCACCTCAATCACATAGTCAACCAAGAATCTGCAACCACCTAAGCCTTTATTGAAAGTTGAGGGACAAAGGAGATGTCAAACTCGCTTTGCTCCATGGACCACTTGGCGAGCCTCCCTGAATGTTCTACCCCCTCAAAGATCTGACGAAGGGGATGGTTTGTCACCACTCGGATCGAATGTGCTTGAAAGTAGGGCATGAGCTTTCTGGATGAGATGACCAAGGAAAACAACAACTTCTCAAGGATCGGGTACTAAAGTTCTGCTCACATAATAAATGGGCATCTGCTTATTTCCCTCCTCTCAAATCAGGACGACACTTACGACCTCTACCCCTTCTTTAGGATCGAATATGTTGGAATTGTAGACTTAGCCACGGTAATGTGTTAAGTTCATATTGTTGTCTAGTTCACGAGACCGCATGAATTGCGCGGTCTAGTTATAATATATGAGCTTATGTGCGGATAGGTGCTGATAGCTGTAGTTGATGGGCGGTTACCTAAACGATTATGGGTGGTGATCGAACTCCCTTGGTCTCCTATAAATAGTGGTCCCCGAATCGTCATACATAACGGGAATAGTGAGAACTCAACTCGCCTTTTGAACTTACGGTTAGACTTTATTAACCACACAATTAAGTTAAGATTGAATTGTGCTATGCAGGCTATGCGACTAGCACCGAGCGACTAGGCAACTAGTTGGGAGGCTCAGTGCGGAAAAGTTTGTGGATGCAAGTTTGTGGTATACATCAGGTCGCGGTTAGTGTGGCCAACAGTCTTCTTCCTCGGGGTTGCAGATTACTCAATAAGCAATTCTCCCAATTCATCAACAGGTAGGCTGTTTCCCAGTTCGACGTCTTCTGTTCGCGGTTAGCTTCAGCGGTCAGGTGATCTCACGGTCAGGAGACTAGGAAGCAGTGGACAGAGTTGTTTATCAGCATTCAATAAGCAAGCAGTCCACGCGGCTTGAGAAGTGGTCTGGCAGTTCGGCAGTTTCAGCGGTCTGGGCTGTTAGTGACGACTTAGCAGTTTCTACGGACAGTTTTGGCAGTTAGTTGCTTGGGCAGTTATTAGTGTCATTCCGACAGTTTTATTCTTGCTTATATTTTTTGCTTCCATCGGGTACATTATGAAATCATGTCTCGCAATGTATGTCTCATATTATAAAGAAGATAATTAATTCCAGCGGCCTTGTTCTTCGACTGCTTCTGATTTCTTAGCTTGGTATGGTTTAGTGTTTCTACGACCTTGCTCAGCTTCCCAGAAATTTTTTATATGGTATCAGAGAGGTGTTGAGTAGTTAGCAGTTGATCAACCTCAGAGGTGTGTTATTCCTTTTGAAGTTCAAGTGAATCAGGGTTAAAGAAATAGAAGTCGGTTATGCAAGAGGTCTGGGAATTGACCTTTTGCATAATCATCTTTAAAAAGTGGAGGTCGTGCATATAGAGTTATCTTTTGGGTGAGGACCTTTGGGAGGTCATTGGTGGAGACAAAATGCCAGATGTTGTTACTGTTGGAGGGAATATTGAGGCGATGAGGGATTGGAGAAGAATGTATGCAAATGTAGGGTTCACTCTGAAGCGAACAATCTCATCGGAGCTTTTCGACCACATCATTGGATGTTGGTTGGCTGCTGAGATTTGGACGGCCTTGGAGGGCCATTTCAATAAGAAGAATGTAGTTCGGCTATAATTCTTGGAGAATGAATTGGCAAATGCAACTTAGGGGGAGCAGTCCATATCATCCTTCTTTCTGAAGATGAAGAATCAATGCGCTGAAATATCAGCATTAGACCCAGAAGAGCCTATCTCAAAGGAGAAGCTGAAGAGGCACATTATCCACGGGTTGTAGAAGGAATATGTTGCGTTCATTATTTCTATGCAAGGATGAGCCAATCAGCCATCTCTGCTCAAGCTAGAAAATCTGCTGACTTCACAGGAGAGTTTAGCAAGGCAGATGGCTGGAGTCTCTATTTTAGGAGGAGAGAGTGGGGTTCTTTATTCAGGGAAAAAGAAGAGATGTGATAGAAAGAAGAACTCACTTGTTGGATTTGGTCCCTCTACTTCAGCACAGCCAGAGAGGAGCAAGGCTCCTAAGCAAGATGGAGTGAGGAAGGGAGGGTCACGATACTACATGTACAATAAGCTTGGTCACATCAGGAAGGACTGCAGAGTTAATCTTTAGTCGGGGCACGCTGCAGGAAAAGAAGAAGCTGAATCCAGGGCTGAAGAAGGTGGATGGGTAAATGTTTTTATGACGAGCATGTATGTCTGTGCATTAACCTCCATCAACTACTAGGAGGACTGGATTGTTGACTCAAGGTGTGGACATCACCTCACTTGGGATGAGTCAAAGTATTCTTCTTTTCAAGGGTACAAAGGTAATGATGTTATTATTACTATTGTTGATACTGTGCATGTAGTCGAGAAAGAGGGTATGGTCTCTTTAGGCAGTGATATGAGTCCACTCACTTTCAGGAGTGTGTATCACATGTCGTGAATGAACACGACCCTCTTCTACTTGACCAATGAGGTGGATGTTGGGTATCACATTTTGTTTGCCCCAATAAAAATGAAATTTCTCCGAAATGTGTCAGCCGTGAAAGCTGGCGTCACTCATGTTGGGAGACGGGTAAAGGAATTGTTTGTGTTGACAACAAGCTCTTATGTTAAGAAGATGAGGGCTAATGACAATGGTATAATCTGGCATGAGAGGCTAGGATATGTTGGAATGGATAAACTGAAGGCTATGGCAGTAAGAGGCTTGGTGCATAGCCTGTATAGTCTTACATCCTTTAGTGATAGTCATGTTTGTGCAGGGTGTCAGTATGGAAAGGCTCATTTCCTTCCATTTGACAAGTCAGAAGCATTTGAGAAGTTTGTGGAGTTCAAGGAGCTTGTGGAGGGTCGGTTAGCCCGCGGATAAAGAAGTTAAGAACCGATAATGAAGGAGAGTTTACTTCAAATGAGTTCTTCAACTTCTGTAGGAAGTACAAAATCTGAAGGGAGCTTACTTCTACACATACTCCACAACAGAATGGAGTTGCAAAGCAGAAGATTTGTCATTTGACAGAAACCCGTAAATGTTGGCTTCACTCCAAAGGAATTCCCAAGGCCTATTGGGCGGAGGGAATGCCATGTGGAGATTATGTCATCAATAGGATGCCTCTGAGTCCCAATAATATGAAATCTCTATATGAGTTGATGTTTAAGGAGAATCCCCATATGGAACATCTTAGGGTGTTCAGGTCTATCTGCTACATACACGTTCCAGATGCTCTTAGGACAAAGCTGGAAGCGAAGGAGAGGAAGCATGACTTCATTGGCTATGATGAGAGAAAGAAGGGCTGGAAGTGCATGAACCCTGAGATACAGAAGTTTGTGGTCTCTAAGGATATGATATTTGATGAATTGATTTCATATTAGGGTAGTTTATCTGTAGAACTACAAGATACCAAGTTAGATGAAGGGTAAGGTGAAGCTGTTCAGGATCTTCTGGTGGAGCTATTTGTGACACTAGAAGCTCCAACTACATCTAGATCTAGGGCAGGTGCTTCTAGATCTGGAAGCAGTGGGTGCGATGCTCCAAGTGTGCCCAGGAGGAGAGCTAAATCAGAATAAGAAGCGGAAGTGATGGATCAGGGTCAAGCCATGTGGAGTTTCAAAAGGACCATTGTTCCACCAGCTCGGTATAGGGACGGGAACATGGTAAGTTTCATCTCATGTTTCTTCGCAGGTCTCTTGGATGAGCAAGAGCCTTCATGTTTTGAGAATGCCACTGGGATCAAGGAGTGGAAAGATGCCTTGGATGAGGAGATGGATTCCCTCGGGAAGAATACAACTTGGGATCTTGTGCCTAAGGTTGATGGCATCACTCCTGTGACATGCAAGTGGGTGTATAAGCTCAATAAGAAGGCTGATGGCTGTATCGAGCGGTACAAGCTCGCCTTGTAGCTCAGGGGTTCTCGCTACAGTATGGGTAATAATATGATGGGATGTTTAGTCTGGTGGCCAAGATGACTTCAATACAGGTGGTGATTGCTTTGGCGTCTTGCCAAGGGTAGAATATTTGGTAACTCGACGTGAAAAATGCGTTCTTTTACGACGAGATTGACAAGGAAATCTTCATGGTGCAACCACCTAGTTATGTTTCTAAAGAACATCAAGGACATGCCTGTAAGCTCAATAAGTCTCTTTATGG